>CM060905.1:1069876709-1071279209 GCA_030737815.1 Allium fistulosum
GTAGAGCCCCTAGGGTATGTCATTTCCTTCTGGATAAAAGGTGATATCATGGTATGGAGCCCAGATATTTTACCTATGTTGATGCTGCAAATTTATTATACTTTGTGGTTGTTGCTTTGAGGATCCTCGGATAAAGGTCGGTAACGACCGGGGGATGGCATAGCTCGTGTGTTAGCTACCTAGTTACAGTTTGGTTAAAGCGTGAGGTAGCGTCGGCCTTGTGTTTGCAGAGAGCAGGTTGACTCTCGGGGCGTCTTTCCAGAGGCGTTTCCATTTCGGTGTAAGGAAGTTCCTTTGCCTGACCATTTGTTGGAAATCCAAAGAAACAATACGAACCCTGTACGGTTTTAGTTGTATTACCTGCTATGGAATGTGGCGGTAACCTGCTATTGAACATAGTAGCTATAGTAGGCATACAATAATTGTTGTATGTTAGCTAAGATTGATATTATACTTTCGAAATGTTTTCCACACTAGACATTAATAATAATATCAACTGATTTTGCGTAGTAAGCATTTTTGACTATCATAAGGAGAAATCTCCTCCAATTCTGCATTTGCATTGTGTGTGTGGCGGGAGGCCTTATGGTAGTTTCATTTTCCAAAAGCATTGCGAATATGTTTTGTTTTCTTTGTGAAAATAACTGTTTTACGATCTCACGCCAGTCACCATGACTGACTCGGAGTTTATTGTTCCCTTTCTAAACTCTGGGTGCCCATAATTTTCCACGCAAGCAGCCTAGAGTTATGTTATCAGGATATTCTGGATATTCTAGAGCTTTGGAGATGAGCTGGATGGCGAGACGTACTACCGTACTTGTTATTTATTCCGCTGTGTATTCTGTATGAGGATAAGTTTATGTAACTATCCATTGTTGTATTGAGTTGTATATTGACTCTGATTGATGTATGTATAAACTGATATAGTTCTTTGTTTAAAAGACTAGTGATTATCTATTATATATTATTCCGCTGCGAATGTGAGATTTTGATATTGTTTCTGTTTTTCTGTTCTTTCTTTTCTTCTGTCTTCTTCTACCTCTTCTTTTAACCCTAATGGTTCGGTTTTCCGGCATTCAATTGCGCGGCAATTGATATAGTGGACGTATTAATGTCGACTTTCGAGCGTCGAAAAATCTTATCGTTACAGTTTACTTTGGTATATTTTATTCGATTTGTGAGTTTGTATTGATTTATGATATTTTTACTGCGTTACAGTTTTAAACATGGACTTTATTTTGTGTAATGAAGAGAATATTTTATGTAACTTTTTATTCCTTCAAAATCACAGTAAGGACACATGAAGTCATTAGTCTTGCATTTAAGGATATCTTTTTACAAGACATCCTTCGTGCTTATTTTTTCTTCCAGTTTGGTAGCTTCTATGAAATAGCTAGTAAATTTGAAAGTTGTTTGGCTGCTAGTTGCAACCATTGTTGGGATTTGATTATTCAAAATCATTGAGCAAATTTGAGAAGTTCAAAAGTGAAAATCCATAGTTTGTTGCATCTGACTTAAGTTCTTACGTCTAACTTAAGAGCATACGTCAAACATGAAAGCTTACGTTAGATGTGAGAGCATTAATTTCTCATGTTTGGAAACTGTTTTGTTGACAACGATTGAAAACCTATCCAATGACATGGAAGTTTAAGTTGGATGTAATACACAAACAAAAAAGTTATTTAAGATGGACATACTGTTATCCAGCCTTTTGATCAGGCCATATTCGAACGAATCGAACCCATCAAGCAGGAATCCAAAATGAAAACTGCAAAACTTGGATACCAAATATAGTCAAGAGATAAGGTTGCCAACATGCAAACGACCTTCCAAAGTGGTCACGCACCATACTGCTCTAAGTATTAGAATCAGAGTCCAAAATTTAAGCAAAGTTATGGATCGGTACCAACCCACGTCCATGGATCTATATCAATCCCCACTTTTTTTCCAACAACACTTCAAATCCACACAAACAAGCCTAGGATCCAAGTTCAACCAAGGTCACAAGGTGAAACCTAAGGAATCATGAATATTCAACATTAAGATCCATCAAAGTGATGGATAGGTACCGATCCATCCCCATGGGTCGGTACTAATCCATAACACTTCATCCAAAATGACCCACTTTTGCTTTATTCCCAATTATTGATGTAAGCAAGCCATTCCAAGCTTCAAAAAACCATTTGCATGCAATTCACCATCGATCTTCTCAAGCACCTAAAATCTACAACTCTATTCCACCACCGATCTATCACTTTGATCAAGAAACAAGCTCCTATCAGTGCAAACAAGATGGAAAACATGAAGCTAACAACAAGTCGCCATAACACAAAGTAGTAGAATCGATCCATAAGGAAATCTTATGGATCGGTACTGATGCATACCTATGGATCGGTACTGATCTATAGCTAATCTAACATGGTCACGTTTCTTCTAGTTGGATACTGCTAAGATGTGGGGAACATGATGGAGATCATGAAGGAGCAAATCTTGCAAATCTACAACTATAAATAGGAGGCTAGGGGCTCATTTTCGGTGATCTTTTTGCTTTCATGAAATTATTACATATTTCTTTGTAATCACCCATGAAGTGGTACCAATCCATAATAATTGTACCTACAAAATAGCAATATAATCAATAGAAATCTCAACTGGACGTAGGCAATAGTTGGCTGATCCGCTACAAACGTTTGGTGTCCTATTTTTACTCATTTTCCAATTAAATTTCTTCATTTCATTCTCTACTATAATTTCTCGGGTGTTTGTGACACTTTTTAGTTCAAACATTTTGGTGCTTTCATTGAGAACTACTTGAGCTTGTTGATTTTAGATTTGAAAAGGTTCAAAATGACGAGACAATTTGCTAGGAAGACTACTACTGGAGGAAATCAACAAAGGGCAGCCAGGAGGTGTCCTCAGGATCTAACCCCTATCCATCTACATAACCAAGGATGAGATGGAGACCATGATGAATGAAATTCAAGATAGGATGACAGCCTACCTGGAAGAGATGATGAAAGGATTTTTCAGGAGAATGGGACAAATAGGAACAACTAGAGTAGCTGTAAACCAGAATTGAAGACCTGAAGCCGAAGAACATGCACTTGGGAGTAGAATAGAGCTACTTGGAACAACCCACAAAGGAGCTGTATGGATTGGTATCGATTCCCGAGCATCGATCGGTACCGAACCCCAAGAACTCGAGGGCATGACTAATGTCAACTTGGGCAGAAATGATGCACGTCCGAAAAATAACGCTAAGTGTTTGAAAGTGGATCAGAATATCAATGCATAACTGGAGGAGTACGTGCAAGAATTCTCTTGTGGGAATGGGGGAAAATCCAAGAACGCAAACTTGAGAGTTCCCTTAGATGATAATAACAGACTTGCTTAGATCGTGAGACGAGCAATGAGGGGTAGACTGCCTAACCGAAGCCTGGAGGATGTGAGTAGGAGTCCATTCACTCCGAACATTCGTTATGCTAGGAATCCACCTGATTTTTAGTTGCCAACGTTGGAAACATATGATGGAAAGACGAATCTAACGGTTCATTTGATGAGGTACATCCGGCATATTAAAGTGTTACATGCATCTGAAGAAGTGACAGGATGGTGCTTCTCTCTATATCTGATAGATTTGGTGGCATTATGATTTAGACAGCTGGAAAACGGTTCCGTCAACACATAGGCTGAATTGGTGGAAAAATTCATGAAGTAGTTTCGAGTCTATATTTCATGACCCAAAAATGTGATGACATTGTTAAGTGTGAAGCAGAGGGCGAGAGAGATCCATAGGAGTTTTTTGACAAGATTCAATGCGATAGCAGTTGCAGTTGATAGGCTAGATCTACCAGTGGTTCTGATGGCGGCAGTTTCAGGAGTAGCCAATATAACAGATTTTAGGTTGCTTTGGAGCGGGATCCACCGATGGATCTTAGCAGCTGTCGCAGTTGATAGGCCGGATCCATTAGTGGTTCTAATGGCGGCAGTTTCAAGAGTAGCCAATAAAATATATTTTAGGTTGCTTTGGAGCGGGATCCACCGATGGATCTTGCTGAATTTTATCAAGAGGCCGAAAGATACTTGCATTAGGAAGGCACTAAAGCTGAAAAGGAAGAAATTAATGTTATGGATGGCGGAGGATCGTTCAGAGCAGGATCTAGCAAAGATAGAGGAAAACAAAAGACGGAAGATGGCTTTGAAGGATCAAAGCGGCAAAGAAGGTAACTGAAATTCTCTTCTTACATGGATTTGAATGAACCTCAGAGCGGATTTACCTTGACACCCAGAGATAGATTCCCTATCGAAAACTAGCAAGGAGAGAGCCCACTGACTACGAAAGGATGTCTGGAAAGTATTGCCAATTCCATAAGCAGGATGGGCATAACATAAATGATTGCAGACACTTGTGTGATCTGGTTGAGGAATGGGTCAAAAACAACTAATTACAACAGTATGTGAGAAACCGAGCTATGGTGGTGGATTAGGAGTAGCCATCATCTACGATTTGAAACAACGTTGGATTAAGGTCGAGGATAGTCATCTCTTGATTGGGATGCCAGAGATCAGGTTTGGTTCCCACATTCTATCTTCACTTTCAATGAACAATGCAATATTATAGTCGAGCCACTTACTCATGTATGGGATCTCGATCGGTCCTTAAGCATACCCTAAGCTGGATGCTAGGCTATAACATTCGGTAAGGCAGTTATCATGATTTTTGACTCTATGTTTATTAATGTTTGAATTCGAATCCAATAGATGGATCCCTGATTATTGAAATCCACACGAATGTGATGACCGGTATTGATCGTGGTAGTCCCGACCGGAGAGACGGGGCCAGAGTGCAGGGTGCAAGTTCCCTTGCCGAAGAGCAAATGGATGGACTTGTACGATATTGATCACGTTAAGTCCCGGTAGGAGAGTCGAGACTAGAGTGCAAGGTGCTAGTTCCCTTGCTGGAGAGCAAGTGGATTGGATTTGTAAGAAAAGTAAGTCACCTGGTCGAAGCGTGTGTGGCTGAGCTTGCTTAGTCGTTGGGTCCTTTAGTCCGAGAGTGAGCAGATTAGGCTCAGCAAGGGTCCAGAGAGGCCATGGATCTAATTATCGGCCCAGAGTGGTCATAGATTCAGTTAACGACTCGAAGAGATCATGGACTTAACTATCGGCCCTTAATGGCCGCAAATTCAATTAACGATCTGGAGAGATCGTTGATTTGACTATCGACTTGGACATGTTATGGATTTCAACTAACGATCCAAATAGATTAAAATTTCAACTAGCGATTCAAAGAGAACGAGCTTCAGACTATCGATTCGGAGCGATCATGAATTGAATCGGAATCAGTCATCGAATGCATGACTCGAAGAAATTTTAGATGTATACTCAAATGATTTGTTATTGTTTATTGAACGGGACCATTGATTTCAACATGTGATTGCTAACCCTCAGATGAACATGGGATGATCCTGATTCGTGACACGACCCACGTGTTACCGATTTCAAGGGAACGCAAAATCATTATCTGTAATTGACACTCAAGCAAGGGCTCAAATGCTTAAACTATCACGGTCTGGAACAATCTTTGATTTACAGGTGAATCCAAATGAACAGGATGATTCGCCACAGCTCGATAGATTGATAACTAGAAAACTTAACTATTAACATTACACCGACTTCGACATTTGTTCTCGATTCAAAGCACATCTTGTTAAAACAAGATATGCTTTGGGGGCAACTGTTATCCAACCTATTAGTCAGGCCATATTCGAACGGATCAAACCGATCAAGCAGGAATCCAAAATGATAACCGCTAAACTTGGATACCAAACATAATCAAGCGATAATATTGCCAGCATGCAAACGACCTTCCAAAGTGGTCCATGCATCATACTGCTCCAAGTACCAAAACTGGAGCCCAAAATTCAAGCAAAGTCATGGATCGGTACAAACTCATGCCTATGGATCGGTACCAATCCCCAATTTTTGTCCAATAGCAGTTCAAATCCACACAAACAAGCCTAGGAACCAAGTTCAACCAAGGTCACAAGGTGAAACCTAAGGAATCATGAACATTTAACATCAAGATCCATCAAAGTGATGGATCGGTACGGTACTAATCCATAACACTTCATCCAAAATGCCCCTACTTTCTCTCTTTTCCCAAGTGTCGATGTAAGCAAGCCATTTCAAGCTTCAAAGAACGGTTCGCATGCAATTCACCATCGATCTCCTCAAGCACCTGAAATTTGCAACTCTATTCCACCACCAATCCATCACTTTGATCAAGAAAGAAGCCCCTAGCAGTGCAAACAAGTTGGAAAACATAAAGCTAACAGCAAGTCGCCATAACACAAAGCAGTAGAATCGATCCATAAGGCGATCTTATGGATCAGTATTGATCCATGCTTATGGATCAGTACTAATCCAAAGCCAATGTTGACAAGGCTACGTTTTTTCGAGTTAGACAACTGCTAGGACATGTGGAACGTGGTAAAGATCATGAAGGAGTATATATCGGCGAACTACAATTATAAATAGGAGGTTAGGTGTGATATCCCGGGTTTTGGGCAATATAAATTTAATAATCAGCATTAATAATTAAATTGATTTGGAGATAATCAAACCTGCTTATGGATGATTGATTGATATTGGATATTGGGTGATTGGTTGATATTGGATGATTTGGATATCTCTGATATATGTGATATGCTGCTTTTTGAGATGAATGTTTGATATGAATTATCTATTGTGATAATGTAATTCATCTATCTGTTTATATCATCCTGAATATAAGTTAAATGTTTAAACCTTTAAACAACTTGGCCTTAAAAGATACGTTTTGGATTTCGATGAGACCGGGATCGGGTTTCCGTATACCGGTATTCCAGGTCTGGAGACCCGAATACCACATCGATCCAAATTAACGATAGGTCGTGAATCTCAAGTGAAGATGAAGATTCAGAGTGCAAGGATTATTGTCGTTAACTCTGAGGGTGATTCCAAAATGAGTGTAACGAGATAATGCCTTCGGTTTCGTTCGAACCCGGAACGAACTTGTATGGATTGAATGCTTTCAGCACATCGTCAGGTGGACGATGAGCATTCTAAGTGATGTGTTCTATAAAGGTAATCGTAGCCTCAAGCCTCATCAACCGGGAATGGCTAAAACAGGGGAGGTGCAGCAAGGTTAGTGGGTAGCACCCAAGTAGTATAAGATTCCTCTGTCTAGAGTCCCTTTTATTTCGGCTTTGTGGGCGGTTGCTAGCTACAACCGCGGGGTTTCTTATGCGGGAATTATCCAGTAAGGGATGTTCCGGCCTTGTGTTGCAGGGGAGCGGGCGTACTCCTCGGTACGTTGATCTAGGCCACGTACTGTGACGGGCGGTACCCCAGTAGCCCTGCCATTGTATGGAATCCAATTTCCAATAAGTGCCATCGGTCTTGATTGTATAACCCACTTTGTTGGCTAGTATGCTGGAATTTAATAATGTAACAATTTCAGCTATTTCATATTTATTTGAAAACCCTAGACCCTATTATAATATAACTGGATTTCCTATCAAATGTTTTGGTTATCGTAAGGTAAAAACTTTTCCGTGTTTATGTGCGGGAAGTCTTACGAGATACCTTTTCTTTCAAAGGTTTTTCAAAGTTAAACAAGTTTAAACCGTTTACTCACACCAGACCCATGTCTGACCCAAGTGTTTATTTTCTGTTTTATTAAACTCTTGGGTACTCATATTATATATGAGTAGTCAAGTGATTCAGGTTAGCTTGACGAATTCTGGAGGAGATTTGGAGCAGGAGGCTTCACCGTGTAGATATATTATGATTCCGCTGTGTATATGTTGTGTCTGTATCTGTGATACTTGAGTTGTATGAATTAGACAGATGTTTATAACTGTCTAATATGAGATGTATAGTTGTGTAACTCTGTTGTAATATGATACTATGCAATATTTTATGTGATATATTATATTTTATTCGTTCCGCTGTGAGATTCTGATGTGTTGTTCTTTCTTCTTTTCTATCTTTTCTTTTTCTATCCCTTTCTTTCTTAATTAACGATGCGACTTTCTGTGGAGTAAAAGTCGGGTTGTCACATTAGGGGCTCATGTTTGGGGATCTTTTTTCTTCCTTGCAATTATTAAATATTTCTTTGTAATCACCCGTGGAGTGGTACCAATCCATAAGTACTGTACCTACAAAATAGCAATATAATCAATAGAGTCTCAAGTGGACGTAGGCAATAGTTGGTTGAGCCACTATAAACATTTGATGTCTTATTTTTACTCATTTTCCAGTTACATTTTTTTAATTTCATTCTCTACTATAACTTCTTGGGTGTTTGTGTCACTTTATGGTTCAAACAATTACAAAAAAATATTCCTATAATCAAAAAAATATGGAAGAAACTATTTGCCCATACATAGAGAGATTTAAAATCTTCTTATAGAAATAAATATTAGTTATTTCAGATGGACATTGCAAAAAAAATATTCCCATAATTAATAAATTATTGAAGAAACTATTTTGTCAAACATAGAGATCTTTAAATGCTATAGCCGAAACATTCACAAACTGAAAAGTTATTTAAGATGGACATTAGAAAAAAATATTCCCATAATTAAGAAAATATGGAAGAAACTATTTGATCATACATAGAAAGCTTTAAATATTCTTACAGAAACAAAGACAAGTTTGTGCAACTTTCTACCGACTATTGGTGTCAATTTATGTGCATATGTAAGCTTACACCTGAATTTTATGGTTATTAGACTATGGAAAAGATTCTTTGAAATAAAAAATTTCTATTTTATCAAAATATTAAAAATAAATTTATATAATCTCTATATTAATTGATAACTTTTGGACAAGAGCTATATGTACTCAATAGTCACTAAAATTAAATAGTCATATTAGGATATACATTATTTTACAGGCAATAATAAGCTAAATATGACTTCTATTTGTAATGTAATAGATGAATTCCTTTGTCCCTATATGTTTTGCATCCCCAATTAATTTGATCCATCTAGTTCGCTTCAATCATATTAAATACCTTATTTGATCTCTTGGTGGATGTTTATGATAGCATGGGACATAGGGACATAAATATTTAGGGATAGAAGATCTCTTCTCTTCATATGCTTAATGTCTTGAATTTTAATGAAACAAGATTTGAAAATCAGACAAATAGATGTTATTAGCTTCATTATATTTCAACTAATTACCATTATACATCAAAAAATCAAAGACAAATCACTTACTATTCCTTCAAGAATTTTCAGCAATGCTAGTTGAACGTCTTCACCATACACATCTTTGCTAATGTTCTGATTCTCTACTTGCTATCCCAAAATGTTATTAGAATAACAAAAGCTTTCTCAATTCAAAACCTGTTATACAATGATACCAAACCTTCTTGGTTATCTTGTTAACTTCATCAATGTACACCATTCCATTCTAAGCTTCTTGCACATTAAAATAAGTAACCTAAATTATATAGAGTCGTTTATAGTATTGCAAAAGTGACTATAAACTGTTTGATATACAAGAAAAATATATGATACAGTTGGAAGTACATTCGACTCTACATATGAAGCATGAGTTAAAAAGTTGTCTGGTAGTTTTCAAACATTTTATTCTACTAAACTAAACCCTTATCCGATTCAAGTTTAAATTGCAGTGAGTGTCATCATTAAAAATGTTATACATTTGGAATGTATACTAAAGTGACACATTAGTAATAGCGAAATGTAGGATTGGGGCAGCAAAGGATGAATAAATGTGATCCGCAATACTTTCCAATGTAATATGTTGGTAAATAGTAGCTGAGATTTGAAATATTTTGCATCTCAGCTAAAGATATAATGATGTGTATCAAATCTCTTACGTGCATGAAAGAATAATACTAATAATTACATACTAAACGACTCTCTCTTTTTCCAAAAAGTATTCATATAATCGTATGTTACTAAAAATAAGAGATAAATCATAATGTATTAATCATGGAAGAGTAAGTACTTTCTAAGCACGTAAATTATTTGAACTATAAGTCAAAATTTACTATAAACCATTATAAGAATATATTTTAAAAAATTAAACTATCATTTGATTTTAAACAAATACACTTATTTGTGTATGTCTACACGTACCTTTCAAAAATGACACATGGGCTAAAATTAACTAAGATTAATTGCACAATAATATCCAACAACGTTATGGCAATATGCGGTGGTGGCCTATAGCTGATACAATACACAACAATTCAACTTTTTGAATTGAATTTTCTATCGTGAAAAATGTAAATTCTTTGTAATGATATATATTTCTTAATGGAATAGAATACAAGCACTAGTACTTTACTTTGCATAATAAAACAATGTCGTTTGAGCATTCAGACTAAATAAATGAATACTATTCTTTCCTATCAAAGTTTTAGCCAACTCCTATTCCTTTTTCTTTGCATTATTGATAGTCGAAAACAACTCATTTGTTTCTTTCTTTTAATGATGAGGAAATATTAAAGATAATTTAAAACAATCCAATTCTCAACTATAATAAGTAACGATTTTCTTGATAAACGCATTAACATGGCCTATATCGGTTTATTATTTTGCACATTTGAACAATCTTTATTTTGCAAATTTCAAAAATCTTTTCAGATCACTTGTATTTCTTACATACATTTTCTTATCAAATAAGTATCCTATTTTTCCCATGTAAAAAGTCCTTAACTAATTGTGAATGCCTACATTGATATACATAAACATTCATCATGCTTGACAAACCTAAAGTCACATCAAATTAGTCTAGAATAGATCTGTTATATTTTATGCCCAATTGAATATCAGTTAGAAGATTAATGCTCTTACTCATAAACTTGACCTTGTAAGTACAAAGTTTTCACATGATATTTTTTTATAACAAGATACATATAATTACTTTAGAAAAGGGATGTCATCTTTTATTCTGAATAGTACTGATCATCTATTAGGCACCTTTAATACAAAAAAGGATATGACCTAAACTGATTTATCAAAATAAATTGACAGTACCATTCAAGTCACTAGATATGAACAATGTTTTTGTTAGTCCCTTTATAACTATAACTCAAACTAACATATCAATAGATTTCAAGTATCATCGACATTTTTTAGATGGTGAAAATTATCTACAAAGAAAACATTAGGATATAAACAACTATTGAACTACTAAAGCCAAATTACTTGTGCAAGGCACTGTAATGCCCCAGAAATTCATGGAATCTTGTTTTAGTTGGATTTTGAAAATATTTGAAATTATTTGTATAAGAATATATGGAGTTAATTGTGTGCAAGTATGTGTGCATGTGTGCACGTGCACACTGATATGGCACAAGGAAGAACTCCAGATTTCTTGAATTTAAAACAAGAATTAAAAAGCAATACAAACATGATTTTGCAACATGGATAATTGATTTCTGGAATTATATGGATCATCCCAGAAAATAAGAAAAGTAAGTTTTCTTTTAAATCAGTAAACAGATTTTATTTAAAATCCAGAGAAAAAAAATATATACACATATATGTTATAAGGATTTGAAAACCTGTATACATATAGGTGCATATGTTTCTGAAATTAAGAGGAATTAAATAAGCCTAGATAAGGTATGTATACAAATATACATTTTTAAGTACTGAAAGGTATATATATAAGCAAGTGAAACTATAACACTAAAATGGCAAAAGACGAATTGCAAGCAAAATAATTGCTTTAGGCAGAAAATAGAAAGGAGGATTTTAGAAAATAAACAAGTGAACAATGTCACACAATTATCATGACTTGGTAAGAATATAATATATATATTCTGGAAAAGAAAAAGGGGAGGCATGTCTCACATATGGCCGGGATATTAAAGGTGAAAAATAAACAAACTTGAAATGCAAAATGCATGAGTTTTGGCTAGGGTAGAAATGAGATTTTACAATGATAAAACCCTAGAAAAACCTCTCTTATAAACCCAAGTATAAACCAGAAAAAATCATTTTGCTACCCAAAAACATTTAAGAAAACAAAGGAGAAAATACTTACAAGCAGAAAAACAAGTTTTGAAAAGGATTCTTTTCTAAGTTAGCAAGAGAAGCATTTTTCTGTGAGTAATCTCACTAAACCCATGGCATTAAGTCCTGTTATGAGGCAGCCAGATTTATGTTATTTTTCTACATGTTTTTGATTCCATTACTATGGTTTTAATGGATGCTTCAATGGATGTTTTAATGGGTGTTTCTGGATGTTTTGATTGATTTGATGATTGAATGTTTTGCTCTGTTTGGTTACACCCAGAAAGGTAAAGTATAAAATCATGAAAGTAAATAGAGAATACTTGTAACTGGTTTAGATATGGCATGGAAAACATAGAAACCAAAATGTATATGAGTTGCATTACACTTGTGTAAGTGCTGAGGCTCAAATGAAAGATTCAAGGTTGCAATGGAAATATCCAAAAGTGCTGAACCCTTGATCAAATAGAAAATCCATGAGCCAGAGATCTTGTTTAAGCTAGATCTTGAATTTAGTTCAAACATGGTTGCTTATGAAACAATAATAACCCACATGCCTAGTCTTTATTCCCAGTTGTAATTATTCTTGTATTTTCTTTAAGCCAAAACACTTGAAAATATGATTTTCCCTGGACATGAATGTTAGATTGTTCTTGAGTTATGCTTGTAAACTCTATGTAATGTTTCATGTATATTGGGATTTAGTCACCTAGCTATCTCACGATAGGATTAAACATGAACACTTAGTAAATAAGCTAAGGATTGTGAGCCAAGAAGACTGCTGGAATGCTTGTCATATTTGAAGTATGCAAGTTGGCACATGGTTTGTTTAAGCCCTGAGATCTTTGTGCAATATTGTGAATTATTTTATTGCAATGTGTCCCCGTGATTCCTTTATGGCAGATGAGGCTAGGAATTAATTTGGTAAATGCAACCTTAAATTGATGAAGTAGGAACTTGAGTTATTCCTAAGATGGTTGGACTGGAATTATGATAGTTCCTGAGTATTTCTATTTGAAACCTATGTTTGCATGGTTGAATATGTGTATATAATTAGTCATAAACAAGTTAGGCAAATTGATCGAAGATGATATGCCCACTTGAACAAAATATTTATGTCTCACTCACTTACCTAATATCATGGAATTTTTGATTTTACTCATACCAGATCTTGTATCTGACCCTTGTTTGCTTATGGCATCTGGGGTGTCTCATCTAAAATGGGGCAGCCTCTAATGTTCTTTCAGGGAATGCTGGATCTAAATAGGAAGCTGCTGTGGCTAATGAAAGTGATTATATAAGCATGCTAAGTTAGAATTAAATAAGAACTTAGAATGAAATATTTGCATGTAATCTGGGAAGTTTTTATAGATATGTTTTGGTTAGTATGTAATGATCTTAAAGGTTTGGATTTATTAGTTGTTCTAAATGAATCTAGTGATGTATTAAGTTTGGGATTAATCTAAAGACTTGGTTGAATTTTTGCAAGAAAATATATATATTTGGGTATTGTGATGAAAATCTGTAAATGGTATATGCCTGTATTTGAGAAATAGAAATGTGTATGTACATACATTGTATTAGATAATTTCAGGTTACTTAAAACCTTAAGTTTGAAGGTTAAAAATCTGAGTCTAGCTATAAAAACCTGGAATTATTCTTGTGGATATTTTTAAGTTCATATAAATTAGATATGCATAGGATTTACTGACTTGTTACAAATATTCAAAAGAATATAGTAATTAACCTTAGTCAGGATTGCTAGAATCCAAATCAAGCAGGATACACTTGTTTAACAAAAATATATATACTCTGAATTTAAACAAGATAAACACTTACATCCTCATATGTATGTGTATATTACTAAGGATGCACTGATATATTTATATTGGTAATAAGTTTTGAATCCTGGTTGAATTGTTTGAAAAGAAAATGACTCTAATAGTTCAAAGGAAGTTTAAATCAAACTTAAAAGTGTAAATGAACGTAGGTGGACATCCAGACACATATAAATTGAATGTGAATATGCAGGTACATAGAGATCAAATTTAGACGGCAGTCTTAATAATTTAGACGTCTGAGATTAAACTTAGATGTCTGTCATAATAATTTAGATGTCTAAGATCTAATTTAGACGTCTGTCAATAAAAATTTAGATGTCTGATTTTAGTTCAAAATGTTTTCTACTCTCTGTTTAAATTTAGACACTCTGAGACGTCTGTCATAATAATTTAGACGTCTAAGATCTAATTTAGACGTCTGTCAATAAAAATTTAGATGTCTGATTTTAGTTCAAAATGTTTTCTACTCTCTGTTTAAATTTAGACACTCTGAGACGTCTGTCATAATAATTTAAACGTCTAAGATCTAATTTAGACGTCTGTCAATAAAAATTTAGATGTCTGATTTTAGTTCAAAATGTTTTCTACTCTCTGTTTAAAATTTAGACACTCTGAGACGTCTGTCATAAAAATTTAGTCATCTGAGATCGAATCTAGACGTCTGTCATAGAAATTTAGACGTCTGAACTGCTGATTTTGCCTAATTTGCCTATTTTCGAGTAAATTCCCAAGGTTTATCAATTTTTGTCAATTCAACTTATTGTTATTAATTAATATCAACTTTGATAACTATCATAAGATCAAGTAAATACTATTTTAGAGTTAAATAGAATTATCTAGGCAAGATAAATGTATATTTGTGTTAGTATTTGTCAAAGTGCACCTATGGCAGTAGAACAAGACTTAGAAAAGAAATAAGTGGCTATGTCAATAGCTTGTATGGCATTTTGATTTATATTTGATTTAAATTCCCTTTGATGAAAAAAAAAATCCTTATGAAATTAAGGTAGAAAGAGGAGGGTCATTTCAGTTGGTATCAGAGCACTTGGTTGCATTGATTGCTAAGTATTATAGAAATGTATTTTGTCTGTTTGTTTTGGATGAAATAATTTAGATAAGAAAATAGTAATTATAGAAGTACTCATAATATACTAATACCATTTGCCCAGAACTTAGTTAGCAGACCATGGTAGGAAGAGGATCTCATCACCATGCAGGATCAAGTGCACCACAAATGCTTGATATGCAAGACTTTATGAGGGCTTTAAGGGATGGAATTGGGCATAGGCCTGAGAACCCACATGAAGAACTTTCAAAACTACTGAAGACTTATTCCAATTTGGGAGGCAGGAGTTTTGAAGGAACTGAGAATGTGATGGAAATTCAAGCATGGTTGAGAACACTGGACGGAGTTTTCAATGACATGCAATTGGATGATCAAAGGAAGAGGCAAGTAGCTTCAAGACAACTGAAAGGGGTAGCTTTAAGCTGGTGGGAGGTGATCATAGCTGGAAGAAATGAAAATGAGATCACCTGGAATCAATTCAAGGAGATGTTGGAAGCTAGATTTGTTCCAGCATCAGCCAAAACCCTATTGCTTGAAGAATTCATCAGGCTTAGGCAGGGAACTTTTAATGTGACTGAATATACTCAGAGGTTTGAGAGCTTGTCTAAGTATGGAGCTATGCTTGTAGCTGATGAGGCATCAAAGAATGATAGGTATATTAAGGGTTTAAACCCAGGGCTTAGTAGGGCTATGTTGCCATATGCAGATAAAACTTTTGATCAAATCATTGATCTGGCCTTAAAATTTGAGCAACATGACAAGGAGAGGGAGAAGTATAAGAATTTTAAGAATAATAACAACAAGAAAAATAAGGGAAGGTATCATCCCTATGATAAAAAGAAGGAGGAGACAAAAGGCAAGAAAACCAATGATACTAAGACCACTGAAACAAAGAGAAAAATAACATGTCATCATTGTGGAAAAGAGGGACATATCAAACCAAGGTGCCCAGAATTGAAGGGAGGAGCTTTCAAATGCTACCTATGTGGTAAGGAGGGACATATCAAGAGAAACTGCCCTGAGTATAAACAGCAAGGGAAGCTAGCAAGTTTGGAAAGCAGAAGCAAATCCACAGTAGAGGCTAATGCAGAAAACCATGGCCAAGTGGAAGGTACTTTATTTATTTGTACCCTACCCATATCAGTAGTGTATGATACAGGGGCAACACATTCTCTGATTTCCCATGAGTTAGTTGCATTGCTTAAATTAAATTGCATACTGGCTGAAACCCCTTTGTTAGTGCAAAGCCCATTGGGAAGTTCTAGTGTTTTAAACATGATGTGTGTGGATGTGGAATTAAACATAGGAGGAAATGTTTTTATTTCCAATTTATATGTTTTAAATTACCCAAATATAGGTGTTATATTGGGTGTAGACTGGTTAAGACAATACAAAGCCATAATTAATTTAGACTCATCCACCATATCATTACAAAATTCTAGAGGTCAAAGAATCACAATTTTGTGTGAAATAACCAAGGAAAGAAAATTATATCACCTGATTGACTTAAGTAAGGATTCCAGTGAGCCTTCTATCGAAAAAATCCCCATAATTAACAAATACTTAGATGTGTTTGGAGAAGTTGAGGGTGTTCCACACCACAGACCAGTGGAATTTCAGATTAATCTGATGCCAGGAGCAAGTCCAATTATTAAGAAACCCACTAGGATGGGGCCAAGTGAGTTGAAGGAATTGAAGAAACAATTAGAAGAGTTGGAAAGCAAAGGATTTATAAGACCAAGTAATTCATGCTGGGGTGCTCCAGTAGTATTTGTAAGGAAACATGATGGTACTTTAAGAATGTGCATAGATTACAGGGAGCTAAACAAAGTCACTATCAAAAACAAGTACCCCTTACCTAGAATTGATGATCTTTTTGATCAACTTAGTGGAGCAAAAATATTTTCTAGGTTAGACTTGGCATCTGGATTCCATCAGATGAAGGTTGAGGACTCAAGTGTTAAGTACACAGCCTTTAACACTAGGTATGGTTTATATGAGTTTCTTGTCATGCCATTTGGGTTGACAAATGCTCCATCATACTTTGTAGACTTGATGAATAGGATATTCAGGGATTATTTAGACAAGTTTGTTTTGATTTTTATTGATGATATTTTGATCTATTCTAAAACAGTAGAGGAACATGAAAATCACTTACACCTTGTTTTGTCTAGATTAAGAGAAAAAGATTTAAAAGCAAAATTTTCTAAGTGTGCATTTTGGAAAGAAGAAGTGCATTTCCTTGGGCATGTAATATCTGCCAAAGGCATTTCTGTAAATTCCAATAAAATTGTGGCAATCCAAGCATGGAAAAGGCCAAGCACAGTGGGAGAAGTTAGGTCATTTATGGGAATGGCAGGGTATTATAGGAGGTTTATAAAAGATTTTTCTAAGATGTCATCACCTCTTACCAACCTAACTAGAAAGAACCAACCCTTTATATGGACTGAGAAATGTGAACAAGCCTTTAGTAGAATCAAGGAAGCCTTAGTCAATGCACCAGTATTGAAAGTACCATAAGGAAATGAGGATTTGATTGTGTATACTGATGCAAGTGGTTTTGGGCTAGGAGATGTATTGATGCAGCAAGATCAAGTTATAGCCTATGCATCAAGACAATTGAAGCCACATGAATCAAAGTATGCAACCCATGATCTTGAGTTGGCAGCAGTGGTATATGCACTAAAGCTCTGGAGACATTATCTTCTAGGTGCTAAGTTTATTTTGTACACAGACCATAAGGCATTGAAATATCTCTTTTCACAAAAAGATTTGAATATGAGGCAACATAGATGGGTTGAGTTTCTAGCAGCATATGATTTAGACATACTTTATACTCCAGGAAAAGCTAATAAGGTTGCAGATGCTTTGAGCAGGCAGCATGCAAAAGTAGCCATGCTAATGATAGAAGAGTTTAGAAATTTATCTCTACTTACTGATTTGGAAATTGAGGAAAACAGTGAGGTAAACATGGAGATGATTGAAGAAGGGAGTAAAGGGAAATTAAGTTTGATAACTTTGCAATCAGATTTAATTTTGAAAGTGGGAAAAATGCAAGGGGGAGATCCAGATTTATTAGAAAAGAAGAATTTAATAGAAAAAGGAGAAGAAGTAGCAAACTACCACATTGATAAGAATGGTTACTTAAGGAATAAAGGTAGAATATGTGTTCCAAAGGATATAGAATTGAAGGAAGAGATACTTAATGAATATCATAGGAGCAAATATTCTATACACCCAGGCAGCACCAAGATGTACCAAAATTTGAAGAGGAATTATTGGTGGAGAGGGATGAAAACTGATGTGGCCAAACATGTTGCAAAGTGTATGACTTGCCAACAAGTCAAAGCAGAAACCCAAAGACCCTCAGGTCTATTACAACCCCTAAGTATACCACAGTGGAAGTGGGAAGATATATCTATGGATTTCATAGATGGTCTGCCTAGGTCAAAAAGAGGAAACACAGGCATTTGGGTAGTAGTTGATAGATTGACTAAAGTGGCACACTTTATACCAGTGAAGGCAGAAAGAAATGCACCTAAACTAGCTCAAATATTCATGAGAGAAATAGTAAGATTGCATGGAATCCCTAAGACTATAGTGAGTGATAGGGACACAATCTTTACATCCAGATTTTGGAAGAGCTTTCAAGAAGCCATGGGAAGTGAGTTATGCTTGAGTACTGCATACCACCCCCAATCAGATGGTCAAACTGAAGTGATAAATAAAGTTTTGGAGGATTTGTTGAGGGCATGTGCATTGGACTTTGGAGGTAATTGGGAAGATCACCTCCATTTGGCTGAATTTACATATAACAATAGTTATCAAAGCACCATAGGTATGGCACCATTTGAAGCCTTGTATGGCAAACCATGTTTGTCACCAATGTGTTGGGTTGAAGCAGGAGAAAAGGCTATCTTAGGGCCTGAGTATGTTAAAGAGACTACAGAGAAAATTGAATTGGTGAGGAGAAGAATGGCAGCAGCTCAAGATAGGCAAAAGAAGTTTGCAGACATGAGGAGGAAGCAGGTAGAATATGAAGTTGGTGATTATGTTTTCATCAAAGTTTCACCTATGAAGAAGGTGTTGAGGTTTGGCAAGCAGGGAAAACTTACCCCAAGATATGTTGGACCTTACAAGATTTTGGAAAAAATAGGTTCATTAGCATATAAGTTGGAGCTACCTGAAGAGATGAGTGCAATGCACAATGTATTTCATGTATCACAACTTAGGAGATGGGTGCATGATAAAGAGGCAATTCTAGAAAAACCAACACAAGTTCAAATAAATCCTGACTTGGTCTATGAGAAAGAACCAGTGGGAATATTAGCTAAAGAGGAAAAGAAGTTGAGGAGCAAAACTTTGAAATTGGTAAAGGTTCAATGGAGCCTAGACCCTAATGATTGTACATGGGAGTTAGAGGATAAGATAAAGATGGATTACCCTAAGCTTTTTGCAGTGGAAGGTAAAAATCTAAATCCCTAAAAGTTTGATATGTATGATTGTTTTGACTGAATTGTTGCTTATGCTATGTTTGATAGATTTTATAAAATCTGGACATGTTTAAAGTCAAATGAGAAAATTGTGAGGACACAATTCCTAAAAAGGTGGGGTGATTGTAATGCCCCAGAAATTCATGGAATCTTGTTTTAGTTGGATTTTGAAAATATTTGAAATTATTTGTATAAGAATATATGGAGTTAATTGTGTGCAAGTATGTGTGCATGTGTGCACGTGCACATTGATATGGCACAAGGAAGAACTCCAGATTTCTTGAATTTAAAACAAGAATTAAAAAGCAATACAAACATGATTTTGCAACATGGATAATTGATTTCTGGAATTATATGGATCATCCTAGAAAATAAGAAAAGTAAGTTTTCTTTTAAATCAGTAAACAGATTTTATTTAAAATCCAGAGAAAAAAAAATATACACATATATGTTATAAGGATTTGAAAACCTGTATACATATAGGTGCATATGTTTCTGAAATTAAGAGGAATTAAATAAGCCTAAATAAGGTATGTATACAAATATACATTTTTAAGTACTGAAAGGTATATATATAAGCAAGTGAAACTATAACACTAAAATGGCAAAAGACGAATTGCAAGCAAAATAATTGCTTTAGGCAGAAAATAGAAAGGAGGATTTTAGAAAATAAACAAGTGAACAATGTCACACAATTATCATGACTTGGTAAGAATATAATATATATATTCTGGAAAAGAAAAAGGGGAGGCATGTCTCACATATGGCCGGGATATTAAAGGTGAAAAATAAACAAACTTGAAATGCAAAATGCATGAGTTTTGGCCAGGGTAGAAATGAGATTTTACAATGATAAAACCCTAGAAAAACCTCTCTTATAAACCCAAGTATAAACCAGAAAAAAATCATTTTGCTACCCAAAAACATTTAAGAAAACAAAGGAGAAAATACTTACAAGCAGAAAAACAAGTTTTGAAAAGGATTCTTTTCTGAGTTAGCAAGAGAAGCATTTTTCTGTGAGTAATCTCACTAAACCCATGGCATTAAGTCCTGTTATGAGGCAGCCAGATTTATGTTATTTTTCTACATGTTTTTGATTCCATTACTATGGTTTTAATGGATGCTTCAATGGATGTTTTAATGGGTGTTTCTGGATGTTTTGATTGATTTGATGATTGAATGTTTTGCTCTGTTTGGTTACACCCAGAAAGGTAAAGTATAAAATCATGAAAGTAAATAGAGAATACTTGTAACTGGTTTAGATATGGCATGGAAAACATAGAAACCAAAATGTATATGAGTTGCATTACACTTGTGTAAGTGCTGAGGCTCAAATGAAAGATTCAAGGTTGCAATGGAAATATCCAAAAGTGCTGAACCCTTGATCAAATAGAAAATCCATGAGCCAGAGATCTTGTTTAAGCTAGATCTTGAATTTAGTTCAAACATGGTTGCTTATGAAACAATAATAACCCACATGCCTAGTCTTTATTCCCAGTTGTAATTATTCTTGTATTTTCTTTAAGCCAAAACACTTGAAAATATGATTTTCCTTGGACATGAATGTTAGATTGTTCTTGAGTTATGCTTGTAAACTCTATGTAATGTTTCATGTATACTGGGATTTAGTCACCTAGCTATCTCACGATAGGATTAAACATGAACACTTAGTAAATAAGCTAAGGATTGTGAGCCAAGAAGACTGCTGGAATGCTTGTCATATTTGAAGTATGCAAGTTGGCACATGGTTTGTTTAAGCCCTGAGATCTTTGTGCAATATTGTGAATTATTTTATTGCAATGTGTCCCCGTGATTCCTTTATGGCAGATGAGGCTAGGAATTAATTTGGTAAATGCAACCTTAAATTGATGAAGTAGGAACTTGAGTTATTCCTAAGATGGTTGGACTGGAATTATGATAGTTCCTGAGTATTTCTATTTGAAACCTATGTTTGCATGGTTGAATATGTGTATATAATTAGTCATAAACAAGTTAGGCAAATTGATCGAAGATGATATGCCCACTTGAACAAAATATTTATGTCTCACTCACTTACCTAATATCATGGAATTTTTGATTTTACTCATACCAGATCTTGTATCTGACCCTTGTTTGCTTATGGCATCTGGGGTGTCTCATCTAAAATGGGGCAGCCTCTAATGTTCTTTCAGGGAATGCTGGATCTAAATAGGAAGCTGCTGTGGCTAATGAAAGTGATTATATAAGCATGCTAAGTTAGAATTAAATAAGAACTTAGAATGAAATATTTGCATGTAATCTGGGAAGTTTTTATAGATATGTTTTGGTTGGTATGTAATGATCTTAAAGGTTTGGATTTATTAGTTGTTCTAAATGAATCTAGTGATGTATTAAGTTTGGGATTAATCTAAAGACTTGGTTGAATTTTTGCAAGAAAATATATATATTTGGTTATTGTGATGAAAATCTGTAAATGGTATATGCCTGTATTTGAGAAATATAAATGTGTATGTACATACATTGTATTAGATAATTTCAGGTTACTTAAAACCTTAAGTTTGAAGGTTAAAAATCTGAGTCTAGCTATAAAAACCTGGAATTATTCTTGTGGATATTTTTAAGTTCATATAAATTAGATATGCATAGGATTTACTGACTTGTTACAAATATTCAAAAGAATATAGTAATTAACCTTAGTCAAGATTGCTAGAATCCAAATCAAGCAGGATACACTTGTTTAACAAAAATATATATACTCTGAATTTAAACAAGATAAACACTTACATCCTCATATGTATGTGTATATTACTAAGGATGCACTGATATATTTATATTGGTAATAAGTTTTGAATCCTGGTTGAATTGTTTGAAAAGAAAATGACTCTGATAGTTCAAAGGAAGTTTAAATCAAACTTAAAAGTGTAAATGAACGTAGGTGGACATCCAGACACATATAAATTGAATGTGAATATGCAGGTACATAGAGATCAAATTTAGACGGCAGTCTTAATAATTTAGACGTCTGAGATTAAACTTAGACATCTGTCATAATAATTTAGACGTCTAAGATCTAATTTAGACGTCTGTCAATAAAAATTTAGATGTCTGATTTTAGTTCAAAATGTTTTCTACTCTCTGTTTAAATTTAGACACTCTGAGACGTCTGTCATAATAATTTAGACGTCTAAGATCTAATTTAGACGTCTGTCAATAAAAATTTAGATGTTTGATGTTTGATTTTAGTTCAAAATGTTTTCTACTCTCTGTTTAAATTTAGACACTCTGAGACGTCTGTCATAATAATTTAGACGTCTAAGATCTAATTTAGACGTCTGTCAATAAAAATTTAGATGTCTGATTTTAGTTCAAAATGTTTTCTACTCTCTGTTTAAAATTTAGACACTCTGAGACGTCTGTCATAAAAATTTAGTCGTCTGAGATCGAATCTAGACGTCTGTCATAGAAATTTAGACGTCTGAACTGCTGATTTTGCCTAATTTGCCTATTTTCGAGTAAATTCCCAAGGTTTATCAATTTTTGTCAATTCAACTTATTGTTATTAATTAATATCAACTTTGATAACTATCATAAGATCAAGTAAATACTATTTTAGAGTTAAATAGAATTATCTAGGCAAGATAAATGTATATATGTGTTAGTATTTGTCAAAGTGCACCTATGGCAGTAGAACAAGACTTAGAAAAGAAATAAGTGGCTATGTCAATAGCTTGTATGGCATTTTGATTTATATTTGATTTAAATTCCCTTTGATGAAAAAAAAATTCCTTATGAAATTAAGGTAGAAAGAGGAGGGTCATTTCAGGCACTATTAAAAATATGGCCCTTATATATAAGAATTGAATTAATTTAGTTTGCTAGGTTTTTATATGAAATTTATAAGGAAAATTAGGTATTTTCAAGCTTGAAAAACTAAAATCAAAATGCATAATTGTGGTTCACTAGATAGAAAAAATATATTAAAAACCCAAGATTTTCTAACACACAGATCACTGCAACATCCCTCTACATAAAGTAAATAAAATACAACAAAGTAATAATGTACAAAAATTTACCCTATTATGGCTAACTCAAAAGTTGTAGCAACTATAAGGTTAGTGCTGTTAGGGCTACGAATTCTGAGAGGGTTCAATGAATCAAGGTTTAAGTGAATCAAAGGGATAAAAAGAGAGAGAGAGAGAGGCGAGGAGGAAAAGAAACGAGATTTATTGCAGGGAGATAAAATCTAAAACAAATTAAATATAAAAGGAACTAGGGTTAATTGTTGTTTTGGAAGAAGCAGATGTTGCTTTGTGTTACGGTGAAAATAAAGGAGGGAAACAAGACGCCTAAGTAAACAAGGAACCAAAACAAAAGCGAGAAAGCAGCCGCCTAAGTTAATAAATAAAGCGGATTTGATAAAGCATTTGATTATTCATTTATATTTAATAAGTGCACAAAAACAACATTAACATTGAAACGTTGTTGTACATTGTTGTTAAAAGTAGTTTTTCTTGTAGTGGAAGTTTGAATGATGAAGTCACTTTGTTCAACGCGATAATATTCATTAATTTGTCGTATCTTTAACTAGAGATTTATGACTTCGTGTTAAATTACAATTACAGTGACACTATCATTTTATTTTAAAGGGGATAAATCATCTCTTGATTAGTGTTTTACAATGCATGTTTTAGCGCATACCTAAAAATGGTCACAATGTGAACCAATACCACATGATTGGCTATAATCAAAGTAAGGTCTCTGCACAAAAGATCCACAATTTCTCAAGTCGAAAGCCCACTTCACATAGTCACATTACTCCTATTTGACTTACACAAAATAACAAATAAAAGACTCTTGGTGGGTCATTCTGTAATTATTTCAAATGACTACTAGTACGTAACCTATTAGTATCGCAAGGGTCATGAATAAATCATTATCTACCATATGGGTAGTGTTACGTACATTAGTCTACCAGTGTATCGTTATCTTATTCTAGATAAACCTTTGACTAAACATTTAAGGATAAGTTTTTATTCGTGCGACTCAATACTCATGGTTACAAGCTCTTTTGTATCTGCGATCGACTATAAACTTTGTTTTAGGGATTTTACTTGTATGGTATAATGTACTCAAATCGTTTCACACACAGATATATATACACACACACACACATACATACATATGTATGTATGTATAAAAGAAAAACATACAGTAGAAATAAAACCAAATGCAACTTTTATTTCAAACAAAATTCAATATAAGTGTTAAATTATATAACCAAATTACATAATTTCCCCTAAGACATACCTTTAACTTTATCATGTTGCACCTTCCTACACCTTTGTCTTCGAATCAATTCACCGTTTGTGCATCACCTACATCAATTTCTATAAGGTTTTAGGTATATTTCCAACCACCTCGTTTGTTATATTAACAAATTCTCACTTTCTGTAAATTCGCATTGCGAAGACAGATAATTTGGTATCGTGTTTTAAACTTATTTGAGATTGTAACTATTTAATGTATTTATTGGTTAGGGGCATGCATATGCCACTATATAGATGAAGAAATGTCACTTCAAAATTTAGATAGTGTTAAGGACGTCAATGCTCGAGTTTGGGTAGCACAAATATACATATATGGAGTGTTTCTAAATTAAAGGTGTAACATCCCTATTTCGAGACCCAAAAATGAATGTCGATATTGCTACAATCATTATGATAATTATTTTCAAGCGACAAAATGTGATAGGTTTTTCCAAACAATATTAAGTAAATAGAGCAACCAGAATAGATTTCCATCATATAAATTGTTCTTACATTTACGTATCCTAAAATGTGCCTATGTGTGGGTAAAATATAATAAAACATAAATAGCAATGTCGTGCCCAACATTCGAAGATGCCAACACAAACAATTAACAAGTTATACTCTGATTTTACATAGCATAATCAAAACAAACTTTAATATATACTAAGCCTTCTGCTTCATCTTCGAAGTCTTTATTCGTCCTCTAGTAAAATTGTCTAAACCATAAACTACACCTACTCGTATGAGCATCTGTGAGTTTATAAGGAAAATAATAAAAACACAGGTCCAGCATGATTAGTATGAGTAACACTTTACTCTAACCAAAAAAAGTGAGACTACACCTCCTAGTGGAACGGGTTTTCCCCTTAATATTTCAGGAACATCAATTTCATCATATTAACTAGAGTGAACAACATAGCAGAATCTTAATCGTAAAACATCATTTCAACCATAAATGTGCCCTACACTTAGTATCAAACCGTGATTAGGTTTTATAGTCATCTCTTCCAAGTTTCCACTCATGCCTTGTATCATTGTTCCTAACTATTGTCGAGTTTTGACATATGAGTTGCCACACAGGCTTTATTCCATCTCTTCTGAATAGTATCATGAATAGATATTTATGCTGCCACATAGGCCCTGCACTTACACTTACGTGTCATGTCAAGAATAAACATTTGAGATGCTATACAGGCCTTGCATAGACGTTCTCGAATATTGTCATGAATAGAAAACTAGGATGCCATATATACCTTGCACCCACATCCCCGAACAATTGGTTGCCACTAAAGCCTTGCACCATCGCTTCTACAAATAATGTTGTATTCTAACATTACAGGATTCCCCCTTGGCCTTACACCTTTCTACTTTCTTAATGCAACAATTTTAACATTACGAGATGCTATGTTAGCTTTACACCCCATATCTCATTTTAAAGTTAGATCAAAATCTTTCTAATTATTTAGATAGAATACTTTTATTTTTTCCCTTTTACAATGATGCAACTTATCATTTCCTATCTTTTCTAAGCTTGTTCTCTTTCATTTCACATGAGCCATTTAATTTCTCTTCATGGTTTTGTCCTAATGAAATGGAAGGAAAACATCTGGGATCTTGTCTTCCAAATGCTACTCAACAATTGTCATGCTAAAATAATGAATTTAATACCATTAGCTGTCGCATATATAGCTATTGCATACATAAGTTGGCTATTGCACATTTAACTTTGATAGCATCCGCATATCAAATTCAATAGTTATCACATGTCTCATTCAATAGTTATCGCAATTTCAACTCAATAGCTATGCATGTTTCATTAAAAAGCTATTGCATATCTAACATTAGAGCTATCGCATCGCTAATCGCAAGTCTAGCTATCGCACATCTAAGCTATCAGATGTCTAAGCTATCGCATGTCTAAGCTATCGCATTTCTAAGCTATCACATGTCTAAGCTATTGCATGCGTAAATTTATGTGTTATTGCACTTATAATTCAAGGGCCATTTCACTTCTAACCTAAACAATATTGCACTTCTATCCATGTGTTATCACACTATTACCTAAACGCTATCGCAAGACTCACTTAAAGGTTATCACATGTATTAAGCTATCGCAAATATCGATATTAGGCATTCGCACATATCAACATGGAGCTATTGCATGTATCAATATTGGACTATTTCATGTCTCAATATAGAGACATCGTATGTTTTACTGATAATAAGAGTGATACTTAATTTAAGCTGAGCACTCATTTTGGTGCCTTAGGGATTGAATCCAAGACCTCTAGAACCATAACATGGAGATCTTACCACTTGAGCTAGTAGTACTTGATAGAGCTATCACATGTTTAAAGTGGAAAATTCATAATTAAATAGTATATTTATATTTTTCTTAATAAATTAACTACTTTTTAGTTAATTCTTTACATATGTCATATTAATTTTGTAATAGAAATCTCTGGTGATAGCAGAAAATTTAGTCCTTTAATTTAGCCTTGGTTAGTTATTTTTCCCTACTTATTTTTTTTAACTAAGGTATTTTATTCCTTTCAATTTAGTTCACAAAAATCTGAAAAATGATGTGAAAATTTTCAAAAATTCATAGGAACCCAAAAACATTGTTCTCTACCCGAAGTAAAAATTTAGATCAAAATATTAATCTAAAGTTGAAATTACCAATTTTCATCATAACAAATTCATAATAAATAATTTTATCATCCAAAAATTATGATTTTAAAAACCTATCTCTATTTTAATGTTAAAAACATCATAATGTAATTTCAGTGCATTTGGAAAAGTCAACTTTTTTCCCTTTAACGTATCAAAATAATGAAATTTAACATCCAAATATGCAGTGATTAACACTATAATCATTAAAACATTTTCATTAATATCCAAATCATCCAAAACATATAAAATATGAACCCTAAACATTTTTTAAGGAAGATATGGTAAGCATTACTCACCCAAGCTTGAAAACTTGATTAGTCTCTTCTTCTTTTGAATGAAAGCATGCGTTTGCCCTTGGAATTTTTTTTCCCTTTCTTCACCTCCTTAAAATGGTACCTAACCACTTCCTTTTTTGTGAAAAATAAAAATGAAAGAAGGAGTGGGTTAGTAGGGGGATGTAAGGGCTAGTAATTTTGGATTTCGGACAATATCCCTTTCTAGCTTAGTCTTATTAGTTACTTAACCCTTCATACAACATTCCCTTTTCTATTTCTTTTATTTATAGCCCAAAATTCAATTTTTTTATGAATCACTCTTTATTCGTTCAATTAATCTTTTTAATGTTCCATTTTTAATTATTTCCTTTAAATAATTCCTTTAGTTAAATTCACTTAGTTAATAATAGATTCTCGTTATTGATAAAATTCCCTTATTATGGCACTCCAAAATATAGGATGTTGCAGTCTCCCCTTCTTATAAGAACTTCATCCTCGAAATTTAGATAAAGCAGGATAATGACCTTGTCATCAATATAATGTACATACTGGTACAACCATTACATCAGTCCCTACTAATGTAAATCATCAATTATCAAACATAATGTAGCAGTGCCACTACTAATGCATTATAATATCATATCACAAAATATACTTATGTCACTACTAGTTCATACAATAGACAAGCAAAGCACATTTCTTAAACATACATGTCTAAAACAAGTCATGATAGATATTCCTAATCTTGTCCTCTATCTCCCATGTACAGTCATCTACATCGTCACTTCACTTGACAAAAACAAATCTAATAACATTATTCCTTATCTCTTTCATATCAAGGCCTACTATCCCTTTCAGTCGTCTAACATATGTAGATAGACCATCAATCACCCTTGCTCTGCTACTACAGTGGGGCCACGCACACGTTTCTTCAAATGTGATATATGAAAAACGATACATCCTACCAATATACTCGGTAACTCTACTTGATATGCTTGTTTCCATATCCCATCTATTATTTGAAATGGACCTACATATATAGGAGCTAATTTCCCTACCTTCACAAAGCGCATATCGGTGAAAACCTTACAAACACATGATCCCCTACTACGAACTCTAGTTCTTTTTATCTCTTATCGACGTAACTCTTCTACCTCGATTGTGCAACTTTCATTTTTGCACGAATCAATTCTATCTTCTCAGTAGCATCTCTTACTAAATCAGGTCCTAAAATAAGTCTATCTTCCATGTCCAACCAATAAATAGGTGATTTGCATGGTTTACCATAAGTACCTCAAACGGTGCCATTCCAACACTCGATAGTAACTACTATTATAGACAAACTATACCAAATGAAATGATCTTCCTAGGATCCTCCAAAATCTAGAAACATGCTCTTAGAAAATCCTCTAGAATTCAGTTCACTCTTTCTGTTTGAGCATCTGTCTATGGGTGGTAAGCCATACATAAGTTTAATTCCATGCCCAATGCAATCGGCAAACTCCTTCAGAACTCACTAGTAAACAATGGATCTCTATCACTAACTATGTTGCCCGAAATCACATATAGCTTTACTAAGCTAACTATCATTTTTGTCGTATTCAGTGATATAAAATGGATGCTCTTATTCAATCTGTCCTCCGTTACCATATGCTCTCATTTTCCACTTTCTACCTCAGAAATCCAACTATAAAATCCATGGATGTTGAATCCCATTTTCAAGTTGGTACTTCCAAGGGTTGAGGTAATCCACTTGGCTTTTGATGCTTTTCCATTACTTGCTGATAGGTGAAACACTTCTTTACATGTTCACCAACATATCTCTTCATCCCTTCCTAAAAGAAGATGTGCTTCATGTCACGATATATCTTCGTGCTCCCAGGTTGAATCGTAAATTAGACTGATGACTTTCCTTTAAGACTTCATTTCAAAGATCTCCTACATATGGGATACACAATCTTCCTTTATTCCTAAGCCACTATTTTGGATCTATCTCAAATCCTTTTAGGTCCTTTATCTCTACGCCCATCTCTAATCACCTAATCCTTTCGACTAACAATTGGTCGATCCTTTGTCTTACAACAATTCTATCCATAAGTGCTAGATAGATTTCCGAACTTTCTAATGCATCTGTATCTTGAATTGATCCTCCATTCAGCCTAAAATGTACTCAACGTAAAGCTAATGCCTCTGAAGCTTTCCATTTCTCAATCATGGCTAACACCCCGTTCCATTCCATATGAAGCTAGTTACCTTTCTAGAGTATACTCTATGTCAAAGTCGTATGCTGCCAAGAACTCTAACCATCTTTGTTGTCTCATATTCAGCTCTTTCAAAGAGAATAAATACTTTTTAGACTTATTTTCTATATATAACTCGAACTGTTCTCCCAAGGACAATATTTGCAAATCTTTAATGCAAAGATAACTACCACCAACTCCAAATCTTAAGTCAGATAATGAACTTTACGCAGTCTCAATTTCCTAGATGCATAAGTTATCACTCTTCCCTTCTACATCAAAACCGCTCCCAATCTAGTTCTACAAACATCGATATAAACAACCAAATCCTGATTGCCCTCGAGTACAATCAAGATAGGAGCATTTGTCAATAACCTCTTCAGCTCCTAAAATAATCCTTCACATCTATTGGTCCACTATAACATCTCGTTCTTTCTGGTCAAATTAGTTAGGGGTGCTGCAATACGTGAGAACTCATTAATAATTCTATGCTAATAGCCACCAATCCTAGGAAACTTCTCATCTTTGTAACTGTCTCTGGTATCTTCCACTCATTAATAGTTTCTATCTTTGATGGATCTACTGCCATCCCATTCTCTAAATCATGTGCCTAGAAATTTAACTTCCCATTTTCATAAATGACACTTGAAAAACTTCGCCTTTAACTTGTTCTGTCTCAAGGTCTCTAATACCAATCTAAGATGGGCTTCATGATCTCACTCATTCTTAAAGTACACCAAAATATCATCGATGAAGACCAACATAAACAAATCAACTATTCATGAAAGATCTAGTTTACAAGATCTACAAAAAACACAAGGGCATTGATTAGTCCAAAGAGAATGACTAACCACTCATATGAACCATATCTTGTTCTAAATGCGGTCAAAGGAACACTATCCTCAACTACCCTTAGTTGATGGAATCCCATTGTCAAATCTAGCTGCAAAAACACTCTAGCTCCATTCAGTTGATCAAAAAATTTGTCTATCCTAAGCATTAGATAACGATTCTTCACTGTCAACTCATTCAACTTCTGGTAATTAATGCATATATGGAATGATCCATCTGACTTCTTTATAGATATGCAGATGCTCACCATGGTGAACTGCTTGCCTAAATGAAACTTTTATGCTCAAGTTCCACCATCCGCTTCTTCAATTATTCTATCTTCTTGGGTTTCATTTTGCTAGATAGTCTATTAATAAGTTGTGTCTTTGATATCAAATATATACAAAATTCAATCGCTCATGGTAATCCCATCACTTGCTCGAAAATATCTACAAATTCTCAAACTACTAGCACTATGCTAATCTTATCTTCGTGAGTCTCCATAGCACATAGTGTTGCTCTAGACCTCCTTTTCAACGTATCTAACACCATTATAATCCTTTCCCACTTATAGGGGCGTTAACTTTATTGGCACAATAAATTCTAGTGTCATTGTATACTAACCAATCCATGCCAAGGTTACCCCGAAACATACGAAGTCAAACACAAAGCAAACAAATGTTCACACTGTGCATACTCTACGTTAGTGCAGCTTTACCCGAGAGTGGCATACTCACCAAATGGGTTAACCACACGCAAAGAGGTAACTAGACGAGTGACATCTAATCTTAGCCTATCAACTAAAATGAAAGAGTGTATATCACCGGTATCAAATAGAACTCTAATTGAAATGTTGGATCAAAATAGTACCTCCATACACTCTTCCCTTTTTCTCAAGTGATGGCCCAACTTTTGGTCCCTCTAAAGCCTACATCCTTTTTTGCTTTAATTCTTGGTAATCCTTCTTCTTGTAGCCTAGTTTGTCATCGTCGAAGCACTTGACATTAATCATTCCAGCCAGTTTCAAACACTTTGATGCATAGTGCACCCTCTAACAATAATTACAACAAGTGATTTTAGAAACATCTTTCCGCATTCCTCCTCCTTGATATTTTCTTTTTTGTTGCTGGCCCTTCTTACTCTTGTGGTACGGAGAAAGCTTCTTCCTCTTATCGGTCTGAGCCTTCTGTCCCACATCCATCCTCTAAAGTGTACATTAGCTCATATCGTCTCGTCATATCCACTACTTTGTTGATGGGAGTGTTATGTGACCAATGGCTCTATCAATTAGCCCTAGTCGCGGCCCAAAATTAAACTTCTCCACCTTCTTCCTCAGTGTCCTAATCAAATCCCTTCCATACTTAGACAAAGTGTTAAATTTCTATAAATATTTTAGTATGGTCATGCTCTCCTATTCTAGCTTCGCAAACGCCCAAAACATCATTGACATCTCTGATTTTGGAATAAATTATTCCTTAAAAATCTCCTTGAACCTCTCTCAAAACCCTCACCGTCTCCCACTAGACACTAGCAAGCCTTTAAACTGTCTAGGCACCTTGTAACGACCCGTATTTTTACGGATCGAAACATCGTAAAACAGTTGACATTTGGTCGCATTGTTGATAAGTCGTCCAGAGTCTAAGTCTTAGGTCGTATGAGAGTTTGGAGCGACCTAAGGAAGTTGGCGAGTTAAGGGGTAGACGACTTAGTGAAGTGGAGCGGCCTAAGGATTGGAATGACCTAAGAAGTTAGATCGTGTAATAGTTAGGTCGTATAGAAGATAGGTCGTGTGCTGGCTTAGGTCGTGAGGTAGGTTAGGTCGAGTGAGCGACCTAGGAGATTGGAGCGACCTAAGAGAGTTAGCAACCTATAAGAGTTGGCGACCTAAGGTTTGAGCGACTTAAGGGTTTGCAGCGACCTATAGGAGTTAGCGACCTATAGGAGTTAGACGACCTAAGGAGTTAGGTCGTATCCTGGCTAAGTTGGTTAGGTCGCGTGTGAGTGTTAGGTCGCAGGTTTGTTAGGTCGTAGGTCGTAGGTCGCGGATGCGCGTAGGTCATTGGATCTGTTAGGTCGCGGATGCGCGTAGGTCGTTGGATCTGTTAGGTCGCATGGATGCGCATTCGTTAGGTCGCGAGGAAGCGCATCTGGGTTAGGTCGTAGGTCGCTTGGGTGCGCTGATGCGCTAAGTCGTTAAGTCGTAGAAGCGCATCTGGTTAGGTCGTATGAGTGCGCATATGTTAAGTCGTTAGGTCGTAGAGGCTTGGGGGCTATTAGGTCGAAGATTTTAGGTCGTGGGGTTTTAGGTCGTAAGGGTTCTTAGGTCGTGGACGACCTAACTCCGAGCGAACGACCTAAGGAGAATTCAGCCTATAAATAGGAGGGCTTTTCTTCATTTTTGGGATCCGGATTTCGAAGCGACGAAGTGCTGCCATTTTGAGAGCTCGACTTCTACACTTCTTCACTTCTTTTCTCCACTCTGATCTTGTGATTCCTTCCATCCAAATCGAAGATCAAATCGAAGATCCAAGAGCTTAGATTGAAGATCTTCATCCATCGAAGAGAGATTTCATCGTTTGAAGCGGATTTGTGATAGATCGAGTTAGATCCTTCGCTGTCCAGATCTGAAGTGTGTTGCTTTTGAGGTGTTTAGGTGATTTGGTGAGTGGTGATTATCTCTCACACGGATCCAAAGGAGTGTATCGGACCGTTGGCTTGATTTTGTGTAAAGTAGTGATTTTCATGCATTTTTGTAAACTTAAAGTATAGATCCATTGTTCATGATGATTTGACATCCATTTTACTACATGTTAACCTATGCAAGTTCATTCATCAAGATTATAGAGATATTTCTCATGTTTTCATGCTTGTTAGACTTTAGACTCTTTATTTACGAAATTGCCATTATTGTTATAATTGTTCATTAGATCATATTTGAATGCTTGATTACTTGGATTAATGTTTGACTTGATTGATTGCTATGAATTAGATGATTGATGATTTGATTTAGACAAGATGGTCGAAGATGATTCAAAAGCTAAGTGAAAGGCTCTTGAATTGGAAAAGCTGCTCATGGCATATGTAGCGGATGAAGAAGCTCATATGGATAGGATTGATGATGATGATGTTGAGATGAGGCTTTGCTAGGATGTGATGAAGCGAAGCATGATATGAGATAGTCTTGGTCTAATCCAGACGGGGTCATTCCAAGCATGTTGATAACTCGGTGATATGGTTCGAGTTTGAGGATAATGGTTTGCTCGAGAGGCGCTTGAGCTAGTGTGGAAATAGTCGTCGAGGAGGACGACTAGAAGGCTGAGATCTCATCGTTGTTGAAGGTTCTAGCATGCTCAAAGCAAGAGTACATTGGGCAGATTCGATAGTCCCTGAAGGCTACTGATTGGTAGTCGAGTACTCTGGGCAGATTCGATAGTCCTAGGCACGGGTCACGATGACGTGCGGAGTTATGTCTAGAACCGGGGTTTCCATTAGCCCTTGACGGACGGATGAAAGAATGAGCCGGTCATTCAATTAACGATGATATCGAAGAAATGATAACAGTGATAGCCAGAGTCATGGATGTTTGGTTGTATCATCATTTGGTCTCAAGAGCGGTATTTTCTGGGTGCTTATCTGATCTTGGTTTAGGCCTTGGGGGTTTGTACTTGGAAAACATCGCCCTTGACTCGAGTGATAATTGCTTTACTTTAAATTGTATGCTCTGGTATGTTTGCTTCTACTTAGTGTGTGTCTGGGGGCTATCACTGTAGAAAGAGGTGGAGTGGGAGGGTTGTATCCCTATTCCTTTTCCTTTATGCTCTTTTGGTATGTTGTTAGTTAATTTACCGCTCACTAAGACTGTTGTCTGACTCAAGGCTTTATGTTTTAACTCTTATTGCCTTGGGCTGTTCGTCCATTTTGGGACGGGCAGACTAGGTAGCAGGTGACAGGTGCTGTTCTTGCTTTCCACGATGCTGATGTCGAAGACGAGCTGGAGGCTTGCATATTATCTTCTTACTATATGTACTGGGTGTTCCGCTGTTTGTATATTCTCTGAGTGTTATGTAGTGAGGCTTGATGTATTGACTGTTCAGATGTTGTATTCAACTATTATGAAGTTTTATTGATGAGATTCTATTCTGTGAAGTTTCACTATGTATATATTCTATTGTATTTTGTCCATGCGCTGTGAGTAATACGATAGATTCTGTTGTTTAAATTTACCCTGGCAATCGTTCATGGTCGCCTGGCACACTTTACAGCGCACTATCTCTAGGTTCGGTGCAGGGGTCATGGGCGGTCGTCACACACCTATTTCACCTTTTAAGCATTGGTAGGTTTCAAGTCTCCACTAATATGATCACACATCCTCAACCAATCTCTTTCTTTCCATGCTGGCTTTGTCCTATCAAACATCTCACCTCCCAAACTTTGAAAATCATGATTCATCCATGCAAAATTCTCCCTGGAAAACTTATACCGAGCCCTTTGGTGCGTTTAGGGCTTGTAATGGCACTTGCTATTGAACTTGCTACTACACTAGGTTTGCTATAAACTGCTCGAAAAGTGAATTCATGTCTATGTTTCCCATAACCAGGCTAGTATCTGGAAACCAACTTCTGTTCCAACATTCGGGGTTGTCTCCCCTCCTTGGCCATTTTTCTATGCACCAGCAGTTCCTCTACTAGTGTTTTCCCTAGCACCTCCTAACATCAAATATCCACTTCAAGTTTCCATACTTGCATTTTGTGCAAGTAAGCATTTGTCAAAAACAAAAGTAAAGAGAGTGAGAGAAATAATAGAAGGATAGATATATGCACCGATATATCTATATCAAAATACAAGTATGATATTATTATTTTTTGAAAATGGGTTCCTTTTATTGCTATTAATACAATTATAAAGCATAATCAGATAATATGACCCAGCAATAATAGGCCTACATAGTGCAAGAAACTAAAACACACATAAATTACATTATAATTCAAAGAGTTGATCATATATAATCCTATTAAGCCCAAGAAAATACTCTATGTTGTAGTGTGTATAAACATATTAAGCCCAATCTTCCTAACAACCGCAAAAACATACCCTTTCTAACCTTAATGAGAATTGACAGCTGCAAATAGGAAGAATTAATCTCGTGTTGCCTTCTATCCAAATTACCCATATGTAAACAAAACGTTTCATTTCACATGAAGGTGGTTATAAGAATCATTTTTCCCCGACTGCTCTAAACTAACGTGCCTACCACCTTCTTAGGCATCCATATTGTCTATTTCAATAAGTAATCCTTTAAGCCAATTAACCATTGAAATGCGTGTTCATCTATACGATATATATAGGATATACCCTTCCCTAAGGTGTTTGTGTCCTACTATCTGGTTTCTACCTAGATTTAAACTTAACTCTATTTTACTTAAGTGTCCCCTAACCTAAGCTCAGATACCATGTTGTAACATCCCTATTTCGAGACCTGAAAAAGAACGTCAATGACGTTCTAGTCTTTACCAGGATTATTTTCAAGTGATAAAATATGATTTTCTTTTTCCAACAACATTAAGTAAGCAGTAACTAAAATAGATTTGCAATACATAAATTGTTATTGCATTTACATATCCCAAAATGTGCCTACATAAAGGTAAAATATAATAAAACATAAATAGTAGTGTCATGCCCAAGATATGAAGATGCCTACGTGAACACTTAACCAATTATACAATCTGGTTTTACACAGCGAAATCAAAACATACTTTATTATCTACTAAGCTTTATGCTTCGTCTTTGGAGTCTTTATTCATCCTCTAGCAAACCTGTGTAAACCATAAACTCATCCTACTCAAATGAGCACCTGTGAGTCTATGGGGAAAATTAAAAAATGGATACATAATGCCTGGTACGAGTAACACGTTTCCCTAACACAAAACAAAGTGAGATAACACAACCAAATAGAACGAGTTTTCCCTTTACTATTTCAACAACATCAATTTCATCATACTAACTAGAGTGAACAACATATCATGAATCATAATCATAGAACATCATTTCAATAATAAGTGTTCCCTATAGTTTCCACTTATGCCTTGAATCATCGTCTCCATTTAATATCGAGTTCTGGCATATGGCTTTCCTACAGGCCTTTACTATCCCTTCCGAATAATGTCGTGAATAGAAGTTTAGGCTGCCATATATGTCTTGCACTGCGTTTACGTATCTTATCATGAATAGGCATTTGGGATGCCACATAGACCGTGCACCCATGTTCTCGTAGAATGTCATGAACAAACAATTGGGCTGCCATACAAAACTTGCACCTAAATTGTAATGACCCACTATCTTTGACATCAAAAATCAGTGACTGACACCGTAAACCTAGTCTTGCACACTAACCTTTAGGCTTTAAAAAAATAGTGGATCATTGGTTGATTTTTTAAGTCTAAGATCAACATAGAAGAAAAAGTAAAAAACCTTATATCGGAATAAAAATAAGAATACGTATGAGTCTCAACAATTTAAATATCATATAGAATTTACCAATACATCACATTCATATTTTCAAATACATTTACCATTAGTAATCAATAATAATATAACTATGTTCAAATACATTCTCCATCCTCTACTCTTACCTGTGATTGTACGATTCCATGGAAAAATAAAAATGTTTCAACTACGTTTGGACTGCGCTTAGCCCTATACACTCCAACCCAACCTAAGGGATCTGGTGGCTATTGCATAGAAAAAGACTACTTACATACCCCTTTTAAGAGATTAAGCCCATGTAGTTTTGTTTCTTACTCTTCTCATGTATTCGAATAATTGTTAGGACATAACAACCATGCATCCATGCAACCAATGCAACTAATGTAGGAAGGAAACAGTACTCATCCATCATAATGAATCATCATATGAGGTAAAAATAATAATGGCACAAATCCATCAAACATAAAAAATACTCAATAACAAGTTCAATTCATCAAATAAGAAAACAATACAAATATACTTAAATACATACTAACCATCAACTATAGCAATGCATCATCAATGTGAGTATAAGTCATAAAATGTGTACTAATCCAAACAACATTAGTGACACAACACTAATTGTCGCATGTGTACCAATCCAATCAACATTAGTCACACAACATCAATCATCAAATAACCATAATTAACTACCTGTCATCTAGTAGTAATAATGGTAAAATATCACACACTTGTCAAAATGCGATACCATCATAAAACCTCAAATATATGTAATAATAACAATGAATAATTAATTACAAATTCTACAATCATTTGAATAATACATTCATGACCATTATTCTCTTAAAAATTGCTTTATTATTGTTTATTATTAAATATCCTTTTAATTATTACATCTCAGAGAAATAAAACTTCTTCAAAATGGTAAAATGCTTCAGAAATACTTTTTTTTAATCTCATTACTTCAAATCCCTTAAAACCTCCTAATTTTCACAACAAATAGTAATCTACATCAAACCACTTTCCAAAGTAAGTACTATTATTTTACATCAAAATAATAATAATATATTTTAAAGTCATTAATAGTTCATAAAAGAATATATTACTATTTATCTCAAAACAGTAATATTTTATTTTAAATCACCAAGACTCCTTTTTATTTCTATTACTCGAACAACAACAACAATAATATTTCCTACCATCAATACCGTAAAATTAATCACTTTGTCATTTACACAAAATATTACTATTTTCATTTAAATTCATATTATTATTATTTAAATTTCATTTCATTTTATAAATAATCTAAACCTCCAACTCTTGGCAAGGCCGATGGGGTTGGATGGACCCCGACCATTTTATTACAGCACCAGAGAAAACAGGACACAAACAAGAACGAAGAGCAAATGCTCAAAGAAAACGGAGACAAAACATGGTGCTACAAGCACAAAGAAAAACAGACGAAAAAAGAAACTTAAAAAAACAAACATTTACGTACTAAAGGTCAGTCTTATTCCAGGGTCAAAGGTGGATATCATCTTCAGGGAAGTCTCAATTTCATGCATTATCCAAAGTCTGAAGTTTGCTGCAGTTTTTGCATTGTTATCAAAAACTCTACAATTACGCTCTCTTCACACTGCATATATAAAAGTCTTCAACGTGACACAAAAAATTCTCTTTCTTTTTTGCTTGTTACCTGTCTTTGCGTATATATGCTCCCATTCAGCTTGATTATCATGCAAGGGACAACTACTTTGTAGTTTAGTCATAACTTCAGACCACAGAAGCTTAATTTTTGAACATTCGAAGAATAAATGCTCAATAGTTTCAGGTTGAGCATAACAGAAAGCACAGTATATGTTAACATTCATACCTATACTGACAAGCTTAGCCTTGGTCAGTATGGAACGATTCAAAATCTTCCACAAAGAGAAATTTTCTCTCATGCTACTATCTTTATTCCAAGTTCTCTTCCACCACTTCCAATTTCGATTAACATTGTTCTGCATCAAGAATTCATACGCCTCACCAATTTTAAATTTTCCTTTTTTTTCTCCCCATACAATTTTATCAGAAGTAGTAGGCAGTGGGGTAAACTTTCTGATACTATCCCATAGTTTTTGAACTCTTTGATTAGAAGAAAACGTATGATGCCCCTGAAAGTAATCGAGAACATCACTGACTTTCGTATCAGAATGGACTCCAGTTTGTTGAATTTCACTGTAGGTAAGTTGCCTTCGAAGAATGAATCCTTTGTCAAGCCATGGATCATTCCAGAAGCTGACATTATAAACAGGGTTGGTGTTCATTTGAATGAGAGGAAGAAAGAGTTCTTTTATCTTGTGCATACTCTGCCAGGTCCAGCTTAAGTTTTGCTGTTTAATCATGTTCCACAATCTCCTGGTTTTTATCACATTTCTTTTGGACCACTCAGCCCAAAGACTATGTGGGCAGTTGAACAAGGTGTCAACATGTCTTGCAAAAGCAGCTTTGTTCCACTGTTTTAAATTTATTAAACCAAGACCTCCCTTGTTCAAAGGCTTCTCAACAGTACTATATTTAGTTGGAGCAATAAATCTGCCCATAGTTCTGCCAGACCATAGAAATCGCATAAAAGCACTCCTAATCATGTTTATTAGCTTGGATGGGAGAACGTAAGTTCTGGCCCAATACACTTGCATTGCAAAGGTTACTGACTTAATTAAAGTTAATCTTCCAGCTTGACTCAGTTTCCTAGCGGTCCAACAATTAAGTCTAGCAGTGATCTTCTCATACATCGGTAGACATTGGTTTGTTGTGATTCTGGATGTTGTAGGAGGCAGACCTAGGTAGGAAATAGTGGATAGGTTACGAGATAAACCAGTTATTTGAGTTATTTGAGCTGCCTGAGCCATGCTAACCCCAGCTAGAATAATATCAGATTTCTGGACGTTAACCTTTAACCCCGTCATAATACTAAAGTGTTCAAGGGTTAGCATTATGTTCTTGACTGTGTCGATGTCAGGAGAGCAAAACATAATCAAGTCATCAGCAAACATTAACGCCGAGATTTGAGGGTCTTTACAAGCAGGATGCAATTTAAATTTCCCTTGTTGTATTGTTCTGTTTATCATTCTCGTTAGTAATTCCATAACTAGTATGAAGATGTAAGCAGACATGGGGTCTCCCTATCTAATGCCTTGCTTGCTCCTAAAGAAACCTGTAGCAGTACCATTGACATTGATTGAATAGGTTGGTGAAGAGATACATTCAAAAATCCAAGCAATAAAATGTGGAGGGAAATTCATATACCCCATGATGCGAACAATACTGTCGCACTGTAACATATCAAAAGCTTTCATTATGTCAAGCTTCATCATAGCTTTCGGGGGAGCATTTCTACTTTTATATCCTTTAATTAACTCATGAGCGAGAAGGATGTGATCAAGAATATTCCTACCTGGAAGAAATGCAGCCTGGTTGTTGGATACAATTGATGGGAGGACATTCTTCAGTCTTGTTGCAATAACTTTAGAGATGCATTTGTATATTGTATTACAACATGAAATAGGACGGTAGTCTTTTACATGATGAGCATTCTTGAGCTTAGGGATTAATGCTATGTTGGTATAATTGAACGACCTGTAAAGTTTACTCTTTTTGAAGAATAGTGTAATGGCATTGCACACATCTCTAGATACAATCGACCAGCATGTTGTATAGAAATATGCATTCAAACCATCTGGGCCACCGCATGAGTTAGGACTAAGAGAAAACATAGCTTTTTTAATTTCTTCATGGGTGACTTCAGAGCATAGCAGGTTGTATTTTTCCTCATCAAGCCTGGGCATGATATTAGATGGGATGTCATCTATTTTAGGGACGAAGTTGTTAGTGTTGTTATATAAGCTTGTGAAATGTTGCTCAAAAGCTTCGTTTACACCTTCAGCAGTAGATTGTAGTTCATCATTCATATCATAAATAGTGACAATATTTTCCCTCCTTTGCTTGTTCTTGAGACTGGCATGAAAGTATGCACTATTATTATCTCCTTTTTCCCACCATTTAATTCTCGACTTTTGTCTAATCATATCACTTTCCTGAGTTAGTGCATCATAGTACTGTTGAGACAATGTAGCTTCAGTAGAAGAAAGACTAGCATCCTGAACATTATCCATGATAGCTTTCTGAACCTCAACAAGCTTCTTCAGTATATTAGTGCTCATTCTTTCTCGTTTGCCAAATTTTTTAAATGCCCACAGCTTCAAGACATCTTTCATTTCTCTTATTTTTTCCTGCAAAACAAAAAGATGATTACCATTCTTATTTTTGCTCCATGCATTTGATACAGTAGATTTAAAGTCAGGTTCGTTAACCCAGGAATTAAAAAATTTAAAATTTGCTTTTCCTCTCTTGTCCACTCCACGAAGATGTATAATTTGAGGGGAGTGGTCAGAAAGGAGAGGAGGGGGAGAAGGTTGAAAAGGAGGGGCCATTTGGTTAGGGCAGTTTGATTGGAGAAGGAGTGATCAATCCTAGATAAGGTCCTGATGCCTTGCCTTCTTTTGTTATTCCAAGAGTATTGCATACCAACAGTTTTAACAGTAACAAGATCAGCATCATTTAACACATTACTGAGTGGTTGAATCTCATTAAGGGACAATGGATTTCCTCCCACTCTATCAGAGAGTGTATGACAGCAGTTGAAGTTTCCAAATATAATCCAGGGGTGGGTGGACTGCCTAAGAGACGGAATGACTGAAAGCACCGAGGTTCTGACAGCAGCTGAGTTGGATGCATATATAAAGGATATATAGAAGGATGTACCATCAGAGATGTCTTGCGCATGACAGTGTATAAGTTGGGAAGTGGAGAGGATAGGAGTAAGTTGAAGATGATGGGGATTGTATATAATCATGATTCTACCATAGGGAGATTCGTTTAGGTTGTGGATAAGCTTCCATTCAGGGTTTATGTATTCAGCAGCCTTAATTGTTAAGGTAAGATTTAGTTTGGTTTCTAGTATCGCCAACACAGATAATTGGTGAGTTGTAATGAGCTGTTTACACTGTTCCAACTCTTAGTTTAAAATATAATTTTAGTTATTATTTATGAATTTCTCTATATATTCATAAATAATAACCTTATTAAATTCCATCCATTAATTTCACTGAAATTTGTTAAATCATCATTATTTACAGATACCATCTAAAATCCATAAATAGACTTATTTATCATTGATTTATCTATTATCCATTGTATTCCAATTAATCATCTTCCAATTCAAATTAAAATATATATATAATTAAACACCAAAAAATACTAAAATTAATAACGATAACTATCCAATCAGGGCATAACACATCTAGAATATCATAATAACCAAATAGTCATCCATAGAACACAACATAAGTTAATGAACATAATTTTTCATCAATGATATGTATTTTTTATTTTAAAATTCGATTAATTAAATTAAGTAAACCATACCAACACGCTTTTGCAAACGAACTCAAAACTCAACAAACCTAGCGTCAAATCGTTTGGAATTCTTCCACGGGTCCAACGGAAAAAACCATGCATAAATGGAAGTTCGAATGCAAAAGATACGAGAACTAGAAGATGAGGGGAATTTTGGTAATTTAATAATAAAATTAAGTAAATATAAATCAATTACCGTCGCTATAGTAACTTCACAACCCCGATCTCACCCCTTAACGCCAACTTTCAACGTCGCCTCATGCTACTACACTTGCCTTGCCCAGATGAAATCTCACCCCAGCTTCGCCATTAAATTCTGATCCTACATCGACCATTACCACAACCCGTGACGCCCTCTTTGCCTATGATGAACCACGACCACCGAGACTTCTTGGCCAATTTTTGGCAAATTCAGACATCTATGGCATGATCCAACCATATGGACCAACTCCCCTTGACGTCGCTACATGACTATGACCTTCGATCATCTAATAGTCGCCAATCCACTGTTGATTCTAAAACCCTAGATTTGACGATCAAGAATAGTTCATCGATTTCTGGTTGACTCAAGCATTTTGTCCAAATGAATGCTTGTCACCTCTTCTATTCATCGAGAGCTTCGCAACGATATATAATTCGATGATTATCAAACGCTTTGAATTTTGAAAATTTCTGTAATTAGCAAAAATAATCCGCCATTAAAATGAGATTAAGAGAAATTTTGGGATTAGGGAAGAGAGACCGATGCGATGGCTGCCCTCTAAGGTTTCTAAGCATTATTTATGTAGGCAATGGGGCGGGTTTAGTTGTATGTAATTGTTTGGCCCAAAGTGGAGGCGTATCATGTTTAAACATTATAACACCTCTATTTTGCAAACCGTAACTCCAAACCCATTAAAATTATATACCAAACCGATCAGCTCAGAAAGACCTTTGCAATGGTTATAAATACGACATCTAATTTGCTATTTTATTAAAACTTCATTTTTAATTAATTCAATAGTAATTTTTTTGGATTTGTGGGTCGTTGCACTCTTTTTCCCTTAAGAGAATTGTGCCCTCGCAGTTTCCCAAATAAAATCCTAACCATATCGATAAATCATCATCATGGGTTTAATCATAAAATATGGGGATATATATCTATCATAGCTTAACTACTTATAAAAGCAGCGTATAATGACCACACAACACATCGATTATGACACAATACAATTCGTTCACAATAATGAATTCAATTTTGTATATACATACTATAGTAACATATACACTTCCTCAATCATACAATCCAAACTATAGTATGTAAGAATAACACTCCATTAACAAGGGTGAAACAATCTCAATCATAGATTAACTTATATCATGCATCTCAACCATTCAACCAAAATTGACCATAAAAGTCTACAAAAAACATAGGTTCATCAAAACATGCATGCATAAATAAACGATTATTAATTAACAATTAGCATAGCTCATCACACACACTCGAAAATATGATAATATCACCATACTAATCTATTAACCAATAACATATGTGTTAAATTCTATGTTGATTACACATCCACCGTAATATGTGTATCTTTAAAATAATCAATGAACTTTCTCATAGTTTCATTATCAAGATAATCAATGCACCATCTCATTCCTATACCATCCAAAATATTATGTGCACCTACTCATGGTCACATCTAAACAAATAGTATGTGCCTAGTCGTGGCTACATTATCCAAATGACATGGTTATCTACACGTATTGCAGCTACATCTATCCTTGCATCACTTATATGCGTTGGATATATAATAACTCATATGGCCATTCCTTTGTTAGAGATTAATGGAAAATCTCATTTTCTTGGCTCTTGAATCCATGCTACTTTGACGGTAGGAAACTAGATCCCTTTCTCGATCAAGGGTACACAAATCTATTAACATCGATCCGGGGTTCATCAACATCGACCCAAGTTAGCATTCTCATATACCATTGTTTATTAGCATGCTTCAAAACACTTCGAGTATCAAAGATCCCTTTGCATGTGTCATCATGGTCAAGTACATCTTCTTGTTCATTCCATTTGTTTCCATAGTAGGACATATTATATTGCTCCACTCATAAGTTCCTCATCATCGAACTTTCCTTTAGGGATCATCCTCACAATTCTATTAACATCGAGTCGTCGTCATAAAAGTACAGCTCCATCAACATCGAGCTATCATCGTCTAAAGGTAACTCCATCATCATCGAGTCGTCGTCATCAAAGCTAAACTCCATCCTCATTGAGTTGGCATTATCTAAATACAACTCCATAATCAGTGAGTCATGAGTCATCTTGTTCCAATCTTCAAATCACATTGAAGTATCTGATTCAAAATGTAACAGTCCTGAAACTCGGCCTTCGAAAATCGGCACCCGTACTTCACTTGTACTCAAATGCCGTAGATTCAAACGCCGAATCCGGCTTTCCGGAGCTTATAACACCATTAAGTATAACAACACAGCGGAATAAAGAATATAGATGATATCATATACAACTCCAATGAATACAATATCCAGAATGATATACAACAATGATACCAATATGATACAACAATATCATAGATAAATAATGATACAATGCTATAGCGGAATATAACGACAATGATAACTCCAAATAATCCTCATAAGAGAATGACTACAAATCCAACATCAGCTCGAACCACCATCACGACACACGAAGATAAGCAAGTGCAGTCGACCGATCTCCAAAAACTGAACTAGCTCCAAATAATCTACTAACCCTGAATATCTGAAAAACCCAACTCTAGACTGCCCGTGTGGAAAATGGTGGGCACCTAGAGTTTAGGAAAGGAATAATAAACTACGAGTCAGTCGTGGGACTGGTGTGTGCAACAAAAACAGTTTATCTTTAAAACGAACACAAAATGATTTTAAACATTGAAACCCACAATGCTTTTGGAAAATGAAACTACCATAAGACCTCCCACCACACACACAATGCAAACGCAGACTTGGAGGAGATTTCTTCTTATGATAGTCAAAAATGCTTACTACGCAAAGAAAGCTCTTTTGATATTATTAATAGTGCATAGTGTAGAAAATTCTTTCAAAATACAATATTAATCTTAGCCAACATAGGTACCATTATATTATGCCTACTATAGCTGCTATGTTAAATAGCAGGTTCTACAACTAATACCGTACAAGGTTCGTATTGGAAATTGGATTTCCAACAAATGGTCAGGCGAAGGAACTTCCTACCGCCATATGGGATCGCCTCTGGCTGGACGTCCCGAGAACTAACTAGCTCTCTGCCAACACAAGGCCGGGTTACCCCTGTAACTTGGTAACTCACGAATATGCCATCCCCGGTCCTTTGGGACCTTTATCCGAGGCCTCGGTAACCAACATCACATAACAAATAAAGTGTGTCCACATGAGTAAGTATCTGGGCTCCATACCATGATACCACCCTTTTCCAGAAGGAAATGACATACCCTAAAGGGCGCGACCCTCATAACCTTGCCGCATATTCATGTTTCGACCATTTCCGGGTTGTGAGGTCCGAAGAGGTCTCGTCCACAAAGCTACGCTTTTTCACAAAGCCACGCTTTGATCACAAATGATCAATAAATGATCATCACACAGCAACACTCAGCATGCCACATTACCAAATTGGGAGTATATCACTGATAACCTTCAACTACATAACCTCTGAGCTCGTACGTCTCAGAGAAGGGTGTTAAGCTAAGAGAATAAATTCTCCGCCACCAACAGAAATGTATTTGAAAGAAATCAGCTTTATATCTCAAAGTGTAATGTCAGACATGTAACCATACAAGTCTGTTCCGGGTTCGAACAGAACCGAAGGCACTTCTGAAGAAGCCCTTGCAATCCGGGTATTCACAATCCCGATCGGACTTCCCATCACTTAGGGGATCTCTATACCAGGAGCTACCCAGTGCAGAGACAATCGATAGGTTATCCTATCGTTCTCGCAAATACCCGGTCTTCAACACCAGTCTTCAAATGCTATCCATATACGACGTATCACTTATTCGGAATGCGTTATGTGACATAAAGGTCCTCTCCCGGCTAAACCGAATAGTGAGCGTAATATTTTAAAACATATGGATATTGGGATTTTCAGTTAAGTCACAACTTATTACCCAAAACTTTTCTTTCAAATGGTTTAAACAAATTACCATTTTAATCTTTTACATAAAAAGATTATTTCACAAAGTTTACCCAGTTTCACAAAGATCTATTCATAGATTTTCCAAAACAATTTCCATTTCAATTGGATTAACTCGTTAAATCTTTAAATCAAGATTTAAATTATAGCTTTCAAAACAATTTCATTTCGAATGGTTTAAACAAATCACCATTTTAAATCTGTTAAAAACAAACAGATTCAATTCATAGCTTTCAAAAAGAATTCACTCATAACTTGAAAAACCATTTTTCAATTCAAACTTGAAATTCCTTTACTTAAATTTGAATTTCATTTCTTATATGAAAGCTTTTATTCTTTGAAAACAAACAGTTTTCATTTCGGAAAATCTGATTCATTTATACGAGTTAAAGTCCTTGGGTTAAATTCAAATTCTAAAAACCCTACTTTTAAAATGGTTTAAATTCATATAAACACATTTATATCATCTTTAACCATAATTTCTAATTATGGAATTAAATTCCAAATTATTTGAATTCAAATTCAAATTGAATTATTTAAATTGAAACTTTACCAAGTTACTCAAAATAGTTTTTATCTTAAAAACTCCTTTTCAAAAGCTTTAACATTTAACCCAAATCCATTTTCAAAATCAATTGAAATTAAAATTTTAATTTCAAAAATATTAACTTTAAATCATATGTGACTTAACCGATTTCCACGTGAAATCCATATTTGTGTGTGTAAAGGTGTAGTCCAGGGGTTTCACAAAGTAGTGCAACATCATTCAATCATCACAGATTAAAATACAGAATATAGTTGATAAGCGGTATAAACTATAACGCTTATCTTTTCATTCACAGATCACAGATCATAGATATATAGATATTGCAGATAATATATTACATTCATCCCAAATAAATGAACTACAGTACAGATCACACACAAATCGGAATATATCACACGGCATCACAGATCAGGGGATACCAACAATTCAATCATTCAATCAGGTCCAAACATTCATATGTAAAATTTATTGATCAATTGATTAATTTAAATCAGATGTATTAATTATTAATCCAGGTTAATTATCATAAGTTAATTTTAAATTATTTGAAATAAATTCCCTTTCAAATTTATTAGTTAACTTATAATTATTAACTAATCATTTTTAATTAATGAATTAATTAATCTTTAATTATTAAATTAATCTTAATTAATCACCATCATTAATTAATCCTTTAATTTATTAACAAATAAATTCACTCAAAATTCAAATCATTATTCAATAAATTACATTTAGTAATTACCTATTAATTACTTCTGAATTAATGATTTAATTCTGGTTTATCAATTACAAATCATTTGGTATAAATTAATTAACCGATCGCCTTAATTAATTATTCTAAGTTAATAAATTTTTCTTAATTAATCACATCAATTAAATTAACCTCTAACCCAATTACATAATTAATTAACCCCTTAATCAATTATATTAAGAATTACTTACCATTTAGCAATCATCCCATAATAATTAATCATTAATTACTAATTAACCTTTATAGTAAATTAGTTTACTTAATTAATCTTAATCAATCTCATTTATTACTTAATCCTTAATTAATCTTCATTTGATTTATTATCCTTAATTAATCTTCATTTGATTAATTATCCTTAATTAATCCTAATAAGTAATTATCCATAATTACTTAATTAATTACTAAATTAATTTGTTATTATTAAATTTAGATTTGTTAACTTTTAATCGTTAATTAGTTTTATATTATTTAATTTAAAAATCTCTTAAGTACAACTTATTTAAACACTAAAATAATAATAAATTTCTTAATGAGAAATTTAATTTGATATAAACTGTAAACCGAGATTTTCTTAACATCTTAATTACTTCACTGTTAGAATTAATTAGCATAAAAAAATCCTTCATCTTGTTATAAAAACAACTTTGATTTATAACTTTACAGATTCTCAAGCTAATTCAAACCACCCGAGCCAAATGCCCGTTAACCCGAGTCAAATCCCGAGTCTCCCTCCATTTTTTCCCGAGTCATTTCCCAGCTCCTCTCTTCCCTTATTTCTTTGTCTTTATTTAGTTAAGTGTTTAAAACTGTTAATTAATACCCTCTGCGAACTCGAGAAGAATCCGAGGAAAACTTTCACTTGCTCGAGTTCTAACTCGAGTCACCCCCACGCTAACCACCTGACACCAACAACCACGCCGTGCACGTGCACCGGCCCTCGACGTCACTCCGATGGTCGACGAAGCCTCAGACCCATCGAGAATCCCCTTGACATCGAACCCCTATCGTCTAAAAACTCATACGAGCCCACAATCGAAATCGAGCATATCTCGAGCAATCACAAACCGGACCTCCGACCAAAGAAACGACTCACCACCGCGACTCCGACCACCCGAAGCTTCGAGCTTCTGGCCACATCTCCATCACCATCCAAGCTTCCATTTCCCTCAGCCGCGTGCAACTCGATGCACGAACCAATACACGGCGATCACTTTACCCAACTACCACAAAATTAGGTTTAGAAACAAAAGTCTCTCGCCGCCATTGTCACCGTGATCGATGCCACCTCCGGCTATTTTTCCAAACACCCACGTAGGCCCCTCCACCTCCACGAGAAACCCCAGCCTCTCTAGTACCTTCGAGCGCCAGAATTCGACCAAAGCCCACTTCCAGTTCATCACCAAACTGCTCTTTGCATACCCATTTAAAAATTACCATTTTTGATTTATAAATCCTATCTTCTGATAACAATTCAAGTTATATAATTAAATTCGAGTTTTATGACATTCAAATTTATCATAAAGTTAAGTTTTCTCTGTAAAAATGAAGTTGTTGATACTGTATTTGCTTATGCTTTATAAAACTATTTTTAACATATAATTCATTCTTAAACACAACTATTTTGTTTTGAATCCAAAGTCTAATTCTAATTGGATGATAAGAAATTGAATTTATTGGTTGATTTTACCCTGTGAGCAAAACAAAGAAGATTTTAAATACTTCAGTACTTTCAATATTAAATATATATATGCACACAGAGTTGAAACAAAGAAGATACCCAAACATACATATTAATCATGAATCATTTACATATTATAGCTAACTTAAACTTTTATATTATGTTGTTTACTCACCTGAGATATGTAAACAGGGAACGAAAGAACAGAGGGCAAAGCTTGAGTTTGAAACTGGACAGTGATCTTTAATTTGTTGTTAAAATTTTATTTAAGGTGTACCTTTTTGTTTTCATAATTTATCTAATTTATCTTATATATTTTTACTTTTATTTATTTCTATCTTTAGCTTAAATATTTATTATTAATTTATTTTTATTTTTAAACTTGTATCAATTATCTATATTTTTATATTTATCTTTAAACCATTTAGTTAAGATTTAGATTCAAATCAAATATACACATATTGTAACGATTTGGATTTTTCGCTCGAAAATCGACATCCATACATTACATCGTACTCGAATGCCGCAGATTCGACCGTTCAAATCCGAGTCGCCGGAGCTTATAACACAGTTAAGTAAACAACACAGTGGAAGAAAAAGAATAATACATTGATATACAATATCTGATACAATATCTGGTACAACAGAGTGATACAATGAATATCAATATACATTAGAGATATGATACAAGAAATAGCAGCGGAAAGAAAATAGATAACACCAGCAGTGGATAGAATATCGCCAATAGAATGCTCCAATCCATAGCTAGCGGAAAGCAAGGTCAGTCGTCCAAGGACTGACTAGCTCCAGATAATCTACTAAACTTGAATATCTGAAAACCCCAACTCTAGACTGCTCGTGTAGAAAATTATGAGCACCCAGAGTTTAGGAAAGGAACAATAAACTCCGAATCAGCCGTGGGACTGGTGTGAGCAACAAAAACAGTTATCTTTAAACGAACTACAAAAGAATTTTAAACATTGAAACCCGTAATGCTTTTGGAAAATGAAACTACCATAATACCTCCCACCATACACACAATGCAAATGCAGACTTGGAGGAGATTGCTTCTTATGTTAGTCAAGGATGCTTACTACGCAAAAACAATCATTGAATATTATTACTAGTGCATAGTGAAGAAAACATTTCGAAAATACAATATTAATCTTAGCCAGCATAGGTACCATTATATTATGCCTGCTATAGCTGCCGCCTGAGGAGACAGGTTCTACAATTGCAATCGTAAAGGTTCGTATTATTTCTTTGGATTTCCAACAAATGGTCAGGCAAAGGAACTTCCTTTCCTACTTCCGAATGGGATCGCCTCTGGCTGGACGTCCCGAGAGACAAACTGCTCTCTGCCAACACAAGGCCGGGTTACCCCTGTAACTAGGTAACTCACGAATATGCCATCCCCCGGTCCTTTGGGACCTTTATCCGAGGCGCCTCGATAAACACACAATCACACAATAAATGAGATCGGAGTATCCACATAGGTTAAATACCATGGCTCCATACCTGATACCACCCTTTTCCAGAAGGAAATGACATACCCTAAAGGGCGCGACCCTCATAACCTTGTCGCATATTCCTGTTTCGACCATTTCCGGGTTGTAAGACCCGAAGAGGTCTCGTCCACAAAGCTACGCTTTGGCACAAAGTCATGCTTTGGGTCAACAGATGATCAAAGTAATGATCACAAAGATAAATGATTAAACAAATGATCATATCACAAATGATCAAACGATGATCATCACACAGCAACACTCAGCATGTCACATTACCAAATTGGGAATATATCGCTGATAACCTTCAACTACATAACCTCTGAGCTCCTACGTCTCAGAGAATGGTGTTAAGCTAAGAGAATAAATTCTCCGCCACCAACAGAAATGTATTTGAAAGAAATCTGCTTTATATCTCAAAGTGTAATGTCAGACATGTAACTATACAAGTATGTTCCGGGTTCGAACAGAATCGAAGGCACTTTCGAAGAAGCCCTTGCAAATCCGGGTATTCACAATCCCGATCGGATTTCCCATCACTTAGGGAATCTCTATACCGGGCGCTACTCGGTGCAGAGACAATCGATAGGTTATCCTATCGTTTTCGCAAACACCCGGTCTTCAACACCGGTCTTCAAATGCTATCCATATACGACGTATCACTTATTCGGAATGGATTATGTGACTCAAAGGTCCTCTCCCGGCTAAACCGAATAGTGAGTGTAATATTTTAAAACAAATGGATAATGGGATTTCAGTTTAGTCACAACTTAACCCAAACTTTCTTTTTAAATGGTTTAACAAATTACCATTTTAATCTTTTAAACAAAAAGATTCATTTTAACAACCTTCAATGGTTTAAACAATTTCCACACTTTAATCTTTTAAACAAAAGATTCATTCACAAATTTTCCAAATCAATTTCCATTTTAATTTGATTAACTCGTTAAATCTTTAAATCAAAGATTTAACTTATAGCTTTCAAAACAATTTCATTTCGAATGGTTTAAACAAATCATCATTTTAAATCTATTAAAATAAACAGATTCAATTCATAGCTTTCAAAAAGAATTCATTCATAACTTGGAAAACCACTTTTTTTTAATTCAATCTTGAAATTCCTTTAATTAAACTGGAATTTCATTTCTTATCTGAAAGCTTTTATTCTTTTAAAACAAATAGTTTCATTTTGGAAATCTGATTCATTTATACGAGTTAAGGTTCTTGGGTTAAATTCAAATTCCAAAAATTATACTTTTAAAATGGTTTAAATTCATATAAACACATTTTTAACATTTTTAATCAAAATTTACAAATATTGAATTCAATTCCAAATTTTGAATTCAAATTCAAATTAAATTATTTTAATTTGAAACTTTACCAAGTTATTCAAAATAGCTTTTATCTTTGAAAACACCTTTTCAAAAGCTTTAACATTTAACCCAAATCCATTTTCAAAATCAATTGAAATTAAAATTTCAATTTCAAAAATATTAAATTTAAATCATCTGTGACTTAACCGATTTCCTCATGAAATCCATATTTGTGTGTGTAAAAGTGTGGTCCAGGGGTTTAACACAATAGTGCAACACAATGAATCATCACAGATCAAAATACAGGATATAGTTGATAAGCGATATAAACTATAACGCTTATCGTTCATGCACATACCGCAGATATATAAATATCACAGATAATAAATTACATCACAGATAATTTATCACAGATTACAACATAAATCAGGGTGTATCACAAAGCATCATATATCAGGGATATCAAACAATCAAATCATCCAATAGAATCCAAACATTCATAAGTAAGATCAATTAAATTGTCCGATTAATTCAAATCAGATTAATTTCTTATGAATTACTAATCCTGGTTAATTAACATCAATAATTTTACAAATCATTTTGATTAATTATTCTTTAATCATTTATTAATTATCCATTTATAATAAATTAATTAACCTTTAATTATAATTCATCAACCTTTAAATATTAAATAATTAACCTTTAATTATTTAATTATCCTTTTAATTAATTATCTTTAATTAATAATTTAACCCTTAATTTATTAATTACCATTTACTTAATAAAATTCCAATAAGTGATCATCCCTAACCACTCACATTAATTAATCAATCTTTGATTAATTATCTTCAAATTAATTGCTTTAATTTATTAACCTTTAATTAATCTTTAATCAATCATTAATTAAGTAATTATTCTTTAAGTAAATATCCTTAACCATTCACAGTAATTAACCATTTATTAATCTTTAATTATAGATTAATTATCTCTTAATTATTAATTAATCAATCATTATTATTAGTTAATTAGATTCATGTTAACAAAACTTCCTTTAAATACAAAACATAATCAAGTAGTAGTTTTAAAACTAATTTCAATTTAAATTTATAAACTTGCTTTTATAAAGACTTTTTAAAAACCTGGTCAGACTTTACTTCGGGTCAAACCCGAAGATTTGCTCGAGTCTTCCCCGAGATTACCCTGCTACTCTTCCATTTCCAGATAACATAGTTAAAATTTAAAGTTTTAAAACAGAAGCTTATCACCTGCAAATCACTCGAGTACAAACCCGAGTTAAACACTCAAAAGTCACGAGACCTCCTTCGAGTCTACTTTCTTCTTCCCAAAACTGGAACGACCAGAAAATGAAACGTGCACGTGCACGTTGCCGTTGATCGCCTCCAGCCAACACCATATCGTCGAGCAAGTCGACGATGCTGCACGCATCAATTCCCAATCGCCAAAATTCAACCATCCTCTCGAAATCAAATTCGAGCTCAACGTTGAAGCCTGGAAACTTCATCACCGAAATCATCAAAACCTGGCAACAGCTCGCCTCCGCATCCTCGTCCACCAGAAAATTCGAAACTCCGGCCAACTACTTGTCGTCATCCCCTTTACCATCTCCCAAAGGCCCATCACACTCGATCGACTAACGGCGAAGAATGAATCAACTTGCACACTCAAACAAAACTAGGTTTTCCAGTTTCAAAAGCTCGCCGCCGCCACCACGACTAACTACACCCCATCACCCTATTTTTTCCTGAACCGCTGTTCGTCCTCCCATCACCAGACGAAGTCCCAACAACATCAAGTCAGTGCCTCACAAGAAATCACTAAAAGAATGAAATTCGAACAACCCTAAACTACTCCTCAATCCTAAGCCTAAAAATTTTGATTCAAGTTTTAAAAATCAAATTTGAGTTAAAGAATTCAGTTTGTATACCTGAAATCGAAAATTAAAAAGTTTGAAATTTAACTAAGTTAAGGTTTTGCTCAGTTTTCTTGAGTTTCCGAGGTGTTTACAAGTTGTTTAAACTAAAATAAAATTTTATAGTTTAATTCATGAACAAACAAACAACTTTTGTTTTCATCACAAATCCAAACAGTGAGTAAATAGGTGGAAATGATTTTTCAAACTAAGAACAGGCAGGAATGAATCACAACAGTAAGCAAAGCATGCATTCATCCATTCATGCATAGACACAGAGAATTAAATTAAATACATCTACACAATATCATTTTATTTCCAGAAATCCTTATGCGATCAGATGTCGAAATGCTTAAGTTTAAAAGAGAAAGTTACTCACTTTGAAAAATGGCAGAGAAGAACAGAGTAGAGTTTCTTTTATGTTGAAACACTGGAAGTTGTCTGGATGTTGAACTTTGATTTGTTTTTGTGTGAGATGATCTGATACTTGATTTTGCAGTTGAATTTTGTTTAAGATGATGTTTTTATTTCACATTATTTTCTCTCAGTTTTAATGGAGGAACTGAGATATATGAATTGAGTTTACAGGTGATGATATTCCTTTGTACAAAGTGATATTATTTGTTTAGTACAATACAAGATGATATTTCTTCATTGCTTGGTGGCTGATGGATACCTTTTTTTTGTGCTTGCATTAATTAGCTTGTACAATATCAATTGGGGATTTTCACTTCAAGGGCTTATTTGTGCAGGTAATAAGTTTTAAGGACACTATTTCTAAAAAATTAGTTTTAAGGACATTTTACAGGAAAAAGATAAAAGAATTTATCATTTTTAGTTATACAGAAATAATGATAAAAAGATTTATCATTTTCCTGTATAACTTAAAAAGATAAATGAATTTATCATTATCCTGTAAATTGTCCTTAAAACTAATTATTTAGAAGTGTTGTCCTTAAAACTTATTACCCTGAAAATAGAAGCCCTTCAACATAATTTCCACATATCAATTTTTATTTCCTTCGGCTGAAGATACTTTGGTGTCTAAAGAGATTTGTATATTTCGAATTGACTTTGTTTGAGCTAGCATTAAATGCTTAAGTCCTTTATGTCTTCACACATATCTTTTATTTCAAATTTCGTATGTACTTGTCTTTGTATATATTTTCTTTTTATATGTACATAGTTGTTTACATGTTCAACATGAAGATATGTATTCTTCTTTTATACTTTGTAGATATTTTCTTTCTTTTGCTTTCTTGCTTATGGAGGCTGAACATCTTGTATTGTGGCTGAGATGATATAGCATTAATTGCTAGAGTCCTTTATGTTTTCATAGATATTTATTTTACAACCATATTTATCTTACTTTGGTTACACAACTTCTTACAAGTTCCATTCTCATCTTATTTTGTCTGGTTTGTATTTATATCTCAAGTACAAACATACATATTTATAAAGTTGTTCTAGTCATTGTATTGGTTTATTACTTATGTATACATGTGTGAATGACAAATGGTAGCTTTCCAAAATACATACATACATATACAATATTTTTAAATCAAAATGATTTATACAAAATTTATTTTAATTCGGGAAAACTCGCTTCCATTTATCGATTATTTCACTATTTCTATTCAAAAATCCAATTAATTATCAATTTAAATTTATAAAAATTCGGGGTCGTTACACATATATATACTCAAATTTACTCATATATGTCTGTATACATATATATTCACATATACACAATATTTAATTTTAAATGATTTATATAGAATTTATTTGAATTCGGGGAAACTCGCTTCACTTAATCAATTAATTTTACAATTTTTATTCAAAAATTAATTTTAATTATCAATTTAAATAAAATTCAGGGTCGTTACAAACTTCCCCCCTTAAAAGAATTTCGTCCTCGAAATTACCAGGGAGACACAAAAATAGATGAAGAATATTTCATCAAATCAACTGAACATCTATTCTGCATTTAGCTTACCAAATCAGAATATCAAGAACGAATCCGTTTGACACTTCACAAGATACTCGGGTTATCCGGATCTACAAAATATGCAGGGGCATCGGTTAGTCCGAAGGGATAACTAACCATTCGTAGAACATATCGGGACCCAAATAATAGATAGATATATGGATACAATTTCCAAAACTTTTAGTTTAGAACTAAAGTATACCTATCAACCATAGCAAACAAAGTAACCAATACATTCAAACAACAATTTTGGCTTATTTCGAGTTTATGTCCCATATAAATGTATCAAATCTTCTTCCTGGATCTACCAGAAATCATCGAAGAATTGAGAAAAGATGACGAACAAAAGAGATTGATAGAGAAAAGATTGTTTCCTTGTTGTTATAGGGTATTGACCATTTATAGTCGTATTCCCCTGTCCCTTATCTCATCCTCTTCTTGCACTCACACTTACTATTAGTGGATAGTAAGAGAAATTACTGAGGCATACGAATGGATATCTGAGGAATACTCATTCTAGGGTATACTTCACCCTACCTCTAATGAGCTACTTAATGTGTTATACTCCTGAGATAAAGTTCAACCTTAGCTCCGATACCACGTTGTCACGTTCCAAATTTCAGCGTTCGAAAATCGACATCCGTACTCCAATTGTACCTGAATGTCGCAGATTCAACCGTTGAAATTCGAATCATGCCGGAGCTTATAACACCATTAAGTATAACAACACAGCGGAATAAAGAATATAGATGATATCATATACAACTCCAATGAATACAATATCCAGAATGATATACAACAATGATACCAATATGATACAACAATATTAGAGATAAATAATGATACAATACTATAGCGGAATATAACGACAATGATAACTCCAAATAATCCTCATAAGAGAATGACTCCAACAACTCCAACATCAGCTCGAACCACCATCACGACACACAAAGATAAGCAAGTGCAGTCGACCGATCTCCAAAAACTGAACTAGCTCCAGATAATCTACTAACCCTGAATATCTGAAAAACCCAACTCTAGACTGCCCGTGTGGAAAATGGTAGGCACCCAGAGTTTAGGAAAGGAACAATAAACTCCGAGTCAGTCGTGGGACTGGTGTGAGCAACAAAAACAGTTTATCTTTAAAATGAACACAAAAGGATTTTAAACATTGAAACCTGCAATGCTTTTGGAAAATGAAACTACCATAAGACCTCCCACCACACACACAATGCAAACGCAGACTTGGAGGAGATTTCTTCTTATGATAGTCAAAAATGCTTACTACGCAAAGAAAACTCTTTTGATATTATTAATAGTGCATAGTGCAGAAAATTCTTTCAAAATACAATATTAATCTTAGCCAGCATAGGTACCATTATATTATGCCTACTATAGCTACTATGTTAAATAGCAGGTTCTACAACTAATACCGTACAAGGTTTGTATTGGAAATTGGATTTCCAACAAATGGTTAGGCTAAGGAACTTCCTACCGCCATATGGGATCGCCTCTGGCTGGACGTCCCGAGAACTAACTAGCTCTCTGCCGACACAAGGCCGGGTTACCCCTGTAACTAGGTAACTCACGAATATGCCATCCCCCGGTTCTTTGGGACCTTTATCCGAGGCCTCGGTAACCAACATCACATAATAAATAAAGTGTGTCCACATGAGTAAGTATCTGGGCTCCATACCATGATACCACCCTTTTCCAGAAGGAAATGACATACCCTAAAGGGCGCGACCCTCATAACCTTGCCGCATATTCCTGTTTCGACCATTTCCGGGTTGTGAGGTCCAAAGAGGTCTCGTCCACAAAGCTACGCTTTTTCACAAAGCCACGCTTTGATCACAAATGATCAATAAATGATCATCACACAGTAACACTCAGCATGCCACATTACCAAATTGGGAGTATATCGCTGATAACCTTCAACTACATAACCTCTGAGTTCGTACGTCTCAGAGAAGGGTGTTAAGCTAAGAGAATAAATTCTCCGCCACCAACAGAAATGTATTTGAAAGAAATCAGCTTTATATCTCAAAGTGTAATGTCAGACATGTAACCATACAAGTCTGTTCCGGGTTCGAACAGAACCGAAGGCACTTCTGAAGAAGCCCTTGCAATCCGGGTATTCACAATCCCGATCGGACTTCCCATCACTTAGGGGATCTCTATACCAGGAGCTACCCAGTGAAGAGACAATCGATAGGTTATCCTATCGTTCTCGCAAATATCCGGTCTTCAACACCGGTCTTCAAATGCTATCCATATACGACGTATCACTTATTCGGAATGGGTTATGTGACACAAAGGTCCTCTCCCAGCTAAACCGAATAGTGAGCGTAATATTTTAAAACATATGGATATTGGGATTTTCAGTTAAGTCACAAATTATTACCTAAAACTTTTCTTTCAAATGGTTTAAACAAATTACCATTTTAATCTTTTACATAAAAAGATTCTTTCACAAAGTTCACCTAGTTTCACAAAGATTTATTCATAGATTTTCCAAAAGAATTTCCATTTCAATTGGATTAACTCGTTAAACCTTTAAATCAAGATTTAACTTATAGCTTTCAAAACAATTTCATTTCGAATGGTTTAAACAAATCACCATTTTAAATCTGTTAAAAACAAACAGATTCAATTCATAGCTTTCAAAAAGAATTCACTCATAACTTGAAAAACCATTTTTCAATTCAAACTTGAAATTCCTTTACTTAAATTGGAATTTCATTTCTTATATGAAAGCTTTTATTCTTTGAAAACAAACAGTTTTCATTTCAGAAAATCTGATTCATTTATACGACTTAAAGTCCTTGGGTTAAATTCAAATTCTAAAACCCTACTTTTAAAATGTTTTAAATTCATATAAACACATTTATATCATCTTTAACCATAATTTCTAATTATGGAATTAAATTCCAAATTATTTGAATTCAAATTCAAATTGAATTATTTAAATTGAAACTTTACCAAGTTACTCAAAATAGTTTTTATCTTAAAAACTCCTTTTCAAAAGCTTTAACATTTAACCCAAATCCATTTTCAAAATCAACTGAAATTAAAATTTTAATTTCAAAAATATTAACTTTAAATCATCTGTGACTTAACCGATTTCCACGTGAAATCCATATTTATGTGTGTAAAGGTGTAGTCCAGGGGTTTCACACAGTAGTGCAACATCATTCAATCATCACAGATTAAAATACAGAATATAGTTGATATGCGGTATAAACTATAACGCTTATCTTTTCATTCACAGATCACAGATCACAGATATATAAATATTGCAGATAATATATTACATTCATCCCAGATAAATGAACTACAATACAGATCACGCATAAATCGGAATATATCACACGGCATCACAGATCAGGGGATACCAACAATTCAATCATTCAATCAGGTCCAAACATTCATAAGTAAAATTTATTGATGAATTGATTAATTTAAATCAGATGTATTAATTATTAATCCAGGTTAATTATCATAAGTTAATTTTAAATTATTTGAAATAAATTCCCTTTCAAATTTATTAGTTAACCTATAATTATTAACTAATCATTTTTAATTAATGAATTAATTAATCTTTAATTATTAAATTAATCTTAATTAATAACCATCATTAATTAATCCTTTAATTTATTAACAAATAAATTCACTCAAATTTCAAATCATTATTTAATAAATTACATTTAGTAATTACCTATTAATTAATTCTGAATTAATGATTTAATTCTGGTTTATTAATTACAAATCATTTGGTATAAATTAATTAATCAATCACCTTAATTAATTATTCTAAATTAATAAATTTTTCTTAATTAATCACATCAATTAAATTAACCTCTAACCCAATTACATAATTAATTAACCCCTTAATCAATTATTTTAAGAATTACTTACCATTTAGCAATCATCCCATAACAATTAATCATTAATTGCTAATTAATCTTTATAGTAAATTAGTTTACTTAATTAATCTTAATCAATCTTATTTATTAATTAATCCTTAATTAATCTTCATTTGATTTATTATCCTTAATTAATCTTCATTTGATTAATTATCCTTAATTAATCCTAATAAGTAATTATCCCTAATTACTTAATTAATTACTAAATTAATTTGTTATTATTAAATTTAGATTTGTTAACTTTTAATCGTTAATTAGTTTTATATTATTTAATTTAAAAATCTCTTAAGTACAACTTATTTAAACACTAAAATAATAATAAATTTCTTAATGAGAAATTTAATTTGATCTAAACTGTAAACCGAGATTTTCTTAACATCTTAATTACTTCACTATTAGAATTAATTAGCATAAAAAAATCCTTCATCTTGTTATAAAAACAACTTTGATTTATAACTTTACAGATTCTCAAGCTAATTCAAACCACCAGAGCCAAATGCCCGTTAACCCGAGTCAAATCCCGAGTCTCCCTCTGTTTTTTTCCCAAGTCATTTCCCAGCTCCTCTCTTCCCTTATTTCTTTGTCTTTATTTAGTTAAGTGTTTAAAACTGTAAATTAATACCCTCTGCGAACTCGAGAAGAACCCGGGGAAAACTTTCACTTGCTCGAGTTCTAACTCGAGTCACCCCCACGCTAACCACCTGACACCAACAACCACGCCGTGCACGTGCACCGGCCCTCGACGTCACTCTGAAGGTCGACAAAGCCTCAGACCCATCGAGAATCCCCTCGACATCGAACCCCTATCGTTTAAAAACTCATACGAGCCCACAATCGAAATCAAGCATAGCTCGAGCAATCACAAACCGGACCTCCGACCAAAGAAACGACTCACCACCGCGACTCCGACCACCCAAAGCTTCGAGCTTCCGGTCACATCTCCATCACCATCCAAGCTTCCATTTCCCTCAGCCACGTGCAACTCGATGCACGAACCAATACACGGCGATCAATTTACCCAACTACCACAAAATTAGGTTTAGAAACAAAAGTCTCTCGCCGCCGTTGTCACCGTGATCGATGCCACCTCCGGCTATTTTTCCAAACACCCACGTAGGCCCCTTGTAACGACCCAGAATCTTGAACAAATTAAATTGAGAATATTTAATTAATTTTAAATATTTGAACGATGATTTAATTTGAATCCCGAATTTAACTTGGAATTTGGCGATTAAATTTTATAATTTAATCTATTGAAACTGGATAAAAAATTTGAATCTTCAATTTAAAGCTAAAGAAAAATATTTCAAACGCTTGTAAAATTTATATTGATAACACTGAAGATAACAGCAGCTTCAGAATTGAAATTTAAACTGTTTTGCTCAGTTTTGAATTTAATTGTTTGAATCAATATTTAAAAATAGTCATTTTTCAAACAGCCTCGGAATTGGACGAAACCAGTTCCATTGGGTCCGTAATAGTTTGTTATTACCGGATTTCCAATTTCGTATTTATCGGAGTTGATATGTGAGCGTACAGTAAGCAAACACCTTGGAATTAAATCAAATTCAATTTAAATTTAATATTTAAATTTGTCACATATCAGCCACGTTCTTCCCTTTAAACACGCCTTTAATTACGCTCCTTTGTTTCAGCCGAGCATCACGAATGAGAAATCACGCAACCCATCCCCTCTCTTTTTAAATTTCGCATTCTTCCCTCATTCCTCTCAGATTCAACTCAAAAGAAAATAAAAATGGTTGTCTTCTAGTTCAAAAATCAGAACCGAGCTTCTTCCTTTATAATTTTCGTTCAAAGGAAAATAAGAGAGAGGACCGCATCTTTTCGTTCAAATCAAACGACACTAAATCGATGGCCGTATTTCCTATTAATCTCGAAATCGAATACAACTGGGATTTGGGATTGCGAAGAGAAGTATTCGCGTCTGGTGATCACGTTCGATCTGGAAGTCGCGATTTCCTCGACGATGAGCTCAAGGAGTGGAGGCCGAGTTTCGTCAGAAGCATGCGTGGGTGAGGAAGTCTACTCGATGGATGGCGATGTCTGACATTTTTGACAGCTGGGTCGCGTTGGAGTTTGGCACGAAGGCATAGGGTTTCGCGAGCTGGTTAGTGGCAGCGATTAGTCGCGAGTTAGTCGAGATGGAATTGGGATGATGTTCGACTGGAAGGAGGGTGCTCCACGATTTGGAGATAGCCGCAGTCGCGATGGCGTCTGGTCTGGGTCTCTCTGATTGCAGTAAGACATTTACTTTAAAATTCTTTTGTCAAATTTATATATATATACATCCATATAGTTTAAGCAGAAAATAAAATCTTTACAGTAAAATTTTTGTAAAAAAAATATATAGGTATCAGTAAAGTATAAACATTTTGTTTTAACTTAAATATAATAAAATATATCTATATAAAAAAGATATACATACCTATTTTAATTTAAGATACATAGATAAACAGTGAAAATACATATATACAGATAAAGTTTTAAAATTTAAAATGTTATAGAATTTGGTAAAAATAGATTTACAATGCTGTCAAGTATATATGTATATACATAAAACTGAATTTGGAATCTGTAAAGATTTATTTTAAAATGTACATAGATTTTAATTTATAAGTGTACATGGGTTTCAAAAGGAAAAGAAAATATTACAGTAAGGTAATTTTAAAATATATGTGATTTCAAAATAATAATATGCGTAATTGCACTTATACAGTAAAACAGAAAGTTAAACTTTTATTCACTGCAGAATATTCAAGTATAAAACAAAAGATTTATTTCAGAAAAATAAATGTTTACAGTTTATATAAATGGAAGTTTACAGTTATAAAATTTTGGCTAAGTAAATAAATAGAACGATAATTAAGTTCGATTTAATTCAAATATTGATAAACTATGTAAATATTTATACAAGGTATAAATCAAGAAAAATCGAGTCAAGACGGAAATGGATGGTAGAGAAATAATAGCTAAGGTGAGATTTTTCTCACTCAAAATATATTTAGTATTGCAGTTATTTATTGACTGATTGATTGTTATTGGATGTGATATTAGATATAGTAGGATATATCTATATATATAGCAATATATACATATTGGCATATGTATATATTGGATTGATGATTTCCCGCCTCGTATAGCGGATGAGACCCTATTGCGCCGTTAGTAAGCGGATATTTTTATAAAACCCATATACCGCGATATTCCACCTCGAAGTGGAATTGGTATTGTGCTAACATCTGTGGACGCAGGGAAACAGGTTGGAGGGATCCAACTGGATTCCTCACCAGTATTTATTTATTTACAGATATTGATGTATATTCTGTTATCATATGTTGATATATGATGTTTGATGTTGTGATTGACTAATTGGTGCTGTTGCATCATCGGATTCAAGTTTTAAAAATAACGACTTTTAATTTAAAAAGATTTTTAAAGTGATCTTTGAAATTATACGTTTTATTAAATTTTTGAAGTGACTTATTTTAAATAAATAAACGTTTAAATTTTAAAGTTATAAAAGTTAAGATCTTTGTGAAATATAACCGAAAAGTGATTTTTGGAATAAATAGTTGATTGATTTAAAAAATGGTTTAAATTGAGATTTTTAAAGTATTATAAACGGTTTACTTAAAAGGTTTATAAAGTTGACATTTTTTTTATAAATTAAAATATTGGGATTATAAAACGAGTTTTTTTTCAAGTGCTAAAATGAATTTTTAAGAATTTATAAGTGAAAGAAATTTATAAATCGTAAACCTATAAATGGAAACGATTTTGTAAAATAAATGAATTATAAGTATATAACTTATAATATGGATTGTGGTATAAAAATTTAGTATGAATTGAATTGGTAAATAAAGAACATTGATAGATTGAAGTTGTCATAAAATAAAAATAAAATTTATAAACGTTGTTTTTATAAATTCGAAAATCAATTGAATTTGATAAATTAAATATAGAAGGTTGTTAAAGGAGATATATTCGCGATTTTGGATAGCGAATTATTATGGAAATAAAATGTGTAGAAGATAGTGAAAAGTAATTAGTGAATTATATTCACGATTTTGGACAGTGAATATATTATTGAATGAAATGGATTTATTTTATTGAAGAAGTGATATTAAAAAAATGAAGTTAAACATTTTAAAGATGTTTTAAAATGTATTATGAATCGAAATCATAGATTTCAACATTTATTGTTGAAATAGACGTTTTCGAGGAAGAAGGAAATGGTGGACTATAACACTGTTGTTATAGTAAATGATTTCCGAAAGGAAATGTTTTTATATAGTATTGGGATTTACATATCTATCTTAATTTCGAATCCCTATACTAGTGATTTTGAGTCGTCGTAACGATGTTTTACGTAACATTCGTTTTGACTCAAATAGATGTTGTTATAGTAAATGATTTCCTTAAAGAATGAAATATATACTTAATTTTGATTTAAGTATATCGAATATTTTCAAATGTTGAAAATAAATAGATTTGTGAATCACTTATTTTTAAATAAGTATGGAATTACTTTTCCAATATGAAATGAACGTTTTGAGATTTATCTTTGTAAAGATAAATCGAAAGTGAATATTGACATCGATTCGAAAATCGTATATCAGGGGATATTTTGAAAATATAAATTCACTATGGAATTTATAAAAGAAATGGAAATTCATTTTAAAAATAAACGTTGATTTATTTTTAAAGTGTGGAAATTTTATATCTAGTAAAGATATTTTGGAAGATAAATAATTTGGGAAAATTATTTGGAATTTGATGATGTTGCGCATCTTTATTGATAGTTAAATAACCGACTATCAATAATTACCTTGAATATGGTATTTGTTGTGAATTGGATGAATTTGAATGCCACACTTATTTTTGAATAATCGCTCACTATTCGGGTTAGCCGGGAAAGGACCATGGGGTCGTATAACCCATTCTGAATATGTGATACGTCGTTATGAATTGCATTCGAAGACCGGTGTTGAAGACCGGATATTTTTGAAAACGGAAGGATTACCGTCGAGTTACTCTACATCGGCTGATCTCCGATTTAGAGGTTTTATCACCCTTAGTGACGGGAAGTCCGGACGTGATTAGAAAATTATCCGGATATGCAAGGGCTTCGTGAGAAGTGCCTTCGGTTCTGTTCGATCCCGGAACAGACTTGTATGGATTGTATGTCTGACGTTACAAATTGAGATATAAAGCTGATTTCTTTCAAATACATTTCTGTTGGTGGCGGAGAATTTATTCTCTTAGCTTAACACCCTTCTCTGAGACGTACGAGCTCAGAGGTTATGTAGTTGAAATTTATCAGCAATATACTCCCAATTTGGTAACGTGGCATACTGAGTGTTGCTGTGAAATGATCAGTGTTTGATCATTTACGATATGATCATTTGTTTGATCTTATATCTTTGTGATCATAGGTTGATCATTTGTTTGACTCGAAGCATGGCTTTGTAGAAAGCGTAGCTTTGTGGACGAGACTTCGTCGAGCCTCACACCCCAAAAATGGTCGAAACAGGAAGGATGCAGCAAGGTTCTAGGGAGTAGCGCCCCTTAGTGTATGTCATTCCTTCTGGATAGAGGTGGTATCATGGTATGGAGCCCAGATACTTAACCTATGTTGATACTGCTTATTATGTGGTTTGTTGCGAATCGGGGATCCTCGGGAAGATCGGTTACGATCGGGGGATGGCATACGCGTGTCAGTAGTTACCTATTTTTGCAGAGGTAACCCGGCCTTGTGTTAGCAGAGATCCGGTTAGGTTCTCAGGTCGTCTTTTCCAGGGGCGTACCCATCATGGCATAGGAAGTTCCTTAGCCTGACCATTTGTTGGAAATCCAAAGAAACAATACGTGACTTGTACGGTTTTAGTTGTATTACCTGCTATGTAATGTGGCAGTAACCTGCTATTGAACATAGTAGCTATAGTAGGCATACGATACTGGTCGTATGTTGGCTAAGATTAATATTATACTTTCGAAATGTTTTCTACACTATGCACTAATAATAATATCAAAAAGGATTTGATTTTGCGTAGTAAGCATCTTTGACTATCATAAGAAGAAATCTCCTCCAATTCTGCGTTTGCATTGTGTGTGTGGTGGGAGGTCTTATGGTAGTTTCATTTTCAAAAAGCATTGCGAATCTATTTTAAAATATTCCTTTGTTGTCTTTTAAAGATAAACTGTTTTACGATCTCACACCAGTCACCATGACTGACTCGGAGTTTATTGTTCCCTTCTAAACTCTGGGTGCCCACCAATTTCCACACGGGCAGTCTAGAGTTATGTTATCAGGATATCCTGGATATTCTGGAGCTTTGGAAGCAAGCTGGATGGCGAGACGTAGTATTTGTATCTGATATGATTTATTCCGCTGTGTATTCTGTATGAGGACAAGTTTATAAAACTGTCCATTGTTGTATATCGACTCTGTTGATGTATGTATAAACTGATATAGTTCTTTGTTTTAAAAGATTACTGATTATCTATTATATTTTGTTCCGCTGCGATATGTGAGATTCTGATATTGTTTTTCTGTTTCTGTTTCTGCTCTTGTTCTGTTGTTGTTCTTCTTTCTTTCTCTTCTCTCTTTTCTTCTGTTTTCTTCTTTATAAAACCCTAAGAATTCGGTTTTCCGGCATTCGTTGCTCGGCAGTTGATACAGTGGACATATCGATGTCGATTTTCGGAAGTCGAAGAATCGGGTCCTTACACCCCTCCACCTCCACGAGAAACCCCAGCCTCTCCAGTACCTTCGAGCGCCAGAATTAGACCAAAGCCCACTTCCAGTTCATCACCAAACTGCTCTTTGCATACCCATTTAAAAATAACCATTTTTGATTTATAATTATATAATTAAATTCGAGTTTTATGACATTCAAATTTATCATAAAGTTAAGTTTTCTCTGTAAAAATGAAGTTGTTGATACTGTATTTGCTTATGCTTCATAAAACTATTTTTAACATATAATTCATTCTTAAACACAACTATTTTGTTTTGAATCCAAAGTCTAATTCTAATTGGATGATAAGAAATTGAATTTCTTGGTTGATTTTACCCTGTGAGCTAAACAGAGAAGATTTTAAATACTTCAGTACTGTCAATATTAAATATATATATATCCACACAGAGTTGAAACAAAGAAGATACCCAAACATACATATTAATCATGAATCATTTACATATTATAGCTAACTTAAACTTTTATATTATGTTGTTTACTCACCTGAGATATGTAAACAGGGAACCAAAAAACAAAGGGCAAAGCTTGAGTTTGAAACTGGACAATGATCTTTAATTTGTTGTTAAATTTTTATTTAAGGTGTACCTTTTTATTTTCATAATTTATCTAATTTATCTTATATATTTTTTACTTTTATTTATTTCTATCTTTAGCTTAAATATTTATTATTAATTTATTTTTATTTTTAAACTTGTATCAATTATCTATATTTTTATATTTATCTTTAAACCATTTAGTTAAGATTTAGATTCAAATCAAATATACACATATATATACTCAAATTTACTCATATATGTCCGTATACATATATATTCACATATACACAATATTTAAATTTTAAATGATTTATATAGAATTTATTTGAATTCGGGGAAACTCGCATCACTTTATCACTTAATCAATTAATTTTACAATTTTTATTCAAAAATTAATTTTAATTATCAATTTAAATATATATAAAATTCGGGGTCGTTACACAAAAATCCTCTTATAGTAATTTCTTTATTTGATGACAAGTATAACTCACCCAAAATAACAAATAGGAATCTACTAGTGAGGAGAGTTCTAATAAATCTTAAAAGCAAAACATTTACCAATTTTCAAATCAAGGCTTCCATTTCCTTTAAAAACAAAACCTTTTTCCCTTCTAAAAATATCATAATCATTTTATCAAACAATTTCCCATAATACTTTCACCATTTTAAATAAATTTTTTTAATTTTAGACAACATTGTTTTATGTAAGAATCAAAACATAAAAATTTCTTCAAAATAGAAAAACTTTGTTTTAAAATATTTATGAAAGTCGGTAATTGTTTGTATAAAAATAGACTTCAAAACACACATTTTTGTAGATGTACAATGAATTTCCTACCTATCATCTTCATTCCTCAGCGGTACCCATTAAATCTTTAGTCACTAAAATCCTCCAATAACTATTACTCATCTTTAAAGAACATCTTCACATCTCTTATCCAATCTGAATATCTAGAATTTCTTAGCTTAGGAAACTATGCTATATTACTATGACAAAATCAAACATGTCTCTTAACATCTTACTTGTTTCTCCAATATATTAAAAGTCAACGTTGGATAACTACCTCATTATAAAATTATCATACATAACAAGTAATATAACCTAACATACAATACGATGATCATATAAGGCAGATAATACAGCAACAAACAAACAAACAATAAAAAAATGAACAAACAAATAAATAAAAGCAATCATAGTAAAATAAACAATCAATAATATAATAAAAGCAAAAGAAATTAATTCAAACAAGCACAACATGAATTAATAAGAAAACATGGATAAATAAGTAGCATATTTACCTAATTGCAAATAAATTAACAAACAACGGAATACAAACAATTCAACCAAAACAAGCCAATACAAATAAATGATCACCACCCCATACATCGAATGGGTGGTTCCTGCATTATATCCCCACTCTCACCATAGAAAAGAATAACTAGACATCCCTACATCTCCTTAGGGAATGTCACACATAACAGTCATGAGGTAACATCGTCATGTTGGGTGTTGGGCAAACTCAAACTCATCTTGCTCCGTCGTCTTACGCCCCTTATTACAAAGTGTAGTTTTATAATTTTCAAATAAAATTTCCAAATAAAACATCATTTAATAAGATACCTTTTAATAAACACCTCCAAAGTTTTTAATTCGATAAAATACTTAAATATTTTAACATTTACTTCAAAATCAAATCATCTCATTTTAGTAAAATATTTTCTCAAAGTACGGTAAAATTAGATACTTTATAATACAGCATTTCTCAATAATATACACTTAAACATATCCTTAATAAAAAAAATTGATTTTTGGTCTTTTTCAATGAAAACTCTTTACCCAAAAAAGTTTTTCCTTTCAAAACATCATTTATCAAATAGCACCCTTCAAGAAAAAATCTTTACAACCAAAATCAATTTCTAAACAAAAAGTTTCTGAAACCAAACATACTACTTTAATAAAACGTTTCTCCCGAATAAATATTTTCTCACATTCTCTACTCAGAAAGATACTTCTCCATACCATCTTCAAAAACTTCTATTGAGAAAAATTGTTCCTTACAAATAAAATATATTTTCATGGAAATAACCTTTCTGTAAAGTATATTTAAAATAAATTTTCTCCAAATCAAAGTGTATTTATTATAAAGAATGCTCCTTCAAAATATCTTTTTAAATAAGTACTTATTTTAAAACATCCTTCAATTAAAATACCTCTCTCCAAAATATCCCTCCACAAAACTTTTTCTACTAGGTATTCCAACATATACCTTTTCAATGGATGCTCCCAAATTGAAAGCAATTTTTAACAAAGATGTTCCCATTACAATATTTCTATCAAAATAAATTATTTTAAACCAAACATCCATTCAAAAAGACATTTCCACATAAAAGATTTGCCAACAAAAAGTTTCCGCTTTTAACAAAGTATTTCAAAATCCTGCTACCATTATAGAAGTACTTCCCAAAGGATGTTTTATAAAAACCATGAAATATTCTCCCACTAATATGTTTTTTCATAGACTGAATTCAACTTCCAATTTCCAAATAAAACATATCTTACCAAAAATATTTCTAATTTATTTCTACGATATACACTATTCCATGCGAAAGTATCCTTATAAAATTATATTTTATTTTCCAAATTAAATACTTTATTCTCACCAAAAATTTCAACAAATCACTTTATGCCCAAACATAAATATTTTTTCCTTATAAGAAAATATCTTTAAAATCAAAAACGTTTATTTCATAAATTTGCTAAACGTATATTATTCACTTAAACATAAAAGGTGATTCCATCTTATTACGGTCAGGTTTTAGTATTAATCTAACAACTTGTGTGTACGTTGCTTGGATTATAACAAAAAACTTAACCCCTCCTATAAGTGTTCATCTTACCCCACTTCTACTTTATTTATCTTCCATACAAAGGTCATCAAAAATAAACATCATTTTAGAGTGAGGTAATGGTGGTTAAATAGACAACTCATATACACACAAAGCATACAATTATTAATCAAAACACTCTCTCATTCTATATTATAATCCAACCTAAGATATTAATTAACCTACCCAAGGCTTAGGGAATCGCTAAATCTAAGCTCTGATACCAAGTGTAACAATCTACTATATCTTTAACATTCAAAATCAATGACGAACACTGTTAATCTATGCTTGCACACGAACCTCAGACATTAAAAACTAGTGGATCATGGTTTAATTTTTTTTAAAATCTAATATCAACATTGACAAAAAGGAAAAAACCTTATAGTGGAATAAAAATAAGAATAAACATCTCAACAAATTAAATATCATACATGATTTACCATTTACATCACATTCATATTTTCCAATACATTTGCCATCATTAATTAATAATAATATAATTATGGTGTAAAAGAGATATACCAAGACAAATATTTTGCAGATACAACCTATTTCTTGACCTTTTCTCCATCCTCTACTCCTACCCGCGATTGTATGATTTAATGGAAAAAGAATAATGTTTTAACTATGTTTGGACTGCACCTAACCCTATACACCTCAGCAAAACCTAGGTGATTTGGTGGCTATTGCATAGGAAAAGACTTCCTGCGTAACCCTTTTGGTGCGTCAAGCCCACCTAGTTCTATTTTATACTCTTTTTCTACATCCAAATATTTGTTAGCACTTAATAATCATGCATTCATGCAACCAATATAAGTAAGAAACGGTACTCATATTCATCCATCACAATAAATCATCATATGGGTAATAACAATAATAGCACACAACCATCAAACATCAACAATACTCATGACTCCAATTAATCAAATAAGAAGACAGTATAAACATATATACATACTAATCATCAACTATAGTAATGTATCATCAATGCAAGTATAAGTCATCAAATGTGTGCTAATCCAATCAGCATTGGTGTCACAAATCGATCATCAAATATGTACTAATCCAAACAAAATTAGTGACACAACATCAATCGTCAAATAACTATAGTTACATACCCATCATCTAGTATAAATAATAGTAAAATATCGCGCACTCATCAAAATGTGATACCGTCGTCAAACCTCAATTATATGTGATAACTACAATCAACTTAATCACATTCTACTGAATAATACATTCTCAACCATTATTCTCTTGACTATAAAATTGATTTATTATTGTATATTATAAAAACTCCATTTATTTACTCATATTAATAATACTTCTTCAAAATGATAAAATACTTCATTTAATCTTGTTGCTTCAAATCCCTTACAATATCGTATTTTCCACTAAAACTAGTAATCGACATCAAATTACATTCTAAAGTAATAATATTATTATTTTACGTCAAAATAATAATGATATATTTTAAAGCCACCGTAATATTTTCACAAACCATTCTATTAATGTTTATCTCAAAAATAGTAGTATTTTATTTTAAATCACCAAGACTCCTTTTTATTTCTATTCTAAAAATAGTACTTATCTTATCCAAAAACACTCTAAAAACACTTTTGGAAAATCTTGATTCAGTACTACTACAATTATTTGGAAAATACCTTTTTATTTTATTACTAAAACAATAATAGTAATATTTCCTACCACGTTACCATAAAATTAATCATTTTGTCTTTTACAAAAATGGTACTATTTTCATTGAAATTCGTATTATTATAATTTAGAATTTCATTTTATTTTATAAATAACGTTAAACTTCCCAAATCTCAATTTAAAATATAATTTTAGTAATTATTTATGAATTTCCTGAGAGATTCAGAAATAATAACCTTATTATTTTCAGTAAAATTTGTTAAATCATCGTTATTTACATATATCATCGAAAGTCCATAAATAACCTTATTTATCATTGATTCATCTAATTTCCTATTATTATCGATTTTAATTCAAATAATCATCTTCCAATTCAAATTAAAAATTAATTATAATTAAACATCCAAAAATACTAAAATCAACAATGATAACTATACAATTAAGGCACAACGCATCCAGAATATCATGATAACCAAACACTCATTTATAGAACACAACCATCAATTAATATAACTTTTCATCAATATATATGTAATTTATATTTTAAAATTAAGCTAATTAAAGTAAGTATTACTTTTGCAAACGACCTTAAAATCCAGCAAATCCAATGCCTAATCGTTTGGAATTTTGCCATGACTCCAAAAGAAGAAGCCATGCGTGAATCGAAATTCAAAATGTCTCGTTAGTTAGGAAATGGTATGTAAATCAAAAGAAGAAGGAGGGCTAAGAATAGTTAATTTCATAGTTTGAATGTGACATTATTAGGAAAATGGTTGTGGAGATTCACTACGAATAATAATAGCTTAATTTGAAAGAAATAACTATTGAAATTTTTTACCCCTCACGCGTCTCCACTATGCACGCAATTCATTTCGTGTAGAAGAGGCAAGTCCACTGAACGAAGCTCTTTTGGTGCCAGCATCATGCCTGGATATCCCTACATCTCCCTGGAGTACATACATGTTACTAGGAACATTTGTTATAACAAAAGGAATTCCTTTTTGTTACATTCTACCAATCTCATATGTATGCTCATTTTCTAAAAGACATCTTACGATGTGAGACTAATCATAATCAAATCTACGCACCTATTTTAATATAAAGCAAGCCATACTAACACATCTCCACCTTGGCAAGCATTTTTTTAATTCAACTTGAAGTTTTACGGAGTCCTCAAACACTTAGATAAGGTCGCTAACACCTCTCAACAGTTCATATTAGGTCGCTACGATCTCTAAGCAATTGGGCTAACTATTTTTACGAAGATTCCTCTTTTCCACGGTTAGAGCAGGATGTGTTCTAACATATAACTCCACCTTAATGAGAATCCCGAGCTCAAGCCGCATACTACAGCATACTTAGGTCAATGTTGCATCATATTGGTCCCTTGAACCAGCGGCTCTGATGCCATGTTGAAATTTTCGGCATCTTCTTGCATCTCCACTGTGTGTGCACTTCATTTACTATAAAAGAGGAATACCATTGAACGAAGCTGTTTTGGTGCCAGTGTCATGACTGAACATCCCTACATCCCCTTAGAGCATATTTAATTTCATGGGAACATTTGTTGTAACAAAAAGAACCCCTTTTTGTTACATGATACTGATCCCATATATCTGCTCATCACCTTTTGTATCTTACAACGTGAGACTAATCATAATAAAATCAATGCACCTACTTTGATATAATGCAAGCAACACTAAACAATAACCTTGAATCACTTTTGTGGAGGTACTTAAAATTTACATCATATTACTTTTATTTTCACTAATAATTTTTCATACTTTTGGAAATCAATTTCAAAATGTTTTGATGTTTTAAAATTAGTAATTACCAATATAGTCCATTCAATATCATATCATTCTAGCATTATTACTGGTTATCCGCCGTTTCACTTAAAGTGGAGTTTAAAGAACTTTATGATATTTTTAATTTAAAAAGTTTTCATTTCAGATGTTTTTATACCAAATGAAAACTTTCCTTGGAATTTATTTTTAACCGCATGTTAGAAGAAATCACTTTCATACAGTTTGCTTTACTTTGTTCTAAATTAGAATTATATAATATAGATAATGAAAACGATATGAAAATTTAGTGTTGGGATATTGGGGAAATTTATTTGGAATGCAAATGCACTGCCTAAAGCTAAGATCCATACATGGTTAATTTTACATAAGAATTTAAATACTATTAACTTTTAAAGAAGAAGACTGTTTTTATTAATAAAAATGTATTTTTACAATATAAAATTGAAGGTGTTATGCATTTATATTATGACTTTCATATTACTGATTTCATTCGCTTAAATGTACTTAATTTTTTTATTTTAATATTATAATGATATTAATTGCAAATCTTATTAGTGTAGCTTGAGATTTTACTACGCTAGTGGTCATAGGTTTTTTTACTCAACACTGTTTTCACTATCACAATTTGGTATATTTGATTAAATAGAAATTGAAAATATTTTTAATAATGTCAGTATCTCTTTGGAAAATTGATACACATAATTGCGTTGTTTTGTTTAGATTAGATCTCAACTCTAGGAATAAACTGAATAACAATATTTGTTTTAAAGAGTTCATTAAAAAAGTAAAATCTCGCATTGATTTCTTTAGAAAATGATCGTTTTTAGTAATAGGAAAGATAATAACTCTTTAAATACCGTTTTAGTAGATGTTTTTACTTATGGGTCGTCTGATTCTCTATGGTTACTATGTAACTAGCATGGTTCTTAAAGTTATTTTACTCTTGATGTGTCTCTTGGATCTTTACTTTTCACACATGATTGTATTTAATTTTATTCTTCTTTACCTTTAATTTGAATTTTACTAAGTATTTAAAAGTTTTTTAGATTTACGCATGAAGTTTATTATAGTTCATTTACTTTCGTTTATTTTGTTTTGTTCGCTTAAGTTGTAGATCAAGTTATTCTTCATTTCATTTTATTTATTTTTCTTTTGTATTACTTAGGATGTGCTATCCCTCACCAAGTTTAATAAAATTATTGTTAGGTTTACTGGTAGTTTATTTTATTATTGCATATATATGTTCTTACCATGTATTTGAACCGAGCGACTTCTTAGTAAAAATGAATTTCAAAATGATAAAGGAATGGATTGACAGCTTAAGTGGTTGCTTGAAATGATGGAATGATGGGTCATATGAAGTTGGAGCAAAGTTGGGGCATGTCAATTATGGTCGGTACTAACCACATTCATATCAGTATTGAGATAGTCTTATGGGGACCCACTTTTGAGCCAATAGGTGAACTACTCCAGTACTTTATAGAAAAAGACAAGTCTTGCATGGGACAAATCATGTATATACAGACATTATTTGATAAAGCAATTTTTGGGATGAAGCCTGGAAACTTGTAGATGCGAACAAGTACGAAGAAAAGTGATTTGGCTTTGAGCAAATGTGATTGGTACTGACCATATTATAGTCGGTACTGACATGACTAACATTACAAATTACCTGTTCTCCCTTCCTAATCTCGTGGATCTGAACTCTTATCTTCTCCTCAGCGAGCTAGCGACTTCAAAGCTTTGATTCACCTACGAATAACCACTTTAGAGCGAAAAAATGAGGGATCTTGATCTTCTATTCTCTTCTTAATCTAATTTCGCTATAAATTGCTATCGAACTAGGATTTACACTAGTGTCAAGCCTCTTAAAATAAATTAAAGTGGACAAAGGTAGTGGTTTGAGGTTGAACCACTATAAAAATTCATGTGTTCTTACTACTTGTTTTCATTTTAAACTATGTTCTTCTCATTTTTATTTGATGAGGGCATTGTGTCTAGTTTTAACCCAACATTTTTGTGCTTTCATTAAGAGACGAGATTCTAAGGTAAAGATCTAACTTAGGATGTGGATTTAAATCATCCAAAAGTAAGATCTAGAAGTTGATTGCATTAGATTTGAAGTTACTTAGGTTTGAAAAAAAATCTATATTAGATATGATAAGAAAAGCATTCAAAGAGAGTTGCTTCAAAGTCTGGAGTGAATGTCGAAAGAGATCATGAAGGATCTTATCATGCTGAAGAAGAAATAACTCAACCATTGCCTCTTTCTGGATTGCCATCTCAGTCAGGTAAAGTTGTAAAAAGGCCCAAACTTGATAGAATCATGGCTGAGAATGAATAGAAAGATGTTGGAAAATTAGAAGGCTATGATGGAAAAGTTAGAGAAAGGCTTACCATTGATGTCCCGACAACCCCAAAGGCTTAGGAGAAGCCGTAAAGATTCATCATCTTTGAATTTCGAGAAGAAGAGTTCAACTTCGTCAGATCAGAATCGATGAGATTACAAGCAAAAAATAAAGAGTTAGGTTGCTGGAACATCAAGGAGATAGACTTGAAGAGATGGATTCGATCAGGCAAAGAACAATTAGGTCGATGCCGACCAAAATCAACTCAGTACCAAGTTGTTTAGAGATGTCAGTGCCGACAAAAGTGCTGACACGGTGAATTTTTCTAACACTTAGGGACATTTGCAGGATGCTGGCACCGATGAAATAAAGATACTGGTGCATGGAGTGATTGTATTTAGGCAAATGCAACAGAACCAGTAAGGCATCAAGTGGGACTAGATGAACGACTTTCCTAGAGATGTAGGAGCCAAACGTCATAGAACCAACCGAGAGCGTTTGTAGAGTCAAACACTCAGGGTTGTTCCTAACGATCCCACTTAGCTTTCCAGACAAATGAAGAGTATATTGCAAATATGGTAAAGAGATTTCTGAATGAAAATCAATATAGAAGTAATGACGAGTGGGGTTTACCGCACAGCCGTACTCCATTCACCAAGAATATTTTACAGGAGAATTATCCTAGAAAAATTTTAATGCCAACAATGTCGTCTTATGATGGAATGACTAATCCATGAAAGCACCTTCTCAAGTATTGATGGCAAATGGATGGCGCCCGAGCTACTGATGCGGTAAGATTTAGGTGCTTTCTTATATTATTAGATGGAGTTACGACGATGTGGTTCACTCAACTTGCACCGAGGTCCATATCGTCCTTTGACCAGCTAATGAAGAAGTTTATGGAGCAATTCAGACTCCATGCTGCATGGCCGAAGGATGTGATGTCTTTGTCGAATGTTCATCAGAGTTTCAAAGGGACTTTGAAGGCTTTTTTGAAGTGATTTAATATTGTAGTAAAGAAAGTAAGTAATCCGTGGAAAGAGATTGTCTTGATGGCATTGATCTAGGGGATTTGCCCAGATAAGGATTTTGGTAGATGGCTCAAAAGAAAGCAGTCACCTACCATGGAAGAGTTTTATTGAAAGACATCCCAGTTTTTATGCTTGGAAGAGGCAGACCTAGCTGCATGATTGGTTGGTAGTAGAGGTTCGAATGATGTAGTACATAGCAATGTTGGTATCAAATAGAGTAGTGATAGTTTTGGAAACATTGTTGTGAATGCTGGAAGTAATAATCCCAAAAGGAAAAACTGAGGCTATGGTGGGAAAAAGCAGGATATCATGAAGCGCACGATGTATATAAGATCGGGAGATTATACTCCCTTGAATGGTTTTGTCGAAATCATCTACCTTGCTACACAGGGAATTGAAAATTATAAGAACCCACCTTAGAGGGAGGCAACCATGGAGGAAATGCACTTGGGGAAGTATTGCCACATCCATTATACTCATAAGCATAATACCAATGAGTGTCGTCATTTAAGGGATGTCATTAAAGAATTGAATAGAAAGAAAAGGCTGCAGCGGTATGTGAGGAATCTGAAGGCTGGCGAACTGATGAAAGATACACCTTAAGGTTAGAATATCTAAAGTGTTCAGGCTAGATCCAATGGAGAGGGAACAATATTCCTAAGAGAAGAATTATTAAAAATATTATATTTGGAGGACCCTATCGAGAGAAAAAGAGCTAGGGAGATATGGCAGTTTATTAAGGCATGTGCTTTAAGAAACGTGCTTTGCCAAAGAGGATGGGATTCCAGCAAAGCAACGAAGGGTGATGAATGATGACTCATTTTTGAAAATAGAGATGTGGATAGGATCAAAGCATCGATGCTTGACCCCATGGTGATTACGATCATTATAGGACTAATTATAGTGCATTGGGTTCTGATTGATGCGGAAGCTCAGTTAACTTTAAGAGCACTTTTGATCAAATAAAGATCAACGAGAAGGATCTGAAGCCATATAAATCTCGTATTCAGGGATTACTGGAGAGGCTAAGGACCCTGGAGATTGTACTGATTTACTTGTGGAATTAGGTAAAAGAGACCACATGATGGTGCGATTCAATCCTTTTTCGTGGTTAATGAATTTTTAGCCTATAAAGCTTTCTTAGGCCAACCGGTCCAAGCTAGTTTCAGGATAGCGCTTGCTCTATAGTGTTTGATGATAAAGTTCCCCAACGAGAATGGAGTAGGAGCTACCTAAGGTGACTAAGTAGAGAATTCTATGTCACGGAGCTCAAAGAGGTAAAGCAATGCGAATAAGGAAAGAGTGCAGAGAAGGTCCTCTACATCAAAATTGTCGATGCATAGAAACCATCGCCTATACCCTGTCTCAGGTCCCAAAGTAAGTTCTACAAACCTATAAACGCTCGAAAAAGCTAGAGGGTGCAAGGGCGGAACCGACACAGATGACGATTAACATCCCGATCGATGATGTTGAACCAAGTTGGGTTCTCAAGGTCGGATCTCTGCTCAGCATTAAGTTGAAGAAGGAGTTGGTAGGTTTCTATGGGAAAACCAAGACGTGTTTGCCTGGATGCACTTCGATACCTGTGTAATTTCGTTGGAGAAAGCATGTCATGTATTGAATATGGACCTAAGATGCCCTCCCGTAAAGTAGAAAAGGGGCAATTGGGTCGGGAGCGATTTACTACACTGAAAGAAGTGGTGGATAAGATGAAGGCAAATGACTTTATCCTTGATGCACTAAGTTTATTGAAATTGGCTAATTACATCCAAGGAGGGCGATACAAGGACAGGCATTGGCTGACTTCATTATCGAGTTTACCTTTCGAGATATGGAGGTGGAAGAAGATTTGGTCCAGCTATGCCAATGGAAATTGTACATAGATAAGCCTTTAATGAGCGTAGTTCCAAGACAGGACTGTTTCTTGTAACCCTAGAGGGGCAAAGGATATGCGATTCTTTGAAGCTAGAGTTTCCGATGATAAACAATGAAGCAGAATATGAAGCATTGATTATGAGACTCAAAATAGCAAGAGGGCTAAGATTCAGGCAGTGTATATATTCAGCAACTTTCAGTTGATGGTTTGTCAAGTTAATAAAGAATTTCAGGCTCAGGGAGCGTGACTTGCCCCTTACCTGATGAAAATTTTAGAACTACTAAAAAAACAATGAGAACTATATATTAATGTACATTCTCAGAGAAGAGAATATGAAAGCTGATTCATTAGCCAAACTAGCCAGTTCTGGGTATATGCAGCTTATGGGACTCCTTCCATTAGAGGTTTTATCAGCTCCAAGCATCAACCAGATGGATTTTGATTGCATCTTAGTGCCCAAAGAGTAAAACAAGTCGTGGATGACCCCACTAAAAAACTATTTGCTGAAGGGAACTCTCCTGAATGGAAGAAATGAACAATGAAAACTCCTGCATAAAGTACCATGATTTATCATGTAAGGAGTGCTGTATAGAAGAGGATTCTTGACCCCCTTGCTGTGGTATGTCACCAAAAGATGAAGCCATAAAAATCCTTTCAGATACACTAATGAAGCTGTGGTGATAACATTAGTGCAGACATTGGAAAAAAAGGTACTTTGCTATGGATACTTCTGGCCAACGATCAACCGAGACGTGGTTGAGCACACCAGAAGATGTAATAGGTGCTAAAGTTTGTGAAGACACCCAAAGCCCCATCTACAAATCTTACAAAAATGGTTAGCCCATGATCGTTTGTAGTTTGGGGAATTGATATAATCGATGTGCTACTAATGTCGCAAGGTGGAGCAAAGTATACTACTGTATTTGTGGATTACTTCATAAGTGGGATTAAGCGGAATTACTTGCCATGACCACTATGAAGAAAGTGACCAACTTTGTGATGAAGAATATCTTATGTAGATTTGGAGTTCCTTAAAAGATCATCACTTATAATGGAATTAAATTTGAGAATGCCGAGTTTAAAGGCTTCTGTAACCGGTACTAAATTGAGAAGATTTTTTTCTGTCAGTAGTACACTTGCAGATGAATGGACAAAGGGAGGCGATGAACAAGATCATCAAATCCATCCTGAAGAAACTATTGATTAAATCCAAGGGTAATTGAATGAGTTAACACTGGCATTGTGGGCTTATATGACGACTAGACAACGATGGGGCATACTTCATTTTCTTTGGATTACAGAGTTGAGGCCATGATTCTAACTAAAGATGAAGTTCCTTCTCACTGAAGAATGCATTATGATCTCAAGACGAATAAATAACTCTTACTTAATTCCCTTGACTTGGTCGACCAAAAATGAGAAGAGGCTGAACTGAGGATAGCTTCTCACTAGAAAAGAGCAGCGAGGCATTTTAATGCCAAGATTGGAAACCATGCCTTTGAGATAGGTGACCTCCTTATGAAATGGGTCTTTCCTACTATAGGAGCACTTGGTCCAAATTGGGAAGGTCTTTATTCAATTGAACAGAGGCTTAGGGATGGAACTTTCATGTTATCGACTGTTAATGGGATCCTAACTACATAAGTCTGGAATAACAAGCATCTATGATGTTATTTCACTTAAATTTATTTACTTTTTGCAAATAATACATCTTGATTGATAGGAAGATATGTAATAAAGTAGAGTCTGCCATTCTTTTGTTTATAAATAAAGTTAACTTTTAGAATTAATGCAATTGTATAGTTAAAAGTCCAACTTTGTGATGCGTGATCAACAGCAGAATATGACATTTCATATTTTGCAAAATCAAATGTCTATGTAGCCATAGATAGGTACCGATGAACTCCTCCAATCTATTATCAAGTTGAAGGAGGGTAATCGTACTAGGGTCTATTGAATGATTGCCCTTACACATCTAATCTTTGATGATGCCTGGAGATTGCTCAGATCAAGGATTGATGCCCGAAGATAGGAATGTAAGACACTGGATCCTAGAGATAGGAACCATTGTATAATTATATCTTTTTGTAGGAACAACCAAGCTTACAGCCTGGCAAGACACGCTCCGTCGAAGATAAGCGAAGATGGTTGATGTATGTTTTTAATCAATGCCTGGAGATAGGCGATGAATGCTTAGAGATAGGCATCGGAGACACTGTTTCCCCAAGATAGGAGTCAATATATAAAAAAAATTGAAGGTACTGCCATGCTTACATCCTAACATGATATGTTCGACTGATGGTAAACGAGGTTGACGAGATGTCTTGGATTATCACCCAAAGATAGGTGAAATCAAGGGTGGATGTCTGGAGAAGACATCCAAAATCTTGTTTCCCACAGACAGGAAATGGTGCAAAGTTAATAGCTTTCATAAATACAACCTTTTTTACAATCGAATGAAATACATCTGGTTGAAGATAAACAAGGTTGGCCATAGAATTGGCCAAAGTAATATAGCTCTATTTATGATTAAGCGAGATACACTAAGCCAAAGATAAGTTGAGTTAGCCAAAGAAGTATAGTTTTGTCTAGCCAAGTAAGAAGTATATTGGCAATGCTATAACAAAATATTAAAATAATACTAAGCAATTGCAGAAATTTATTTATATTATAGAGTTACAGTAAATAATAGCATTACATAGACATAGGCATGTATAATGTAAATGTAATTAAATTATAGATGATTATATTATACATGCAGGCAAGTACATATGTAACAGAATTGAAAAATGCAGTAATGTAAATACGAAAAAGATTGAACATTAAAAAATCTTTAATTTTATACATGGTTTACGAGGGCCGCCCCCGCACAACGTCGACCTATATACGAAATAAAGCCAAAATAGAAGCACCATACAAAAAGGACTACAGAACAATCCCTAGTGGTGCTTCCTCCTCTTCAACTTCCTCTTCCTTTCCTTCTAAGAGGAAGCGGACTTTCACTTCAAGCCTTTATCCTCCTGTTATGGCAAAAAATGGCCCTCAAGGTCTTCTACACAATTGTAGTCGCTATCAGAGTTAATGCGGGACTTGTAAGTTTCAGCAGAAATGCCTACAACATGAAGAATAAAGGTTGAAACATGAGAGAGGGATTTTCTATGCTAGGCTCTTGTTTAACCATGATTTTTGAAATGTTGATCTTTAACCTTTCCTCTATATAATTTGGGCCAAGATCCTTCACTAACGATTATCACCTCCTCTTCTAAAGATACATCAATGTCTTCCAGCCCTTCTAGCACCACTGTTTTTTCTGAACCTATACTAGGGGTAGAGCTAGAGGGAGGAATTGGAGGAATGAATATTGTAGTGATAGAGGTGGGCAATATTGAGATGGCACTTGGGCCTGAAGCATAAGTGGGTAGAAATGGAAGAGGCAGTAACGGATGGCCTGTAACTTGATAGTGAGAAAAGTACATATTAATGATGTCCTTAAGCGAGAACTAAAGTTTCTCAATGACCGAAGAGATTATAGATGTACTTGACCGGTTGGAGTATCCTTTGGCAAGGACATGACGATTTCTCCCTCCTTGAGAGTAGGTTGAATTGGTTGAATGATCAGAGGAGTGAAGTGTGAAGTATCAGTGCCAATGCAGCTGGGACAGACATCTCAGTGATGGCGGCCTTAGAAGTGGTCACCATGGAAGTTACAATGTCTGCTTAGGGCTCTTTTGGAGTTGGAATGGAAGTTCTGCATGATCCGATGAGATGGGACCAGTGGGAGCCTCAACAGGCATCTGCCCTATAGCTGCAGCATCTACGGCCAAGATTGTCTTGCCCTTGGGTAAATTGTCTTTAGCCAAGAATATTGGCTTCAAATACTCTTCGTCAATGTCATGGCCATATTTTTGGGCCTTACGAAGGATTTCTTCCCAAGCTTGGCAAGTGTTACTGGATAGTTATATCCAAGCCACTTTAAAATTTTCATTCTATAATATTGGTGAAGAATTGGAAAAAAGTAGTTTGTAGTTTTCGTCTCTTCCACAGATTAATAGCCTTTTCTTTGAGGTTTGTGATTTCCTCTTTGGTGTCGACAAGCTCAACTTAGACTTTTTCTTTAGATTCTATGTCGGCTTTCAAGTCGATTATAATTTTTTCTACTTTAGCTTGAAGCACTCTAAATTGTTCTATTTTGTCTTTAAGATTTTCCTTAAGCTTTGCATTAGTAGCATGTGCGGTTTTAGCTAATCATTCATAACTAGGGTTGCTTGCATGTGAACCCTAGACAGCTCGGCCATTCTCTCTTTAGAGTCCTTAACTAATTTTGCTTCTTCGCCCTTTTCCTTTGCAATTATAGCTAGGTCTCATTTGTAGCCTTCGACTATAATCATGATTGGCCCTTTTCGAGTCGAAGGAATGAAATATCAACTGGATTTCTTGGTTGACAACGGAGAGGCCTTTCATTAAATTTTTCCATTCGAAAAGCTTCTATGTGGCCTCCTTAAATTTTTTGAGGACATCGTTAGGATCGCTACAAGAAAGGTCCCTGACATTGCAATCAAACATCACCTTCTCCAGGTAGAAGCCAAGCAAAGTGACTTGCAATTATGTAGCAATAGCGGCAGATTGGCGTTCGAGGAGCGGAGGAGGAGCAACGTGACTTGAAGAAATTTCTTTGTCGGCCTATGAAACTACATCGATTGCATAAAGCAAATGGCTTTGGATTGTTAGGATATAGAAATAGCAGCAGCGAGAAACTGAGATGTGAAGGAAGCTCCTGATGAGTTAATGGTTGTTGCTGGGAAGAATGGGAGCGAGGATGCTACTGCTGATAGGGATCAATGTCGCACCTAACATGGTTGCATAGTCCCGGTTGTTCTTCTTAATGGTGCTATTTTTTCTTGATGTCATGTCACTCATGTTCTTCATGACGGTGCTGCTTATCTTCTGCATCTCATCACTCTTGTTCTTTTCTTCTTCTTCTTCTCTCAGGTCTAATTTCTTGGTAGGAGCTAGAATATTGATAATAGGTTTCGGGGGTTGCAGAACGGTGCTGGTCGATGCCTACATGGAGATTGCCGAAGCATTGTTTCCCCATTATGCCAGAAACGAAGAAGAGTTATGTCAAAACTGAGGCATTAGATTAAGAATGAGTGCTAAGTATTTGTGCTCGTGATTCTAGAAGTGTGTGAAGTGTGATGTTTTCCTAAGTAATCTATAAATCATGTTCGAGGGGTCCCATAGATGGAGTTTCATCACCCTCAGTGGCCTTAACCTTGAAGAGAATCTAAATTCACAAGGATTAGTGGCAAGAATATCTTCGAAGTTTATTTCCCTACAAGAAAAGGTGGATTGGTTCCCAAGATCACCTGAGGAGCCAAGACGTTATCATAAGAACACATGAGAGGAATTCACAGGGACTAGACACTTTGGTCAAGGAGGTGTTTTGACTATGGAGCCCTAAGGAGATGTCCCCCCATACGATTTGCCTCCACCATCGTTTTCATTTTCATCATCACCCTCCATGTGTCTTTCCTTGTCTTCTTCTTTTTCTCCTCCTTCTTCCTCTCTCCCTTCATCTCCTTCTTCGAATATATTCTCTTCCTCTCTTATCTCTTCTTCTTTTAGGTTTTCCTCACCTTCTTGACCCTCTCCTTACTCCTAGCCTTGGTCATTAGAGTCATGGGCTATGGTAGAAGGATTGGCATAACCTCGAGTTCATTTAGGGGGAGTGGATTAGGGACAATGCTTCTACCATTGTATAAAGGTTGGAATTGGTGCATCTGAGCGTTCATCGAAAGATAATAGGTTGCATGAAGGTTACATCAATCCCCTTCAAGAAACACAAAGGTATTGGTGTGAGCATCTGAAACGAATTATTTGGGGAGATCTACAAAGGATATATAGAGAATGTTAAGTGCTTGGGCAAAGAAAACCCAGGTATAAAGGAGGTACTGAATAAGCGATTTACAATCAGACAACCATAGGCGGTTGAAGCTTTCTGGACAAAAAAATAAAGAAACATTCGCTTTTGAAGTAGCTGTGCTTATTATGAGCCGCTCAACAACTTTGCAATGATTGAATGCTTCAATGATTAGAAGAAAAGGTGTTTCTTTTCTTTTTTCGAAGCTTAACAGATAAATGAGCTTTGGAAATGTAGGCCGATGAGATGGATGCATCATAAAATGATATAAAGAGAGTTAAACAAGGCATAATCATTGGGATGCACTTAAGTAGGAGCCGATCCAAGTTCTTAAAGGTAGAAAAATCAAGGAAATTGTTAAAAGACGGCACAACTCCAGACAGACACATGTACCTATTACATGTCCTATAGCCAGGTGGCTGGAGATGGCCCTTCGGTCAAGTGTAGGTAGGAGGACCTCAACCTTGGATATCCCGTGCTTGATATAGATAATTTGGAGTTTTCCTTTACAGTCAGTTTGGATTGCGTTTGAACACGATGATTATCAAAGACATAGTGAATAGTTAGATCTTCTCTTGAGGGGCAGGGCTATGAGTCTAAGGTATACGAATAGCCTAAATTGAAGTTCTCGTGTGATTGAGTGTCTCACTCCAAACGGAGTTAAAGTAAACACTTGAGAAGTAAAAGAGCCCGCTTTTACCGAAGGAGTGGAAGGGTTGGTTCTGGTTCTAAGATGAGGAGATCGTCTAATATGATCATTTTAAACTGGAAAACTTAATGATGAGTGAGGCTAGGTATGTTTTATTTTAATCTTCTATTTTGATTAAAAACTGCATAGTTGATGTACACAGTCCAGCAGATGTTGACATGGGTTGACCAATCAGATTATGCACGTCGATCGAGGCAGCGTGAAGTGTCAACCTATATACTGTGTGTCTTGTGTCTAGAGCATGGTGTATGTGAACACTTTATGTAAATAGCCCAGTCGTGTGGGCAAATGAGCTCCATCATGCTATGGAACTTTGTGTCAGATTTTACCCGTTATCACAGAATATACGATAATGGAACCATAGTCTAGATCGACATAGAGCTTTCTTTGCACAATTGCAGGACTGTGATGTTTAATTTAATGTGTTGGAAGGTGATTTAGTCGGATGCCAAAGTGCGTTCAATTTGACCATTTCTAGGAACCGTCCCATCGAAGCTAAGTCGTTGATCCAATTTCAACCGAAACTCGATGAAAGTCAAGTATTTTTCCCAAAATGTGAAAGATCATCATATGTGAAGGATTTAGGCCAACTTGAGGGAAAACTCAGGGTGAAACCTTTGTTAACACCAAGTGGACACCAAGCATGAAAGGAAAAGGAAAACTCAAGGGAAAACCCATAGAAGATCGGTGTGAACTTTGAGTTAGGGGAAGTTCCACCACTAAGTAATTCAATTCGACTATAGTGGAAAATGGAGCATGAGTCTCAACTTGGACTTAGATTGATGGCCATGATTTGGCACTGACGGTGATGCCAATGATGAAAAGGCGATGGTAGCAGCGAAGCCTTGAGCTAATAATTAAAAAAGCCACCTCGGTTTTAGTCAAGATCCGCCAAGTGGTTAGTGGTAAATTAATACTGATAAAGAAATGAGGTTTGCTGCAGCGACGAATGCAAAAGAACGTCGATGATTGTTGTAACGATACGATCTTTCTACGCTCGAAAGTCGACATTAATACGTCCACTGTATCAAATGACGCAAAATCGAATGCCGGAAAACCGAATCATTAGGGTTAAAAAGAAGAGGTAGAAGAAGATAGAAGAAAACGAAATAGAAACAATATCAGAATTTCACATTCGCAGCGGAACAATATATAATAGATAAATGAATAATCTTTAGACAAAAACTATATTAGTTTATACAATACATCATATCATCAGAGTTTAAAACAACAACAACATCACTGGACAGTTATATAACTTGTCCATATATCATAATACACAGCATAATAATACATAATATAAGTGATACGTCTCGCCGTCCAGCGCACCTACAGATCTCCACAGTAACTTCTGAATTCCAGAATGACCTGATAACCTGACTCTAGGCTGCCCATGTGGAAAATTATTGGCACCCAGAGTTTAGAAAGGGAACAATAAACTCCAGGTCAGTCGTGGGACTGGTGTGAGATCTTAAAACAGTTATTTTCACAAAGAAAATAAAAGAAATTCGCAATGCTTTTGGAAAATGAAACTACCATAAGACCTCCCACCACACACACAATGCAATCGCAGACTTGGAGGAGATTTCTTCTTATGATAGTCAAATATGCTTAATACGAGAAAGCTCTTTTGATATTATTACTAGTGCATAGTGTGAAAATCCTTTCGAAAATATAATATTAATCTTAGCCAGCATAGGTACCATTATATTATGCCTGCTATAGCTGCCACCTGGGGTGATAGGTTATACAAATTGCAATCGTAAAGGGCTCGTATTGTTTCTTTGGATTTTCCAACAAATGGTCAGGCTAAGGAACTTCCTATGCCACATGGAAACGCCTCTGGAGGGACGTCCCGAGAACTAACTAGCTCTCTGCCAACACAAGGCCGGGTTACCTCTTACTGGGTAACTACTACACGAGTATGCCACCCTTCGGTCGTTTGCGACCTTTATCCGAGGAGCCTCGATCACAAAGCAACAATCACACAGTAAATAAGATTGATGCCACCACACAGGTAAAGCATCTGGGCTCCATACCATGATACCACCTTTTTCCAGAAGGAAATGACATACCCTAAAGGGAACGACCCTCATAACCTTGCTGCATTTTCTTGTTTTGACCATTTCCGGGGTGTGAGGTCCGATAAGGTCTCATCCACAAAGCTACGCTTTACACGAAAGCCATGCTTTGATCAACAAATGATCGGCAACACACAGCAGCACTCAGCATGCCACACTATCAAATTGGGAGTATATCACTGATAACCTTCAACTACATAACCTCTAAGCTCGTATGTCTCAGAGAAGGGTGTTAAGCTAAGAGAATAAATTCTCCGCCACCAAACAGAAATGTATTTGAAAGGAATCAACTTTATATCTCAAAGTGTAGTGTCAGACATACAACCATACAAGTCTGTTCCGGGTTCGAACAGAACCGAAGGCACTTCCAAAGAAGCCCTTGCAAATTCGGTCTTCAATTGCAAATCGATAACGTCGTATCATTATTTGGAATGGGTTATATGACACAAAGGTCCTCTCCCGGCTAAACCGAATAATGAGCGCTTATTTTAAAAACAAATTCAAGTGCCATTTCAAAGGCAAATATTGATAGTCAGTTATTTAACTATCAAACAACATTCACAACAATCAACCAATTTAAATAATTTTCCCAAATTATTAAATTTCAAAATATCTTCACAAGATATATATTTTCCACACTTCATCATTTTGAAACCCAATTTCAAATCACCTTTCACTAGCGGGATAAGATTCCCGATATTATTTATCTCCACTGTGAATTTAAATTTTCAAATATCCACTTATATACGATTTTTCAAATATTCACTTTCAACCCCAAAAATCAAATTCTAAATTGATTTTTAATTTTATTTCAACACCAAATCAAATTTCAAATTGATTCTTCCATTATTTCAAATACCAAATCGATTTTTACAAATCGATTTCCAAATTTATTTTTCAAACACTAAATCAATTTCAAATTTGATTTCCCAATGATTTATTTTCAATCACCAAATTAAATTCCAAATTTGATTTCTAAATTTATTTCAAACATTAAATCAATTACAAATTGATTTACAAGTTTATTTCAAATAACAAACTAAATTTCCATTCAAACACCAAATCAATTTTCTTATTAATTTCCCAAAGATTCATTTCCCAATACCAAATCAATTGGATTTCAAACAAATTTATCAATTTTTTAAATAAATCCCTTTATTCTTTCCAAATTATTAAAAATTCCATTTTCAATAAATTCTTCAACTTTTAAACAATATTATTCAAAACTCATTTATTAATACCTTTTCCCATATTTTGGGAAATAATTAGATAAGATTTCAAAAATCAACTTTATGCTTTTAAATTCCTTCTTTTAAATTCACCTAATTCTTTCAAAAGAAATTTACTTAAAATTTCTACTTTAATTTCAAAAATCCAATTTTTTTTTTCTGGTATCCAGCGATACCAAAAATACATTCGGCTAAATTATAGCCTTCAACAAATTTAATCATCGATATAATCACTCACATATTATAAATAAATCATCACACAACATATGAAACAAATTCATACAATTTGAGGAATCCAGTTGGATCCCTCCAACCTGTTTCCTTGCATCCACAGATGTTAGCACAACAATTAAATACCCATTCCACTTTGAGGTGGAATATCGCGGTATATGGGATTTATAAAATATCATCCGCTATTATGCGGCGCATAGGGTCCCATCCGCTATATAATGCGGGAAATCATATATATATATATATACTACCACATCCAAACAGTCAATCAATAACTGCAATACCAATTTAATTTGAGTGGGAAGATCTCACCTTTGCTTTTTAATTTTTTTTTGCAGTCCATTTCCATTCCAACTTGTTTTCTTTGCAACTTTAACCTTGTATAAACAATTTATACAATTTATTAATATTCGAAATGATCGAACAATTCATTTCCATTTAGTAAAATTTTATTTTATCTAATCAATTTAATTTCAAACAAATTTCCTACTTTAAAAAATTTTAATTAACTAACAATTTGATTTAAAACTAATACTTTTAATTTTAAACCAATTCCTTTTAATAAATTTATCTAAAAATTAAATTTAAAACTAAATTTCCTTTAATAAATATTTTTAGTAACTTAAATAGTTTTGGATAAGTCAATTAAACAATATATTTTTATTTTTATTTTCTGTAAATAACGAAATATCAATTTCTTCACTGTAACTATTTTTCTGAATATATAAAATGATTCAGCTTATTAAATTAAAAGTTTTAAAACTTAAATAACATAAAAAAAATTGTTACCTTAAATCGTTCTGGAATCAAACCCTATGAGCTTGCTGCCCTCGACAAATCCAACGCATATCGAAGATTTCGTCACCTCCTTGCGTGCGCAACCTCTATTACCCCATGCCTTCAACTCGAACGCCATCACGACTTATCCTCGCGTACGCGAGCGCCGCTTGCTCTGCCTTCACCATTTCAGTTATCACGACGCCACTCACCATCGCATGCGAACGCCCTAGCTTCGACATCGAGTATCGCCGAAGCCCTAGCTTCGAGACTTCGACTTCGCCTCGCCTGAACGCGCACGAAGGCGCAACCCCATCTAGCTCGAACTCGAGCCCGTGGCCCACCATCGCAGTGCCGACGAGCAACACCCCACGCGCATGCCGCCTTGCTCGACTTCGAGATTGATTCGCGAGCCCACCCTAATTCGCCTCTTTTTTTTATATGAATCGATTTTGATTATTTTGATTTGAGGGAGGATTGGAAAGTGACGAAGAGAAGCTTGCGATTTTGATTACTAATGTACGCGGCCATTTATAATTCAGAGCATTTGATTTTGTTTTTCAAACGACAGGGGCTTCGGCCATTTGATTTTATTTCGTTCTATCTGAAGATGAAAAGGAGATAGGGTTGACAGATATTTTTTCTTGCGTGAGAATGAAGCGTGTTGGAGAAGGAATGAGAAAGTTCTGATGTGAAATAATTTTAACTGCAGTTGACTAGTATAATTATTCAATTTAAATTCAAATTCGAATCGACTCGAAAACGAAGCCAAAAATTTCGACTTCCTATCAAGGCATGCCGCTAGGCGTTCGTAATGTTATACGCCTCTTCCGAACGCAATGGAAAAGGTTCCGAGTCCTAATTCGATCGTATGGAAAAGATAGGTTTTTGGACCAGTTATAATATTAAATTTTCGATTTAATTTCAGCGCGTTTGCTTATCGTACGGCCAAACGATCACTCCAAACACTACGAAAATTGAAATCCGATAATAATACAATATTACGGATCCAATGGAACTGGTTTCGTCGAATTCCGAGACTGTGCCCCGGAAAGCTATTTTTAAATTCAATTTAAACGATAAAATTTCAAATTAAACTAACTTCCATATATTTAAAATCAATTAAATATCCTGATTTCCAATGTCAAAAATTCAGGGTCGTCACAATTGTAAATCGGAATTTCAAAGGAAATGAATACGCTGTAATTTCAAAATGAAAGAGAAATATCTTAATGTCTATATTTATAATATGTTTTAAGGATCATGCCGGTACCGATATGATAATGGCCAACACCGACATGTTTTTATCATCAATATTTTTTTTTAAAAAGAAAGAAAATGAAAAGTGAAAGAAAATAAAGAAAAGAGAATCCTACTTGATCAGGACATGACGTAGCTTTCAGAAAGTAAAGAGCACCAACTATGTTGCGGAAAAGGAATATACAACGACTATTTAAAGCGATGAGCAAATGCTCTTGGAATAGGCATGTTGTTTCAAAGATGATGGTTAGTCGACTATGGAATCCTAAGCAGTTGAATTCTAATTGCTTGTCTTGATCTAGAGTATGCTTTGTTTCCATGAAAGCATAATTTGGTGGGCTAGGTGTTATCCAGCATTTGAACCGAGCGACTTCTTAGTGAAACTGAAATTGAAGATGATGAAGGAATGTATCAAGAACAAAAGAGATTGCTTGAAATGATGGATCACAAATAGTTGGAGCAAATTTAGGGCATGTTAATTGTGGTCGGTACCGACGATAATCATATCGATACCAAGATGATCTCATAAAGGACCCACTTCTAAGCAAGTAGGCAATCTACTTAAGTACTTTGTAGAAAAAGACAAGTCTTGCATAGAACAAATCATGTCGGTACCGATATGATTTTATAAAGAAAATTTAAAACGAAGCATTGAAACTTATAGATGTGAACAAGTATGAAAAAAAGTGATACAGCTTCGACAAAATGTGATCAGTAACAACCATATTATAGTCAGTACTGACAAGGTTAACATTAGAAATTACTTGTTCTCCCTTTCAAATATTGTGGGTTTGAACTCTTACCTAGTCTTCCATGAGTTGGCGACTTTGGTGGATGGATTTGCCTATAAATAACCACCTTAAAGCAGCAAAAAGAGGGATCTTGATCTTCTATTCTCTTCCTTAATCTAATTTTTCCATGAATTGTTATCAAACTCAAATTTATAAAGTTGTCTAGATCAGAAACTTTGTAACTATTTTGTATTCGTGTCAAACCTCTTAAAATAAAATTAAAGTAGACATAAGCAGTGATTTGACATCGAACCACTATGAACATTTGTCTTTTCTTGCTATTTATTTTCATTTTAAACTCTTTTATTCGCGTTTTTAATTGATTTGGGGGAGTTGTGTCAATTTTTGACCTAATACATGTATATAAATACTATTTGTATACATATATGTGTACTGGTCTGTCATTGTTATTGTGTTTGTTCAGTATTAGCGGTTACCGTTATTTGGAAAAGTCTAGTTGTTTTGCTATTTTAGATGAGCTATGATTATTTGATTAATGTTTTTGCTTAGGTTTCAAAGATTCACTGTGATTATCTATCATTTGGTTACCAAGAAAGACTTGATTGGCTTGTTTTGCTAAAGAGAATCTACTTTGCTTTTCAAAGTCTTATCGATGTTTTCGAGGAGTTGGCTCATTTTATTCCTTTTATAGTATTATTGGACTCTAGTATATTTAGGTTTATAATGTTGTTTTTATCAATATGGACATCAGCTCATTATATAATTTTAAAATATATGGCAACATTTCTATTGAAAAATTAATGCAAAACCATCTAGACAAACCCTTGATTGTCTCCAAATTTCCTCCACTATGAAATGAGAGTCCATTTCACACAAAAAAGGGTCCGTGCTTGGGTACGAGGTTGTGACGACCTCCCTACACCACCAGCACCTAATAATACATGTATAGTGCGCTATAGCGGTGCCCATCTAATGCAGGATGACCGCCAAGGTTGTAAAGTAAGTAAAACATTCATAGAAATTGTCATATATCTCACAACGCATCAAGTAAAATATAATAGTAAACATCTCAGATATAAAACAAGCGAGATAGTAGATAACATAATGAATCACAAAATCAGAGTGCATAGATCCATATAGTATACATCATAAGAGATAGAGTTATATATCAACTAATAACTCAAAAATAACTGTCTCTAAGTAATAAAGGCACTAGCAAGCTCTATAGCATTGTGCAATGGAATAACATATAACTAAATGTAGAAGAGTATAGCCTCCTTCTCGCCACCTATCCAGCTCCACATACTCATCAGACCTGATATCCCTAATCTACTCATTTAAGAGTACCCAGAATAATAAGAAGCAAAGCCTAAAACCTCGGATCAGACAACAGTTTGGTGTGAGCAATATAAAATCTCAAAATACTAATATACCACTTTAATAGGACAAATGGTATGAAGGATCATACCTGACCTGTCCCTGCATCCATAGAGTTAGCACATATACAGAATATACGCTACTCTACATCATAGTCATCATGGGTGTACTATACATCAAAGTACTAAGGGGTGTCTAGATATATACGTCAATAATATCAGCTTTAGGTGACATCCTTAGGTGATAAACAATCAAACAAACATAGCATACATCATCCATCCTTATATTCACTCACTCAGTGCATTGGGTCAAAGGCTACTCAATGTTTTGGTTCCTCAGTATTCGAATCCCTGTCACTCAATAGGCCAGGAACTAGATCGCCATTCATGGCTGATTTAGGGTAAAGATTGCCCATCATGGAGATCAAATCGCGCGTCATGGTGATCACACTACACCAAAACAGGCAAATTCTAACATTTATAAGTGTTACAAATAATTTCAGTAACACTTTTTAAGTGTTACTAATGGACTGTGAGGAATGGAGCGGCCAAATTTGTAACACTTATAAGTGTTACAAACATTCGTATTACTAACACTTATAAATGTTGGTACTTAAATATACGTTAACGCTTATAAGTGTTGGTAACGAAATATACGGTAACGCTTATAAGTGTTGGTACAGAAATATACGGTAACGCTTATAAGTGTTGGTAACGAAATATACAGTAACACTTATAAGTGTTGGTACAGAAATATACGATAACACTTATAAGTGTTGGAAAATGATTATTTACTAACACACATATATTTATATACCAAAACTTAAACACAAAGTTTAAATATAAACACTCTGCAAATAATGGTTTCCATATCACAAATAATTCATCATACATATTCAATGCAAAGTTTAAACACATTGCAAATGTAGTATAATATAGTATAATATATCATAAACAATTATTTACATATCTAAAATACCACAATGTCATATATTCAGATATTATTACAACATAAGCTTCAAAAAAAATTCAAAATACACTTAAAGTTTAACTTACGGTTAACCTAACCATTCAATTTTTTTTTTCAAAATACACTTAAAATTCAAACTCACAGTTCAATGCTGTCTCCATTAATTCTGCAAATTAGTCATCAATTCCATGGATTAGTTGGCCCATTGTTCTCTGCAGTTGGTACTTGGTGCATTAACTAGAGGACGCTGAAGCTAAAGTGGAACTTCTCTGCTATTAGCCCTCCAGTCGTAGGCCTTCTGATTTGGTCTACTCTTCAAGGAAAGTCTGCAATTGCTCGAGGAAACCGCAACAATAATGGCAACTGTTGCCATCTATGAAGGCAATAAAATATCGCTTTATAGTTTAATTAAATTTTCTAAACTCAGAATGAACTGTACCCTTTGATAAAAGCTGTATGATAATTAAATGTAAATGGTTCAAAAAAAAATACGTACATAGGCTTTTGCTGCAGATGGAAGAACTTGTCTAGATTTCTTATTTATATGTCCCGCCTTTCAAACCATCGTCCGCGTAACTTTCTCTTCGGATTTTCCTTGACCTGCAAGAACAAATATTTAATGCCATGATAAATTAAATTTGTAGCAAATTTACAAATATACAGATTATAGACGTGGGTAGAGGCAGTTCGTGGCCAGGCAGTTTCGAAGGTGGATTCTCTAGAGATCGACCTGCAGTTCATATCACCAATTCAGGAAAATGGTGATCATTTGTTTATGATTCCAGAGACTAATAATCATGTTGCATTTGACTATGGTGGCACACGTTATTGGAAGCAGACCATTGTATAACAAATTTGTGGATAAAATCTAAAAGCCTACAAGTTCTTATGATGTGTACTGCAAATAAGGTAGATTCGTTGTTAATTGATTTCATAACGAGGATGATTATATTAGAATCTTAAAATCTAGTCCTTTCACATTTAATTCTAAAATAATCATTCTCAAAACCTTGAAAGATTGGTATGTGATTTACTCTTGATTATTTTTCTACCATTCCTATCTGGATCAAGTTGCTTGATTTAAATCTGAAAATATGGAATAAACTTTCATGCGTTTATTAAGTGGAACTAGAGTAGCATAGCTTTTGATAAATGATTCACTGCATTAGGACAGATGTTATTCTTGAACTTTACCATTACTATCCACCACTACATTTGCTACCTCCGCTGCTTTAATGTAAAATCTTTTACTTATCTATGCATAAATATTAAATATATTTACTTATTTTCACAAAATCTTTTCATGTTCAGATCATTTATCCTCCACTTTAAAGATATATCAAAAATAAAATAAAGAAGATTCTTAAATATAAAATATGAAATATGGTATGATAAAGAGAATTATTATGGAACAGTTTATTACTATACCACAATCATATTATAATGTAAATGAAGGTTTCACACACTTAAATGATTCCATGCCCTTACGATATTGGTTTAAAGTAATGTACAATGAATACTATGAACATGTAAATGCAATAACATCAACTTCTTGGAGATGGTATGACCCTATAACCAAGCTAGTGAGGATTTTATTTTACCTTTATTGTTCTAATTTACATATGAGTGCGCCTAACATTACAAGTATAAAGGATGCAGCATTAGGACTGTATAATTATTTACCATACTATGCATTTATACAACAAGCTTCCCTGCCGCATCAGTCCCTATAGTAAAAATAAATAAACAAGTTTGAAACAACCTTTTAGAAGAATGAAAGCAAATAATGTTAAAAGGAAAAAAATCAATGGCAAATTTAGATAACTAACCATATATAGCTAATCAATATGATCAAAGTTGATGATGACTGCACCTTCAACCTATCCCCAGAGGCTCCCCTGACCATGCCGATAGATCCCCATCCACTTCCTCTCTCCGCTGGTGCCCTTCGCTTGACCTCTCGCATCCTAAATCAAAACCCGACATGTACCCCAGGCTAGAATACGACAAATGAATGCCTGGTTTGGCAACCGACTCCCATCGCAACCCGGAACCCAATACAACCATTCACTTCCCAAATCGATGAACGTATGGCCATAGAAATCAAACCTTAGTTTCCAAGCTTCAAAACTCCTCACTGTCGATCAACTAAATAGGCTACCGTAGCCTCCACAAACCCAACTAGATGCAGCTCTATCCTCACTGAAATCAAATCGCGATTCAGGTCTTCACATCATAGAAGCTCTATCCTCACTGAAAATTTTGAAGTCGGCGTTCGATATTGGAAAGTGGATGAAGTCACCGTCGATTTTACGAAGTGGTTGAAATCGACGTCGATTTTGGGAGGAATGGGAAAACCCTAAACTAAATTTTCTGCGGCTAAAATACGTCTGGGAATGGATGGGTAAGCGTGAGAAGCGAACACATATACAGAAGACTCCTTTTGTTAATAAATTATTTACATTTTTACCAACTACGGTAACACTTATTTCTGTTGCAAAGTTTATTCAAAAAAGTATTTATTTTCACCAACTCTTTTTAGATATCATAACACTTTTTTACTGTTAGGAGTTTGTAGCATTTATAAGTGTTGGCAATTAACAAATATAAACTGTTGCAAAATCACTGATTTGGTGTAGTGTCAGATCGCCCATCATGGAGATCAGGACCCATCACGGTCTGAATAAGTACCTTATATTATTCTTGCTTTATGAGTACTCTCCAAACCCTCGAGTATCAATGATCCATTTGCATACGTCATATATACCAGAGTTTGTCCTAGAACTGATCTTACGATTTTCGTTATGAACCGTTGTAGGATGATTCTCTACGATCATCATCAATGGTAGAATACTATCCTACGTCTCGTAGCTATCATCTAATAGTTCCCTCAGTCCGACTCATAGTCCTCAACTCTGCATCTCAAAGTATAGCTATCCGCCATCGAAGCCGTCTCTTTCCATCATGGATTCGTCATCATCAAATCACTGTTCATCGCCATCGTCAAAAATCACCATCGAACTATATGGTTCGGTACTGACTCCTATACTTATCCATATTTGTTAAGTATTTGTCTATCACGAGTTTGAGTGACCACACACTCAAAACTAGAGCCAAACGTCATCGCGTCTCAAAGCAAGCATGCGAAAACTCAAAGCAACCATCCAAATAGGTCGAGGCATCACTTTTTCCTTTAACTCAACCATCCACCCTTCATGCAACGATCCAAGCCTCATACAAATGATCCATCACTTAAGATTTTCTATACATCCCAAAGCGAACCATTCTTATTGCTCGCCACTTGAAGGAAATGCTTCAAAACTCGGAGCGAACCATCCTCTAATTCAAGCATGCCTCAAAGTGATCATATTCATAACCCTAAATTTACCCCCCCCCCATAACAATCAACATCTCAAGCATAAAAACTCCAAATGACTTTAAACTTGAAGTGTAGCCTTATGAGGTCTTCCTTGTCGCGCATATCAATCGCACCAAGTTTGGACTCCTACCGATCGATCCATATCGATCCCTAACATGTTCCTAAAACTAAATCGCTATTCAATCGGTGTTTTCAACCAAAAAACGTCAAATATTCAAGCAATCATCACATACAGTGTACACTAACAAACACATAACCAAACATGTCGATGTGAATCCTAAATCTAAGGCTAGTATACATAAGAAGAAAGGAAATCCATAAGAACACTAATTTTATAAAACTTTTCCAAATCATTTGAAATTTACATATGTCGTTAGAAAGAGTTTAAAACATATTTTAGAGTTTTAAAATCATTTAAAAACATCATTAAACACCTAATAATGACTAATTAGTGAATAGAGGCTTAAAACCACTCACCTAAATCCAGAGGAATCCAATCAAGTCCAAAGATGCACAAATCTCGAGGTAAACAGCAGCCAAGATGATCTCCAGCAGCCAATATCCAATCCAAGGTGCTAATCTCACCAATCTCCCTCTAATGACACGTTTGGCTAATTAAAGTAGGGATTAGGGTAACTTTTGGCTAAGAAGATAGTTAATGGGGACTTCTCTCTATTTTTGGGAAGTGTGGAAAGAGAAATCCCATTATCCCTAACCTCATGCTAATCCTAAAACGGGCTTTAGGCCTATCCATTAACCCACTAATTACGCATTAAGCTATTTAAAATGAAGTGAAACTTCATACAGCCTCAACTCCTTAACGGTGTGTCTGTTTCCCTATAATGACTGCTCTACAGAAAGAGAAACCATCATCCCGATTTAATGGAAGTGGTTTCAGACCTCAATTCGACTCCTATCAAAAGTTATAGGCCATATAAGATTTTCAGGGTTAACATCGTCCGATAAAAATTCTAAGGATGGAAAATTGCTCTAGTGATTATTTTCCAAAATCATAGAATCATACGACCTCAGATAAAAATAATATTGATATTTTACGATCCTTCGATTTGTAGAATATGAGTCATTACATTCTCCCCCATTTGGGAATTTCATCCTCGAAATCCCAAATAAAAATCGACAAGGTCATCCATACGCTTAACAATCATATATAAGCATAGGCAACCATCACACATCAAACATGCATACATAACAACAAACATAAAAGGTAACATCCAAGCCTATCCTAGTATTTAAGATACTATACTAAAGTATATTTCATGATATTATAAGTGATAAATAGAAAGTTTCACCAAGTAATGAGCTCTGGATAAGCTATCCTTATGCTCTCCTCGGTCGCCCAAGTACAATCGCCTTCGCTTTTGCTCTATTAAACCTTCACTAACTTCACCATCTTCCTTCTAAACTGATCTTTATCACATTAAATGATACGAATAGGCCTACAAGGTCTCGAAGCCTCAAGTTCAATCTCTCTATCATCTAGTTGATCCACTGCAATAGTTATGCCTGAGTCATGCATAAATTTCCGCAAGTGAGAAACATGGAATACATTGTGCACTCCCGCTATTCCTTGAGGTAAGTCGACTCTATAAGCAAGGTTCCCAATCCTCTCCATTATAGAAAAAGGACCTACGAATCTCGGTGCCAACTTTCCTTTAACTGAACCGAATTATATTCTTTATTGGAGAGATCTTGATAAATACCATATCACCAACTGAGAACTCTAAATATCTACCTCTATTATCAGTGTAGCTCTTATGTCTATCTTGAACAGCTATCATACATTGCCGAATGATCTCGATCTTCTCCAAGGTTTCTCTAATTATATCTGGCCCAAGTATTAGTTTCTCGCCCATTTCCTACCAACAAGAAGGAGCATTTCACGGTCGACTATATAATGCCTCAAATGGTGTCATACCGATGCTGGACTGATAAATGTTATTATATAGGAACTCAACGAGATGTAAATGATCATCCCACAAGCCTCTAAAGTCGAGTATACAAGCCCGCAAGAGATCCTTTAACATACAATTTACTCTTTCAGATTGGCTGTTAGTTTGAGGGTGATAAGCTGTGATGTGGTGCAGCTCTGTCCCTAACACCTCTTGTAAGCTCTTCTAAAATCCACCAGTGAACAATGGGTCTTGGCCACTCACAATGCTCTTCGCCGCATCATGGAACCATACTATATCAATTCGGCCAGTTTGGCTATCGTTCTACTTGATTTGACGGGTACAAATCTACCACTTTTGGTCAATCGATCGACTCTGACCCAAATGCTATCTTACCCTACTCTAGTCCTTGGCAGTCCATTAATGAAATCCATCGAAACGTTTTCCAATTTCCACTTAGGAACTTCTAGCGGTTGCATCAGACACTAGGCTTCTTCTGCTCTGCCTTAACCAACTAGCAGTTCATATACTTCATGATGAATGTCCCAACGTCTTTCTTAATCACTTCCCAATAGAAGGTATGCCTCATATCACTGTACATCTTATTACCACTGAGATGAATAGTCAATCTCAAATGATGGCACAATCATACCTACTCATCCCTCATTCCATCTACATCAGGAGCAAAGAATCTCCCGTCCTTAAGAAGCGAACCATCTCGGTCAAGTTTGTACTATCGCATCTCTTCAGACTCTACTCTAGCTTCAATCTTAGTAATAATCTCAGCTAATCTGGCATCACGCCCTTAACTATACCGATTCGCTCACTCAGAGTAGGTCTGATAATCAAGCTCGCCAATATCTCCGCCTCTAGCTTGCATCTTGGCCAGAAATCATTACCAATAATATACTTTAACTTCGTCCACTCTAGGAACATAACTCCCAAGCTGGCGTGTTTCTTACTTAATGCATAAGCAACTGCATTCCCTTTCCCTAGGGTATATGCAATATCAAAGTCATAGAAGGCTAGGAACTCTAACAATCGCTGCTGGCGAAGGTTAAGATCCTTTTGCGAAAAGAGATACTTCAATGATTTATGGTCATTGAATAGCTAGGACATCCAAATCTTCAGCGCAAACACAATCGCTAATAACTCTAAATCATGGGTGAGGTATTATTCTCATATGGTATGGTTGTCAACTAGCATATGAAATAACTTTGCCTCTCTACATCAATACCGTGCCCAATTCGGTCCTACAAGTATCAATGTATACTGTCATCTCTTCATTCCCACTCAGAATTGTCAATACTGGTGCACTCATCAACTTTTCCTTTAGACTAATGAATGTCTGCTCGCATCTCGCATCCCAAATAGAAGTTTGATTCTTTTTCATCAAATGAGTCTAGTGTTGGAACTTTGAAGAAGTCCTGGAAGAACCGCTTATAATATCTAGCTAACCCCAAGAAACTTCTCACATCCGTAGCATTTTTGGGTCTAGTCCAATCTTGGGATGCTGCAACTTTTGCAGGATCCATGGCAATGCCCTGTTCAAAAACAACATGACCCAAAAATCTCACTTCCCGCCTCCAAAAATGACACTTTGAAAACTTTGCTTTCAATCGGTGCTCTCTTAACATCTTAAGCACGATCCTAAATGCATCTTGTGTTCTTCCTCTGTTTGTGAGTATATAAGAATGTTAACGAGAAACACAAGCATGAATTTATTTAGCTGACCCATAAAAACATGGTTTATGAGATCAACAAAATATGCCGATGCATTGGTTAGTTCGAACGACATAACCAACCAATCATAAAAACTAAATGGCATATTCTTCTTCACTACTCTCAGTTGGTGAAATCCCATCACAAAATCCAACTGAAAAAATAATCTAGCACATGAAGCTGATCAAATACATCATCAATATGTGGGAGTTTGATTTTGTTCTTCTTCGTCACTTTATTTTGCTCATGGTAATCAACGCACAATCTAAGAGAACCATCTGCCTTCGTGGCGAATACTACAAGGCTTCCCACTTAGGAATACTCCTATGAATAAACCCTCGTCATAATAGGTCATTCACTTGCACCCTGTGCAATTAATGCCTCGCTATATCCCCGCTATAACTCCGATATATCTTATAGCGGATTCCTACCGCTACGATTTTTCCATATATCCCCAGCATATAGCCTTTCCGCTTTAATCCCCACTATTTCTGCTATATCCCGTTATTTCCGCTATTTCCGCTATATCTTCTATAAAAAATTGGATTGAAAAATGATATTTATACGCTATAAAAATTATGAAATTAATTAATATCATTGAATTTTTGATATATGTTTAGAAATGATAATACTCTAATATTCTACTAAATTAAATTAAGTTATATAACAGTTTTACATTCATTTACAATACATTTGCACATATTTTTATTTAAAATTATTTTTGTATTAATTATAATTCAATTGAATGTTAATATTTCACATAATTACTATCTGTATATTTGTAAAAACAACAAGTATGGGATTTATATGCTATTTTAGAGTAATCCGATATATCCCGCTATATCTTCGCTACATCCCCGCTATGACTTTTTGCACCTCTACCGTATTGAATCCACCGAGCGCTTTAACTGCGCAGCTTGCACCTTGAGATCTTGGTTCTCTCTAGTTTTCATCCTCCTTAAAGGCATCACTATCGATCTGACATCTTTAACTAAATCAATAATACCAAACTCGATCTTTGTGCGTGGTGGAAGTCTAGTCACCTCCTCAAATTTGTTTGGATATATACTCCATAGAAATAGGCACTGATGACAACTCATCATATAGGATATCGAGTGAATATAGAAAGCTAACCATTAACTCATCATCTAGTAGGTAGTCCAATAGTACTATTCGCCTATCATCTACCCCTCACGTCACCAATGACTTCTCACAATCCACCATCACTCTGTATCTGTGAAGCCAGTCCATTCCTAAAATAATACCAAACCCAATGGACCCAAAATAAAGCAATCACAATCAAAAGAACATCCATGACTTGATAAGCCCAAACCATGACAAACCATACATATGATAGTGGAGCCTCCAACAAGGTTCATCACAATCAAAGGTCGGTCAATAATTTCAGGTCTCAATCTTAATCTATCTACCAAGTCACTAGATATGAAGGAATGTGAAGCCTAGTATCAAATAAAACTCATATAGGAACATCATAAATGTAGAACATACCTTGAATAACGATGCCTTTCCCCTTCTCTTTCGCTGATGGAGAATTCGATGAAGTTGGAACGACAATGATAGCATATGTTTTCACCATCTGCTTCTGATTCAATGGCTCTAGAAAGTCCTTCTAGACATGGCCAAGTTTGTTGTAGTCATAGCATTTCTTCCCCTCCTCTTTGCAGTCTCTACTATAGTGACACTTCTCTAAGAAATTGTAGCAAGTTGGAGTTGGCTTGCTCTTATTCTTGCCACTTTTGTTCTCAAACAGGTTCTCTTATTGTTCCACTTCTTCTTACCTTCGTCACCCTATTGCAGCTTTGGTTCGTCTTCTACAATAACCCTTGGCTTTAGATAAAGACTCTCATGCCTCAAGGCCTTTTCGACTAACATCTCAAAAATTCGATTGCTTGTCTTGATCTAAAGTGTGCTTGTTTTCATTGAAAGCATACTTTGAGGGGCGAGTATTATCTAGGATTGAACCGAGCAACTTCTTAGTGAAACTGAAATTCAAGATGATGAAGAAATGGATCAAGAACAAAAAGAGATTGCTTGAAATGATGAAATTATGGGTCACAAGTAGTTAGAGAAAAGTTGGGGCATGCTAATTATTGTCGGTAGCGACCAAAATCATGTCAATACCGACTACAATCATGTCGGTACCAAGATGATCTCACGGGGCACCCACTTTTGAGCAGTTAGGTGAACTACTCCAGTACTTTGCAGGAAAAGACAAGTCCTGCATAGGACAAATCATGTCGGTACCGATATGATTTGATGAAACAAATTTTGGAACGAAGCTTGGAAACTTGTAGATGTGAACAAGTATGAAGAAAAGTGATACAGCTTCGAGCAAATGTGATCGATAACGACTATATTATGGTTTGTACTAATAAGACTAACATTAGAAATTACTCATTCTTCCTTTCTAATCTAATGGATCTAAATTCTTACTTAGTCTTCCACGAGTTGGCGACTTCGAAGGATGGATTTTCCTATTAATAACCACCTTATGGCAGTAAAAAGAGTGATCTTGATCTTTAATTCTCTTCCTTAATCTAATTTTTCCATGAATTTTTATCAACCCTGAGTTTACACTATTTTCAAGATCTGAAACTTTATAACATTTTTGTATACATTCCAAACCTCCTAAAATAAAATTAAAGTGGATGTAGGCAGTGATTTAAGGTCGAACCACTGTGAAAATTCGTTTGTTCTTACTGTTTATTTTCATTTTAAACTTTGTTCTTCTTGTTTTTAATTAATTTGGAGTGCTATGTCAATTTTTGATCCAACATATATATATATATATAAATATTATTTGTATACATATATATATGTATGTATTGGTTTATCATTGTTATTATGTTTGTTTAGTATTAGCGGTTATTGTTGTTTGGACGAATATAGCTGTTTTGCTATTTAAGATGAGCTTTGATTGTTAGATTGCTATTTTTGCTTAGCTTCTGAAAATCCGCTATGATTATCTATCATTTGGTTAGCAAGAAAGACTTGATTGGCTTGTTTTGCTAAGGAAGATCTACTTTTCTTTTTGAAGTCCCATCGATGTTTTTGAGGAGTTGGGTCATTTTATTCTTTTTATAGTATATGTTTTCCATAATGTTATCCTCATCGAACAGAGGATCGCTCATTTTCTTAAGAAGATATCCAATAGATTTCTATGTTATGAAGTATAGTTAAATCTAAATTTAGATCAGAATTCATATGAGCATAGGATTGTAGTAGTTATGAGGTTTTCAAAAATACTGTTTAACTTACCAATGATATATTGGTTGTAGTGACACTCATAGTGTATAAGTTTAGTCATTTCAGGGGCTAATTTATAAAAATAACACAAATTAGGTTTATTATTTTTAGGTTTAACATGTCAATAGAATTTAATTTATCGTGTATACAATCCACATATGCATTTCATCTTTAAGTAGTGCATGTACTTTCCAAAGAGACTGAAGATAGGTTAAATCGATTCTTGAAAAGTTTAGAAAGTTATATTTAAATTTGTTTTTTTTGTTCCAGGTCCATTCCACAATGTCATATTGATCACCTATATTTTGTATGTTCTATTCTATTTATAAGCAATCGAAATTGCCTAAGGGAACTCCCTATACGATCATAGTTAAATGTAAGCTCCCATTTAAATTCTTTGTGTAGTCTTTAAAAATCATTAGTAGGATTATTCTTATTGTTGAAGGCCAAGAAAAGATCAATGAGTTCTTGCTTCAAAGCAAGATTGGATATCCAAGGGTTGTTCCAAAATGAGGTTTTGTCTCCTAAATGAATATTAAAATTCAGACTTAGTCGAAACATATGAAAGTGGCATGAGTTATCCTTCTAAAAGGAGATATGGTAGATATGCGGTTTACACAAGTTGTATGAGCCATCATAGTAGGGGTTTTTTATTATTTCTTTTTAAGTCACTTTACTATCATCCAAACATTCTATATCCATTTACATAGAAGAAAAGTATTCGGATTTTTTAACTCCTAAACCACCTTGGTTTTTAGGTTTGAAAACTGGTCCCAAATAATAAGACTAGTCGGATTATAACAATTTATTCCGCTTTTCTAGAGGAAATTCCTTTCGATCTTATCTATGTTATTAATCACCCAATTAGGGAACCGATAATAAGATAATCATGGAGTGGATTTGATGACAAAACCGACCTAACTAGAACCGTTCTCCCTGCTCTCGAGAGATAGTTCCCTTTCCAATGTGATCATTTTTTACTTACCTTATCAGTAATAACATTACAGTCTTCATTTTCTAGTTTTGTTTGCTTAATCGATATGCCTAGGTAATTTATAGGGTATTGCATAGTATTATAGTTTAGAGTATTAGCCACATCATTTATGATGTTTGAGTTATAATTAACTATTACATCAAGCATTTGTGAAAATTAATACTAGGACCAGATAGAAGTTCAAAGTTATATACGATTAGTTTTAACGAAGCAGTATGATATGGTAGGTGAGAACAAAATAGAACAATTGTAAAGACCCAAAAACTCGGCCTTCGAAAATCGGCACTCGTACTTCACTTGTACTCAAAATGCCGTAGATTCAAACGCCGAATCTGGCTTCCCGGAGCTTATAACACCATTAAGTAATAATAACACAGCGGAAGAAAAAGAATATATCAATATATATATATATAACATTGATACAATGATAGATACAAAAAATCTGATACGATATGATACACCAGAATGATACAACATATATCAATATACATCAGAGATATGATACAAGAAATAGCAGTGGAAAGACAATAGATAACACCAGCAGCGGATAGAATATCTCCAACAGAATGCTTCAATCCATAGCTAGCGGAAAGCAAGGTCAGTCGTCCAAGGATTGACTAGATCCAGATAATCTACTCAACCTGAATATCTGAGAAACCCAACTCTAGACTGCCCGTGTAGAAAATTATGAGCACCCAGAGTTTAGGAAAGGAACAATAAACTCCGAGTCAGTCGTGGGACTGGTGTGAGCAACAAAAACAGTTTATCTTTAAACAAACACAAAAGAATTTTTAAACATCGAAACCCGCAATGCTTTTGGAAAATGAAACTACCATAATACCTCCCACCACACACACAATGCAAACGCAGAATTGGAGGAGATTTCTTCTTATGATAGTCAAACATGCTTACTACGCAAAATCATTCGATATTATTACTAGTGCATAATGTAGGAAAACCTTTTGAAAGTATAATATTAATCTTAGCCAGCATAGACTTTCCGAACTATGCCTACTATAGCTACCATCTAAACAGTGGTGACCACCATAAGTAAATGGCAGGTTCTACAACTAATACCGTACACGGTTCGTATTGGAAGATGGATTTCCAACAAATGGTCAGGCTAAGGAACTTCCTTTCCTACTGCCGAATGGGATCGCCTCTGGCTGGACGTCCCGAGAGACAAACTGCTCTCTGCCAACACAAGGCCGGGTTACCCCTGTAACAGGTAACTCATGAATATGCCATCCCTCGGTCCTTTGGGACCTTTATCCGAGCGCTCGGTAACCAACATCACACATAATAAATAGAGTGTGTCCACATGAGTAAGTATATGGGCTCCTTACCATGATACTACCCTTTTCCAGAAGGAAATGACATACCCTAAAGGGCGCGACCCTCATAACCTTGCTGCATCATTCCTGTTTCGACCATTTCCGGGTTGTGAGGTCCGACGAAGTCTCGTCCACAAAGCTACGCTTTGTCACAAAGCCATGCTTTGGGTCAACAGATGATCAAAGTAATGATCACAAAGATAAATGATCAAACAAATGATTATATCACAAATGATCAAACAATGATCATCACACAGCAACACTCAGCATGTCACATTACCAAATTGGGAGTACATCGTTGATAAATTTCAACTACATAACCTCTGAGCTCGTACATCTCAAAGAAGGGTGTTAAGCTAAGAGAATAAATTCTCCGCCACCAACAGAAATGTATTTGAAAGAAATCTGCTTTATATCTCAAAGTGTAATGTCAGACATGTAACCATACAAGTCTGTTCCGGGTTCGAACAGAACCGAAGGCACTTCCGAAGAAGCCCTTGCAATCCGAGTATTTACAATCCCGATCGGATTTCCCATCACTTAGGAAATCTCTATACCGGCGCGACTCAGTGCAGAGACAATCGATAGGTCATCCTATCGTTCTAGCAAATACCCGGTCTTCAACACTGGTCTTCAAATGCACCCATATACGACAAATCATTATTCGGAATGGGTTATGTGACACAAAGGTCCTCTCCCGGCTAAACCGAATAATGAGTGCGATATTTTAAAAATATATGGATTATTGGGATTTCGATTAAGTCAAAACTTATTACCCAAACTTCTCTTTTCAAATGGTTTAACAAATTACCATTTTAAATCTTTTTAAACAAAAAGATTCAATTCACAAAGTTCACTAAATTTCACAAAGATACATTCACAGATTTTCCAAAACAATTTCCATATCAATTAGATTAACTCGTTAAATCTTTAAATCAAAGATTTAACTTATAGCTTTCAAAACAATTCCATTTCAAATGGTTTAAACAAATCATCATTTTAAATCTGTTTAAAAATAAACAGATTCAATTCATAGTTTTCAAAAAGAATTCATTCATAACTTGGAAAATCCATTTTTCAATTCAATCTTGAAATTCCTTTAATTAAACTGGAAATTCATTTCTTATATGAAAGCTTTTATTCTTTGAAAACAACAGTTTTCATTTCAGAAAATCTGATTCATTCATACGAGTTGAAATCCTTGGGTTAAATTCAAATTCTCAAAACTATACTTTTAAAATGGTTTAAACACATTTATAACATCTTAACCCAAAATTTCAAATCATTGAATTCAATTCTAAATTTTGAATTCAAAATTCAAATTTAATTTATTTAAATTAGAAAACTTACCAAGTTATTCAAAATAACTTTCATCTTAAAAACCTCATTTCAAAAGCTTTAACATTTAACCCAAATCCATTTCAAAAATCAATTGAAATTAAAATTTCAATTTCAAAAATATTAATTTACATCATCTGTGACTTAACCAATTTCCACGTGAAATCCATATTTGTGTGTGTAAGAGTGTAGTCCAGGGTTTTAACACGATAGTGCAACATCATTCAATCATCATAGATCAAAGTACAGAAATATAGTTGATAAGCGATATAAACTATAACGCTTATCACTCATTCACAGATCACAGATATATACAGATGTATCATAAGTAAATGAATAATTACACACAACTAAATTCACAGAACAAAATATCATAGATCAGATAGAACAATCAATTCAGGGCATCACATATAATACGATTATTCATAACAAGCATTCGATAATCATTTATAGACAGGATTAATTTATTGTTTAATCCTAATTAATTCAATTTATTTCCAATTGAATTAGTTACTTATGAATTAGTTATCCAATCCTGATTAATTAATTACAAGTCATTTGATATAAATTAATTAATCAATCACCTTAATGAATTAAATTATTCTTAATTAATCATATTAATTAAATTAACCTTTAAACCAATTACATAATTAATTAATCCCTTAATTAATTATTTTAAGAAATTAAACCTTTAATTACTTACCATAAAGTAATTACACTTACACAATTTCATAAATGATTATCATTAATTAATTAATCTTGGTTAATGACCTTCATTAACTATTAACAATTCTTTAATTACTCTGCTAAAGAAATTATTTACATTAATCATTATTAATTAAAAATCGATCAACCATTAATAACTCATAAATTAATCCAAACATTAATTAACCATGCTAATTAACTTAATAATTTATGAATTACAAATTAATAAATTCCATTAACTTTAAAGAAACTTATTCTTATTAATGATTTCATTTATCACTCACAAATATGTTTGAAAACATTTATTTCTAATTTACTGCCTAAATTTCATATTAATTTTAAGCTTTAAAATGAATACCAATTTATCTTATATAAAGTTAAAAACTGATTTTAAACATATAAATTATATAAAACTTAATTTCATTTCAACATTCAGGATTAGAATTTAGATTTAAGATCCAGGTTTCAAATTTAATTTAACTTGTTTAAATTCTTCATTTACAATTTCAAAATCCATTTTAAATTCAAATCTTTTAAATCCACTTAATTGCTTACAACTTTTTAAGTTATTAAACAATTTAATTTAAAAACTTTATTTATTCACAAACTAAGTTTTTAAGCTAACTTGAGTTCATATTTTAAAATTTGATTCAAAACTCAGTTTTAACTTGGTTTTATAACTTTAAATTTAGTTTTAAGATTTCAAAGCAGAATAGGTTTTAAACCTGTACAAACAACTTCCCGAGCCCTATCAAAACCTGCTTCGAGCCAATACTGGGAATCATCGAGTAAAGCTTCGAGTCAACCCACGAAAGCAACGAGCCTTCTTCCTCTTCCACAACTCAAAGCAACCCAGATACATAATGACACGCGTGCACGTATACACGCGATCGGCACTGCTCCGATCAACTTCACCGATGCCAGCATATCGTCTTCGACCTCCTCTCACGATTACGACCACCCAAAACCCTGAAACAACCTCGCAATCGAAAACGAGTAACCAGGCTACCTATTGGAACAGGACTCATCATCAAAGAATCGCCTCGAGTAGCCACCTCCGGTCATTAGAACCTTCGCCACCATACCCAGAACTTCGTCGCCAAACCATGCTTCGATTCCCCCACCTCCGAATGATGTCGGTGCCTCGATGTTGACGAACTAGCCTGAAATCTGACATCGACCAAAACCTGGGTTTAAACCCTAGTTCGTCGCTGCCAGATCACTCCGGCGATCAATAAAATCCCCCACTATTTTTCCAACGATCCCCAGACCTCCGGCCACCTCCGGCTTCAAACCCAACGTCCATCCACCATCGAACGACAAGAAATCGATGAAACTAGCAAATCCGTTCATCTCGAAAATTTCCATCATTCCCAAATTTAAAAATCATGGTTTTAACATCAAAAATCATCATTCTTCACCACGAATCTGTTTATATAATTTAAATACGAAATCTTGCTACTTGATTTTTTTGATTTTAAATGATTTTCACTGTAATTTCATTTTTTTGAAATAAATATTCAACTTAAACACTTGAAATTATTATTTTTAAAACTTAGATCTTGATTATACAAACATATTTCATTTAAAGATTATCACCTAAATCTGTTTATATTTAGAGATATGAATTTATTCTAGTGAATCTGGGCCTGTTAATACAACAGAGATGTATATATACATATACACAGGCATGCACACCAATATACCGTGTAGTTCAAACTTTAATCTAGTTAAAAACATTCATGCACATCATTTTTCACAACTTAACTTCAAGCATTAATCACAGATATCAAGATTTAAACAGATTCAAGTCTAATATGTTGGTTTACTCACCTTAGTTTCTAGAGAAAAAGAAGAATGGAGTTTGATGATGTTGAACCCGGCTTGAAACTTGCAAGCTGAAACTCTCCTTAATCTCTGGTTTGATCTTGATTTGTATTGTTGATTTTTGTTTAAGTTATTAAGATGATAGTTGCTTCAGATTTGCTTAACTTTAAGTGAACGAATTGAGGTAAGAGTAAACTGAGTTGTACAGGTAATGTTATATATATCTTTTTCTATTTGTACAATTCGTTTCAGAGATTTTTATTTGCTTATGGAGGCTGAAATGATTTTAAACATTTCGAATGACCTTTGTTTGCTGTTGACTTTGGCTGATATCTTACTTTTGTGGCTTGCATTTATTATCTTGGTACTTTATGTCTTCCTTTGCCTTTTGTATTCTATTTTGCAAGTGTACTTGTTCATATTCACCCAATTCCATACGTACATACTTGTATACATATGTCTATGTTTACTTGTTTGTCTCGGCTGAGATAATATTGTTTCTGGTGGTTAAAGATTTCTTTCATTTGTTTGTGCTGAGATGATTTTGTATTACTTTTCTTTGTCTTCCTATACAAGCTTACATACTTATATTTATATTTCTTACTTTGACTAATCTGGTTTCCTTGTTTGTTCATACGTATTATTTAGTCTTGTTCATACTTTGTTTGTTCACGAATAGTTATATTTGTTTATCTTGCTTGATAACACAAATGAATTTCTATTTTTACATGTTGCTATATTCTAACTAACTTGTATCTTTGCTTTCATTTATTTCTATTTATATTTTTATTTTCTTTTACTTTGCCTATTTTGTATATGTACCAAGATACTTCTTTTACTTGTTCTATCCTACTACTACACGTACATATTTACTTGCCTTTGCAAGCTTTAACTCGGCTGTACATGTATTTCTTGTTTCTTTTTACAAGTTAATTCATACTTGTATCATCTTGTCTTCATTTGCAAGCTTCACATATTTGTTTTCCTACTTATATATATATATGTTTTGTTTTATTGCTTTGTCTTATTACTTTATAGTATGAATAACTTCTATTTTAACATGTTGTTAAATTTTATTTATGTGTTACTATATATGTATTTTTCATAATTTATTTTATATAGTTGTATTAACTTATTAACATGATATTAAGATTTATTTTTAATATATTGACTTTATATTGTATAAAAACTATATATATATATGTGTGTGTGTTTATAAACTCAAATATTTATTAAACCATCAATTCTAAATTCAAAATTATTTATTATTATATTTTAAACCATTTAATCAAAATTTAAATCCAAATCACATATATACCATATTTTTAAATTTATATGATTTAATATATATTATATTTCGATCGGGGAAACTCGCTTAAATTTTCAATTAACTATTCAATTTTAATTCAAAAATTCATTTTGTAACGACCCAGTATTTTGGACCATTCGCATCCATTATAAGTGTATAGGTAGACACTCATGCCGGAGTTGAATTGCTCAAAATACTGCGTTGTAAATAAAATTTGGCAAAACTCAGCATATACAGTAAATAAAATAATTACAGATCACAGACACAGAGTAATATAACAATACTGCAGTGGAAACAAAGGATAGTAGTTCATGAAGCTACTATATATATATATATAACAGAGTTAAACAAGATACAATAGAGGTCTCGAATACAATAGATGTCTCAATACAATAATCAAATACCAGATTTGAATACATCACTGGAATCAACAGAATAACTGAAAGCAGGATCAATAGATAGCTGGATCTCCAAGCGAAGCTCCAACTCCAAAGGTGAGTCTCAAATGCTGTATCACTCAGTCTGACCCGAGCGTAAAGCAAAACACAAAACGCTCGAGTCAGGATTTACATTCTTATATTAATAAATCCAACTGAAGTGAAATATCAACTGAAATACAAGTAACTTAAAGGATGTTTGGGATAACCATCCCCTAAGGATCCGTTAAACTATTTACTATGTAGTAATATTCGCTATTATAATAGTGTCTAAATAAGTAAAGTATAATCATATCGGAAAATAGCGTTAAGGGGATGGAGAACCTTAACGCGGTCGGATCTTAAAATCATAATCGTAGTAAAGCTCGATATGGTAGGTGACACGGCACAACTAGGCAATGCCAGGGTAGATATACCAATTACGCACATGGACTGATGGATACGCATAGCAGCCACTACCGTTCCACCTCGAACAACATTCCCAAATCGGAGGATGGCCATCTAGTCAAATCACAAGTAAGAGTATAATATCGAAGAAATGCGTCCGAGAAGAGGTGCTACCTCACTGGTCCGAGATCGCTCCTGTTTTAGCCACCTTATGCCAACTCACGGGAGTTGGGTCCACGTAACATACCTTAAGAACGCCGCCACCATCCTACTTCATTCTGGAATCTCCACCGCGTACACGGTTGTTAAAGTGGTTTTCGGTATCGACAGAGAGTATGTCCATATCTGATCCCGGTCTCTTTGCCAACCAATCGTTATTATAACACCGTGGTCGTTTCAAAATAGTTTATACTTTAAACCAAAATCATTATCATTTCAAAACCCAATTTAATACGATATCATTTCACTTCAAATATCCATTTTCAAAATCATATTACTTTCCAAAGTTATAATGCTTTCGAAATCATAGTCTGGAAATCACAGTATTTTGGAAATCATAACACTTTCCTTTTAAACAGTTTAGATATTAAAATTTTGTTATAAAATAAATTAGTTTCCTCAAATTCCACAACTCGATTTCAAATTAACTCGATTTCCAAATATTTAATTTATTTTAATCAAATCTCAAATCATCCGTTTCAACTCGATTTAGCTTCTAAATAAACCATTTCAAATTATCAATTTCAAATACACATCTGAATCATAAAATAAGCCATTTCAGTTTTGATATATTTCAAAGCTTTAAATATTCGACATTTCAAAACTAAATTCGATAAATTTATATATATATATCAAATTCACTTTACAATTATTTAGTTTTGAAATATTAACTTAACATTTCCATAACATTTGAATACAATTTCATTTTTACAATTCAATTAAACAAGATATCTCATTTAAATATTTACGTTTGGAATATCCATTTAAGTCACCCTTTCAAAGTTCAAGTTGTAAATCACTTCTTTAAACAAATTCAATACATTTCAAATCTAACTTATTTAAGTATAATTCTTAAATAAATATAATTTCAATCAATTTCAAATCATTATAAATTCTATATTCAAAAATATAGATATTAAATAAATACTTAACATATTATTTATCAACTTTATTAAATCAACTTTAATAAATCTTTAAAAATCAATATTTATAAAAACCATATATTTCTTTTCAAAACCATAGAAATCATTTTCAAAAACGTTTATATATAGACCAACGGTGCCTGTATATAATTTTCTATCCTATGGTCAAGTGATACGGATATTTATCATTTCAATCCGCAATTTAAAACATATTCGGGTATATATCTTTTCAACCCGAAATCCCAAATTCAATTCAATGAAAATCGCTTGGGTTTATCATTTCAACCCATAACGATTTTCTCCTATTCTACAGATCGTTCGGGTATGTATCATTTCAACCCATAGTGATTCTATACTAACAGGGAACTTGCAGAGTGATAACAGATATGAAAATAAAATAACAACAGTAACAGGCATATATCAACAATATGAATAACAGATAATGGTGTCAGATGTCACAGGTGAACAGATACAGATAATGACATATATAAAAATCTAAATAACTAACATCAGCATATTTCAATTGACATTTCATTTGAAATCAAATTTAATAAATATAAGAACATTAATCGTGAGTGATTGCTCACCTTTCGTGGTTAGAGACGAACGAGGATGAAATGAGTTACGAATCTGAACACGAACTTCGAAACAAAGCAAAATTGGCACGAGTTTGATGACCAAGCTTTCGAGTCTAGAGAAACAGGACAAGCACACAGATAAGCAACAAATCAAAACAACCAACTCCTATGATAAATTAGGACGATGGCGAACCAAAAGCAAAGCATGATGAATATGAAGTCTACGAACAAAGTAAAGCTAGGTTGGAATTCGATAATCGATGGAAACAAATAAATATAAATTTTTAAAATCTAATATTTACTCATATTAAAATATAAAATCTAATATGTATACAACTCAAACAGAATTTTTTTTTTAAGTACGCAATTTAAAGTCAAAATAGCTATATTCTATTTTACTGAAAATCAATACTTGTAACATGTAATAGAGGAAATAGGACAAGCAAATTCTCTGATACAAACATTTGTCTATATAACTTATATAACTTACATATATAAGCGAACTTCTCATATAATTTATATAACATATTATAAACATTATATATAAACTAATATTTATTTTGTAAATAACTTTTAACATATCATATATCTCAGGTTACAGGAAAGATATACAAGGTCTCAGACGAAGCATGAAAACAGCAAAAATATGTATATATATATATAGAACCGTGTTGTAAATATACTATATACAAATCATTTTTAAAACAAACAATTATAAGTATAAACTTATATTTAAAAATAAGATGTAGGTATACCACTTCACTAACTTAACTTTAACCTCAATAAGGCTAGTCTATGTATATAATTTGCCTTGTAAAACTTATTTTGACACACACAAGAGCTAACATATAGGTTACAACTACAACTATATAAATGACAATTACTTTGTACAAACTATTGTAACTTATGTATTTATCAGCTTAGGAACACTCACATATTTAAAATAATAGCAACTATCATATACATAAATTTAAAATGTATGGAAACGTATTCGGGTATACATCCTATACCTATTTTGTTTTAAAAATTGATATTAAAACATAATAGTCTAACTTTGTATGCTATTACAAAATCACTACTTATAGTATACTCATAAATACAGCAAAACTTTTTATACATGTTATAACAAAAATATTTATAAAACAGGTTTTCAGGTATATAGTTTATAATATACTATACTTTATTATCTACATACGTATACTGCTTTAAAATCAACTATGTTAAATAACAGTATCTCATCTTTCCTACAGGCAATCCCAAGTAGTATATAGTGTATAATTGTTAACACTAAGCTATATCTATGGCATGCCCTGTACACACATATTTCAAACCCAAATATTACACAATCATTATTATTTATAAATATATATACAAAAACAAGACAGCCCTAAAGCAACATTACGAAACATATATATATCTATATACTCAACCCATAAATACAAGTTATGCCTCAACCTATATACAAGCAAAATATATGCATATAAGTTTGTATAGAGGCTCACCTATATATATATATGTAGATATATATCAAAAATCGGCTGAAGTAGAGATGTTGTGGAAGGACGAGCTCGACCTGGGTTCAGTGCTAAGGTGGATGCGAGTTACTCGGCAGAGGCGGTCGGCGTGGAGGTCGAAGATTTGTGGCTGGGCTGGAGACGTGTGCTGTGAGATGCAGGCGAATGATGGGTTCGTGTGGCGACGTGTCAGAACAGAGGAGAGGTGGAGCAGCGGTTAAGGGGGAGGCCGGTGCGAGGGGGTTAGGATGTGACGAGGCTGCAGGTCGGAAGAACACGCGTGAGGGAAAGGTGATGCGTATCGGAGGGGAGAGGGCAGTGGCGTGCAAGGTGTGGCTGTGAAGACAAGTGGGCGATGGAGGATCTCGACTGCATGGACAATCATGGAGAGGAGGCACGTGGGGATTGGGTTGAGCAGTTTGGGTTCGAGTGCGGTGGGAGGAGGAGGGTGGAGACGTGAGGCGGAGTGGAGCTAGGAACATGAGGCGGGCCGCTGCTTGGAAGAGAGGGGAAAAGGTATTGGATCCAGAGGAATTAGAGAAGGGAAGGAGGAAGATTTGTAGGCTACGGGACTTTCTTTCATTTGCTTTCTCTGGATGAATGAGAGGAGAAGATCTGGAGAGAGGAACGTAAATCTCACAAATAAAAATGAATGCCAGTAGAGAAGGGAGGCTAGAATAAAGGGAAAGGAAGAGGACAGCTCACAAATGAAAATGAATGCACGGAAAATAAATGAATAAAACGTACACTGAAGATGCGAATAAAATTCAAAAGAAACGGTAGGGTAGGAATAGAAATAGGTTGAATTGTTCAGAGGCTTAAATGTAGGAGCACGCTAAAAATTTAAACTGAAGGAAGGAGTAAAGTCAGAAATTTTGGTACCGTTACGGTGGACAGTTTATTCGTTCCGACACGTACCGGATCTCAAATTGCAGAGTTGAATATACCGTGGAGATCAGCACGACGAGACGATCAAAACGGTACATAGATATCAGTGATACGGTCATCCGATCAAAAGTCGATAACCGGTACCAGAAATGCCGCTATTCAGCCAGAATTAAGATAAACGGAGCAATAGATGTCCAAATTTGACGAAACGAAAGATGACGTTTCACTCAGAAGATGATTTACAATTTTCCATTGTAAAAATATTCAGGTTTGGAAAACATTTTATTATCACCTATTTTTAACTGATTAAATTGAAGTAAATTTACGCGCGAAATAAATTTTCATATTTTCGGACGAAAATTTACCAGTTGCTATGTTTAATTAGATGCATTCCAAATATCAAATTTATATTTAAAAATTTTATTGTTTAAAATTTCACAAAATTTAACTAATTACGTTATTTAACAGTTAAAATTTACGAGTCGTTACACTCTCCCCCACTCAAAACTTTTCGTCCCCAAAAAGGAAGGAGGTAGGAGAGTAGAAACAACCAGAAAGAAATTAGATTAAAAGACAAGATAAAACAATTAATTTAAACCATAAAATTTCAAATTAAACTAATTAATATTTAACAATTTGGTTTAATTCATTTGAGTTCACTTAAGTTAAATCAATCTATCTATTCTAAATTCATTATCTTATTATCTAGTCATTCTCAATTAACAATTTCTAAATCAATCAATTTGTATAATCATTTATTATCCTCATATTTTATTCAACAAATTTAATTCTTTTATCCAAATTATTATTAAGTTTATTCCAATAATTTTTTCATATATTTTAAACCGTATAAATTAATTTAAACCATATAAATTACAATTTAAATTAATTTATATATATATTATTATTTTTTAATTGATTGTAAATTCAAGGTATTTCCATAAGTTGATCTAATTCCAATTTATTAATTCTTGCAAACAAATTTTATTTGTCTCATCTATTATTCAATTGAATTATTATTCTATTTCTCTCTACAAACATCTTTATAATAAAATTTAAGTATATAACATTTATTATAACCACTCAAATTTTACTTATAAATTTCTTTATATTGTATATTATCCAATTACAATTTTAACTTCTGAAAATTTTAGGTAAGTTATGTTGAGATGTAATTGAGTATTATACAAATAAGATTTTACAATTCAGTTATTCCCAGTTAAATTATTTATTCAAGAATTTTGACTTTAGTTTATAATTGAAATCATCTTTAAACCTAAAATTTAAGAATTTAAATCTTCGATTTACTTCAAACAATTTAGAGATATATATAATATATTTATATCAAATCAAATTTAATTTAAAAATCAGATACTTATATATATATATATATACACACACACATCAAATTATACTGAAGAAATTCAAATCGAATATTTTTTTTTCAAAACAAAACCGTACCAAAGCTACATAATGGTTTCTCCTCTTCGAAACTCGAAAATGAATGTCGATGATGCGGCCGTCATCACCGAAATTATTTTCCAGCGACAAAGAGAAGAGCATTGGTTTAAACATGTAAAATTCTTTGAAAACCATTTTATTCGAAAATACTTTAAATAATATACATTTTAAGACTTTAAAACAAAGTTTGAAATCACCAGAAATTTAATTCTTAAATTCTCAATTTAAATCCATTTCAATTCCAAATAAATTTATAAACAATAGTTATTTTGCAATAGTCAATGACTTACAAACAATAAAATGAAAATCAAATATTATCATTTTCAACAACCAAATTATTTAACTTTTAATTCCAGAAAATTTTTCTTATATATTTAAAATATAATCATACAAATTTATTTCGTTTATCAAATTTGAAAATTATATTGTGTCAGTTTGCTCTGTTCAAGTGTTTTGGAAATCCTATCGATAGCGTTGATCAGACGAATCGATCGAAAATCCAAATCAACATCAACAACTCAAACAACACACTATAAACATAAACTATTTTATATTAATTTCAAATACACTCCCTCACACGATGATTTCAGAATTGGATTCCAACACAAGGATAGAGATCCAAATATAGAGGGACTCTAATCAAAGAGAATTCTAAAATAGATTGGTTCGAAACGAAGGTTAGATGATTGCATTTCAAACAGGAAGATGGATAAAGTTGTATAAATCGCGGGCAACCTTAACCGGGTCAACCGTGACTTTATAGATAAGATCGATGTAGAGTTCTGAAACAAATCGACATTCGATTACCAGAGGTAGAATTCGGGTATAGCATAAGATAGCAGCATCGTAAACCGAGGATATAGAAATCTCCGGTGAATCAATACCGATTGTAAAGGAGTTTCACCCCAGTACAAATTATTCAAAGATTGGCGAGACCGCCGATTTATTATAGAGATCATTCGAAGTGGAGTTATGGGATACTCCAGAATCAAAAGACACGAATAGGGGAGACACGAATGGACTTTGGAACCGAAGTGAACGTTCCAAAATTCAGAGGAACCGAGTCAAAGAAGAAGGAATTCAGGCTCGAACGAAAGTGATTCTGTAATTGAATTTTACTCTATATGCTGAGTTTTGCCTAAAACCAGAGCTCTGATACCACATGTAACGACCCAGTATTTTGGACCATTCGCATCCATTATAAGTGTATAGGTAGACACTCATGCCGGAGTTGAATTGCTCAAAATACTGCGTTGTAAATAAAATTTGGCAAAACTCAGCATATACAGTAAATAAAATAATTACAGATCACAGACCCAGAGTAATATAACAATACTGCAGCGGAAACAAAGGATAGTAGTTCATGAAGCTACTATATATATAACAAAGTTAAACAAGATACAATAGAGGTCTCGAATACAATAGATGTCTCAATACAATAATCAAATACCAGATCTGAATTCATCACTGGAATCAACGGAATAACTGAAAGCAGGATCGATAGATAGCTGGATCTCCAAGCGAAGCTCCAACTCCAAAGGTGAGTCTCAAATGCTGTATCACTCAGTCTGACCCGAGCGTAAAGCAAAACTCAAAACACTCGAGTCAGGATTTACATTCTTATATTAATAAATCCAACTGAAGTGAAATATCAACTGAAATACAAGTAACTTAAAGGATGTTTGGGATAACCATCCCCTAAGGATCCGTTAAACTATTTACTATGTAGTAATATTCGCTATTATAATAGTGTCTAAATAAGTAAAGTATAATCATATCGGAAAATAGCGTTAAGGGGATGGAGAACCTTAACGCGGTCGGATCTTAAAATCATAATCGTAGTAAAGCTCGATATGGTAGGTGACACGGCACAACTAGGCAATGCCAGGGTAGATATACCAATTACGCACACGGACTGATGGATACGCATAGCAGCCACTACTGTTCCACCTCGAACAACATTCCCAAATCGGAGGATGGCCATCTAGTCAAATCACAAGTAAGAGTATAATATCGAAGAAATGCGTCCGAGAAGAGGTGCTACCTCACTGGTCCGAGATCGCTCCTGTTTTAGCCACCTTATGCCAACTCACGGGAGTTGGGTCCACGTAACATACCTTAAGAACGCCGCCACCATCCTACTTCATTCTGGAATCTCCACCGCGTACACGGTTGTCAAAGTGGTTTTCGGTATCGACAGAGAGTATGTCCATATCCGATCCCGGTCTCTTTGCCAACCAATCGTTATTATAACACCGTGGTCGTTTCAAAATAGTTTATACTTTAAACCAAAATCATTATCATTTCAAAACCCAATTTAATACGATATCATTTCACTTCAAATATCCATTTTCAAAATCATATTACTTTCCAAAGTTATAATGCTTTCGAAATCATAGTCTGGAAATCACAGTATTTTGGAAATCATAACACTTTCCTTTTAAACAGTTTAGATATTAAAATTTTGTTATAAAATAAATTAGTTTCCTCAAATTCCACAACTCGATTTCAAATTAACTCGATTTCCAAAAATTTAATTTATTTTAATCAAATCTTAAATCATCCGTTTCAACTCGATTTAGCTTCTAAATAAACCATTTCAAATTATCAATTTCAAATACACATCTGAATCATAAAATAAGCCATTTCAGTTTTGATATATTTCAAAGCTTTAAATATTCGACATTTCAAAACTAAATTCGATAAATTTATATATATATCAAATTCACTTTACAATTATTTAGTTTTGAAATATTAACTTAACATTTCCATAACATTTGAATACAATTTCATTTTTACAATTCAATTAAACAAGATATCTCATTTAAATATTTACGTTTGGAATATCCATTTAAGTCACCCTTTCAAAGTTCAAGTTGTAAATCACTTCTTTAAATTTCAAATTCAATACATTTCAAATCTAACTTATTTAAGTATAATTCTTAAATAAATATAATTTCAATCAATTTCAAATCATTATAAATTCTATATTCAAAAATATAGATATTAAATAAATACTTAACATATTATTTATCAACTTTATTAAATCAACTTTAATAAATCTTTAAAAATCAATATTTATAAAAACCATATATTTCTTTTCAAAACCATAGAAATCATTTTCAAAACGTTTATATATAGACCAACGGTGCCTGTATATAATTTTCTATCCTATGGTCAAGTGATACGGATATTTATCATTTCAATCCGCAATTTAAAACATATTCGGGTATATATCTTTTCAACCCGAAATCCCAAATTCAATTCAATGAAAATCGCTTGGGTTTATCATTTCAACCCATAATGATTTTCTCCTATTCTACAGATCGTTCGGGTATGTATCATTTCAACCCATAGTGATTCTATACTAACAGGGAACTTGCAGAGTGATAACATATATGAAAATAAAATAACAACAGTAACAGGCATATATCAACAATATGAATAACAGATAATGGTGTCAGATGTCACATGTGAACAGATACAGATAATGACATATATAAAAATCTAAATAACTAACATCAGCATATTTCAATTGACATTTCATTTGAAATCAAATTTAATAAATATAAGAACATTAATCGTGAGTGATTGCTCACCTTTCATGGTTAGAGACGAACGAGGATGAAATGAGTTACGAATCTGAACACGAACTTCGAAACAAAGCAAAATTGGCACGAGTTTGATGACCAAGCTTTCGAGTCTAGAGAAACAGGACAAGCACACAAATAAGCAACAAATCAAAACAACCAACTCCTATGATAAATTAGGACGGTGGCGAACCAAAAGCAAAGCATGATGAATATGAAGTCTACGAACAAAGTAAAGCTAGGTTGGAATTCGATAATCGATGGAAACAAATAAATATAAATTTTTAAAATCTAATATTTACTCATATTAAAATATAAAATCTAATATGTATACAACTCAAACAGAATTTTTTTTTTTAAAGTACGCAATTTAAAGTCAAAATAGCTATATTCTATTTTACTGAAAATCAATACTTGTAACATGTAATAGAGGAAATAGGACAAGCAAATTCTCTGATACAAACATTTGTCTATATAACTTATATAACTTACATATATAAGCGAACTTCTCATATAATTTATATAACATATTATAAACATTATATATAAACTAATATTTATTTTATAAATAACTTTTAACATATCATATATCTCAGGTTACAGGAAAGATATACAAGGTCTCAGACGAAGCATGAAAACAGTAAAAATATGTATATATATATAGAACCGTGTTGTAAATATACTATATACAAATCATTTTTAAAACAAACAATTATAAGTATAAACTTATATTTAAAAATAAGATGTAGGTATACCACTTCACTAACTTAACTTTAACCTCAATAAGGCTAGTCTATGTATATAATTTGCCTTGTAAAACTTATTTTGACACACACAAGAGCTAACATATAGGTTACAACTACAACTATATAAATGACAATTACTTTGTACAAACTATTGTAACTTATGTATTTATCAGCTTAGGAACACTCACATATTTAAAATAATAGCAACTATCATATACATAAATTTAAAATGTATGGAAACATATTCGGGTATACATCCTATACCTATTTTGTTTTAAAAATTGATATTAAAACATAATAGTCTAACTTTGTATGCTATTACAAAATCACTACTTATAGTATACTCATAAATACAGCAAAACTTTTTATACATGTTATAACAAAAATATTTATAAAACAGGTTTTCAGGTATATAGTTTATAATATACTATACTTTATTATCTACATACGTATACTGCTTTAAAATCAACTATGTTAAATAACAGTATCTCATCTTTCCTACAGGAAATCCCAAGTAGTATATAGTGTATAATTGTTAACACTAAGCTATATCTATGGCATGCCCTGTACACACATATTTCAAACCCAAATATTACACAATCATTATTATTTATAAATATATATACAAAAACAAGACAGCCCTAAAGCAACATTACGAAACATATATATATCTATATACTCAACCCATAAATACAAGTTATGCCTCAACCTATATACAAGCAAAATATATGCATATAAGTTTGTATAGAGGCTCACCTATATATATATGTAGATATATATCAAAAATCGGCTGAAGTAGAGATGTTGTGGAAGGACGAGCTCGACCTGGGTTCAGTGCTAAGGTGGATGCGAGTTACTCGGCAGAGGCGGTCGGCGTGGAGGTCGAAGATTTGTGGCTGGGCTGGAGACGTGTGCTGTGAGATGCAGGCGAATGATGGGTTCGTGTGGCGACGTGTGAGAACAGAGGAGAGGTGGAGCAGCGGTTAAGGGGGAGGCCGGTGCGAGGGGGTTAGGATGTGACGAGGCTGCAGGTCGGAAGAACACGCGTGAGGGAAAGGTGATGCGTATCGGAGGGGAGAGGGCAGTGGCGTGCAAGGCGTGGCTGTGAAGACAAGTGGGCGATGGAGGATCTCGACTGCATGGACAATCATGGAGAGGAGGCACGTGGGGATTGGGTTGAGCAGTTTGGGTTCGAGTGCGGTGGGAGGAGGAGGGTGGAGACGTGAGGCGGAGTGGAGCTAGGAACATGAGGCGGGCCGCTGCTTGGAAGAGAGGGGAAAAGGTATTGGATCCAGGGGAATTAGAGAAGGGAAGGAGGAAGATTTGTAGGCTACGAGACTTTCTTTCATTTGCTTTCTCTGGATGAATGAGAGGAGAAGATCTGGAGAGAGGAACGTAAATCTCACAAATAAAAATGAATGCCAGTAGAGAAGGGAGGCTAGAATAAAGGGAAAGGAAGAGGACAGCTCACAAATGAAAATGAATGCACGGAAAATAAATGAATAAAACGTACACTGAAGATGCGAATAAAATTCAAAAGAAACGGTAGGGTAGGAATAGAAATAGGTTGAATTGTTCAGAGGCTTAAATGTAGGAGCACGCTAAAAATTTAAACTGAAGGAAGGAGTAAGTCAGAAATTTTGGTACCGTTACGGTGGGCAGTTTATTCGTTTCGACACGTACCGGATCTCAAATTGCAGAGTTGAATATACCGTGGAGATCAGCACGACGAGACGATCAAAACGGTACACAGATATCAGTGATACGGTCATCCGATCAAAAGTCGATAACCGGTACCAGAAATGCTGCTATTCAGCCAGAATTAAGATAAACGGAGCAATAGATGTCCAAATTTGACGAAACGAAAGATGACGTCTCACTCAGAAGATGATTTACAATTTTCCATTGTAAAAATATTCAGGTTTGGAAAACATTTTATTCTCACCTATTTTTAACTGATTAAATTGAAGTAAATTTACGCGCGAAATAAATTTTCATATTTTCGGACGAAAATTTACCAGTTGCTATGTTTAATTACATGCATTCCAAATATCAAATTTATATTTAAAAATTTTATTGTTTAAAATTTCACAAAATTTAACTAATTACGTTATTTAACAGTTAAAATTTACGGGTCGTTACACATTTGATTATCAATTTAAATGTAATTAAAATTCGGGGTCGTTACAGACTTCCCCCCTTAAAAGAATTTCGTCCTCGAAATTACCATGGAGACACAAAGATAGATGAAGAATATTTCATCAACTCAAATCGAACATCTATTGTGCATTCGGCTTACCAAATCGGAATATCAATAACAGATATAAGAACGAATCTGTTTAACACTTCACAAGATACTCGGGTTATCCAGATCTACGAAATATGCAGTGGCATCGGTTAGTTCGAAGTGATAACTAATCATTCATAGAACATATCGGACCCAAAGAATAGATAGATATATGGATACAATTTCAAAACTTTCAGTTTAAAAACTAAAGCATACCTACCAACCATAGCAATCAAAGCAACCAATACACCCAAACAAACAATCTTGGTCTATCCGGAGTTTATGTCCCATACTAATATATCGAATTCCTTCCTGGATCTACTAGGAACTATCGAAGAATTGAGAGAAGATGACGAACAAAAGAGATTGATAGAGAAAAGATTACTTCCTTGTTGTTACAGAGTATTGACCAGTTCGTAGTGGTATCCCCTGTCCCCTATCTCATCCTCTTCTTGCACTCATACTTACTATCAGTGGATAGCAAGAGAATTTACTGAGGCATACGGACGGATATGAGAATTACTCATTCTAGGGTATACTTCACCCTATCTCTAATGAGCTACTTAATGTGTTATACTCCTGAGCTAAAGTTCAACCTTAGCTCTGATACCACATTGTAATGACCCAAAACTCGGCCTTCGAAAATCGGCACCCGTACTTCACTTGTACTCAAAATGCCGTAGATTCAAACGCCGAATCTGGCTTCCCGGAGCTTATAACACCATTAAGTAATAATAACACAGCGGAAGAAAAAGAATATATCAATATATATATATAACATTGATACAATGACAGATACAAAAAATCTGATACGATATGATACACTAGAATGATACATCATATATCAATATACATCAGAGATATGATACAAGAAATAGCAGTGGAAAGACAATAGATAACACCAGCAGCGGATAGAATATCTCCAACAGAATGCTTCAATCCATAGCTAGCGGAAAGCAAGGTCAGTCGTCCAAGGATTGACTAGATCCAGATAATCTACTCAACCTGAATATCTAAGAAACCCAACTCTAGACTGCCCGTGTAGAAAATTATAAGCACCCAGAGTTTAGGAAAGTAACAATAAACTCCGAGTCAGTCGTGGGACTGGTGTGAGCAACAAAAACAGTTTATCTTTAAACAAACACAAAAGAATTTTTAAACATCGAAACTCGCAATGCTTTTGGAAAATGAAACTACCATAAGACCTCCCACCACACACACAATGCAAACGCAGAATTGGAGGAGATTTCTTCTTATGATAGTCAAACATGCTTACTACGCAAAATCATTCGATATTATTACTAGTGCATAGCGTAGGAAAACCTTTTGAAAGTATAATATTAATCTTAGCCAGCATAGACATTCCGAACTATGCCTACTATAGCTACCATCTAAACAGTGGTGACCACCATAAGTAAATGGCAGGTTCTACAACTAATACCGTACACGGTTCATATTGGAAGATGGATTTCCAACAAATGGTCAGGCTAAGGAACTTCCTTTCCTACTGCCGAATGGGATCGCCTCTGGCTGGACGTCCCGAGAGACAAACTGCTCTCTGCCAACACAAGGCCGGGTTACCCCTGTAACAGGTAACTCACGAATATGCCATCCCCCGGTCCTTTGGGACCTTTATCCGAGCGCTCGGTAACCAACATCACACATAATAAATAGAGTGTGTCCACATGAGTAAGTATCTGGGCTCCATACCATGATACTACCCTTTTCCAGAAGGAAATGACATACTCTAAAGGGCACGACCCTCATAACCTTGCTGCATCATTCCTGTTTCGACCATTTCCGGGTTGTGAGGTCCGACGAAGTCTCGTCCACAAAGCTACGTTTTGTCACAAAGCCATGCTTTGGGTCAACAGATGATCAAAGTAATGATCACAAAGATAAATGATCAAACAAATGATCAAACAATGATCATCACACAACAACACTCAGCATGTCACATTACCAAATTGGGAGTACATCGCTGATAAATTTCAACTACATAACCTCTGAGCTCGTACGTCTCAGAGAAGGGTGTTAAGCTAAGAGAATAATTTCTCCGCCACCAACAGAAATGTATTTGAAAGAAATCTGCTTTATATCTCAAAGTGTAATGTCAGACATGTAACCATACAAGTCTGTTCCGGGTTCGAACAGAACTGAAGGCACTTCCGAAGAAGCCCTTGCAATCCGAGTATTTACAATCCCGATCGGATTTCCCATCACTTAGGAAATTTCTATACCGGCGCGACTCAGTGCAGATACAATCGATAGGTCATCCTATCGTTCTCGCAAATACTCGGTCTTCAAATGCACCCATATACGACGAATCATTATTCGGAATGGGTTATGTGACACAAAGGTCCTCTCCCGGCTAAACCGAATAATGAGCGCGATATTTTAAAAATATATGGATTATTGGGATTTCGATTAAGTCACAACTTATTACCCAAACTTCTCTTTTCAAATGGTTTAACAAATTACCATTTTAAATCTTTTTAAACAAAAAGATTCAATTCACAAAGTTCACTAAATTTCACAAAGATTCATTCACAGATTTTCCAAAACAATTTCCATATCAATTAGATTAACTCGTTAAATCTTTAAATCAGAGATTTAACTTATAGCTTTCAAAACAATTCCATTTCAAATGGTTTAAACAAATCATCATTTTAAATCTGTTTAAAAATAAACAGATTCAATTCATAGTTTTCAAAAAGAATTCATTCATAACTTGGAAAATCCATTTTTCAATTCAATCTTGAAATTCCTTTAAATAAACTGGAATTTCATTTCTTATATGAAAGCTTTTATTCTTTGAAAACAACAGTTTTCATTTCAGAAAATCTGATTCATTCATACGAGTTGAAATCCTTGGGTTAAATTCAAATTCTCAAAACTATACTTTTAAAATGGTTTAAACACATTTATAACATCTTAACCCAAAATTTCCAATCATTGAATTCAATTCTAAATTTTGAATTCAAAATTCAAATTTAATTTATTTAAATTAGAAAACTTACCAAGTTATTCAAAATAACTTTCATCTTAAAAACCTCATTTCAAAAGCTTTAACATTTAATCCAAATCCATTTCAAAAATCAATTGAAATTAAAATTTCAATTTCAAAAATATTAATGTACATCATCTGTGACTTAACCGATTTCCACGTGAAATCCATATTTGTGTGTGTAAGAGTGTAGTCCAGGGTTTTAACACGATAGTGCAACATCATTCAATCATCACAGATCAAAGTACAGAAATATAGTTGATAAGCGATATAAACTATAACGCTTATCACTCATTCACAGATCATAGATATATACAGATGTATCATAAGTAAATGAATAAATTACACACAACTAAATTCACAGAACAAAATATCATAGATCAGATAGAACAATCAATTCAGGGCATCACATATAATACGATTATTCATAACAAGCATTCGATAATCATTTATAGACAGGATTAATTTATTGTTTAATCCTAATTAATTCAATTTATTTCCAATTGAATTAGTTACTTATGAATTAGTTATCCAATCCTGATTAATTAATTACAAGTCATTTGATATAAATTAATTAATCAATCACCTTAATGAATTAAATTATTCTTAATTAATCATATTAATTAAATTAACCTTTAAACCAATTACATAATTAATTAATCCCTTAATTAATTATTTTAAGAAATTAAACCTTTAATTACTTACCATAAAGTAATTACACTTACACAATTTCATAAATGATTATCATTAATTAATTAATCTTGGTTAATGACCTTCAATAACAATTAACAATTCTTTAATTACTCTGCTAAAGAAATTATTTACATTAATCATTATTAACTAAAAATCGATCAACCATTAATAACTCATAAATTAATCCAAACATTAATTAACCATGCTAATTAACTTAATAATTTATGAATTACATATTAATAAATTCCATTAACTTTAAAGAAACTTATTCTTATTAATGATTTCACTTATCACTCACAAATATGTTTGAAAACATTTATTTCTAATTTACTGCCTAAATTTCATATTAATTTTAAGCTTTAAAATGAATACCAATTTATCTTATATAAAGTTAAAAACTGATTTTAAACATATAAATTATATAAAACTTAATTTCATTTCAACATTCAGGATTAGAATTTAGATTTAAGATCCAGGTTTCAAATTTAATTTAACTTGTTTAAATTCTTCATTTACAATTTCAAAATCCATTTTAAATTCAAATCTTTTAAATCCACTTAATTGCTTAAAACTTTTTAAGTTATTAAACAATTTAATTTAAAAACTTTATTTATTCACAAACTAAGTTTTTAAGCTAACTTGAGTTCATATTTTAAAATTTGATTCAAAACTCAGTTTTAACTTGGTTTTATAACTTTAATTTAGTTTTAAGATTTCAAAGCAGAACAGGTTTTAAACCTGTACAAACAACTTCCCGAGTCCTATCAAAACCTGCTTCGAGCCAATACTGGGAATCATCGAGTAAAGCTTCGAGTCAACCCACGAAAGCAACGAGCCTTCTTCCTCTTCCACAACTCAAAGCAACCCAGATACATAATGACACGCGTGCACGTGTACACGCGATCGGCACTGCTCCGATCAACTTCACCGACACCAGCATATCGTCTTCGACCTCCTCTCACGATTACGACCACCCAAAACCCTGGAACAACCTCGCAATCGAAAACGAGTAACCAGGCTACCTATTGGAACCGGACTCATCATCAAAGAATCGCCTCGAGTAGCCACCTCCGGTCATTAGAACCTTCGCCACCATACCCAGAACTTCGTCGCCAAACCACGCTTCGATTCCCCCACCTCCGAACGATGTCGGTGCCTCGACGTTGACGAACTAGCCTGAAATCTGACATCGACCAAAACCTGGGTTTAAACCCTAGTTCATCGCCGCCAGATCACTCCGGCGATCAATAAAATCCCCCACTATTTTTCCAACGATCCCCAGACCTCCGGCCACCTCCGGCTTCAAACCCAACGTCTATCCACCATCGAACTACAAGAAATCAATGAAACTAGCAAATCCGTTCATCTCGAAAATTTCCATCATTCCCAAATTTAAAAATCATGGTTTTAACATCAAAAATCATCATTCTTCACCACGAATCTGTTTATATAATTTAAATACGAAATCTTGCTACTTGATTTTTTTGATTTTAAATGATTTTCACTGTAATTTCATTTTTTTGAAATAAATATTCAACTTAAACACTTGAAATTATTATTTTTAAAACTTAGATCTTGATTATACAAACATATTTCATTTAAAGATTATCACCTAAATCTGTTTATATTTAGAGATATGAATTTATTCTAGTGAATCTGGGCCTGTTAATACAATAGAGATGTATATATACATATACACAGGCATGCACACCAATATACCGTGTAGTTCAAACTTTAATCCAGTTAAAAACATTCATGCACATCATTTTTCACAACTTAACTTCAAGCATTAATCACAGATATCAAGATTTAAACAGATTCAAGTCTAATATGTTGGTTTACTCACCTTAGTTTCTAGAGAAAAAGAAGAACAGAATTTGATGATGTTGAACCAGGCTTGAAACTTGCAAGCTGAAACTCTCCTTAATCTCTGGTTTGATCTTGATTTGTATTGTTGATTTTTGTTTAAGTTATTAAGATGATAGTTGCTTCAGATTTGCTCAACTTTAAGTGAACGAATTGAGGTAAGAGTAAACTGAGTTGTACAGGTAATGTTATATATATCTTTTTCTATTTGTACAATTCGTTTCAGAGATTTTTATTTGCTTATGGAGGCTGAAATGATTTTAAACATTTCGAATGACCTTTGTTTGCTGTTGACTTCGGCTGATATCTTACTTTTGTGACTTGCATTTATTATCTTGGTACTTTATGTCTTCCTTTGCTTTTTGTATTCTATTTTGCAAGTGTACTTGTTCATATTCACCCAATTCCATACGTACATACTTGTATACATATGTCTATGTTTACTTGTTTGTCTCGGCTGAGATAATATTGTTTCGGGTGGTTAAAGATTTCTTTCATTTGTTTGTGCTGAGATGATTTTGTATTACTTTTCTTTGTCTTTCTATACAAGCTTACATACTTATATTTATATTTCTTACTTTGACTAACCTGGTTTCCTTGTTTGTTCATACGTATTATTTAGTCTTGTTCATACTTTGTTTGTTCACGAATAGTTATATTTGTTTATCTTGCTTGATAACACAAATGAATTTCTATTTTTACATGTTGCTATATTCTAACTAACTTGTATCTTTGCTTTCATTTATTTCTATTTATATTTTTCTTTTCTTTTACTTTGCCTATTTTGTATATGTACCAAGATACTTCTTTTACTTGTTCTATCCTACTACTACACGTACATATTTACTTGCCTTTGCAAGCTTTAACTCGGCTGTACATGTATTTCTTGTTTCTTTTTACAAGTTAATTCATACTTGTATCATCTTGTCTTCATTTGCAAGCTTCACATATTTGTTTATTTGTTTTCCTACTTATATATATATATGTTTTGTTTTATTGCTTTGTCTTATTACTTTATAGTATGAATAACTTCTATTTTAACATGTTGTTAAATTTTATTTATGTGTTACTATATATGTATTTTTCATAATTTATTTTATATAGTTGTATTAACTTATTAACATGATATTAAGATTTATTTTTAATATATTGACTTTATATTGTATAAAAACTATATATATATATGTGTGTGTGTGTTTATAAACTCAAATATTTATTAAACCATCAATTCTAAATTCTAAATTATTTATTATTATATTTTAAACCATTTAATCAAAATTTAAATCCAAATCACATATATACAATATTTTTAAATTTATATGATTTAATATATATTCTATTTCGATCGGGGAAACTCGCTTAAATTTTCAATTAACTATTCAATTTTAATTCAAAAATTCATTTGATTATCAATTTAAATGTAATTAAAATTCGGGGTCGTTACAACAATGTCATCAGCATATTGAAGGATGGATACTCCACCACAAGTAATCCCTTCCTCTATTCTAAGTAAAATATCATTATTTAGTGCAAAATTTAATAATTTTTTCAAATATATCAGCAGCCAAATTAAACAATAAAGGTGAAAGTGGATTACCCTTACGAGGGCTACAATTAGGTCGAATTTTGTTTGCCTTAATACCATTAACAAAAATAAAGGATACACTAGTTTTCAAGTTAAGGTTGATCAAGGAGTTCCACCAATCAATGAATCACTTGACTCTTAAGGTGCCTAATAGAAAGTCCTAATAAATCGATTAAAAGCTTGGGCAAAATATAATTTAAGGAGAGCATATGCGATTTTGTTCTTGTGACGATAGTCAATGAATCCTTGAGCGGTGGCTATTCCATTTATTATATATCTACATTGGATAAATGTCATTTGAGATTTATAGATTAAATTATCCATTTTATTTTTTAGCATATTAGCCGATATAGGTCTAAAGGCTATAAGTTCCTAGGAGTTTTCTTTTTTTATGAATAAGAGCTACATCGACAAGATTGAATCTACCTGATTGAGGATTTCTGCTGTATAGCTCGTCAAGTAAGCTTATTATATAATTTTTAAATATATGCCAAAATTTCTAATGAAAAATTAATGAGAAATCATCTAGATCAGGGGCCTTATTGCTAGGCATGCCCTTGATTGTCTCCAAACTTCCTCCATTGTGAAACGAGAGTCCAATTCACATAGAGAAGGGTCCGTGCTCGGGTACAAGGTAGTCCAATCCATCGATATTCTATTTTTACTTTTATTGCCATATATTTCTAACAAATATTTGGTAAAAAGAGTATTAGGTCATATCATTCTTGATATTCCACTTTGTTGGCTCTAATTGATTTAAATACTGTTATGTCTTCTCCTACCATTAGCAGTATGTTGGAAAAAAATTGTATTGTTATCCACCTCCTTGAGCCATTACATACAAGAGCATTGTTTCCACATAGTTTCTTCTTGATTCATCATTTTATATATATATATATATCCTTTTGTAAGTGTAATAGTTGTTCCTTCTCCTTACTACTTAAAATTCTAATTTCCCTTATTCTATTTAGTTCCAAAATATTGCTTGAATCTTATACATTTTAATTTTGATGCTTCCGACACATTATATTGCGATCCTTTAATTAATTTCTTAGCTCTCGTGGTTTGCGAATAATAATTTTCACTTTATTAATAAGAATACAATTATCCATGGATTTCCATTTTGAAATTACAAGATCTTCAAAGTTAAGTTCTTTAAACCACATTTTTTCAAATTTCAAATTTTATATTTGGAATCATTTGATCGTTAGAGTTTAAATGAATATGGCAGTTGGTCAGAAAAAAGGCTGGCAAGGCCATATATCTTGGTTAATAGGAATTTATCTTCTCATTCTTCACAAATAGAGAATTCTTCTCAAAGGGCCATCGAAGGGACCCATCTTCCATTCAACCAGGTAAAGCTTCCACTTAGGATAAGTTAATCAATTAAATAGGTAGATAAAATTGAAAAATTCTTCCATATCACTGAACTCACCCTTTATGTGTGATCGTCACCAATAAATCCGATGACACTGAAGTCTCTTTCTATAAACAATAATAATAATTTGGCTACCAAACAATATATGTGTATTATTTATTATATTTAAATTATTTATTGACCTAAAAATAATTAAACAAATATATAACAGTTATATATTTTATTAATTGATTTAGAGCCCTTTTAAAGTAAAAAATAATTAAACAAAATAACCATTATATTAATTTCTCTAGAATAAAAATTTATAAAGTTTATAAATGATTTCATTAAAATATTTTTGGTTGAAAACTAAGAATTTTTCTTGTGACTCCTAGTGTGAACTTAATCATTGGTAATATTTAAATAACTTAGAGTTTGCTAAAGCACGGTAGTGGACACATGTTTAGTTGCTTACATATTATCTAAGTGAAATCCAATTTGTTATATTTTAAAGTAATACCCTTAAGCAACGATATATTATGCATGTTTTCTATTCGTCATCACTATATCACTTACATATCTAGAGCATGACCAATAGTCAAAAATACAATAATATATGTATACATATGCAAAGTCCAATATTAAAGTACATGGTTCAATCCTATAACATTTATTGATTAATGGATTTGTGCTGGCCAAAGACTTTGACTTTAAGTTGACTACTAACTAACGTAATACTGACTTTTTATTCAAAGAAGATGAACCCTTTCTTGAATAGCATTTCACTTCAAGTGGTTCAACTTATACCCAACTATGTCCTGAACATGGTCATCATTGACGTGTTATTGACCGTAATCATATTATAGTTTAGATACTTAAAATTTATAGTATTCTCAAGTCAACAGATTAACGCACATCATCACTTAAGATCTTATATTTGACATTTAACATATAAAAGACTCTTGGTTAGTCATTTTATAATTGCTCCGAACAAATAAATGTACATGACCCCTTGGTGCTCCCAACGATCATGATTAATTCACGACTCATCATATGGAGAGTGTTACATACAGCAGTATCAACACATATATCGAAATCCTATTCTTGATATATTTTAACTAGGAATATTAAAGGACAAGTATTTATTTTATACGATTCAATACCCATGGTTACAAACATATTTGTAAGTATAATTGATTAAATACTTTTCCTAAGGATTTTCTACTTGTAAATATTAATGTAATTATAACATTAATTGTATCCAAATATAACAATATAAAAGTGGAAAATAAAACCAACAGCTTACTTTATTTGAACCAGATTCACTGGAAAAGTTAAGTTTTATAATAAAATTACATAATTTCCCCTAGGACACACCCTTTACTCTATCGATCCCCCACTTGCACTTGGGCCAATTTTGTGACTCATAACCGTACTCTGGAACATTTTTCCAAGACTAAATTGAAAAGGGCCTTAATGAGTGGATTTATGTTATTATTATGCATTTACTTTTACAATTATACTTCTCTATTACTGACATTTTATCACACGATAATTACGGAGAACGTACCTCTTATTGAGTTCATGATTCTTGTTGCATCTATATTGCATTGTCGTTATCACCATATGTTATTGAATTTTCAATGTTGAGATCCAACCTTAGCTTTCTAAAATTAGTCCACATATACTACTTCTATTGTTGCATTATTTAAGGCGATGTACTTGGCATTTATAGTTAAATCTGCCACAACCTTTTATTTGGAACTTTTCCAACATAAATCCCCTTTATTAAGGCCAAATATGAATTTATGATTGATTTGCTATGTTCAATGCCTCTTATGAAGTTCAAGTCCAATCATTCCTTCATAAGAAGTTCGTTGTTTCCATAAATAATTCTTTAGTATTTCGTAAATACTCAAGAATACTCATAACTATCATTTAATGATTTTACTTGGATTTGATATCCACTCACTAAACCAAGCGCATATGCGAATTCTGACCTTGTACATAACAAAACATCTATGGTGGTTCATATTCCTGATGCATAAGGAGTATATCTCCTATGCTCCGTATTAAACATTTTAATACACTGTCAGTGTGTATCGATTAAGAAAATCCCAACATCCTCGTATACCATGTATAAGTGATACCTCTTTCAAATCCTTCATTGATATTTAAACAAATAAATTTTAGCTGATTTTAATATGGGAACATCATTACCAATCAACAATAAGCTATTTCCTTATAGTAATAGAAATGTCTTAGTACATGTGTAACACCCCATAATTTTAGTAACATTATTTTAGGATATTTAATTAGCTAAATTAAATTAAATAATGTAGGTTGATTAATGGATTGAGGTTTGTGATTAACAAGGGTAGCCATGCCATGTTAATGTGTAAATCAAAACGAGATAACATGAAATAAAATAGGCATAGGAAATAGATAAGGGCAAAGTTGGAATAGGAATATTCTTATACCCTAAACCCTTGGGAACTCATTCATATGTTCATTTCATTATCAAAATTTTAAGTCTAAGGCCGACCACCATTAGCAAAGAGGAAGAAGATAAAGCTAGGATTCAAGAGGAAGAATCAAATCATTTAACCAAGATCAAATCTCACATCCTAAATCACAAAGCTACGGTGAATAATGACTGCATCTCTTATTTCTTAAATGTTTGTGGTTTTAAGGAAATCAAAAATTATTTTGCATGGTTTATCCATGATTTTGAAGGACAAATGTTTGTATATGTTTGTTGATGACATATTCTTATTCATATAGATTTTATGGTATGTTTTGATGTGAAAACCCTATTTAATGACATCCAAATACCTTGCGATTTTAGATATAGATCAGAAATGATATTTTAGAGATGATTTTCAATTTTCATAATTTTTTGAATTAATGTGGATTTTATATTAATTTTCTAGTGAAGAAAATGATTTGTTGGGTTATAAATAATTTACGGTTAAATTATAAATAATTTGGGTCTAAAATTTATATATGTTAGAAAACATATTAGAAAGGATTTTCTAGAATTTTTGTAGAATTTTCAAAAGTGTTTTGATGAATATAAAAAATTATTTAAGGTATGGGACTTAAATGTTTTATATATTTATAAAAGGAGAAGGGGTATTTTATAAATAAATTAAAATGTTTATTCTAAAATTTTGGCAGTGCTTTTAGAAAAGAAAATTTGCAACCAATAAGATTTTGACAAACAAGGCAGGTTAGTTAAAAAGATTACTTAAAAAGGTTAAAAATCGGTTTTATATGCAAAATGTATGTTTCGCCACTTTCGGCACCCTGCTTCCGACTTAGATGGCTTTCGACTTAGTTCCTTCACCCCTATCACCATTGAAACCAATGCATATGGCATCAAAGACGGTGCACAACAAATTGGAAAGAAGGCGGAAGGTATGAGGTCGAAACCAGGGGTTCCGAAGGGGTAGAAGCGCTGCTTTATTTTAAATAAAAATGCACCTGCTTTGCTTTCGACCTGGTCAATGGTTATAAAGAGGTTGCGCCTTTGTTTTTAAGTATATGATTTCTACTAGGTTGAAGCCCTTTTGTTGCCGCTTTCCTACCTTTCGACGCCAATGGTTTTAGAAGGTATACTTGCTTTTAAAACTTAGCCGCTTCTCCAATGCTTTCGGAAGGATGATTTCGACACCATCACTTCTTTACTTAGGTTTTGGCTTTCGAAAGAGTTGCTTTCGACCTTGTTTTTTGTGACCCTTAGAGATTTTTAAAGTTTAATCCAAAGGTTTCGAAAGAGATGGTTTGGAATGGTTCCGAAAGGTGATTCCAGATGTTTTAAAAATTGAACCTGTTATCCGGGTTTTTAACCCAGCAGAAACTAATAGAAAATAGAATAAACTTGTGTAGACATGATGGTTCAGGACTAAACCAGAAAAATTGAGACAAGGGATCGATAAGGGCTAAGTTATACGACTAAGGCAACGGCTGAGATCAACGAAGCCGAGAGATTAGCATTTCTTTAGCCCAAACAGTAGTTGAACGTAAACAGCTAATGAATTTCCATTAAAACGTAAGAGCGACTATAAAAGGCTATGGGGGACATCTCCAAACCCAGACTCCAGAAAAATCCTAAGTGCTTAGCTCATCAGAAACCCATGCCTCTGCTCAAACCATCAAGCGAACTAGATATGGAACACCATCAAAAAGAAGCAAAACTTGGTCCGCAAAACGAACCAAGTCCATGGGTCGCCAGCGACCCATGGTTTTGGCTCGTTTTGCAAGCCAAAGCTCCCTAGGTCGCCTGTAACCTACCTGTGAGCTGATGATGGTAGGCCTGGTCTAGAAACTCTCCAACCTCTATAAATACCCTGCCACCTGCAACATAAAGAGGATCTTCTTCTTCTCCGGACTGGTTGCTGAAGCTCTGCTGGAATTATTCTTCACTCTCTACCTCCCTCACAACAATCTCCAAAGGAATACACTGTGATTCTCCGATGGATTCCTACTCTGGAGATCCAATCTAGCTAGTAAACAATCAAAACCTTGTAATCAAACAACTCTTGTAACAGCAATCAGTCTATAGTAAAGCTATAAAGTGGACGTTGGCTTCATTAACAGTCGAACCACTATAAAAATTCTCCGTTTTCTTTCTTTTACTATTCTATTTCTATACCTGTTATTTGTGATATTGCTCCGTCATAATAGGGTTGGTGCTTTCAAAATCATACCATGGTGTTAGTCCAATTTTTGGATCAACATTTTGGTGCTTTCACTGAGAACTCCAACGCAGGATCCAGATCTAGCTATCTACTTTGGATCTCATAGGTCCAGAAGATAGATCCCTAATCTCTGCTTGAAGAAATTTCTGTTTTAGAACCAATGGCTCCTGGGAGAAGAAGAACTGCCTTTGGAAGATCCATAGGGGCAGTAATAGATGGAGAAGGAGCTAGTCTCCAACAAGATGAAGTAAATGGTGCTAAGTTAGGAAACCAGGCATCGTGATCCTCCAGTCAGCATGAAGTTATCCTAGAGATGAGCTGAATAAGATGGTTGAGGAGATCAATCAGAAAATGGAAAATAGTCAAAAGGCTCTAATGGAGAACCTCAACGCTCTGTTGACTCTACAATCAAACCCCGCTCCAAGGGCTATGCCTGAACCAGTGAATGCTATAGAACAAGAGAGTTCCTCCATCCCCGGCCTGCATAGAAGGAATGGAAAGCAGCCACAATAAATGGTAACAACAGGATGCGGCATGGAGGAGAATGAGAATACTCCCCCCGGCGTAAGGCAATCAATCTTGAATTTGAATCAGGGGGAAAAAACCCCGTAGGAAGATATAGTTGTCAATCTCTCCGATTCAGAAGATGGAAAGCAAGGTAATCAGATGGAAGAGAACATCAATGTGTTCGATGATGCTAGAAACGTCCAAACTGCACCAGTTACGCCAACTGCAAGCTAACGGGGTCCCACGGGAGTGGCTCTCCCGGAGACAGGAGAGCCTATGCGTCAACCCACGTGCCAAGACCGTTTGCAGAACCAAACACTTGGTGCAGTGACTGATTGTCGCCCCCAAGACTACCGGACATCAAAGGCAAACATAACAGACACAATCAAACAGCTGATGGACGAAAGTAAAAGTCGAAATGATGATGAGTGGGGATCTGTCCCAAGTCAGACCCCTTTTACCGACGAGATCTTGAATGAAAGGTACCCAAACAAATTTACTATGCTGACTATTCCTTCCTACGACGAAACAAAGGACCCAAAACCCCATCTACACAAGTACAGCTAGTACATGGACGGAGCCAATGCTCTAGAAGCCATTCGCTGTCGATGTTTCCCCATTTTTCTAGAAGGAGTTGCGTCTATGTGGTTCACCTGACTTCCCCCAAGATCTATCTCTACCTTTGATCAACTTGCAACGAAATTCCTTGACAAATTCAAGCTCTATACCGCGCAACCAAAAGATGTTTTGTCCCTATATATCTGGGCTAGTTCAAGGGCGCAATGAGTTATTGAGATCATTCATGAGCAGGTTTAACATTGCGGTGACAGAAGTGAGCAACCCTAATGAGGACATGTTTTTTATGGCGTTAGTGCGTGCTATCCATCCGAAAATGGAATTCGTGAAATGGATCAAGATGAAGCAACCTACCAACAGGAAAGACTACAATCGCAAAGCAAGCCAGTACTTGAGGTAGGAAGAAGCACATGAGCTAGAAAGAAAGGCTGCTGGAGTACAACAGATGAACACCAAGCAGAATGGCACGACAGCAAATAAACGCACACACGATCCTGGAAATAACCAGGGAGTCACAAGGAAGAGTGGGAATAAGAAGAGAAGAAATCAGAATTCCGACAAGGGCAATAGTGGTGGCAACAACAAAAGATTTAGACTAGGAGACTATACCCCCCTGAATGACACTCCGGAGAATATTTATCTCGCAACACAAGAAACTGAAGATTTTAGGAAACCACTTAGAAAGGAGGCAACAGAACAACAAAAGCGCTCAGGGAAATTCTGCCGCTTCTATGAGACGCACGGGCATAATACAAACAAATGCTGCCACCTTAAGGACCTCATCGAGGGGTTAATCCAAGACAATAAACTTCAACAATATATGAAGAAGCCGCAAAAACTCAATCAACCTATGGTCCCTCAACCTCCTAGAGAGTAAGGAAATCAAGCTGGAACCAGTGAAGAAGGGTCAAAACGAACTGACCATAGGCTTATTATCGAGACAATATCTGGGGGACCACACCCCGTGCAAAGAAGTAGGGGAGAGATGGAGCGATATGCGAGTTCATTGAAGCATGCTCCAAAGGAATCGTGTTTACCAGTAGATGATGAAACTCCGACCAAGCAGCAGAAGGTTCTGAGCGATGACATAGTGTTTCGTAATCGGGACATCGAAGGGGTTGAAGCTCCAACTCTCGGCCCAATAGTGGTGACAGTAGGAATCGGTCCCACCGTAGTCCGACGAGTGCTGATTGATAGTGGCAGTTCAGTTAACATACTTTTCAAGCGAACTTTTGACCAAATGAAGATTGACATGAAAAGCGTATCCGCATACTAGACTAAGATTCAAGGGTTTACTGGAGAATCCAAACAACCAGTAGGTACAATCAACCTACCTGTGGAGCTTGAAGAGGGTGAGCGACGAGTCACCCTCATTTAGACTTTTGAGATCATGGATGAAATGTCATCATACAATGCATTCTTAGGACGGCCCGCATTAGCCAACTTCAGAATAGCAATGGCCCAATGGTGCCTTACAATGAAGTTCCCTACCGAGCATGGAATTGGAATAGTGAAAGGAGATCAAAGTGTTGTCCGGGAATGCTACATCACAGAATTGCGCGAGTCAAGAAGAAAGGAAATAGGAAAGGATATGGGGAAGGCCCTCCACATCCATGAGCCCTCCGAATAGCAACTACAGAACCGCCCTGGCTTGGGGACCATAGCTGATTCGACAAGACCTTGGACCCTAGGAAGAAGAGCTTAAGGGAGGATCGGGCATCACCGGCAAAGTTAATAGTGTCTTTCCCAGTCTGTATGGATGACCTAGCACGGGTCCTGAAAATTGGGTCGCACATGGGAAACATGATGCGATCAGTTAACCAAATTTCTCCACGCCAATTTGGACGTGTTTGCTTGGACGCACTCTGATATGTATGGGGTGTCACCTGAAATTGCTTGCCACGCGCTCAATATTGACCCCAGATTCACATCGGTAAAGCAGAAAAGGCGCAGCTTGGGCTCCGAGCGGTCTAATGCACTGAGGGAGGAAGTAGATAAACCGATGGCCAACGGCTTCATCCGAGATGCAACTTATCCTAAATGGGTATCAAATCATGTCCTAGTCAAGAAGTTTAACGGAAAATGGCGAACCTGTATTGATTTCTTGGACCTCAACAAAGCCTGTCTGAAGGATAGCTTCCCGCTCCCGAGGATTGATCAACTGGTGGACAGAACAATAGGACATGAGCTACTGTCATTTATAGATGCGTACTCGGGCTATAACCAGATCATGATGCATGAACCATACCAAGAGAACACTAGCTTCATCACCGATTTAGGACTGTACTGCTATAGAGTAATGCCATTCGGCTTAAAAAATGCAGGGGCAATGTACCAAAGGCTAGTGAATACTATGTTCAAACGCCAGATTTGGAAGACTATGGAGGTTTACATGGACGATATGTTAGTCAAATCCCAAGTAGCTGCTAACCATCTGGATAATCTCGCTGAAATGTTCGAAATACTCCGCAAATATGGGATGAAACTTAACCCACTTAAATGTCACTTCGGAGTAGCCTTTGGGAAATTCCTGGGGTTTATAGTGAGTGCCCGGGGCATCGAAGCAAATCCGGAGCAAATAACAGCATTGCGGGAAGTCCAAGCCCGTAAGAATAAGAGAGAACTTCAAAGCTTGAATGGAAAGGTCGTAGCACCGAGTCGGTTCATCTCTAAAGCTATAGACAAGTGCATACCGTTCTTCGACGCACTGAAGAAAGGAAGGAAAAACTTCGAATGGAGTGAAGCTTGCTAGACAGGAGGAACTGCTACGACACATGGAAGCTCCCCTAATTTTATCAAAGCGGGTGGATGGAGAAGTCTTATTCATTTATTTTGCGGTTTCCCCACACGCACTGAGCGCGGATCTCGTGCAGAAAGAAGTGAGAATCCAGCGACCTGTGTACTACATTAGCAATTGATTCACCGGAGCTGAGAAGAATTACTCAAAGCTGGAAAAGCTAGCATATTGCCTTTTGATCGCATCCCGAAAATTGCGACCGTTTTTCCAGGCCCATCTGATTAAAGTATTGACCGATCAGCCCCTGAAGCAAGTTTTATACCGGCTAGAAACTTCCGGACGACTACTCAAGTGGATTATAGAGTTGAGCCAATACAACATCACATACCATCCAAGGAAAGCAATCAACGGGCAGGCGTTGGCCGACTTCATTGCCGAATTTACTGTAAGGGACAGCGAAGAGGAAATTCAGCCGGAAGCAGGCATACAATGGAAGATCTTCGTCAACGGTGCATCAAACAACCTCTGTTCGGGAGCAGGGGTAGTGCTTGAAACCCCCGAAGGGTGAGCCATTAGCTATGCTTTGCGCTTAGAATTCCCAGCAACAAATAACGAAGCAGAATATGAAGCCTTGATCGCTGGGTTAAAGGTTGTGAAGGAACTTGGGATAAAATCTATTCACATATATAGCGACTCCCAACTGGTCGTTTGTCAAGTGAAAGGGGAAAACCAAGCGCGTGGAGAAAATCTAGTCCCGTACCTATCCAAAGTACAAGAGCTGTTAAGTGATATCGAGCACAACACCATAACTCACATCCCACGAGAGCAAAACACCAAAGCAGACTATTTGGCCAAGCTGGAAAGCTCCAGGGAAGCCTAGTCATTGGGATTGGTTTCGATTGAAATGCTAACCAACCTTAGTATAAATGAAATGGACGTGGACTGGATTCTAGAGACTATCGTCGAGCCAGATACATGGATGACACCGATAAATGACTATCTACTTGTAGGAACCCTACCAACTGACCGAAATCAACGGAAGAAGCTCCTCCGCAAGGCGCCAAGGTTCATGATACAGGAAGGGATACCCTATCGAAGGGGATTCTCGACCCCTCTTCTTAGGTGTGTGACCGATGATAAAGCATGATAAATCCTGAAGGAAGTACATGAAGGCGAATGCGGAGACTACACTGGGGTGCAGACACTGGCAAAGAAAGTCCTTCGATATGGATACTTTTGGCCAACAATAAATCGCGACGTGGCAGATCAGTCCAGAAGATGTGACCGCTGTCAAAGATTCAGCAAAATTAAGAGAACTCCTTCAATGGAACCGACACAAATGGTCAGCCCATGGCCATTTGCAATATGAGGGATTGATCTGACTGGTGTCTTTCCAATAGCTAAAGGAGGAGCTAAATATGCTATAGTTTCCATAGACTATTTCACAAAATGGGCCGAAGCGGAACCGCTGGCCACCATAACCACAAAGAAAATTATTAACTTTGTCACTAAAAACACATTTGCAGCTTTGGTGTGCAACAAAAGATCATCATGACAATGGAACCCAATTCGAGAGTGCCGAGTTCAAAGACTTCTGCAGGCGCTTCCGAATCGAGAAAAGTTTGTCCGCAGTGGCTCATCTGCAAGCAAACGGGCAAGTCGAAGCAATAAACAAGATCATCAAATCCACCATCAAAAATCGATTAACAAAGGCAAAAGGAAGTTGGGTTGACGAACTTTCACTTGCATTATGGGCATACAAGACGACACACAAAGTGGCAACTGCCCACACTTCGTTCGCATTAGTATATGGTTCAGAAGCAATGATTTCTGGTGAATTAGAGGTCCCCTCACACCGAAGGAAAAATTTTAATCAAGCGCAAAATGAGCAGCTCCTACTCGAATCGCTAGACATGATTGATGAAAAGAGAGAAGAAGCAGAGTTGAGAACAGCCGCCCACCAAAAAAGGGTTGCACGGTACTTCAGCTCCAAAGTTCATAGTTGGACCTTTGAAGTTGGAGATCTTATGCACAAGCAAGTTTACCCTGTCCCGGGAGCCTTCGGACTGAACTGGGAAGGACCGTATGTCGTTCATCAAAAGCTCGGCGATGGGACTTTCAAGCTGACAACTATCGACGGGATCGCAGTTCCCAAAGCCTGGAATACCGAATCGCTCCACCGTTATTTCACCTAAAAAACTATTTTATGTATTTTCTATTTTTAAGCAAATAAGCCATTCTGGAAATGCTGGTGGCATTGTAAATAGGCAAAGAATCTGCCATGCTTTCTTTAATAAAGTTTGCTTTTTGAACCAATCAAACTGTGTTCATAATGATTACCCGTCGAGTCGACGGAAGCGAATCGACTCAAACCGTTAGATTGGCAGAACTCAATCCTTGCCTCTCGAGAAAGAAAAAACCGGTGTTGCCCCGGCAACCCCGGGAGGTATATAAAAGAATTAACTCCTCGTGTTGTCCAGAGATAGGCAACACCGAGAAGCATAAAAAACTAACTTCCTCGCGTTTCCCGGAGATAGGCAACGCCGAGGAACGTTGAAAACAAACTCCTCACGTTGCCCGGAGATAGGCAACGCCGAGGAGATCGAAAACTAACTCCTTGCATTGTTCGGAGATAGGCAACGCATGGGAGCATCAAAAAACTAACTTCTTTGTGTTTCCCAGAGATAGGCAACGCCGAGGAACGTCGAAAACAAACTCCTCGCGTTGCCCGGGGATAGGCAACGCCGAGGAGCATCGAAAACAAACTCCTCGCGTTGCCCAAAGATAGGCAATGCCGAGGAGCATCGAAAACTAAATTCCTTGCGTTTCCCAAAGATTGGAAACGCCGAGGAATATCGAAACTGACAGTCCTCATGTTGCCCAGAGATAGGCTATACCGAGGAACATCGAAAATGAACTCCTCGCGTTGCCTGGAGATAGGCAACGTCATGGAGCATCAAAAAATAAATTCCTCGCTTTGCTTGGAGATTGGAAACGCCAAGGAACATCAAAAAACTGACACTCCTTGCGTTGCCCGGAGATAGGCTACGCCGAGGAACATCGGAAACGAACTCCTTGCGTTGCCCAGAGATAGGCAACGCCAAGGAGCGTCAAAAGCCGTGCATCTCGTAAGCCGTGCATTCAAATCTGAACTCATCGCGTTGTCCATAGATAGGCAACATCGAAAAACAGCGGAAACAAGCCCCTCGCATTGCCCGAAGATAGACAACGCCGAGGAAACTAAACCCTAAGTTATCAACCACTTGAAGATTATTTGAAGTGAACAGCTCTATGAACTAGGGGGGCATACACCTATACTAAGACAGAACTAAACAAATACAATAAGCTCACAGGTTCTGTCACTCCGAACAATAACAAGTTCACAAGTTCTAACCCGAAGTTTTCAACTTCCAAAGTTCTATCCCGAAGTTTTATCAACTTCCAAACAAAAATCTCTACAACTTAGAAATTTTTATAAGTTTTGTGAATTTCTAAATGTAGATTTCTAAAAAACTTAGAAATTTTTGTGAGTTTGCGAATTTCTAAAAGTAGACTTCTAAAACTTATAAATTTTTTATAAGTTTTGTAAGAGTAAATTTCTAAAACTTAGAAATTTTTACAAGTTTTGTGAACTTCTAAAACTTAGAAATTTCTAAACAAAAATCAACTCCAAACGAAAATTGTTAAAACTTAAAAAAATTTCTATAGTATTGTGAATTTCTAAACAGAAATCCTCTAAGTGCTGTTAATTCCTAAAGTTCTATTACTTTGAGTGAAGGACTTTAGCTATAATCACAGAACTAGCAAAGTATGAAAAGAAACAAGCACAAGTACACAGAGCATATATGAATAGATAGATAAAAATACAGTTAAAATATCATTGTATTGCTTGTGATTTTCTGTACATAGGATCAAAATGTGGGGGGCGTACCCACACAACAACGGCCAACAAAGAGAAAATACAGACTCTATAGTACGAACGCAAGGTGCAGACTCTGCACTTGAACAAAATGACTCGAAAAGAAACCAAAACAAGTCAATCTTCTTGCATGCTATTGGCCAAAATCAAGTCCATCCTCACGCCAGCCATTCAACGCTTCTTGCCACCACTTCTCTTTCTGCCTTTGGTTTGCAGCTTCTGCTTCTATTCGAAAGAGGTGTCGCTGCCAGTAATGTCAACATGCACTTTGGTGGCAATCTCCTCCTCCTCCTCCAAATGTTTTTCAGAAGAGCTTCCCTTTCCTTTGCGTTTTCATGACTTCCGAGAGCTCTTCGAAGCTTTGATAGCCTCCACCATTTTCTTCTTGACGGCAACCAAATCATGCCGAGTCTTCTGTGGTTGCTCCGTCTGCGTCACCTGCTCCTTAGCCTCTGCAGTAGTTATATCACCTTCCAGAGATGTCGAAGGGTCGTCAAAACCCTAGAGCGCCGCAATATTCTCGGCCTCTGGCACCGGTTGTGAGCTAGATGTGGATGTGGAAACCGGAGCAGGAATGGATACAATCTCAGAGGAAGTGAAGATGGCAGCATGCACAAGTGCCGAAGTAGCTGGCGGGTCAACGGGAAGAGTGGATGGACCTATAAGATCAAAACGAAAAGCATTAAATTCCTCTTGCTTCTGTGGCGTAAGATGAAGGCTCCCGAAGTTGGGAGAAGCATGGACGTTACCTGCACCAGAGGAAGGATCATGAATGGTGACCTCGTACTCATCGCCTTCGCCTTCTTTGGAGGGCTCTACCATATGAGAAACAACATTGAGCCCCGAGCTCGTTGGCTGGTCGAGGAGCTGCTTCGATGGTCCGCCCAAGCCAGAAATATAAGGTTTGGTAAGCGCACCGGTGGCGGTCATCAAAGCAGATTCGGTGGCCTCCCTCTCTCGTTCAACCTGAAGGATCTCCTGGCCCTCAAGTAGCGCCTTCTTGGACTCCTCATTGAGATAAGCATCATGTAACTCTTGATCTATGTAAATGTTGCCGCTCTCAGCAAAACGGGATAAGATCTCCTCCCAAACAAGGGTAAGAGTGCACGGGTACTTCGGGCTGAGGTAGCTAAGGCTCCCCTGATGCAACAGGGAGTCCACGTAAAAGTTCAGAATTGTTGCGTCCAGCTTCTTCATTTTCCAATCAAAGGCCTGTCGAAGGTCCAAATAATCTGTCGTCACAGCGGCCTTCTCAACTTCAACAGTAGTCTTGTTGACACTGAGTTAAGCGATCTGAGCCTGTAACTTGGTGATGGTGTCATCTTGGTCGGAGATCGTCCTGTTGTGCCCCTCGATAATTAGATCGTGATCAGCGATTGTCTTCCGTTGAGCTTCGATGGCAGCATTGCAAGTGATCACTTCCTCTTTCAATTTCATCTCCTCCGCATGAATCTTCTTGATTTCGTCTCTCCAGACGATCTCGACCTTCTCATGCGCTTCCTTTAGCTCCTTCATCAGGTTGGCAGTTCTCTTACTGTCTCGAAGTGTTGTTTCCTTCTCCTCCTCCAATTGTTTAATTTTAGCGTCCCGATCAGCCAACGCCCTTTCAAAATCATCTTTCTCAGTTTCAAAGGAGAGGATCTCTTAGTAATTATTCCTATTTGTGTCCACTAGCTGCTTGCAGAGCTTCTCCCATTTCTCAACCTGCTCTAGGTCATTTTGGATAGCTTGGAGATGCGGCACGAAGGAATCCCTGTGAACAGGATGAAGGTCCATGTCAAACTTAACTCCCCTTCAAAACTAGCCCAGAAGAGCCGCCTCAATCTTAGGGGGACCCGCAGGAAGAGTGCAGGCCGGCCTCCGGTGGGGATGAGATGCGCCGGGCAGCAGCAACAATGGAGGAAGATGGAATATGTGTTGGAGGCAGAATCGGGGCAGAAGAGATAGGAATCTCTGGGCCCACGGAAGTGTGTTTGAAAGCCAGTTCTGAAGGATGGGAGCGATAGTCGAACTTTGATTTCTTTACCGGCTCATCTCTTTCCTTATGAGACCGTCTCTTCTCATACCCGCCTTTGTGTGAACGAGCTCTATCTCTCTCCTCTTGGCGACGGGTTTCGGCTTCGAGTTCTTTCCTCCGCCGGTACTCTTCTTCTATCTCCCAAATTTGATGTCGGCTGTAGGAACGCTTCGGGTACCGCTGTGAATCGGTATAGTCCTCGAAGTCGTCGTAAAAGCCTCGCCCTCTTGTTATACCTGGAATAAAGGGTACATGAAAGATTTCAGAAATGCAACATGAGTTGGGAAAATATGCGAGGGAATGAAAAATAAAAACAAGTGCAATCCTAGTGCAACGTACTGTGTTTCTAATATAGTCGAAAGCATCTTCACAAACCGGAACAAACGGGTGTCGAAGGTAGGAGCGGACTGACTTCGGTCATTATAAGCGGGACTGAGCTAACTGAGGGCACGATGTCGCCTGAGCAGGAAGGAGTCATGTCGAATTTAAAATCTCCTTTCATGAGTGCATCGAAATCGATAAAAACGTCGCTGAAATCTCTGAGCCCCGCTCCGACATTCTTATTTGGAGAGTCTGGATGACTTTCGATCTCAAGAATTTTGCCTTCACCGCCTATATCGGGAAGAGATGGACTCGGGGGAGCGGGACTCATCCCCGGTGTTTCATTGCAAGACTCCAGTCTTCACCTTCAGATTTCGATGAAACGTAATCACTGGCAGTAGTTTCACTGCTGCTACTTTCAAACTTCCCCTCCTATTTCTCTGAGTCTGCCATGTCTTTTCCTTCTCTATGTGTGGGCTCCTCTTCCATTTCCTCCTGGATTGGAGGCATTCTGGCTAAACCACTTAGGCCAGCCGTAGTGGTTTCATCCTCCTCATGGGCCTCATCATGTGATCTTTCGAATGGGCCGCCCATCTCCTGACCTTTATCGGAATCGTGTGAAGAAGAAGAGGGTCTTGTGCGAACTCTGGCTCGACCGGGAGAAGGAGCTTCAATTTGAGCGACGGACCTGCCCAGAGCCAACGGTCCGTATTGGCGCAAGTTCTCATCGGTCAGCAAAACTTTAACGCACCTCTCCTCGGCATCAAATTCCTTTAAAGGTTGGCAGATTTCATTAAGAGCTACATCCCTGTTCGACCTTGGGGTAACTGCAAAAAACATGCAATCAGTTAGAAACCCCGTTACAGTACTTAAAAATTCGGCAAATGGGAAAGAGAAGCTCACTCCTCATCGTCCATCGGCGGTTGAACCCCTCGAGGCACTTAACAAGGAAGTACTACGTCTTAAACTATGATAAATTGCTTTACAACCGCAAAATGATCTTCTGGTTCCTTTGGGCTTCGATTATGATCAAAGAGGAATAGTCATCTCTCCTCTTGAGCACCATAAAATACCGCAACTCATCAAAACTCGGAGCACGGTTGAACGTTCGCATGAAAAGGACATGCTAGCAAGTAAGGATGGCATAACCATTCGGATGAAGCTGGAATGGACAATTCCCAAGTTCGAAAGGGTTTTGCGTAGATAATCATTGAAAAGAGGCATGGCTCCATTCAGACACATATATCTATGGCAAGCGGTGTACCCCGAGGGAGGCGTATGAGCAAACTCGTCATTCGCAGCCAGATGCACATCTTCCTCGGGAATCCCATGTTGTAGGCATATATTGTGAAGAACTTTAGCAGTGACCACTGACAAGGCTTGTTCATTTGGATTGAGCAGAACTCGAAAGTTGGGAGGAGTACGGTCCACGATGGGCCCAATCGAAACTAATTGGTCGTACTGGGCTTGCGAGGTGAATGATGATTCAGCTTCGGAGAGCATCGGGCTTCGTCCGCTTGACTTATGGTGTGTGGAAGGTTGCTTCATTCTATATAATAGAACCCACGTCCGAAAATGGTCAGGTAACTCTATCCTAAATTCATAAGTTTCCCCAATCACACTTGAATTTCGAATAAACGTTAACTTGTAATCGACACGTCGGACTTCAAGTGCGAACTGGGGCAAGTGTGTAAGTGTAGTGTGCTATCTATATGGGATAAACTCAGTGCTCAGTACACTGCGAACGCTCTATCCTATGTAGATAGTTCGCTCGCCATGGAAGAAGAAAAGAACTTCCCCGTGTCGATCCATTTTTATCTACTTCTTGCGCACTTACCCGTTATCGATCAATGATCGATAACGGATCCATTGTCCGAAGCGACATGGAAAATTCTTCCCATTGTAGGAACACCAAATGCGGAATAACTAAGTTCTCTAGAAGAATCGGGATAGACTGTTAATACGCCATGCAAGTAGCTATTCTACGAAACTGGAGACAAGTCAATTCTAGTCTAATGGACTAAGATAGCAAAACGTGTCAAGTCTCGGGTCAAATCCCGTATGTCATTCCAAGAGACAACTTGAGACTCGATTTACTATCTTCCTCCATTATACCACAATCAACTCGAACTTCTTGAAATCAACGTCACAAGCGAAGGCCAGACATCAAATCATTGTACCAACATAGCAAATGGATACTTGTCGACAAATCATTACACAAAATCAACAAACCAACTAGGCAAACCCACCTTAAATTGATTTAAAGGCATAAGAACAATCCCAAATCGAACTCAGCAAGCTACGGAGCTGATCGTTGGCGAGCTAACAATAGGTCGGCTACAATCTAACAACGACCCAGGAATTGGATTCGAGCAATATGATGGATTGGTGGCTACTCAAAGAGGGTAGCAGGTCAGTAGTGATCTAGGGTTTGAATTCAAACAAGGCTATGAATCGGTGGTGAATGGATCGAACGAAGTAGGAAAGCAGGTCTAATTGATGCTAAGATTGCTCGGGTCGAATCGCTGGACAGTTGGTCGCGTGGAGGAATGAAGTGTCTCAGGTTGAATGATGGGAATGAGGAAGGCTTGAGTATACTTAGGAAAAGGAAAAAAGCAAAATATTTTGCTAAGTAATTGGGTCGCCAGCGACCCGACTTATCCTTAAAAAATTTCCATGCACATAGGTATACATGCATTTAAAGGAAAAGAAGGAAGAAAACTTCATCTACTCATCTCAAACCTGACCGATTATAGCTGTTCGTCACTCCAAGGCATGCCAAAAAGCTACAAGCGGAAATGTAATACATTATGATGAGTAATAATAGTCAGAACCAAAGAAAGATGGCCAGTGACACTGGGCTAACATATTCGTAAAGCTCTAATGCCGTCATTTGGAAATCAACAAATGGATATTGAAAACGATAACTTCCAAAGCACGCCTTGTTTACAACGAAGACGTACTCTGGGGGCAATTGTTATCCGGGTTTTCAACCCAGCAGAAACTAATAGAAAACAGAATAAACTTGTATAGACAGGATGGTTCAGGACTTAACCAAAAAAACTGAGACAAGGGATCGGCAAGGGCTAAGCTATATAACTAAGGAAATGACTGAGATCAACGAAGCCGAGAGATTAGCATTCCTTTAGCCCAAACAGCAGATGAACGTAAACAGCTAGTGAATTGCCATCAAAACGTAAAAGCAATGATAAAAGGCTATGAGGGACATCTCCAAACCCAGACTCTAGAAAAATCCTAAGTGCTTAGCTTATCAGCAACCCATGCCTCTACTCAAACCATCAAGCGAACTAGATATGGAACACTATCAAAAAGAAGCAAAACTTGGTCTGCAAAACGAACCAAGTCTATTGGTCGCTAGCGACCCATAGGCCATGGATCGCCAACGACCTATGGTTTTTGGCTCGTTTTGCGAGCCAAAGCTCCCTAGGTCGCTTGTAACCTACCTGTGAGCTGATGATGGTAGGCCTGGCCCAGAAACTCTCCAACCTCTATAAATACCCTGCCACCCGCAACATAAAGAGGATCTTCTTCTTCGGACTGGTTGCTGAAGCTCTACCGGAATTATTCTTCACTCTCTATCTCCCTCACAACAATCTCTAAAGGAATACACTGTGATTCTCCAGTGGATTCCTACTCGGGAGATCCAATCTAGCTAGGAGACAATCAAAGCCTTGTAATCAAACAACTCTTATAACAATCAGTCTATAGTAAAGCTATAAAGTGGACGTAGGCTTCATTAAGAGCCGAATCACTATAAAAATTTTGTCTTCTTTCTTTTACTGTTCTATTTCTATACCTGTTATCTGTGATATTGCACTGTTAGAACAGGGCTGGTGCTTTCAAAATCAAACCAGGGTGTTGGTCCATTTTTTGGGTCAACAAAACCTAAATGCTTTCGAAAGGTTTAAGGTTTTGATGGTTTCGAAAGGTTTTAAGGAAGGTTTCTAAGGGGTGGTTCCCCAATGGTTTTGAAAGGCTTAACCAATGGTTTCAAATGGTTTAAAGGAAAGGTTTTCAAAATATTTCAAAAGGCTATGTTTAAAAGTTTTAAAGATAGGATGTCTATGGATTTTAGCTTTCGAAGGATAAAGTATTTCAATGGTTTCGAAAGGTTTATGTAAATGAGTTCGAAAGGAAGGTTTCTCTTGTCCTAGATGAAAGGAAGGGTTTATTTGGTTATGAAAGGGATACTTTCAATGGGATCGAAAGGGGCTCTTTCAAAGGTTTAAATGTTTTCATCAACAAAGATTTGGGTAAAGTATATATAGCATGGCAAGGTGATTTTGAGTAAAGCATAGATTATATATTTTCCTTATTTAAGTTTGGTTTAAAGGTTTTAAATCAATTTGAGATGAAAATGTTTTCAAGGAAAATTTAAGGGAAGATTACCTTAAGTAAAATGACTCGGATAATAAAATACCAGATGGGACTGGTATAGGGTTGCGCCCTATACATTAGCTATTAGCCCCAGCTAATTTAGTCCAAAATTCCAGTGTGTAGGGCTTTGTCACAAGTAAGTCTAAAATTATGATTACACACAGAAGGGAATATATATTTGTATACAGATAGGTTATTGGTGAGCCCGCAAAACCATTAGGATCAGGTGACCCTGGGAGATGTCAAGTTAGGGACAAACTGTCCAGAAGAGGAGTATTTAACAGATAGCTAGAGACAGACCATCAAGAAGAGGAGTGTCTAATAGGTGTTAGATTATTTTGATTATATTGTCTGGTAGGCCCGAGTTAGCCAAAGGTTAGTAGTTAGCCAAACAAAACTATAGTGTTCGGACAGATAATTCATTTGTTACCTGATATGTATGTTTACATAATAATGCTTTACGGTTTTAACCACTTTTGGTTGTAGGATAAAGGTTTACAAAAATATGTTTTAAAAGGATATTAGTGAGGGGAAACCCATTCCGCTAAGCGGCGTGGTCTCACTTAATATCAAATAACCGAGATGTATAGTATTATTCACACCAGGCTTTATGTATGAATTGAAGTTTATGTTTTCCCCTTAAACTCTCGAGTGCTCAAAATTGATTTGAGTAGGCTGAGGGTTGAGGATTTATAGGTTTTAGTAGGTTTGCGACTAAAGCTTCCGGAGACGAGCAGGTGGCTGACAGATAGCTATTTAGGAGTTGCAGTTTGTTTCATTTTGATGTATTTCCGCTATGTTTGTAATAAGACAATTATGACTATTTAGTACTCTGGTCAACCAATGGGGCATCATCATATGTTGCTCTTGGTGTATTTATGTAATAACTATATTTTATCTAAACCTTGGAAAGCAATGGGATTATGTAACTTGAATATGAAACATATGTTTTTAAATGTAATCAGTAAAATGTTGTTTTTGGAAATCTGTGATTTTGTTCATATTCAAGTGCTTCTGATATTATGGATACCATTAACATAGACGTATTTAGTCGCCGAAAGTTAATACTATGGATGACCGCAACATCTGTAGCGCTTAGCTTTAGGCCTCGAGATAGGGGATGTTACAACTTAGTATCAGAGCATAGGTTTATGAAAAAATTTAACTAAAATGATTTTTGAAAAACATAATCCTGAGGAATTAGAGAAAAGATCGGGGTATGGGATAAAGCTATAGTAATGTACTTGAATTTGCTATATATAAGTATATGTTGTATCTCTAGTCTCCTATCTATATTAGGATATTCTTCTGTATCTCACAAGGCTTGAATACAGATATGGATGCAAGAAGAGTTAATCTTAAAGGATGCACCACAACAAATGGTAATGCCAGACCAAATACGAGAAGAAACCAAGGTCGGGCACAAGCTGATAGTATGGGTGCTGGAATCTTGCAAATGGATATAGGAGCGATGTATCAGTTTTTCATGAATATGATGCAAGCCGGTGTTGCTGCTAGAGTAGTTAGAGGAGGAGTTCAGGAAGCTCCGGTGGTCAAAAATTATGCTATTCTAAGTAGAAACTATGTTAGGCTTGGAGGAAAGCCGTTTATTGAAACTGAAGATGCTACTGAGGTGGAGAGCTGGTTGCTGCATTGTGAAAGGTCTTTGCAAACTTGGGGCTCAATTGATGATTATAAGAGGAGGTTGCATCAAGACACCTTCAGGGAGCAGCTTTGTTTTGGTGGAATAGTGTGACTGTTGTAGTGAATGAAGAGACCATGACATGGGCCGAGTTCAGGAGAAGGTTCGAAGAGAGATTCATGTTAGTAATGGCTAGGTCTACCTTGCTTAGAAAGTTTGCTAAGTTGGAGCAAGGGGATATGACTATGTTGGAGTATTCTGGAAGATTCAAGGAGTTGGCTAGATATGGATATGCCACTGTTGATATTGTGCTGCAGAGAAATGAGAAGTTCATAAGGAGGTTGAAGTCTGAGTTGGCAAGGGCTACATTACCTCATATTAGAGATCCTTGTGATATGGTAGTAGAGATGGCATTGAGACATGAGGAAATGCTTGATTTGTTGGAGAAGAGTAAGGCAAAGAAAGTCTAGGTGGGGTAGAGTCAGAAAAGAAAATTCCTATAAGGACCCGATTCTTCGACTTCCGAAAATCGACATTGATACGTCCACTGTATCAACTGTCGAGCAAACGAATGCCGGAAAACCGAATTCTTAGGGTTTTAAAAGAAGAGGTAGAAGAAAAGATAGAAGAAAAAGAAAGAAGAACAACAATAGAAAACACAAAACAGAAAACAATATCAGAATCTCACATATCGCAGCGGAACAATATATAATAGATAATCACTAGTCTTTTAAAACAAAGGACTATATCAGTTTATACATACATCAATCAGAATCAATATACAAAAATGGACAGTTATATAAACTTGTCCTCATACAGAATACACAGCGGAATAAATACAATCAGATACAAATACTACGTCTCGTCATCCAGCTTCTTTCCAAAGCTCCAGAATATCCAGAATATCCTGATAACCTAACTCTAGACTGCCCGTGTGGAAATTGGTGGGCACCCAGAGTTTAGAAGGGAACAATAAACTCCGAGTCAGTCATGGTGACTGGTGTGAGATCGTAAAACAGTTATTTTTCACAAAGAAAATAAAACAGATTCGCAATGCTTTTGGAAAATGAAACTACCATAAGATCTCCCGCCACACACACAATGCAAACGCAGAATTGGAGGAGATTTCTTCTTATGATAGTCAAAGATGCTTACTACGCAAATCATTGGATTATTATTATTAATGTCTAGTGTAGAAAACATTTCGAAAGTATAATATTAATCTTAGCCAGCATAGGTACCATTATAGTATGCCTACTATAGCTGCTATATTAGATAGCAGGTTCTACAACTAAAGCCGTACAAGTTTCGTATTTGGGAAATGGATTTCCAACAAATGGTCAGGCTAAGGAACTTCCTTTCTTCCTGCCGAATAGGATCGCCTCTGGCTGGACGTCCCGAGAGACAAACTGCTCTCTGCCAAACAAGGCCGGGTTACCCCTGTAACAGGTAACTCACGAATATGTCATCACCCGGTCCTTTGGGACCTTTATCCGAGTGCTCGATAACCAACATCACACATCATAAATAAAGTGTATTAACATGAGTAAGTATCTGGGCTCCATACCATGATACTACCCCTTTCCAGAAGGAAATGACATACCCTAAAGGGCGCGACCCTCATAACCTTGCCGCAACATTCCTGTTTCGACCATTTCCGGGTTGTTGAGGCCCTGACGAAGTCTCGTCCACAAAGCTACGCTTTTTCAAAAAGCCACGCTTTGGGTCAACAGATGATCAACCTATGATCACAAAGATAAATGATCAAACAAATGATCATATCACAAATGATCAAACACTGATCATCACACAGCAACACTCATCATGCCACATTACCAAATTGGGAATATATCGTTGATAACCTTCAATTACATAACCTCTGAGCTCGTATGTCTCAGAGAAGGGTGTTAAGCTAAGAGAATAAATTCTCCGCCACCAACAGATATGTATTTGAAAGAAATCAGCTTTATATCTCAAAGTGTAATGTCAGACACACAATCCATACAAGTCTGTTCCGGGATCGAACAGAACCGAAGGCACTTCTCACGAAGCCCTTGCAAATCCGGATAATTTCCAATCACGTCCGGACTTCCCGTCACTAAGGGTGATAAAACCTCTAAATCGGAGATCAAACGATGTAGAGTAACTCGACGGTAATCCTTCCGTTTTAAAAATATCCGGTCTTCAACACCGGTCATCAAATGCAATTCATAACGACGTATCACATATTCGGAATGGGTTATACGACCCCATGGTCCTTTCCCGGCTAACCCGAATAGTGAGCGCTTATTCAAAAATAAGTGTGGCATTCAAATTCATCCAATTCACAACAAATACCCATTCAAGGTAATTATTGATAGTCGGTTATTTAACTATCAATAAAGATGCGCAACATCATCAGATTCCAAATAATTTACCAAATTATTTATTTTCCAAAATATCTTTACTAGATATATAATTTCCACATTTCAAGAATAAATTAACGTTTATTTTTAAAAACGAATTTCCATTTCTTTTATAAATTCCATAGTGAATTTATATTTTCAAAATATCTACTGATATACGATTTTCAATCGATTTCAAATATTCACTTTCGATTTATCTTTAAGAAGATAAATCTCAAAACGTTCATTTCATATTGGAAAAGCAATTCCATACTTATTTAAAAATAAGTAATTCACAAATCTATTTATTTTCAACGTTTGAAAATATTCGATATACTTAAATCAATATTAAGTATATATTTCATTCTTTAAGGAGATCATTTAATATAACAACATCTATTTGAGTCAAAACGAATGTTACGTAAAACATCGTTACGACGACTCAAAAATCACTAGTATAGGGATTCGGATTTTAAGATAGATATATAAATCCCAATACTACATAAAAGATTTTCTTTCGAAAATCATTTACTATAACAACAGTGTTATAGTCCACCATTTCCTTATTTCTCGAAAACGTCTATTTCAACAATGAATGTTGAAATCTATGATTTCGATATTTAACACATTTTAAAACATCGTTTAAAATAATTACTTCATTTTCAATGTCACTTTCCCAAAACAATATCCATTTTACTTAACAATATATTCACTGTCCAAAATCGTGAATATACTTCACTAACCAAATTTCAATATTTTCTACACATTTATTTCAAGAATTATCCACTATCCAAAATCGTGGATAAAATTCCCAACCAAACTCTTATTTTTACAACATTCAACTTAAAGGATAATTCGTTGTCCAAAATCACGAATATATCTCCTTTACTAACTTTTACGTTTTATTCATTAAATTCAATTGATTTCGAATTTACAAACAATGTTTATAAATTCCATTCCTATTTATAAAAACTTCAACTTATAATTTTATAGATATCAACTTTATAAATCTTTTATATAGACCGTTTACAATATTCAAAATCCCAACTTAAACCATTTTATAAATAAATCAACTTTTATTTCAAAAATCACCCTTTGGTTATATTTCACCAAAAATCTTAACTTTTATAACTTTAAAATTTTAAACGTTTATTTATTTGAAATAAATCAATTCAAAAATTCAATAAAACGTCTACTTTCAAAAATCACTTAAAAATCCCTTTCAAGTAAAAGTTGTTATTTTAAAACTTCAAAACTGAATCCGATGATGCAACAGCACCAACTAGTCAATCACAACAACAAACATCATATATCAATATGATAACAGAATATACATCAATATCTGTAAATAAATAAATACTGGTGAGGAATCCAGTTGGATCCCTCCAACCTGTTTCCCTGCATCCACAGACGTTAGCACAATACCCATTCCACTTCGAGGTGGAATATCGCGGTATATGGGTTTTATAAAAATCATCCGCTTACTAACGGCGCAATAGGGTCTCATCCGCTATACGAGGCGGGAAATCAATCAATCCAATATATACATATGCCAATATGTATATATTGCTATATATATAGATATATCCTACTATATCTAATATCACATCCAAACAGTCAAACAAACAATAACTGTAATCCAAATATATTTTTGAGTGAGAAGATCTCACCTTAGCTTTTGATTTTGCATTCCATTTCCATTCTGGTTTGTTTTTCTCGATTTACAGACCTTGTATGAACAATTTAAATGATTTATTAATATTTGAATTAACTCGAATAACCCGTTACTATTTAATAAATTTAATCTACTAATAATTGGATTTTAAACTAAATTTTCCTTTAATAGATTATTTTTAGTAACTAAAAATAATTATATAAGTTTACTAAATAAATTAATTTCCAATAATACATTAATTTAAAATAATCAAGTAAATTAAAATGTGTATATGTATATATTTATTTTTGAAACTTCATACATACTTAACATAGTCTATATAGATTTAATTTAAACAAAGAAGTCGTCACCATATGCAAATGGAATATGAATAGGTATATTCACTTTATTTTACGTTTTTAAACTGTTCACTAATTTAAACAAAGAAACATATATATATATACACTTATACTACCCTTATCCTTCTCTGTGTATACATACTTTTATATATACATCCTTAAATAAAACATATTTACTGTAACTTAATCTGAAACTGAACTGTGTGCATATATATATTTATCCTACTTTTGAAAACGCATATGTTTATCAAAATAAATTTATATTCCCAGTTAATAACTTTTGCTAATTCAACTAATTCAAATGTTTAGCTAATATCAAGATTATACCTCATCTAGTCGCCAATAGACCTTCGATCGAGAGTCGCTATTATTTCTAAACTGTCGAGCATCCCTCAGGTTCGAAACCCTAGCCCATCTTTGCTCCCTTCGATGATGTAGTTCCCGATGTTCGCTTGGCCATCGCGTGAACGAGATCGCAGCCGCCTCTTGCCCTAAATACACTCGAGACCACCCATCAATGTCGAGCTCGAGATCGAACCACCCAGGCTCGAAGTGCCCTAGCTCGCGTATGCCTCGGTCGCCATTTCTTTTTTCTTTTTTTTCTTCTCGAGCGAGGCTACGATTTTTAAATTTTTTCGTGATAGAGGAAAGCAATTTGGGGAGAACGAGCTTCAAATTTAAAACAGATTGAAAAGGGCACGAAGTATTTAGTTCGAATGAGGCGGCCATTATCTTTGAACAATGGATTTGAAAATTATAAAAGCTCGGCTTTGTTTTTGAATGACAAGGAATGGATATGCGATTTTTAATTTCGGCCATTAAATTTTCTTCTGTGATTTTGAAAAGAGGGAAAAGAAAAGGAATGGGTACGAAGGGGACATATCGGTGGTGGGTTGTACGTATTGTTGGGTTATAGGAAAGCAATTTTATTTTATTTAAATTCAATCGGTCCCAGTATAAATTTCTACGCGTTTATTTACCGTATGGTCACACAACAACTCCGATCAATACGAAATTTGAAATCCGGTAATAATACAATATTACGGATCCAATGAAACTGGTTTCGTCGAATTTCGAGACTGTGCCTCGGACGGCTATTTTTAATATTGATTCGAACAATAAAATTCAAAACTGAACAGAACAGTTTCAAATTCAATTCTGAAAGTTCTATTACCTTCAGAATTATCAATATAAATTTCCTAAGCCTTTGAAATATTTTTAGTCGGCTCAAAACTGAAGATTCAAATTTTTGTTCAATTCAATAGATTTAATTTCTAAAATTTAATCGCCAAATTCAAAGTTATACTGGGGATTCAAATTAAATTATCGTTCAAATATTTAAAATTAATTAAATATTTTCAATTTAATTTGTTCAAAATTCTAGGTCGTTACAATCTTCCCTCCTTAAAAGAATTTCGTTCCGAAATTACAAGTCAGGAAAAATGGTCCTTAACTCGTCTACTATTTTTCAACATCCAATAGTTTTATCAAATTTTTTTCAAAACAAATCTTTCTACTAAAGGTTCATTGTCAATTAAACTAGCTTTCCAACTTCAATTATAGTTCAAAACAACATTGTTTAACTCCTCAATTCAAATTCGAGTTTAAATTCAAATTTTAAACTTACAAAATTTTCCCAAAAATTTTCTAACACTCGAAATTTTCGAAAAATTTCGCCAGCGTTTCCTTTGCACGGCTAACACGGTACGACTACAAAACGTCCCTACGGACTCTCAGATTTTAAAAAGAAAAGAAAAAGCCAAGCGACTAGAGAAGAAAATCATCAAATCTCATATTGAAATTTAAATACTTACCTTTTGTCGAGCAATTCAAATTTATCTTTGGAATCAAAAATCCCAATTCCTTTATACACCTGTATATTCTACTAGCCATAATATCTAGTTACAACATTCAAACCATTTTGCAATTTCTGTTACAAAATTTTCAACACTTACTTCTTATATCATTTCTAATTCACTATTGAAGTTATATATTCTTTTCATTCAAGTTTACATTTCAATTTCATTTGAATTCAATTCCAACATTTAATTCAATTTGGATTCAGTTTATCTTCTGAATATTGAATTTTATCGATTATCTTTAGTTCACTTCAAACTAATCTTGAAACTTCATTTAATTTCGCACAATTCACATTTGTTTTCAACATTCAGTTTCAATTTCCAGTTTTATCTTTATTCAATCATCACTTAGAATAATTTCAATATCACATTTACTTAAGAATTTCACACTTCATTTCTTAGGTTCAATATAAATATTCCATATACACATTATATTTATTTTCAATTTACCACTTCGGTTAAATCTACTTACATTTAAATTGGATTTCAAATTCCATATGAATTTTAATTTCTCTTTCAATTCACATTTATAATTATTCAATTCAATTCTACTGCTTACAACTTCAAAATGAATCTCAATTTTCAATTTCACTTTCATTTATTCAAATTTATTCACTTATACTTTCTTTAATTTAACTCTATCTTTTAAGTTAAATTTATTCTATCAAAATTCAAATTGTATAAGTTATCAACTTAATAATATTTCATAAATACTTCTATATAGTATTCCAGAGTTTTACCAACCTTCAAAAAATCATTTTGAAAACAATTCAAATTATCCTTTGAATTTTCTAAAACAAAATCCAAATTTTCAAACAACTTCCATTTAAAACGATTTGGCAGCAATTCCTCTTTTGGAAACCCGAAAATGAACATCAATGATGCCGCGGTCATTACCGAAGTTATTTTCCAGCGACCGAAAAGAGTTTAGAGCTTTCATCTCTCCAAAATATTTTTCAAACCTTTGAAATTCATTTTCAAATCAAAAAGGAATTCAATTTCTAAAATTTCCAAATTCTTTCAATTACATTTCCAAAAACTTCTCTGGAATTCCGTTTCAAATTACAAATCACATTTATAATTTATATTCTCAAATTTCATTTGTATACGAATCCATTTCCTTATGCTTCAATTCGCATTTATAAATTTCATTTGTTAATTGAATTTATCTTCAATCTTTGGTTATTATTTTAGTTTCTCATTCCATTTCATATAACAATGATAATATTTCAATGTTATTACCTCCTAACAACCAAGCATCCATATACTATAATAATTCATAGAAAATCATTTCTTTTCTATACAAAACAGTTTTGGGTAAAATTATTTCATTTACCCCATTTAAAAGAATACTGTGTCAGTTTATCTTGTTTAAGAGTTTAGAAACCCCTATCGATTACAGTTAGCTAGACTGTACCGACCAGAATCTATAAACAATCAACCGATAAGTCACCACAATACAAAACAAAATTTATATTCACTAACAAATACACGCTCATATCTATTATTACACTCAAACTCATTCTAGAGTACTACTGACTCTATCTCTAATGAGTAACACCCAACAGAACAGGGTTGTCGCTTAACCGGGTGCTCTGAAACCACGCTGTAAGGACCCGATTCTTCGACTTCCGAAAATCGACATCGATACGTCTACTGTATCAACTATCGAGCAAACGAATGACGGAAAACCGAAATCTTAGGGTTTTAAAAGAAGAGGTAGAAGAAAAGATAGAAGAAAAAGAAAGAAGAACAACAACAGAAAACAATATCAGAATCTCACATATCGCAGCGGAACAATATATAATAGATAATCACTAGTCTTTTAAAACAAAGGACTATATCAGTTTATACATACATCAATCAGAATCAATATACAAAAATGGACAGTTATATAAACTTGTCCTCATACAGAATACACAGCGGAATAAATACAATCAGATACAAATACTACGTCTCGTCATCCAGCTTCTTTCCAAAGCTCCAGAATATCCAGAATATCCTGATAACCTAACTCTAGACTGCCCGTGTGGAAATTGGTGGGCACCCAGAGTTTAGAAGGGAACAATAAACTCCGAGTCAGTCATGGTGACTGGTGTGAGATCGTAAAACAGTTATTTTTCACAAAGAAAATAAAACAGATTCGCAATGCTTTTGGAAAATGAAACTACCATAAGACCTCCCGCCACACACACAATGCAAACGCAGAATTGGAGGAGATTTCTTCTTATGATAGTCAAAGATGCTTACTACGCAAATCATTGGATTATTATTATTAATGTCTAGTGTAGAAAACATTTCGAAAGTATAATATTAATCTTAGCCAGCATAGGTACCATTATAGTATGCCTACTATAGCTGCTATATTAGATAGCAGGTTCTACAACTAAAACCGTACAAGTTTCGTATTTGGGAAATGGATTTCCAACAAATGGTCAGGCTAAGGAACTTCCTTTCCTCCTGCCGAATAGGATCGCCTCTGGCTGGACGTCCCGAGAGACAAACTGCTCTCTGCCAAACAAGGTCGGGTTACCCCTGTAACAGGTAACTCACGAATATGTCATCACCCGGTCCTTTGGGACCTTTATCCGAGCCTCGATAACCAACATCACACATCATAAAGAAAGTGTATCCACATGAGTAAGTATCTGGGCTCCATACCATGATACTACCCCTTTCCAGAAGGAAATGACATACCCTAAAGGGCGCGACCCTCATAATCTTGCCGCAACATTCCTGTTTCGACCATTTCCGGGTTGTTGAGGCCCTGACGAAGTCTCGTCCACAAAGCTACGCTTTTTCAAAAAGCCACGCTTTGGGTCAACAGATGATCAACCTATGATCACAAAGATAAATGATCAAACAAATGATCATATCACAAATGATCAAACACTGATCATCACACAACAACACTCAGCATGCCACATTACCAAATTTGGAATATATCGTTGATAACCTTCAATTACATAACCTCTGAGCTCGTACGTCTCAGAGAAGGGTGTTAAGCTAAGAGAATAAATTCTCCACCACCAATAGATATGTATTTGAAAGAAATCAGCTTTATATCTCAAAGTGTAATGTCAGACACACAATCCATACAAGTCTGTTCCGGGATCGAACAGAACCGAAGGCACTTCTCACAAAGCCCTTGCAAATCCGGATAATTTCCAATCACGTCCGGACTTCCCGTCACTAAGGGTGATAAAACCTCTAAATCGGAGATCAACCGATGTAGAGTAACTCGACTGTAATCCTTCCGTTTTCAAAAATATCCGGTCTTCAACACCGGTCATCAAATGCAATTCATAACGACGTATCACATATTCGGAATGGGTTATACGACCCCATGATCCTTTCCCGGCTAACCCGAATAGTGAGCGCTTATTCAAAAATAAGTGTGGCATTCAAATTCATCCAATTCACAACAAATACTCATTCAAGGTAATTATTGATAGTCGGTTATTTATCTATCAATAAAGATGCGCAACATCATCAGATTCCAAATAATTTACCAAATTATTTATTTTCCAAAATATCTTTACTAGATATATAATTTCCACATTTCAAGAATAAATTAACGTTTATTTTTAAAAACGAATTTCCATTTCTTTTATAAATTCCATAGTGAATTTATATTTTCAAAATATCTACTGATATACGATTTTCAATCGATTTCAAATATTCACTTTCGATTTATCTTTAAGAAGATAAATCTCAAAACGTTCATTTCATATTGGAAAAGCAATTCCATACTTATTTAAAAATAAGTAATTCACAAATCTATTTATTTTCAACGTTTGAAAATATTCGATATACTTAAATCAATATTAAGTATATATTTCATTCTTTAAGGAGATCATTTAATATAACAACATCTATTTGAGTCAAAACGAATGTTACGTAAAACATCGTTACGACGACTCAAAAATCACTAGTATAGGGATTCGGATTTTAAGATAGATATATAAATCCCAATACTACATAAAACATTTTCTTTCGAAAATCATTTACTATAACAATAGTGTTATAGTCCACCATTTCCTTATTTCTCGAAAACGTCTATTTCAACAATGAATGTTGAAATCTATTATTTCGATATTTAACACATTTTAAAACATCGTTTAAAATAATTACTTCATTTTCAATGTCACTTTCCCAAAACAATATCCACTTTACTTAACAATATATTCACTGTCCAAATTCGTGAATATACTTCACTAACCAAATTTCAATATTTTCTACACATTTATTTCAAGAATTATCCACTATCCAAAATCGTGGATAAAATTCCCAACCAAACTCTTATTTTTACAACATTCAACTTAAAGGATAATTCGTTGTCCAAAATCACGAATATATCTCCTTTACTAACTTTTACGTTTTATTCATTAAATTCAATTGATTTCGAATTTACAAACAATGTTTATAAATTCCATTCCTATTTATAAAAACTTCAACTTATAATTTTATAGATATCAACTTTATAAATCTTTTATATAGACCGTTTACAATATTCAAAATCCCAACTTAAACCATTTTATAAATAAATCAACTTTTATTTCAAAAATCACACTTTGGTTATATTTCACCAAAAATCTTAACTTTTATAACTTTAAAATTTTAAACGTTTATTTATTTGAAATAAATCAATTCAAAAATTCAATAAAACGTCTACTTTCAAAAATCACTTAAAAATCCCTTTCAAGTAAAAGTCGTTATTTTAAAACTTCAAAACTGAATCCGATGATGCAACAGCACCAACTAGTCAATCACAACAACAAACATCATATATCAATATGATAACAGAATATACATCAATATCTGTAAATAAATAAATACTGGTGAGGAATCCAGTTGGATCCCTCCAACCTGTTTCCCTACATCCACAGACGTTAGTACAATACTCATTCCACTTCGAGGTGGAATATCGCGGTATATGGGTTTTATAAAAATCATCCGCTTACTAACGGCGCAATAGGGTCTCATCCGCTATACGAGGCGGGAAATCAATCAATCCAATATATACATATGCCAATATGTATATATTGCTATATATATAGATATATCCTACTATATCTAATATCACATCCAAACAGTCAAACAAACAATAACTGTAATCCAAATACATTTTTGAGTGAGAAGATCTCACCTTAGCTTTTCATTTTGCATTCCATTTCCATTCCGGTTTGTTTTTCTCGATTTACAGACCTTGTATAAACAATTTAAATGATTTATTAATATTTGAATTAACTCGAATAACCCGTTACTATTTAATAAATTTAATCTACTAATAATTGGATTTTAAACTAAATTTTCCTTTAATAGATTATTTTTAGTAACTAAAAATAATTATATAAGTTTACTAAATAAATTAATTTCCAATAATACATTAATTTAAAATAATCAAGTAAATTAAAATGTGTATATGTATATATTTATTTTTGAAACTTCATACATACTTAACATAGTCTATATAGATTTAATTTAAACAAAGAAGTCGTCACCATATGCAAATGGAATATGAATAGGTATATTCACTTTATTTTACATTTTTAAACTGTTCACTAATTTAAACAAAGAAACATATATATATATATATATATCTATACTTATACTACCCTTATCCTTCTCTGTGTATACATACTTTTATATATACATCCTTAAATAAAACATATTTACTGTAACTTAATCTGAAACTGAACTGTGTGCATATATATATTTATCCTACTTTTGAAAACGCATATGTTTATCAAAATAAATTTATATTCCCAGTTAATAACTTTTGCTAATTCAACTAATTCAAATGTTTAGCTAATATCAAGATTATACCTCGTCTAGTCGCCAATAGACCTTCGATCGAGAGTCGCTATTATTTCTAAACTGCCGAGCATCCCTCAGGTTCGAAACCCTAGCCCATCTTTGCTCCCTTCGACGATGCAGTTCCCGATGTTCGCTTGGCCATCGTGTGAACGAGATCGCAGCCGCCTCTTGCCCCAAATACACTCGAGACCACCCACCAATGTCGAGCTCGAGATCGAACCACCCAGGCTCGAAGTGCCCTAGCTCGCGTACGCCTCGTTCGCCATTTCTTTTTCTTTTTTTTTCTTCTCGAGCGAGGCTGTGATTTTTAAATTTTTTCGTGATAGAGGAAAGCAATTTGGGGAGAACGAGCTTCAAATTTAAAACAGATTGAAAAGGGCACGAAGTATTTAGTTCGAACGAGGCGGCCATTATCTTTGAACAATGGATTTGAAAATTATAAAAGCTCGGCTTTGTTTTTGAATGACAAGGAATGGAGACGCGATTTTTAATTTCGGCCATTAAATTTTCTTCTGTGATTTTGAAAAGAGGGAAAAGAAAAGGAATGGGTACGAAGGGGACATATCGGTGGCGGGTTGTACGTATTGTTGGGTTATAGGAAAGCAATTATATTTTATTTAAATTCAATCGGTCCCTGTATATATTTCTACGTGTTTATTTACCGTATGGTCACACAACAACTTTGATCAATAAGAAATTTGAAATCCGGTAATAATACAATATTACGGATCCAATGAAACTAGTTTCGTCGAATTTCGAGACTGTGCCTCGGACGGCTATTTTTAAATATTGATTCGAACAATAAAATTCAAAACTGAACAGAACAGTTTCAAATTCAATTCTGAAAGTTCTATTACCTTCAGAATTATCAATATAAATTTCCTAAGCCTTTGAAATATTTTTAATCGGCTCAAAACTGAAGATTCAAATTTTTGTTCAATTCAATAGATTTAATTTCTAAAATTTAATCGCCAAATTCAAAGTTATACTGGGGATTCAAATTAAATTATCGTTCAAATATTTAAAATTAATTAAATATTTTCAATTTAATTTGTTCAAAATTCTGGGTCGTTACAATTCCTTCATAAGAAGGGTGCTTAGAAAGGTGGAGCCATGAAGAGAGGAAAGTCTGAAGTGGTTTATTATAAGTGCGACAAGAAGGGGCACTTTGCTAATGAATGTCGAACAGGAAAGGCTAAGGATGTGATCGGGAAGATGAACATCAAGTGCATCAATTGCAATCAGATTGGCCACTATAAGAACCAATGCAAGAACCAGCAAAGGGAGGAAGAGGAAAAGTATTTGCATTGGAACTAGCTACCGCGAGGCCAATGGCACAGGAGAAAGGGAAATCAGTATTGGAAGGTACAGTTCAGATCCATGATATATCTGTTAGCATTTTGTTTGATACAGTTGCATCGCATTCTTTTATATCTCGATGTTTGGTAGATAAGCTTAACCTAGAACCCACATATTTAGTTGCTTCCTTAAGAGTTTCAAATCCGATAGAAGGGTATGCGACACTTGGGATGAAGTGTGACCACTTAGAGTTTGACTAGCTAGGTTACACCTTTGTTTGCAGTGTGCATGTGTTTGACTTTGTAGGGTTCGGAATTATATTGGGTATAGATTGGTTAAGTAAGTACGATGCTAGGTTATTTTTCCACGATAGGAAAATATCACTTAAGCACCCTGATTGTAGTGATCGGATTGTATATACCGTAGAAAGCCCTAGTAGTGAGGTGAATGCTTTGTTGGGAGTTATGGAGTTAGAGGACGAGTTGAATCAAGTTTTCGTGGTTAGAGAATTCGTGGATGTTTTCGAGATGGTAGTAGGATTGCCACTGAAATGAGCCACTGAGTTTCGAATAGATTTGGTGCTTGGAGCAGAACCAATTAGTAGGCCACCAAGTAGGATGACACCTCAGAGATGAGAGAGCTGAAGGTGCAGTTGGTGGATTTGGAAGGGAAGAATTTTATCAGACCTAGTAATTCACCTTGGGGAGCAGCCATAGTGTTTGCTAAGAAGCCGGACGGATCGTTAAGGTTATGTATCGATTATCGTAAGCTGAATGAGAAGACGATAAAGAATTGATATCGATTACCTAGAATTGACAATTTGTTCGATCAGTTGAGTGGAGCCAAGATATTTTCTCAATTGGATTTGGCTCCAGGTTTCCATCACCTTAGAGTAGCAGAAGATAGTATTACTTTGACGGCATTTAGGACTAGATATGGATTGTACGAATGGTTAGTTATGCTGTTCGGACTAACTAATGCGTCGGTATTCTTTGTAGACTTGATGAACCGAATTTTCAGAGAGCACTTGGATAAATTCATGTTGGTTTTCATAGATGATATTTGGCATACTCTAGGATGAGAAAGAGCATGAATTTCATCTTAGAGTGGTTCTTGAGACTTTGAGAGAACATCAACTGAAAGCAAAGTTTTCAAAGTGTCATTTCTGGAAAAAGGAGGTGAAGTTTCTTGGTCATGTAGTTTCAGAAAGAGGATTGGCAGTAGATCCAACAAAGATCGAAGCAGTGAATAGTTGGAAGAGACCAGAAACAACGACTGAAATAAGAAGTTTTCTTGGATTGGCTGGATATTACCGGAGGTTTATAAAGGACTTTTCGTGGATAGCAGCATCGATGACCAAGCTAACGCGAAAAGTTGTGAAATTTGTTTGGACCGATAAGTGTGAGAAAGCATTCCAGAGCTTGAAACACTTATTGACCCATGCACCTGTATTAGTTGTTCCAGAGGGGAATCAAAATTTTGTAGTTTATACATATGTGTGTGGAACTGGATTAGGAGCGGTGTTAATGCAGAGAGGTAAAGTGATTGCCTTTGCTTCTAGACAGCTTAGAGTGCATGAGGTTAGATACCGACTCATGACTTGGAGTTAGCTGCAGTTATTTTTGCCTTGAAAGTGTGGAGACATTACCTTTTGACAGAGAGGTTTGAGCTTTATACGGATCATAAGTCGTTGAAGTACTTGTTCTCTCAGAGGGAGCTGAACATAAGACGGTAGAAATGGTTAGAGTTTATTATTGCTTATGATTTTGGAATTGAGTACACACTAGGGAAAGGCAACAAGGTTGCAGATGCGCTTAGTAGTAAAGCATCAGAATGCAGTGTTCGCTATGGTAGCAGAATGGAAAGACTTAGAAGCATTGTCGATTTGCAGAGTGCAGTGGAGATCCGAGGCTAGGTCTAGTGGAGAATCTACTATGTTATCTTATTTTGATGTCTGACTGGTATTGATTGAGAAGATTGCTTCTAAATAGAAGGAGCATCCAATGTTTGCTGAACGGATCAAGAAGTTGAAGGAAGGAACGGAGTGCGATGACTTGAAGGATTTCAGCCTTGACCAAAGTGGGTGGTTGAGAAAGAAGGGTAGAGTATGTGTTCCAGATGTGGGAGTCATAAGGAAGGAAGTTTTGAAAGAATGCCATCGTTCGAAGTTCACTATTCATCCAACAAGGACAAAGATGTATCCGGATATGAAGAGAAGTTTCTTCTGTGAAGGAAGGAAGAGCGATGTAGGCTTATGGGTGAAATAGTGTTTGAACTGTTAGCAGGTGAAAGCCGAGCATCAGAAGCCGAGTGGGTTGCTTCAGCCATTGGATATTCCAGTATGGAAGTGGAATTCTATTTCTATGGATTTCACAGACGGGCTGCCGAGATCTAAAAGAGGAAACGTAAGTATATGGGTCATAGTGGATTGACTGAATAAAAGTGCCTATTTCATTCTAGTTAAGTCAACTAGGATGACACCTGTTTTAGCGAAGTTATTTATGAAGAATATAGTCAGACTTCATGGAATTCCTAGTGGTATTGTTAGTGATAAAGATTCTTTACTCACTAGCGAGTTCAGGAAGAGTCTACAGGAGAGTTTAGGAACCGAGCTCAACATGAGTACCGCTTAACATCCGCAGATAGATGGACAAACGGAAGGAGTTAACAAGGTCTTGGAAGACTTGTTAAGAGCTTGTGTATTAGACTTTGGGGGATCATGGGAAGACCGTCTACACTTAGTCAAGTTTTTGTATAACAATAGTTATCAGACTAGTATAGGGATGGCACCATTTGAAGCTTTGTATAGAAGACCATGCGAATCTCCTGCATGTTGGTTAGAGACCGAAGATAGATTAGTCCTTGGTCCCGATTTGGTAAAAGAAGCTGCAAAGAAGATTGAGCTGATAAGGGCGAGAATGAAGGAAGCTCAGTCTAGGCAGAAGAGCTATGCAGATAGAAGATGGAAAGATTTAGAGTTCTCTGTTGGAGATCATGTTTTCGTCAAAGTATCGCTGATGAAAGGTGTTATCAGGTTCGGGAAGACGGGGAAGTTAGCATTGAGATTTGTTGGACCGTTTTCTATTTTAGGGAGGATCAGGAAACTCGCATACAAAGTTGAGTTACCAAGTAGTTTGGCAGGAGTCCACGATGTTTTCCGTGTATCTCATCTGAGGAAGTGTGTTAGGGATCCAGACACTACTATAGCACCGACTGTGTTAGAGGATTTAGTAGTTGAACCAGACTTGACTATAGTTAGGAAGTTTATCTGGATAGTCGTGAGAGATGAGAAGAAGTTGAGGAACAAGATAGTCAGATTAGTGAAGGTCCAGTGGAGTGATGATGATAAATACTGTACTTGGGAGACTAAGAGCAGGATTAGAGACGCATATCCTGATTTGTTTCACGGTATGTTTTACCTTTGATTGTTTTGGTGTGTACCTTATCGTAATTTCGAGGACGAAATTCTTTAAAGAGGGGAGGTTGTAACACCCCATATTTTTAGTAACATTATTTGGGATATTTAATTAGCTAAATTAAATTAAATAATGTAGGTTGATTAATGGATTGAGATTTGTGATTAACAGGGGTTGTCGTGCCATGTTAATGTGTAAATCAAAATGAGGTAAAATGAAATAAAATAGACAAAGGAAACAGATAAGGGCAAAGTTGGAATAAGAATATTATTATACCCTAAACCTTTGGGAACTCATTCATACGTTCATTTCATTATCAAAATTTTAAGTCTAAGGTCGGCCATGATTAGCAAAGAGGAAGAAGATAAAGTTAGGATTCAAGAGGAAGAATCAAATCACTTAACCAAGATCAAATCTCACATCTTAAATCACAAAGCTAAGGTGAATAATGACTACTCTCTTATTTCTTAAATGTTTTCGGTTTTAAGGAAATCCGAATTTATCTTGCATGGTTTAGCCATGATTTTGAAGGACAAAATGTTTGTATATGCTTGTTGATGATTTATGCTTATTCATATAGATTTTAGATATGTTTTGATGTGAAAACCCTATTTAATGACATCCAAATACCTTGCAATTTTAGATATAGATCAGAAATGATATTTTATAGATGGTTTCAGGTTTTATAATTTTCTGAATTAATGTGGATTTTATATTAATTTTATAGTGAAGAAAATGATTTTTTATGTTATAAATAAATTATGGTTAAATTATAAATAATTAGGGTCTGAAATTTATATATGTTAGAAACCATATTAGAAAGGATTTTCTGGAATTTTTGTAGAATTTACCCAAGTGTTTTGATGAATATATAAAATTATCTAAGGTATGAGACTTAAATGTTTTATATATTTATAAAAGGAGAAGCGGTATTTTGAAAATAAATTAAAGTGTTTATTTCTGAAATTTTGGCAGTGCTTTTAGAAAAGAAAATTTGCAACCAATAAGATTTTGACTAACAAGGTAGGTTAGTTAAAAAGATTACTTAAAAAGGTTAAAAATCAGTTTTACATGCAAAATGTATGTTTCGCCACTTTCGGCACTCTGCTTCCGACTTAGACGGCTTTCGACTTAGTTCCTCCACCCCCATCACCATCGAAACTAATGCGCATGGCATCAAAGACTTGGTGCGCAGCGAATTGGAAAGAAGGCGGAAGGTATGAGGTCGAAACCAAGGGTTTCGAAGGGGTCGAAGCACTGCTTTATTTTAAATAAAAATAAGCCTGATTTTCTTTCGACTTGGTTTGCTTTCGACTAGGTCAATGGTTTTAAAAGAACAGTTTTAATGCGGCTGCGCCTTTGTTTTTAAGTATATGCTTTCGACTAGGTCGAAGCCCTTCTGCTGCCGCTTTCCTACCTTTCGACGTCAATGGTTTCGGAAGGTATACTTGCTTTTAAAACTTAGCCGCTTCTCCAATGCTTTCGGAAGGATGGTTCCGATACCATCACTTATTTACTTAGGTTTTGGCTTTCGAAAGAGTTGCTTTCGACCCTGTTGTTTGTGACCCTTAGAGATTTTTAAAGATTAACCCAAAGGTTTCGAAAGAGATGGTTTGGAATGGTTCCAAAAGGTGTTTCCACATGTTTTAAAAATTGAATCCAAATGCTTTTGAAAGGTTTAAGGTTTTGATGCTTCCGAAAGGTTTTAAGGAAGGTTTCTAAGAGGTGGTTCCCCAATGGTTTCGAAAGGCTTAACCAATGGTTTCGAAAGGTTTAATGGAAAGGTTTTTCCAAATGTTTCGAAAGGCTATGTTTAAAAGTTTTAAAGATAGGATGTCTATGGTTTTTAGCTTTCGAAGGGAAAAGTATTTCAATTGTTTCGAAAGGTTTATGTGAATGGGTTCGAAAGGAAGGTTTTGGTCTTTCAGCCTAGATGAAAGGAAGGGTTTATTTGGTTATGAAGGGGATACTTTCAATGGGATCGAAAGGGGTACTTTCAAAGGTTTAAATGTTTTCATCAACAAAGATTTGGGTAAAGTATATATAGCATGGCAAGGTGATTTTGAGTAAAGCATAGAGTATATATTTTCCTTGTTTAAGTTTGGTTTAAAGGTTTTAAATCAATTTAAGATGAAAAGGTTTTCCAGGAAAATTTAAGGGAAGATTATCCTAAGTAAAATGACTCAGATATTAGAATACCAGATGGGACTGGTATAGGGTCGAACCCTATACTTTAGCTATTAGCCCCAGCTAATTAAGTCCAAAATTTCAGTGTGTAGCGCTTCGTCACAGGCAAAACTAAAATTATGATTACACACAGAAGAGAATATATATTTGTATATATATAGGTTATTGGTGAGCCTGCAAAACCATTAGGATCAGGTGACCCTGGGATATGTTAAGTTAGGAACAGACTGTCCAAAAGAGGAGTATTTAACAGATAGTTAGGGACAGACCATCTAGGAGAGGAGTGTCTAACAGGTGTTAGATTATTTTGATTATATTGTCTGGTATGCCCGAGTCAGCCAAAGGTTAGTAGTTAGCCAAACAAAACTATAGTGTTCAGACAGATGGTTCATTTATTACCTGATATGTATGTTTACATAATAATGCTTTATAGTTTTAACCAGTTTTGGTTGCAGGATAAAGGTTTACAAAAGATATGTTTTAAAAGGATATTAATGAGGGGAAACCCGTTCCGCTAAGCGGCGTGGTCTCACTTAATATCAAATAACCGAGATGTATAGTACTATTCACACCAGGCTTTATGTCTGACTCGAAATTTATGTTTTCCTCTTAACCTCTCGGGTGCTCAAAATTGATTTTAGTAGGCTGAGGGTTGAGGATTTACAAGTTTTAGTAGGTTTGCGAATAAAGCTTCCGGAGACAAGCAGGTGGCTGACAGATAGCTATTTAGGAGTTGCAGTCTGTTTCATTTTGATGTATTTCCGCTGTGTTTGTAATAAGTCAATTATGACTATTTAGTACTCTGGTCAACCAAGGGGGCATCATCATATGTCGCTCTTGGCATATTTATGTAATAACTATATTTTATCAGAACCTGGGAAAGCGATGGGATTATGTAACTTGAATATGAAACATATGTTTTGAAATGTAATCAGTAAAATGTTTTTTTTGGAAATCTGTGATTTTGTTCATATTCAAGTGCTTCTGATATTATGGATACCATTAACATAGACGTATTTAGTCGCCAGAAGTTAATACTTTGGATGACTACAGCATCTATAGTGCTTAGCTTTGGGCCTCTAGATAGGGGATGTTACAACCTGCTATTAGAACCTTAGTTTTGATGATGTCAATAAAATATATTCGATTAAATATTTGACTGTAGAATTTAGCTTGGATAACAACATATATAAAATACAGCTATTCATAAGATCGTATATCAACAAATGACAAGCTATGGTAATGAGAAGGCTATGGAAATTGATGAACTTTGATGGAGTCTCTGAGTGATAGAAGAAACAAGAATTGACATCCAAGAACTAATCTTTTATATTTGTCGATAGTCGAGTCTTAGAGTTTTATTTTTTAAAACCAATCATATGACCTCTATTTCATTCCAAACCTTACCACACACTCCGGAATTATATACTTCACTTTTACAAATTTTCTTAGAATTTTTGGAGCTAAGGTGTTATCCCGCCTTTTGGCCGGACAGTATCTGGATGAACTGGACAAATCGAACATAGAAACTATCAAGGCAGGAAGCCCGAAGAGATAGCCAATAAGGTCCGGAGAACGAGTACAATCAGAGTTATAAGGTGGAAGCAAGACAAGCTTAAAAGAAAAGAAGCCTAAATCCATCTATGTGTTGGATTGGTACCGATCCCACCCCCTTTATCCAGTGACGAACAATTTCCTTGTAGTAACATACCCAAAGTCCAAAAGCCAAGTACAAATGAAATCATGAGGCAGAAGCCAAACCAACACAAGAAACAAAAGGTCAAAATCCAAAAGAAGTTGGATCGGTATCGATATCATGGATCGGTACCGATCCACAAAAACTCCACCAAACTTGCCCCGGCTCCTCCCACTCATTCTACTTAATGCTAGAAGCCTATTTCATGTCTTGGTTTATCTATCCCATGTAATTTTCTATCGATCTCCATGAGCGCTTGGATCAGCAACTCTATTCTTCCATTGATCCGTCATTTGGACTCAAAAACAAGCAAATAGTAGTGAAAACAAGTTTGGAATTGCGAAGCTAACCACCAATCGTGCCAAGACAAGAAGTTCAAGATAACCAATTTAGCTACCATTGGGGCCGGAGTTTAAGATTCCTACGTCTATATATAGAGGGGCAAGGCTCATTTCTTAGTATCTTTTGGCTCTTGCTTTCCCCTACTCGAATTTCTTGTAATCACTGTCGGATTTATAACGATCTGATATAACAACTGCCTGTAATCTAGTGACCTAATCAATAAAATCACTAAGCTGACATAGGCCAAGATTAGCTGAACCACTATAAATTGATGTGTGTTCTTCTCTTCTCGTTTCCATTTAAATTTCTTCACTTTTTATTCTCTACTTAATTTTCTGGGTGTGTGCTATTTTTTGGTTCAAACATTTTGGTGCTTACAGTGAGAAAGATATTTTCAGGCTACTTTGATCCATCATCTACTATTGAATTTCATTGATCCAAGAGATATAACAAAATTTTCCGACTTTAACTTTCTACTTTTCAGATTTTCCATAATCTACGAGAAGCTGTTTGCTATGGCTCCTTCAAGGAGAGAGCATTCTACAAATTCCAGAGCTGTTAATGATGTTGAGAATTAAGATCCTCAACTATAGATGAAGTTGTCCAGCCAACTCAACTGGAGATCCAGAATCCAGATGATGTCGTAGCTAGGATGGAAATGGATCATATAATGAAGAAGATGAAGGATTTATTCCAGGAGAGTCGCAATGAGATGAATCAACAGATGTAGCAGAGCTTGAGATTGTTGAATGAATTGACTCAAAATAGGTATAGGAGAAGCATGAGAGATTTAACACCTTTCGAATCAAAATCTGAAAGTTCCTTTTCATCCGATTAAAGGCGGAGGGATAGGAGGCAAAAAAAGACTCAAAACACAGTTGGGACTTCATATCAGGAGAAGAGACCGACCCATGACAAAGAACCATGGATCGGTACTGATCCATCTTATGTTGGCTTCGGGGGTCGGCCTCTAGATGGCAGCATGAACTTGGCATCTGGACGTGTTGTCGATGATCAAAACATAGAATATCAAGTTGCTGCTAATGATACAACACACGGGAATCAAATGAGGGAGTCTGTTGGATAAATGGATCTCCCGGAGTCTGGAGAACCTAGGTATCGAGAGTATGCCTGAGAGCATTTATCAGGACGAACACTCAGAACAGATCTCGACCACCATCGTTCAGCCAAACCTATGGACCCTGAGTACTTGGAAGATATGGTCATAAGACTTATGAATGAAAATCAGTTTAGAAGCAACGATGAATGGGGTACTTCTCCCAGATGAAATCCGTTCACCGGGGAAATTCTGTGTCAAAAGTATCCATGGAGGTTTGCAATGCCAATGGAGGTTTGCAATGCCAATGATTTTGTTGTACTGAGGAAAGACAGATCTAAGGCAACACTTGATAAAGTACGAGTGGCATATGGAATCTGATAGAGCATCCGATGCTGTAAGATGTTGTTGCTTTCCGATCTTCTTAGAGGAGGTAGCGACGATATGGTTCACTCGGCTCCCACCGAAATCCATATCATCTTTCGCTGACTTGTCGCAAAAATTTCTAAAGCAGTTCGGTTTAAATCTTCACTTCCGAAAGGCATGATGTCATTATCAAACCACTTCCAGGGTACGGGAGAGTCATTGAAGGACTTCTTGAACAGGTTCCATACGGTTGTGATGGAAGTTACGAATGCTAAGCATGATATAGTTTTGATGGCACTAATTAGGGGGATTCATCCCAAGACTGATTCGGGAAATGGATGGAAATGAAGCCCCCATCGACGATGAATATTTTCTGTAGAAAGGCTAACCAGTTCTTGCGCTTGGAAGAGGCAAGCACTCGTTCTCAAAGAAATGATGTTGGTTGTTCAGCTAAGGTAATGCAGGGTAATGTTGCAAATAAGCAGGCTGGAGGAAACTTTGCGAACACAGAAGTTAATGTCGGGGATTCTAATAATCAAAGGAAGAGGAATCAAGCTCCAAACGGCCAACGCAACGATAACAGTAGCAGCCGAGGAACTTGAGATCTGAAGAATATACACTTCTGAATGATACGTTGGAAAACATCTACCTTGCCATGCAAAGGATGGAGTAATGCAAGAAGCCGCCCTGGAGAGAGGCGACTGATAAACAGAAGCACTCAAGAAAGTATTATTGCTTCCATGAAACTCAGGAATATAATGAATGTCGACATCTGGAAAATCTGATTTAGAACTGATAAGGAATAATAAGCTCTAACAGTACGTTAAGGAACTGTCAAACGGTGGGAAAACTGCAAAACCCCAGGGTCTACCTGCTCTAGGAGAACCACTTGGGCCCAGTAGACAAGGGCTGAGATGAGCTGATCAAAGACTGGTCATCAAATAACCGGTCACCCAAGGATGAAGCAGCAGCCTACAACGATGTTGTCTCATTATTTCCTTTTCCAAATAAGCTTCCCAATGACATTGGAGGTATTGTAATTAGGCAAGACATGCCATTTCTTATACTCATTTATAAGATTAGCTTCTTGAACCAATAGAACTGTGTTCTTGCAAGCAAAAAATTATGTGCTATGAAATCATCAGCATAACCGAGGAAGCACTCCACTATCCTTGAATAACAGATGGGGGATGTAGATTCATGAACCGTAGGGTCGACGGTCACATTCAACCCCTAACATTTTGAGAATCGGCGTTGCTCCGGCAACGTTGGGAAGGTCTAGACCGCTGGGTTGATGGTCATATTCAACCCCTAACCTTTTGAGAATTGACGTTGCTCCAACAGCGTTGGGAAGGTCCAAACCGTCGGGTCGACGATTACATTCGACCCCTAACCTTCTAAGGATCGGCATTACTCCGGCTGCGTTGGGAAGGTTGCTACCCTGAGTCAATTCATCTCCAAAGCAATAGACAAATGGATCCCTTTCTTTAACAAAATAAAGAAGGGAAAGAGAAAGCTCTGCCCCTACTTTCAGGCTCATCCAATTAAAGTTCCTGCCAACCAGCCTTTGCAATAAGCCTTGCAGCGACCTGAGGCATCGAGAAGGCTATTGAAATGGAACACTAATTTGAGCCAATACGACATAACCTATCACCCTCGGAGAGCTATCTAGGGTCAAGCTTTAGTGGATTTCATACCCAAATGCGCTGCAGGAGACGATACTCCGGAGAGCAATGGTGAGCAGAATGCTAGGTGGAAGAGCAGCTCATGTCGAGTTAACGATCAACATTCCAGTTAGTCAGGATGACCTGACACGGGTTCTGAAGGTCGGATCATAGCTCGGTGTGAGAATGATGAAGAAGTTGATTAGTTTTCTTCGGGTGAACCTGGATGTATTCGCTTAGACGCACTTTGATATGTGTGGAATCTCGCTGGAGATAGCAAGTCGTGCGCTAAACATAAGTCCCAAATACGTTCTTATGAAACAGAAGCGCCGTAGCCTGGGTCCAAAGAGATCCACTGCACTCAAGGAAGAGGTGGATAAGTTGAAGAATAATGGCTTTATCTGCGATGCCTTATACCTAGAATGGATATCAAATCCGGTCTTGGTAAAAAAAGTCAAACGGGAAGTGGAGGACATGTGTTGACTATTCTGATCTGAATAAGGCATGCCCGAAGGACAGCTTCCAACTCCCGAGGATTGATCGGCTAGTGGATTCAACAGTCAGCCATGAATTTCTTCCATTTACGGACATGAACTCTGGATATAGTCAAATCCCAATGCATGTTCTAGGCCATCGGGACACGGACCCGAGTTGGAAGTCCGTACACGATTGAAAAAAAGCTTAGAGATGACACTTTCAGGCTAGCTACAGTTGACGGAATCCCACTCCCAAAGGTTTGGAATAGCGAGCATTTACGATGTTATTTCACTTAGAAATGAATTCTCACATAATTGAATAAAGCCATGTAATAAGACCGAACTTGTCATTTCCCGTCTTTCACAAATGAAATGGCTTTCCGGATCTATGTCTCTGTCTTTACATAGCTTAAGAGTTGTGAAATATGGCTAACTCAATGAATCTGCATGTGTATATTGCAGGTATGCAGGTACCCGGAGTTAGTTGCTAACCGAACTTCTACGGTCCATGATCAGGCCTTCGGAGTTCAACCATTCTTAGCGCCCAGAAATGGATGCCAAATAACTCTTGCCCTTGATGTGGGGGCAGGAGTATAAACCAAATAGGAGGTGATTTGACCATCCGCCAACTAACTCTTGCCCTGGATGTGAGGAAGGAGTATAAACTATGTAGGATGTGATTAGACCATCTACCAGCTAACTCTTTCCTCTGATGTGGGGGCAGGAGTATAAACCCGATACAGACGTGATTGACCGTCCATACAATAACCCTCGCCCTTGATATGGGGCTAGGAGTTTTTAAATCGAAATGAAAGTGATATGACTATTCATCCATTAACTCTTGCCCTTGATGCAGGACAGGAGTGTAAACCAATAAGGACGTGACCTGATCGTCCATTGAATAACTCTTGCCCTTAATGTAAGGCAGGAGTATAAACCAAAAGGGGCATGACATGACCGTCCAGCCATTAACTCTCGTCCTTGATGTGTAGGCAAGAGTATAAACCTAAAAGAATGTGATTTGACCATCCATCAGCCAACTCTTGTCCTTGATGTGGAGACGAAGTATAAACCTAAAAGAACATGACTTGACCGTCCATCCACTAACTCTTATCCTTGGAGCGGGAGCGGGTGTATAAACATTCAAAAGGCTGAACGAGACTGTTCGCCTCTATTGGTCATGCCCAGAGTTTGGCAGAGCACTCACATCTTATCCGGAGCAGGCGAGACAAATATTTATGCTCAGAGTATGCGGGATCTCATAATAACATCGGTCAATTCTCGGAGTAGGCATGATCGCAAGTAAACATCCTAGATGAGGACGTACAAACTACGGTCTTAAGTAGATAGCTCAAATCAGCACCTGAAGTTTGGCATGATCGAAGATCACTATCCTAGAAAAGGATACCTGAGCCACTATCCTAAGTGGTTAACCTCGACCAATACCCGAAGTTAGGCGCGGTCTGAAACAAGAGCATACAAACATTGCCTCAGCTGGGCAAGGCAAAAGGTCTACTCTCGGAGTTAGGCGAGATCTCATTCGAACCTCGATCGACGTGCAGAGGCAAACACGATCGCATTAAAAGTTCCTTCAAAAGGAATGCTTAAATCACTTTTCCGGGTCATCAAAGTTTGATCATATTCTAGAATTCAATATGGCTACATATAAATGCCTAGAGATTGGCACTTCAACGATTGAATTATGTTCACAAGAATGACAAAAGGCCGGTAGATCACAAAATAGGCTAATAGCTTAGTCCGACAATTATTATGAAAAGGATTGGATCGCGAGTACATCGAATGGAAAGCGCATTTCCCAAATACTTAGGCAAATTTGCACAGGGCTTGGGAAAAACAAAAGTCTTTGTTATTCACATTCGAAATAGAGCTAGGTAAGAAAAGTACAAGTTTTATTTATGCTAAGCTATAAACAAAAGCGGAGGCCGAATTCGCACAACACCGACCAAAAGCAAACGCAGAAGTGAAGAAAAAGGTTGAAGAGTTGGGTTATATAAACCCAGAAACCTGATTCTTAAGGCAACAAAAGTGGCAAAGATGGCCTATCTATGCTTGCATAAGCATGTTCATATGCTTGAGATCCAACAAGAATGTGCACGTATGTATGTATGCATGTACGTAAATATATTCAACATCTTCAGCTGGAATTGGAAGAAAACAGATCCAAACCTGAAAAATCCAGAGAAGGAACCATTTCGAAATTATTAAGCTTGGAATGATAGTTCATGAGAGCACAGTCTAGATTTATACACTGGATGATCGAGCATTGCACAGATAGCTATAAATGTAACTCTTCACAAAAGCGATTCGAAGAAGGGTAATGACCATTCGATGCATGGAGTGGAATCCTTCACAACAATCATAACTTGTCTTGATTCAAAGCACATTACGTTTGAAACAAGATGTACTTTGGGGGGCAAGGGTTATCCCATCTTTTGGCCAGGCAGTATCTAGACGAACTAGACAAATCAACTTAGAAAGGTATCGATCCTACCCCTTTATCCAGTGATGGCCAACTTCCTTATGTTAACAAACCCAGAGTCCAGAAACCAAGTACAAATGAAGTCATGAGGCAGAAGCTAAACCAACACAAGAAACAAAAGGTCAAAATCCAAAAGGAAGTTGGATCGATACCGATCCAACTCATGGATCGGTACAGATCCATGAAAACTCCACCAAACTTGCCCCGGGTCCTCCTAATCATTCTACTTGATGCTAGAAGCCTACTTCATGTGTTGGTTTATCGACCCCATGTAATTCTCTGTCGATCTCCACAAGCACTTGAATCAACAACTCTATTCTTCCATAGATTCGTCATTTGGACTCATAAACAAGCAAATAACGGTGAAACAAGTTTGGAATCGCAAGCTAACCACCAATCGAGCAAAGACAAGAAGTTTAAGACAACAAATTTAGCGATCTCACGGATGGGTACCGATCCAAGCCCATGGATCAGTACCGATCCACACAAACTACTGAGGTGTAAACCTATTTTCTTAGAGAATCAGTCTAGGGCGGGGAAAACGAGGTGGAGATCACTAGGGCTAGATTTTATGCTTCCTACTTCTATAAATAGAGGAGCAGAGCTCATTTCTAAGGATATTTTGACTCTAGCTTTCCCTTACTCTAATTTCTTGTAACCACTGTAGGATTTATACCAATCTATATGAAAAATTGCCTATAATCAAGTGATCTAATCAATAAAATCATTAAGTGGACATAGGCTAAGATCAGTCGAACCAGTATAAATTGCTGTATGTTCTTTTCTTCTCGTTTTCATGTAAATTTCTTCACTTTTTATTCTCTACTTAATCTCCTGGGTGTTTGTGACATTTTTGACTCAAGCACAAGGGAGTTGAAAAAATAAGAGTAATAGTACAAAACAAATAAGGGAAAAAACCTATTACCATCCCTCGACCAGTGATGACCTCACCGATGCATCGGTGGCAGCAGATTTTTTGTTTCCTATGACTATTTTCTTACCATTGCTTTGCATATCTTCGTCACTTCTCCTGCAGACTAATGATTCTCTTGATGGCAACTCTCTGACCAATCACTACTCTTCAACACATCCATTCGCCTCTATAAAAGCAGTGGCATACTTTAGATTTGGGTATCGGTTTTTAGAATACAAATTCTATTGCTTTCTCTCTCATTGACTTTCTGATAATTACTGCTTCTATGATTATTCAACTAAATATTCTCATACTCAAACTCCTATATCTCTTAACCTCTACTCATGTCTATATTGAGTGGTTATAGGAGTTGTTGTACTATAGTGACAAGAATCATGTATTTTAGATACAATTTTGTCAAAGAACCTTTTCTACTTTTATCAAAAGGTAGGCCTGCGAGATGCTTAAGCAGTCTGTATTTTAAACCTATTCCTTCGGGTTAAGTGAGGTGCTTGAAAGGAAATCCTAAGAAGTGCTTAGGGACTGGATATAGAAAAGATGCTTCGTACCAGGATAAATCTCAGTGTGATCTTTTCTTTACTTTCCTTTGCTTACTTTGCAATATTTAATTTATTGCTTATTCTGCAACTATATAAGGAGTGTTGACCATATTATCAATATACGATCCTTCCGCATTTTCACTTGGTATCAGAGCAGGAATTTTCAAAATCGTAATAAAATTTTGAATATTATTTTCTATGGCCAACATGAGTTATAACACATTTCAAGAAGGACATTCTACAGTACGTCCTCCTTTTTTACTGGTTCTAACTATGTTTACTTGGCTGCACATATGAAAGATTTTATGGAATCAAGTGGACTAGATATCTTGTTAGCTGCTTAATCTCAATATAATGCACCAACTACTACAGTACTTGGATAGACGATCAAAAAAACTACTGCTTCTAATAATGCTAAAGGTATGAATGTTTTATATTGTTCATTAGACAAAAATGAATTTTCTTAATTTGTGATGTGTAAATATGCATATGATATTTGGCAAATGTTGCAAGTTACACATAAAGGAACAAATAAAGTTAAAAAAAAATTAGTTTATTAAAAAAATTAGTTTCAATCTTTTAAAATGAAACCAAATGAAAGTATTATAGACATGTATTCTACATTTCAAGCTATACAACATGACCTTATGACTTTAGGAGCAACTTTTACTAATTTTGACTTAGTCCAACATATTTTAAATTCCTTAACTAACGAATGGAAAAGAAAAGTACTTGCTATAGAAGAAGCTAATGATCTTTCTGTATTTAAAGTAGAAGAATTGATTGAAAATTTAATGTCTTATGAAGCTAACTTGCAAGCTAGAAAAGAACTAACCGAAGGAAACGTAGTATTTCTTTTTAAGTTAACAGTGATGCTAATTTAGAGCTCGATGAAAATGATATTGTAATTTTTGCTAGGAATTACAACAAATTCGAAAAACTCAACAAAATGGTGTGAAGTCAAAATTTTGGCTATTTAAGTGACACATCCTCTTTCTAGTGTTATGAATGCAACAAATTTGAACGCATGAAAAAGGATTGTCCTGAATTAAATAAAGAAAAGAAGACATTCAAAAAGAATTTCAAAAATGAAAAGAACTCAAAGAAAAGTAATCGTGCCTTCCATGTGACTTGGGATGATTAATCTTCAAGCAAAAGTGATAGCGATAGCGATGGAGAGCAAGCTAATGTACATTTTATGGCTATGAAAGGAGAAATGGATTCTCGACAGTGGATGCTCTAAGCACATGACCGAATATGCAAAGATGCTAACAAATATACCATACATGGATGGAGGAACGGTCACTTTTGGACACAACTACAAAGCCTATGTTATTGGGCAAGGAGACGTATCTTTTGTCGGAATATCTAATTCTCCCTTAATTACTAATGTTTATTTAGTAGAGATTTTGAAACATAATTTATAGAGTATTAGCCAACTTTGCGATAAAGGTTCTAAAATATCTTTTGGAAAGATAAGTGTAATATTTTTGATAAAAATGGTAATCTAATTTTTGAAGAAGTTAGAAATCCTAATATTTATATTTTGAACATGAAAAAAAACATAATAACGACATGCGTTTAATAGCGGATATCTGTGATCCTTGAATTTGGCATAAGCGATTTTGTTATGTGAACTTTATTAATATACATAAATTAGCTAAGAATAATATTTTAAGAGGTTTGCTAAAGATGAATTCTGAAGTTAATAAATTATGTGATGCTTATCAAAAAGGAAAGCTTAAGAAATCATCTTTTAAAGCTAATAATGTGATTTCAATACAGCAGCCTTTAGAACTATTGCAGATTTATTTGGTCATATGAAGATAAGATCAATAAATCATAATAGTTAAGTTTTTGTAATTATTGATGATTTTTCATGGACTTTCTTTTTAAAATATAAAAATAACACTTTTGAATATTTTAAAGTTTTTGCTAAAAGAATATAGAATTTAAAAGATTAAAAAATTAAGAATATTAGAAGTAACCATGGAGAAGAATTTGAAAATGAACTTTTTTAAAAATTTTGTAATAAAAAGGGTATAAGTCATAATTTCTCTTTTCCTATAAAACCGCAATAAAACGGTGTAATAGTGAGAAAGAATCGTACTTTACAGGAATGTGCTAGAACATTATTGAGTAGTAGTAGCCAACCGTAGAACTTCTGGGCTGAGGCAGTCACTACAGCTTGTTATGTTCTAAATCATGTGTTGTTAAGATCTTTAACTAAAAACACACCTTATGAATTTTTTTATGGTAGAAAACCTAAAGTATCGTATTTTAATATTTTTAGTTCTAAATGCTTTATTTTAAACACTGAAGGCCCTCTTGCTAAATTTGATCCAAAAGCCGTCGAAGGAATCTTTGTTGGTTATTCAAATCAAAGTAAAGCATATATAATATTTAATAAAATATCTAATATAAAAGTAGAAACATTACATGTATCTTTTGATGAAAACTTTAATTATAATACTGATGACAATGAAAACACTGAAACCATAAAACGCTCAGTGGATCCAACCATTAATGAACAACCTATTGAAACAATTTATCCTAATAATAATATTTAAAGTCACCACCTAGATTATTAAAGGATAATAATATTTTAAAGTCACACGAACCTTTTGAACCATCTACTCCGCCTAGATACTATGAATATTATTCATATAATTATGAGTAATGGTTATTGTTGATTTCTATATCATGTGTGTATATTATATATATATATATATATTTCAAAAATAGGGTTGTAGAAAACATTTTTATGTTTTCACCGACCGACGGGTGAATATATCATGGTACACTGGTGGTAAAATTTAAATTATTTGTATGCCAGCCATCGTCTCTTTTTTGAAACTCGAGAGCCATTTGCTTCATCACTTGAAAAACATTAGCAACCCCCATTTTTTTCTTCAAGCACTAGCACTCAAAAACCTTTCATTCTAATGCAAAGTCTACACAAAAGTCTATTCTAACACCACAAATAAAAGCTTAGCTCAATAATGACGTGTAATCCATCAAAGCTTACATGGCTATAATTAACTTTGACAACTTAGCAGGGAGGCCAGTAAATTTCTCTGATTTTGATTCATACAATTTAGCAACTCTTTTTGTAGTTTCCATTATTTTGCACATATTATACATCAATAGTTTTGAAAGATTTATCCTCGATGCTTGGCTTTATTCTATGCTAACTTAAGGCTTGGAGAAGAAAATGATGAATTTGTTTTGCATACATATATTAATGGGATAGACATAAGATTGGATGCTAGGAATTAAGGTACTATTTTGCAAATACATGCTAGTAGGACATTTTTTGGTGATTTAGAAACTAATGATGATGTTGTTTTGTACAAAAAAAATTTGTCAAAATAAAGGAGATTGGACTAAAAAAGTTAACCTAAGGGACAAAGTATGTTTAGTTCTAAGGATTGTACAACATAATATTGTGTTTAAAACACATAATCTTAATGAAGCCTACCTCGTACATCAATAATGCACTTATACAGTTCTTCGTGGCTTACGTGTTGTTAGCACCAAAATTGGTCACTAACCTCGTAGAGAAAGATTATGTAGAGAAATAAGTGATGAAGGTAAATTAAACAGAGAAGACAATGCTAATCTAAATGTAGAAAGTAAGAACACCAAATTTATAGTGGTTCAGCGTAATTGCCTACGTCCACTTTGAGGTTAAACTTTATTGATCTTCTTAATGATTGATTACAAATACAATTCGTAGATCAAATGCTTGAATGAAGTTGTTAAGTAAAGAAGATGAGTCTGAAAAATGGCAGAGTCTCCCCAGTGTTCTCCCCAAAAAGGTCCCTTTTCACTGTGACCCTGCCCCTCTATTTATAGACAAAGATGGGCTGGACTTCCCAGATGGGCTCAGTAGCCGAACACTCTAGCCCAAGTATAGTGGTCGCTGCATGCCGAACCAGGTAGGCCGAACACAATGATGCCGAACCACCCTTCCTATGTCGAACGGCATGTTTGATGTGTGGGAAGTGCAGAATAGTTGTCAGTCGAAGCCGAACGTGCCTCTGTCCGAAGCGCTTGACCGAACAATGCTCTCTGGCCGAACGATGCATTCTGGCCGAATGATCCTCCTTGGCCTAAGGTGCCTTCTGGCTGAACGATGCTTTTTAGCCGAATAATCCCTTTGGCCGAACGATACTGCCATGTCGAGTAATCATATACGCCGAACGCCTTCTAATGCCGAGTACTCTTGGATGCCGAGTACTGCGCCGAGTACTCCTTGATGCCGAGTGCTACTGGATGCCGAGTACTACGCCGAGTACTCCTAGATGCCGAGTGCTTCTGGACGCCGAGTGCTATCGGATGTCGAGTACTCCTGTTGCCGAGTTCCACTGGAAGCCGAGTACTATTGGATGCCGAGTACTCCTGTTGCCGAGTTCCACTGGATGCCGAGTACCATCTGACGCCGAGTTCCACTGGATGTCGAGTACTATGCCGAATACTTCTAGGTGTCGAGTACTATCTGATGCCGAGTACTATCTGATGCCGAGTACTAGTTGCCTAGTCAAATCTCCAGGAAACACTTGCCCCCCAAAGTGTATCGCGTGGCCGAACGTGGTACGCTTTGAATCATGTAACCTTTTCGTCTCGTCTTAAACCCTTGTCTAACCCCGAATGGAGATGCCCTTTTGTGAACTCAAGCGGTTTAGATGTGTGTCGAGCGTGTTCTAAATGCCGAACGAGACATTTGTAACCGAACGTGCCTCTGTCCGAACGAACCTTCAGTGCCGGACACTCTTATACGCCGATGCCGAACGTCATGACCTTGACCGGTTCCACCGGATGTAGCCTTTTCGACTTCTTATGTTTCCCTATAAAAGCCAGCACCTCTATCCTTCTTTTCCTTTTCACACTTCCAATACCTTTGCCTTGCCCCTACCGATCCTAGCAGCATACAACTCGCCGATTCTTCCCAAGTCTCTTTCTTACCAACTAGGTACCGATCCTTTCATCTCAATACAGCCTTTATGCTCGAACTCCCTTAATTGATGGGATAAATCGAGCCTTGGACAAAATGTCGAGTCACGCGACGAGGGTGGTAGGAAGTGTAAATAGAGATGATTTTTTTCCAGAAATCAATGATAGACACACTGTGGTTCGGCATAGGTATTTTATGCCGGACCAAATTGGTGGAAGTGGAAACATGGAGGAAGTAGGAGATGACTGGGGGCATCGAGCGGTGTGGTCTGGTATGACTTGTCGAACGATTTGCCCTTGTGGTTCGGTGTGGATGGAGGAAGAGACAATGCCAATGTTGAAGACAGCGTGCCGATGGTCATTCCAGCCGAACAGTCACAAACACCGTACCATACTTAGGCTAAAACACGTCGAACAAAACAAGGCCGAACAATGACTTTAGCCGAACAATGCTTTAGCCGAACAATGACTTTAGCCGGACAATGCTTTAGCCGAACAATGACTTTAGCCGACCCAGGACTTAGCCGAACAATGACTTTAGCCGGACAATGCTTTAGCCGAACAATGACTTTAGCTGAACCAGGACTTAGCCGAACAATGACTTTAGCCGAACAATGACTTTAGCCGGACAATAGACTTAGCCGAACAATAGACTTAGCCGAATAGTTGCGAAATTTATTAACTATATCCACCCGTATAGCAAAACGAGAAACAGGGCCCTAAGCACTTTAGCATATGTGAAGCCGACCTGGACCACCAACTTATTAGCTTCCGTAAACGTAAATCTGAATCTCAGATTACCATACGTTTTCTGGATCTGGAATCGTAATCGCCAAAAGGCAGGCTTCTGGGGACGGTCAGCGATGACGGTCTCCGAAGGCGATGACTTGATGCTCAGTTTTATAGCAACAACTTTGCGACCTTCAAACTTTTAACGCTTTTACACGATTGCTTGCACTAGATCACACACCACACGAGGGGAATATTCGTGTTGTTAACTCTAATGTTCAACGTTTTTCAAGTATAGTTTTCGCAGGCACTTAAACAGATTCATTATTTATTGGGGATGTCTATGAAGTCTAGCTCCGCCACCATATCTGATAGGCCTGGGCCGTCATCAAGGCAAGAAGCCGCTGATACTTCAAATCCGTCGACTTCCCATGTCCATAACTTAGCACCCGATGCCTTGGAGGCAACAATTATTTTAGACAACCCGATCGATTCACAAGCTTCGAAGATCAATGAAGCCGCACTTCAACGGATATGCTCCATTCACGGGATTCCTTTTGCCGATGTGTTAGTCCCTTCGCGACACGATCGTCCTCACCTGCCCCCAGTCGGATATACCACATGCAACAAGTTCATGTATTGGATGGGCAGCGTGCCTCCGTTTAATTTATTCCTCTGGGACGTGTTGTAGTACATCGACATTGCTCCATCGCAGCTGCACCCGAACGGTCATGCGTTTCTATATGGGACCTATCTACTCTTTATGGCCGTCTTCTCTAGACCTCCAACCTCTGGCGACATCAGATACATCTATATGATCAAGAAACGGAAAGACAGCCCTTCCTTCATGTTCCTCGAGCCGTACCACAAATTCCAAATCTTGACATGAGCATGCAGTAAATTCGCCCTGTACAAACAAGAATGGTTCTTTGCCCTCCTGGTTTTGCAAGAAGATGGGTTGAAGGCAGTAAGTCTCTTTGCTGAGTCATCATTCGCGTTTTATTTGGAGTCATGCTTTTTCTAACTCCTCGTTTCATCTTTTCAGGTATCAACCCGCGTCCGGAGGGTCGAGGATATTCTGAGGCCGTTGAGGCCATTAGAGCTCTTCCTACCGAGGAGCGAGACATCCGAACCATCATTTCGAATGAATCATTGTCAAGGTTCGGCTTGCTAGCCCAGGTCGTCGGATTAGCCTCCCGAAGGGCGTCTCCATTCCCAAGCCAGCATCCGATAAAGGGAAAAAATAGGCCGGATCGTCATCACGCCGCACTCCCGATACGCACCAAGAAGGTGAGCGCAAAGAGGACGAAGCTCCTGAGACCCATGGTGAGAATGTGGGTCCCGCTTGGAATCCACGGTCGAGGTTCATGACATTGAAACGTCATCCTCCCCTTCGAAGGGAAAGAAGAGGTTAAAATACAATATTCGGAAGGAGAAAGTTGGCGGCACTTCAAAAGATATGCCTATCCCGCCAGAGAAAAAGGCTTCCTCACAGCACCTGGAGAGTTCTCTAAGGGGTTTGTCGAATCTTTCTATCCCCGACGATATACTTAATTACGGGTTTGACGATCCTGAAGCCCTCAAGTTTTCTTCGCCCGCTAGAGGCAATGCGGGAGTTCAACTCCCAGTCCAGGGAGACAATACTCCGATTAGTAAAGACAAAAGAACTGGTCCGTCGGGGGGAACACTAGGACACACACACATACGCATTCCATCATACACTTCAAGTTTTTTCTTGTTTCCCGGATCTTTCTTAACTCGTTGTTATCTCTATTCTTTGTAGGTGACATGGGGCGCTCTCACGGATTCGATCGCCTTCATGGCTCTTTCATATTTCATCATTCCGGACGGGATTCAGGTTCGGAAAGACGCAGGGATAGAGATGATTATGAAGATAGAGATAACCGTCCCCACGATTCGTCTCATCGTAAGAAGGCATATTCTCAATCTTCTCAGTCCCGTGATCCTCTTTCTTCAACTGAGCCGGATAGAGAGAAGTCTCTACAGAAGGGGTCCCAACCCGATGCTCCTCGAGAACAACACTCTGGTTCGTCGAGTATGAGGCAAATTCGAGAGCAACGAAAAAGAGCAGAACTTCCAAGGCCTCCTCCCCTACTCCCGCGGTTGACCCAACTGTAGCAGAAAATATGGTCGATCTTAAGGCCAAATTTCCAAAAATTTGCTTTGACGGTTTGAAATTCCTCCCAGCTATCCATCATATTCCTGGGCACATGAAGCAGAGTGCCATTGCCTGTAACAACGACGTCTATGTTCAACATGACGCGTTTGTTCACTTGGTTGAAAAGATCTCGGAGGTGTCTGTTGAGCGACAATATGAGATTGATCGTCTGAAATTGGAGGTTGGCTGTGACAAGAACATCATCAAGCACCAAGACGAGGAGCTCGCTTCGTACAAGTCGAAGCTGGAAGCCGCTGAGCAAAGCGCAAAAGATACTGCTGAGGCAGTCGCTCGTTTAGAGGTGGCTCACAAGAAGGAACTTAATGAAGCAGTCCAACGTAGCGGTGCCCTTGCCCTAGAAAAAGATTCCATCCAAAAAGAAAGGGACGCGCTCGCTATACAAGTCAAAGAGTTGAAGGAATTACTTTCCAAGGAGAAAGAGGACAAAGTAGATGCTCAAGAAGAGTCACAACGATACTGTGATGAAATCGTTGCTACTCGGCTCCTGAAAACGAAGCTCGATGACGAACTTGCTGGGGTTGAAACATTGAAGGACGAAGCCCGTGAGGAGGGCAAAAGGAAAGCTGCGGAGGAGATTGACTCTCGCCTCGAGGAGGCCGCAGAAGCCGGTAGGGAAGAGGTCAAGTGCATGTTTGACCCGTTGATTGCTAAGTATGGAGCCCGCGTCCTTATGCACCGCGACTTGACATTCTTGGGCGATGGCTATCTCGAATCCCTAGCTGAGGCCTGGGAAACTTTGGTGAAGATTAGGAAAATCGAGTCGGGCTCTGAAGAGGTCAATGAGGATGCCTTGGTGAAGGAGTTTCTTAGGGGGAATGAGCCGGCGGATTTATCCGTGGCTTTGGCGCTTTATAACAAAGGCTCTCCCCTTCCAAAAGAGAAAAGTGATGAAGCTGGCCCGTCTGGGGCTGAGACTACGGCTCCTCATATTGCTGCTCCTCCCGCTGCTCAACCGGCCGGTCGGCCGACACTTGAACCGTTCGAGCAGCATGCCGGCTATGATCCTAAAGATCCCGGGCTTGGCGTTCACGTGCTATCTCCTATTCTAGAGGGTGATACCCCACGTGCAACCGATAGCCAACCAGAACCCGGTAGGAAACTCTTCTTTTCTAGAAGTCAAAAGATCTTGTTATTTTCCAGCATTTATTCGTTCTAATGTTCATTTTTATGTTTTCATGCAGGCTGCTCTGATCCCGAGCCAACTCCGAGGAGCGATGACGCCAAGGAGGAGGCAGAGAAAACAAGCGATGTTGCTCACGCGGGAGTAACTCCTGGCCCTGACGCTCAAGTGATCGGGGCGCTAGATGATGACAAGCTTGACACTTCGTCTCCTGCCGAAGGGAGTGATGAAATCAAAATCACTGGCGCCTCTGAGCATACCTCAAAGATGAGCATGAAGGAACGCCTCGCCGAAGAGGAGAAGAAAAAGGTCGAGGTCAAAGTCGAACCTGAGATACTGGAACTTACCGACCCGCGGAATAGACCTCTGAAAATCATTCTCCCGAGCAGGTTTAAACCACTGGATGTTCCGTCTCCTACTCCTGACTCCGCTTCTTTAGTGAGCAAGAAATACAAGAAAAAGCGTGAGGGAGAGGAGTCGTCGGAAAAAACAAAAGAAGACAAGAAGAAGAAACCGAAGAAATAATCGCTACACTCGTTCAACGAGTTCCTTACTTAAGTCTTGTAATTACTTTTATCTTTTGTCTCTGTAGTTAGTATAGATAGGTTCTTGACTCCAAGATTTGGAGGGATAACTGTGTAACCCCATTTTGAACTATTGAATGAAGTTTAGTTTCTTTTTCGTTTGAATGATTCTCTTGCTTTTCTTTGGTTCGCTGACTAACTGTAGTCATAACTCAAGTTCTTATGAGTTGCATTGTCTCCCAGTCCACTCTCGTGTTGTTCAAACATTTCCAGACGTGGCATACTTCTTGTTCCACATTTCTCGAGTACTTGAACTTTCTTCCAAATCTGCGCTCCAGGGATTTAGAGTAAGTTGATCCTCGTTCAGGGGATTCGGAGGTTCGCATCGTTTACACTCTAGTCCGCACCCTGGGAACTTAGAGTACTCTGATCCGCGCTCTGGGGATTCAGAGATTTGAAATCGTTTATACTCTAGTCCGCGCTCTGGGGACTTAGAGTACTCCGGTCCGCGCTCTGGGGATTCGGAGATTTGAAATCGTTATACTCTAGCCCGCGCTCTGGGGACTTAGAGTACTCCGGTCCGCGCTCTGGGGATTCGGAGATTTGAAATCGTTTATACTCTAGTCCGCACTCTGGGGACTTAGAGTACTCCGGTCCGCGCTCTGGGGATTCGGAGATTTGAAATCGTTTATACTCTAGTTCGCGCTCTCGGGACTTAGAGTACTCAGGTCTGCGCTCTGGGGATTCGGAGGTTTGAAATCGTTTATACTCTAGTCCGCGCTCTGGGGACTTAGAGTACTCTGGTCCGCACTCTGGGGATTCGGAGATTTGAAATCGTTTATACTCTAGCCCGCGCTCTGGGGACTTAGAGTACTCCGGTCCGCGCTCTGGGGATTTGGAGATTTGAAATCATTTATACTCTAGTCCGCGCTCTGGGGACTTAGAGTACTCCGGTCCGCGCTCTGGGGATTCGGAGGTTTGAAATCGTTTATACTCTAGTCCGCGCTCTGGGGATTTAGAGTGCTCCGATCCGCGCTCTGGGGATTCAGAGATTTGAAATCGTTTATACTCTAGTCCACGCTCTGGGGACTTAGAGTACTCCGATCCGCGCTCTGGGGATTCGGAGGTCTGAAGTCGTTTATACGAGTTCGTGCATCGTACAGGATAATGTAGTTCTAGTAATTCATCACCCGACTATGAGATATAGACACATTAGTAATTCGTGGAAAATACGGCTTCAAGCCTTTAATAATGAAAAACAACTAAACTGCTTGATTACATAGTTAAAGGGAAACTAAGTTGCGACTGAATGAAAACATACAGGAAATAACTGTGCCTAAAACAGGAAAGAAACATACAAAATGTAATAACGTCGCAAATGCTCGTTGTTCCACGCTCGGGGGAGTGTCACGCCATCAACGGTCGCTAGCTTGAACGTTCCCTCTCCAAGCTTCCGTTCAATGACGTACGGACCTTCCCAGCTGGGATTCATACGCGAAGGTACTAGGAAAACTCGTTTCAAAACGAGATCACCCATATCAAATATCCTTGGGCGGACTCTACCGTCGTAGTAACGCTTGACTCGGTGCCTATGTGCTGCCGCCCTTAATTCGGCCTCTTCACGTTTTTCATCGATACAATCCAGTGATTCCAACAAGAGGTCCTGATTCTTCTTGGGATCATAATATGTCACCCGGTGCGATGGAACTTCAAGTTCCATGGGTATAACGGCTTCAGAGCCGTATGCCAAGGCAAATGGAGTGTGGCCGGTCGCGGACTTGTGGGTAGTTCTATAAGCCCATAATGTCGTCGGGAGTTCATCTACCCACTTGCCTCCGACTTTCTCCAGACGCTTCTTCAGTATTGACTTGATTATTTTATTAACGGCCTCGACTTGTCCGTTAGCTTTTGGGTGTGCATCGTCGGCGAACTTCTTCTCGATGCCATACTTTAAACAGAACTCTTTGAACTCTCTGCTTTCAAATTGCATCCCGTTGTCTGTAATGATGGTGCGAGGAAGGCCAAAGCGGCATATAATGTTTCGTACAACGAAGTTAATGACCTTTTTAGAGGTGATTGTGGCCAAGGGTTCTGCCTCAGCCCATTTTGTGAAATAGTCGACTGCAACTATCGCATATTTCGCACCACCTTTGGATATAGGCAAAGAGTCGATTATGTCGATTCCCCAGATTGCAAATGGCCAGGTACTAACCATTTGTGTGAGTTCCGTTGATGGAGTCCTCGAGATTTTCGCATATCTTTGACACTTGTCACATTTCCTTGCGTAGTCTGCAGCGTCCCGATTCACGTTCGGCCAGTAGTATCCATAGCGGAGGATCTTTTTTGCTAGCGTTTGCCCCCCTGTATGGTCGCCACATTCCCCTTCGTGAACCTCTTTCAAGACTCGCTTTGTCTCGTCATGAGCGATGCACCGTAATAAGGGGACTGAGAACCCTTTTCGATACATTAATCCATCCTGCATCACGTATCGCGCGGCCTTTCGAAGGATCTGTCGTCTTTCGCTCCTTTTTTCTGGTAAAGCCCCGGTTGTCAGGTACAGTTTGAACGGGGTGATCCACGACTCCTTTTCGATTTCTGTTTCCGACACACAGTCAACTTTCACCTCGCCTATGCTCGGGGCATGCAAGACCTTAACAGGATACAATCCCATTTGTTGCGCATCGCCTGTGCTTGCAAACTTAGCCAACAAGTCGGCTTCTTTATTCTGTTCGCGCGGGACATGTGAAATGTCATAACGCTCAAGACTTGACAGTAGTTCTTGGACCTGAACAAGGTACGGAGCAAGCTTCTGTCCCTTTGCTTGGTAATCTCCCCACACTTGGTAAACCACCAACTGTGAGTCACAAAAGATTTCAACTGATTTGATCCCGAGTTCTCCGACAAGCTTCAAGCCAGCAATCAGTGCTTCATATTCTGCTTCGTTATTTGTAGCTGGGAAATCAAGCTTCAAAGCATAACAGATCGATCGATTTTCAGGAGTTATAAGAACTACACCCGCGTCGGAGCAACGGTCGTTTGATGCCCCATCAGTGTATAATTTCCAACGAACGGGGGGAATGACGTCATGATTATCTGGTTCTATGGGTATGGTAAACTCAGCGATGAAATCTGCTAATGCTTGTCCTTGTATGACCCTTCGTGGCAAGTAGATGATATCGAACTAGCTCAACTCGATGTTCCATTTTAGCAATCTTCCGGAAGTTTCTGGTCGTTGGAGTACCTGCCGCAGGGGTTGATCGGTATAAACACTGATTGAGTGTGCTTGAAAATATGGGCGTAGCTTTCGTGATGCAATCACTAAGCAATAGGCCAATTTCTCGATTTTAGGGTAATTTCTTTCTGCCCCCGTTAGACGCTTGCTAACATAATACACCGGCTTCTGGATTCGGTCCTCCTCGCGAACTAAAGCCGCACTTATCGCATGTGGGGATACAGCCAAGTATACGTACAGCATCTCGTGGTCTACTAGTTTTGACAGCACTGGTGGACTCTCCAGATGCCTCACCAGATCCCGGAATGCTTCCTCACAACTAGACGTCCATTCGAAGTTCCTCTTCCCTTTCTTTATTATATCAAAGAAAGGGATGCACTTGTCAGTTGCCCTGGATATGAATCGACTTAGCGCAGCTACTTTTCCATTCAAGCTCTGTATCTGCTTTATAGTCCTGGGTACTTGCACATATCGAATAGCTTGGATCTTTTCGGGGTTAGCTTCAATTCCCCTAGCATTGACGATGAATCCCAAAAACTTCCCCGACGCAACGCCGAAGGAACACTTCAGAGGGTTGATCTTCATCCTGTAATACCTGAGTATGTCGAACATTTCAGCCAAGTCTCGAATGTGGTCGTTTGACTGTCGTGACTTCACGAGCATGTCATCCACATAGACTTCCATCGTCCTACCAAGCTGGTCCTTGAACATTCGATTCACCAGACGCTGATAAGTCGCTCCTGCGTTCTTTAGTCCGAAGGGCATTACTACATAGCAATATAGCCCGACATCTGTAACGAAGCTGGTGTGTTCTTGGTCTGGAATATGCATCGAGATTTGGTTGTATCCCGAGTATGCATCCATGAATGATAACAGCTCATGTCCTGCGGTGGAGTCGACCAACTGATTGATCCTTGGTAACGGGAAACTGTCCTTGGGGCACGCTTTGTTCAAATCGGAATAGTCTACGCAAGTTCTCCATTTCCCATTTGCCTTTTTCACCAGTACGGGGTTCGATACCCATTCAGGATAGAGGGCGTCGCGGACGAACCCATTGGCTTTGAGTTTGTCCACCTCCTCTCTGAGAGCAGCGGACCTCTCCGGGTCCATTCCTCTCCTCTTTTGTTTAACCGGGACGTATTTCGGGTCTATGTTCAACATATGACTCGTGATGGCGGGAGAAATCCCACAATTATCAGAATGCGTCCAAGCGAAAACATCAAGATTCGCCCGGAGGAAGTCGCTAAGGTCTTCAGTCATTGCGGGGCCAAGCTGTGATCCGATCTTCAGTATTCGCGAAGGGTCATTTTGGCTAACTGAAATGTCAACTGTTAGTTCAGCCGGCGCCGCCTTTTCTTCCCTGGGTTTCTCATCGTCGTCTCTCGGATCTATGTCTCTGAAGATCCGAGAATTATGCCCGAGCCAGGGCTCGGGCACTACTTGTCAATTATCCGTGTTAAGGATGCGGATGGGATTGTCCGCAACCTTTCCTTTCTCCCTCCGATGGGCCTCTCGGAGCTCAGCCACATAACAGGAACGACCAGCTGCTTGGTCGCCATGAACAATACCTACTCCTTTGTCAGTCGGGAACTTCAAAGTTAAGCACCACGAGGCTAACGCTGCCCTAAACTCAGCCAGGGCCGGTCGGCCCAAGAAAACATTATACGGAGAATCCACATCCAAAACTACGAAGGGTAGGATTCGCACCCTCCGACGCTCGCCTTGTCCCAGTTCAACTGGTAACTCAACATACCCCACTGCATCGATCGCTGCGCCGTTAAAGCCGTCTATATGAGCCTTGGACGGTTTCAAGTCCTTTGTTTCCATTTTCATTTGGTCATAAGCCTTCTTGAAGATGATGCTGACAGAACTTTCACAATCAATCAGAATTCTTTTCACATATGCCGGTCCGATCGTCGCAGATATGACCATCGGGTCGATGGTTGGAGCCTCTATTTGATCAACATCTCTGTTTCTGAACACTATATCGTCTGTCATTATGCATTGCTGCTTATCAGGGGTCCCATCCTCCACGTTCGAACAGCACTCGAAATCTGCATGCTTCAGGGAACTTGCATACCGCTCCATCTCTTGCCAATTTTTATCCGCGGGATGAGGTCCGCCGATAATTGTATTTATGACTAGTCTACCCATAGTTCAGGCAGGCTCCTCGGGATGACGCGGAGCTGGTGCGCGACCTGGGTTGGTCGTTCCCTATCCTCCTTCCTGTGGATCCTTCACAAATTCTTGCAACTTCTTTTGCCTGATCAACTTCTCGATAGCGTCGTGCAGGTGTCTGCACTCTTCCGTATTGTGCCCATAAGTCTCATGGAAGCGACAATATTTTCCGGTTCGCTTCTGCTCCTCGGTTGATTCTTTTGGACGTGGCTTTCTGTACTGAAAAGTATTGCAGGAAGATAGGTAAATGTTCTTGAGAGACGCATTCAGCAGGGTATACTCGTTGTAGCTTGGAATTCTCGATTTCCACTTCCCCGCTTCTCTCTTCTTCCCTTGATTTCTTCCTCCGGACTCCTTAGGCTGCCCGGACTTATTCTGGACATTGACTTGGACCTTTCCCAAGTTGTCCCCGGACTGTTTCACAGCAACGTTGCTTTTCATGGACTCTTGGGCAGGTCCTGGTGTCTTATCTCGTCTTACCCATCTAGCTTCCTCTCTCCTTATGAACTGGTGTGCCTTTGAGTAGAAACGCTCTAGCGTAGTCGGAGGTTTTCCTGCCAACCAGTCTCCAAACTCAGAATCCGGATCCACACCTCTCATCACAGCCATTAGGATTGCATGATCGTTGGGATTACTGACTTCAGTTGCCGCAACATGGAACCTTTGTAAATATTCCTTCAATGACTCCCCGGGACTTTGGATTACACTTGACAGAGACATTACGTCCTTTGGACGAGTAGTGTGTATCCTAAACTGCTCAATAAACTTCTTTGCCAACTCCTCGAAATTGGATACAGGCCGCGGAGGAAGTCGGGTAAACCACATAGTAGCGATCCCAGATAGAGTAATTGGAAAGCATCTACACTTGGTGGCATCATTTGCCCTAGCTGAATCCATCATCCATTCGTACCTCATGACATGCTGTCTGGGGTCAGTCTTTCCCTCGTACGCAGGGATAGTTGGCATACTAAACTTTCTGGGGTACGCCGCCTGTAACACAACATCTATGAAAGGAGTGTGACTCCTTGATACTCCCCAATCGTCATTCGATAAGCCCTGATTTTCTTTCATCAATTGCCTGACCATGGCTGTCAGGTCTGGTGTCTGTATGGAAGGTGGAAGGTTAGAGTCCGTTCTACGTGACTGTCCATGTTGATGCCTCCTCTCCTGGCGATCTGCCAATCGTGCGTCTTGAGGTTCGACATCATTAGCATTTTGATGGTCTGGGCCTCCAGCCTCCATATGTACTCCAGTTCCTAAGTTTCCAGCTCCGACTTGGTCACGGTTTCCAGTTGCTTGAGTAGTAGCACCCGTCCGCGTAGCTTCAGTCTTACGGCGTCTGCGCCTGGGAGGTTCATCAGAAGAAGTTGAGCTGTCGGATGAGGAATAGGGAGCGGGATTGCCCCCAGCATTTTGTTGCTGCTGTTGAGTGAGTTGTGCCATCAGGTTGGCGTTAGCTTGCATCTGCTCTTCTAGTTGTCTCCTGCTTTCCTTGAGTTCCCTCATCAAGTCGTTGAACTCTATTCTGGTGACAACTGGAGTTTGGTCCTGGGTGGCAATTCCTACACCCGGAATTGCTGGTTGATTGCTAGGTCCTGCTTGTTGCACGCTAGCAGTCTCATGGGCATCCGCATTATGAGAAGCTGACCTGGTACGTGATCTTGCCATTGTAGAGTTATTGGTAGGAACTTTGAGTAGAATCAACGGATGTCCTATCAATGAGTCGGATCTTCTTTGGGGGATTTGTTCAATCCAGTAGCTTCAAAGCAGATCCTTGAGGTCTGAGAATTCAATTCTCAGTGAAAGCACCAAAGTGTTAGCACCAAAATTGGTCACTAACCTCGTAGAGAAAGATTATGTAGAGAAATAAGTGATGAAGGTAAATTAAACAGATAAGACAATGCTAATCTAAATGCAGAAAGTAAGAACACCAAATTTATAGTGGTTCAGCGTAATTGCTTACGTCCACTTTGAGGTTAAACTTTATTGATCTTCTTAATGATTGATTACAAATACAATTCGTAGATCAAATGCTTGAATGAAGTTGTTAAGTAAAGAAGATGAGTCTGAAAAATGGCAGAGTCTCCCCAGTGTTCTCCCCAAAAAGGTCCCTTTTCACTGTGACCCTGCCCCTCTATTTATAGACAAAGATGGGCTGGACTTCCCAGATGGGCTCAGTAGCCGAACACTCTAGCCCAAGTATAGTGGTCGCTGCATGCCGACCAGGTAGGCCGAACACAATGATGCCGAACCACCCTTCCTATGCCGAACGGCATGTTTGATGTGTGGGAAGTGCAGAATAGTTGTCAGTCGAAGCCGAACGTGCCTCTGTCCGAAGCGCTTGACCGAACAATGCTCTCTGGCCGAACGATGCATTCTGGCCGAACGATACCTTTGGCCGAACGATCCTCCTTGGCCTAACGTGCCTTCTGGCTGAACGATGCTTTTTAGCCGAACGATCCCTTTGGCCGAACGATACTGCCATGTCGAGTAATCATATACGCCGAACGCCTGCTAATGCCAAGTACTCTTGGATGCCGAGTACTCCTTGATGCCGAGTGCTACTAGATGTCGAGTACTACGCCGAGTACTCCTAGATGCCGAGTGCTTCTGGACGCCGAGTGCTATCGGATGCCGAGTACTCCTGTTGCCGAGTTCCATTGGAAGCCGAGTACTATTGGATGCCGAGTACTCATGTTGCCGAGTTCCACTGGATGCCGAGTACTATCTGACGCCGAGTTCCACTGGATGTCGAGTACTATGCCGAATACTTCTAGGTGCCGAGTACTATCTGATGTCGAGTACTAGTTGCCTGGTCAAATCTCCAGGAAACACGTGTCGACTGGGCAGATTTGATTCTTTGAAAGGTGCTTGGTAGTAATCGATCCAGAAAGCCGAGACCTTACAATCCCTATGGAAATTTACTTACTTGAATTTTTAAGCACTTTTAGATTAATTTGAGATCTGAGCAAGTGCAGGAGAATTAGTATGGCATAGTTTTCGATCAGGAAGTATTTGCACGAATGAAGATTCCTAAAATCTTTCAGCCTTATCCTCCATATAATGAAAGCATGACTAATTTACCTCATTGAGCAAAGAATATTCAAGAGAAAGAAGAGATGTCAGATGAGCTAATACCTCCTTATTATGATAGTGATGAAGAGTATAAAGAAAAAGTTCTAAAAAACAAGAAACAATTCTGAAAAATCAAGTTGAAATTAAGAGAGCGCTGGAAAATACCAAGAAGGAACTTGGAATTATCACTCGAATGATTCATAGGCTTTATGGTGTATCCCAACTAAAGAAGAGAGGATGAGCTCCCACTCCTACACAACTCTCCAAAGGTTCTGATTAGTTGATAATATTTGGCTTAGTATGATTTACATTTCAACACTATTTATCAGACTATTTTGATTATTTTGTAAACATGCAGGCATTATCTATATTTTTCTACATCTGTGGCATTCTGTGAAAATGTAGGCATTCTGTGAACATGTGTTGCACTGGATATTTTGTGTCAATTATTTAATCAGTTGCATTAATCATTCTATGTTTGTGATAGTGTGTGATTTCTATGCTGAAAAATATTTATTGCTAAGTATCTCATCATTCTAAGCTATAATTTTATCTTATTTTTAAATAAATGACAAAGGAGGAGAAATTATATGCTTTTTAATAGGGGAGATGTATTACTTAGGAGAAGTGTTATTACTATTTATAGTACTTTAAATAAGTAGTTATCATCATCAAAAAGGAGGAGAATGTTAGAACCTCGGTTTTGATGATGTCAATTAAATATGTTCCATTAATTATTTGATTGTAGAATTTAGCTTAGACAACAAATATGTAAAATACAGCTATTTCGTAAGATCATATATCAATAAATGACAAATTATGGCTAATTAGAAGACTATGACAATTGATGAACTTTGATGAAGTCTCCGAGTGATAGAAGAAACAAGAATTGACATCGAAGAACTAAGTTTTTATAGTTAAGTCGATAGTCTAGTCTTAGAGTTTATATTTTGTAAAACCAACTCATATGACCTTCGTTTCATTCAAAACCTTGCCACATACTCCAGAATTATATATTTCACTTTTTCAAATTTTCTTAGAATTTTTGGAGCCAAGGGAATTGAAGAAATAAGAGAAACAGAACAACAAAAAAGTAGGGCAACAAAAACCTGTTACCACTGATCGATGGGTGTGGACCTCATCGGTGCACTAGTGGTAGTAGATTTATTGTTTCGTGCGACTGCTTTTTACTATTTATTTTCATCTTTTTGTCGTTCTCCTCCAGACCAGTGCTTCTCTTGATGGAAACTCTCTAACTAGTCACTGCTCTTCAATGCATCGGGCAGACTTCAAATTTAGGTATCAATTTTCAGAATACAATTCTATTGCTTTCTCTCTCACCGACTTTCTGATCACTACTGCTTCTTTGATCATTCAACTATTTATTATCATACTCAAACTCCTAAACCTCTATTCATATCCATATCGAGTGGTTATAGGAGTTGTTGTACTATAGTGACAAGAATCGTGTATTTTAGATACAACTTTATCAAAGAACCTTTTCTGCTTCTATTAAAAGGTAGGCATGTGAGATGCTCAGGAAGTCTGTATTCTAAACCTATTCCTCTGGATTAAGTGAGGTGTTTGAAAGGAAATCCTAATAAGTGCTCAGGGACTGGACGTAGGAGAGGTGCTCCAAACTAGGATAAATCTCGGTGTGATCTTTTATTTACTTTTTATGCTTACTTTGCAATATTTATTTTATCACTCATACTACAAGTATATAAGTCGTGTTGACCATACTGTCAATATACGATCCTTCTAAATTTTCACTTGCTGCTTTCTTTCTTACAGACACATGCTTCCTCCTCATTTTGACTAAAACCAAACTATTTGATTTCTCTATTAAAATACTTGCACAATGTTTAGATGCTTTTTTGAGTCATATCTTAAAAAGTTTACAAGCTTTGTTATCACTCTCACTGATTTCGAGATATTTTGGCTATGGTATGCAAATAGTCTCCTCTATATCATTTTATTTATAAGTTTTATTTCAATGTCAATGTGCCAAAACTCAAAGTCACATCGTGTTATAATTTGCGAGTAGAATCCAAATGGACCAAAGGATGTTGACTGGCTAAACTACTCTACTAGTTTCAACATTTGAATAGCCGAGATCATAACTCCCATCAACTTTGCTTTATACATTTCCAACCGCATTGAAATTTTTCTCGAAGACTCACTTGCAGTTGATGGATCATGTCCATTTGGGTACATTTTCCAAAATAATTTTTTATCAGTGTCCTTAGAATCTATTTCGGATTCATAGCATCACGCCATGTGTTAAAGTCTATAATCTTTATGGCTCATTGATAATTGAGGAGATTGTAAATACAAATAATCCATTTTTTGATATTGGTATGAAACTCGTAGTTTCTCTTAACTGTGAGATATTTTCAATTAGATAGTCTAATAAGCTGTGTTTATATTATGCTTGGTTAAGTTAGCATCATCTATAATATCCGTCTCCATGTTAGAATCTTGAGTGACGTCCATGTTCTTCACACCACCGCTAATTTCTCTATAAATAAATTCCTTTAGTAAGAAGGTGGCATATCTTGAAACAACTATTTGTTTCTCAACACGATGGAATAGGTATTTAAAACATTTTATGAACTGCATATAGACTTACATAAGCTAGATTTAGCCTTGAGTTCATGAAATTTACGTTCATAACATAGGTCAGACAACCACATATCTTGAACTATTTAACATGAGGTTTTTGCCCGCTTCATATCTTGTATGGAATCGTAATCTCGACTTTAGATAAAACCATATTCAATATATGTGCTAAATCTTAAGTATATATCTTTAAAGGAAGAGGCAACTCAACTTCATTCATTATCAATTGGTCTTTGTTCGACATAGCATGGTTACTCATTATCGATACATCATTATGTAACATAGGGAGGAGTAACTTTGAGAGTGAACCGTATACTCTTTTTGGTACTCTTAGAATTCCTATCTAAAATACTCACCTATTCGACCATATCAAATTCTTTTAATTCCATTATGTGTTATATTTTCTACTTTCATTTTATATTCTATGAACTTATCATAGATATCTAACTTGTGTGTCAAATACACATGTTCATATCTGAGAAAATTAATCAGTTAAGTTAACAAAGTAAGTGGATTTGCTTTCGATATCATCAGACCTTGGATACATACATCTATATGTTTCATTTCGAAGAGTTTATTAACTCTTTTGTAACTCTCACTGAATGGGTTCTTTGTCGTTCATCCTTTAAGATACAATTCACAAGTACCAAATGACTCATAATCATATAACTAATAAAAATTTCTCAAATATCGCTTAGTCCATGATTCAAAAAATAACTTTAAATATTTTAGATGCTTTTGTAATTTCTATAATAAACGCTCCATAATTGTTATAAAAAGAAATATCATCATTGATATAACCAAACCAGATTTATTTTATAAACAAAAACTCATAATATTTGAAAGTTCGGGTGTTATGTGCTATTGCTTTGATACCATTGAATAGTCTATTGCTAGGATCGAATAAGGTCGAATGTATGTAACAAGAAAGTAAAGTAATCACACATTCGATTTATACTGGTTTAGACCTACATCCTACGTTTAGTCCTTGAACTCCCTCTGGAATTTCCACTTAACAACCGTCACTTAACCTAAACAAGTTTCCACAACTAGAGTTCACATAACTCCCCGAGACACCACATAATGCTTCATAAATTTTTAGTAATATACTGACTTTGACTAACTTGTCTCTGAGTAGACCGACCAACACCAAGGTACAACTCTCCTATAAGCAATGCAGATGAATTTGAGTGGAGATGTAAGGGTTAGGAGATTCAACTTAACCATATCTAAGGGTAGTGAGTTGAATGATAACTAGTTGTAATTTTGTTAAACTGATTGAAAGCACCAAAGATCAGAGAAGTATATAAATGAACAAATAGAATACTTCAAACTTGATTTGATTATTGTTTCTATGATCTAGGGGTTTACATAATGATTGCAAGGATGTATACGAAGCGTTACAATTAAGAGAAAAGTCCTTGAAATGAAGAGGAAGAGAAACAAGATGAAGATATGCAATGATTCTACAGCAACGACATTGAAACACCATAATCAGCACACTGATTAATTAATAATCAAGTGCATAGATTATTAAATAATTATTTGATTGATTATTAATTAATTGGTATACCAATTATTAATTAATTGGCACACCAATTAATGGTGTTCTTGTGTATATTGTCAACTTCTTTGCAACTACAAACATATCCAAACAAGAATTGAAAAAATTAAGAAAAAATCTTGAAAACACTAGGGAGTATTTTAGGTGATGTGGCAAAATTTAAAGAGATTTATATATCATGATGCAGTTTTAACAATTTCTAACTATAATGACTCATTAATAGACACAACATGTACTTGTATATTTCTTCATTTTGGTTCATCTTTAAGTGTTGTTGTGAGTTGCGTATGATTTTTTTCGAAAATTGATTCTTATTATATACAAGAAGAAGGTACATACAAGTTCCCTAATGAAACAAACAAGTGATGACTTGTGTGTACAAAAAAAATTCACCCGAACTGTTTAGGCAACTAGTGAGTGAAGGATTACTAAATAAATAAATAAAATACAAGGCGGAAGGAAAAAAAGACAACAGAGGAATAAGTAAGCAAGTTCATCTGAACCGCACATCAAGTATGCTTCCAATTAAAGCCACCCTTCATTTAATAATCAGTTGAACACATGAGGTCATTCGTATTTATCCAAACATCTCTCGAAAGCCGAACCAATGAAAATGGTGACTTCAAGCTGAATGTTGACCAGAATATGTTTCTGACTCACCGTAAAATCAGCTGAAATAGATGCGAATTTGTAGTTGGAACAAGTCATGTCTACATAAAGAGGCAGAATTTTCTTCAACAGCCTGCTATTACAGAAGTAAGACTTCAACATCACCATCAGCATCTTAGTGTCAAATAAGTGAGAAGTTATTGCATAATACACTTCTCTTTTAAATCTCATCGTTTAAGAACTTGGATTTGTTCATTATTACTTTGCAGTCTTGTTTGATCAGAGATAATCTAATTTCTGGTAGTTTACGGTTTCTGAGTAGTCTTGAATTGTTTTTTAACCATATGTTCCACACTGGCTAAAATTGCCTATTTAAAAGATCTGTCTAAATTTTTTTTTCTAAATAATTTGCTCCCATATATTCTAAGATTACTTCTAGATTAGTGTGTTGTATGTGTTAAAGAAGTAGCATCTGCTTGATTTGACTCCAAATGCATGTGGAATACTCACAACTGAAAAAAAAAGATGCTGGCTTATCTCATTTTCTTTGTTGCACAGTTTACATGTCGGGTCTTGAATATAACTCCATTTACTAATGTTGTTGTTAACCCTTAATTTTCTTCGACTCAAGAAGTATACGACTCATGGCCCAGACGACTTAACGAGTTAACACTATCAACGGCCTACGAGATAAGAAGTGAACGACTTAAGTTATGTCACGACCTAACGAGTTTAAGAGCTAACGACCTAATTGCTGAAGGGACCTACGAGTTAAGCAGGCCTACGACTTAAGGGGGGTCTCTGACTCAACGAGTTAAGGTCTGTACGACTCAACGAGTTAAGCTATCTACGACTCAACGAGTTAAGGTCTGTACGACTCAACGGGTTAAGCTGTCTACGACTCAACGAGTTAAGGTCTGTACGACTCAAGAGGATCTTACGACTTAAGGGTCTTACGACTTAAGGGTCTCACGACTTAAACGTCTTACGACTTAAAGGTCTTACGACTTAAAAGCTATCAGGTTAAAATCCAGAGCCTGTACCTATGCTACCTTTATCTGGTAAGTCGGCTACGACTTAGCACTTGTCTTCGGCTGAGCCACAAGATGAACCCAGCATGGCACCCACGAGTTATCTTAAGTCAACTACGAGTTACGACTTATCTTAAGTCGGTCACGACTCATGACTTGGCAAAAACGAGAGCTCAGAATTCGACCCCTATAAATAGACCACCACTTCCAACATGGAGAGGACTTTTGGAAAATCATTTCTTCAAGCGTCCATACTCTGCTGCACTCACAACTCATTCAACAAGTAAAGATCTTCCAACACTCAAGGCACTACAACAAGCTTCGTGAAGGACTTCATTCATCCGACACGGATTTAGCAAGATTCATCACCGAAGTTTGAGCTAGTAGTCGAGATTGTTGTGTGATCAAGTTGCATTGTATTTGACAAGTGATTTGTATCGATTTGTAACCGGATTCAATAATAAAGAGATTCAAAGTGGACGTAGGCTCAATCTCAAGCCGAACCACTATAAATTGCTGTCTTTTACTGCTTTTCTGCTATTTTACTGCTTAAATTCTGTTCCCGTCACGCGGGTGGTGCTTTCACGATTCTATCACACACACCGGGTGTTAGCGTTCACTTTTTAACGTTAACATTTTGGTGCTTTCACTGAGAATTGAACTCAGGATCATCCACCGTTGCTTTGCAAAGATTCATAAAAAGAACCTCTCTTAAATAACCAGATCCGAATTAATGGCTCTTGGAAGAAGAGGTAGACCTATCAGATCCAGAAATGCTCACGAAGGGACTTCCGCTTCCCTAACAACAGACCAAGCGACTCCTACCTTTGGAGTCACCAGGGCTGAGTTGGACGACGCAGTTTCTGGATTATACCAACAAATTGAAACTCAAAACGCTTTGATGATGGATAGAATAACTGCCCTGCTCGGGGCAAATCGTCAACCAGAAAACCATCAAACCACCCTTCCTGAAATGCCACCTTTCCAAGCTGATGGTTCTATGCCGCAACCAACTTGTCATGAACCTATACCCGGGCAAACTTCCGAGGGAAAAACTGATGCTTGCCCGGAGGTGTCTTTGAACAATAAAGAGTACCTGTCTGAAATGGTTGGCCGCATCATGAAAGAGAGCATGCAAAGGGAAGAGGATGAGGCTGACTGGGGATTCGCGCCAAGCAGAACTCCGTTTACTGAAAGGATCCTGAGAGCGGAGTTTCCAAGGAAATTTGCACCTCCTACTATCCAAGCCTATAAAGGAACCAGTGACCCTAATCATTTCCTATACAAATACGATTGGCATATGACCGGTGCAAGAGCATCAGACGAGATCAAGTGTCGATACTTTCCAGTATACCTGGAAGGTGTGGCTTTACTTTGGTTCACAAAGCTTCCAGCTCGGTCTGTAGATAAGTTCTCCGACTTAACGCAAAAGTTCAAAGAACAGTTCAGATTGTATGCTTCAAAAGCTAAGGATATAATGTCACTGTCTAACCTTGAACAAGCGCCCGGAGAATCAATCAAATCTTTCTTGAGCCGTTTCAATATAGCTTTAGCCGAAGTAGAAAATGCGGAACCACGCATGATCCTGACTTATTTGATGCGAGCCATTGATAAATCGAGTAAATTTGGAATATGGCTAAAGATGAAGGAACCGAACTCACTTGAAAAATTTTATAAAAAGGCCGACGAGTTCATTCGCCTTGAAAGCCTTTCTACGACATCGAAAGTGGTTGCTGCCCAAACTAATAATAACAATGTCCCATCTAATAAAAGAGAATCTGAAAGTCAGAAAAGGGAGAATGAAGGAGGAAAGAGCCAGGGAAATGAAAAGAAACCTCGCCGCTTTAATCCTTCGGATTTTACTCCTTTAACTGATACACCAAGAAATATCTTTTTTGCAACAAAGGACGTTGTCAGGTATCCTAAGCCACCTGAGATGACGAAAGGTGCAAAGCGTAATGGAAAATTCTGCCAATTTCACAATCAACCTGGCCATGACACTGACCAATGTCGCCAATTAAAGAATGTGATTGAAGAATTGCTGGAGCAGGGTAAACTCCAACAATACGTTAAGAGAAGCGGAGTCGATCCAGCCTCATCCACTCGGGATCAACAATGTCCTACCCATCAACCCGATTCTCACCACAACACTGCAGCGCAAGATTCAGAAAAGCTTGTCATTAATGTTGTCACAGGAGGTCTATACCCAGCAGGCAGAAGTTGGGACGACTGTTAATTGTCCACAAAACTGCAACTGGGACATCTTTCACTTTCTCTGGCATATAAATCCGAAGCTGCGAATCTAGCGCAAATGGAAACCAGTCCGGAGATTCTGAAACAACAATAACTAGCATCCATTTTTTACTTAACAGCATTGCTTGAATTTGTAAAAAAAAATGATAATGGATGTGTGACTTCTGAATTGTAAACCGCTGAGAAATCAGTGTGACTGAATAATGAAAAACTATGAATTCTGTGTTTTCTATTACGAAATGCCTGTTATATTTCGATGTGTAAATACTCTAATTGTATTGCTAAAATGTCGATCTAATATTGCAGGTCATTAAAGCAAAGCTCACCCATCGCAAAGCTAAGCGAGCCTTACAAATCATTTATTAAAGCAAATACCAAGCAACAAAAAATTCCATATTCAAATCCTATACAAGAAGAACTTCACATAAAAAGTTGGCAACTTCATTGGGGCAAGCCTTCGTTAACCGGTTGTGATTGTCAATATGAACAGACATCCAGCTTGGTAACTCGTGTTTGTCCCGTGAAGTTATTCAACAGTGAAGTCCACTTCTTTGGATAAAGCAATTTACTTACAAAAGGAACGAAGATACGCTTGGAAATGATAATAAAAGATCGCTAATGGGCAGACGATGGGAGAACATGGCCAAGCAAGCACGGAAGCAACCAAAAGGAATTTTGCTCCTCAATAAAAGGGCCGGTAGAACCACCGAAGGGACACCTTCCCAAGCAGAAGGAACAGGGCCCTTGCTAACTGATCGTGATGCATCCGATCAGGCAGCTTGCGTCCGTCCCGTGGATCTACTTACCCCTGAGACGCAACCTTCCTGGCACCCCAACCAACCAACGCTCCTTCTCAAAGGTCAACAAAGCCCTCTAACGAGGCACGCCAATAAATGAAAGTGCTTCTCTCAATAACAAGATTGGTGGAACCACCGGAGGGGCACCTTCCCAAGCTGAAGGAACAGGGCCCTTGTTAATTGATTGCGATCGTTTATGCAAACGAACATCCAATCAAGCAACTTGCGTCCGCCCCGTGGATCCACTCAACCATGAGAAAGTAACTTCCAGGCAATTTCAAGACCTCTTCGGAGGAAAAAGCCCTCTTCGGAGGCACATTTCACCCGTGTAGAAGTGCAAAATGCTCCTCTTCGGAGACCCACTTCACCAGTGATGAAATGCTAAAAAGCCCTTTTCGGAGGCACATTTCACCCGTGTAGAAGTGCAAAATGCTCCTCTTTGGAGGCCCACTTCACCAGTGATGAAATGCTAAAAAGCCCTTTTCGGAGGCACATTTCACCCGTGTAGAAGTGCAAAATGCTTCTCTTCGGAGACCCACTTCACCAGAGCTGAAATGCCAAAATTGCTTCTCTTAGGAGACCAAAATTGCTTCTCTTCGGAGACCAAAATTGCTTCTCTTCGGAGACCAAAATTGCTTCTCTTCGGAGACAAAAATCGCTTCTCTTCAGAGACCAAAAAGACCTCTTCAGAGGCGTACTTCACCTTGCTTGAAGTACCAAAAATAAACCCTTTACTGGGGCACAAAATCAAAACCTTCTTCAGAAGCTCTTTTCACTGTGCAGGAAAATTCACTTTTAAAACAAATAAAAGTGATCATTCCCAAAAGTTGAAGTGTTCTTCAGGAGGAAAGAGAAAGTAAAAACTTCTCTGAAGACGAGATATACTCTATTAAAAGCAGAATGATTCTTCCCTTAGAAGTGAAGTAGTTATTCTCTGAAGTAAGAATATCAGTCTTGAAGAAGCTAGAAATGTTGCAATGCACTTGCGGTATGGGGGCAACACTATATAATTTAATTGTATTAATAAAAGCAACATGCCACAAGTTCATTGCAATATCACAAAAAATAGATGTGGAATAAATGTATTCCCAAACACAGACAAAAAGTTTGTACAAGTAAAAGGAATCGTTTATTCTACACCAAAAAAGAGAAACAGATGCATTCTCACATACACAAGAATTTGTACAAGTAAAATAGCTATTTTATTCAATACTGTGGAAACTTTTTACATTGTGAAGATTACAAAAAGGAGCGGAGACCGGTATCTGCACAATCTCCGGTCAATACATGCAAAAAGCAGAAAAGTCAAAATCAAACTCATTTCTCCTTCTTCCCACCCTTGGAGCCTTTACCCGGCCTGGTAATTAGTTTCGGAGGACGTATTGGAGAAGAAGGAGAAAGAGACTCAGTCGGATCGACTTCTGCTTCATCTCCAGCAGCAGAAGAACTTTTCTTTCCTTTCTTCGAAACCACACGTTTCCCCTTCTTCTTGGAAGAAGACTCACTCCCCGGAGTAAGAAATGTAGAAAGCTTTGTGTCGTAGTCAAAAGACTGCTCCGGGGTCTTCTCACTATCTTCCAGATCTTCTGCTTTCTGCTCCTCGGAAGCAGGTGGTTCGTCCAAGCCTTGAAGGGCTGCTATTTGTTCTTCCTGTGAATCTGGTTGAGAAGCTGGAAGAGGAGTAACTTGAGAAGGAGGAGGAACGGCAGCTGAAGAAGGAAAAATTGGTGCAGTTTCCGGCGCGTCCGCTGCATAATAAAAGAAATCAAAATCAGTATTCTCCGAGAAAAAAGGAGACAGTGGATCGTCAAAGCTTAAGTAATAAGTAAGAAGTTCGTCGAACTCGGTTAAGTCGAATAAACAATTCACCGAATTCGTCTTGTCAAAGTTACCTGGAGAAGTCGGTTTGGCGAGATCAATCTCAAATTCCCGAGCCTGAAAGTCCTTCATTGCCTCTTCTTCTGTAGGAGTGGTCACAGTTTCTTGGGCAACTTTAGCTGGATGTGAAGAATGAGAGCTGGAATCCGTAATATTAACATCGGTTGAAGTTGAAGTATGAGCAGGGGCAGTTAAAGGAGCTTCCTCTTTTGGAAGCTCTTCTCCCGTTGATTCAGCCCGTACTTTAGCAAGCTGCTCCTTCCCCTTAACAAGAGCGGCACGAGCCTCATCGTCAAGATAGCGCTCCTCAAGTTCCGACTCATCATAGCCGGCCCTGCCAAGCATGTCAATTGCGACTTCCCACACTTCAGCCAATGTAATTTCATAATCAGGACCCAGAAAAGCGAGGCTCCCACGACCCAGAACACTGTGTAAATAAAAGTCGAATAAGGTAGAGCTGATGTTTGCTTTCGTCGCCTCATGTGATTGCTCAACCGCTTCCTTTTCGGCAACGGCAGCAACCCGACCAGTAATAGCCGCATCACGCTCTGTCTCAGCTTTAGCAAGGCGAGACTTTAGTAACTCAATCTCTATGTTCTGGGAGGTGACCTTTTCCCGCAGTTCGGCGTTTTCTGTGCGATATTTCTCAGTAATGTGCTGTTCAGCGGCAAGCTTCATTTCGACATCTCTTTGTGCAGCATGTGCATCCCGCACTTGCTTCTGAAAGACTTCTTCTTTTTGAGTATATGAGGCAGAAGAAGAAGCGAGAATTTCCTTAAGCTGCTTAACTTCAGATCCAAGCTTTGTGTTATCGTCTGCAATGCTCGTCATCTCCGCATCATGCTGCTTGCGCCATTTGTCCCATTCTGATTTATCATTCTCCATGGTCATCATCGCCTTAAGATTCATGTGGTTGACCCTTTGAAGTTCGTCGACAAGTTTCTGCCATTGCGACATCCTCTCAATATTAAGCCTGGCCGCGTCAAGACTTTTAAGCATGTCTTGCTTATCAATCGGAACCAAATCCAAGTCAAAGCGCACTCCTTTTAGGCACCAATTCGTAAATCGGCTCTGAAGCGTTGGAGGGCCGTCTTTAACTTGATATTGTGGCCTGTTAATGATTGTTTGAATATCAGGTTTCTTTAGAGGAGGAGAGCCGGCCGGAGTATCAGAAGGGATAGGAGCATCAGTTTTCTCAGAAATTACAGATGCGTTACTTGGCTTGGACCGTTTGCTTGATTCATCAGTAATATGAGTCTTCCCTTTGTCATCATAAGACTTTCGCTTATGAGAATCGTAACTTCTGTAAGAAGAATCATATCGATCAGCGTCTCTTCTTCTCTGCCGCTGCTCATAATCCCATTTTTCTTGAGCCTTCCTTTGAGCCCTTTCCTCATCTGTCTCTCTCTGGTCACCAAGATATTTCCTAAAGTCATAAGATCCACGGCCTCCATGGCGCTGGAATGAGTCGTAGTATGAGCCGGTACGTCCCATCGGAGAATCTGAAAAACGGAAAATAAGTAAAGCTTAGAAATTTCCAGAAAGAAAGAGTAAATGCTTATAAGTGCAGAAAAATCCTAAGTGTGTGCGGCGTGCGAACTACGTGCGTCAAGCTACAAACCACGCTTTAGTGCGGGAACGGAGACGACAGGTGTAGAAGGCGTCGAAGTTTGTTTCAAAGAGGAAGTCGCTTCAACGACGGGAGAATTCGCTTTTGGAAGATTATCCTTGAAAAGCTCTTGAGAAGTTATCATTATGTCACTCAGGCCATCAAAGGTGTCATCACCCTGGTGTTCAGCAGACTTCTCCTTTTCAACTTCCGTATCAATTGATTTTTCAGAAACTCGAGGATTTTCTTCCTCCTCAATAATTGGGGCAAGTGCCGACTTGCTGACTGACCCTACAACATCGGTGAATGCGGAACATTTTACCAAAGCAGCCTCTACGACGGGTGCTTCTGATGCAATTTCTTCTACAGAAGCTGGGGCATTCGAGGTCTCTGCTCGAGAGCCCGAAGCAGCTAACGTTTCCGCATCAGAACTAGAGATTTCATGAATCTGAGTCGATCTAGAAGGATGTAAAAGTCCAAACTGGTGAAGAAACTCATCTTTCAACAAAAATTTCGCATCCCGTTCTTCAACTGGAACAGCCATGAGCCTCTCAAGAGTTTGCTTGTGACTAGAGTCCCTAGAGGGAGAGAGGAGCGCTGAAATGAGAAAGCAAAGTTAACACTTAGTGATTTGGACCGCAAAATACTCAGAGAATAAGAAGAAGAAAAGATAGGCATTCTTACTTCCTTCTCTCCACATAGCGTAAAACCCAGGGGGACAGCGAACGTAAAAATACTGAGTCAAAAACCCATGAGCAGTATCAGGGAGACCGACAACCAATTTGCGATTCCTGGCACTTCTTATAACAATGATCGAAGGATGATCTTTGATTCTGATAAAAGAGCATAGATAACAGATTTCGTCAACGCTGGGGAGACAGTCGAGCGTTCTGCCGAATAGTACGCACAGCCCCATTAGAACAGCATAGCTGTTGGGGTGTAATTGGAATGGAGCGATTGCCAGTTGGCGAAGAAGATGTTGAAGAAAATTGTTGAAAGGAGGAATGGCCCCGCTCAAGCACATTTGTCGGTTGACCGCCACAAAGCCAGGAGGTGCTACATCAGCAGTGTTATTCTTCTCAGGAAGGATAGCGTCAGCTTCAGCAATGCCGAATTGAGTGCATAATTGCCGAAAAGTTTTGTACAATAGAGTGGTAGAGGCTCTCTCTGGGGGATTGATTAAAGGAGCTGGAATGAGAATAGACTCTCCGGTCTGAACTATTACATCTCCTTGTTGAGAAGTCATTCTACACAAGCAACTGGATATTCAAATGTGAAGGTGCACGTTTCCTAAATAGTGTGAAGTATTGTGCAAAACTAGTAAAGATAACAAGTAAATACAACTGGAATTAAGAAAGTCGGTAATTGATCGATTATCGAATTTCAGGACTTGTTAATTTAGAGTTCAGGTACAGTATTAAGTATAAACCGGTCATTTTCAGTTGACTGTTTTAATGCTGCTTTAATACTTTGCTTGAATCTGTTGATTTAACGCACTTCATTCGCACGATCTATTTATGTTGATTATCTGTTATTAGCTAATCTGTCATTTGATGTGGGCGATCAGTGACAGTATATTCGTCCAAATTTTCTGTAAATGTGGTATTAAACAGGTTGATTAACTTGCAAGTTAGAACGATCTGTGAAAGAAAAAATGCAGCAGTTCAAAGTTCAGCAGTTCAAAGTTCAGCAGTTCAAAGTTCAGCAATTCAAAGTTCATGCAAAGCCTAAGTCATGAGTCGCCAACGACTTATATGTTAACTCGTCCACGGCTTAAGGACTTTAAGGAAAGACAGGGCAGGTCATTTCGATTTTAGGTCGTTGTTGCCGTCAGTCAACAATACTTCAAGTCATTAAGTCGTGTAAAGGAAGAAAGAGGCTTCAGGTTAAAGCAAAGCATTTTCCTCAAGTCCTGAGTCGTCCACGACTTAAAGCTTATGTTGTAACAAGCTTAAGTCGTACAAGATCTATGTCGTGGTAGGCTTAAGTCATACAAGTTTTATGTCGAATGAGGCCTATGTCATAAGTCGCAAGACGTTACTAAACCATGACCGTGCTAACATCCCACTCCACTAGACCTATTGACTTTTCTCCTAACCCGTTATCCTCCAAACCCGATAGCCTCTCAATCAACTATGATCTCTATCCTCGTTCCACCAGACCATTGAATCACCCAAGAGCCAATTCGCCAAAGCCTCGCCCACCTAATCAATTAAACCTGGAAATCCCTCATCTCCATCGCCTCATTCGCCTAAAGATGGAATCGAGCGAACGCCAGGCACACGAACTGCCAATGCAGCGGAATTCGCAGCAGAATAATACACAAGAGGGCGAGTTAAGGGCAAAGAGGGGGATTCACGAGTTAATGATGATCGAGAATCAAGGAGGAAGCAGGAGCACTTACGCAGTAGAGGATCAAGTATCGGTGATCAGTTGATTAACAAGAGAGGATGAAATCGCCTTGAGAAAGCTTTGAGAGATATTAATGGCAGATACGACTCATGAGATAGGCAATGGATAGAAGGAATGACTCAAGCTTTTTATACCTCTGGATAGTGAAACACGAAAAGGCACACACGAGTTAAGATAAGTCGAAGCACACGACCTACGACTTAGGCGTGTACTTCGAGGGGCAAATGTTAACCCTTAATTTTCTTCGACTCAAGAAGTATATGACTCATGGCCCAGACGACTTAACGAGTTAACACTATCAACGGCCTACGAGATAAGAAGTGAACGACTTAAGTTATGTCACGACCTAACGAGTTTAAGAGCTAACGACCTAATTGCTGAAGGGACCTACGAGTTAAGCAGGCCAACGACTTAAGGGGGGTCTCTGACTCAACGAGTTAAGGTCTGTACGACTCAACGAGTTAAGCTATCTACGACTCAACGAGTTAAGGTCTGTACGACTCAACGGGTTAAGCTGTCTACGACTCAACGAGTTAAGGTCTGTACGACTCAAGAGGATCTTACGACTTAAGGGTCTTACGACTTAAGGGTCTTACGACTTAAGGGTCTTATGACTTAAGGGTCTCACGACTTAAACGTCTTACGACTTAAAGGTCTTACGACTTAAAAGCTATCAGGTTAAAATCCAGACCCTGTACCTATGCTACCTTTATCTGGTAAGTCGGCTACGACTTAGCACTTGTCTTCGGCTGAGCCACAAGATGAACCCAGCATGGCACCCACGAGTTATCTTAAGTCAACTACGAGTTACGACTTATCTTAAGTCGGTCACGACTCATGACTTGGCAAAAACGAGAGTTCAGAATTCGACCCCTATAAATAGACCACCACTTCCAACATGGAGAGGACTTTTGGCAAATCATTTCTTCAAGCGTCCATACTCTGCTGCACTCACAACTCATTCAACAAGTAAAGATCTTCCAACACTCAAGGCACTACAACAAGCTTCGTGAAGGACTTCATTCATCCGACACGGATTTAGCAAGATTCATCACCGAAGTTTGAGCTAGTAGTCGAGATTGTTGTGTGATCAAGTTGCATTGTATTTGACAAGTGATTTGTATCGATTTGTAACCGGATTCAATAATAAAGAGATTCAAAGTGGACGTAGGCTCAATCTCAAGCCGAACCACTATAAATTGCTGTCTTTTACTGCTTTTCTGCTATTTTACTGCTTAAATTCTGTTCCCGTCACGCGGGTGGTGCTTTCACGATTCTATCACACACATCGGGTGTTAGCGTTCACTTTTTAACATTAACAGTTGTCAAGCATCTTTAATCTATTCGGTACCGTTAGAAGCACACATGATGACATTTTGGGGAGGCATATATTGTTCCATATATGATGATACATAGGTAGAGGGTTTTCTTTAAGTCTAGTGTAGTTCCAGGTAGATTTTAGTGTGAATTGTCCATTTTCTTTAGGTTCCACCACAAAAAGTCAATCTAAGCATTATCAATCAATGTTAACTTGCTCAATTTATGTACAAATGTATTGGGAAAGATTAGACGTGCTAAGGCACCAATTCGAATTGGAAATGAGTTGCATATGATTTGTTATCACCACAACGAGCCTTCTAAAATGCATATCCTCATTCTAATCGCTTTATATGAATGCTTTATCTCCATGGATTACTTGAAATAACTTGATAAAATTGTTAGTAGTCATATGGTTATCATTAAAACACTATAACCGTGTTCCTAACATTCTCCCTTTTTTTATGATGATAACTACATAACCTACATAAAACAAAATAAATTCTCACTAAATATATGCTTTTCTTACATTTGTGCACTCTTCTTGTATATACACTTTAATGCTCTATATCTTCTCCCAATTTGTCATCAACAAAAGGAAACTGTGTAAGTGAAAAGATATATTAAATAAATTATATAAAAAGATTTTATAATAATTTTTAAACATGGGACATTTAAAAATTAAAAGTCAAACTTAAGCATGCCTATATCTATACTATTATATTATTACCGAGTTGCATTTCAAGGGCGCACAAGCCCTCTGAGTATTTTGTGAAATGAACAGTCTTCTGTACTATAATATTAAAATTGAATTTCTCTACAAGCTCTTTAACTGTTCCGACCTTTCATTTTCACTTTTGTAGTCTTCCATCTGGTATCAATCAATTATATTTAATGATTTAATGAAACATTCATCTCTCTCACCACTCCTACAGACTTTTTCCTTTCCCTCTTTTATGTTTTCAACGCATCTTTCTCATCCTTTATATGCATTGTAATTTCATCTTCCAGCTTTCCCTAATCTTTTAAAATTCCAAACTTCCACACATTAGCAGAAAACAATTTCCTCAAACTTTTCATATTTATATCTGCCTCCCGTTTTCGCTCCTCTAATATTGCAACAAATTATTTGCATAGTTGCATGTTTTGTTACACCTCAATCTTAATTATCCTAACGTTAAACAAGGGTCGTTTAGAAAATGAATCATCTCTCCTACTGCGCTATGGCATATGCGATGAATTAGCACAGGTTAATATTCTTGTGGTATATTGCTTCTCTTCTATAAACAAGTATGTTATAACCCTAATTTTGTCATTTGGGTTGTTTGTTTTGCCTTGTTTTTTCTGTTTCTTACTCTGTTCAATCGTTTTCAGGAACTTCCCCTTCGACTCAATCCATTTCTGAGATTCTATTTGTCGATCATAACCCTGATTTCGGTATGTCTATTATTAGTTTCAGTTTCTTATTTTACTATTTATTTTTCTTTATTTTAATTGCTTCTTTGATTCGATCATGCTTAACTTTCTTCTTGTTAGCCTGTATTTAGTATTTTTGCTCTTTTGCTTGGATTAATATAGTTAGCATGTATTATTCTCTAATTACCTTTTTTATTAGGCCTATTTGTATTCGTTTCAAATTATAATGTTTAGTTATTGACACCATTGGTGAGTGAAAATGTAAAATTAGTATTCAACATCATTTAGTTGTCGATATAATCACCTGTTTTTACCATTATGAAGCTTAGATTTTGTTGTTATTTCAGTTATTGGCTTCTCTTTTTTTTGGATTCAAGGACAAACTATTATATTGCTGCTAATTAATAACACCTTTGTTATTTTAGTTGAGCAAATTTGTTTACAGATAAAATTGTCTAGAATCATATTGTTGTAGTTATGAATAAGTATTTTCACTATCTCCTCAACTTAAATAAGTTAAGGGATTCATTATGGAATTTTCCTTCTTATTAGCAATGTGCAAGTGGTCTTATAAATGTAAATTTGTTTCATAAGAATACCAAAGTTATACATCATTTACTTCCAAATTATGATAATTTGATCAGGTAAGGAGTGAAAGGTATTTGCAGCTATAAGTTCTTTAAAGCAAGTACTTAAAAGAAGTGTTTTAAAGACTTGATCCAACTACGGTTTGACCATAGTTAATCTTCGACCTTAGAGCATTACGGTTTTGAAAATCAAATAACCTTGCATGTACGAACCGTTGGGCAAACCTCAAAACCTTGAAAAAAATCTATGGATCAACCTCTTTGAACCACACAGTTATTCAAATTTAAGAAAAAAATTGGATATAATTATACCTTTTAGTGCATAAAGTAGAGGAATAAATTGTAACTATAATTATACCTTTTAGTGCATAATTTATCTCTGTTAACAAAGCAATTCGTTTACTTGGCTACGTATTCATTTGTTTCCTAAACTATTCATGATCTTATTAATATAGAAAATAACTAAATGAAAGATATATTAGGATACTCAATGTTTTTTTTCTTTTTAAGTTGTCTTCTTGGTAAACATATGTATTATAGCATTAAGTGGTGCTATTTTTAGTTCACAAAAATAAATTTGGATTAAAAAATATACTGCCAAGAACTCGATCTTAATAAAGCATCATTTATACATAAGGTATGTCATGTTTTATTATGACTTTAATTTTGATATTCTCAATTATAGATTTATTAATTTCTATATATGGAAGAATATATTAAAAACCAGGAATGAAATACAGACTTATTTAGAGAGAGAGAGATTGCTAATGGAAATAACACAGATTTATGGAGAGACCCCTGGTTGAACTCAAAAAGTTTTATTGACAGGCTAGGCTGGGAAGCTTTTTCAGCATATGGGGCTCCTACTTGCAAGGTGGCTGATATTCTAGATAACAGCGAATGGCATTGTGACGAGAATTTGCTCAATTCAAATTACAAAGAGGAAATTCAATGCAAAAAAATTAAAACAGATATAGTGGAGGACATCTGGACATGGAAGAGCAACTCAAATGGTCAGTTCAGTTTCAAAGAAGTGTGGGAGGAACCGAGAACTAAATTCCCTTTAGTTAACTGGTCTACAGTGGTCTGGAGTAGATCTAACAGTCCAAAAATGGCTCATACTCTATATAAAGCCATACTCAAAAGATTACCAACTAAAGACAGACTAAATAAATGGGGGATTTTGGATAACACACTTTGTTATCTTTGTAATTCTGCTGAAGAAAATCATGAACATCTATTTTTTGAGTGCGAATATAGAAAAAGAGTGCGGAGTTTACAAAAGCTAAGGCGCCTAATGACTAACAATGTACAAGAACTAACAGAAGAAGTAGAATACCCGATGGAGGGAGCAACCTCACGAAGCTGATGCAAGAGACCGAAAAAATTGGCCTCACAACCTCCTTGTGGCACATCTAGAAGGAAAGGAACAATCGGGCTTTCAATAATAGACAACAGGATGAGTTAGTCCTCACGAAACAAATTAACAGAGACATTAGCCTACTAATTGGTCGGATTTCGAAGAAATTGCTTACCACTGTAACGGCACTAGAAGAACAACTATTTGAGACATTGAAGTTGAAGCCGTCGAACGAACAAGCTCAATCAGTGAACTGGTAGCCGCCATAGTCGAGCCCTAAAGATGGAATGTTTTAGGTTTTGCAGGTTATAGTTAAAGACTGTGATGCTTTGTGTTCTTACCATCTGTTATAGTTGAGATTCGAGTATTTGTTTTTGCCTTAGGCCGCAAAGCCCAAATGCAAATTAATATAATTAACCCATTTTCAAAAAAAAAGAAAAAAAATATATGGATATTGCAAATTTATTACTGCATATAACTACATTAAATATATTATCAACATTTTGTTTCATTTAGAAAGATTGTGCTACCATATTGTTGATGTGGATTTATTTGTTTATTTGTTGACATCATAAATTTTTCCTTGGAATCTAATCATGTATACTAATAATTTTTTTCAGTTCATTTCTTTTAGTTGTTTCACCGGCCAATTGAAGAGACTGGTACAAAACCATATAATTAATTGATGATGAGGAAAGTAACTTCTATGCATCAAGTGAAGAAATGGGTATTTTTTAAATTTTGATTTACTTATTAATTTTGTCTATTTTTTTTTACTTAATGCTTATGAATGATTAAGTTTACTTATGCTTGGGAATTTGTTTATTAAATATTTCTAATGCCTAATTTGTTTATTGAATGCATCTTCTTCGGTTTCACTGATTTGTCTAATTTATTCATCGGTTTTAAAGAATATGGAGTGTTTAACTTAAGTTATGCTTAGATTAATTAATAATATCATGTTCAAAAATGCAAAGCCTCCGAACCCCCGACGATTCATATTGTGCCCCGTCCAGGTTAAAATCCTAGCTACGCCACTGGGCATAAGGAATCAAACTTCAAGAAAATATATGTATAGCCAGTAATCTAATCACTTTATACGGATTACAAATTGCCAAGAAGAAGTCATCAAGTAGTTCTAGCTAGTGATAGCCAACCGGAGCTGGAAGTTCCCTCAGCTCATGACCCTGAACATGAATATCCTGCAAAATAAAACGTATTATATGTCAATAACTGATTCAATCTACAACATTGAAAAAAAAAATACTGAAATAATAGATAGTAAGACATACAGAAGCAAAGTGATTGACATCACGGTGATGTGCCTCATCAGCCCTGACAACCACCACAACATCCCTCAGCGTTGCATCCTTAGGCAGCCTCCAATAGTCTATCGCAATGGCAGGAGCAGGCACATTTTCAATGTTACCTTTATCCAGCTCCTTCAAAAACTCAGTATACGAATGGATGGCTTCTTCCTCCAGGTACCCAACCACGCGATGTGCAAATTTAGGAGAGACGAGGTACCCCAAAAAGTAGGCATTGAAGAAGACGCCTTGAACCGCCATGACAAGAGCACGCTCGTACCAGCGAGGCTGAGAAACTTCCATGAACGTCATCAGATGCATTCTCTCGTTCTCCGCTTCTTCTAGAAGTGCCCGGATCCATCCCCCGCTGTGCTCGAAACGGCGTAGTGATTTGCAGTGAAGGAGCATTCCTCCTACCATCCCTGGTACTGCTGCTACTGTCTCCAGCATCATTGCTCTACAACCATACCTTCTCTGTATTTTTTTCAAAACAAAATGAAATATGTATCAAAAATGGTTACTAGTATAATCATAGCATGGTTGTTAATTATTTCATTGTCAAGGTTTCAAACCTGAAAGAACAAATCAGTTGGCCATCGTAGTGACTTCACAGTCCATCCTGCTAACTTATCGTTCCATGTGATCGGGACATGATGCTTCTTCAAATCGATACTTGTATCTGACTTGTAGGAATCCCATGGCTGTATAATTCAATCCAAGATGGATAATTATACACATAATTTTAGAAGTTTATTATCACCATGCTTGATATATATCATGCTTCCACATGCTTGATCATATACTTACAGTACTGTTATACAACTCCATCTTCTTATTAAATGGTGTGAACTTATTATTTATTTGTTTTCTAGTCTATGTTTCCATATTTTATATTTAACAATCGGATTTGTTTCAAAGCAAAACCAACCCAAAGTATCATAACATCTTAGTTCTCAAGCCAAAATTATAATGTCTTTTTATTGTAATAAAAACTGTGTGGTGAAGAAAAAAAGAATCCAGAAAATCTACCTAGGTGGTCGAAATTTCATAGTTATAATTTAAAACCGAAGAAAATTAGAAACATTAAGTCTTATAGATGATTTCCCGGTCTTTTAACAAAAATACGAGAAAAAAGAAATATTTTAACCCAAAACACTTTGAAAACTGGGTCCTAATATGAATATTGAAACATATGGGTATAATATAATTTATAAACAACACAAAGGACGTAGATAGACATAAGAACAACCATTATAAAAAGAAAAAAAGTCACGTATATTGTATACCTTAAAACATGACCACTTCCATTCAGAACCATCTTCCTTGACAATACTAGAAGGCCGAACTCCCCAATAACTGGTAATTGTTTTCTCCTCCTTACGTTCACCATCCGTTGCATTCACCGTTGGCGCCTTCTTAATACTTTCATCGCCATCGGCTGGGAAAGGGACCGTACTGGCATACCTTATTGTCACCGTTGGCGAACCAACCCAAGGCGAAGGCCACAATCGCGTAGAAGAAGAAATACCAGCCCTCCATGAAAGACGAGAGGTTTGCTGCATTGCGAATATTCTTGATGCCATTATATGGATATTATCTGTATTGCTCTCTAATTTTAATTTTTCACGAACTTTTTGTTTTTCGTGAAATCGACTGTTAGGGTTTATATAGCAAGAGCGGTGTCTGTGTATATGAGTTGCGTTACTAATTTTTCTAGGGATATTTTGATGATGCTGGGCTGTAATTTCTTGGCGAACAAGTTGGTTGACTTGGTCAATGTACGCATTTAACGGATGTTTGTACACTTTCGTTGAGACGGTTTTTCATATTTGAATTTAGAACTGTTTTATTTTTTAAAAAAGTATGTTAAAATATTTGTATTTTAAACCGTAAATATTTATAATTATAGCTATGTATATATTCGTTGGATATTTCGAGGGGGTGTTTCATAAAACTTGTTTTTAAATATGTTCGTTCGTATATCAAGTTTGAAAAACAAACGGATTCTAATTTCCAGTTATTAGTTTGAAATATGCTAAACTTACAAAAACACCCTTATGAAAATGACTCTTAAAATAGATGAATATTTATCGTTTATGATGTCACGAGTTTGATTCACTTTGATAGAAATTCATTTTCATGTTTTATATCGGATCATGAGTTTGAATTTATATTTTGACAAAAACTAGTCTTAATGGTAATCAACTTTTTGAAATATATATTTTTAACCGGGGCATTTCACTAGAAAGACAAACTTTGCAGTCCAATTAGTTTCTAGGACACACATTCATAGAAATTAATTTCAAAGCCAAAGTCAGCAGAATAATTACTTTTAAGGACAAAGTCAGCAGTCCAATTACTTTTAAGGACATAATTTTATAGGTTTTTAGGCCTTAGAAACTAATTATTTTGCATTTTGTCCTTAAAAGTAATTATTTCAGTTGTGCGTCCTAGAAACTAATTGCACTAGCTAAAGAGGCCTTTGTGGCTAATTTCCACTTCTCTTACCGTTTTTTACAAAATGTAACTACTAATTTATTTATTTAACCGACTATTCTCATAAATAAATAAATAAAATAATATTTTCTACTACAACTTATTCATGGTTAATTATTCTTCTTAGCTAGTTTTCATAATATAAATTTTATAATTTTAATATACTGGATACCTTGTTTTATTTTTTGAAATAGAAAGTCATAAATTATTTATAATAATGCTTAAATTTCCTTTATGATCTTGAAATTTAAATTATTATTATTATTTTTGATAATAAGAGTGGTACTTTATCAAGTAGAGAACTTATTTTTAATTTCTCGAAGGTTCAAACACATGATCTCTAGGATCTCATCCTACAGTGTTATACCACATTCCACCTTGACCTAGTGTTCCTTGATTTAAAATTTAAAATCTTCAATTTTGTATATATTCGCAATATTTCACTTATGTGAAGTTACTTTAAACTATGTATTCCTTTCATATTTATTTTCCAAAAGTTTAATAACCTTTATCTTAAAAAATAGTTGTAACACTTTTGATGTCACATGTTTTTTTTTTGAAAACGAACTTTCATAAATACACTTACCTCAATTGAGAAAATTACATAAATCTAATCTCTCTCTCCATTATTAATAATGAAAAGTTCAACCAATAGGATTTCCACCATGTCTTTTCGAAAATCCAAAAATACTCTAAATAGCATCTTTTATCTGATCACTCATCAACTCATTATCACTATCGATTTGTAGCGTGCACCATCATCCTCTTGGTGATCAGTCATCAATGAAATCTTACTATGATTTGTAGCCTCCGCCACCAACAAAACCATTTGAAATAAAGACGTCTGTGAGCCTCAAAACGATTTCACTTATAACCCACAAAAAATAAAACAACATTACTGAAATAAAATTGTTTTCCCACGATAAATATTTCTTAAACAAAAGTAAATATCATTATTTTTTGGACGCACACAGGTGTGTGCATTTATACTTGTCAATTCAAAAAGAATAAAACAAGGGAAAAAATGGAAAACTAAATAATATTTTTAAAATTATGAGAAAGCTACATAAGTAATCAAGTAGAAAACTTTTTATGTACTAATTTTAGAAGTTTTGACAAATAGTTTCTTACAACAATTTTAATCATGTTGGATCAGGTGGACTGACAGTAGGGTTAAAAGGGTGCTTAAAAAAATCTTTTATTAATTTGCACAAGACTTTTAATCTGTGTTTGTGTAAATAAATATTTATTTATACTGAATCATATTCAATATTTTGATTAATAAAAGAGGTTTGAAATATTTTAATTTCATTGATTAAAATAATTTATTTATTAAATAATATTGGAATGAATTCATTAATGATTTAATTTAAAAAAAATTATTTATTCATATTTGATATGTTATGATATTCATATTTATAATACGAATACCACAACTATATATATATAGCTATACCCAAAGAATTTCTAAAGAAAAGTGTTCTATACCCAAAATATGTTAGTCATCGCAGGCTAATAAAGTGGGAGGCTTTCGTGGAATATACGTGAGAGCTATCATGGGATGTGCGCTAGAGCTATCATGAGGTAACAGCAACAATGAAGAGTATTGTGGAACATGATCAAGAGCTATTGAGAAGCATTCCAGTAATCATCGTAATGGGAAATAAAGCCCTGAAAGGGGGAATGATGTGGAGCCATTGACCATTGGAAGGAAAATTTATGTCATCATGCCATAATTTTCAAAAGTCATCATGAGATAATCAAGAAAGTTATTGAGTTATCATGTGTTGAATTTAAACATAAATTGTAGGAGCCACCGCGATATGAGGCATTACAGCCATCATGAAGTAAGACATCGAAGCCATTGTGGAATATTAGAGTCACCGCAGTGTGAAGTTTAGAGCCATTGTAGGGTATGTTATTGAATCCATCGTGGAATATTTGAGTTATCATTAAAGTCATCGTGGAGCAATATATCAAAGCCTTCGTGAAGCATATTTTAAGGTCATCATAAAAAGAGGTATGTGAGGCATCACGAGATAAGCTACTAAAACAACCATCGTGAAGGATCTCTCAAAGCTATCGTGAAAAGTCCCTCATAGCCATCGTGATGAATTCCTCAGAGCTGTTGCAAGAGTGTTCCTTAAAACCATCAAAGCTATCGTGAAGAATCTCTCAAGACCATTGTGAAGTGTTCCATAGAGCCAAATGAAATAAACCTTAAAGCCATCATGAAGAACTCCTCAAGGCTATCGTGAAGTGTCCTCAAAGCCATCATGAGTTAAAAACAATATGACCAGGTTCTTGTGAAGAAAATTAATGCATGATGTCATGATATAAACCCAAAGCTCCACAAACGAAATCAAATCTCCACTGCTCGTCCACCCCTAGATGACACGTGGCACAAATATGAAGGTTGGAGTTTTCCATAGATATACATGTACCCTTGCTCCTAGGGAAATTTTTTGGAATGTATCGTATTCCTCATTTTCATTTTTCTTTGGAATAAATAGAAAAGATTATTCAAAGGTCATTAATGGTCGAATTACCAAATTTGATTTCGTGACTTAAAAAAGGACTCGAACAAATTAGAATTTGCATAATGGCTATCTTTGAACTCATCTCTAGCACCACTTGCCTAAGAATCTCATCTTACTCAAGTGCCCTTACTCTCTTGAAGTTAAGCACATTGGTTTGACCCAAGTTTAGCACATTAAGTGGTGCTTTCATTGAGAGTTGAACTCAAGGACTATTTGTGAACTCGCTGACAATCATTCTTACATAATAGAAAAATCTAAGAAAGTGAACGTTCATGTTCAAGAGGAGGCAATACATTATGTCAATCTTGAAGACCATATAATTCCCCAATTTAATATAGAGAATGCGGAAGTGGGACAAACATCCACCCCAAAGGAAATGCCCAAGGAATAAAATGAACTCCAAGTTCTGAAAAGTGTTGGAACTGGACCAGCTCGCAGCAGAAGCAATGAATGAATTTCCAAAAATAATTCTTTTGGATTCTTATTGGGCCTATGTAGTCTAAATGTAAATTAGATTCACTCTAATAAATTTTTATATAAAATTGTATTTTATTTAATTTAGTAAAAAGGAATTTTAAATTTAATTTAAATTTGTATGTAATATGATGAATGTATCAAATACATTCATGTGTTTTAATGGTAAAACCAACATATAAGCAGTACATAACACACACACACACACACACACACACACACATATATATATATATATATATATATATATATATATATATATCTATGTGTGTATGCATGCATGCATGTATGTATGTATATGTTTGTATGTATATATTTATGTAAATAAACATGTAGAAGTATAGAAATAGAAACCTTTTGTTTCTTTCTCTTAACATAAATAATTAAAAAAGAGAATATGAGGCCATAAAGGTAGAGAGAGAAACATTTCATCTCTCTCTTTAATTAAATTAATTGACGTATTAAATGACAATTACTACAGAATTCACACATGTCTCTGTTGCCCAAAATTTATTTTAAAACTTCTAAGCAATAGTAACATATGTATATATATAAGTTCAACTTACACTTATACATAATAATATAATAAAGGTGTTTTTACTAATAGACAAAAGTTAACATATACTTACAAAAGGACAATTAATGAAATAAGGTAGACTTTTATGAAGAAGGAAAGACAGAGGATTTTCCTTTTTCCATTACTCATTTAATTAATGTCGTTTCAGATTAGTATTTAAACTCCTAAACATTTATGCATATAAAATTAATTTTGACCATTCTCATAGGGGCTTTGCACGAAAGGTCCCTATTTCTGATGTTGTTACAAGAAAAGTCCATGTAGAAATAAGTATGTAAATTAGGTCCCTGTTTTTTCTAACTCAGAAAGTGCAAATTAGCTTGCGCTTTTTAAAAATTTCAAAATCAAAAAGTGCAAACTAGCTTGCGCTTTCCTGATAGAAAGCGGAAGTTACCTTGCGCTTTTCAAAAATTTCAAAAATTTCAAAAAAAAAGTTCAAAATCAGAAAGCGCAAACTAGCTTGCGCTTTTCTGATAGAAAGTGCAAGATAACTTGCGCTTTTCAAAATTTTGAATATTTCGAAAAAGATTTCAGAAACAGAAAAGTGCAAGGTACCTTGCATTTTCTGTCAGATAAGTGCAAGGCACCTTGCGTTTTTTATTTTTCAAAGATAGGGACCAAATTTACATATTCATTTCTACAGGGACTTTTCCTATAACAACATCAAATACAGGGACCTGTGACTTTTTTCTTGATTCTCATATTTTGAAACCTAAAATTAACAGATATAAATCAAATTTCAACTTAGGAAGAATTTTAAAGTTAAATTTGTGATTTTACACAAAAATAGATATTATAAACCTTGAATTAAAACAACACACTCACACACATATATAATTAATTGCAAGCTACATTTTAAAATTAAAATACCAAATGAATATGTAAAGTTTGCGATTTAGCATGTATTAGAATTTGAAGTTAACAAATTTACATAAAAGTTCAACTTTCAAACTAATGTATACATTAACAAAAAAATTATATTCAAACAACTATTATATAAAACTTGTATTCAATTCTCAAATAATTTCAAATAGACAAGATATGTAATTTATATGAATGGAAACAAAATAAAATCATATAAAAAAACTAGTTTCTAAAACAAGAACAAAGGGGACAACTTAGGCACATATAAATTTGTGGAAAAATTTCAGATATAAACCGTATGAACATCATGAATAGCTAATTGAATGAGATCTAATATGTCATAGCTCAAATGTTAAGAAGATGGACATGTAATCAAAAGGGAATAACACAAAATGGAGCTAAAACAAATTAACATTATAAACATATATTATTAAAGAAGATATGATAAAAAGGGAATTAGTTCAAGTTAAATAGATAAACTTGTATTCAGATGTGATATGCAACAGATCTAATCATATGAATAAATAAAATGAAAATTTTACCTTAAGATATAGCCAAAAGAACTCACATTGATTGATGATATCTACTCTGATCCACGAGATCTACACCCAGTCCTTACAAGAGATGGATGAACCACTTGTTTTTCATTATAATTTTTGATGTTTGCATTTGATTTGGAGTTGAAAATTTTATTTTGTTTTCTGCCATGAAAAGTTATGAGTAGAGAAATGAAAAAATGAATGAGTTGTGGGTAGAAATGAATTAGTGGATATGTTTTAATTAAAAGAATAAAACTTTTCTCATTCTTTAATTAAAAATTTCCTAATTAATTCGCTAGATATGGCTGAAATTACTTGCTATCAAATGACATAAAATTTCCATAAATTACAACATGAAATTATTTTTTATTTAAATTACATCGATATCATATATTAATGCATGCAAATATAACTTTATAAATACATTCAAATAACTACAAACAACTCCAAAACATCAACTAAATTAAATATTAATTAATATATCTTAAATATTAATTAATTTAATCAATTTACAATATTTTATAAATTAATTAAATCATGTGGTTTTTCGGAGAATTCATCATTACGGTTGTGCGACTAAAAGGTGTAAATTCAGTTAGCGATTACTATCGAACAATTTGAATATTAACGTTCAAACGTCACATTAGCTAGTGGTATGACGTTCTGGTTGAATTTATCACATACATATCTTTTGGTAAAATCCAATTTTATTTATTATAAGCGGTACCCAATAGTGACAATTATTTACACCAATTCTCTTCGTCAAAACTAAGTCTAGCTTAAATAAACTAATTAGTATATGATAAATGAGATATAATTTATCATAAGGAAACATTCCTTTAATCAAAAGGAATGATATAAACTCAGATTTACTCAGATTCCAAATGATGGAAAACACTGAATTATCACAAGGATTAACTCATAAATGATACCTGCTTAATACTGATGTTTCCTTCTTAGAAGGTTACTCGTAATATAAATTCTGATAAAATCATATAAAATCTCAGAAGAAAACCATAGAATTCTCAGAAGTCCCATAGCTCATGGAACTCGGTTAAGAGTTCAAAACACATAAATCTCATGTAATAAATAACGACATCTATTTTCATCAACACCAATTTCGCTTACTTGTTAAGGTTAAGCGATAGAAAATCATAACACCAATAAACACTAAGATGGAAATAACCAAAACACCATATAGAACTCATATAAGAGTTCAAAACACCGTAAATGTAATCCCCTTGTATATAAAATCACTGTATAACACTAAGGCTATGTATAACACCAACACCAAATAAAAGGTGAAAACATTTAAAAATCACCAAAATATATAATAAAAATGGATCCATATCACCATCGCATGCTTTTTAACAAATAGCCGAAGCCTGCCGAGTACTATAATAGACCCACCAGTCTAAATAAAGTCCAACCAGACTTTTAATCGACCCACCAGTCGATATTCATCCCACCAGTCGAATGTTTGACCCACCAGTCAATGTATGGCTCACCAGCCTAGTACCGGCATCACCACCATCGGAATGTGTCACCAACTTCCATATAGTAACCCGAAAAGTGACAACAATGCGTCCCATACCACACATTCTCACTTAACGGTTTACTAACTATTAGTCAATGCCACACTAGAAAACAAAATCGTTTAAATCACAATAATTGCCTTATATCATCGGCATATACAACCCGAAGGTTAATGAATATGTAGCTTCGAACGAACAAGTCCGGAATTAACCAAAATAGCAACGCATGTGTCTCATACCACATGTTTTACTAAATCGTTAAATTCTCTTTCTCATACGCTCGAAGAGTGCAAAAATGTGTATTTTATATAGAAAATACTTTGCTTTGAGAAAACTAGTTTTTAAAACTATTATTCAAAACATTATAAAAATTCTTTTCTTCAAAATCTCTTTATTATCGAGAAATCTATGTTTATAACATAAAATATGCTTTAGAAAGATATTATTTCTAATAGAAATCGATTTAGAAAAATATTAATTCAAAACTAGCTTTTAATCGAAAATTTACTTAAGAAAATCGTTTCCAAATCACGTGCAAGAAAACATTGAATTCAACAGCAATTCAATCTAAAACTCTTACACCAAATACTCATGAAAATCCATAAATTCAATAATACTTAATTTCTGAATTCATAAAGAAATGGCCAAGAAACATCAATTAAAATCGCACAAAACTTAGCAATAGAACTCAGGACTGCAGCTTATTTAGCCAATTTCCCTTTTAAAACCCAAAATATGATAAAATAGAAAACATAAAAGTTGAAGATGATTGCCATAGCTCGATGTCAGAAAAAGAATCACCTAATTCGGACTTACGAACCAAAAGTTATGGCAATTTCATTATCAGGACATACAACTACAAAACTCTGAAAATCGACAGGGCTGAGGCTTTAAAAGAAAATTAGACCCTTTAAATCATAAAATCTGATAAAACTCAAAACATAAAAGTCGAAGAGCATTGCCTTATATCGAATTCAGAAAAAGAATCACATAATTCGGACTTACGAGTCAAAAGTTATGGCAATTTTAATTCTCAGGTCTAAAATTACAAAACTCTGAGCAATTAAAATAATGAAATGACTGCGGCTTAAAGAGCCAGTTAGATGATATGTCCCACATTGTAAAATATGTGATACATTGACTTGTATATAACCCATTAGGCATCCTCCCCTTACAAGCTAGCTTTTAGGGGTGAGTTCTACCTAATGCGGTCGTATCAATTGGTGCTTTCACTGAGAACCGCACTCGAAAGTTCGAGCCACGAGAGGGGCGACCTATAGGCTAGATTAAAATACTGATAGGTGAGTGAAACCGTCCAAAAGAGAAAAGGGATACCGTCGGGTCAGTGTCGATAGAGTGGGACTGTAACAACCCAGTATTTTGCATCTATTGATTAGCGTAATTGAACAATTATTGATGTTTAATTTCTGTTAAATATTTGAATCAGCTGAAATTCTTTTGACAGTTGATTAAGTGTATTTGAACTTTGCAAATTTGAATCTCGACCATCCAATTTGATGCTGTATTGTTTGAAGAATAACCATTAAGTATCGTCAGACGATTATGGTTGGTAGCAAGTTGTTGTCGGAAGTTTGTGATCGAGTGAGATTCTTTTGCAAACCTAATTATTTTTAGGTGGGCTTCAAAACTTTTGGGCCATATTCCTATTACTATTTGGTCGAGATTCTATCTGGGGCAAAACACCTTTCTCCCTTTTGTTGGTTAAAAAAAAAGGAAAAAAATATACGACGAAAGAAAAATAAAAAATGGCGACGAGAGGAAACTAGGGCTTCAGCGACCTCGTTCGTTCCTCCTTCGATCTGCTCCAACTTTCGTTCTTCGATTTCGCTCGTCTTAGGGAGGCCACGGCTTCGACTTCGTCTTCGTCCTTCGCTCGCGACCTCGTCGAACAAAGGTGAGTAGCCCTCACATCTAATTCATGCCTTCATTTCGAGATTTGGGTTTGAACCCCTAGGTTTTTCGTTCGTATATATTTGCAATATCCTTGGTCAACTGGTTTTGAGAATCTCAGCTTGAATTGTTTTGAAATCTCGGTTTTGCATCTAGACTTGATTTTGAAATCTCGGCTCTTGGTTTTGCTCTGACTAATTCAAAGACACACACTTGATTTTGATTGAATTTTGAGATTTATCTCTGTAGTATTTCGACCTTGTTCTTTTACTTTGATTTATTTTTGTTCGACTGTGGCTATATCGGCTACTGTCTCCGGCAGCACTTCTGTCCTAGTTCGGTTTTACTGCTGCTATAAAACTATAATTAGCAATTCGATTTTTCTTCTTGCTGCTTGATTTAGTAAGTTTTGTTGGCTTTGCTCTATCACCTGTTTCTGCATATATGTGCATATATACGTATGTAGGTGTGTATGCATATATGGTTGACCATTGTTCGAGTTATGTGTTGTTTTCTTTGAGCTTGGACTTGAAGAAAAAGGGGATTTTGTAAAAATAGTTTGGGCTCGGCATTGTTTTGATTTTGGCCTTGGTGATTTGAGATGATTGAGTCGCTGTCATTTTTGTTGGCACTGACTTCGTCATGTTGGTATTCTTTTATCTGGTGGTGGTTGACCCTATGTACTTCGGGCTCTGGTCATTCGACTTTAGTTGTTGTTGCATTCATTCCTTCTATCACCTGTGTTGCCCAAGTGTTGCAAACTTCATCTTGTTCCATCCCAGTCAGTTGCATATTTGTTCATGCACAATCTGATATAAATTGCAGCTGGTTCATGAATAGGGATGTTGTCCATGGCCTTGACATTGATATGTTGATACCTGACTTCTACATACTTTTATAATTTGGGGAAGAACGTTATACCCACGGTTTTCTTCACTTGTTCACTGTTGATGATCACCTGACTTTCGAATCTGATCATCTCGACTTTGTTCTGTGATATTCATTTCTATTAGACTTCACTGTAAATTTAATTCATATCCCTGGCCATCTGCTCTGTTGATTTCGGTCTTGATTTTGGGATGTGAAACTGCTTCTTACTTTGTAGTTCCATATTTCTATGACCTTGTGCCTGCATATATAGGGCCTTGTATCACTTGTTGGTCGTTGGTATAACCTGTTACTTTGGTTACTTTAAATATATGATTTTTACATGGTTTTGGCATGAGCGTGTTTGCATACTGTTACATTTAGACTCTGAGTATAATTGAGTCTTGTTGTCACTTGCACTTCATTGTATCATTTTGAAGTCCCAGATGTACTTTTTGACTTGAGACATGAGTTTCTATTATGATATTTTGACGTTTCCATTTGTTAGACTGTAGTTCATGTGTTCATATTGATTGGGTGCTCTGTACAGGTATTATTGCAAATCACATAACCATTTGTACCTGTTATACCTCTATTTCATTTGCTATAGACCTGACCGTCTATACATGAATTTATTTTGCGGTTGCGTGACTTCATAAGGTCTGGTTTGTGTATACTTGATGTATGCACATTACATATATAGTGGGTTGCGGCAGTATATATAAGTATATTCGGCTGACCTGAGCATTTATGGTTTATAGTTTGGTGTTCACCTGCCGCTGGATCTTATGTATCCACCAGTCTGCATTTTTGATTGTTCCACCTGAGTTATATTGTAGTGCCCTTAAGTCTGGGCACATGTGCTTCATGTAGTCTTCACTTTTGCCCTTGACATCATGTAATTTTCTGTAATTGTCGCAGTCATTTTACTTCACCTATTGGGGACATCATTCCTTACTACCTTGGTTTTGCCACAACCATTTTACTGCCAATATTGGGGATTGTACATTTGAGTTAGTTCACTGAAGCATCTGTGTCACCATTTATTCGAGTCAGTGGTTTGGTAGTACTACATGTTACTTTGATTACACTGTCTTTATATTTAGTGGTAGCTACAGTTTGGTTGCAGTCTTGGCCTTGTTAGTTTGCATTGCATTAATACATTTGTAATGGTTGCCGAATTTCCTTGTGTTGTTGTCACACTTGAGTTGAACCCGATTTCGGGGTTTGACCTTGTGCTCATTTATGACTTTCACTGAGCTTTTGGGTATCTCCTGCGATAGTGGCGAGGCAGTACACGCGTGCGTGTACTGCAGCCCTATCAGATTTGACAGTTTTAAATTGATGTTTCGATTGCTGATTTGTTGTTTAACACTATTTAGTGTTATATTTGCCGTTATCCAATTCTCGTATCGAGAGTTGGATATACGAGATTTCTGTGAATGTCGTCTATTTGACTATCTGATTATTATTGCTTCTATGCACTAATAACTGAGTTTGAATTAGACTGACCCGTGTATTATTTTCTTTTGAATGTAATACTCGGGTCAGACCCGAGTATTTCAGGTTGTAGATTTCCTTCTTTGAGTTGCTGTTCGGGATTTGAAGACTTTTCGCATCTTCTGAAGTTGTCATTGTCCTTTTGTAGTAGTCGTGTCATTGTATAGAACGATATGTATTCATGTATATTAGTCGATAACGTACGTGTATATATAACTTCTAGAGTCGACAGTTGTAGTTGTATCATATGTATTGTGTCAACTATGTATTAACTGACATCGGTTATATATATATGAGACTTTTGTTTTTATCTGTGTTCCGCATTTATATTATCTGTGTTATTGTTATATCTAATGTCCTAAACTATTATGAACCATCGTAGTTCGTTTTATACTAGTATTGGGAGTGCCGATGGGAGTAAATAAATAATAGATGAAAAATAAAAAGTATATACCACTCCTGTCGAGATAACCAATATTAGTGTAAGGCCAATTACGGATGGTCGCTCCTATCCAGCCTTATTCTTCGTAATAATAGACAGTATTTCTTTTAATACTCTTTGTTATTATGAGCATAGAGGTGGGGCGTCACAGTTGGTATCAGAGCTTGGGGTTTATGGACATAATATAAAACATAACTTGGATAGAACATATGTTACAACTATAGGTCGACGTTTTATCTGTGATTTGAGTCAAAAATTAAGTTTTGAAATTCTGAGGAAATTTTTAAATATCATTATCTAAAAATAAAAAGTGAAACTGTGTTTTGTTGATTTGATTGAATTGTGTTCTGTTTATCAGAGTGCGCAGCGAAAACAGTGAAACTGTCTTCGCTGAATACAACTGATAATCTTTTCGATTAACAAATCGAAATACGAAATTGATATAAATTTCATTTGTTTTTACATAGCTGTAATTATTTGTTTCTTTGAGAATTTCGAATCCAAATTGAGGATTCGAAGAAATTGCAGATATGTGGTTTTTGTTGAAATCTCCGCTGGCTTTCTTTTGTACTAATCATCTATTGATTAGATTTTTGCTGTTTTAAATTATCTTCATTGAAGATACCTTCGAATGAATTCTTTGTTCATTTTGTAATACGTGCAAAAATTTAAATTGCACGTTATTGCATTTATTTTACGTTGAACCGATGCTTGGTTATGAAACGTATTTTGTTGCCGTTATTTTTACAACGGAATTTTACACCAATGCTATATTTTGAAATACGGTGTTTTATGGCATTTTGATGAATGAAAATTCTCTGATATTACATTTTGATGTAAATTGTTTTGATGTGATTTTGACGTTTTAAAATTACTGTCGCTTTGGCTTCAGTAACCGTCAAATTTTAAAAGTGGATTTTCAAGCGGTTATTCCGCAATGCTGTTTTGTGACCGTTTTTACGGTATTTTGAGAAGTACGATTTCCTTATCGAAATTGTTACTGAATTACTGTTCTAATCACGTGATTGGAAAATCGTTTTAAAATGAAAATTGTTTTATAAAATTTTAGCAGTTTGCGTTTTCAAAAGAATGAGAAAGCGACTTAAACGATTCAGCAAAATCGAGGATTATGACCCCTTTCTTTTACTGATTCGCTTAACTCCGGACTTGTCCAGTTGAGAATGTGAATTGTTATTTTTACAAAATAAATAAAATTGTTTTCAGAAATTTTAACAGTTTGCGCTTTCAAAAGAATGAGGAAGCGATTTAAACGTTTCAGCAAAATCGAGGACTATGACCCCTTTCTTTTACTGATTCGCTTAATTCCGGACTTGTCCGTTTGAGAATGTGAAATGTAATTTTACAAAATACACAATTTTGCACTTTCAAGGAAACGATGAAGAGAATCAAACGATTTAGTAAAACACGTGGTATGGGACATGTGCGTTTGCTATTTCGGTTAATTCTGGACTCGTTAATTGAAATATTTGATGATTTCGTGTGCTTTCGAGCCACTATGTTGGACCTTCGGGTCATTTGTTGGACCTTCGGGTCATTTGTTGGGCTTTCGGGCCACTCTGCGGACCTTCGGGTCAAATACCAATACTAGACCTTCGGGTCACTCTGCGGACCTTCGGGTCAATCTGATGGGCGCCAAAATTATGTTGAGTACTTGGTAGGCTTCGGCCACTCTGAGATGCACGTGCGGAGAATTAAAAACTCGCCATCTGATGGGATCGATCCAAGCTTTTATGTTGATTTTCTAGTCTTCTTAATTGATTTCTAGATATTTGTTGTTTCCAATTATCTGCAGGTAATTGGATATTTGTTGTTTCTAATTATCGCTTGTGATAATTAGATATTTGCTGATATGAGTTCTGATTATCGTTTTTGATAATCAGATATTTGTTGTTTCGAATTATCGCTTGTGATAATTAGATATTTGTTGATATGAGTTCTGATTATCGTTTTTGATAATCAGATATTTGTTGTTTCTAATTATCACTTGTGATAATTAGATATTTGTTGATATGAGTTCTGATTATCGTTTTTGATAATCAGATATTTGTTGTTTCTAATTATCGCTTGTGATAATTAGATATTTGTTGATATGAGTTCTGATTATCGTTTTTGATAATCAGATATTTGTTGTTTCTAATTATCGCTTGTGATAATTAGATATTTGTTGATATGAGTTCTGATTATCGTTTTTGATAATCGGATATTTGTTGTTTCTAATTATCGCTTGTGATAATTAGATATTTGTTGATATGAGTTCTGATTATCGTTTTTGATAATCGAATAATTGTTGCATTTAATTATCGCCTGAGATAATTAAATAATTGTTGATTTTAGATTTAATTATCGCCTGAGATAATTAAATATTTGTGATTTGAGATTTAATTATCGCTTTAGATAATAAAATATTTGTGATTTGAGATTTAATTATCGCCTGAGATAATTAAATATTTGTTGATTTTAGATTTAATGATCGCTTTAGATAATTAAATATTTGTTGATTTATTTTCTGACTATCGTTAGATTATTGGATGGTTGCTGATTTTATTGATGCGAGTTTTTCTAGTTTTTTATTGATTCTAGATTTCGTTGATTGTATTGAATTGTTGTTTTCTATCTATCTCTGTTGATAGTCAGAGTTTGCTGATTATAAAGTTCGTGTTTTCTATTTATCTGTTTGATAACTAGATGCTTGCAGTTTTGCGAATTGCGATTTGTGTTTTATAATCATCCTTGTTGATAAATGAATGTTCCTGATGATTGCATTTATTCTGTTTAGTAGTCATATGATTATCAATTGATAATTAGATTTTTGTTGAGAATTTGTAAATTTCTTTTATAAAGATAAAAGATCTCTGTGGCATTCGAATTTGCGACTTTTATTCTTCTAGCTTAACCAGTTTATGTTAGAAGAATAATAGTGTTTATGACCTTCGTTATGGAAATTGCGGGGACGCAATTTCTATAAGTAGGGGAGTCTGTAACAACCCAGTATTTTGCATCTATTGATTAGCGTAATTGAACAATTATTGATGTTTAATTTCTGTTAAATATTTGAATCAGCTGAAATTCTTTTGACAGTTGATTAAGTGTATTTGAGCTTTGCAAATTTGAATCTCGACCATCCAATTTGATGCTGTATTGTTTGAAGAATAACCATTAAGTATCGTCAGACGATTATGGTTGGTAGCAAGTTGTTGTCGGAAGTTTGTGATCGAGTGAGATTCTTTTGCAAACCTAATTATTTTTAGGTGGGCTTCAAAACTTTTGGGCCATATTCCTATTACTATTTGGTCGAGATTCTATCTGGGGCAAAACACCTTTCTCCCTTTTGTTGGTTAAAAAAAAAGGAAAAAAATATACGACGAAAGAAAAAAAAATGGCGACGAGAGGAAACTAGGGCTTCAGCGACCTCGTTCGTTCCTCCTTCGATCTGCTCCAACTTTCGTTCTTCGATTTCGCTCGTCTTAGGGAGGCCACGGCTTCGACTTCGTCTTCGTCCTTCGCTCGCGACCTCGTCGAACAAAGGTGAGTAGCCCTCACATCTAATTCATGCCTTCATTTCGAGATTTGGGTTTGAACCCCTAGGTTTTTCGTTCGTATATATTTGCAATATCCTTGGTCAACTGGTTTTGAGAATCTCAGCTTGAATTGTTTTGAAATCTCGGTTTTGCATCTAGACTTGATTTTGAAATCTCGGCTCTTGGTTTTGCTCTGACTAATTCAAAGACACACACTTGATTTTGATTGAATTTTGAGATTTATCTCTGTAGTATTTCGACCTTGTTCTTTTACTTTGATTTATTTTTGTTCGACTGTGGCTATATCGGCTACTGTCTCCGGCAGCACTTCTGTCCTAGTTCGGTTTTACTGCTGCTATAAAACTATAATTAGCAATTCGATTTTTCTTCTTGCTGCTTGATTTAGTAAGTTTTGTTGGCTTTGCTCTATCACCTGTTTCTGCATATATGTGCATATATACGTATGTAGGTGTGTATGCATATATGGTTGACCATTGTTCGAGTTATGTGTTGTTTTCTTTGAGCTTGGACTTGAAGAAAAAGGGGATTTTGTAAAAATAGTTTGGGCTCGGCATTGTTTTGATTTTGGCCTTGGTGATTTGAGATGATTGAGTCGCTGTCATTTTTGTTGGCACTGACTTCGTCATGTTGGTATTCTTTTATCTGGTGGTGGTTGACCCTATGTACTTCGGGCTCTGGTCATTCGACTTTAGTTGTTGTTGCATTCATTCCTTCTATCACCTGTGTTGCCCAAGTGTTGCAAACTTCATCTTGTTCCATCCCAGTCAGTTGCATATTTGTTCATGCACAATCTGATATAAATTGCAGCTGGTTCATGAATAGGGATGTTGTCCATGGCCTTGACATTGATATGTTGATACCTGACTTCTACATACTTTTATAATTTGGGGAAGAACGTTATACCCACGGTTTTCTTCACTTGTTCACTGTTGATGATCACCTGACTTTCGAATCTGATCATCTCGACTTTGTTCTGTGATATTCATTTCTATTAGACTTCACTGTAAATTTAATTCATATCCCTGGCCATCTTCTCTGTTGATTTCGGTCTTGATTTTGGGATGTGAAACTGCTTCTTACTTTGTAGTTCCATATTTCTATGACCTTGTGCCTGCATATATAGGGCCTTGTATCACTTGTTGGTCGTTGGTATAACCTGTTACTTTGGTTACTTTAAATATATGATTTTTACATGGTTTTGGCATGAGCGTGTTTGCATACTGTTGCATTTAGACTCTGAGTATAATTGAGTCTTGTTGTCACTTGCACTTCATTGTATCATTTTGAAGTCCCAGATGTACTTTTTGACTTGAGACATGAGTTTCTATTATGATATTTTGACGTTTCCATTTGTTAGACTGTAGTTCATGTGTTCATATTGATTGGGTGCTCTGTACAGGTATTATTGCAAATCACATAACCATTTGTACCTGTTATACCTCTATTTCATTTGCTATAGACCTGACCGTCTATACATGAATTTATTTTGCGGTTGCGTGACTTCATAAGGTCTGGTTTGTGTATACTTGATGTATGCACATTACATATATAGTGGGTTGCGGCAGTATATATAAGTATATTCGGCTGACCTGAGCATTTATGGTTTATAGTTTGGTGTTCACCTGCCGCTGGATCTTATGTATCCACCAGTCTGCATTTTTGATTGTTCCACCTGAGTTATATTGTAGTGCCCTTAAGTCTGGGCACATGTGCTTCATGTAGTCTTCACTTTTGCCCTTGACATCATGTAATTTTCTGTAATTGTCGCAGTCATTTTACTTCACCTATTGGGGACATCATTCCTTACTACCTTGGTTTTGCCACAACCATTTTACTGCCAATATTGGGGATTGTACATTTGAGTTAGTTCACTGAAGCATCTGTGTCACCATTTATTCGAGTCAGTGGTTTGGTAGTACTACATGTTACTTTGATTACACTGTCTTTATATTTAGTGGTAGCTGCAGTTTGGTTGCAGTCTTGGCCTTGTTAGTTTGCATTGCATTAATACATTTGTAATGGTTGCCGAATTTCCTTGTGTTGTTGTCACACTTGAGTTGAACCCGATTTCGGGGTTTGACCTTGTGCTCATTTATGACTTTCACTGAGCTTTTGGGTATCTCCTGCGATAGTGGCGAGGCAGTACACGCGTGCGTGTACTGCAGCCCTATCAGATTTGACAGTTTTAAATTGATGTTTCGATTGCTGATTTGTTGTTTAACACTATTTAGTGTTATATTTGCCGTTATCCAATTCTCGTATCGAGAGTTGGATATACGAGATTTCTGTGAATGTCGTCTATTTGACTATCTGATTATTATTGCTTCTATGCACTAATAACTGAGTTTGAATTAGACTGACCCGTGTATTATTTTCTTTTGAATGTAATACTCGGGTCAGACCCGAGTATTTCAGGTTGTAGATTTCCTTCTTTGAGTTGCTGTTCGGGATTTGAAGACTTTTCGCATCTTCTGAAGTTGTCATTGTCCTTTTGTAGTAGTCGTGTCATTGTATAGAACGATATGTATTCATGTATATTAGTCGATAACGTACGTGTATATATAACTTCTAGAGTCGACAGTTGTAGTTGTATCATATGTATTGTGTCAACTATGTATTAACTGACATCGGTTATATATATATGAGACTTTTGTTTTTATCTGTGTTCCGCATTTATATTATCTGTGTTATTGTTATATCTAATGTCCTAAACTATTATGAACCATCGTAGTTCGTTTTATACTAGTATTGGGAGTGCCGATGGGAGTAAATAAATAATAGATGAAAAATAAAAAGTATATACCACTCCTGTCGAGATAACCAATATTAGTGTAAGGCCAATTACGGATGGTCGCTCCTATCCAGCCTTATTCTTCGTAATAATAGACAGTATTTCTTTTAATACTCTTTGTTATTATGAGCATAGAGGTGGGGCGTCACAGGGACGACGTGGACGTCGTACTTTCGAAGAGCGGTGGAATGATATGTCCCACATTGTAAAATATGTGATACATTGGCTTGTATATAACCCATTAGGCATCCTCCCCTTACAAGCTAGCCACTCAATTTTGATTTACCAATTGGTAGAGTGATGAACATAAAAGTTGTTGCATATGAAAATACCTTTCCACTGAAAAAAATCTCACTCAATTTTGATTTACCAATCAAAAGTTACGGCGATTCAAATATCAGGTTTCAACTAAGAAAATTTTGTAGAGTAGGGCTGTGTATGACAGTTTCAAACTCAATTTCCACTCCCTAAATGGCAGAATTTAGAAAAGTGATTAAAAGAGAACATAAAGATAACTGAATGAAATTTATTCCAAAAAAATATTGAGCAAATTTGGATAATTTAACACTAAGATATGGCCATTTCAATTTCAGATATAAACTCAGGAAATTCGTTTAAAGACAGAACTATGATTCTATGTTCATATCCGTTTTAGGTCATTTAACTTGAAAAATATCAGAAAGTGATCCAAAGGAAAATTGTTTGTCATTGAATCTATTTTCTAACTCAAAAATAGTCCCAAAAAGAATTTGGGAAGAGCAAGTTATTGCTGTTTTACTATAGCACACTCTCTAAACAAATTATTTTAGCTATTATCTTTGTTTCTAAGATGCAATACTTTAAATCAATATGAAACCATAGAAATTCAATTCAATTATTCAATTTGTACTTATAGTACTTGAATTCAAGTAGCAATACAATCCTAATAACTTTAGATATAGATTTGTCAGTATGAAAAACTCATCTTAAACTTGCAACCAACCACACAGAAAATTCATGCGATTTCACCTTCAGTGCAGAGAGGATTTGGCACATCAAAACGCAATATTTTCCTATGAAAATTTTACATTTGGTAGGTATATGTGTTGGGAATAACATATCCAAATTTCGGAATTTTCTGATTTTTCTAGAATTAGTTATGAATTTATTATTCACCTGCGTTTTTCAACCAAATTTCTATTTTACTAATTCTATATCGTGAAATCAACAACATGCAAGCAATTCCTACAACTAATTTCTCAATTCATAGAATATGAAAGTTTTTCTCAGTTGTAGCAGCAAGTTTTGAGCTTTAAACAACAACATATAAACATAGTGGTGAGCCAGACTCACCTTAAAGCCTTGTTATTACTCTAATTTGCTTTTATCTTCAAGCTACCACTCAGATTTTCCAATTCAAAACCTAGAACTCCATTAACACAAAATTGCACAACTCAAAATCTATGGAGAATTAACATAAACGAATTGGAGGGAAGATGTAATATGGATTGAGAAACATACCTTGATTTTTACTGGATTTAATTGCAATTTATTTGATTTTAAAACTTGCAATTTGCTTGCATTCTAGGTTTTAGTTCTTGAGCTTTTGATTTGAGAAATAGTTTCTGTGGTTTGTTTACTGAACAGGAGAATGATTTCTCCTTCTTTAGCTAATTTGCCTAAGTCCTAAATGGGCTGAACCAATACCCAAAACCCAAACCCTTAAATTAAATAATTAAAACATGTATTAGATTTAGCACAAAACGCATTTTAACTTAACTTCAATATTAATTATCTCGTAGATTAAGACACATAAAAATTTATGTGAATACATTAAAAATAAGTTCGTCAACTAATCTTTCTAATGAACTAAAAAGTACTAATTTCCCAGGTCATTTGACCCTTCAAATGATTTATTGAAAATTGACATTTTCATATTTTTACTAAATTGCAAAACATGTCAAAAATGGATTTTAATTATCCAAATTATTTTTTCTTCAAAAATAAAAATCATAAATCACTTTTAAAACATAAATAAGATTTTTACCCGAGTTCTCATTGGAAATTTTGCACAAAACCCCCTCATTATCAATTATTTTCACTAAGAACCAATATTAAGGAAAATACACATTTTATTAATTCAAATCATTCTCTAACTTATTTACCCTTTATAAATAAGTTAAAACACTTCAAAATTTTCCCCATTAATCTTTAAAAAGATCACACTCTCAATTTACACAAATATTCATTATTAACCTTATTTTTCAATTTAAATCCAGTTTACTTAATTAATAATTGCTAATCAAGGTGGTCAAAAATCGGGTTGTTACAGAATTCCCCACCTAATAAAATTGTGTCCTCGCAATTTGAATTATATAGAATCATCTTAATAAGTTATCAGTTAGCTACACTATTAACAAAATCTTAGTAATAACCATGTACACAAAAAAAAACAAAAAAACACACAAGAAAGGCTCTTTTAACTTATGTGTTACGAGAAAATGTACTAGGAGTATTATTTTCTCTCAAAAATTCAATTCCGAATTGCGCTTAATACTAATTGTTGCTAATTAGTATTTCTAGTTTATTATCATTTATGAAATATATTCACCTTGTTACTAAAAAGTCATATCATGTCAGGCAACGACAATCATTTCAAATATGGTGAATGAAAATTCATAACCATATTCAATTTCACAAATATCAAATAATATGATGGCATAACCTCGCCATTGATTTAAAGTGAATATGACTCCATCAATTGGCTGCAGAGTTGACCAAATGATCAAAACTGCCTCGCCACTGATCCAATAATCACTATTGTTTGATGACTGCATTTGTCATCTAAAAATAAAAATTATTACTCAATCCCATATTAATTTATTTTCAAACTTTTACTTATTACAAAATTTACTGTGTCCGACTGTCTCATCATAGTGTTTGAGAAATTCCTATCGATAACGTTGATCAGGCGCATCGACCAGAATTCTTAAAGCACTCAATGGATAATTCAACACAAAAATCATTTTCTATATGATAAACATGCCTCTTATAATTTTACAAAATATTCTTTGCCTGTCTCAATAAACAAAATCCAATTATGCTTATAATTATATCTTCTATTAGAAAGATTTGCAATTTAAATTGTTGCTTTCACTCATTATCATTTTTTTTCTTCCAAAAGATCTTTTAATAATCCCAATTCTTATAAACAATCACTTTTATAATGCATCCATAAAATTCTAATGACATTTAATATATATCCAATTTAACCCTTGGTTTAATTTCACTAATTTCACTAATGAATTATATTTCATTTTCTCTGTTTAATTCCTCTAATACTCCTTGCGGTAGCCACACTTTGGTGATACCGCAAATTCTTATTGAGTATGTTTCTAATTCTCTATTATAACGCCTACTCAATATGAATTTTTTTAACAATTACTATTTTATTAAACATCTATGTAACTATCAACCAAATAAACATTTATTAAAATAACAACTACATGTGCTCAGCGAAAATAGTCTCACTGTTTCCGCTGCGCAACTCTGATCACTAATAAATCAAGACGCACATTTTAAATCTAAGTCATCTGAGGTCTAATTTCTACTATTTTATAAATATCACTTTTTAGCAAAGGTGACATTCAAAATCTTATAATATTTTCAAAACTTATTATCTACCCTCCCTAGGACACGAAAAGATTAAAGGCACGATTAAGGATAACGACGATTGGGAACTATGTTAACACTTGTATTATACTTCGATGTACTGTAATACATGTTCTGTTCTGTTTTTATCATATTTTGTTCCGAACTCAGCTTTGATACCAAGCTGTGACGCCCCACCCCGAGACACACACTAACAAAGAGCATTACTGGGTAATACTGTCTGCTAGTGCAGAGAATAGGGTTGTTTAGGAGCGACCATCAGTAAGCTTTGTCTTAAACATCTATTGAATACGTCGATTGGGTGCTATAATTTTTTTTTTCATTTTATCTTTTTCAAGTGGATCGACATACCTAATAAATGTTTAATACAAAACTACGGTGGCTAACGGATCTATCAGAACAAAATATAACAACAATAAATATAACAGATCACAGAACAACAGTCAAACATATATATACATATACACAGATACATCATAGTACACTACATAGTGATACAACAGAAGTGGTACATAAACCACAATAAAATACATCGAGTCAAAACGAATAAGTACAAATCAGAGTTTACAGAAAGACCATAAAACTATACAGAAGACCACTAGTAGATAATCCAATGCGGAAGCATCTAAGTAGTAATCAACAGCAAATGACTAACCTAAAATAACTCAGTCTGACCTGAGTATATAAAAATACATGGGCTCATTATGGTTGTTTATCAATCTAGGGGTGATTATATTTGGTGGCTAGGGACGATCTTGAGTAGCAGAGGCGCAACGTGTTATAGCATCCCGTACATTTTATCTAGAGGTGACTAAGTTGGGGACAATATCTGCATTAAGTGAGGTGCGGGTTGTTACAATGGTATCAGAGCCATACCCATCCGAAATTGTGGTCTGTACGTGTTACAACCACGACGCATGTGTGGTGTTGTGTTCATGAGCCAACGAGGACGTTGGGTTCTAAAGAGGGGGAGATTGTAAAACCCTTTCAAAATGGGAATAATAGTCCCACATCGTGGATAATACTATAAAGTGGGTGCTTATATACCAAAGTCTTCACCTCATAACAACGTCGAGGCCTTTAGAGGAACAAAACCCCACACCTTGGCTTGTATCACTTTGAACTTATGGAATTTGGTAATGGCTAAAATCCTTTCTTGGTTCAATAACAACTTTCAACTTTATAGTCCAAATATAAAATCCTTGGTTCAATAAGAACAATTATTACAAAATGTTCTGGCTAGAGACTTTGACATTGAGTTGACTTCAGTTGACCATGATACTAACCTCATATAACTAAGGAGATGAATCCTTTCTTGAATAGTGTTTCACTTCCAATGATTCCACTCGACCCACCTATAGTCGTACGATGCACGCCATGCCATGATTTAACTATAATCAAAGCGGAGCTTCCATATTGAAGATCAAAAGTATTCTCAAGTAGAGAGAACTGTGTAAATTAGTCACATTGATATTTTCTGTTTGACCTCAGTTATATTAACCAATAAAAATTATCGAGAGGGTCATTCCATAGTTATTCATTAACTATTAGTACATAACCTCTTAGTACCCACATCAGCCATGAGTAATACACTACCTAACATTTGAAGAGCGCTACGTACTCTAGTCTCAACGGATATATCGATATCTAGTCTCGGTACATCTTGACTAGGAATAATTAAAATGGTATATTTATTTTCATTGTGGTAATTACTCACGATTATAACACTTTATAACTATTATCACAAAACATACCATTTAAGGATTTTCTGGTAAATATACTTTTAAATAAATTAATTAATTAACATATGCACATTATATCATGTATATAATAGAAAGAAAACACCTTTTATTTCAAACAAATTACATAATTGCCCTAGGGCATACTCTTAACTCTATCAATCTCCCACTTGCACTTGGGGTCAATTATGAAATCTCATTCCAACTTCTCTCATCGGTTTTCTCAAAACCAATTGGGTTAGTCCATCAGTGAACGGATATGCTATTATATTTTAATTTTCTACTATGCCAATCAACTCTCTCTGATGCTGATAAACTACCTTTATCATATGGAACAATTCAGAGTATGTCTCTCGACTTCTATTGACCTTTAAGTTTTGTTACGAACCATATCGTGACATTATTATCATATAACAATGTCATGGGATTCTCAACATTTGGAATCACATTCAGCTCAGCTATAAATTTGTGCATTTATATTTATATATATTGCTTTTATTGCGACGCTATTCAAGGCGATGTACTTAGCCTTTTTCATTGAACCAGCCATAGTCTTTCATTTAGAACATTTCCAACTTAAATATCCTTAACTTGAATTTATTATTAATATATTATACACAATATCACTTATAAAAATTTGAGTCTGAACATTCTTTCATAAGGAGGTTGTTGTTTTTGTAAAGAGAGAACTACTCAAAACTCTCCAAGTTTTGAGTAGTTCTCTCAATCCTCTAGTATTTCATAAGTAAACAAGAGAAAACCTCAAACAACCATTTTGTGGTATTAATTTGGATTTGATATTTGCTTCATGTATCAAATACACAAACAAATCACAATATCATAAATAGCATAACATGTATGATAACTTTTATTGCCAACACATAAGGAATCCATCTTATATGTTCCGTATTAAACATTTTAATATGGTGTCCTTGCATATTGTTCGGGACATTCCCAATATCTTTTACAATTACTATAAAATACATTATTTATAGATCGAACATCGAGTATTAAAACAACTAAGGCTGACTTTAACTCAAGTAAATCGTTAACGATCAACAATGTGTTGTTTACTTATGGCTTAGAAATATCTATGTACATTTTAACGTTCTTTCTTATGAACGCATGTTTCCTCTGTATTTTGACTGATAATCAAACTATTTGATATTTCTATCAAAATATTTGTTCAATTATGATGCTTGTAAAATGATACTTTCTATCATTTCTTGGATCATATCCAAAAACCCACAAACTTAATATCCCTCCCACTAATTTCGAGATGCTTTGGTTGTTATGTGCAAACTATCTATTCTAAATCATTATTTAGAATTTTCCATTTCATCATATATGTATCAAACACAAAGTCGTACTAAGCAATAATTTTGTGAGTACACCCGAATTAACTTAAGCACATCGAATGATGAATCTGTTACATTAATTTCAACAATTAAAATATATGGTATTATTCTTATTATTGTATATCATTATATTCCAACTGCATTTTTCTTTCTCTGAAAGACACATTTGCGGCCAATGGATCGTACCTCTTTAGTACAATTATCAAAATCATATTTTGATAATTTACTCGGAATCTATTTCAGATCTGTGCATCATACTATATCATAGAGTCAATACTCTTAATGGTTTAATTAAACAATTGAGGATTATTTAGTCTTGATGATGACAGGAAACTCACGGTTTGTCTTTAATGTACAATAATATTTATTATACATTCTAATGTATTGTGTTCATTTTGGTTCGACCAATTTCATTTCATCCCTTATAATCAGTTTTATGCTTGGATCGTATCCAAATTTATTTTATACCAATAATGTCTTAAAGAATTTCCTTCGCTATGAAGTTGGTATTTTTTGAAACAATAGTTGTTTCTTGATGCAATGAAACAAACATTCATAAACATTTTATGAATTATCTTATATAAAACTGATTTTGCATTAGTTCACAGTATATTTATGTTCACAACATAAATCAGTCATCTAATGACTATCATTTACAAAATTCTCTTAGGACAATTCATATAAAATCTCTTACATACAATTATTACGTGTAGTCTTTCGACTCGCATAACCTGTCAATTCCTTGGCTAAGGAAATGTAGAGGCTTCTTATAAACCCATATCATATATGGTTTTGTAAACTATTCTTTGGATGATATTAATTTTAACCTTGTGTACTACTTTTAAGCACACACCTTATAGAAAGAATTTAACTAAACTTCACACACCATTAATTGTGCTTTGTCTAACAAATCTTGATTACTCCTTATAAATATATCATTATGTATTATAGGGAGGAGTGAATTTTGAGACTGAATCTTTACTCGTATTAGGTACACATGGAACTATTTCTAATATACTCATTCATTCGATCAAATGAATCAATTCTTCTGCATGTTATATTATTTACTTCCATTTTATACTCTACGATCTTATCATAGACTTATATATATGTATCAAATACACATGTCTATGTCTGTGATAACTCATAGGTGAATATAATGAAGTACATGAAATTTTTTTGGTACTAATAAACTTACGATTGCATACATCAATATGTATCAATCTGAAGAGTTCATCAATTCTTATGATCCTCCCACAAAATGGGTGCAAAGCCCTTAGTTGTTTGAAATATGACTAACTAGTATCATATGATTCACAATCATATAATAAAAATTATTTCTCAACTACAACTTAGTCTATAATCCCAAAATAATAGTAATAGATACTTCTGTATTTTCTATTGCATCACTTTAGCTATGAAAACAAATACCACATTATATTTTTATTTCATAATGAATACTCATAATATTCACATTGAATATAACTATGTCTATTTTTCAGTCGACATTGAAAAATAGTCATTATTTCATAAATAATGTTTGGTATGTTTATGATGACCCACCTTTCTAACCCATAGGAACGACGCTTAACACATCCTCGATGTTCGTGTGCTATTGCCCAAGCATCGAAAAGATAAATTGTCGTAGGGTGAAATAAAGAACAGAATAGAAAACCTCACAACTAAACTGCTAAATAAAACATAACTGTTAATAGTACATCAGGTTACTCATTAACAGGGAGTTATTAGAGTTACACAAAAGTACTACAAATCAGCTTAGGCAGTTATAACATCCCACCTTTACAAATGCTGAAACAAAATACACTTACACAAACTAGACAATACAGCGGAATAGATAACTAAGAAGATGAAAGCCTCCTGCTCAGACGCCGTCTTCAAAAGAGCCCACAAGACCTGCTACTCTCAGACAACTCAAATAAAAATGAGTACCCGAGAGTTTAGAGGAAAAAAACAACTCGGGTCAAAGGATATGTCTGGTATGAGTAAACTTTAAACAATAAGTGTGAAACTAAACACAAACATGTGAGACCATGCTGCTGAACACGAAACAGGTTTACTCTCACATAAATCAACATCTAAACATAAAGAATGGATAAATAATTAAACTCCACGAAGAGTTGTTGACTCTTCCCGATGCAAATAATAAAATAAATTTGAAGGTTTGAATCAAATCAGAAAAGGAAAATCTCCAACAAATGACTAGGAAGATGCACCACCCTTGAAGTATACCTCTAGTAATATACTTCTGAGAAGCTCATATACTCTGTGACACTTCTCAGACGATACCAAGTCGGACCCCGCCAAACCTTACCAAGAATTCGAATATTTCACATCTCATAGCGCTACTGCATCCAAATCTAGATGAGATGTGAAGGTAACCTAATGAGAGCAACCCCACATAGCTTGGCTTCCTCTCGCGCTTTGGATTTAATCATTTTCGACAAAGGATATCAATGCTCAATGTAGCAATAAATCGTCTTAGAATGACGATAATACAGAAGCTAAAGTAACTGATAGCCAAGAAACCAACTATCGAGGATATAAAACAATCATATATGGAAATTAAGTTTTGTATACTTACCACCACTCATCGAATTCAAACTTGTACTATTTCTTGGTTAACAATAATACTGGACAAGTCATGGTAGTGTTACCTCAAGGTCATATCTCACAATTACTCTTAAATTTTGAAATAGCGACAAGTCTACTTCTTTGATGTTTACTGCTAACTATACAAATAAATCGTTTCCATATAAGCGAATCTCTTTATGGAAATTAATTCATTTCCATAAACGAATCAAACTTTTTCTTTTAAAACCCCGAATTCGTACTTGGCTTCACATTACAAGTATTAGCTTTAAAACACTTTGTTAAAAGAGTTTACTAAATTTAAAACATCATTATAAAAGGAATTTAACAACTTAAAACATCCTTATTACATTGATTAATTAACTTTAAAATTTTGTTAACTAAGTTAATTAATTAACTTCGACAACCTTTAATTAAAAAGGGTAAATTTCCTTTAAAACATCACTGATTCAATTAATTAATAATATAATTAATTAAATTAATTAAATAATAATTAAATATCCTTATTTAAAAGCGATTAATTAATTTAAAACTTTATTTAAGGAAAGATTAATTAAGGTTAAACAGATTGATAAACCTTTAAAAGTCATTAATTGATTAATTTTAAAAAACATTATTACTTAATAAATCTTAATCCATCATTATCAAAAGATTAATTAGCCTTAAAAATCATTAAATAAAATGATTAATTAAATTTAAAACAACATTAACTAAGTTGTTCATTATATTTAAAACACATCATTAATAAGTTAATTAGTTAACTTTAATCCTTATTAATTAATTAATTAATTAAATTGAATAATCATTATTAAAATAATAATTAGTTATTATTGAAAACGTCATTAATCAAACACTTGCTTAACCTGTAAAATAATCCAAGCACGATAATGAAACCAAACGGTTTCGATAAAAGGTGATTTTCCGAAAGTGCTGATATAGCGACTATCGCTATACGGGCGGTTCGGGATTCAAGTTTATGACATTTGCACATCACATAACAAGGGTATGAACATATATACATGGTGACTTACAATAAAACTATTAGTCCTTGAAAAGAATGGTTTTGATGACAACAACCTTAGGACTTGTTATAAAATAAAAATACTAACATTATAGTTTAGATATATATGTATATGCAGGATATAAACATGTAGGTACTGAGAATGAAGACTGTACAGTATAGAGACTCAAGATCGAAGACATCAAGATTCAAGACTCATGAGTATCAAGATATCAAGAGTTCAAGATTTCAATAGTACAAGACAAGTATCGAGTCTAGAATTATGTTAAAACTCCTAGAAAAGCACTGACATCTTAAAATCCATTTTATTCGTGGAATGGAATCCACTTCGAGCCTATTAAAGGGATGGAACCCTAAGTAGGATGGAACCTACAAAAAATCTAGTGGAACATCGTTTTGTATCCACTAACTTTTATTCAAATGTTTTACAAAATTATATCTTGTTTTCAAAATGATTTCAAAATCTTCCTTTTTAAATCAAAAACATCTATCCTGGTTTTAAATACTTTTAGCCTCAAAATAATCTTTATTTTCAATATCAAAATTATCCTTGGTTTTAAACTATCTTTAATTATAATGTACTTAACTTTTAATATTTATATTTAAGATTTAAATATGAAATTATAGTAAAATTTTATATATACCAAAATATTATTCTCTATACTTATTTATGTATTTTAACTATAGTATATTTATAAAGTTTAAAATAGTTTTAATATAAGATAGAAGTTATTTTCAAAAGAAAAACAAATTATCAAAAATACCTTAGGCATGTCGACATCCCCTAGGTACCCACGTCGACATGATGGCATTTGATTCCAAAAGTTTGAATTTCAAAGGAAGTGTTTATTCGTCATATCCTTTCCTGAATGGACATGGCTGTTGTTCTACTATAAATAGGAGATGTTTTAAACGAATTTATATTCATAATTTTCTGATTTCACTCCTCTTCTTCTTCCACATATCTTTATATACATTTTTACTATTACTCTGCCGAAATCACCATTGAATCTAACTAGATCATCTCTGGTTTGATTCTCTATCACTATCTCAACAAGATCCCAGTGCTATTCGGAGTTATAGGCTTCTTTGTAATCAATCGAGCGAGAAAAGGTGTGATTGTAGCCTGGAAAATCAATCAAGTGAGAGAAGGTGTCATTGTAGCCTAGGAAATCAATTGGGTGAACTTGTTGCCCGTAAAATCAAGTATCTCTACCCAGAGGATTGTGAATCTGGAGTGGTGTATCTCGTGGCCTTGAAATCGAAGGTGTAATTGTAAGAATTGATTTTGAAAGGAAATCCGTACTTGTGTTGCGGGACTGGATGTAGGGTAATTCCGAACCAGTATAAAATCCGGTGTGTTCTTTCCTTTACTGCTTTTACTTTATACTTACATCTGTATTTGATTCTGTGATTATATCTGTGTCTGAATATTGCATACATTTGTGTTCAAATTAATATAAACTCAAAAAGAATTAGTAAATTCTTAAAACACTATTCACCCCCTCTCTAGCCTTTAGTGTTTATTCTAGCCTTAAGATCTGTAATCTGCATTTCTCACAAAAACAACATATATCAAGCATTTATTAACAACAGAATTAGTTTAACTACTAGATTTTCATATAACTAATGATTCACTTACTAACTTTCCAAAGCGACTAACTTTCAAGCAACAAACCAATCCAACAACCAAACCATTATTTCACCAATTCAACAAGCATTCAGTAGCTATGGCATGAACACAAATATAGTTCGAAACATTTGGTTTGAAGGTGGAAGCTTTTACTCATCAAAGTGCACTAAATTTATGTTAGACTTCCACCAAACTTGAATACAATCCTAACACGTCGTCTAGTCTTGAAAATATGAACTTTTGTGCTTGAGGAGGGTGATCTTAGGTTCGGCCTAGGGCCTATGGGGCTCAGCCAAGGTGGTTCAATGGGGATGTGGGGTTTTGTTTTGGTGGAGGGGTGTTTGTATATGAATATATGGAGTTTTAAAGTGAAGAAGCTATATTTTGCCAACTTTAGACATGGATTTAGTAGCCATGGATATTCTTGAACATGAAGAGAAGAGAAGTGAACATGAAAATGAAGATGTAAAGTGAGAATGTGTGGAGATGGAGGGTATTTATAGGCAAGGAAGTGGAGTAATAATTTAAATTAACTTAAACATTTAAAATATATTAAATGTTGTCATGTGCATGCTTCCATGCCTCCCCCCTTATGCACACGCACCCCCTCTAGGTCCACCCTCCACCATGCCTTAGGGACTTTTTTAGGTTGTGGTTAGGGTACTTAATTAATTTCCTAAGGTTATTTAATATTTTTTTTGCATTTTATGTCAAATCAAGTCTTATATTTTAAACTAAGCTTGATTATTAAATTTAACATATGGATTAGCTTATCACATGACACATGTGCATGTGTGTGCATGTGTATATGAGTGATACAAAATGTGCACAGCGTTTCCAACGACTTTCTTATGCCGAAAAGTCGAAATTTCGGAAAACGGTTTTTGGTCACATTTTCTATTTTTATTTAAACTATTATTTTGGTAAAATAAATTTGAAAATGATTTTAACATCATTAATTAATATTTAAAATATTTTTATTCGGTTATTAAAATCCATTATTTAAATATTTATAAATGATTTAAATATTCAAATATAAAGCGATTAATTTACGGGTCGTTATACTTTCCCCTCCTTAGGAGAATTTCGTCCCCGAAATTAACACACAAAAGGCAATCCAAAAGGTATATATTATACCAAGAAATTCATATAACGATGCAAATCAACTATGCCATCATAGAACATTCATAATCCATTCAAACAACTAAACCTGACATTATATTAGGGTAAGTTTCTCTAATATGATCCTCAATCTTCCAAGTACAATCATGGGGGTCATCACTCCACTGAACCTTCACAAGCTTCACCACCTTGTTCCTCAATCTCCTTTCATCCCGATCTACAATATGAACTGGGTGTTGGGTTACTGTCAAGTTTGGTTCTATCTCCAAGTCATCCTGAACAGATGTTTCTACAATCAAAGACGGATCATGAACATGCTTTCTTAGATGAGATACATGAAAAACATTATGCACTTCAGACAATCTCTTAGGAAAATCTACCTATAGGCCAATGATATGATTCTCTCCAAGATTCTAAATTGTCCAATGAATTTGGGTGCTAGCTTTCCTGCTCTTCTGAATCTTACAACTCTTTTAACCGAGGAAACTTTCACAAATACGAATCCCCAACCGCAAACTCTAAGTCCCTTCTCCGTTGATCAGCATAGATTTTTTGTCGATCTTGGGCTTCTTTCATCCTTTCCTTGACCATAGCCACTTTCTCCGATGCTTCTCGAATTATTTCTAGTCCAAGAATTAATCAGTCTCCCATTTCAACCCAACATGAAGGTGATTTATCTGGCCGTCCATACAAAGCATCATAGGGCACCATGCTAATGCTAGCTTAGTAACTGTTGTTATAAGAGAACTCTACCAAATGTAGATGATCTTCCCAAGAACCTCCAAAATCCAAAATGCATGCTCTTAAGAGATCCTCGAAAATCTGGTTTACCCTTTCGGTTTGTCCGTCTGTCTACGGATGATAGGCTGTGCTCAAATTCAATTCTATCCCTAAAGCGGATTGCAGTGCTACCCAAAATTGAATGGTGAAGATGGGATCTCGATCACCGACTATACTTATTGGAATTCCATACAGTCGAACGATCTCCCTCAAATAAATTCCTACCAAAGAAGCTGCAGTTCTTGTTGACTTCACCGGAATATAGTAGGCGCTCTTCGTTAATCAATCTATAATTACCCAAATGCCTTCATTACCTCTTCTTGTTCTGGGCAACCTATCGATAAAGTCCATGGATACTTGCTCCCACTTCCAATTTGGTATCTCTAATGGTTGGAGTAACCCAGTAGTCTTCTGCTGGTCACTCTTGAACTGTTGATAATTTGCACACCGGCTCACGAAGATCAAAATGTCTCTCTTCATCCCTTTCCACCAAAGTCTTCTTGATATTCTAAAACATTTTGGTTACTCCTGGGTGGATAGATAACCTTGACCGATGTCACTCTCTCAACACATCTTGTCTAATTCCATTAACATTTGGCACACAAATCTATCCATTCATTCTTAAAATGCCTCGGGAGTCAATCTGAAAACTAGAAACAATTCCCTCTTCACTCTTAAGTCGAGCTTGAATAGGGTCTTCTTCTTGGAAATATGTAATTCTCTCTATCAGTGCTGGTTTAACTTCCAAATTCACAATCGTCGCTACATTCTTACTCAACGCATCTGCAATGGCGTTCGCTTTTCCTAGGTTATAAAGAATCTCCAGTTCATATGACGCGGGAAATTCCAGCCGTCTTTGCTACCTTAGGTTCAAATCCTTTTGGGTAAAGAGATACTTTAATGACTTGTGTTCGGCATATAACTCAAACTTTGCACCCAAAAGATAATGCCTCCATACCCTCAATGCGAAGACAACTACCAACAACTCCAAATCGTGCGTAGCGTAATTCCTCTCATGAGGTTTTAACTATCGACTCACATACGATATTACTTATCATTCTGCATCAAAACTGATCCCAATTCGGTCCTACAAGCATCCGTGTAAACTGTTAATCCTTCACTTCCATCTGGCATAGTCAAGACAGGAGCACTAGTCAATTTCTCCTTTAACTCCTTGAATGCTTGATCGCACTTGGGTGTCCAAACAAACATAGCATCTTTCTTCATCAACTTTGTTAGGTGGGAATCAATCTTCAAGAAATTTTTAATGAACCTTCTATAGAAACCTACCAATCCCAAGAAACTTCTAACCTCAGTCGCATTTTTGGTTTTCTTCCAATCTTGAACCGCAACTACTTTAGTTGGGTCCATTGTTATGCCTTCTCCCGAAACTACTGCCCTAGAAATCTAACTTCGGATTTCTAGAAATAGCACTTAGAAAAAATTTCCATTAAAACATGACTTCTTAAAGGTACTTAGAACAACTTGAAGATGGTACTTATGCTCTTCCTCCATTTTAGAATAATCAAGGATTTCATCAATGAAGACGAGAACAAACTTGTTAAGAAAATCCTGAAACACTCTATTCATCAAATCCACGAAATAAGTAGGTGCATTAGTCAATCCGAACGACATGACTAACTACTCATAAAAACTATCAGGAGTTCAAAAAGCTGTTAAGGGTACACTCTCCTCTGCTACCCTTAATTGGTGAAAACTAGTGGCAAGATCCAACTAAGAAAATATCCGAGCTCCGTGGAGCTGGTCAAACATATCGTCAATCCTAGGTAAATGATACTTATTCTTGATAGTCCTCTTATTTAATTCTCAGTAATCAATACATAATCTAAGAAAAGACAGAACATAATCTCACAACGTGACAAGTAATATATAATATTCAAATGATCTTTACAAAAAGACAACTTTAATATACCTACAACAATCAGAGTAAACTAACCTATCATCAGCCTGCACAGTTATAATAGCTCGTACTCACAGGTGCTGATAAATAGAAGATAAGAAATATATTGGAAAATAAAATACGTCAAATCTTGGAGGCATCCGCTCATCTCCTGAAGTTTCAACATCCATTGCTAAATCTGGAAATATTTGAGGGTCCGACCGGAGTATTATAAGAAAATTACACCCAGATTAGTCTGGTAAACCAGTGAGAGAAAAATCAAACCATATGGATTTTTATATTTAGAAAACCCTTAAAAAATAAAGATATCTCATAAGACCACGCCACAAATAAACACGGATGGGTTTTTACCATACGATAATCAAACAATTTTATAAGAAAAATCTTATGATATTGTAATAATATCTAGGGTTTAAAATAATATTTAACACAGTTGGAATGGTTACATTAATTACATTCAATGACATATTTAATATACAACTAAGTCTGTGAAGGCACATATTGGAACAATGACAAGGCTACTGGAGTACCGCTTGGCATAGTACACCTCTAGAGAAATTGTACCGAGGTCACAAACCTTGAAAGCCCTACCAACATAGAACCGGCCTACCCCTTCCTAGATAGTACCAAATATGTCATCACCTCGGTTGCAGCTTACAACCGTACCGGGCCTCTAACGTACATAAATCCATAAATACTGATCTAGATCGAGTAATGACCATACCTTAATAGTAGCGAACCACGTAGTCATGCTACATATCCCATGTTTTAGTCATTATCGGGTGTGAGGCTTGAGGCTACGGTTTACCTTTTTAGCAAATCCCTCTTGAAATGCTAATACTGCCCTCCAAGCAACAATGCAATCCCAGCATTCATCCATACAAGTTATTTAGGATATGAACAAACTGATGGCACTACTTCAACTACATCTTTTTTGGAATCACCCTTAGGATTAGTATGATGATTTTTGAATGTATGATGATTTTTGAATATACTTAAGAAAGATCGTTTCCTAAAAACATATTTAATTGGGTTAAACAAATGTCATTTAAAAAAGCATTGGTAATAATAAACCCAAACACTTTTGGTGTAAGTAAATGGATCATATAAAAATTAGACGAAATATACTTACCAATACTTTCTGATTTTAAACTTGTACTATCCGTCGATTAACAATGTAGTCAGACAAGTTAGCATATTATCCTTGCCTCGACGTACATTCCTAAATTCTCGCAGATAGAGACGAGTTTTCCTACCTTGGAATTTGGTGTTAAGTATGAAAATAATGTTTTCTATATCACGATAAATTATAAAGATCATTTATAGAAATCAAATCTCCTATTCTTGTAATGTTTTCGATATTTCAATTTACTATATCTCTTGCCCAGAATCGAAGCCAGGTAAGTCAGGGCACTGATTGGTCCTAGCCTTGCCTTAGTTAAAACCGATTCTAGACCTTACAAATAAAGGATCAATCTACTCATCGAGTTTTTAGTTCCAAGTATAGGACTACTTAATTTCCATAAGTAGAATTCGTATATGAAAATAATACTTCATATATTTAACATCAATCTTCGATTTCAAACTTAAAATATCATTTAGTTAACAATTGAACCGTTCAAGTTGGGGTATTATTACCTCTCAAACCTTGACTCGATAACATTCTGATCTTTTGGAATAAGTAGAAGTTTACATACCTCGAAGCTTAATGATAAGTATAAGACTTCATAACTTCCATACACTATTCTTTTAAAAACAAAGTGTTATAAACCAAACATATTTCCACTTTTCTCAAAACCATTTACTATAATAAAAATGTTACCGTCCATGATCTCTTTCCTTTTCTTAAAAACATTTATTACAACAATGGTGTTGTAACTCATGATTTCTTCCTCTTTTAAAGATACTTTTAAAACCTGTAACAACCCGGAATTTTGGTCATTGGATTTTGAATATTTATTTAATTTTAAATTTTTTAAATAATTGGTTTTTAAAGTTTAAAAACTTGAATTCAAATATAGAGATTATTTAAATATTTGAATTATGAATTTAATATTTGAATAGTGATTAAATATCTGGATTGTGAATTGAATATTTATTTAAATGGATTTGCTGGTCTTATTTAATTCCTTTAAATAAATAAATAATAACGGGGAATTCATTTTGTAAATTTATTGGTGTAAATGGTTCGGATAAGTATTAAGAAAATCAATTGTTAATATAACGACTCGATTTCTATTGACGTATTTTTAATTAAATTTATTTGATTTTCCATAATTTTTAATTTGAAAATTATTTAAATTATCGTTTGACGATTTTTCACCAAATGAAAGTATTTTTGTGATTTTACAGAATACGATAACCGGTGTATATTATTATTGTTTTGGAATCGTGTCACATTTTTTAGCGACCGTATTTTTGTTTTGTCGTTCGCCATTCATACACGAACAAAGATCTAATTTATCTCAACACTTAGGCAAATTCGACACCTATTTTTCATCTTACTCTTTCACTTTTACATTGTTTTCCCAGAAGCAAATAAAAAGAAAATCCCCTTCTTATAAAAATCCAAATAAAATTATTTAAAAATCAAAAAAATAAAAAGTTAGGATCTTTGAGTGTAAAGTGGGTAGATCTACTTGTGGATGGGTTGTTGGAGGTTACGCTTCATTTTTAGGTGTTTGGCAGTTTTAACAAGGAACAAGCAAAACTAGGATTGGGGTTTTAGGCCGAGATATGAGGAATTAGGCGTCGGTGAGGTGAGCGTTGAGTTTCTCTTGGCAAGGAGCTTCGGCGGCCAAATTTCGGGAGAGTGCGGTGACCCGTAGCAAAACGCGACATGGGAGGTCATATAAGGCCTGGTGTAGTAGCTTTTTGACTGGGGATGTCGAGTGCTTCATCTCTATAATGGCCGGGAAGAGGAGAGGGTAGTGGGGTTCGTAGTAACTTTCAGTTTGCAATTTAATGGAGAGATGAGGGAAAGAAGGAGGGAGGAAGGTTGCGGCACAATGTGTGTTTATGTCTGTGTCTCTGTACAGGCTTTGGAGGGAGCATTGGGGATGAAAGGTTCTAAACCTAATTAAGGGTAATTGGTTTTGTTAATTAAATAATTAATTAATTTAACTAATTCGATTCCTTGTAAATTCAATAAATTTTCCGTACAAGGTCAGATTTAGATGAGGTCAGTTGCATTGGACTCGTAGGAACGTTTACTATGCAATGGAACTAGTTTCATTGAATTTAGTGCAAGTGAAAATTTGGCCTAAAATCGAACGTCATTCGATTTTATTTTAAAATTGGAACTCCTTAGCGTCTGCTGGAATTTCGGTGAGTCGAACTCACCTTTTTTGTAATCAACATTATATAGTAGATAAAATTTACTGTTTGTGTTTGAATGAAATTGTTGGTTAATTTTGTTAAATATCCGCTTTGAAAAGCGAATGACACTTAAAATTGAAATACAAGGAAAATTTGTTGAGAAATCTGAATTTCTCACCGTAATGATTTTAATTTCAAATTATTTACCTGTTGATTTTAATTGTTTGACCATATTTGATGTGACACCGACATATATGAAAAGTTAAACCTTTTAAGTGAAAAAGTGTAGTAATAACATTTGTTAAGTGCTATAGCAACTATTGGCCTCGATATATAGTATTTTGAGTATACTATAAATTACCTTTTGATTTGGAAATGGTTTTTCGATTTCGAAAAGTTTTTTTTATTTAATTTGGCCTTTTGGATTTTCCATGATATTTTATTTAAAATAATTTTCGTACTTCTCTATTTTACTTTTAGCTTCTTTTATTATTCTTTTCTAATTTATGTACGTATATGTATATGGTTTCATTTTATTTTGGAAAATATCAACTTTGATGGAAAAGTTATTATAATAATAAATGTTTATTTTAAAGGAAATAAAAAGGGATTTATCCTTATTTTAAAGTGATTTTTGTTTTTAAAAGAAGATAGAAATATTTTGGGAATAAATATTTATGGAACAATTTATATAAAATATTGTAAATAAAGGATGGATTTATAAATGGTATTTTATAAAATTGAAGAGAGATTTATAAGCGGTATTTTATAATAAAGAAATAGGTTTATAATTGGTATTTTATAAAATGGAGAAATATTATCAATTTTATAATTTGGAATAATAAATCACCATTGTGAATTTGTTAAATATATAGAATAATTGTGTTATGGGAAAAAGATGAGTTTATAATTATATTTGGAGTTTAGTTTTATGTTTGGAGTTTGGTGTTACATTAGAGTTGTACTTATATTTAGAAAATTATAAGAGGAGTTTATAAAAAAAATTGGCGGTTTAAAAAGGAAGGTTTTAAAATTTTGATTAGATATTTTATAAAGGGGAATTTATAATTTAAATATAATATTTTATAAAAGGAGTTTGTAAATATAAAGAACCTTATAAGTATATTTGGAGATTTTTAAATGGAGGTTATAATTTTATTTTGAGATTTACAAAAGGAGCTTTATAAATATAGATGTGTTTTATGAAAGGAATTCTATAAATGAATTTAGAGCTTATACTTATAAAAGAGATTTGATTTCCCTAAATGACCTTCTTAATTATGGTGGTATGAATTATTCTTTCTCATACTTAACACCGAAGGAATAATGTTTTGGGTTATTATTATCTCTGTTTCAAAGGACATTTATTCAACCAAAATAAGTTTAGTTTTCAAAGCGAATGTTTTTTTGTGAATATATTTATATTGTTGATATAAGTATATAGAAAGTTTTCCAACTTTTGAAATGAAATGTTTTTTTGTGAATATACTTATACTTTCAAGGGAAGTGTATGGTATTTTCTAAGTATTGAAAAGATTAGAGAAGATTTGGAAATACATCTTTGTAAAAGTATTTTGATACAAGAATGTACAAAGCGGTTTTAATTAACAAAATGATTTAATTAAAGAGGCTTAGTGGTTACTTTGTGCTTAACCATGCTTAGTTAAATCCTCTAGTTGAATTGTTTGTTATTTGATAGTTAAATAACCGACTATCAAATGTTGGCCAGTTTTTTAAATTATCGTTGTTGGTTCGAAGAGATCGAGATCAGATATGTTATCCCAAAAACCACTTCGAATCGGCATAAGCATTTGAATTAAAGACATCTTAAAGATGATGAAATTGAAGATGGAGTTCTTTGAAGTGCAAGGGCTACTTGCTACTAGTCCCGAGGGTGATTCCAAAATGAATGTAGTAGAAGTACTACCTTCGGTTTTGTTTAGTCCTAGAACAAACTTGTATTGACTAATGCTGGCATTGCATTGTTGCCTGGAGAGCAGTATCAGCATTCCAAGTGGGATTAGCTAAAAGGTAAAACGTAGCCTCAAGCCTCACACCCGGTAATTACATGCTGTAGGTCTAAGTGGGTTTCTCCCATTAGGGTATGATCATCGCCTAATCCAGATCGTTATTTATGGATATATGAATGCTTGAGACTTGGTACGATTGTCGGCCAGCAACCGAGGGGTGATCATATTCAGTACTATCTAGGAAGGGGTAGGCCAGTCCTGAGTAGCAGAGTTGTAAATTTTTGCAGCGTCGATACATTTTATCTAGAGGCATATTGTACAGAAGGTACACCCTTACCTTGTCATTGATGGAATTCATTCTCCAATAAGCGTCGTATGGACTTAGTTGTGCCTAACTATGCTGGAACGTGAGATGCAAGCATTCCAGTTGTATTCATAATTTATTTTAAATCCTAGACATTTTTATAATATCACTGGATTTTCTATAAAATGTTTTGGTTATCGTAAGATAAAAATCCATCCGTGTTTATGTGCGGTGTGGTCTTACAAGATACCTCTATTTTGAAAGGTTTTATAACATTGAAATCCATATAGGGTGTGTTTCTCACGCTAGTTTACCAAACTAATCTGGGTGTTATTTCTTATAATGCTCGGGTCAAACCGAGCATATTTACATATTTAGATTAGATGTTTTGGAGCTTCAGGAAACGAGCTGGATGCCTCCAAGATGTATTCACATGTATTTTTATTTCCGCTGCATTGGTTGTTTATATTTATCAGCATTTGTGTAGACAAGTTATTATAACTATCTAGGCTGATGATTAGTTGGTTAACTTTGATTTGATGTATGTATAGTACAGTTTTTCTTTTGTAAAGATCTATTGTATATTATATATTACTCGCTATGATGTGCGATTCTATTCTGTCTTTTTTTCTTTTCCCCCAATAATCTGTCTTTCTGGCACTTAGATGCTCGGCACATAAATAGCATGAATGTAGTAGTGTCGACTTTTGAAGGTTCAAAAGGTTGGTCATTACACATGGTATCAAAGCTTAGGTTGAGCAAACACCTAGGCTTTGGTGAGGTAGACTCATTTGAGATAGGGTAAGTGAGACCATAGGATGAGTTTGAGTGTGTGTGTGTATGAGAGAGAAAATTTGTTAGTTCTATAAAAATGTTTTATGTTGTGTTGATTTATCGGTTGAGTGGTTTATGAATTCTGGTCGATACAGAAGGAACAACTGTATCAACATGGGTTTCTAAACATTTGAACAAGGCAAACCGACACAATACTGTTTTAAAAATTGGGTAAATGAAATAATTTTACCTAGAATTTATATTTTATATATACAAGAATAAATTTTTAGAATTTGATATAGTAATTTTTGGTGGGTTTGTCTGTTAGGAAATGATAATATTCCGTTATTATCATTTATTGTTTGAGTAGTCACGCTCGTCAAGTTTAGAGCATTGACAATTGATGTTGATTGATTTTTGTGCTCAGATAGTTTATGAGCAATTATTGTTTTGGTTAAATTTAAACACGAACTCTATATGAATTCAGTTTCACAATTTTAATATAAGGCTTTCGGTGATAATGTTGAGTTAAAAGTTAATTTTAATAAAAGTTGTTTATTATAATCTTAACAAAGATATATATATATATATATATTTGTGAAATAATTTTATATAGGAAAGTAAAATTGTATATAATTGTAATTTATAAATATGGTTTACAAATAAAAACGATCTAAAACTGAGAATTTGGGGACTTAAATCCCGGTATTTTTGAAAAATTATTTTTCAAAGTTTTAGAGAAAATAATAATATTATTATTTAAAAGTATTTGTGTATAGAAATATTTTTAAAATGGATTTCAAAAGAGATAGAAAGCACTGAACTCACTTCAGTCACTGGAAAATAATTCTGGTGATGACTACAACATTATCAGCGTTCATTTTCAAGTTTCTAAGTGAGGGATTGCTACCATATAAAGTTGTTATAGAGTTGTTTTTGTAAAAACATATCTTTATTTAAAAATTGTAATAGTATAGTCCGATTTATAAAAAGAGATAGGTATATTATTATTATTATTTCAAATAAAGTTGAAATAAAATTAGGTGTTTAATTCTGAAGTTTTCAGTTGAGTTATTATATGGACTGATGTATCTTATGCTTTAGGATAGTTTGGGTTATGAACCTCATTTTGATAATTTTCACTTGTTGAAATGAAATGGAATTTTCAGGAATTTTGGACTGTCGGAAACTTCCGAATTGATATGGAAATTAAAGCTGCCGTTTATGGAAATACAAGGAAATAAGTTTTTATATCTTATAAATTTGGGAAGATAGTAAGTTAAAACAAATTTTAAATTTGTCAACTATTTTGGTTAAGTAAAACTAATTTGAAATTGTATACATACTCTTAGGACGTAGAAGAGTATTATATGAATATGAACTTGAGTTTAAAGATAGTGATAAACATATGTTGTGTTTTATGAAAGGTTGATAGACTTAAGTATTGGGTTTATGAAATGATTCCTAAATGATTTACTATTGGTTTAATAAATATTGATTTAAAATGAATGTGAATAAAAAGAAATTGGTATAGTAAGAAACCAATTAGAATAGATACGTAAGTTGTACGAATATCATTTTATTCGCATAACCGTTTTTGATCCAGATTCAAGTGCACGATTTTGAGGAGATTTACACTAGTCCGAGTTAGGATTTTCACTGATTCTTGACAGTAAACACTTAATACAAATTTTTGATTTGATTCTAAAGTTTTCAATCATAGTATATGGCTTGCAAGGAGAACGGAGGTTTCTAATCAAGGAACCAGATCAGAGTCCGCACTAGGAAAGTCGAGTGAGCGAAACTAGTTGGAACGTGAAATTTATGTGATTGAGCGAGTGATCAAATTTAATATCGCGTGCGGATGACATATGTACATCGTACTGGCTTTAATATAATTATATACTTTTGATATTAGAATTTGTAAGCTATAGGGTTGGACATTATTTGTAAGTAAGATGCAGGTTCATGGAAGCAAAGGCAAGTTTGTTGCTTTTGGTTTCATGAATAGAGTTGGTTTGCTCGACTAATAGGTACACATTTATATTGTTGTTTGATTTGATGATTTTATGCCCTTGATATAAGAGGCCGCTTTGGGCTTTTGTTTTCTTTTGTTGGTTTGGACCCGTTTGGGCGAGTTGTAGTTTTTTCAATCGAGCCGCGTAAAGGAGGTGCTGCCGAAATTTTCCCTAACTTTAAGAGAATTGGAAATTTGATAACCCTTTTCAACTAATTTATCGGGAAAGCTTAAGAATTTTGAGACATTTTTCTTACTTTGGGAATTTCGGGGACGAAATACTTTTATGGGGGGAAGGATGTAATGACCCGGAATTTTGGTCATTGGATTTTGAATATTTAATTAATTTTAAATTTTTTTGAAATAATTTGTTTTTAAAGTTTAAAAACTTGAATTCAAATATAGAGATTATTTAAATATTTAAATTATGAATTTAATATTTGAATAGTGATTTAAATATCTGGATTTTGAATTGAATATTTATTTAAATGGATTTAATGGTCTTATTTAATTTCTTTTAATAAATAAATAATAGCGGGGAATACATTTTGCAAATTTATTAGCAATAGTAATTGGTTCAAATAAATATTAAGAAGTTAATATAATGACTCGATTTCTATTGTTTATTTTTAATTTAATTTATTTGATTTTTCCATAATTTTTACTAGAAATTATTTAAATTATCATTTGACGATTTTTTGGCAAGCGACAGTATTTTTTTGATTTTACATAATACGATAACCAATATATATTATTATTGTTTTGGGATCGTAACACATTTTTAAGCGTGACCGTATTTTTGTTTTGTCATTCGTCGTTCGTACGTGAATGAAAATCTATGTAACGGGATGCCAGAATTGGCAGATCTAATTTATCTCAACACTTAGGCAAATTCAACACCTATTTTTCATCTTGCTCTTTCACTGTTACATTGTTTTCCTGGAAGCAAATAAAATGAAAATCCTCTTCTTATAAAAATCCAAACAAAATTATTTAAAAATCAAAAAAATAAAAAGTGAGGATCTTTTAGTGTAAAGTGGGTAAATCTACTTGTAGATGGGTTATTGGAGGTTGCGGCTTCATTTTTAAGTGTCTGACAATTTAAGAATGAGCAAGCAAAACTAGGTTTGGGATTTTAGGCCAAGATAGAAGGAATTAGCTACAGTGAGGTGAGCATTGAGTTCCTCTTGCAAGGAGCTTTGACGGCTAAATTTTGGGAGGGTGTGGTGACCCATGGCAAAACACGACTTGGAAGGTCGAATGGGGCATGGCACGGTCACTTTGTTACTAGAGATGTCAAGTACTTCATCTTGGTGATGGCCAGGAAGAGGAGAGGTAGTGGAGTTCGTAGCAACTTCTGATTCACGATTTAATAGAGAGATGAGGGAGAGATGGAGAGAGGAAGGTTGCAGCATGGTGTGTGTTCATGTCTATGTCTCTATACAAGTTTTGGAGGGAACATTGGGGAAGAAAGGTTTTAAACCTAATTAAGGGTAATTGGTTTTGTTAATTGAATAATTAATTAATTTAACCAATTCGATTCCTTATAAATTCAATAACACTTCTGTACGAGGTTAGATTTGGACGTAGTCGGTTGCTTAGACTCTTAGGAATGTTAGCTATGCAATGGAACTAGTTTCGTTGAATTTAGTGCAAGTGAAAATTTAGGCTTAAATCGAACGTTCAAATTGGAATGCCTAAGCATTCGTTGGAATTTCGGTGATTTAAACTCACCTTTTTGGATAATCAGCACTATATAGCTGACAAAATTTACGGTTTATGTTTGAATGAAATTATTGGGTGATTTGATTAAATATCTGCTTTGAAAAGAGAATGGAATTTAAAATTGAAACAAAGTTAAAATTTGTTGAGTAATCCGAATTTCTCACCATAGTGATTTTAATTTCCAGTTATTTACCTGTTGATATTATTCCAGTTGTATATATGTGATATGGATTGTTAAATACTGAAATTTGATTATTTGGCCATATTTGATATGACACCGACATATGTGAAAATTAAACCTTTTTAGTAAAAAAGGGTAGTAATAACAGTTGTTAAGTGTTATAGCAACTATGGGCCTCGATATAGTATTTTGAGAATACTATAAATTTCTGTTTGATTTGGAAATGTTTTTTCGATTTGGAAAAGTGGTTTTTTTAATCTGACCATTTGGATTTTCTATAGAAAATTTATTTAAAATTAATTTTCGATTTTCTCCATTTTACTTTTAATTTTTTTTATTATTCTTTTCAAATTTATGTATGTATATGTAAATGTTTTAAGATTATTTTAGAAAATATCAATTTTCATGGAAAAGCTATTATAATAACAAATGTCTGTTTTAAAGGAAATAAAAAGGGGTTTATCCTTATTTTAAAGTGATTTTTATTTTTAAAAGAAGATAGAAATATTTTGGGAATAAATATTTGTGGAACAATTAATATAAAATGTTGTAAATAAAGAACAAATTTATAAATGGTATTTTATAAATTGAAGAGAGATTTATAAGCGATATTTTATAAGGAAGAACTATTATCATTTTGATAAATTGGAGTAATAAATCACCGTTGTGAATTTATTGAATATACAAAATGATCATGTTATGGAAAATAGATGAGTTTATAATTATATTTGGAGTATACTTTTATGTTTGGAGTTTGGTTTTACATGAGAGTTGTACTTATATTTAGAAAATTATAAAAGGAGTTTATTAAAAAAAATCAGGGTTTAAAAAGGAAGGTTTTAAAATTTTGATTAGATATTTTATAAAGAGGAATTTATAATTTATAGATAATATTTTACAAAAGGAGTTTGTAAATATAAAGAGCCTTATACGTATATTTAGAGATTTATAAATGGAGGTTATAATTTTATTTTGAGATTTACAAAAGGAGCTTTATAAACAGAGACAAGTTTTATGAAAGGAATTCTATAAATGAATTTAGAGCTTATATTTATAAAAGGGATTTTTATAAAGAAGTTTATTTATAAAAGAGATTCGATTTTCCTAAATGACCTTCTTAATTACGGTGGTATGAAATATTCTTTTTTATACTTAACACCGAAGGAATAATGTTTTGGGTTATTATTATCTCTATTTCAAAGGACATTTATTCAACCCAAATAAGTTTAGTTTTGAAAGCGAAATGTTTTTTTTTGTGAATATACTTATATTTTTGATATAAGTATATGAAAAGTTTTCCAAATTTTGAAAGTGAAATGATTTTTTTTTGTGAATATACATATATTGTCCAGAGAAGTGTATGGATATTTTCTAAGTATTGAATAAAGTAGAGAAGGTTGGGGAATATATCTTTGTAAAAGTATTTTGATACAAGAATTTACAAAGCGATTTTAATTAACGAAATGATTTAATTAAATAGACTTAGTGGTTACTTTGTGCTTAACCATGCTTAGTTAAATTCTCTAGTTGAATTGTTTGTTATTTGATAGTTAAATAATCAACTATGAAATGTTGGCCAGTTTTTAAAATTATCATTGTCGATTTGGAGAGGTCGGGATTGGATATGTTATTCGAAAAACCACTTCGAACAAGCATACGCATTAGAATTGAAGACACCTTGAAGATAATGAATTCGAAGATGGAGTTCCTTTAAGTAAAGGGCTACTTACTACTAATTCTGAGGGTGATTCCAAAAAGGATGTAGTAGAAGTAGTACCTTCGGTTTTGTTCAGTCCTAGAACAAACTTGTATGGACGAATGCTGGCATTGCATTGTTGCCTGAAGGGCAGTGTTAGCATTCCAAGTAGGATTTGGTAAAAGGTAAACCGTAACCGCAAGCCTCACACTCGGTAACGACTAAAGCAAGGACGTGCTGCTGGGCTAAGTAGATCGCTCCCATTAGGTTATGATCATCGCCTAATCTAGATCGATATTTATGGATTTATGTATGCTTGAGACTCGGTACGGTTGTCGGCCTGAAACCCAGGGTGATCATATTCGGTACTATTCAGGAAGGGGTAGGCTGGTCCTGAGTAGTAGCGGTGCAAAAGTTTTGTAGCTCCAGTACATTTTATTTAGAGGTGTACTGTACGGAAGGTAGGCCCATACCTTCTCATTAATGGAATCCATTCTCCAATAAGCGTCATACAGACTTAGTTGTGCCCAACTATGCTGGAACGTGAAATGCGAGCATTCCAGCTATATTCATAATTTATTTTAAACGCTAGACATTATTATAATATCACTGGATTTTCTATAAAATGTTTTGGTTATTATAAGGTAAAAACTCGTCCATGTTTATATGCGGCGTGGTCTTACAAGATACCTTTATTTTGAAAGGTTTTATAGCATTAAAATCCATTTGATGTGTGTTTCTCACGCTGGTTTACCAGACTGATAAGGGTGTTATATTTTATTATGCTCGAGTCAGACCAAGCATATTTACATATTTAGATTGGATATTTTGAAGTTGGATGCCACCAAGACGTATTCACGTATATTTTTATTTCCGCTGCATTGGTTGTTTATATTTATCAGCATTTGTGAGGACAGGTTATTATAACTGTCCAAGTTGATGATTAGTTGGTTAACTCTGATTTGATGTATGTATATTATAGTTTTTCTTTTGTACAGATCTGTAGTATATTATATGTTACTCATCACGATGTAAGATTCTGTTCTGTCTTTCTTTTCTTTCCCCACAACAATCTATCTTTTTGGCACTTGGATGCTCGTCATATAAATACCGCGGATGTATTAGTGTCGACTTTTAAGGGTCGAAAAGGCCGGTCATTACAAGACCTCTTTAAAACATAGTTTAAAAGTTATATTTAAAACATTCCTTTAAAGATGGTCGCTTTTAAACAAAACTTGACTTCTGAAAATGAAGTAGTTCCTTTTTAAAGTTTAAACCTCTTGCTTAAATAACTTAAATAAATTCTTAACAGTATATTTAAATCTTTAAACTCCTTTTAAAATACTTATACATTTTTATAAAAATATTTGAAAATATTTTTCCACTGCAAGAAAACCTGATATTGGTAGCAAATTATAGTAGCGTTTAATAACTAAATTCAACCATGTGTAAAAATAAAAAATAAAAAATCATCGCTGCTAAACTAATCCCGCTCAACATTTTCAGTAGGCGCCAAATCTTTCTCCAACCCTGCTTTCCTTTTTATTTTTTCTTAACTCATCTTCAGCGAAAATCATCCAAATCCCTAAATTGAACTTCTCTTAACATAAAATACATATCTCCTTCACAACATCATCCCATTAGAGTATTAAAGAAATTCATCTGTAATTTGGATTTTAATATCGACGTTGTGCATGTGGCTTCCTCTAGATCTAAGAAGAGATGAAGATGTGGGTGCGTCTGCTACTATGGAGGTCTACTGCCGATGAAGTAACCGATTTGAAAATCTATGCTTGAGGTTTGTGTTTGGTTGTGATTTGAAAACTCGATGTGGCTTGCTATGATCCGGTGATATTAGACTATTGCTGCTGAAGTTGATGGTTTCGGTTGTGATTTGAAAATTCGATCCTTCCTCTTCCCAATATCCCAATTCCATTTCGAATTCGAAAACCAACATTAATCGTCTGCTCTAAACCTCGCCAATGAGTTATCAATATTCACCGCGACATTAACAAAATGGAAATTTCCATTTTTAGTGGTTTCATTTTCTATTTTTCAACTTTTTCATTCAACCTTTTTCAACTGCTGTAGATCTTTTTGATCCACCATTAGGCACATTTTTTATATAGTGATTCAATGATATCATCAGTATCAGATGAGTTTTAATTTGTAAATGGACTCACAGATGATTAGTCTGGATTTAAGTTACCAAAGAAATACTTCCATGTCCAAATAGTAAGTTGTCAGTTTCAATTTCCAATTTAATATGGTGTTAGCTTAAAAACACCTTTATTCCTAACAAGTTCATGTTAATAGTCACTCATTGTTGTTGTCTATGCTATTAATTTGGTCTGGTATTAAAAAATCAGAAAAATGAACTGTGAATTTTTTATAAGCTATATTACTAACTGTTGAAAATGGATGGTCATGCTCCTTACACTATCCTTTATATTGGACTTATTACTATGGCTTTGGTTTGTTGGATTTCATTTTTTAGATTGTATAGGTTTGTTGTTCAATTTATTTTCTACATACATATAGTTATCAACAAAGAATAACAATGTTCGTATTAGAGAATAGGAAATAAGACAATATTATAGTTTGTTTGATCACTGTTGGAATTTTTTATATGGATTTGAATCTAAAACTAATAAAACATGGTTATACAGTTTTTAAAGCTAAGTAAGTATGGTCTTTTTTATGGGAATTTATTGCTGCTTGAATACAATTTCAAACATGGAATAATACATTAATATCCATTTCCGAATAGTATTGAAATGTTTAATAAACTTGCAATGTTGATTATTGCTATCAATATTTTTATAGTCTTTAACTATGACATAAAAATTCATGTTTTATGAAATATATATCGTTTTAGTCCTAAATTCATAACCCAATGGCACCCCATCTGAATTTGATTTTCAAACCTAGGATATATCTTATTTACAGTTATTAATGTAATTAACGGGTAATTTAACCGTCATTTTGGATTTCATAGAAAATGCATGTTTCAAGTTTAGGGACACAGAAGTCTCAAGAAGGCTATTCATTCTCCAAACCATGATTGTTTTCTTTATTTTAAAATCCATATCCTTAAAAAGTCTTTCATAAATCCATGATTTAAATTCTAACAATTATGATCTGACTTCAATTGTTATGATTGAAAATTTTAATTTACTATTAATTTTTATGATGAGTAATGTTAATTTTGAAGATTGGTGCATCGAATACCTGTCTGAAATTATCATATGTTTCCAAACAACCTTTTCGTTTTCGTGTGTTATCATGCGCAGTTAGATATCTTAGATTTTGTTTAAATATCCAACTAAGAGATCTATTTTGTATTTTCTAGTTGCAAATGCTCAAAATGTAACAATATTTTACACTATACTGATGTAATGTTTTTATTGTCGGGAGTTTCCATTGCTAATTGTTGTGATAATGGGAACAATATAGGATTCCAAACAAAATACTTGGTACTGGATTTTGGTTTGTCCATGCTCTCATCTCACAGATAAAATTGTGCACATAAGAATTAATACCTATAGTGGAGAATCTAAAAGAATGGATTATTCATATGTTCACATATACATGACAATAGTCACATATTTTGATATATCAAATAGGTCGGCATAATTTTGCTTTAGCATGGTAGCAAATATTTATGATCAGTATATTTTCCTATTCATTCATTGTTGACTAACATTTCAGCTAAAGTATCATGATACAATCAAAGTGCTCTTAATTGTAATGGACAATAATCCATTTACGATCAGAGTTAATTATATTTGTACTAAAGGTGAGGATGAACTTAATTTTTAGTCATAGTGATGGATGCATTGTTAAAAGTTAACATGTATCTCTTCAATTTTATTGTCATGAATGATTGTCATCAATGGAATACAAATGTTATGTTCATCCATTTATATATAAGGTAAACCTGACCATACTCAACTAATTTACATGCAGACATACAAGATATATACATATAGAGAGAGAACTAAGCATATATAATATACATAGTTATAAAGATTGAAGTTGGTATTTAATTCTAAATATTTATATTATTAAAGTGGGATGGAAGTAGGAATAGATGTTCATTTGAAAAGAAGGTTACTAACTTCACTAATGATTGGATAGAAGGATCATTGTCTAAGGTTTCCATTGATCATACTGTCGAAAATATATGGTGAAATGTTTGTCAACTAATTATATCCTATAATAAGTTAATACTATAAAATGATTAAACTTTGAACAGTTCATAGAAACTGTAGAAAATCATAATAATACGTGCATGGACACAATTATATATTTGTAGTCCAATATTATTGGGATAAGTTTTATTGACTTTACTGTTACAGTTTGTATATAATCTTTCTTTTTCGCTTGGTATAGCTCTCAGAATACATGAATGAGTTAGCAAAGTAAGTTTAGTAGAACTGTACACACGGAAAGATTTGCAACTTTTATTCCTCTTGCTCTAATTCCAGTATCTTTGGGCCACATAGAATTTTGGATTAAAGACTCATATAGCTTGGATAAACATTGGTTAACTGCTTTAATGTGTTTCTTACTTTTATCTTTGTAACGACCCATAAATTTTAATTGGTTTAATAACATAATTAATTAATTTTTGTTGAAATTTTAAAACAATTGAATTTTGAAATAAAAATTTGATATTTGAAATACGTCTAATTAAACATAGCAATTGGTAAATTTTCATCTGATAATATGGAAGTTTATTTTATTGTGTAATTTTATTTCAATTTAAATCAGGGGGGAATTAATTTAAAGGACAAAGATTTATATATTTTTTGCCTCAAGGACACAACCTCAATATTTTTACCATAAGGACAAACATTCTTCTAAAAATTATTCATAAGGACAAATATTTTCCAAAATTATTCATAAGGACAACTAAACTGCTACCAAGCTAAAAACTGATACTTAAAAACTGCTACCGATAACTACAAACTGATACTATCAATGACTAAAAACTGATATCTAAAGAAAGTTGTCCTTTAGGATAAAATATTGAAGGTCTGTCCTTGAGGCAAAAACGCTGAAAATTTTTGTCCTTGATAATAATTTTCTGTTAAATCAGTTAATATTTGATGATAATAAAATATTTTCCAAACCTGAATATTTTTATATACTAAATTTGTAAATCGTCTTCTGAATGAAACGTCATATTTTGTTTCTCCAAATTTGGACTTCTATTGCTCCGTTTATCTTATTTTCTGCAAATTAGTAGCATTTTCGGTACCGATTTTCGACTTTTGATCGGATGATCGTACCACTGATGTTTGTATACCGTTTTGATCGTCTCGTCATGCTGATATCTGTGGTTATTTATTTCTGTATTTTGAGGTCCGGTACGCGACGGAAACGATTAAACGGTACGTCATATCGGTACCGTAAATTGTAACCGTTAACTTTTCTTTGCCTTTTCAAATTTGAACGTCCAGCCAATGAACCAAATCAATTGCTTTCATAACTTTCCCGAAATCCAACTCTGTCTTTTGCTATTTCCTGACGTTTTCTTCTCTACCGTTCCACTGTTCCTTTTAATTTTTATATAACAGTTTAGTGTTTTTACTTTGCCTTTCCTTTTGCTAGCTGGTCCTTCATTCCTTTTCTTCACCGAAGACCACCTTCATTTTCCCCTTCGACAAACCCAAATCAATCCCGAGATCCCACCCCACGGCCTTAGCCTCGGCCAGCAAATCATGCTCCACCGCCGTGCTCAACCCCTCTTCCTCCTTCGTGTATTTCACTCCTCCTCAAGTCCACGTCGATCGGCCTCATCTCCGACCCAGCAAACCGCCGCACCACATTTCCCGACTAAGCCTAACCCGGCCTCCTCCGCCCACGCTGCTCCACTTTCTTCCTCCCACTTTCTTTTGTCTTATCCTTTTCATCTGTCATACTTCTCTATATTGAGGTAATTCTCTATATTGAGGTAACATATCTATATATATATATGTAAGTCACTTATATAATTATCCACTTAAACTATAATCTGTTTTGTTTATAAAGAAAAAAAAATTATTTTGTAAACTAAATACGTATGCTCTAGTTTATAAACATGTTGATTTGAAGTACATATATGCAACGTGTTGCTAGACAATATATTTAGTTATTAAGTATTGAATTTTAAGGTATACGTTTGATTTTTTTATTTTTATTTTTCTTAAGGCTGTTGTGTCTACTTTTGCGAAAACTATAAATCTATTTTCTAGTTTATATAAAGTTATCTAAGTTAAGTTATTTATATATTTATACGGTAACTTGCATGCCATTAATATGAAATTATATAGACTATGGAATAGTACTATGTAAAGGGTTGTACAAGTTGCCTTGGCTGCTGTTCTATATGCATACGTATATAATGTATATTTCTAAGTTATGTTTTTAGCTGCAGTTTATATAGCAATCTATATAATAATATATATATATATATATATATCTTTTGGGTTGTTGGTTGATTCTATAGTATATATATATTTTCATATGTCGTGTATATAAATAAATATATGTTTATATATACATATTTACTAAATAAGTACATGTATACATCAGGGCAGTATGTAGGCTTGCTGAGTAGTATATTATAATAGTTGTTACAATTTTGCAGTATATAGTTTAAAGTATATAATGTTATCTGCATATTGCAATGAAACCTCACAAAGGTAAATAAATAAATATCTTAGTTTACTAAAGCATTCATATATATAATAGTTGCAGCTTTTAAATTATATGCATATAGCAGTGATTTTCAGATATTATAGGTATATAATATACAGATTGCTTAAAAGTATATGAATACTGTTTGATTTCTAAGTTTACAATACTCACAGTATCACATGTATTATTTTATAGTAACTTTTGTAAGGATATATATAAAGCTTGTATGTTGTTATATAGATTTTTGTCAAAAGCCATATGCATATATTATTATCTTGTAAGCTGTTTTGGAGCATGTTTGTTTTATATATATAGTATACGAAATTTATACATAAAAGTTGTATCATAGAAGTTGATTTTCCAGACTTTTGATTTTTTTTAATGAAAACTATATATTAGTAAGTTATGTAGTTCAGGTGATTCTCGGTTTATACATATATCTAAGATTTTGTTTTACATATGTGTATTATATAGGAGATTTATATATAGGTGCGTATACTTCATTTTTTTTGTTGGGTTTGGAATATTTATTAAGTATATATTTTTTACATTATATATATATAGTAGATGTTCGAGTCTTGTTAAAATAGATTGCAAGATATCAGTTTTAATATATATTAAAGGTTGTTTATACCGTGCAATTTTTGATATACTTTGATTTTATTATTTAAGTTTTAAGTATAATGGTTTTGAATTTTATTTAGTTAATATTTGTCTTAAATCAAAATGTTGATTTTATTACTATATTAATATAATATACTTTTCATTTCAATTTTTATTAACTGATTCTGATTAGCTCCCATCGATTCTTATCTATCAGCTTTGACTATCAAATCCGTGTTCTGCTTACATCACTTTGAGATCTGTTGTTGGATCGGTCGATAGACTATATCATGACTCAAATCATAGCTTGTCTTGTTATCTATTCTTTCTAACCTTGAAAGGTGAGCAATCACTCACGATTAACGTTTTTATATTTATTAAATTTGATTTCAATTGAAACGACAATTGAAATATGCTGCTGTTAGTTATTTACATTGTTATATATGCCATTATCTGTATCTGTTCACTTATGACACCTGACACCATTATCTGTTATTTATATTGATGATACATGCATGTTATATTATTACCATATATGTTATCACTCTGCAAGTTCCCTGTTAGTATAGAATTCACTATGGGTTGAAATGATACATACCCGAACGATATGTAGAATAGGAGAAAATCGTTATGGGTTGAAATGATAAACCCAAGCGATTTTCATTTGAATTGAATTTAGGATTGCGGGTCAAAATGATATCTACAAGAATATACTTAAAGTACGGATTGAAATGATAAATATCCGTATCAATTGACCATAGGATAGGAAATTATACACAAACACCGTTGGTCCATATATAAATATTTTGAAAATAAATTCTATGGTTTTGGAAAGAAATATATGGTTTTAATAAATGTTGATTCTTAAATTATTATATAAAAATGGTAATGATATATATAGATTAATAATAATATTTAATTTAATTAAGATTGATTTAATACATAGAATATGGTTAAGTATTTAAATTTATATTTCAAAATAGATTTTGGTAATAACTTGAATAAGTTAAGGTTGGGAAGATAATTTGAATTTAGTTGAAATTGTATTCAACAAAGAATTTTATTTAATTAAATCGATTTGAAACTTATTGAAATTGAGATTTAAGATATGATTTATAACTTGGGTTTGATTTAAGTAATTTAATGAACATTTCTTGTTTAAATAAATTTAAAGAAAAATTTAGTAAAAAATGTAATTTAAGGCTAGTTAAATGATATTGAATTTATTAAGTGAATTTTCCCTGATTAAATAATAATGAAGTTAAACTAAGAGCTATATGAAACTGTTAAATTTAACTTTGAATGTTGAATATTAAAGCTTTGAAATATATCAAAAATTTAAATGGTCTATTGAGAACTGAATTGAATTGATAAATTGAGCTTTACTTTATTGGAATTTGAGTTGATTTAAATCGATTTGTGAGACTTGAGGAAATTATAAATACTTTACTTTATAAATTATTTAATCTATATACTATCTTGGAAAATAGATATATTTGGAATGAAAATGATATTTGGGTTTTGAAGTATAAATAAATTTGAAATGACCACGGTGTTATAGTGTATATTTCTACATTGTAGATAGTTCCATGGATCCTTAGAGGATGGTTATCCCAAACATCCTTTAAGTTACTTGTATTTCGGTTGATATTTCACTTGAGTTGGATTTATTGATATAAAAATGTTAATCCTGACTCGAGTGTTTTGGTGTTTTGCTTTACGCTCGGGTCAGACTGAGTGATACAGCATTTGAGACTCACCTTTGGAGTTTGGAACTTCGTTGGAGATCCAACTATCAATTCAGCTTTCAGCCTTTCTAGTTGATTTGTTCAGAGAGGTCGTTTGTTGTACTGGAGACTTCACTGCATTTGAGATATTCTGTTGTATTTTATTTCTAACTCTGATGTTTATATAGTAGCTTCATTAGCTACTATTTATTTATTCCGCTGCGTATTATTGTATTACTCTGTGTCTGTGATTCTGCGATTGATTTATTTACTGTATATGCTGAGTTTTGCCAAATTTTAAATTAACTGTCTAATATTTTGAGCAATTCAAGTCCGACATGTGCGGATGCGAATGGTTGAAAATACCGGGTCGTTACCGTTGGTATCAGAGCTTTGGCTCTAGGCAAAACTTAGCATATCTGGTAAATTTATTTACAAAATCACTTTCGTTCGAGTTTGAATCTCTTCCTTTTGACTCGACTTCCTTTGAACTTTGAAACGTTCCCTGCGGTTCCAAAATTCATTCTTGTCTCTCCCTATTTGTATTCTTTTGATTCTGGACTATCCCTTAACTCCACTTCGAATGATCTCTATAAGAATAGGCGATCCCGCCGATCTTTGAATGTTTGTAAAGGGGTGAAACTCCTTTACAATTGGCATTGATTCACCGAAGATTTATATATCACTCGGTTTAGATGCTGTTATCTCTTGTTATGCCGAATTCTATCTCTGGCGATCGAATGTCGATTTGCCTCAGAATTCTACACCGATCTTATTTTAAATCACGGTTGACCGGTTAAGGTCGCCCACGATTTATATAAGTATATCCATCTTCTATTTTGTAATTTAATTATCTCATCTTCGTTCGAGCCTATCTTCGAATCCGAATTTTATTTGATTAGAGTTCCTCTAATTTGAATCTCTATCTTTGTTTGAAATCCATTCTTGAATCATCCTTTGAAAAATCAGGCTTGTTTGTATTTTAGAAATTGTTTATATATCGAAATTATTATTTTGATAAGTATGATTATATTATATATATAAAAGTGAAATGTTTTCGATAAAGATTATATACCCTTTTTTAAAATGAGAATTTGAGGTTTCAAAAGGATTTGTAATTTTGAAAAAAATTATATAATAAATTTGATTTATCTAAAAATGATTTATAACTGAAGGATTTTAAATTTGAAATTCGAGAATTGAACTCCGGTATTTTGAAATTGGTTTTAAGATTTTGAAATATATAATAATAATATATTTAAAAGTATTTTCCGAATAAGAAATGTTTCAAATGATTTTAAATGAGTTTCGAATGATTTCGAAGAAATTTCAAAAGAAGTTTGAGAAAATAGAAGTTCAGAACTCACTTATGTCGCTGGAAAATAATTTCGGTGATGAGTGCACGCATCATCGACATTGATTTTCGAGTTTCAGAGTGGGGGAGAGGCCACTTTAGTAGCTTTGCTACGTGATTGATTTTGTGAAACTAATTTTGATTTCAAAGTATGATTTGATATTCAAAAGATATATGTATATATATATATATATATTTGAAACGATTTGAAGTGAGCCGGTGTTCAGTCCTCGAGTTTTGGATTTGTTTTGGTATAACCTTGTCTATTGAAATCGATTTACTAATTTGTTGCTGTTTTCCAACTTTTGAACTGGAAACTTGATTTCTCCGACTATTTTGAATGTTCGAACACTTCCAAATCAAGGTTTAAATTTTCAAAGCTAAGTAATTTCGAAAAGTATAAATCATTTGATATAGTATATAAGTTTATTTTGGTATACTTAAGTATGAAGTAATATGATTTAAATAAGTTTGAAACTGCTTTGTTAAGTAAATGAATAAGACTATTTTGAATTATACTAATATGAAATGTAGATTTGAAATGTTTGAATAAAATTTAGTTTTATATGTTTTGACTTTGAAACATCTTTTATAAAACTATATATATAGAATAATAATATTCAAAGGGTAAATTGGATATTTCAGAGAGAAATAATAGTTTAAATGTTTTAAAGGGATGGTTATAAACTGTGTAATCATTTTGGGTATAATTGATTTTGAGAAAATATTTGGTTTCGAAAATAGATTGGAATTTGAAAACCCAGTATGTATATGATGATTTTGAAAATGAATTTGTTTTACATAAGTTATGTTGATTTGGGAATTTGAAGTATTTTTCTAAACTTATGATTTTGGAAACTTTGAAACCGAAGGTAATTGATTTGGAAGAATGATTTGGTGAAATCGTATATGATTTTGAAACTGAACTGATATTAAAAAAAATTGAAATTTGAGAACCTTGTGATACTAAATACTTGATTTGGGAGTTATCGAACTTATATAAAAATTTGGTTTGTATAAGTATGATGTTGATTCGAAAACAATGGATTTGAAAAGGTACTCAATTTGAAAAGTGAAATCTTATATAATTGAAGTCTATATAAGTGTGATTTGATATACTTTTGATTTTGGAAAGGTATTTGATTTGAAAATTAAATCTTATATATAATGGACTTTATATAAGTATGATATTTGAAAGTGATTTGAAAAGGTACTATATGATACATATTTTCGAAGTAAAGATATGGAAAGTTCCTTCTGCTTGATATCCGCTTTGTGGCCACATCATGGATTCATTCTATCGATATTCTCTGATTTTTGGTTTTCCGGATATGATACTCGAGTTTCCATCGAATTCCATGGCGTTACCCATGGTCTTACGAGCGCGGATGCAAAGCGAAACTGCCTGGCTGAGATGGCCTAGGGGTACGGATTGTTTCCTGGGGGATCCAGGCGTAACCATTGTGTATCCTACATCTATGTAGGTCCCATTAGTAGCGAAACCGCCTGGCTGAGATGGCATAGGGGTACGGATTGTTTCCTGGGGGATCCAGGCGTAACCATTGTGTATCCTGCATTCTACTAGTCATCATGGCGTAACTCGCAGGGCTGAGAAAGCTTACGGATATGGATTGTTTCGTGGGGGATCCAGGCGTAACCATTGTGTATCTGCGAACCATGGTTAGACAAAGGTTTTGTTTGTTTTTTTGTTTGGATTGTACTTTCCATATCTGTTTTTTTAAGTTTTCCAGTATTTTCACTGGGTGTTGAAACAAGTCTACTAAGTACCTGGAGAATTCTGGATTTGTGCCTGATCAACGCACTGCCAGAGTCTGCAGGAACGAGGATAAACTTGTTGAGACATCGAGTTATAAAAGTATTTTCGAAAGGAAATTTGTTTCGTTATAAAGGTATTTTATTATAAAAGTATTTCCAACAAAGAAATTCTGTGTTAATATTTGAAATTGAAATTCTTCTGGTTCTAATTAACTATTCATGCCCGATACTATTGTTTTGAATCTATCTTATCTGCTCAGCTTATTTATTCACCTATATTCTCTTTTTTGAATCTACCTTCTTCTCCTTGTTGACTATTTTTTTTAATATTGTTTATTTATATACTACATGGTTTAATAGAAAATTTTAGTGTTATAAATATTTTAGAAGTTATTAATTAAATAAAACATATTTAAAGTAAATGATTGTTGATTTATTAATAATGTTTGGAAAGTATCTTGAGATAAATTAATAAATTTATGAATCATAGATTTAATGTTTTCAATAGCTCCTTTGTAAATATAAGTAATGATGTAAATAATTGTTTTCAAATAGTTTACATATATTTATAAATGTGTTATTTAAACATATAAATGGTATTTATAAAGGAAGCAAGAAATTTTACAAATAGGTTTTGAAAGGTTTTAAAGTATTAAAGATAATTGAATTGTAAATGAAGTTTTCAAATGAATATTTCAAGTAAAATTTATACAGTTTTAAATTAATTGTTTATCTTGTCTTTTAATCTATTTTAGTTTTGGTTGTTCCTATTCTCCTACCTTCTTCCTTTTCGGGGACGAAAAGTTTTGAGTGGGGGAGAGTGTAACGACCCATAAATTTTAATTGGTTTAATAACATAATTAATTAATTTTTGTTGAAATTTTAAAACAATTGAATTTTGAAATAAAAATTTGATATTTGGAATACGTCTAATTAAACATAGCAATTGGTAAGTTTTCATCTGATAATATGGAAGTTTATTTTATTGTGTAATTTTATTTCAATTTAAATCAGGGGGGAATTAATTTAAAGGACAAAGATTTATATATTTTTTGCCTCAAGGACACAACCTCAATATTTTTACCATAAGGACAAACATTCTTCTAAAAATTATTCATAAGGACAAATATTTTCCAAAATTATTCATAAGGACAACTAAACTGCTACCAAGCTAAAAACTGATACTTAAAAACTGCTATCGATAACTACAAACTGATACTATCAATGACTAAAAACTGATATCTATAGAAAGTTGTCCTTTAGGATAAAATATTGAAGGTCTGTCCTTGAGGCAAAAACGCTGAAAATTTTTGTCCTTGATAATAATTTCCTGTTAAATCAGTTAATATTTGATGATAATAAAATGTTTTCCAAACCTGAATATTTTCGTCTTCTGAATGAAACGTCATATTTTGTTTCTCCAAATTTGGACTTCTATTGCTCCGTTTATCTTATTTTCTGCAAATTAGTAGCATTTTCGGTACCGATTTTTGACTTTTGATCGGATGATCGTACCACTGATGTTTGTATACCGTTTTGATCGTCTCGTCATGCTGATATCTGTGGTTATTTATTTCTGTATTTTGAGGTCCGGTACGCGACGGAAACGATTAAACGGTACGTCATATCGGTACCGTAAATTGTAACCGTTAACTTTTCTTTGCCTTTTCAAATTTGAACGTCCAGCCAATGAACCAAATCAATTGCTTTCATAACTTTCCCGAAATCCAACTCTGTCTTTTGCTATTTCCTGACGTTTCCTTCTCTACCGTTCCACTGTTCCTTTTAATTTTTATATAACAGTTTAGTGCTTTTACTTTGCCTTTCTGTCACATACCGAAATTTTTGACTTTCGAAAATTCGACATCGATACTCACTCTATCGACTGCCGAGCAATCGAGTGCCGGAAACTCCAATAGTGAGGGTTTTAAAAAGAAGAAAAAGGCAGAAGAAGAAGAACAACAGAACAACATCAGAATCTCACATATCGCAGCGGAATAATATACAATAGATAATTACTAGTCTTTTAAAACAAAGGACTATATCAGTTTATACATACATCAATCATCAGAGTCAATATACAACAATGGACAGTTATATAACTTGTCCTCATACAGAATACACAGCGGAATAAATACTATCAGATACAAATACTACGTCTCGCCATCCAGCTTGCTTCCAAAGCTCCAGAATATCCAGAATATCCTGATAACATAACTCTAGGCTGCCCGTGTGGAAATTGGTGGGCACCCAGAGTTTAGAAGGGAAACAATAAACTCCGAGTCAGTCATGGTGACTGGTGTGAGATCGTAAAACAGTTATTCTTTAAAATAAACAACAGGAAAACTTTAATGTCAATTTGCAATGCTTTTGGAAAATGAAACTACCATAAGACCTCCCACCACACACACAATGCAAACGCAGACTTGGAGGAGATTTCTTCTTATGATAGTCAAAGATGCTTACTACGCAAAATCAAATTCTTTTTGATATTATTATTAGTGCATAGTGGAAAATCATTTCGAAAGTAGAATATAAATCTTAGCCAGCATAGGTACCATTATATTATGCCTGCTATAGCTGCCTCCTGAGGAGACAGGTTATACAATTGAAATCGTAAAGGCTCGTATTGTTTCTTTGGATTTCCAACAAACGGTCAGGCTAAGGAACTTCCTATCCACGATGGGTACGTCCCTGGAATAGACGACCCGAGAACCTAACCGGATCTCTGCCAACACAAGGCTGGGTTACCTCTGCAAAAATAGGTAACTACTGACACGCGTATGCCATCCCCCGATCGTCACCGATCTTCCCGAGGATCCCCGATTCGCAACAACCACAAAGAAATAAATTTTTGCAGCAACCACAGAGGTTAAGTATCTGGGCTCCATACCATGATACCACCTTTATCCAGAAGGAATGACATACACTAAGGGGCGCTACTCCCTAGAACCTTGCCGCATTCTTCCCGTTTCGACCATTTCCGAGGTGTGAGGCTCGACGAAGTCTCGTCCACAAAGCTACGCTTTCTACAAAAAGCCCTGCTTCGGGTCAAACAAAATGATCAACCTATGATCACAAAGATATAAGATCAAACAAATGATCATATCACAAATGATCAAACACTGATCATTTCACAGCAACACTCAGTATGCCACGTTACCAAATTAGGATATATCGCCGATAAATTTCAACTACATAACCTCTGAGCTCGTACGTCTCAGAGAAGGGTGTTAAGCTAAGAGAATAAATTCTCCGCCACCAACAGATATGTATTTGAAAGAAATCAGCTTTATATCTCAAATTGTAACGTCAGACACACAATCCATATAAGTCTGTTCCGGGATCGAACAGAACCGAAGGCACTTCTCACGAAGCCCTTGCATTTCCGGATAAATTTCTAATCACGTCCGGACTTCCCGTCACTAAGGGTGATAAAACCTCTAAATCGGAGATCAGCCGATGTAGAGTAACTCGACGGTAATCCTTCCGTTTTCAAAAATATCCGGTCTTCAACACCGGTCTTCGAATGCAATTCATAACGACGTATCACATATTCGGAATGGGTTATACGACCCCATGGTCCTTTCCTGGCTAACCCGAATAGTGAGCGATCATTTAAAACAAAGTGTGGCATTCAAATTCATCCAATTCACAACAAATACCTATCTAAAGGTAATTATTGATAGTCGGTTATTTAACTATCAATAAAGATGCGCAACATCATCAGATTCCAAATAATTTTCTCAAATTATTTCATCTTCAAGAATATCTTTACTAGATATAAAATTTCCACACTTCAAAAATAAATCAACGTTTATTTTTAAACAACTTCCCTTTCTTTTATAAATTCCATAGTGAATTTATATTTTCGAATATCTACTGATATTCGATTTTCAATTGATTTCAAAAATTCATTTTCGATTTATCTTTAAGAAGATAAATTCTCAAAACGTTTCGTTTCGTTTGGAAAAACATTTCCATACTTATTTAAAAATAAGTATTTCACAAATCTATTTATTTTCAACATTTGAAAATATTCAATATACTTAAATCAAATTAAGTATATATTTCATTCTTTCAGGAAATCATAAATTTTAACATCTATTTGAGTCAAAACGAATGTTACGTAAAACATCGTTACGACGACTCAAAATCACTAGTATAGGGATTCGAAATTTAGATAGATATATAAATCCCAATACTATATAAAACATTTCCTTTCGGAAATCATTTACTATAACAACAGTGTTATAGTCCACCATTTCCTTATATTTCTCGAAAACGTCTATTTCAACAATAAATGTTGAAATCTATGTTTCAATATTTTAACATGTTTTAAAAACATCTTTAAAACAATCTTTATTTTAAAATATCACTTCTTCAAAAATGAATCTATTTTATTCAATAATATATTCACTGTCCAAAATCATGAATATAATTCACTTAACCCAATTTTCAATCATTTCTACACATTTTTATTTCAATAAAAATTCGCTATCCAAAATCGCGAATATGTCTTCTTTAATAATCTTCTATATTCAATTTACCAAATTTAATTGCTTTCGAATTTATAAAACAACGTTTATAAATTCTCTTTCTATTTTATAACAACTTTGACTTATAGAATCTTCTTTTTTATTAACTTCGATCAATATTCCCTTTAAAGGCAAAAATCCAGTTTATAAGTAAATTTCTTATAATCATTCATTCTACAACTTCATACTTTATAAATCTATACATTTCATATCTTTACAATTTATAATTCTATACATTTCATATCTTCACATTTCATAATTATAAATTTCATATCTTCACATTTTATAATTATAAATTTCATATCTTCACATTTTATAATTATAAATTTCATATCTTCACATAAAACTCATTTTTAAAATTCCAATAACTTTAATTGATAAATATCAATTTGATACATCTTTTATATACATTGGTTTAATAATTCAAAAATCTCAACTTAAACCATTTTATAAATTTCTTAACTCTTTATTTCAAAAGAAATTATTTTTTTTGTTAGAATTCACAAAATCTTAACTTTTATAACTTTAAAGTTTTAACGTTTATCTATTTAAAGTAAATCAATTCAACAATTTAAATAAACGTATATTTTCAAAGATCACTTTTAAAATTTCACTTTTAAAATCAACATCGTTATTTTTACATTTCAAAATTTGAATCCAATGATGCAACGCATCAATTAGTCCATCACAACATCAAACATCATATATCATCATATGATAACAGAATATATATCAACATCTGTAAATAAATAAATACAGTTGAGGAATCCAGTTGGATCCCTCCAACTTGTTTCCCTGCATCCACAGACGTTAGCACAATACCATTCCACTTCGAGGTGGAATATCGCGGTATATAGGTTTTTATAAAAATCCGCTTACTAACGGCGCAATAGGGTCTCATCCGCTATACGAGGCGGGAAATCAATCAATCCAATATATACATATGCCAATATGTATATATTGCTATATATATAGATATATCCTATCATATCTAATATCAACAATCCAAACAGTCAATCAATCAAATCAATAACTGTAGAAATCCATTTTGAGTGAGAAGATCTCACCTTAGCTTTTATTCGCAATCCATTTCGTCTTGTTCCCTTTACGATTTCAACTGTATAAACACTTATACGATTTATTAATATTCGAACTAATCATCAAACAATAAATTTCCCATTCAATAAATTTAATTTGCTAGTGATTTAATTTTAAAACCAATTTCTTTTTATAACTTCTATATTAAATCTAACAAATTTAATTGTTGATGATTTATTTTTAACAAACAAATATAATATTTTAAACTGATTCCCTTTTAAAATTCTTCTTTTTTTAAACTACATATATATTTTACATCTGCATATGTATACATTTTTAACCATTACCTATAGTTGTTTAACCTGACTTTACTGTAAAAATTATTACAATATTTATTTTCAATCTATATAAATTTTTATTAAAAGCAAATTATCTCACCTTACTGCTCTAGCTCGAACTCACACCCACGGCCTTGATTCGCGACCCCACTGTCGCGCCACCGTGCTCGCGATGCTCCTCCAGCCCCTTCAATCGATCGTTGTCCTACGCTGCTCCCCAAACTGCGACGTCGCGCTTCCACTTCGAGATGCTCGAGATTGCCATCACAGCTCCCTTGCTTCGTGTCGCCGATCGAACTGCGGCCTCCCCAAAGTCGAACGCGCCGCTCCAGTCACGATTTACTCGACTGACCCCAAATTCGCGAACTCTCCCAATCGATCGCAACACATCCCCAGGCCGCCGCCTTGACAGCGCCAATCGCGACATCTTGAGCCTCGCGATATGCTGCCCTTATCCCTCCGATCTGCCACTCGCGAGCCTTGCGCGCGCACATAAATTGCCGCCTTCGAGTCGCTCGCGACCCTGAGATCTGGATCGTTTTAAAATAGAGGAGAGGAGTTTCGGTTTGAACTGATATCTCATGATTTTGATTTTTTTACAGCTTCGTTCGTTCGTTTTTTTTTTCTTCTGTTCTGTTTTTGAAATTAATGAGGAAGAGGGAGATTATAAAAATGGAAGGAGGCATGGTGTACACGATTTTCTCCATGATTATAGGCTGAAATAAAGGGAAGAAAACGTGTTTTGATATTTGACAAATTAAAATTTTAAATTCAAATTGAACTCGATTAAATTTCAAAGCGTTTACCTACCGTGCGGTCACATATTAACTCTGAAAAATACGAAAATTGAAATCCGACAATAATACAATATTCCGGATCCAATGGAACTGGTTTCGTCGAATTCCGAGATTGTTTGAAAAATGACTATTTTTAAATATCGGTTCAAACAATAGAAATTCAAAACTGATCAAAACAGTTTAAATTTAAATTCTGAAGCTGCTGTTATCTTCAGTGTTATCAATATAAATTTTACAAGCCTTTGAAATATTTTTCTTCAACTTTAAATTGAATACTCAAATTTTTTTATTCAACTTCAATCGATTAAATTTTATAATTTAATCGCCGATTTCAAAATTATATCGGGAATTCAAATTAAATTATCGTTCAAATATTTAAAATTAATTAAATATTCTCAATTTAATTCGTTCAAAATTCTGGGTCGTTACAGACTTCCCCCCTTAAAAGAATTTCGTCCTCGAAATTACAAGTTAGGGAAAAATGGTCCTTAACTCGTCTACTATTTTTCACAATCTAAATAGTTTTATCAATTCATCAAAACAAATCTTCCTACCAAAGATTCATTATTATTTCAACTAGTTTTCCAAACCTTTCATAGTTTTTCAATAACATTGTTTATTTAACAATTCAAATTTAAACTCAAATTCAAATTTTAACTTTCAAAATTTTCTCAAAAATTTTCTAACGATCTAAATTTTCGAAAAATTTCGCCAGCGTCTCCTTTGCGCGGCTAATACGGCACGACTACAAAACGTCCCTACTGACTCTCAGATTTCAAAAAGAAAAAGAAAAAGCCAAGCGGCTAGAGAAATAAGTCATCAAATCTCATATTCAAATTTAAATACATACCTTTTTCGAGCAATTCAAATTCACATTTGCAATTCAATTCCAATTCCTTTATAACACCTGTATCCTACTAGTCATATATCTAGTTACAGCATTCAACCTATTTTTTTCACATTCAATTACAGAATGTCCAATATAAACTACTTCTTATACATTTCTAATTCACTATTGAAGTTATATATTCAATTTTTACATTTCGAATTTCATTTGAATTCCATTCACAATCCCAATCTAATTTGGATTCGGTTCAACTTCTGAATATTGAATTTTATCAGCTTTCTTTAATTCATTTATTCACGTTTGTTTTCAACATTCAGTTCTAATTCCAGTTTTATCTTCATTCAATCATCAACTTAGAATAATTTCAATATCATATTTTACTTAAGAATTTCACTCTTCATTTCTTAGGTTCAATAAAATATTCTATATACACATGATATTTATTTTCAATTTACCACTTCGGTTAAATTTACTTATCTTTAAACTGGATTTCCAATTTCCATACGAATTTTAATTCATCTTTCATTTACAATTATTCAATTCAATTCATTTGCTTAAAAATTTGAAATGAGTTTCAACATTTAATTTCACTTTCATTAAATTGATTCGCTTGTATTTACATTCATTTAACTTCATCCTTTAAGTTAAATTTATTCTATCAAAATTTAAATTGTATAAGTTATATCTTTATATAGCATTCCAGAGTCTTACCATCATTTCAAAGCCGTTTTGAAAACAAATCAAATTATCTTTTGGATTTCAAAAACAAAACCCAAACCTTTCAAACAACTTCCATTTAAAACAATTTGGCAGCAATTTCTCTTCTGGAAACCCGAAAATGAACATTGATAATGCTGCAGTCATTACCGAAGTTATTTTCCAGCGACCGAAAAGAGTTTAGAGCTTTCATCTCTTTAGAATACTTTCCAAAACCTTCGAAATACATTTTCAAACCAAAAAGAATTTAAACTTTCCAAATCTCCAAAATTTTCAAATTCTTTTCAAAACATTTTCAAATACTTCTCTGGAATTCCGTTTCAAATTACAAATCACGTTTATAATTTATATTCTTTAATTTCTTTTTGTATATGAATTTTATTTTAACTTTGGAATTATAATTCCAATTTCTCATTTAATTTCATATAATAATGATAACATTCAATATTATCACTTTCCTAACAACCATGCAACCATATACTATGATAATTCATAGAAAATCATTTCTTTTCTATATAAAAATAGTTTTGGGCAAAATTATTTCATTTACCCTATTTAAACAATACTATGTCGTCTTGCCTCGTTTAAGTGTTTAGAAATCCCTATCGATAATATGGCGTCCCATATACCGACCAAAATTCATAAACATCTCAACGGATAAGCAAACACAATATAAAACATTTTTTTATAATCACTAACAAATACGCGCTCGTATCTATTATTACACTCAAACTCATTCTAGAGTACTGCTGACTCTATCTCTAATGAGTAACACCCAACAGAGCAGGGTTGTCGCTTAACCATATGCTCTGATACCACTTTGTCACATACCGAAATTTTCGACTTTCGAAAATTCGACATCGATACTCACTCTATCGACTGCCGAGCAATCGAGTGCCGGAAACTCCAATAGTGAGGGTTTTAAAAAGAAGAAAAAGGCAGAAGAAGAAGAACAACAGAACAACATCAAAATCTCACATATCGCAGCGGAATAATATACAATAGATAATTACTAGTCTTTTAAAACAAAGGACTATATCAGTTTATACATACATCAATCATCAGAGTCAATATACAACAATGGACAGTTATATAACTTGTCCTCATACAGAATACACAGCGGAATAAATACTATCAGATACAAATACTACGTCTCGCCATCCAGCTTGCTTCCAAAGCTCCAGAATATCCAGAATATCCTGATAACATAACTCTAGGCTGCCAGTGTGGAAATTGGTGGGCACCCAGAGTTTAGAAGGGAAACAATAAACTCCGAGTCAGTCATGGTGACTGGTGTGAGATCGTAAAACAGTTATTCTTTAAAATAAACAACAGGAAAACTTTAATGTCAATTCGCAATGCTTTTGGAAAATGAAACTACCATAAGACCTCCCACCACACACACAATGCAAACGCAGACTTGGAGGAGATTTCTTCTTATGATAGTCAAAGATGCTTACTACGCAAAATCAAATTCTTTTTGATATTATTATTAGTGCATAGTGGAAAATCATTTCGAAAGTAGAATATAAATCTTAGCCAGCATAGGTACCATTATATTATGCCTGCTATAGCTGCCTCCTGAGGAGACAGGTTATACAATTGAAATCGTAAAGGCTCGTATTGTTTCTTTGGATTTCCAACAAACGGTCAGGCTAAGGAACTTCCTATCCACGATGGGTACGTCCCTGGAATAGACGACCCGAGAACCTAACCGGATCTCTGCCAACACAAGGCCGGGTTACCTCTGCAAAAATAGGTAACTACTGACACGCGTATGCCATCCCCCGATCGTCACCGATCTTCCCGAGGATCCCCGATTCGCAACAACCACAAAGAAATAAATTTTTGCAGCAACCACAGAGGTTAAGTATCTGGGCTCCATACCATGATACCACCTTTATCCAGAAGGAATGACATACACTAAGGGGCGCTACTCCCTAGAACCTTGCCGCATTCTTCCTGTTTCGACCATTTCCGGGGTGTGAGGCTCGACGAAGTCTCGTCCACAAAGCTACGCTTTCTACAAAAAGCCCTGCTTCGGGTCAAACAAAATGATCAACCTATGATCACAAAGATATAAGATCAAACAAATGATCATATCACAAATGATCAAACACTGATCATTTCACAGCAACACTCAGTATGCCACGTTACCAAATTGGGATATATCGCTGATAAATTTCAACTACATAACCTCTGAGCTCGTACGTCTCAGAGAAGGGTGTTAAGCTAAGAGAATAAATTCTCCGCCACCAACAGATATGTATTTGAAAGAAATCAGCTTTATATCTCAAATTGTAACGTCAGACACACAATCCATATAAGTCTGTTCCGGGATCGAACAGAACCGAAGGCACTTCTCACGAAGCCCTTGCATTTCCAGATAAATTTCTAATCACGTCCGGACTTCCCGTCACTAAGGGTGATAAAACCTCTAAATCGGAGATCAGCCGATGTAGAGTAACTCGACGGTAATCCTTCCGTTTTCAAAAATATCCGGTCTTCAACACCGGTCTTCGAATGCAATTCATAACGACGTATCACATATTCGGAATGGGTTATACGACCCCATGGTCCTTTCCCGGCTAACCCGAATAGTGAGCGATCATTTAAAACAAAGTGTGGCATTCAAATTCATCCAATTCACAACAAATACCTATCTAAAGGTAATTATTGATAGTCGGTTATTTAACTATCAATAAAGATGCGCAACATCATCAGATTCCAAATAATTTTCCCAAATTATTTCATCTTCAAGAATATCTTTACTAGATATAAAATTTCCACACTTCAAAAATAAATCAACGTTTATTTTTAAACAACTTCCCTTTCTTTTATAAATTCCATAGTGAATTTATATTTTCGAATATCTACTGATATTCGATTTTCAATTGATTTCAAAAATTCATTTTCGATTTATCTTTAAGAAGATAAATTCTCAAAACGTTTCGTTTCGTTTGGAAAAACATTTCCATACTTAATTAAAAATAAGTATTTCACAAATCTATTTATTTTCAACATTTGAAAATATTCAATATACTTAAATCAAATTAAGTATATATTTCATTCTTTCAGGAAATCATAAATTTTAACATCTATTTGAGTCAAAACGAATGTTACGTAAAACATCGTTACGACGACTCAAAATCACTAGTATAGGGATTCGAAATTTAGATAGATATATAAATCCCAATACTATATAAAACATTTCCTTTCGGAAATCATTTACTATAACAACAGTGTTATAGTCCACCATTTCCTTATATTTCTCGAAAACGTCTATTTCAACAATAAATGTTGAAATCTATGTTTCGATATTTTAACATGTTTTAAAAACATCTTTAAAACAATCTTTATTTTAAAATATCACTTCTTCAAAAATGAATCTATTTTATTCAATAATATATTCACTGTCCAAAATCGTGAATATAATTCACTTAACCCAATTTTCAATCATTTCTACACATTTTTATTTCAATAAAAATTCGCTATCCAAAATCGCGAATATGTCTTCTTTAATAATCTTCTATATTCAATTTACCAAATTTAATTGCTTTCGAATTTATAAAACAACGTTTATAAATTCTCTTTCTATTTTATAACAACTTTGACTTATAGAATCTTCTTTTTTATTAACTTCGATCAATATTCCCTTTAAAGGCAAAAATTCAGTTTATAAGTAAATTTCTTATAATCATTCATTCTACAACTTCATACTTTATAAATCTATACATTTCATATCTTCACATTTCATAATTATAAATTTCATATCTTCACATTTTATAATTATAAATTTCATATCTTCACATTTTATAATTATAAATTTCATATCTTCACATAAAACTCATTTTTAAAATTCCAATAACTTTAATTGATAAATATCAATTTGATACATCTTTTATATACATTGGTTTAATAATTCAAAAATCTCAACTTAAACCATTTTATAAATTTCTTAACTCTTTATTTCAAAAGAAATTATTTTTTTTGTTAGAATTCACAAAATCTTAACTTTTATAACTTTAAAGTTTTAACGTTTATCTATTTAAAGTAAATCAATTCAACAATTTAAATAAACGTATATTTTCAAAGATCACTTTTAAAATTTCACTTTTAAAATCAACATCGTTATTTTTACATTTCAAAATTTGAATCCAATGATGCAACGCATCAATTAGTCCATCACAACATCAAACATCATATATCATCATATGATAAGAGAATATATATCAACATCTGTAAATAAATAAATACAGTTGAGGAATCCAGTTGGATCCCTCCAACCTGTTTCCCTGCATCCACAGACGTTAGCACAATACCATTCCACTTCGAGGTGGAATATCGCGGTATATAGGTTTTTATAAAAATCCGCTTACTAACGGCGCAATAGGGTCTCATCCGCTATACGAGGCGGGAAATCAATCAATCCAATATATACATATGCCAATATGTATATATTGCTATATATATAGATATATCCTATCATATCTAATATCAACAATCCAAACAGTCAATCAATCAAATCAATAACTGTAGAAATCCATTTTGAGTGAGAAGATCTCACCTTAGCTTTTATTCGCAATCCATTTCGTCTTGTTCCCTTTACGATTTCAAACTGTATAAACATTTATACGATTTATTAATATTCGAACTAATCATCAAACAATAAATTTCCCATTTAATAAATTTAATTTGCTAGTGATTTAATTTTAAAACCAATTTCTTTTTATAACTTCTATATTAAATCTAACAAATTTAATTGTTGATGATTTATTTTTAACAAACAAATATAATATTTTAAACTGATTCCCTTTTAAAATTCTTCTTTTTTTAAACTACATATATATTTTACATCTGCATATGTATACATTTTTAACCATTACCTATAGTTGTTTAACCTGACTTTACTGTAAAAATTATTACAATATTTATTTTCAATCTATATAAATTTTTATTAAAAGCAAATTATCTCACCTTACTGCTCTAGCTCGAACTCACACCCACGGCCTTGATTCGCGACCCCACTGTCGCGCCACCGTGCTCGCGATGCTCCTCCAGCCCCTTCAATCGATCGTTGTCCTACGCTGCTCCCCAAACTGCGACGTCGCGCTTCCACTTCGAGATGCTCGAGATTGCCATCGCAGCTCCCTTGCTTCGTGTCGCCGATCGAACTGCGGCCTCCCCAAAGTCGAACGCGCCGCTCCAGTCACGATTTACTCGACTGACCCCAAATTCGCGAACTCTCCCAATCGATCGCAACACATCCCCAGGCCGCCGCCTTGACAGCGCCAATCGCGACATCTTGAGCCTCGCGATATGCTGCCCTTATCCCTCCGATCTGCCACTCGCGAGCCTTGCGCACGCACATAAATTGTCGCCTTCGAGTCGCTCGCGACCCTGAGATCTGGATCGTTTTAAAATAGAGGAGAGGAGTTTCGGTTTGAACTGATATCTCATGATTTTGATTTTTTTACAGCTTCGTTCGTTCGTTTTTTTTTTCTTCTGTTCTGTTTTTGAAATTAATGAGGAAGAGGGAGATTATAAAAATGGAAGGAGGCATGGTGTACACGATTTTCTCCGTGATTATAGGCTGAAATAAAGGGAAGAAAACGTGTTTTGATATTTGACAAATTAAAATTTTAAATTCAAATTGAACTCGATTAAATTTCAAAGCGTTTACCTACCGTGCGGTCACATATTAACTCTGAAAAATACGAAAATTGAAATCCGACAATAATACAATATTCCGGATCCAATGGAACTGGTTTCGTCGAATTCCGAGATTGTTTGAAAAATGACTATTTTTAAATATCGGTTCAAACAATAGAAATTCAAAACTGATCAAAACAGTTTAAATTTAAATTCTGAAGCTGCTGTTATCTTCAGTGTTATCAATATAAATTTTACAAGCCTTTGAAATATTTTTCTTCAACTTTAAATTGAATACTCAAATTTTTTTATTCAACTTCAATCGATTAAATTTTATAATTTAATCGCCGATTTCAAAATTATATCGGGAATTCAAATTAAATTATCGTTCAAATATTTAAAATTAATTAAATATTCTCAATTTAATTCGTTCAAAATTCTGGGTCGTTACACTTTCCTTTTGCTAGCTGGTCCTTCATTCCTTTTCTTCACCGAAGACCACCTTCATTTTCCCCTTCGACAAACCCAAATCAATCCCGAGATCCCACCCCACGGCCTTAGCCTCGGCCAGCAAATCATGCTCCACCGCCGTGCTCAACCCCTTTTCCTCCTTCGCGTATTTCACTCCTCCTCAGATCCACGTCGATCGGCCTCATCTCCGACCCAACAAACCGCCGCACCACATTTCCCGACTAAGCCTAACCCGGCCTCCTCCGCCCACGCTGCTCCACTTTCTTCCTCCCACTTTCTTTTGTCTTATCCTCTTCATCTGTCATACTTCTCTATATTGAGGTAATTCTCTATATTGAGGTAACATATCTATATATATATATATATGTAAGTCACTTATATAATTATCCACTTAAACTATAATCTATTTTGTTTATAAAGAAAAAAAATTTATTTTGTAAACTAAATACGTATGCTCTAGTTTATAAACATGTTGATTTGAAGTACATATATGCAACGTGTTGCTAGACAATATATTTAGTTATTAAGTATTGAATTTTAAGGTATACGTTTGATTTTTTTTTCTTAAGGCTGTTGTGTCTACTTTTGCGAAAACTATAAATCTATTTTCTAGTTTATATAAAGTTATCTAAGTTAAGTTATTTATATATTTATACGGTAACTTGCATGCCATTAATATGAAATTATGTAGACTATGGAATAGTACTATGTAAAGGGTTGTACAAGTTGCCTTGGCTGCTGTTCTATATGCATACGTATATAATGTATATTTCTAAGTTATGTTTTTAGCTGCAGTTTATATAGCAATTTATATAATAATATATATATATATATATCTTTTGGGTTGTTGGTTGATTCTATAGTATATATATATTTTCATATGTCGTGTATATAAATAAATATATGTTTATATATACATATTTACTAAATAAGTACATGTATACATCAGGGCAGTATGTAGGCTTGCTGAGTAGTATATTATAATAGTTGTTACAATTTTGCAGTATATAGTTTAAAGTATATAATGTTATCTGCATATTGCAATGAAACCTCACAAAGGTAAATAAATAAATATCTTAGTTTACTAAAGCATTCATATATATAATAGTTGCAGCTTTTAAATTATATGCATATAGCAGTGATTTTCAGATATTATAGGTATATAATATACAGATTGCTTAAAAGTATATGAATACTGTTTGATTTCTAAGTTTACAATACTCACAGTATCACATGTATTATTTTATAGTAACTTTTGTAAGGATATATATAAAGCTTGTATGTTGTTATATAGATTTTTGTCAAAAGCCATATGCATATATTATTATCTTGTAAGCTGTTTTGGAGCATGTTTGTTTTATATATATAGTATACGAAATTTATACATAAAAGTTGTATCATAGAAGTTGATTTTCCAGACTTTGATTTTTTTTTATGAAAACTATATATTAGTAAGTTATGTAGTTCAGGTGATTCTCGGTTTATACATATTTCTAAAATTTTGTTTTACATATGTGTATTATATAGGAGATTTATATATAGGTGCGTATACTTCATTTTTTTTGTTGGGTTTGGAATATTTATTAAGTATATATTGTTTACATTATATATATATAGTAGATGTTCGAGTCTTGTTAAAATAGATGTGCAAGATATCAGTTTTAATATATATTAAAGGCTGTTTATACCGTGCAATTTTTGATATACTTTGATTTTATTATTTAAGTTTTAAGTATAATGGTTTTGAATTTTATTTAGTTAATATTTGTCTTAAATCAAAATGTTGATTTTATTACTATATTAATATAATATACTTTTCATTTCAATTTTTATTAACTGATTCTGATTAGCTCCCATCGATTCTTATCTATCAGCTTTGACTATCAAATCCGTGTTCTGCTTACATCACTTTGAGATCTGTTGTTGGATCGGTCGATAGACTATATCATGACTCAAATCATAGCTTGTCTTGTTATCTATTCTTTCTAACCTTGAAAGGTGAGCAATCACTCACGATTAACGTTTTTATATTTATTAAATTTGATTTCAATTGAAACGACAATTGAAATATGCTGCTGTTAGTTATTTACATTGTTATATATGCCATTATCTGTATCTGTTCACTTATGACATCTGACACCATTATCTGTTATTTATATTGATGATACATGCCTGTTATATTATTACCATATATGTTATCACTCTGCAAGTTCCCTGTTAGTATAGAATTCACTATGGGTTGAAATGATACATACCCGAACGATATGTAGAATAGGAGAAAATCGTTATGGGTTGAAATGATAAACCCAAGCGATTTTCATTTGAATTGAATTTGGGATTGCGGGTCAAAATGATATCTACAAGAATATACTTAAAGTACGGATTGAAATGATAAATATCCGTATCAATTGACCATAGGATAGGAAATTATACACAGACACCGTTGGTCCATATATAAATATTTTGAAAATAAATTCTATGGTTTTGGAAAGAAATATATGGTTTTAATAAATGTTGATTCTTAAATTATTATATATAAATGGTAATGATATATATAGATTAATAATAATATTTAATTTAATTAAGATTGATTTAATACATAGAATATGGTTAAGTATTTAAATTTATATTTCAAAATAGATTTTGGTAATAATTTGAATAAGTTAAGGTTGGGAAGATAATTTGAATTTAGTTGAAATTGTATTCAACAAAGAATTTTATTTAATTAAATCGATTTGAAACTTATTGAAATTGAGATTTAAGATATGATTTATAACTTGGGTTTGATTTAAGTAATTTAATGAACATTTCTTGTTTAAATAAATTTAAAGAAAAATTTAGTAAAAAATGTAATTTAAGGCTAGTTAAATGATATTGAATTTATTAAGTGAATTTTCCCTGATTAAATAATAATGAAGTTAAACTAAGAGCTATATGAAACTGTTAAATTTAACTTTGAATGTTGAATATTAAAGCTTTGAAATATATCAAAAATTTAAATGGTCTATTGAGAACTGAATTGAATTGATAAATTGAGCTTTACTTTATTGGAATTTGAGTTGATTTAAATCGATTTGTGAGACTTGAGGAAATTATAAATACTTTACTTTATAAATTATTTAATCTATATACTATCTTGGAAAATAGATATATTTGGAATGAAAATGATATTTGGGTTTTGAAGTATAAATAAATTTGAAATGACCACGGTGTTATAGTGTATATTTCTACATTGTAGATAGTTCCATGGATCCTTAGAGGATGGTTATCCCAAACATCCTTTAAGTTACTTGTATTTCGGTTGATATTTCACTTGAGTTGGATTTATTGATATAAGAATGTTAATCCTGACTCGAGTGTTTCGGTGTTTTGCTTTACGCTCGGGTCAGACTGAGTGATACAGCATTTGAGACTCACCTTTGGAGTTTGGAACTTCGTTGGAGATCCAACTATCGATTCAGCTTTCAGCCTTTCTAGTTGATTTGTTCAAAGAGGTCGTTTGTTGTACTGGAGACTTCACTGCATTTGAGATATTCTGTTGTATTTTATTTCTAACTCTGATGTTTATATAGTAGCTTCATTAGCTACTATTTATTTATTCCGCTGCGTATTATTGTATTACTCTGTGTCTGTGATTCTGCGATTGATTTATTTACTGTATATGCTGAGTTTTGCCAAATTTTAAATTAACAGTCTAATATTTTGAGCAATTCAAGTCCGACATGTGCGGATGCGAATGGTTGAAAATACCGGGTCGTTACCGTTGGTATCAGAGCTTTGGCTCTAGGCAAAACTTAGCATATCTGGTAAATTTATTTACAAAATCACTTTCGTTCGAGTTTGAATCTCTTCCTTTTGACTCGACTTCCTTTGAACTTTGAAACGTTCCCTGCGGTTCCAAAATTCATTCTTGTCTCTCCCTATTTGTATTCTTTTGATTCTGGACTATCCCTTAACTCCACTTCGAATGATCTCTATAAGAATAGGCGATCCCGCCGATCTTTGAATGTTTGTAAAGGGGTGAAACTCCTTTACAATTGGCATTGATTCACCGAAGATTTATATATCACTCGGTTTAGATGCTGTTATCTCTTGTTATGTCGAATTCTATCTCTGGCGATCGAATGTCGATTTGCCTCAGAATTCTACACCGATCTTATTTTAAATCACGGTTGACCGGTTAAGGTCGCCCACGATTTATAAAAGTATATCCATCTTCTATTTTGTAATTTAATTATCTCATCTTCGTTCGAGCCTATCTTCGAATCCGAATTTTATTTGATTAGAGTTCCTCTAATTTGAATCTCTATCTTTGTTTGAAATCCATTCTTGAATCATCCTTTGAAAAATCAGGCTTGTTTGTATTTTAGAAATTGTTTATATATCGAAATTATTATTTTGATAAGTATGATTATATTATATATATAAAAGTGAAATGTTTTCGATAAAGATTATATACCCTTTTTTAAAATGAGAATTTGAGGTTTCAAAAGGATTTGTAATTTTGAAAAAAATTATATAATAAATTTGATTTATCTAAAAATGATTTATAACTGAAGGATTTTAAATTTGAAATTCGAGAATTGAACTCCGGTATTTTGAAATTGGTTTTAAGATTTTGAAATATATAATAATAATATATTTAAAAGTATTTTCCGAATAAGAAATGTTTCAAATGATTTTAAATGAGTTTCGAATGATTTCGAAGAAATTTCAAAAGAAGTTTGAGAAAATAGAAGTCCAGAACTCACTTATGTCGCTGGAAAATAATTTCGGTGATGAGTGCACGCATCATCGACATTGATTTTCGAGTTTCAGAGTGGGGGAGAGGCCACTTTAGTAGCTTTGCTACGTGATTGATTTTGTGAAACTAATTTTGATTTCAAAGTATGATTTGATATTCAAAAGATATATGTATGTATATATATATATATATTTGAAACGATTTGAAGTGAGCCGGTGTTCAGTCCTCGAGTTTTGGATTTGTTTTGGTATAACCTTGTCTATTGAAATCGATTTACTAATTTGTTGCTGTTTTCCAACTTTTGAACTGGAAACTTGATTTCTCCGACTATTTTGAATGTTCGAACACTTCCAAATCAAGGTTTAAATTTTCAAAGCTAAGTAATTTCGAAAAGTATAAATCATTTGATATAGTATATAAGTTTATTTTGGTATACTTAAGTATGAAGTAATATGATTTAAATAAGTTTGAAACTGCTTTGTTAAGTAAATGAATAAGACTATTTTGAATTATACTAATATGAAATGTAGATTTGAAATGTTTGAATAAAATTTAGTTTTATATGTTTTGACTTTGAAACATCTTTTATAAAACTATATATATAGAATAATAATATTCAAAGGGTAAATTGGATATTTCAGAGAGAAATAATAGTTTAAATGTTTTAAAGGGATGGTTATAAACTGTGTAATCATTTTGGGTATAATTGATTTTGAGAAAATATTTGGTTTCGAAAATAGATTGGAATTTGAAAACCCAGTATGTATATGATGATTTTGAAAATGAATTTGTTTTACATAAGTTATGTTGATTTGGGAATTTGAAGTATTTTTCTAAACTTATGATTTTGGAAACTTTGAAACCGAAGGTAATTGATTTGGAAGAATGATTTGGTGAAATCGTATATGATTTTGAAACTGAACTGATATTAAAAAAAATTGAAATTTGAGAACCTTGTGATACTAAATACTTGATTTGGGAGTTATCGAACTTATATAAAAATTTGGTTTGTATAAGTATGATGTTGATTCGAAAACTATGGATTTGAAAAGGTACTCAATTTGAAAAGTGAAATCTTATATAATTGAAGTCTATATAAGTGTGATTTGATATACTTTTGATTTTGGAAAGGTATTTGATTTGAAAATTAAATCTTATATATAATGGACTTTATATAAGTATGATATTTGAAAGTGATTTGAAAAGGTACTATATGATACATATTTTCGAAGTAAAGATATGGAAAGTTCCTTCTGCTTGATATCCGCTTTGTGGCCACATCATGGATTCATTCTATCGATATTCTCTGATTTTTGGTTTTCCGGATATGATACTCGAGTTTCCATCGAATTCCATGGCGTTACCCATGGTCTTACGAGCGCGGATGCAAAGCGAAACTGCCTGGTTGAGATGGCCTAGGGGTATGGATTGTTTCCTGGGGGATCCAGGCGTAACCATTGTGTATCCTACATCTATGTATGTCCCATTAGTAGCGAAACCGCCTGGCTGAGATGGCATAGGGGTACGGATTGTTTCCTGGGGGATCCAGGCGTAACCATTGTGTATCCTGCATTCTACTAGTCATCATGGCGTAACTCGCAGGGCTGAGAAAGCTTACGGATATGGATTGTTTCGTGGGGGATCCAGGCGTAACCATTGTGTATCTGCGAACCATGGTTAGACAAAGGTTTTGTTTGTATTTTTGTTTGGATTGTACTTTCCATATCTGTTTTTTTAAGCTTTCCAGTATTTTCACTGGGTGTTGAAACAAGTCTACTAAGTACCTGGAGAATTCTGGATTTGTGCCTGATCAACGCACTGCCAGAGTCTGCAGGAACGAGGATAAACTTGTTGAGACATCGAGTTATAAAAGTATTTTCGAAAGGAAATTTGTTTCGTTATAAAGGTATTTTATTATAAAAGTATTTCCAACAAAGAAATTCTGTGTTAATATTTGAAATTGAAATTCTTATGGTTCTAATTAACTATTCGTGCCCGATACTATTGTTTTGAATCTATCTTATCTGCTCAGCTTATTTATTCACCTATATTCTCTTTTTCGAAACTACCTTCTTCTCCTTGTTGACTATTTTTTTTAATATTGTTTATTTATATACTACATGGTTTAATAGAAAATTTTAGTGTTATAAATATTTTAGAAGTTATTAATTAAATAAAACATATTTAAAGTAAATGATTGCTGATTTATTAATAATGTTTGGAAAGTATCTTGAGATAAATTAATAAATTTATGAATCATAGATTTAATGTTTTCAATAGCTCCTTTGTAAATATAAGTAATGATGTAAATAATTGTTTTCAAATAGTTTACATATATTTATAAATGTGTTATTTAAACATATAAATGGTATTTATAAAGGAAGCAAGAAATTTTACAAATAGGTTTTGAAAGGTTTTAAAGTATTAAAGATAATTGAATTGTAAATGAAGTTTTCAAATGAATATTTCAAGTAAAATTTATACAGTTTTAAATTAATTGTTTATCTTGTCTTTTAATCTATTTTAGTTTTGGTTGTTTCTATTCTCCTACCTTCTTCCTTTTCGGGGACGAAAAGTTTTGAGTGGGGGAGAGTGTAACGACCCATAAATTTTAATTGGTTTAATAACGTAATTAATTGAATTTTGTTGAAAATTTAAAACAATTGAATTTTGAAATAAAAATTTGATATTTGGAATACGTCTAATTAAACATAGCAATTGGTAAATTTTCATCTGATAATATGGAAGTTTATTTTATTGTGTAATTTTATTTCAATTTAAATCAGTTAATATTTGATGATAATAAAATGTTTTCCAAACCTGAATATTTTTATATAATAAATTTGTAAATCGTCTTCTGAATGAAACGTCATATTTTGTTTCTCTAAATTTGGACTTCTATTGCTCCGTTTATCTTATTTTCTGCAAATTAGTATCATTTTCGGTACCGATTATCGACTTATTATTGGATGATCGTACCACTGATATCTGTATACCGTTTTGATCGTCTCGTTATGCTGATCTCTGTGGTATATTTATTTTTGTATTTTGAGGTCCGATATGCAACGGAAACGATTAAACGGTACGTCATATCGGTACCGTAAATTGTAACCGTTAACTTTTCTTTGCCATTTCAAATTTGAACGTCCAGCCAATGAACCAAATCAATTGCTTTCATAACTTTCCTGAAATCCAACTCTGTCTTTTGCTATTTCCTGACGTTTCCTTCTCTACCGTTCCACTGTTCCTTTTAATTTTTATATAACAGTTTAGTGCTTTTACTTTGCCTTTCCTTTTGCTAACTGCTCCTTCATTCCTTTTCTTCACCGAAGACCACCTTCATTTTCCCCTTCGACAAACCCAAATCAATCTCGAGATCCCACCCCACAGCCTTAGCCTCGGCCAGCAAATCATGCTCCACCGCCGTGCTCAACCCCTCTTCCTCCTCCGCGTATTTCACTCCTCCCCAGATCCATGTCGATCGGCCTCATCTCTGACCTAGCAAACCGCCGCACCCCATTTCCCGACTCAGCCTAACCCGGCCTCCTCCGCCCACGCTGCTCCACTTTCTTCCTCCCACTTTCTTTTGTCTTATCCTCTTCATCTGTGATACTTCTCTATATTGAGGTAACATATCTATATATATATATATGTATGTAAGTCACTTATATAATTATCCACTTAAACTATAATATGTTTTGTTTATAAAGAAAAATAATTTATTTTGTAAACTAAATACGTATGCTCTAGTTTATAAACATGTTGACTTGAAGTACATATATGCAACGTGTTGCTAGACAATATATTTAGTTATTAAGTATTGAATTTTAAGGTATACATTTGATTTTTTTTATTTTTATTTTTCTTAAGGCTGCTGTGTCTACTTTTGCGAAAACTATAAATCTATTTTCTAGTTTATATAAAGTTATCTAAGTTAAGGTATTTATATATTTATACGGTAACTTGCATGCCATTAATATGAAATTATATAGACTATGGAATAGTACTATGTACAGGGTTGTACAAGTTGCCTTGGCTGCTGTTCTATATGCATACGTATATAATGTATATTTCTAAGTTATGTTTTTAGCTGCAGTTTATATAGCAGTTTATATAATAATATATATATCTTTTGGGTTGTTGGTTGATTTTATAGTATATATATATTTGCATATGTCGTGTATATAAATAAATATATGTTTATATATACATATTTACTAAATAAGTACATGTATACATCAGGGCAGTATGTAGGCTTGCTGAGTAGTATATTATAATAGTTGTTACAGTTTTGCAGTATATAGTTTAAAGTATATAATGTTATCTGCATATTGCAATGAAACCTCACAAAGATAAATAAATAAATATCTTAGTTTACTAAAGCATTCATATATATAATAGTTGCAGCTTTTAAATTATATGCATATAGCAGTGATTTTCAGATATTATAGGTATATGATATACAGATTGCTTAAAAGTATATGAATACTGTTTGATTTCTAAGTTTACAATACTCACAGTATCACATGTATTATTTTATAGTAACTTTTGTAAGGATATATATAAAGCTTGTATGTTGTTATATAGATTTTTGTCAGAAGCCATATGCATATATTATTATCTTGTAAGCTGTTTTGGAGCATGTTTGTTTTATATATATAGTATACGAAATTTATACATAAAAGTTGTATCATAGAAGTTGATTTTCCGGACTTTTGATTTTTTTTATGAAAACTATATATTAGTTAAGTTATGTAGTTCAGGTGATTCTCGGTTTATACATATATCTAAGATTTTGTTTTACATACATGTATTATATAGGAGATTTATATATAGGTGCGTATACTTCATTTTTTTTGTTGGGTTTGGAATATTTATTAAGTATTTTTTTACATTATATATATAGTAGATGTTCGAGTCTTGTAGATGTGCAAGATATCAGTTTTAATATATATTAAAGGCTGTTTATACTGTGCAATTTTTGATATACTTTGATTTTATTATTTAAGTTTTAAGTATAATGGTTTTGAATTTTATTTAGTTAATATTTGTCTTAAATCAAAATGTTGATTTTATTACTATATTAATATAATATAATTTTCATTTCAATTTTTATTAACTAATTCTGATTAGCTCCCATCGATTCTTATCTATCAGCTTTGACTGTCAAATCCGTGTTCTGCTTACATCGCTTTGAGATCTGTTGTTGGATCGGTCGATAGACTATATCATGACTCAAATCATAGCTTGTCTTGTTATCTATTCTTTCTAACCTCGAAAGGTGAGCAAGCGCTCACGATTAACATTTTTATATTTATTAAATTTGATTTCAATTGAAACGACAATTGAAATATGCTGCTGTTAGTTATTTACATTGTTATATATGCCATTATCTGTATCTATTCACTTATGACATCTGACACTATTATCTATTATTTATATTGATGATACATGCCTGTTATATTATTACCATATCTGTTATCACTCTGCAAGTTCCCTGTTAGTATAGAATTCACTATGGGTTGAAATGATACATACCCTAACGATCTGTAGAATGGGAGAAAATCGTTATGGGTTGAAATGATAAACCCAAGCGATTTTCATTTGAATTGAATTTGGGATTGCGGGTCGAAATGATATCTACAAGTATATACTTAAAGTACGGATTGAAATGATAAATATCTGTATCAATTGACCATAGGATAGGAAATTATATACAGATACCGTTGGTCCATATATAAATATTTTGAAAATAAATTCTATGGTTTTGGAAAGAAATATATGGTTTTAATAAATGTTGATTCTTAAATTATTATATATAAATGGTAATGATATATATAGATTAATAATAATATTTAATTTAATTAAGATTGATTTAATACATAGAATATGGTTAAGTATTTAAATTTATATTTCAAAATAGATTTTGGTAATAATTTGAATAAGTTAAGGTTGGGAAGATAATTTGAATTTAGTTGAAATTGTATTCAACAAAGAATTTTATTTAATTAAACCGATTTGAAACTTATTGAACTTGAGATTTAAGATATGATTTATAACTTGGGTTTGATTTAAGTAATTTAATGAACATTTCTTGTTTAAATAAATCTAAAGAAATTTTAGTAAAAAATGTAATTTAAGGCTAGTTAAATGATATTGAATTTATTAAGTGAATTTTCCCTGATTAAATAATAATGAAGTTAAATTAAGAGCTATATGAAACTGTTAAATTTAACTTTGAATGTTGAATATTAAAGCTTTGAAATATATCAAAAATTTAAATGGTCTATTGAGAACTGAATTGAATTGATAAATTGAGCTTTACTTTATTGGAATTTGAGTTGATTTAAATCGATTTGTGAGACTTGAGGAAATTATAAATACTTTACTTTATAAATTATTTAATCTATATACTATCTTGGAAAATAAATATATTTGGAATGAAAAGGATATTTGGGTTTTGAAGTATAAATAAATTTGAAATGACCACGGTGTTATAGTGTATATTTCTACATTGTAGATAGTTCCATGGATCCTTAGAGGATGGTTATCCCAACATCCTTTAAGTTACTTGTATTTCGGTTGATATTTCACTTGAGTTGGATTTATTGATATAAGAATGTTAATCCTGACTCGATTATTTTGGTGTTTTGCTTTACGCTCGGGTCAGACTGATTGATACAGCATTTGAGACTCACCATTGGAGTTTGGAGCTTCGTTGGAGATCCAACTACCGATTCAGCTTTCAGCCTTTCTAGTTGATTTGTTTAGAGGGGTCATCTGTTATACTTTATACTTCACTGCCTTTGAGATATTCTGGTGTATTTTATTTCTAACTCTGATGTTTATATAGTAGCTTCATGAACTACTATTTATTTATTCCGCTGCGTATTATTGTATTACTCTATGTTTGTGATTCTGTGATTGATTTATTTACTGTATATGCTGAGTTTTGCCAAATTTTAAATTAACAATCTAATATTTTGAGCAATTCAAGTCCGACATGTGCGGATGCGAATGGTTGAAAATACCGAGTCGTTACAATCTTTGACCATAAAATATTACTGGTTTTTTTAATAAAAGGGCAATCCTTAAATTGAGGAAACAATGTAATTGACCAGTGGTTTTAGGGTTGGTGCCCTGCGCTAGAGGTGGGATAAGGATTGTGGAGTGGGAGAAAGGGATGGATCTATACGAGAGTATGGTGAGGAGAGGGAAGAAGGCAAAAGAAGAAGGGGTTATTAAGGCAGAAATGTGGTTTCAGGGGGAAAGCGATACTTCAGCAACTGAGGATGCAGTGTTGTATAAGGGAAGGATGGAGCGGTTGGTCGAGGATTTGAGGGTTGATCTTCAGGAGCCACATCTGCTTATCATTTAGGTAATCATCAAGATTTCTTTTTTCTTGAATATTGAAGCTAGCTGTTTTTTACTGTTATTGCTAAGAATAAGCTAGATGTATCATTGTTTTTTAACATCATGGTGAGTTTAGATTAAACAGTAGCATAGAACCTGTGTTATGGAAGGGGAAATAAATCATGTTTATTTTTCAAAAGAATGGGTTAGAGAGTTCAGAACATTAAGATTTGGTAGATTTTTAACTTTGATACGATATTGTGTTATACAGTGATTTTAACAACGAATAAGATTTTACACTACAAGAGGTTTCCAAAGCTAGTTATTGTTACATGATATATTAAATAGTTGTCTCAGTGGTTTGTGTTCAAGGTTCAAATCTGCAACTAAAACTATTGGATCATAGAACGATGATATCTTCAAACATAATAATAAGGTGACAAATAAAGAGCTAATGCTACATTGTTATATGCTCTCTTTAACTGTGAAAAAATTATTAAATATACATCTGTTTAAGTGCAAAAATGGTGTGTGACACCCTGAATTAGATGAAGAATTGATATATGCTTTGACTGAAATGAGATGAGAAGTGTCACGTACCGGAATTTTCGACTTTCGAAAATTCGACATCGATACTCACTTTATCGACTGCCGAGCAATCGAGTGCCGGAAACTCCAATAGTGAGGGTTTTAGAAAGAAGAAATAGAAGAAAAAGAGAAGAAGAAGAGAAAGAAAGAACAACTGAACAACATCAGAACAGAAAACAATATCAGAATCTTACACATCGCAGCGGAACAATATACAATAGATAATTACTAGTCTTTTAAAACAAAGAACTATATCATTTTATTCATACATCAATCAGAGTCAATATACAACAATGGACAGTTATATAAACTTGTCCTCATACAGAATACACAGCGGAATAAATAACATCAAATACAAATACTACGTCTCGCCATCCAGCTTGCTTCCAAAGTTCCAGAATATCCAGAATATCCTGATAATATAACTCTAGGCTGCCCGTGTGGAAAATTGGTGGGCACCCAGAGTTTAGAAGGGAACAATAAACTCCGAGTCAGTCATGGTGATTGGTGTGAGATCGTAAAACAGTTATTTATCTTTAAAATAAACAACAAAAATATTTTTAAAGTCAATTCGCAATGCCTTTGGAAAATGAAACTACCATAAGACCTCCCACCACACACACAATGCAAACGCAGACTTGGAGGAGATTTCTTCTTATGATAGTCAAAGATGCTTACTACGCAAAATCAAATCATTTTTGATATTATTATTAGTGCATAGTGGAAAACATTTCGAATGTATAATATAAATCTTAGCCAGCATAGGTACCATTATATTATGCCCGCTATAGCTGCCTCCTGAGGAGACAGGTTATACAATTGAAATCGTAAAGGCTCGTATTGTTTCTTTGGATTTCCAACAAATGGTCAGGCTAAGGAACTTCCTATCCACGATGGGTACGTCCCTGGAATAGACGACCCGAGAACCTAACCGGATCTCTGCCAACACAAGGCCGGGTTACCTCTGCAAAAATAGGTAACTACTGACACGCGTATGCCATCCCCCGATCGTCACCGATCTTCCCGAGGATCCCCGATTCGCAACAACCACAAAGAAATAAATTTTGCAGCAACCACAGAGGTTAAGTATCTGGGCTGCATACCATGATACCACCTTTATCCAGAAGGAATGACATACACTAAGGGGCGCTACTCCCTAGAACCTTGCCGCATCCTTCCTGTTTCGACCATTTCCGGGGTGTGAGGCTCGATGAAGTCTCGTCCACAAAGCTACGCTTTCTCAAAAAGCCCTGCTTCGGGTCAAACAAAATGATCAACCTATGATCACAAAGATATAAGATCAAACAAATGATCATATCGCAAATGATCAAACACTGATCATTTCACAGCAACACTCAGTATGCCACGTTACCAAATTGGGATATATCGCTGATAAATTTCAACTACATAACCTCTGAGCTCGTACGTCTCAGAGAAGGGTGTTAAGCTAAGAGAATAAATTCTCCGCCACCAACAGAAATGTATTTGAAAGAAATCAGCTTTATATCTCAAATTGTAACGTCAGACACACAATCCATACAAGTCTGTTCCGGGATCGAACAGAACCGAAGGCACTTCTCACGAAGCCCTTGCATTTCCGGATAATTTTCTAATCACGTCCGGACTTCCCGTCACTAAGGGTGATAAAACCTCTAAATCGGAGATCAGCCGATGTATAGTAACTCGACGGTAATCCTTCCGTTTTCAAAAATATCCGGTCTTCAACACCGGTCTTCGAATGCAATTCATAACGACGTATCACATATTCGGAATGGGTTATACGACCCCATGGTCCTTTCCCGGCTAACCCGAATAGTGAGCGATTATTCAAAAATAAGTGTGGCATTCAAATTCATCCAATTCACAACAGATACCATTCAAGGTAATTATTGATAGTCGGTTATTTAACTATCAATAAAGATGCGCAACATCATCAGATTCCAAATAATTTTCCAAATTATTTTATCTTCCAAAATATCTTTTACTAGATATAAAATTTTCCACACTTCAAAAATAAATCAACGTTTATTTTTTTCTAAACAGTTTCCCTTTCCTTTTATAAATTCCATAGTGAATTTATATTTCAAAAATATCTACTGATATACGATTTTCAAATCGATTTCAAATATATTCAATTTCAATTTACCTTTACAAAGATAAATTCTCAAACGTTCACTTCATATTGGAAAAGCAATTCCATACTTATTTAAAAATAAGTCTTTCACAAATCTATTTATTTTCAACATTTGAAAATATTCGATATACTTAAATCAAATTAAGTATATATTCATTCTTTAAGGAAAACATTCTTTTAACATCTATTTGAGTCAAAACGAATGTTGCGTAAAACATTGTTACGACGACTCGAAATCAATAGTATAGGGATTCGGAATTAAGATAGGTATATATAAATCCCAATACTATATAAAACATTTTCTTTCGAAAATCATTTACTATAACAACAGTGTTATAGTCCATATTTTCCTTATTTTTCGAAAACGCCTGTTTCAACAAGAACTGTTGAAATCTATGCTTTCGATTCATAATACATTTTAAAACATCTTTAAAATGTTTAACTTCATTTTTAATATTACTTCTTCAAAAATAAATCCATTTTACTAAACAATATATTCACTGTCCAAAATCGTGAATATAATTCACTTAACCCAATTTCAATCATTTCTACACATTTATTTCAAAGATAATTCGCTATCCAAAATCGCGAACATATCTTCTTTAATAACCTTCTAAATTTAATTTATCACATTCAATCCATTTCGAATTTATAAACACGTTTACAAATTCTATTTCTCTTTTTTATAACAACTTCGACTTATAAACCTTCTTTTATCAACTTCTATATTTAACTTATCAAGATAAGTGGCTTTGGGTTTATAAACAACTTTTATAATTTTTATTCTATTTATACAAACTTCAATACCAAATCAATTTCAATATTGATTTCTAATTTTATTTATCACTACTAAGTGAATTCCTTATTTTTCTCAAATTATTCAATATTCGATTTTAAAATGGATTCTTCAAATTTAAAATCATTTTACATTGATTTCACAACTTATTTCAATTTACCAATTAAATTTCTAATTGGATTTCCAACTTATCTTCTTTTAAATAAATTCCTTTTTAAGAAAATAAATTTTTGTCGTTTCTTTCCATCTATTTAAAAATCCTAGTTTTAAATTAAATTCTTCAATTTATAAACACATTTTACGAAATCCATTTATTTAACCTTTTCACTTGATTTTGGAATTCATTCGATAAGATTATAAAAATTAACTTTTTATACTTTAAAAATTCCTTTCTTCAAAATTCCTTCAATTTCAAAAATTGATTCACTTAGAAATTTTCTACTTGAATTTCAAAAATTCAATTTCATTTATCTTTGGAATCCAATGATGTCAAAACATCCATTCAGCTAAATTTTAGCTTTCAAACAATTTCCAGATATCAATATGATTAATAGCATCGCTATAATCATTCACAGATTCATATCACAATAGAAATAAATTCAATCAATGTGAGGGGTCCAGTTGGATCCCTCCAACCTGTTTTCCTGCATCCAAAGACGTCAGCACAATACCAATTCCGCTCCAGTACGGAATTATCGCGGTATATGGGTTTTATAAAAATCCGCTTACTAACGGCGCAATAGGGTCTCATCCGCTATACGAGGCGGGAAATCATCAATCCAATATATACATATGCCAATATGTATATATTGCTATATATATAGATATATCCTACTATATCTAATATCACATCCAATATAGCAATCAAATCAAGAAATAAATAACTGAAAATTCCACTTTCATTTTTTTGAGTGAGAAAAATCTCACCTTAGCTTTTTATTTTGCAACCCAATCCAATCCTTCTTTTGTTTTCTCGACTTTAACCTTGTATAAATAATTCATACACTTTATTAATATTCGAAAAAATCGAATAACAAATTTACATTTTGTAATTTTAATGATTCAATAATCTCATTTCAAACAAATTTTCCTTAACAAATTTATTTTGTACAGTATCTTTATCGATTTATGTAATAAGTTCATTTACAGATAAATCCCAATATTTTTTTCAAAATTAAAACTTCAGCAATTATCAAATCGATTTGCATGTATATTAATTTCCATTTATTTTAAACTGTAAACATTTATTTTCTGAAATAATCTTTCTATTTATATATATATATATATAAATATATTTTCTTTATTAACTTTAAATAAGAAATGGAACTTGCTTATATCTCACTGCAATCTTTTCTGTTTTTAAAAATATGGATTACATTTTTAAACTAGAATTCTTCCTGTTTTGAATATATACATCCACTGTACATATTTGAATTTATATCCAAATCTAAATTGAATTGGGTTGAAGAAAAGGCCACATACCCAAATCGAATGCAGCACCAAGTCGAAGCCTCGAACCCTAATTCGCGCCATCATCGCGACAGCCCACATCTTCGAGCACGAGAAACCCCTCATGAGCCACTGCTTCGCCTTCCAGAGATCGCCGCCGCTTCCCCAGTAATACTCGAACTCGAGCTACCCCATTTCACCATCGCGAACGAACCACGATTGACCACTGCCTCGCGTTGGTATCGATCCAATAATCGCGATCGACACTGACCCCGTGCCCTCCACTTCGAACGCAAGCCATCGCCATACAGCTCGAGATCCTCGCGAAACCCACTTGAACTCGTGAATTCATCTCCACTGCCGCGCGACTCGAGCACACGGTTCCCCTCCGGTCGCAATTCGATTTGAGTTCGAATTTAATTTCATAGTCTTTTTTTTTATATATACTGGGAAGAAAGGCCACGGCCATTTGATTTTGTTTTAGAATAAATGAAACTGAGAGGAGGAACGATTTTATTATCTGTCTGGAAATCGAAACTGGAGGGGAATATTAAAAATCGAAAGGAGGATGGTTGGCACGATTTAGCTCCGTGATATTTGGCGTGAGTTAAGGGAAGAAGACGTGCTGCTGATGTTTGACAAATTTTAAGTTTTAAATTTTAAATTGAATTCAAATTGATTTCGACGCGTTTTCTCGCCGTACGATCATGTATTAACTCCAAAAAATACGAAAATTGAAATCCGGTAATAATTCAATATTACGGACCCAATGGAACTGGTTTCGTCGAATTCCGAGACTGTTTGAAAAATGACTACTTTTAAATATCGGTTAAACGATATAAATTTCAAAACTGATCAAATCAATTCGAAATTGGATTCTGAAGCTTCAATCATCTTCAGAATTTTCAATACGAGTTTTATAAGCTTTCGAAATATTTTTCTTCAACTTTAAATTGAAGATTCAAATTTATATCCAGTTTCAATAGATTAAATTTTATAATTTAATCGCCAAATTCAAAGTTATTTTCGGGATACAAATTAAATCATCGTATTAATATTTAAAATTAATTAAATATTTCCAATTTAATTAGTTCAAAATTCTGGGTCGTTACAAACTTCCCCCCTTAAAAGAATTTCGTCCTCGAAATTACAAGTTAGGAAAAATGGTCCTTAACTCGTCTATCATTTTTCACAATTCAATAGTTTTATCAATTTTTCAAAACAAATCTTTCTTCTAAAGATTCGTTATCAATCCAACTAACTTTCTAAACCTTTCATAGTTTTCAAACATCATTGTTTTCCTTCAAAATTCAAATTTAAATTTCAAACTTTCAAAATTTCTCAAAAATTTTCTAACGCCCTAAATTTTCAAAAAATTTCGCCAGCGTCTCCTTTGCGCGGCTAATACGGCACGACTACAAAACGTCCCTACGGACTCTCAGATTTCAAAAAGAGAAAGAAAAAGCCAAGCGGCTAGAGAAACAAGTCATCAAATCTCATATTCAAATTTAAATACATACCTTTTTCGAGCAATTCAAATTATGTTCGAAATTAAATTCCAATTCCTTTATACCTGTATATCCTACTAGCCATAATATCTAGTTACATATTCAAACTATTTTGCAAATTTGATTACAAAATTTCTAGTACAAACTGCCTAGACATTTACTGTTGAAGTTATACCTTCTTTTCATTCAATTTTACATTCGAATTTCTATTCGAATTCAATTTTATCTTCTATTCCGAATATTGAATTTCATCAATTACCTTTCATTTATAACTGCACCATTTTAAATTAGTTTCAATTTCTAATTCATTCGTCTTCAATTGGAATTTCATTCCAATCAGATTTCAAATATTCTATAAGTTATCAACTTATTTACATCTTGATTTATACAATCATTTATACATTCACATTCACTTATACTTTCTTTTATTTAACTTCACCTTTTAAATTGAATTTATTCTATCAATTCAAATTGTATAAGTTATCAACTTACAATATTTCATAGTATTCCAGAGTCTTAGCAACATTTCAAAGCCATTTTGAAAACAATTCAAATTTATCCTTTGAATTTCGAAAACAAAACCCAAATTTTTCAAACAACTTCCTTTTAAAATAATTTGGCAGCAATACCTCTTTTGGAAACCCGAAAATAAACACCGGTGATGCCGCGGTCATCATCGAAGTTATTTTCCAGCGACCGAAAAGAGTTTAGAGCTTTTCATTCCGTCAAAACATTTTTCAAAACCCTTGAAATCCATTTTCAAATCAAAAAGGAATTAAACTTTCCAAATCTCCAAAATTTTCAAATTCTTTTCACAACATTTCCAAAAACTTCTCTGGAATTCCGTTTTAAATTACAATTCACATTTATAATTTACATTCTCAAATTTCATTAGTATGTGAATTAATTTCTTAACTTTGGAGTTACGATTTTGAATTTCTTATTCAATTTCAATGATAATAGATTAATATTATCACTTCTAACAACCATGCAACCATATACTATAGTACTTCATAGAAAAACATTTCTTTTCTATACAAAATAGTTTTGGGTAAAATTATTTCATTTACCCTATTTTAAAACAATACTGTGTCGTCTTGCCTCGTTTAAGTGTTTAGAAATCCCTATCGATAATATGGCGTCCCACATACCGACCAAAATTCATAAACATCTCAACGGATAAGTAAACACAATATAAAACATTTTTATATTCACTAACAAATACGCGCTCGTATCTATTATTACACTCAACTCATTCTAGAGTACTGCTGACTCTATCTCTAATGAGTAACACCCAACAGAGCAGGGTTGTCGCTTAACCATATGCTCTGATACCACTTTGTCACGTACCGGAATTTTCGACTTTCGAAAATTCGACATCGATACTCACTTTATCGACTGCCGAGCAATCGAGTGCCGGAAACTCCAATAGTGAGGGTTTTAGAAAGAAGAAATAGAAGAAAAAGAGAAGAAGAAGAGAAAGAAAGAACAACTGAACAACATCAGAATAGAAAACAATATCAGAATCTTACACATCGCAGCGGAACAATATACAATAGATAATTACTAGTCTTTTAAAACAAAGAACTATATCATTTTATTCATACATCAATCAGAGTCAATATACAACAATGGACAGTTATATAAACTTGTCCTCATACAGAATACACAGCGGAATAAATAACATCAAATACAAATACTACGTCTCGCCATCCAGCTTGCTTCCAAAGTTCCAGAATATCCAGAATATCCTGATAATATAACTCTAGGCTGCCCGTGTGGAAAATTGGTGGGCACCCAGAGTTTAGAAGGGAACAATAAACTCCGAGTCAGTCATGGTGACTGGTGTGAGATCGTAAAACAGTTATTTATCTTTAAAATAAACAACAGAAATATTTTTAAAGTCAATTCGCAATGCCTTTGGAAAATGAAACTACCATAAGACCTCCCACCACACACACAATGCAAACGCAGACTTGGAGGAGATTTCTTCTTATGATAGTCAAAGATGCTTACTACGCAAAATCAAATCATTTTTGATATTATTATTAGTGCATAGTGGAAAACATTTCGAAAGTATAATATAAATCTTAGCCAGCATAGGTACCATTATATTATGCCCGCTATAGCTGCCTCCTGAGGAGACAGGTTATACAATTGAAATCGTAAAGGCTCGTATTGTTTCTTTGGATTTCCAACAAATGGTCAGGCTAAGGAACTTCCTATCCACGATGGGTACGTCCCTGGAATAAACGACCCGAGAACCTAACCGGATCTCTGCCAACACAAGGCCGGGTTACCTCTGCAAAAATAGGTAACTACTGACACGCGTATGCCATCCCCCGATCGTCACCGATCTTCCCGAGGATCCTCGATTCGCAAGAACCACAAAGAAATAAATTTTGCAGCAACCACAGAGGTTAAGTATCTGGGCTGCATACCATGATACCACCTTTATCCAGAAGGAATGACATACACTAAGGGGCGCTACTCCCTAGAACCTTGCCACATCCTTCCTGTTTCGACCATTTCCGGGGTGTGAGGCTCGATGAAGTCTCGTCCACAAAGCTACGCTTTCTCAAAAAGCCCTGCTTCGGGTCAAACAAAATGATCAACCTATGATCACAAAGATATAAGATCAAACAAATGATCATATCGCAAATGATCAAACACTGATCATTTCACAGCAACACTCAGTATGCCACGTTACCAAATTGGGATATATCGCTGATAAATTTCAACTACATAACCTCTGAGCTCGTACGTCTCAGAGAATGGTGTTAAGCTAAGAGAATAAATTCTCCGCCACCAACAGAAATGTATTTGAAAGAAATCAGCTTTATATCTCAAATTGTAACGTCAGACACACAATCCATACAAGTCTGTTCCGGGATCGAACAGAACCGAAGGCACTTCTCACGAAGCCCTTGCATTTCCGGATAATTTTCTAATCACGTCCGGACTTCCCGTCACTAAGGGTGATAAAACCTCTAAATCGGAGATCAGCCGATGTAGAGTAACTCGACGGTAATCCTTCCGTTTTCAAAAATATCCGGTCTTCAACACCGGTCTTCGAATGCAATTCATAACGACGTATCACATATTCGGAATGGGTTATACGACCCCATGGTCCTTTCCCGGCTAACCCGAATAGTGAGCGATTATTCAAAAATAAGTGTGGCATTCAAATTCATCCAATTCACAACAGATACCATTCAAGGTAATTATTGATAGTCGGTTATTTAACTATCAATAAAGATGCGCAACATCATCAGATTCCAAATAATTTTCCAAATTATTTTATCTTCCAAAATATCTTTTACTAGATATAAAATTTTCCACACTTCAAAAATAAATCAACGTTTATTTTTTTCTAAACAGTTTCCCTTTCCTTTTATAAATTCCATAGTGAATTTATATTTCAAAAATATCTACTGATATACGATTTTCAAATCGATTTCAAATATATTCAATTTCAATTTACCTTTACAAAGATAAATTCTCAAACGTTCACTTCATATTGGAAAAGCAATTCCATACTTATTTAAAAATAAGTGTTTCACAAATCTATTTATTTTCAACATTTGAAAATATTCGATATACTTAAATCAAATTAAGTATATATTCATTCTTTAAGGAAAACATTCTTTTAACATCTATTTGAGTCAAAACGAATGTTGCGTAAAACATCGTTACGACGACTCGAAATCAATAGTATAGGGATTCGGAATTAAGATAGGTATATATAAATCCCAATACTATATAAAACATTTTCTTTCGAAAATCATTTACTATAACAACAGTGTTATAGTCCATATTTTCCTTATTTTTCAAAAACGCCTGTTTCAACAAGAACTGTTGAAATCTATGCTTTCGATTCATAATACATTTTAAAACATCTTTAAAATGTTTAACTTCATTTTTAATATTACTTCTTCAAAAATAAATCCATTTTACTAAACAATATATTCACTGTCCAAAATCGTGAATATAATTCACTTAACCCAATTTCAATCATTTCTACACATTTATTTCAAAGATAATTCGCTATCCAAAATCGCGAACATATCTTCTTTAATAACCTTCTAAATTTAATTTATCACATTCAATCCATTTCGAATTTATAAACACGTTTACAAATTCTATTTCTCTTTTTTATAACAACTTCGACTTATAAACCTTCTTTTATCAACTTCTATATTTAACTTATCAAGATAAGTGACTTTGGGTTTATAAACAACTTTTATAATTTTTATTCTATTTATACAAACTTCAGTACCAAATCAATTTCAATATTGATTTCTAATTTTATTTATCACTACTAAGTGAATTCCTTATTTTTCTCAAATTATTCAATATTCGGTTTTAAAATGGATTCTTCAAATTTAAAATCATTTTACATTGATTTCACAACTTATTTCAATTTACCAATTAAATTTCTAATTGGATTTCCAACTTATCTTCTTTTAAATAAATTCCTTTTTAAGAAAATAAATTTTTGTCGTTTCTTTCCATCTATTTAAAAATCCTAGGTTTAAATTAAATTCTTCAATTTATAATCACTATTTTACGAAATCCATTTATTTAACATTTTCACTTGATTCTGGAATTCATTCGATAAGATTATAAAAATTAACTTTTTATACTTTAAAAATTCCTTTCTTCAAAATTCCTTCAATTTCAAAAATTGATTCACTTAGAAATTTTCTACTTGAATTTCAAAAATTCAATTTCATTTATCTTTGGAATCCAATGGTGTCAAAACATCCATTCAGCTAAATTTTAGCTTTCAAACAATTTCCAGATATCAATATGATTAATAGCATCGCTATAATCATTCACAGATTCATATCACAATAGAAATAAATTCAATCAATGTGAGGGGTCCAGTTGGATCCCTCCAACCTGTTTTCCTGCATCCAAAGACGTCAGCACAATACCAATTCCGCTCCAGTACGGAATTATCGCGGTATATGGGTTTTATAAAAATCCGCTTACTAACGGCGCAATAGGGTCTCATCCGCTATACGAGGCGGGAAATCATCAATCCAATATATACATATGCCAATATGTATATATTGCTATATATATAGATATATCCTACTATATCTAATATCACATCCAATATAGCAATCAAATCAAGAAATAAATAACTGAAAATTCCACTTTCATTTTTTTGAGTGAGAAAAATCTCACCTTAGCTTTTTATTTTGCAACCCAATCCAATCCTTCTTTTGTTTTCTCGACTTTAACCTTGTATAAATAATTCATACACTTTATTAATATTCGAAAAAATCGAATAACAAATTTACATTTTGTAATTTTAATGATTCAATAATCTCATTTCAAACAAATTTTCCTTAACAAATTTATTTTGTACAGTATCTTTATCGATTTATGTAATAAGTTCATTTACAGATAAATCCTAATATTTTTTTCAAAATTAAAACTTCAGCAATTATCAAATCGATTTGCATGTATATTAATTTCCATTTATTTTAAACTGTAAACATTTATTTTCTGAAATAATCTTTCTATTTATATATATATATATATAAATATATTTTCTTTATTAACTTTAAATAAGAAATGGAACTTGCTTATATCTCACTGCAATCTTTTCTGTTTTTAAAAATATGGATTACATTTTTAAACTAGAATTCTTCCTGTTTTGAATATATACATCCACTGTACATATTTGAATTTATATCCAAATCTAAATTGAATTGGGTTGAAGAAAAGGCCACATACCCAAATCGAATGCAGCACCAAGTCGAAGCCTCGAACCCTAATTCGCGCCATCATCGCGACAGCCCACATCTTCGAGCACGAGAAACCCCTCATGAGCCACTGCTTCGCCTTCCAGAGATCGCCGCCGCTTCCCCAGTAATACTCGAACTCGAGCTACCCCATTTCACCATCGCGAACGAACCACGATTGACCACTGCCTCGCGTTGGTATCGATCCAATAATCGCGATCGACACTGACCCCGTGCCCTCCACTTCGAACGCAAGCCATCGCCATACAGCTCGAGATCCTCGCGAAACCCACTTGAACTCGTGAATTCATCTCCACTGTCGCGCGACTCGAGCACGCGGTTCCCCTCCGGTCGCAATTCGATTTGAGTTCGAATTTAATTTCGTAGTCTTTTTTTTTATATATACTGGGAAGAAAGGCCACAGCCATTTGATTTTGTTTTAGAATAAATGAAACTGAGAGGAGGAACGATTTTATTATCTGTCTGGAAATCAAAACTGGAGGGGAATATTAAAAATCGAAAGGAGGATGGTTGGCACGATTTAGCTCCATGATATTTGGCGTGAGTTAAGGGAAGAAGACGTGCTGCTGATGTTTGACAAATTTTAAGTTTTAAATTTTAAATTGAATTCAAATTGATTTCGACGCGTTTTCTCGCCGTACGATCATGTATTAACTCCAAAAAATACGAAAATTGAAATCCGGTAATAATTCAATATTACGGACCCAATGGAACTGGTTTCGTCGAATTCCGAGACTGTTTGAAAAATGACTACTTTTAAATATCGGTTAAACGATATAAATTTCAAAACTGATCAAATCAATTCGAAATTGGATTCTGAAGCTTCAATCATCTTCAGAATTTTCAATACGAGTTTTATAAGCTTTCGAAATATTTTTCTTCAACTTTAAATTGAAGATTCAAATTTTTATCCAGTTTCAATAGATTAAATTTTATAATTTAATCGCCAAATTCAAAGTTATTTTCGGGATACAAATTAAATCATCGTTCAAATATTTAAAATTAATTAAATATTTCCAATTTAATTAGTTCAAAATTCTGGGTCGTTACAAGAAGTGTACTGAATTAAATTGCAGTTGTTTTGGCTTGATGAGATAGATGAAGAACCGAATTGCTTTAGCTTTGAAATGCAGGCCATGGTTTGAATTAAATGTATTTCGTCTGAACATGAAGCAACCTTAACATGAAGATGTACTGGATTGACAAACTGACCTTAACGGTATAGTATAACTCTAAATAAGAATGAATACAACAATGACCTGAACAAGGAACAATGAAACAAACTATGTTTGCAGCTGGAATATCACACTCAGTTTGCACCAAAATTTGGCAGATTCATTCAGAAACCACTTTCCACGTGCAAGCCACAGATGCTTCCAAAGGATTCCAAGTCATACCAAATTGTTTATTTAACCGGAATATTGAGTTTTGGCAGTGCACAGATTGTCACCAACTTTACTGGGAGGTATATAAACATACACACACACACACTCTCTCTCTCTCTCTCTCTCTCTCTATTTTTGCCAATATAGGTTCATTTCCCTTCAAGTTTTGTAGCAAATATATTACATATGTTTCATTTGAACTACTGCTTGGCATCGTGTATCAGAAGTTGCAACTCTTCGAATGTATGACATTAAAATTAAACAATATTGCATAAAATTGGGAATTGTGGAACATATAATCTATAACAATTCTCAAATATTGTTTTCTTAGGGTACTCAATACCAGAATGCGGTCGAGAAGTTTGTTACAATATGCAAGCTAAACGATGATACCGTGTCAGGCTAGATCAGATCAATATGTTCAAAGCAAACCCTTACAGAATGTAGTGGATGCGACTGCCATCAAATATTTTTGCTGGTTTTCCATATTAAAATTAAACATTTTATTGTTTATGTTTACAATCAACATAATCTTCTTCAAAACTAAGATGTTGTAATATATTCACTATGATCATTTTTTGCTTTACAGCCATAGATATGGTCGGAGAAGTAATTGATATTGGTCCTGGAGTAACTAGTTTTAAGGAAGGCGATGAATGTTTTCCATTCTTAATGTCACGGTAAGAGCTAATAATTGCACACTGTCTCCCTCCTTATGTTTAAGTTTTAGTTAATTAAAATAATAATAAACAATAGTTTGAATAAATTAACTAAGTTTTATAAAAATTAACTAAGTATTAAAATAATTAACAAGTTTATAATAATAATAAAAACAAGTTTTATAAAAAAATTAACTAAGTTTATAATAATAATACTAATAGTAAATAATAAACTATAATTTGATAAAAATTAACTAAGTTTATAATAATAATAAAAAATTACTAAGTGAACTATGTTTCATCTCTACTATTAATAAAGAGAATTCAATCAACATGATTTACACTGCGTCCTTTTGAAATTCCAAAATTACCACAATTCATTAATAGAATCTCACCACCCTTTTGACCTACCCACCAACGGAATTTTACTTTCAATTTGTCATTGATATCACCAACAAAACAACTTGAAATGTGTGAAAACCCACCTTCCTAATCCCAAGGAATGACACTTAATACATCCTCGGTATTCGTGTGCTGTTGCCCAAGCATCCGAAAGGTATGTTGTCTTGGGGTAAAATAAGGAACATAACAAGACAGAATAGATAAACCTCACAGGGGAATGGTTACATATAATATAAAATGATATAGTACAAAGGTTACTCCTTATAAGGAGTTATCAGGGTTATATAAAAAAAATACTACATCTAACAGATTGATAGCTATACATTCTGACTTTTCATTTTTAAGCTACAAAATACACCTACATGATCATACAATGGAAATAAATAACTAGATAACTAAGGAGCCGCCTGCTCGATCACCGTCTTCAAAGAGCTCCAAACAAAACTTGCTATTCTTGGACTACCCAAATATAATTGAGTACCTGAGAGTTTAAGGAAGATAAACAACTCGGGTCAGACAAAATGTCTGGTTTGAGTAAAACTATGAAACAAATGGGGTGAATTTAAACAATAATATGTAGGACCACGCCGCTAATGTGGAATGGGGTTTCTCCCACATAAACAACAACCAAACATAACAAAAATGGATATGAACAATAAGGAACAAATCCAAACATAGATGATGGGTACAATTAGTATAACATTCAAACTTGAAAGAATGGAAATAGTCTGAATAAAAATCCAAATTGGATAGAATGGATAAAACAAGACAACAATCCAAACTCGATAGAATGGACTAAACAGGATAACTATCCATACTCGATAGAATGGACAAAACCAGTAATTGAACAGCGCGAAGAGTGGTTGACTCTTCCCGTTGTAATTAAAGAAAACAGATTCAAAGGTTCGAATCAAATAAGAAAATGAAAAATTTTCAACAATGACTAGGAGGGCGTGCCCCCGTTACCGAAAGTACACCTCTAGAAATATACTTGAGAACTCTGATGGCTCTCGAAAACCTCCAAGCTGGACCCCGCCAACTATTATCGAATATCCGAGTATTTTACATCTCAATGTGCAACACCGAATCGAATCTAGAGTGGATGTGAAAATACCCTAATGGGAGAAACCCCACAAAGCTTGGCCCCTACTCGCCCTTTGGGTTTAGTCATTTCCGACAAAGGATAACAAAGCTCAAGTGAGCAACACATCGTCTTAGAACGACGAAATACAAAGAAGGCTGAGGTAGCTGATAGTTGGGAAACCAATTATCGAGGATATAAAATGATCATATATGGAAATAAGTCTTGTGTACTTATCACCACTCATCGAATTCCAACTCGTACTATTTCTTGGTTAACAATAATATCGGACAAGTCAAGGTAGTGTTACCTCAAAGTCATGTCTCACGATTATTTTTAACTTTCGAAATACAGACAAGTCTACTTCTTCGACGTTTAGTGCTAAGTATACAAATAAATCATTCCCATATAAGTGAATCGATTTACGGAAATTAATTCATTTCCATAAACGAATCAAACTTTTTCTTTTAAAAACCCATCGTGTTTGGCCTCACATTACAAGTATTAGCTTTAAAACACTTTGTTAAAAGAGTTCACTAACTTCAAAACATCATTTTAAAAAGGATTTAATAACTTAAAGCATCTTTATTACATTGATTAATTTACTTTAAACTTCATCACACAATTTGATTTTTGAACCTCAAATGACTTTAAATAATAAAAAGGGTAAACCACTTTAAACCTTATTAATCCAATTAATTAGAATATAATTAATTAAATTAATGAATAATTAATTATCATTATTTAAATGAATAACAAAGCCAAAACATCCTTGTTACTTTGATAAATTCACTTTGAAACTTCGTAAATTAAGTTGATTAATTAACTCCAATAACCTTTAATTAAAAAGGATAAATCGCCTTTAAAACATCATTAATGTAATTAATAGTATTTAAATATAATTAATTAAATTAGTTAATTAATAATTAAATATCATTATTTTAAAATGATTAATCAATTTAAACCATCATTAAGGAAAGATTAATTAAAGTTAAAACAAGTTGATTTCCTTTTAAAAGTCATTAATTAAAAAGATTAGTTAATTTTAAAACATCATTAATTGATTAATTAACTTTAATACATCATTTTCAAAAAATTAATTATCCTTAAACATCATTAAATAAAATGATTAATTAAATTTAAAACATCATTAACTAAGAAATTAGTTAAATTTAAAACACATCATTAATAAGTTAATTAGTTAACCTTAATCCTTAATTAATTAATTAAATTAAATAATCATTATTAAAATAATTAATTATTTTTGAAAACATCATTAATAAATTTTTTTCTTAACTTGTAAAACAATTCCAAGCATGAAGATGAAACCAAATGGTTTGATAAGAAGTGATTTTCCGAAAGTGCCGATACAGCGATTATCGCTATAAGAGTAGTTCGGCAAACAAGTTTATAATATTATCAACACAACCAAACATCACATGCCAATGGTTTAAGCATACATACAACAAGTATTCCTAGGCAATAAATATGAACATGAATATAGTTTTAAAACTTTGGCTTTTGTGGGTAAAATTTTACTTACTAACTAGTTTGCTAACTAACATTTACTTAACATGTTTGCATCCATCACACATATATATTTCCAAACCAAACATGAACAACTTCACATCATATCCAAACCAAGCAAGCAATATATATCACAATGTAATTAAAGTAAAATATTTCCCAAAAAAAGTTAAGAGTTTTACTCACCAAATATTTTAAGAAACTTGAAATAAACTTTAAACTTGTAGAGGTTGGAAACCACCAAAAATCTACTCGAAAAGGGTCATATTCTCCTTGGTTTTTAGACATGTTACACTCGGAATTTGATAAAGTGGTTAAAAGGAAATTTTTTTGAAATTCTTTCGTCTACAATTTAAAAAAAAGAAACATTCAATTATGATTTATGTTGAAGAAAATATGGTCGAAATAATAATGACCATTTTCGGACTTGGAATTCTGGGTCGAAAAACACTCCTTAAACAATTGATATTTTGACATAGCAATTCTCGAAATTTGTAGAAGTGGTCAACATAAATGTTGTAGCCACTGGAATTTAACATGGTTTAAAAAAAAGAGAATCTTGATTGGAAGTAGTTTGGAGGAAGTTATGGCCGAATGAATTGTGAGGAAAATGGAGATGTTTTTAAAATAAAAAGTAGGAGATTTAACAAGTTTGAAATTATTTTATAAGTTTTAAACTTGGATTTTTAAAAACTTAAAATTATGAATGGAAACCATTAAAAGGTTTCATAAAGCTTTTAGGAAGATGAAGACTTTTGAAAAAAAAAGGAAAAAGTGAAAAGAATAAGGAAAAAGAAAATGGAGGAAAACTTTTATATAAAATGCATAAATAGAATTACCATTATACCCTTGTCCTTTGCCCTCCATTCACATGTGTCCACCTCATCATCAAGCCTCCCTCCCTTTGTACTCAAGCCACCATAGCCTCCTCCCCCTTCAAATCAAAGCCAACATGCCATAAATGCATGTACTTAATGTTTAAACATGTTTCCATGATGTGATGTTTACTTTTATATAATTTTATATTATATTATCTTAAGTATAGATATACATACAGACACTTAACTAATGCATACATGAACACATACATATCCTAATTTATTTCTAAATGAATATGTATATACTTATGCTATTTTGATTACAACATTCCAAAACAACTTTTATACGATGAAACATCGAAAATTCGGAAAACGGTTTCCAGTCACATTATCTGTTTTTCATCGAACTAAATATTTTTGTAAACTAAATTTGAAAACTATCTTATTTTCAATATTTATTATTTAAAATTGTTTTTATTTCAATTATAAAACATATTATTTGAATATTTAAAATTAATTAAATATTCGGAAATTAATATAGTGAAATTTCGGGTCGTTACAAAATGTGTTGTGACTACAAAAACATTTGCACTTAAAACATACATCCATCCAAGGTAAACATCTTTGGATATTAGATGCACGTACGTGCGTTGTAAACTAGTAATTAATATTAATAACAACAATATTAATAATAACAACAATAATAATAACAATAATAACAAAACTAAGTTTATAAAATTAACTAAGTTTTATAAAAATTAAATTAGTGTATATAAAGTAGCAAAGTTTATACTAAAAATAATAAATTAACTAAATTTACAGTAATAACAATAAATTAACTAAGTTTATGAAAAAAATTTAAGTTTGAGATAATTTATAAAAATTAACTAAGTTAATAAAGATTAAATTTGAGATAATTTATAAGTTTAAGTTAATTAAAATATAAGTTATGACATTTTAAGTTTTAGCAATTTAGATAATTTATAAGTTTAATAATAATAATAATAACTAAGTTTTATAAAAAATAAATACATTTATAATAATTAAATAAGTATTATAACAATTAAAAAGTTTATAATAATAATAAACAAAGTTTGATAAAATTAATTAAGTTTGATAATGAATTAACCAATTTTTATGAAAATTAAACTAATTTTTACAAAATTTAACCAAATTTTTAAAAGTTAACTAAGTTTTATATAATTTAACTAAGTTCCATAAAAATTAAATAAATTTATGCAAATTAATTAAGTTTTATTAGAATTTAACTAAGTTAATAAGTTTTATAAAAATTAAATAAGTTTATTATAAAAATTAACCAAGTTTTATAAATATTTAACTAAATTAACTAATTTTTATAAAATTTATTTAAATTTAATAAAAGTTTAACTAAGGATGTTTGATATATTTTAAATACGTAAAACAATTTCGTAATCATTTGTTGATTGTTAAACTTGTCTACAGGTAATTGGCTTTTTAGAAGTAAAGTTGTAACGACCCGGAAATTTTAACGATTTTTAATAACATAATTAACTAAAAAATTTCATGAAAATATATAATATAATTTTAGAAATGAAAATTTGATATTTGGTATGCGTCTATTGAAGCATAGCAAGTGGCCGGTTTTCATTTGAAAATTTAAAAGTTTGTTCAGTTGTGAAATTTTCAATTTCAATTTAAAATCAGTTAATATTTGATGAAAATAAAATATTTTGAAACCTGAATATTTTACATCATAAACTTTTAAATCATTTTATGAGTGAGACGTCGTATTTCGTTTCGTCAAATTTGGACTGCTCTAGCTCCGTTTATATTATTTACGGCGTTTTAACAGTAGTTTTGGCAGTGAATATCGACTTTTGATAGGATGGTCTATCGCTAATATTTGTGTACCATTCTGTTCGTCTCGTCATGCTAATCTCCGTAGTATATTCATTTGTGTATTTCGACGTCCGGTGCACGGCGGAATCTGTGAAACGGTTAGCCATATTGGTACCCATTTTGTGCCTTTTTGTTTCCTATGTCCTTTCATTACCTACCGTTTAAACTAATAGCCATCAGCCATTAATATTTTTTGCTATTGACTATCAATATTCCCTATCTTTAATATAATTTGTGTTGTTCCAATTTCCTCCGGTTCAATTCTCTTTCCCCTCTGCATTTGTTTCTTCATCATCAAAAAAAAATGTTACGCATATATATATATTTTTCTAAACCTATTTGCATTCTTCGTTCCATTTGCTCGAGACCTACCTGAAAGTTTTATAATTCTTGCCCGAAGCAAACCCACACCCATCTCCGCTAGCAGCCTAGTTCGCCATGCACCCTCCACCCATCCTCCTTCCTGACCTTCACCGCTCCAACCTCCCACCCACGTCTCCAATAGCCACCACTTCCCTCTCTCGTCTCCTTTATTTTGATTGAATCCACCGACCTTGCATTCCCCATGACATCCCACTGACATCCGCCTTCCGCCTCGACCACTGCCTCCGCGTCACACCTCCACACTCCTGCCGAACTGTTGCAGCCAACGTCCTTCCACATCGCCTCACAACCCTGAGCGACCACCATAGTTTTCCTCCGAGCTCACCACTTTCCACCGCCGACATGTGCCTCTTCCACCTTTCGTTTCCCATTGCCATCAGTCAGCACCTCAAACCTGCCTGCTCCGAGCTGAATCAGCTTGCCATCACCGATCGCCACCTCCCACTGCCATGATCCCATATGTGACATCCCTTCTCAAGCAGCAGCTCGACCTCCACCATCTTCCCACCTTCCTCTTGCCGTGTTAGCAGCCCACTAACAGAACCCACATGACATCACCGCCCATCCACCATTAGCCGAGTCCATCCATCTCCCTCACCACACCCTCACCTTCCCTCCTCCCTCCAGTCGTGCAGCCATCACCCAGAAACCGAAGCCACCATCACCCAGAAACCGTGCAGCCCTCCCTCCGCCTTAGCTTGACAGCTTCACCACCTTCCACGTCCATCACCCTACACCTACTCGTCCTCCTTCCTTTGACCGTTTGCCTCAGCCACCTTGTAACCTCTCTGGCCGAAACCCTCCCCTAGCCTTTCTCTTATCTTATAAAAAAAGATATATAATATGTTTAAAGTGTATATTTAAATTTATGTTAATATTTTAAAATAGTTTTTTTGTAATAGCTTTAGTATATATTATATTTAAATATTCATTTGGAAATTTTGAAAAGAAATATATGGGTTTTATAATTTTTGACTTGAAAAGAAATATATATTTCATATGTATATTTTTGTTCCACTTATATCAAGTTAATTTTTGATTTGTTTTTCATCAATGCCAAGTTATCATCTTTGTTTTCATCAATCTCGAGTCTACCTTGCTTTGCTTTGGATTGGTCGATTGTCGAGTTCGTGATTGGTAGCTTGTTGTGTTGTCCATTTTCTCTAGCCTCGAAAGGTGAGCGGTCACTCACGATTAACATTCATTTGTTAGTAAATTTAATACACATGAAATGGCGATTTAAATATGTTGTTAAATTTGAATTGTTAGATAGTTAATTATTGAATACGATATGTTAATATTTTAAATTGTTCACTTGTATAAATTGACACCATAACATGTTGAATAAATATCAGATTTAAATCGTTAATGATGATATATGCTTGAAATTTATATGTTATGATATTCTATTTTATTGTTCTCACTCTGCAAGTTCCTTGTTAGTTTAGAGATCCCTATGGGTTGAAATGATACATACCCAAACGATATTTTAGATTAGGGAAAATCGTTGTGGGTTGAAATGATAAACCCAAGCGATTTTATTAATTTTAAATTTTGGGATTGCGGGTTGAAATGATATATACCTGTAAATATTAAATTATTGCAGATTGAAATGATAAATATCCGCGTCACTTGACCATAGGTTAGAAAATTATATATGGACACCGTTGGTCTATTATTAAATGATTTCCAAATTTTTGAAAAGGAAAATATATGTGTTTTGAATTTAATATTGATTTTAAAATATAATGTATAAATATTTTATTTTAAATATGTGTTTTAAGTTGAATATTGATTTTTAAATATAATATAAAGATTTTATTTATTTTAATATATGTGTAAATTTAGATTTTTAAATTATATGTTTGGAAATTTTAAATTTATAAGTTAAGTTTTGAAAATGTTAATTTTAAGATTTTACTTATAATTTTATTACTTTTAAATATATAATAAAATTTAATAAGAATTTAATTTAACTTATATATATATATATAATATGTTTAAATATTTATTTAAAATTTATATTAATACTTTTAAATAGATTTTATAATAACTTTAATAAATTAAGGTTGAAAAGATAAATTAAATTTGGTTTGTAATTTAATTTGTTTAAGAATTGTATTTAAATAAGAATTGAATTGAACTTAGTAATTTTGAGATTTTAAAGATTTGATTTTTATAACTTGATAACTAGATTTTGATTAAAGGTGGTTAAATGTATATTTTCAAATTTAAATAAAATTAAAATTGAATATTTAATTTTGATTTAATTTTGTAATTTGAGATTTTATTTAAATGTTATAAAATGATTAAGTGAATATTTTCAAATTTAAATATGAATTAAAATTGAATTTTGAAATATAAATGAAATTTATCAAATTGAGTTATTATAAATTGTTTGAATATTTAAACTTTGAAATCTTGAATTGGAAGTGGTTTAAATTTGTAGTTGAAATTTGGATTCGAAATCGATATAAATTAAAAATGGTTTTAATGAGAATTTGAATTGAACTTTTTATTCTTTTTTTAATTGAAATTGATGAATGAGATTGATTTAAATTGAAAACTTGAACTAAAGTTGATTTGAATTGATTGGTGAAATTGGAAGAAACAATTCTAATTTGAAACTATTTTCGATTTAAACTCTTTTAAATCTATAAACTATTTTAATATATATTATTTTAAATTTATAGACAATTTTAAATATATATATTTTAATAGATAAACTATTTTTAATATATAAAATATTTTAATCTATAACCTATTTTTATATATAAACTATTTTCAATATTTAAACTGTTTAAGTTGGAACTGTATGATATAGATTTAATGGATTTAAATGCGAATATTTTAATATGATGGTTTAAACTATTTTGTGGTTATGATTTTGGAAATGAATATGTTTTCGAAAGTGAATATGATTTCGAAAGTGAATATGATATTTTGATATGAAGTATGAACTATTTGAAATGTAAAATGACAATGGTGTGAAATAAGCGTTTGGTTGTTAAAGAGACCAGGATCGGATATTGTCATACTTTCTACCAATATCGAAAACCACTTTAACAACTGTGTACGTGGTGGAGATTCCAGGACGAAGTAGGATGGTTTGGCGAACGTCTATATGAGGTATGAACGTAGCCCTGACTCCCGCGAGTCAGCTTGATGTGACTATAACAGAAGCCACGCCGGGCCAAGTAAGGTCGCACCTCCGATCGAGCATGCTTCTTCGATACCATTCTATTACTTTATGATTTGATTGGGTGCACCTTTGATTATGGGAGTGTGTCTCGAGGTGGGTGGTAGTAGCTGCTATGCGTTACCACCAGTCTGGATCTGCAAAATGGTAGTATCCTACCCTGGGCAGAGCCTTGCGTGCCTTGTCACATGCCTTATCGCGCCCACTACGAGTTTGATTTGTACCATACCTATGAAGTGCCCTCTGATAGCCCTCCACTTTACGGAGGAATTACGGTACTGTATAGATTACGGGAATACATTAAAATGTGTTAAGGGGGATATGGGTAATGCCTTAACGCTATTTTAATATATTACTTTACTATAGACATTATCTATGTAGCATATTGTACTATGTATGTAGATAGTTCCACGGATCCTTAAGGGATGGAATCCCAACATCCTTTAAGTTATATTGTATTTCACTTGGACATTTCACTTGAATTGATTTACTAGTATAAGAATGTTAATCCTGACTCGAGTGTTTTGTGTTTTGCTTTATGCTTGGGTCAGACTGAGTGTCACAGCATTTGAGACTCACCTTTGGAGCTTGGAGTTCTGCTTGGATATCTTCTATGTATTCAGCTTTTCCAGTTATTTTAGTTATTTCCAGTTGTCTATGTTCAGACTTGTCATTTGCTTTTATATTGTTGACTTCTATGTACTTGGGATTTACAGTTATATTTGTTTAGACTCTGATGTTTATGTAGTAGCTTCATGAACTACTATTTATCTATTCCGCTGTTTAGTGTTATATTACTCTGTGTCTATGATTCTGTGATTTATTTTATTTACTTTATATGCTAAGTTTTACGAAATAAAAGCTAACAATATGTTGTTTTGAGCAATTCAAGTCTGACATGAGTGGATGATTGTCGATTTGAATGGTTCGAAATGGCAGGTCGTTACAAAAGACCAATTGCAGCAAAGAATTGTGGGTAAATAAGTAATGAACATGGCTTTAATTGTTATATATATATAACAATTTGTTAGTACTTGTGTAAACTTATTTATGAATGGTTATGGATTTTATGTGAATTTTCTCATTTTGTCAAAAACTATTATCGAAATGGTTATGGATATCATATTTGATTATGTGATTAACGTGTTTTTTCAATTATTTGAATATGATGATTATGTGATTGATTAATTTATTATTGGTTTGAATACGGCAATAATGTGATTGATTGCCAGTTTTAATAAGACATTATGCTAGTAATGGCTGGAAATGATACAAGTCCTTAATAGAAAACGGTAGCATGTATGGTATGCTGAATACGGCAATACGAATTTCGTAGCATCGATAAAACGGTGCCAAAACTTTTAATAGCGTTTCGGTAAACACTACGATACGACATGCTACTAAAAGGCTAAAACTTTTTGTAGCGTTTCTAAAACCCTACAATATGTCAAGTTTTCGTAGCGTTTTCTACAATGCTACAAAAAGTTTCAGACTTTTAGTTGCATGTTGTATCGTAGTGTTTACCAAAACGCTACTAAAAGTTCTGGTAGTGTTTTTCCAATGCTACGAAAGGTCTTTTCTGGTGTAGTGTTCAAAATATCTAAAGTAGATAACCTTCTATACTTTACTAAAATCATAGATATTCAAAGTGCATCCATAGCAACTATCGCTATATGGATCGTAACTTTTAAAACTTTGCTTTTATAAATCAAATAGCTTTTAAAACACATTTCTTTCTATATTTTTAAACCACTTTAATACCTTTGCAAATAGGTTTGAAAAACCATAAAGTCGAGTTTGGAAATAATTTCAAAACGCCTTTAGAAATCAAACGACAAAGTCACATAAAAGAGATTATAGAAATCCAATGTTGCATTTTAAAACATCTTTGAAGATCCAAGTAGAAAAAATATTTCAATGGGAAATTAAAGTCATTAATCACCATAACAAATTTAAAAGGTTGTAAAGGGGCTTCGAGGCTACATTAGCACTTAACAATGCTACTACTACCTTTTTCACTAAAAAGGTTCAACTTTTAAAAACATGTCAATGGTTTGCATACAACATAGCCAAGCTACCAAGTTTTTGGCATTCAACAACTTATACAACAAGTATATAAACGAAATAAAAATCAACAATGGTAAGGAATCCATTACGATCCCTCTACAAGATCAAATCTTTCGAAGTGTATTCACTGCGACATATTCGCTATGAAACACTTCGACTTCCATTTCCTTTCTTTTGTCCCCTGCAAAAATGCTTATGTATGTCATCTACTTCTGATTGGAAATCAAATCCAAACATAACATAAGCAATTCGCATATACAGATACAACAATATACACAATAATTATTACACTATTTTCAAAATTATTTCAAAGTGAGATACCTCATTTTAATTCTCGACCAAGCTTTGCCAAAGTGCTAACACTTCACCCTACAAGCAAACAAACACCTCCACATCACTTCCTCTCCTTACTAGCTTGGCCAAGCGCATAAACCCCCTAGGTTACTCACTGCCATAACTCGATCAAAGGGAAAATGCTCCAAAACATACGACTTTGAGAAGGTGATGATGTTAACAATATTATTTCAAGTTTATTTAATGATTTAGAGAGGAAAGAGTGTGTTTTTGAAGAGTTTTAACTTAAGAAAATAAGAATGAAGAAGATGAAGAATAGATGATCAAAGAAGAGAATGGAAAGGCAAAAGAGAAATGGAAACAAAGGGTGCACTTATATAGAATTTTGGAAAGTGGCAAATTACTTCACTTACCCTTTCACCAAATTACCTAACTACCCCTCCACTACCCTTCCATAATAAGCTTCCTCCATGTGCTACCCATGTGCTAAAGTGCTTTCCATCATATCATAAAAAGAAGCAGACAAATCCATGCAAGGCAAAAAGTCCACTTAAAGTAAGGAAGAAAAGTCTTTTTCTATCACTTAATTCTTTAATTACTTTAAATTAACCCATTAATAAGTAAAAATGTTTCCTTACCTATTACATGTATGTGTTCAAATGTAAACTAGTGTACACAACAAGTTCAACAACTTTTGTTCGATGAAAAATCGAAAATCCGAAAAAAGATTTTTTGGTCACATTTTCAATTTTTCTCCGAACAAATTATTTTTGTAAACAAACTTTCAAAATGAGTTCATTATCACTTTTAAATAACAACAATGAGTTATTTAAGCTTTTAAATTAATTATTGAACTATTTAAAATTAGTAAAATATTCGCAATCAAAGCGATAAAATTCTGGATCATTACAGATGCCATGTCACGATTGAACTATAATCAACGTGGAGTATCTATATTGAAGTTCAATCGAACTCTCAACTTGAGAGAACTGTGTAATATTCGCACTTTGAGATTCTCTATTTGTCTTAGTTATATTAACCAACAAAAAACTCTCGAGTGAGTTATTCCATAGTTATCAATAACTATCAGTACGTAACCTCTTGGTGCCCCCAACAGCCATTAGTGCTATCTTGTCTAACATTTGGAAAGCGTTACATACTCTAGGCTCAGTGGATGTATCGATATCCTTTCTCAAAACACTTTGACGTGTAATATTTGAAATAATATGTTATTTTTAATGTGACAAATTTCTCATGATTACAATACATTGTAATTACTATCACATAACATATCATCTAATGATTTCCTATTTAATATGCATAAATTAAATAATTAATTAACATATCACAATATGAGAAGTATATATTAGAAAGAAAACACCTTTAATTTTGAACAAGCTTGGTTATCGAGTTAAATATATGTAAAATATTACATAATTTCCCTTAGGGTATAACCTTAACTATCAATCTTCTACTTTCACTTTGGGTCAATTAAGGAATATTATTCCAAATCCTTCGATTGATTTTCTTGGAAATTAGTCTGGTCAATCTCTTAGTAAATGGGTATGTTATAGTATTTTAATTATTTACTTCATCAATTAACTCTCTTTGATGCTGATAAACTACCTTTATCATGTACTTTTTGGAGTATGTTTCTTGACTTCGAGTGAGCATTAGTTTCATTCACGGTGTATTACAATATTGTTATCTTATAACAATGTCATGAGATTCTCAACATTTCGAATCACCCCTAGCTCCGTTCTAAATTTGTGCATTTATTTATACTTCTTTTATTGCATTATTATTCAATGTAACGTACTTAGCCTTTGATTAAAATTACCACTACTTATTGTTTGGAACATTTCCAACTTATAGTTGTTATTTTAAGATTGAACATGAATTTAGGACTGGCATACTCTACTCATCTTCACTTATAAAGTTCTAGTCTACGCATTCTCTTATACATGGTTTGTTGTTTCTACGCATAAGGAACCCATCTTGCATGCTCCATATTAAACAATTTAATATAGTATATATACACATCATTTGGGACATACCTAACATCCTTTTATGTTGATTATAAAGGATGTCAATTTCAAATCCAATATCGAGTATTAAACAACCAAAGTAAAATGACTTTAACACGAGTACATCATTAGCAATCATGAGTCTGTTTTTGCTTATAGTTTTAAAATATTTTAGTACCTTTGTAATTTATAGACACACGCTTCCTTTGCATTTTGACTAAAATTCAAACTGTTTAATTTTCCGTTAAAACTTTTTCTCAACTCTGATGCTTGTTGAATGACACTTTTCTTATCATTTCTTAGATCATACCCAACACTCACAAACTTAGTTATCGCTCCCGCTAACTTCAAGACATTTTGTTATTAAGCATAAACAACATATTCTGAATCGTTATTTAGAAATTCTATTTCAACATACATACATACATACATATATATCAAAACTTAAAATAATATCGAGAGATAATTTTGTGAGTAAAATCCGAATTAGTTTAACAAGTTTAATGATGAATCTGTTACATTAATTCCAACAATTCAAATTTACGATGTTATTCTATCAACAAAGCTTATCATATTCCGACTACATTGGTCTTCTTCTCGGAAACATTTTCATGATCGATGAATCATATTACTGGGTACAACTATCAAAATTGTCTTTTTATAAGGTACTTGGAAACCATTCAAGAATTGCGCATCATGCCATATGGTAGATTCAATACTCTTAATGACTTATTGATAACAGAGGAAACACTTTTCTCAACATTGATAAGAAAATCATAGATTCTCTTTAATATGTGAGATATTATCAGACATTCTAATTAGTTTTATCTATTTAGGCTAGTCGATTTCATTTCACCCTTTGTAATCAGTTTTATCTTTGGGTTGTATCCAAATTCATTTTACTACTAATAAATTCTAAAAGAAATTCCTTTGTCATGAAGTCAGTGTTTCTGAAACAATAATTATTTCTCAGAGCAATGGAATTGGTATTCATAAATGTTATATGAATTGCCTATATTTATGTATTAAAATTGATTTGGTTTTAAGCTTATAAAACTTATCTTCATAACATAAATTTATAAATCAATATTGATCAGTCCCAAACTCATTTGGGGTGGTCCACACAAGATCCCTCGTGACATGTATTATGTGCAGTCTGTCAATTCACACAGCTTGTCAACTCCTTGACCTAGGACATGTAGGGTTTGTTGTCAACTCTTATCTTGTATGATCTCATAAACTATGCTTTAGATGAAATTTATTTTAACCTTATGTACTTACACTTTAGTACACAATGTTACAAAAAGGAGTTAACTCAACTTCATTCATCATTAGTCGTGCTTCACACAACAAAATCCGATTACTTCTTATCTATACATCACTATGTAGCATAACAAGGATTGACTTTTGAGATCGAATCTTATTAGTTTTTAGGTATATATAGATTCTTTCCAATACACTCGTTTAGTCTATCATCTCAAATTATTTTATTTCCTTTGCATGTCATGTTTTCTACTTCCATTCCATATTCAATAACTTTATCATAAATACATTGCTTATGCATTAAATACAAATGTTCTTTTCTATGATAATTCATCTGTTAATTGAACAAAGTAGGTGGATCTGTTTTGGTATTGTTAGACATTTTTCTACATACATCTTTATGTATTAGTCCGATGGGTTCACTAACTCTTTTTTTTGCTCCCACTAAATGGGTGCTTCGCCCTTAATCTTCTGAGATATAATTCATTAGTACCATATGATTTCTAATCATATGATTTAAAGAATTATTCCTCTATGATACGGTTTAGTCCATAATCCCAAAATTAATTATTAATTTTTTTGGATACTTCTGTGTTATGTGGCTAATGCAATAAATACTGTTATTCTAATGGATTTATTTATAACGAATATTCAAACTATTCAGCAAAATAAAACTATATTTATTTTCAATTGATACTGAAGACATATTTTATTTTATAGATAATACTTGGTATATTTACAAAAAAATTTATTTTATTTTCATGCATCCATTAATGAATATTATATGGTATATTCCCACTATTTCCGCATTACTATAATAGCGTATAAAATATAAAGCTTTACTTAAATACTTGTTATGGGCTATTTATTTCTTTTACTTAACTAGTTTGCAATCAAGAATTTTCGATCAAATACCTTAAACTCATAGAAAAAACCTTTATAGAAAACAATTTTCAAAATTATAACACAATTTAAATATTAATCACAATTCTCATTCTATATTAAGTATCTTTTAGTATTTTATACAATTCTCATTTCTGATGTCCCTTTATGAAGAGAGGTGACCATTCACTCTCCTCATCCCGACTGTGCCTAAGTTACATGCACTTTCGTACATCCATTTTCCTTTCCAAAATGGTTGAACCATTCAAAGGACATCCTTATTGTAATCAATCATATTGAATACATGATTTTTCATTATGGTTTATTTGCTTATTTCCAATGAACTAATATGATTGAAATTTCATTCCTTTTGAACCATGACCTTTCACCATATAACATTTATATATGATCCAATATGGATCAAATATCCATATTCTTATATTGCTTAAATGTTCAAAACTCGTAAAAGATGGTGCATAGTCTCGAACTAATAAACTCTTAAGCGATCGAGGCATAGATATTTAGAGTTTCTATAAATTGGGTCTTACATGGGTTTTGAAGTGACAACATGTCAAAAGATTTATTGTTAAGTGTATTTGATATTTATGTCAATCTTAATTTAATTCATTTTTATATTTTAACTGATAAACATTTCATTAATTATAATGATTATACAAAATTATCTAAGTAGATTACTTTAACTTCTATAGCAATATTCTTACAATATTAGAAAAGTTAAATATTACCATTTCATTTTTTAAATAAGGCTCCCACTACATTTCATGTTTCTCGGAATCCTAAGAAAAACATAGAAATCTTTTGATTTCTCTACTAGGCATTAGAACTTGTTTGCCTTGGGATTCTGAAATTGAGGAATATGAACAAATCATAGACCTGCAAGTGATGGATAACACTTTATTGCATTATATACAAGTCCTAACCCATGGTTTTTGTCTTAATCTCATCTCAACCTTGAAGAATATGAACAAATCGAAAGAGAATATTCACTCGTACCCACCATTTCATGACGGCTTAAGTATAATGCATGTACCATGAGGAATATCAACAAATGCATGCAAGCATCTTACCTCATCTAGTCAATATACTAATAGAAAATAAGATCTCTATCTTGAGGAACATCAACGAATAAAGAATGCAAGTAATCTATTAGTATATAAATGGTAGAGGACAATTTATATATTAAGAATTCATAATCTTTAATGCACACACACACAATTCCTCTTAATTAATATTCCCTCCTCTGGCTCCCCCTTCACTTGGCCTAATAAAGGCAAGATTGGTGTGCGAACCTTAACCAAAATTGATCATGCTTTTTCTAACTTTAAATCCATTTCTTGCTGGCTTAATGCCCACATTCAAATTCCAATGACAAACCCATCGGACCATTGCCCTCTCATTCTTTCCTTCGAGGATAGTGACATTAAAATGAAATAAAATTTTAAAATTTTTGACTCTTGGATTAAAGAGACCGGCTTTTTGCAAGTTATACAGCAGGCATGGAGCATCAAAGCTAATGGGAATCCTATGATCAAGCTTCAGCAAAAGTTATAGAATACAAAGAATAGCCTTAAAATATGGGCTAAGGATGGATTTGGAAATAGTTCTAAGTAATCCACCTCCATTAGAAATGAGCTTGTTCTTGTTCAGTAGCAGATCTAATTCTTCATACCCTTCATTTAGTCAGCTTGAATCTGAGCTTTCCAGTAAGCTTTCTGAAGCTCTTACCTCTGAGTTAAGTATGCTGAGGCAAAAATCAAGGGAGTTGTGGACTGTGGATGGTGACAGGAATACCAGGTTCTACCATGCTTCCATAAAAATTAAACAATCCAAATCTTGCATTACTCAAATAAATGATCAACATGGAAACACTCTTTCAACTACTGACTCTATTGATGATGCCTTCCTTGAATATTATACTTCTCTTCTAGGCAGTCAAGATGATGATCACTCTGATGATTCCTTTATATCCTCTCTCTCCCTTCCTAAGCTAAATTCCCCTCAGCAAGACTATCTATCCTCCCAGTCACAGATGATAAAATAAGATCCACCGTCTTTAGTTTAAGGAAGGATGCACGTGGGGGTCTATATGGCTTCAATGCCACCTTTTTCACTCACTACTGGTAGATTATAAGGAAAGATTTCCACACTGCTGCTTATAACTTCTTCTCCAAGTGTAAACTAGTCAATACAATCAACTCTACTAATCTAGCACTTATCCCCAAAGTCAGCAATCCTTCTAATGTGGCCCAGTTCAGGCATGTTGCTTGCTATAATATTGTATGTAAAGTCATTTCCAAGATCCCAGCCTTAAGCATGTTCTCTCCACTCTTATCTCATCTAATCAGTCTGCCTTTCTACCTCAGAGGAACATCCTTGATAAAGTGATGATTGCATATGAGCTTCTCAACGGGTACAAATCAGTGAATGCCTCCCCAACAGCCATGCTAAAAATAGAGCTTAAAAAAGCATTTGATTCAGTTAAATGGACAGCTCTCATCTCTGTTATGAATTCCATGAACTTTCCAATCAGATTCATTGAAATGATAAAAAATACATCTCTACTGTTAGTTACTCCCTCCTAATCAATTCCCATTCTGTAGGATATTTTAGAGTAGCTAAAAGCCTTAGGTAGGGAGATCCTATCTCTGCCTACATCTTCCTCATTATCATGGAAGCTCTCACCTAGACATTACTTCTTCAAGTTCATCTAAATAAGTACTTTCCACCCTTAGTGCAGAAACCCTTTGATAACTTCTCTTGTCTTTGCTGATGATCTGATCATTTTCACCAAACCCACACCATCCTCACTCTCTTGCATCATGCATACTCTATTCCTTTGCTAATTTCTTTGGTCTTCACATTAATAACTTAAAATCTCACATCTTACTCGCTGGTTTTATGGCCCTTAGACGGATCTGTGCCTCTCTATCACCAATATGCAACCTATCCATGATAACATGACCTGCCTTGGACTCCCTCTGACCACTAGAGCTATATCAACCTCTCAGTGCTCCCCTCTCTTTGAGAAGATAACCTCTTTCATGAATAGATGGCAAAACATGTTTCTGAGCTAGCCAGGAAGAATAACTATAATAAATTCCATTTTTTCTCTATGTCTGGCTATTGGGGCAGAACATTCCTTCTACCAGTAAAACTCATCAGCATGATCAAGTCTTCCATGATAAGGTTCTTATGGTCTGGCTCCATATACACCAAGAAAATTGCTCCTAATGCTTTCAAAAAGCTTGAGTGGCCTAGAAATTTTGGTGGGTTTAACATCAAGAATCTCACTCTATTGAACATATAAGCCTATTCTAAGCATTTGGATGCTCTCCTAAATAATTCTAGCTCTATCTGGATGCAATGGGCTAAGGAGCATTCCCTCAAGAGTGAGAACTTTTGGCTTATGGAAGCTAAGCCTTACAGCTGGGTATGGAAAGTTATACTCAGGATGATGAAGCATCTTCTTCCTTATGCTAACCTCAGCTTGGCCTAGAATAGTGCTACTAAATTTTCGATGGTGCCATGGATATCTGTAACGATCCGCCTTTTCGACCCTCGAATGTAGACACTAATACATCCACGGTATTCACGTGTCGAGCACCCAAGTGCCAAAAAGACGAATTGCTAGGGTAAAATAAAATAGGAAAGGAAATAGAACAAGAAAGAAGAGAACACAATATCAGAATCTTACATGCGAAACGATAACATATAATATTTCAAAAGGTATTTACCAAAAAGAAAACCTTTATCTACATATACTAATCAGAGAAAACTATCCTATCACCAGCCTGGACAGTTAAAACAACCTGTCCTCACAGATGTGGATAGATGCAAATCATGTAATGCGGTAGAAATAAAGTAGGTAGGAAATCATCCAGCTCCTCCCCAAGAGCTCTAATGAACAACAGCTAAATCTGGAAACATACTCGAGCTGACCCGAGCATTAAGGAAATAACACCCGGATTAGTATGGTAAACCGGTGTGAGAAACTCAAATCAGATAGATTACATATCTTAAAACCCTTTAAAATAAGGGTATCTCGTAAGACCATGCTGCCAATAAACACGGACGGGATTTTACCTTATAATAACCAATTTCTATTAAAAAATCCAATGATACTATAATAATGTCTAGGGCGTAGAATATAAATATTATAACATAGTTGGAGTGGTTACATTTGTTACATTCAACAACATATTTGAGAGTACAATCAAAACCAATAAGGAACGTTCGCATAATGGATTTTCCATGAAGATCCCTTCGGTCAAGCCAAAATCCAGTCTCCTGCACAAGGGTCTGAAACTACCTCTGAGCGTCATATATCTCTAGATAAAATATATCATAAGGTAAATATAGCCGGTCCACATCTAAATATGTGGTCCAGAATACCATCACTCCCACGTGCAACATTGATAAGCATACTCTAGATCTGGAGTGATAATATCCTATGGTGGGTTAGCAAAACCCAAAGTTATGCTCCAATTCTGTTTTTTTGCCATTTTCGATGTCGAGGTCATGTTTAGCATCTTCACATGAGTCTTCATCACTCGAACAGAACTTGAAACCACACATGGATTCCCATATCTCAACAGATCTTGGAACCATACATGGATCCCCCAACAGATCTCGAAATCACAAATGAATTCCTACATCCTGAATAGATCATGAACAACAACATGTGTTCAAGCATCTGAAACAGATTTTGAATCTCCACATAGATTCCGGCATCTCAAACATGTACACTTCCAAGAGATAGAGCAATTATCTCAGCCTTAAAGTGGTTTTCGAAAAGTAGAACACTTACTAATCCTGGTCTCTTCAAGACTAAATCGACGAACTTGGTCATTCGGTAATAATGAGAACAATCGCATACAGGAAACAAGTTCTTGTATACTGTCCATAAGCAGTAACACACAAAGCACAATCGAAACATACAAGCATGATCAAGTCATACAAACGATTTCTAATCCCCATTTAATTAATCTTCCTTTATCAATTAAATTCCCCTTTTATTAGTAGAGCCCATTTTTTACTCAGTAACCCTTTATAAATGAACTCCATTTGTTAATTAAAATTCACTATTTAATCGAAACATTACTATTCATTTCTACACACTTTGATACTCTCAAAAGTATTCATATACTTATCTCAAATGATATAAGTATATTCACAAACCATCGACGGGATTTATTACTTTAAACCTTGGTTTTTTCTATCTTTCCCCAGAAAATTCCATTACTTAATACTTCCTTCAAAATATCCATTTCAAGGATCTAAGTACTTTCACAAATCAATTTAAAAGGTTTAAGACACATGTTACTAAAACACTGTCGCTACAAACTCAAAACCATTTCGCTTTTGCTTATCTTTAAATCATACATTTAAAGATCTATTTACATTTCTATGTAAAATAAAAAATGGTTTAAAGACTAATGTTATTAACACATTGCCATAACAAACCCATACCCAATTTATACTTGTTATTTTCTTTAAAATTCCATTTTAGAGATCTAAGTATTTTCCAAACTCATTTATCAATAATTTAACACTTTAAAATATTATCTAAGGGTTTAAAAACAAATGTTACTAAAACATTATTTACGACAAACCTCAAAACTCTTTACTATCCCGTTATCTTTAAAACTCCATTTTAAAGATCTAGTTACTTTTCAAAATTTTAGTTAAATGGGTTAAAACAGACTATGCACAAACTTCGATACTATGAACCCAAACTCGCTTTTATACTTGCCATTAGCTTTGAAATATCCATTTAAAGCTCTATGTACTTCCCCATTTATTAAACAAGGTAATATACCCTTTTAATTAATTTATAAAACAATCTATTGTAACATAAGTGTTATAATCTGAAAAATCTTTTAAATGTCTATACAAAATATTAAACTTCCTTTTAAATTTTTAAACATATTAAAATACCTTCAAAAAGGTAGATATTTACATATACTAGTTTATTTGTAAAACTAAGATATTTAATAAATTATTATAAAATATTATAATATAAAATCCTTTTAATTCTTATATAAAATCTTTAACAATTTCTAAAACCATTTATTATTAAAAATACACTTTTAAATACTTACATATTTTAAAACCTTTTATTTAAAACACCAGTTTATTATAATTTAATACCATTATTTTAAAAACCCATAAATTATTTTCAAAAATATATTTGAACCTTGTTATTTTCCTATGATAAGTACACTAACTACACTTATTAATCAATATGAAGTACCCTGAGGATGTCTTACAAAGTTAACTTTAAAATCATCGAACACAGCGATTTCAAAGTGCATCTATCTCGACCTTTTCGCTTCTAAAATTTATAATTTCCATTTTCAAATTTCACAAATGTCCAAACCAATTCCATTTATGCCTAACACACCAAATTGTGTATAGAACAACCCAATATATATGTACATATATATATATATTTCCATAATTTTCCATAATTTATCCAATTTAACCATGTCAAATATCAGGAATTTCAAAGCACATATATAACAACTATATCATTTCTAACATATATAATGCACTATTACTTTTCACAAAGCAATATCAAACTACATGTATACATAATCAAAAGGGAGATTATACTACAATTTAACGTTTCACTTGTTTTACAAAACAAGGCAGGGTCCAAAAGTAATAACTTGCAGTCCGTTATACAGTTTATACTTTTAATATAACAACAACTATATATACAATAATTATACAATGAACTAGTGAGTAAAACTCATCAAGCTCTAGTTAACACTTTCGCGTTTCCGAATAGTCAAAAATCGAATGCCGTTCGATTTTGACTAAATTCCAACAAGCTCCAAACTCGACGAATCCAACTCCATTACATAGATAATCTTGATATGAAAGCAATAGTGAAAACGGCGCCTCGATCGGACCTCGTATGACCAAGATACGATCGTTAGAACTTAGATATACTTAAATGATAATTAACATTAATTAATTAAGGTAATTAACTAAATTACCTTCCTTAATCATGTTTAACAAACCCCGCCATCGTTTCCACTTCGATGTCGCGGCATTCATCAATGACCATTGTCGCCCTAGGCCATTGGCCACCGCCGCTCATCGCCCCTGACCTCCCCAAACCACGAGCCACTCGAAGAAACCAACCTCACCTTGCCTCATCGCCCCTACATTAATCACCTCCTCTGTCTTGGCCATGTCCCCAGCCTCCTTCTAGCGCCACTGCTCCTCCTCCAACCCATCACATCATCGAAATTGAATTTTGAACGAAATCCGTTCATCTCCTTGCCATGACTCAATCCCAATTCGTAAAATCCCACGAACCACTCTAAAAATCATGAATTTCACATATGAACCCAATTATATAATTTGTTCGCTAAATTGTGCTCGTCGAAAATTGACATAGCTTGACCACTTATGTATTTCACACAATATCCGCCACTATACTCAATGAAACAACCATGTACTTTTTTAGCAAAAACTAGAGGTGAAAACAACCATTTTCCAATTTGGAACAATTTGCTAATTATCGACAAATTAAGGGGTATTGATTTTAGAAATGGAGCAAATGTTTATTTCATGGTTTTAGAAATATACAGAGAGATGTAAAATGAAGATGTTGAGAAACTCAAACCCTTATGATCTTTCCTGAGCACTTATAGGATATATCATTTCCAACTAAGGAGACAAAGGATAGGGAGACAAAATGTAACGACCCACAAATTTATCAATTTGATAAATTTTATTTATTTTTAAAATATTAAAATATAAGGTTTTTAACATAGATTCTGATGTCTTGAATAATAAATAATGAAGGTAATCTTATTTTGAATAAGTATTTATAAAAATATAAACTTTGGAAAAATAACGATAAAATGATCGAAAACGTTTTACCGATAAACAGCTCTACAATTATCAGATGTCGCGCACACAGAGTTGGATACATACACTTATTTATCCATTTATACAAGAATATGAAATAAAATTATTTACCTTATTTTTGGAAAATAAAATGTATTTATGACATCATCAATAATGGCATCATATTAAATAATTGATTTATGAATTTAAAAATAGATTTAATAATTATTATAATTAGTCAAATAATTGTTTTAAAATGATAATAATTCATTTTAATTAGTTATATAGTGATAATAAATTATTTATAATATAAAATATATACTTGATTGAAAATATAGAGGAAAATGGATATCGCTTTATCGATATAATAGCACTTTTTGTAAACAATCGTTTATATTAATTTATATGGTTTTATAAATAAAATGTGATCATTTTAATTAGTTAAAAATAATAAGAAATTAGTTTTCAAATTTGCTTTACAGTTATATGTAAATTAATTTATAAGTAAAAATATGATCGGGAATCGGTTCTCGATTTTCAACGGTTTAACGAACGGAAGTTGTTCAAAGTTGTTGCAACCTTGTTAATATATCTTGTGCACATATAGAACATACACATGCACACCCTAACATATACATGAACACATATATACATATACACTTATATATATATATTACAAAAGATCTAAGATATTTTTACATAAACTTCATCCTTAAGTAGTCCAAATGTTGGTGGTCGGTCTTAATTCATAGAAGACCATCTGTTGGTGGCCTCGGTACATCCCTCTAGAAATGTACTGTATGGGAGGTAGTCCCTTACCTCACTTTTCATTGGAAATCAATTCTCCAGTAAGTGCCTTTGGACTTAGTTGCAAACTTATTATCCCGTCAAATATAACCAATGTAATTTCGGCTATTTGAATATGTTTATTTGAAAAGTTTTCAAAGAATGTAATTAAAAATAATATCACTAGATTTTACGTAGAAATGATTTGGTTATCATAAGGCAATAACCCGTTCTGTGCTTATGTGCGGCATGGCCTTATGAGATACCCTTTGTTTTCAAATACTTGTATTTTGAGTTTCTCACAATACTCCCATGACTAATCCGGAGTTTATTTTCTTTCCCTTAAACTATGGGTGCCCTATTTTTTCGGGCAACCTTGTAGTCAGGTTTTGTTTAGAGCATTTTGAAAGAGCTTGGAGCATGGAGCTAGAAAATTCTTCTGAAGATATTTATCAATTTCCACCACACTTATGTACCATTATATTCCGCATTTGTAGGGACGGAGATTATAACTGTCCATGTTGATGTTAAGTTAAACTCTGATAAATGTATTTAAAATTTTCCACTGTAAAGATTATATGTTGAAATAATATATGCTATTCCATTCGTGTAAGATTATGTTCTATTTTTATTTTCTTCGTTCTCTTAATGGTCGAGTTTTCCGGCACATGAATTTGCGACACATGAACACTGAGGATGTATTAGTGTAAATTTTTGAGGGTCGAAAATCCCATTCGTTACATTTGGTATCAGAGCTAAGGTTGAGCGAACACCTAGGCTTTAGTGGGGTAAAACTCATTATAGATAGGATTAGTAGTACCTTAGAATGAGTGACTCATTAGAGATAGGGTTAGTAACACCCTAGAATGAGTTGAAAGTATTATATATGAGTGTACTTATTAATGTTATATAAAAAATATGATTTTTGTTTTGGAAAATTTTGTAAATGAAATAATTTTACCTAGGATTATATTTTGAATATAAAGGAATATCTTTCAAAAGATATAGTTATTATGTAGCGTTTGGTTGTAATGGGAATGATAATATTCAGTTATTATCATTGATTGATTGGTTGGTTGATTTAAAAATTTAAATATAAACACCTTGTGAATTAAGTTTCACGATTTGACTATAAGTTGTTTGATAATAATGTTCGGTTAGGGATAGTGGATTTATATAAGATAATTAATGAGCATGTTGTATAATAGTGTGTTTTACAAAAATAAAAGATATATAGTGATATTTTGAAATAATGAAACTAGTATTTGAATTCCAAAGAAAGTTGATTCAAAATAAAAGTTATTTTGATAAAGGACTGTTTTAACAAATAAGTTCATCTTTTATTACAAAGGAAATACAATTTTAAAGAAGATAGAAATATTTTAAAACAAATATTTCCGAAATGGTTTATATAAAAGATTTATAAAAGTAATATTTTATAAATAAAGTAATAGATTTATAAACGGTGTTTTATAAATATTAAAGATGGATTTGTAATTGACATTTTGTAAATAGATTTATAAATGGAATTTTACAAATAAAGAGATTTCATAAAAAGAAGTTTTATAAATAGGAAGGAGATAATAAAACATGGTTTTATAAATATAAAAAGGGTTTATCTTGATAAGTAGATGATGGTTTTTATAAAGGGAGATACATTTCGTTTTAAAAGTAAAATAATCGCTTAAAGGAATGTTTTGAAAGTGATATTTGCAAATGTCGTTTAATAGTTTTAAAAGTGATTTAAAATGTTATAAGTGATAGGAAGACATGGATTTCAACATTTTAGTTGTAACAAATGTTTTCGAGAAAGCGAGGAAGGCATAGACTATAACACGGTTGTTATAGTAAATGATTTCCGAAAGAAGATGTTTTATACGGGATTTATTTATATCCTATATTTGATGTAAAGATTCGAGGTGGGTAACTTATATCTATTTTTAAGTTAAAAATGTTGTCCATTCAAGGTCTGAGAGGTAATGATACCCCAACTTGATCGCCTTCGTTGTTAACTAATAGTTTAAGTTCGACATCAAAAATTAATATTAATTAACCGGATCCCTATACTAGTGTTTTTGGGTTGTCATAACGATATTTTACCCAACATTCATTTTGACCCAATAAAATGTGTTTTGGAAGATATGAAGCTTTCCTCATAGATTTTTACGGATTTAAGTATATAGAGGTATCTTCTAAGTGTTAAAACTGAAATAGTTTCTTTGGAAAGAAGATAGAAATTTTGATTATATCTAAAGAAGCATCTTTATAAAAATATTTGAATAACAGATTTATGAAATGTTTTCATAAAAATTTTGAAACAGGAATTTGATATAACTATGTACGTATGAGATATGTAGATTATTTCGTCGCACGATTCTGATCTAAGATTCGAGTACAGAACTTTGAGGTGTTTACACCGGTCCGAAAAAGGATTTATCGCTCGATTCTTGACAACGAACATTGATGAGGGTTTGTGGTTGGATACTTGCGTTTTCTATCATAGTTGAGAGCTATGTAAGGAAAGCGAGGGTTTTTGATCGAGAAGCCTGATCAGAGTCCGCACTAGAGAATCGAAGGATCAATACTAGTTCGGAAGTGAAGTTGTATATTCGAATAGTAAACCGAATCAGATATTGCGCATGGATGATCTATATGCATCGTACGAGTGTAAGTTTAAAAATAAATATTTTGGGCAAACACCTTTGGATTTTGCATTGTAATTTTCGAGGACGAAATTCATTTAAGGAGGGAAGTCTGTAATGACCCGCAATTTTATCAATTTGGTAAATTTTATTTATTTTTAAAATATTCAAATATAAGGTTTTTAACATAGATTAATGTATTGAATAATAAATAACGATGGTAATCTTATTTTGAATAAGTAATTACAAAAATATAAACGTTGAAAAAATATTGATAAAATGACCGAAAATCATTTTATCGATTAACAGCTCTATAATTATCAGAAGTCACGCACGGAGTTGGATACATACACTTATTTATCCATCTAAATACGAATATGAAATAAAATTATTTATTTTATTTTTGTAAAATAAAATGTATTTATGACATCATATTTAATAATTGATTTATGAATTTAAATTGAGATTTAATTATTTTATAATTATTATAATTATTCAAATAATTGTTTTAAAATGATAATAATTCATTTTAATTAGTTATGTAGTGATAATAAATTATTTATAATAGTTTTATAAAATATATACTTGATTTGAAAATATAAAGGAAAATATATATCGCTTTATCGATATAATAACACTTTTTGTAAACAGTTGTTTAATATTAATTTAAATGCTTTTCTAAATAAAATGTGATAATTTTAATTAGTTAAGAATGCTAAGAAATTAGTTTTCAAATTTTGTTTACACTTATACGTAAATTAATTTATAAGTGAAAATGGGATCGGGAATCAGCTTTCCGATTTTCAACGGTTTAACGAACGGAAGTTGTTAAAACCTTGTTAATATGTCTTGTGCACATATATAACATACACATACACACTCTAACATATACATTAACACATATATACATACAAATATACATATACACTTATATATATTACAAAAGATCTAAGATATTTTTATATAAACTTCATCCTTAAGCAAACAAAAGTCAACACACATGGCATGGAAGAGAAGTGAAGTGATGGATGCACATATGGAGGGGGATCAACATGTAGAATGATGGGAAAGAAGGGGTGTGTGTTGAGGGTAGAAAAAGAAATGCACATTTAGATATTTTTCACAAATTTTTGTCTATAAATGCAAGGCCTTAGCTCTCTCATTTCATTCATCCATACACTTTTTCCTCCTTCTTCTTAAAGCTCTAAGAGCTCTTCTTTAATGGCTTCCATGCCTTGAAAAATATTTGCAAAGTTATGGCAAAATAAAGTAAAATATATACAAATATATATACTATGTCATTCCACCTTAAAACCAAGGCAAATCACTCCACATCTCCGCTCAAAACTCACAGCCACCACCTCCATCACCATTAGCTGGGAGCTCCACCTCTTCCTTGATTAGGCCGTGGCTTTCCAAAGGTCCCAAGCTCGACTTCATAGACTTTGGTTTGATCGTAGCGAAGCTATAGTCCGTTTTCCTAAGTTTGATATCCAACAAAGGTGAGAAACTCTATTGATATTATGATATATATTAGATAATATACATGTTTGGTTATGCTTGGTTGTGATGATTGTGAACCTTGTTTGGATATGATAATATGTTTGTTTGGATGTGTAAACAATTCACGTTTAATACATGTCGAATATCACAAAGAAAATCACTTTACTTTAATAAATGAAATGGTATATATGAGATTTTTAAAACTTTTTAAAATGGTTTAAAATGATTTAGAAATGTTTTATAAACATTTAAAAGTGTTCCGACAAAGTTTGGAAAGAATGTGAAAATTAAATTAAAATAGGCACGTCACGTAACAGTAGTTCGCGATTTCGCGCCGTAGAAAGTTAAATCCATTTATACGATGGATTCAGAGTCAGAATTCTTCGGAATAAGAATTTACGAACTCTTATAATCATAGTTTTCAAACAAAATAAAAGGATCGAGATTTTTTTTAATAGATTTTGAAATATGAGCAAATCAAATTTTCAAAATAATCGCGGTTTGGTAGTTCGGAAACCAAAGCGATAAATTCCTTAAAATGGATGTTTTTAATTCTTTAAAAATATGGAATAAATTCTATAAATATTTATAAAAAATGTTAAAAGAGATTTGAGTTATAAAAATGGATTTCTAAATGATAGAAAAGTTATTTTGATCAAATAAGCCTTAAAAGCACTATTCGTAGCACTATTCGCAGCACTTTTTGCAGCACTTTTAATAACTTTGAAATATGGCTTTAAACTTAAGTATTCTTTCCCAAATCTTTTATAAATATTTTCAAATAAATAATTAAGTATTTTAAAGATGATTTGGAGGTTTTTATAATTCAGTTAAAAGATTTTAAATAAATGATTTAAAGAAAGCTGTTATAATCAAGTGATTTAATCTTGGCTCTAAAAGCCGATGAGTAAACTGGATTTTTCTATTTGTGAGATCTGAATGTGAGGTGCTAAAAATAAAGAGATGTTTAGGAGCAACTAGTTCCCTGGCTCACCTGGCCTTTTTCTTGGGCGAGGAATAGATAAGATCGAAATGTCGAAAGCGAGACAAGTATAAGATTGTATAAAAATAATCTTTTTATACTTGGTATTATATTCCGAGGAAGGAACCCGTACTATCCATGTGAATTTAAAAGGTGATTGCACCACTATTCGATGGATAGTAAAGGTTGAATACAGAAATTGATGTCGAGTAAAATTAGTATAATTTCTATGGACCCGTTTTACTCGAATACTAACTAATTTGGATTTACCATATTAGATAACATGATTTCAACCTATTAAAAAGTTATGATTGGAAAATAAGAAATCTTTATTCAGATTTAAATAAATAATTTGGAATTATTTTAATTCATATGGATCCTTTTACTTAAAATTAATTGTTTTGGGTTTACAATAAACGATGTCTTAAATAACATTTTTTTGACCAGTTTAAAAGTTATAATTTGGAAATAAGAAATCTTTGTTAAAGATTTAAATAAATGATTTAGAGATATTTTCCTAGGTAAAGGATGAAATGATTTTTAATTACTCCAATATTTAAAAAGGTTTTAATTAAACAAAGATTTGATAAATGAGGTTTAACGATTCCGTGTATACTGGAAAGAAATGTTTTAAAGATGTATATCTCTAGAAGATATTTTTGATAAAGAGAACATAATTAATCAAATGATAAGCACCTATTTACTTAACATCTTTTTATCGACGATTGGTTCGGAGAAACCAGGGTCGAATTTGGGAAATTCCTATCTGAAAACTACTTCGAACCAATTTTAGGAGTTCAATAGTGAAGACATGTTAAAGACAATGAAGTTGAAGGTGTAGATCTTCATAACGGAAGGACTGCTTGTTGATAATTTCGGTGTAGCTCCCGAGATAAATAAATAGCAGTGGTCCCTTTGTTCTTGGATCTTCGTATGTAAGGACTACTCGCTACTAATCCTTGGGTAATGCCCAACAGGATGTGGTAGGAGAGTGCCTTCGGTTTGTCCTATTCCTGGACAACATGTATGGATGAATGTTTGACATTGCATTTTTAAGAACACAATACATTAATCTCTACAAACATACATTCGTTTCGTAGTGTAGGAGGTGACCCCTCTTATACTTAGCACCCTTCTCTGAGACGTACGAGCTCAGAGGTTGTACTTTTGTTGAAATCAATATTGTGTTGTTGGAAATGGCAATGTGGCATTTTAAGTGAAAATGTTCTAAGAAAGGTAAACGTTGCCTCATGCCTCACCCAGGGAGTTGTAAAATAGGGGTTACTTTAAGGCTTGGTGGTTTGCAACCGTTAGGGTATGATATCACCATTCCAGATTTATTTATTTCTACCCGCTATAACGTCGGTTTAAATTTTGTGGTGTATGCTATGAGACGTCTCGAAGAGGTTGGGAACGACCGGGGTGATATCATATTCGGTGCTATACATACCATCTGTTGGTCTCGGGTAGGTCGGTCTTAATTCGCAGAGGACCATTTGTTGGTGGCCTCAGTACATTCCTCTAGAAATGTACTGTATGGGAGGTAGTCCCTTACCTCGCTATTTATTAGAAATTCATTCTCTAATAAGTGCCTTCATACTTAGTTGTAAACCTATTATGCTGTCAAATTTAACCAATGTAATAATTTCGGCTATTTGAATATGTTTATTTGAAAAGTTTTCAAAGAATGTCATTAAAAATAATATCAGTGGATTTTACGTAGAAATGATTTGGTTATCATAAGGTAAAAACATGTTCTATGTTTATGTGTGGCGTGGTCTTATGAGATACCCTTTGTTTTCAAATACTCGTATTTTGAGTTTCTCACACCAGTCCCATGACTGACCTGAAGTTTATTTTCTTTTCCTTAAACTTTGGGTGCCTCATTTTTCCGAGTAGCCAAGTAGTTAGGTTTTGTTTGGAGCGTTTTGAAAGAGCTCAGAGCATGGAGCTAGAAGATTCTTCTGAAGATTGTTATCCATTTCCACCACACTTATGTACTATTGTATTCCGCATTTGTAAGGACAGAGATTTATAACTGTCTGTGTTGATGTTAAGTTAAACTCTGTAAATATATTTAAAATTTTCCACTGTAAAGGTTATATGTTGAAATAATAAATGTTATTCCATTTGTGTAGGATTATGTTCTGTCTTTATTTTCTTCTTTTCCTTAACGGTCGGTTTTCCAACACTTGAATTTGCGGCACATGAATACCAACGATGTATGTGACGCCCCACCTCTATGCTCACAATAACAAAGAGCATTAAAAGAAATACTGTCTGTTATTACGAAGAATAAGGCTGGATAGGAGCGGCCATCCGTAGTTGGGTCTTACACTATTACTGGTTACCTCGATAGGAGTGGTATATATTTTTATTTTTCATCTCTTATTTATTTACTCCCATCGACATACCCAATTCCAGTATAAAACGAACTACGATGGTTCATAATAGTTTAGGACAATATATATAATAATAACACAGATTAGCTAAATGCGGAACACAGATAATAAAAGTCTCATATATATATAACTGATGTCAGTTACAATACATTTGACACTATACATATGATACAACTACAACTGTCGACTCTGGAAGTTATATATACAAGTACATTATCGAATAATATACATGAATACATATCAACCTACATCAGATACACTGACTACTACAAATGACGAAGACTACTTCAAAAGATATGAAAAGACTTCATAGCTCAAGCAGCAACCCCAAAGCAAGATATCTACAACCTGAAATAACTCGGTCTGACCCTAGTATTAAATTCAAAAGAAAATAATACACGGGTCAGTCTAATTCAAACTCAGTTATTAATGCACGAAAGCAAAAATAATTAAATAATCAATAGACGACAGTCACAGGAATCTCGTATATCCAACTCTTCGATAAGAGAACCGGATAACGGCAGATTTAACACTAAATAGTGTTAAACAACAAATCAGCAAATTCAAGCTATCAACGAAGATAAATAAAAAGATTTTCAATGAAGATAACTTAGAAAACAACAGAATTGTCCAAACGACAATTAACAACGAAATCTAATTATTAAATAAATAATTAGAAATTCGTAATCTATTTATCAAGTAGATAATTAGAAAATCTCAAAATGATCAAATCAAACCAAATTTTTGTGTGGCTGCAGTGCACGCACGCATGCACTACCTCGCCACTACAGTAAGTCAAAACTGCAAAAGTCAAGTCATGGCTAGCATGACTCAACACAACTGCAACAAAATGAAACTGCAGATTTCAAGTCAAATAAATGCACAAATTCAAGTCAAACCATATACAAACTGCCTCAATGAATCGAAAGCAGATGGCACCAACATAATTCAAAATGAAAAGTGACATGCACTAGAATGTACACATCAATGCTACATATGAACCAAGTTCATATATACAACAAACCCAAAGTCAACAGAGTGGAAATAACACAATGTCAATGACTGCAATGCTACGACACTACAAATGATCAAGCATCGGGTCAAAAGCAATGTCGAAGTCACAGCAGTTTCAAGCAAAGAATCGAACAAGTCAAAACATCGAAGCCGAGGCCAACAATAAAAATGCACTCTGTCTCAAAGAGTGATACCAGAAACCAGTTGCATGAGAACTGCATCAATTACGCAATTCAGATGCAAGCATACATATATACCGCAGCTCGAATACAATGCAAACTCAAATGAATACAAAGCATCAATGCAATGCAAACCAACAAAGGCGAAATTTCAACAAAAGCACTGCAACCACCACAAGTATACAAGGGCAAACTGCAACTAAAAACTGCAGCCACCACAAGAAGTTCAAGGGAGCCAGTAAATGTCACAACAATCCCAAACCAAACTATCAATGACCAGTGGACAATGACAGTGTCGAAGTCATCAAAGTCAGAGACGTATGGGTCCCAATACACAAAGAAACTGCAAAATCAAAGTCAGGTGAAATTATGAAACAACAGCTATATAAAGATCAACTGCAAGTGGATATGACCATGTTCAAAACAACTTCAATCAGAACTGACCAGTATACAAATCAAAAGACTGCACAATTCAAAATGTACACATGAATGTACAACAGCAAACCAGACTACAAGATGAACAGGGGCAACAAAGGACAAGGCTACACAATGATGCAAACTTCAAGTGTATAAGACCAGTCCACTTACAACAATGTAGACCTGATCAAACCAGAGGCAGTGAAGCCAGAGGCAAATATACAAAAATAAAACTAGAAAGAAATACACATGACAGCAGTAAGTTCGAACAAGTGAACAGAGCATAAGCAAATGACAATGAACAAGTCAGGGTCAAAGCACTAATGCATATAGACTTGAAGACCAATTGAAGAATCAAATATAAATACTACTGTCTCAACTGTTATAGTGCTACAGATCTGGGAAGCAAGCCGTGTATATGAACACAATGCAAACCAGATTACAACAAACTCCCAACAACAACTAAAACATTGAAGGGATGAACAGTTAAAGATGATAGCAGTCTCAAAACATGAGTAAGTATATATGGTGATATAGCAGTTAAAATGGAACAACAATGAACCAAACCTCATGTAACAAAATGGAATGCAACAAGAATTATATCAGTGGACATTTCTAATCACTGAAACAAGGAGCATCCCATTTTCTAAAGGAAGGAGCAACAAACTAATCAACAAAAAGCACAAGAACAAGGTCAAAAGTGCATTCTGGGATGAACACGAAAATGACCAAAGTATAGTTTTATAGCAGCAGTTTCAAACAAACAACAGCCGTGTACAAATTCAAAGCAACAGTTAAAGTCTCGAAGTCACAAACTTTAACAAGTAAAACAAAGTCGAACAATAAGACAAATCAAGCCCGAAGTCACGAAGAAAAATTCAACATCGTCAAACTGCAGTTCAAAGTGACCGAAGTCAAAGTCACAAATCAAGAAGAAATATGCAGTTCAAAATCAAAGTCAGTGAGCAAGGAAAACAGTGTCAAAGAATCAAGTCAATGTCGAAGTCAACCAAAACAAATTCGAACAATATCAAGAGCCGAAGCCAGAGTTAAAATGTCGCAGACAATTTAGGGAATAAGAACCCTATGTAAACCAGTGAACATCATCGGCAACCCAAGAATTCAAACAACGAAAGTCACGAATTTAATCAACCCAAAAATCATTCAAATTTGAATTAGATGTGAGTATAAATTACTCACCTTCTTCGACGAGCAAGCAACGAAAAGTAGAAAGCATCGATCGACAAAGCTTTCGATCGAGCTAATCATGGTCGCGGCTTCAAAATCCCGAAGCCCTAATTTTGAAAAGGGGGACGAACGAATGAAGTCGCCATTTTTAATTCTTTTGTTTAGATCAGGGTTTCGATCGAAAATGAATCAAGGGGGAAAAAGAATGGGTAGTGAATATTATCACGGCCTCAAACAAAAATATGGACTAAGAAAATTTTAAAGCCCACAACCCTTAACTAATTTGTAAAAGAATTTAAACTGGATTCAAACTCTCAACAACAATTAGCCAGCGGAATTTAATCGTCTAACGACGATGATTAATTGATGTGAAATCCCGGGTTGTTACAATGTATAAGTGTCGATTTTCAAGGGTCGAAAATCTCGTTCGTTACACAAGAGGGACAAGGTTGTTGAGCATTGTGTATAGGGGAAAACCAATGGTGAAGGGGGACAAAAAGGTTGCTGAGTTGAAGATGGTGTTTGCTATGATTTGAAGGAGAAGGGGTTGTGTACAGACAATGTTTGTATTTTGAATAGATTTCGATACCCCATCACACAATATTGCATCCGCATACGAGCCACGAACGACTGAAAATATAATGCGATTGCGCATAGAAATGTGATGTGAACACAAAATAATAATAACACACTGGTTATCGCATTTTGTTAAATTCCGAAAATACCAACGTTTGATGTAAAATACATCAAACGACAATTTTAAATATTTTCTAAATTTAAAAATTATTGAAAAATTCTATAAGTTAAACTAAAATTACATCATAAAAAATCAAACAATTATTTGAAACATAGATTTTATTATATTTTAAAAACCCCAAATCGAATATTTAAAACTAATTAAATATTCCAAAAATCAAAGTGATAAAATTCTGGGTTGTTACATTCTCCCCACCTTAGAAGAATTTCGTCCTCGAAATTTCACCATATGAACACCCAATACTGTTCATAAGTCTGCATGATGTTCATAGATCATTCATATACAAAATAATATTCGATCACTACTCTAATACATAACTTCACTTTCAAACTAGTATCGCTCACTTGATTTACTTATGCGGACTCCGAGCAGGCTTCTTGATTCAAAACCTCCGTTCTTCTTACATAGCAATATACTATGATAGAAAACCTTGGTTCCATATCAAGAACCCTTACCCAGTGTTCGTCGTCACAAATCGAGTGATAGATCCTCATTTGGAATGGTGTGAAACACCTCAAATCATGTGCTCGAATCTAAGATCAAAACTATATGAAAAGGAGAAATGATCTACGTTCAACTTGCGCATTTATATGATTGGTTCTCACTAATACCAATTCTATTTCCACTAAGTTATTCTTGAAAACATTTTCATAAAACACAACTTGAGTTAAAAGAAAACTGGTATAATATCCAATTATATCCTAAGGGTATATACACTATCTGATCCAAACTTTCTATTTTGAACCCAACTTGAGAATTAAACACCCGGTTTTATTTCAAAACTCTTTTTGAAATGATACTATATAATTAATCCATAGAAATATATATACATCCCGAGTAACTCCAAAATGATACCAAGGAACTGGGCACTACCAAACAGTATCATACATTTCTTTATCAAGAAGGGTAATACTCAAGAAAAGTGTTTACCATCCAAACACATCTCTTGCCCATTTTTAGTTATTTTCGAGCCACTCGAACTAGTTAATTTAAAAACACTTTCCTACATTCTCAAACCCATTTTAGAACAACACTATATATACTTCCACACAAATAATTTTTAACAATAATATCAACTTCAAATCTTACTTTGGGTTCGTTCGAATTCGAACTCGTCTCGATCGTACAATGACAAAGAGAATAATTTACTAAGTGCACTACAACGTTCGTCTAGGCAAACATCCGATCGTCACTTAGAAGATTATTCTGATCATCACAAAACAAACCGGGACACATTCCCCGAACCAATCCAAAGAAACACATCTTCCTTTAAATTTTTCTTTTTAAAAGTATTTATACTTAAAAATATGTTTAAGTAAACTATTATTACCATTTCCAAGATATTTAGACACTGAAACCCCTTTAAGAAAAACTACTATTTCTTTTCCCATAAAATCATTTGGACTAAAAATATACAGATTTCCTTAAATCTCTTTTTAAAATATTTCTACTAATAAATAGTTTCAAATTAGATTATTATTATTATTATTTTCCTCAAACCTAAAAATCCATTTTCCAAAATCATCGGGATTTAAATTCTCAAATTCTGTTTATTTATAAAACACATTTTTATAAATTAATTTTTTTTAAATCAGCTCCGTATATAAATCATTTTCCAATATTTTTCTTGGAAATACCATAGTTTTCTTTTATTATACCTCTTTTATAAAACATAATCTTATAAAATCATTTTTAAAATATTTATTTCAAATTATTCCAACTTTCTTTTAATAAACACCATTTATTAAAACCCAATTTTTAACCTAACATTATCAACGAACGCCTTATAGTCAAATTGTAAAACTAAGTTCATAAGGTGGTCGTTTCAATGTTCCCAAAATTCCTATCTACCTAACCCAGGTTTCAAAAAGGAAGATTTCAGATAGATCAACAAACAATAGTTAGTGCTCAGAATTGGGCAAGCATGACTAATCGAATTGTAACGACCCAGAATTTTTGATAATTAAAATTCGAATATTTAATTGATTTTAAATATTAATAAGTGGAATTAATAAGTCGGATAATTTAAAATTCGAATATTGAGTTTAATTGGATAGTTAAATCAATAATTTAATAGTGAAATTCCAGAAATAATTTAAATCTGGATTAAATATGATTGAAAATGATTTGTAAAATTTTATTTAATCATACTGGAGTTATAGAAAGGTTATAGAACTTTTAAAATTGAATTTAGAGTTAATTTGTGAAAATCGAATATTTTAATATTTAATTATTGACTGTAAAAATAGCCAATTTTCGAACAGTCTCAGAATTGAACGAAACCAGTTCCATTGGATCCGTAATAGTTAGTTATTATCGGATTTCAATTTTCGTATCCATCGGAGTTGTCGTTTGACCATGGCAGCTCGAAACGCATCGATATCGTTTTAATTTTAATTCGGCGAGTTAAAATAGTCATTTTTCGAAAAGTCTCGGATTTCGACGAAACCAGTTTCATCGGATCCGTAATGTGAGATTATTGCATGGTTTCAAATTTCATAATTTTTGGATTTACCATTTGTCCGGTGCGAATCAAAACGCCTCGAAATCGATTTAAATCGGTTTAATTTAAAATCGATCGTTTTTCTCCGTAACTCGCACAGATGATCGAATTAGCTCCCGAAACACGTTCCATTGCGTTCGGAACGCGGGGTAAACCTTAGAAACGTCAGCCGGCACGTTCGATTTGGAGTTCGAAAATTTTGGAGTGAATAGTGTTTTTCGTCAATTTTCTATATAAGGACCTCTATTTTTCATTTTGCAAAACAAAAGACTAGGGTTTCCTCTCAAATGCTCCAGCCGCCACTCTACTGTTCAATGGCCAGGAATTTATTTCGTTCCTCCTCAATTTTCTTCAAATCCACAACTCGATTCACAAAACTTCCAACACGAAAGTTGTAGAGCACAATACAATCTACGAATCCAACGGTTATGATTGTTTAAAACGAAGTGGATCATCGGCAATTTGGGTTGGAAGTGCAGCCATTCAATCACGTTTTTTGGGCTGAGAGCACAACCGAGCTCGATGCTATCTTGGCCAAAGGTAGAGTAGAGTGTGGCCGTTCGTTAGGCGCTAGTTGATCGATGCAGAAGTCGACGTGGTGGTGGAGGCTATTAGGGTTTTGAATGATTATATGGGTTCGAACGTGCATTTTGTTTACCTGGTGGATAACGTGATGAAGGAAGAAGCTAAGCACGGCCTTGATTTTGCCTTCCAGATCTTGTGGCCCAGATTTAAAGGTTGTGAAAATAATAAAAGAAATTGTAAATGTTAATTTTTTTATAATGTGTACAAATTTTAAAATGTGATAACTTCTTCATACGAGGTCCGTTTTGGACGAAACGAATTGCGTTGGCTTCGTTTTATCGAGCTCTTCGCGATGCAACTGGATTGGAGTCGTTTGGAGATAGTGAAAAATTCGGGTAAAATTAAACGTCCGTTTAATTTTATTCGAAGTAAAACACTACAAATTGCTATCGTAAAATCACGGTGAGATCTTCTCACTCAATTGAATGTGGAATTATTTACAATTATTGATTGATGATTGACTGTTTGGATGTGATATTAGATATAGTAGGATATATATCTATATATAGCAATATATACATATTGGCATATGTATATATTGGATTGATTGATTTCCCGCCTCGTATAGCGGATGAGACCCTATTGCGCCGTTAGTAAGCGGATTTTTATAAAACCTATATACCGCGATAATTCCGTACTGGAGCGGAATTCGTATTGTGCTAACATCTGTGGATGCAGGGAAACAGGTTGGAGGGATCCAACTGGATTCCTCACCGTATTGATTATTTACAGATATTTTGATATATTCTGTTATCATATGATGATATATGATATTTGACTGTTGTGATGGACTGATTGGTGTTGTTACATCATCAGATTCAGTTTTGAAATGTAAAAATAACGACTTTTACTTTAAAAGGGTTTTTAAAGTGATTTTTGAAAATATACGTTTTATGGAATTTTTGAATCGATTTATAAACGTAAAATTTTGAAGTTATAAAAGTTAAGATTTTTGTGAATTATGACCGTAAGGTGATTTTTGAAATAAATAGTTTAAGCAATTTATAAAATGGTTTGAACTGAGATTTTCGAATTTTTGTGAACAGTTTATTTAAAAGATTTAAAAAGTTGATAATTATAAATTTAAAATATTGGAATTTTAAAACGAGATGATAAGTGTTAAAGATGAAATTTATAGAATTATAAATCGTGAGGATATGGAATTTATAGATTCATAAATTATGAAATTATAAAATGGATGAAACTGTAGAATAAAAGATTTATAAGAGATTTACTTATAAATTGGATTTTTACCTTTAGATGGAATATTTACCGAATTTTTAATAAAGGAGATTTATTAAATTGAAGTCGTTAGAAAATAGAAATAGAATTTATAAACGTTGTTTTATAAATTCGAGATCAATTGGATTCGATAAATTAAATATAGAAGATTATTAAAGGAAATATATTCGCGATTTTGGATAGCGAATTATCCTTAAATTGAATGTGTAGAAAAGACTGAAATTTGGTTAGTGAAGTATATTCACGATTTTGGGACAGTGAATATATTGTTAAGTAAAATGGATTTATTTTTGAAGAAGTGATATTGAAAATGAAGTTAAACATTTTAGAGATGTTTTTAAAATGTATTATGATTTCGAATACATAGATTTCAACATTTTTATTGTTGAAATAGACGTTTTCGAGAAATAAGGAAATGGTGGACTATAACACTGTTGTTATAGTAAATGATTTCCGAAAGGAAATGTTTTATATAGTATTGGGATTTATATATCTATCTAAATCTCGAATCCCTATACTAGTGATTTTGAGTTGTCGTAACGATGTTTTACGTAACATTCGTTTTGACTCAAATAAATGTGTTTTAAGAATGATTTCCTTAAAAGAATGAAATATATACTTAATTTGATTTAAGTATATCGAATATTTTCAAATGTTGAAAATAAATGATTTGTGAAATACTTATTATTAAATAAGTATGGAATTGCTTTTCCAATATGAAATGAACTGTTTTTGAGATTTTATCTTCAAAGATAAAATGAAATGTGGAAATTGAATATTTGAAATTTGTTTTCAAATGGTTAAGTGTGGAAACTATATATCTAGTAAAGATATTTTGGAAGATGAAATAATTTGGAAAATTATTTGGAATCTGATGATGTTGCGCATCTTTATTGATAGTTAAATAACCGACTATCAATAATTACCTTTAGATAGGTATTTGTTGTGAATTGGATAAATTTGAATGCCACACTTGTTTTTAAATAAGCGCTCACTATTCGGGTTAGCCGGGAAAGGACCATGGGGTCGTATAACCCATTCCGAATATGTGATACGTCGTTATGAATTGCATTTGAAGACCGGTGTTGAAGACCGGATATTTTTGAAAACGGAAGGATTACCGTCGAGTTACTCTACATCGGCTGATCTCCGATTTAGAGGTTTTATCACCCTTAGTGACGGGAAGTCCGGACGTGATTAGAAATTTATCCGGAAATGCAAGGGCTTCGTGAGAAGTGCCTTCGGTTCTGTTCGATCCCGGAACAGACTTGTATGGATTGTGTGTCTGACGTTACAATTTGAGATATAAAGCTGATTTCTTTCAAATACATTTCTGTTGGTGGCGGAGAATTTATTCTCTTAGCTTAACACCCTTCTCTGAGACGTACGAGCTCAGAGGTTATGTAGTTGAAATTTATCAGCGATATATCCCAATTTGGTAACGTGGCATACTGAGTGTTGCTGTGAAATGATCAGTGTTTGATCATTTGTGATATGATCATTTGTTTGATCTTATATCTTTGTGATCATAGGTTGATCATTTTGTTTGACCCAAAGCAGGGCTTTTTGAGAAAGCGTAGCTTTGTGGACGAGACTTCATCGAGCCTCACACCCCGGAAATGGTCGAAACAGGAAGGATGCAGCAAGGTTCTAGGGAGTAGCGCCCCTTAGTGTATGTCATTCCTTCTGGATAAAGGTGGTATCATGGTATGGAGCCCAGATACTTAACCTCTGTGGTTACTGCATTATTTTTCTATGTGGTTTGTTGCGAATCGGGGATCCTCGGGAAGATCGGTGACGATCGGGGGATGGCATACGCGTGTCAGTAGTTACCTATTTTTGCAGAGGTAACCCGGCCTTGTGTTGGCAGAGATCCGGTTAGGTTCTCGGGTCGTCTATTCCAGGGACGTACCCATCATGGATAGGAAGTTCCTTAGCCTGACCATTTGTTGGAAATCCAAAGAAACAATACGAGCCTTTACGATTTCAATTGTATAACCTGTCTCCTCAGGAGGCAGCTATAGCAGGCATAATATAATGGTACCTATGCTGGCTAAGATTTATATTATACTTTCGAAATGTTTTCCACTATGCACTAATAATAATATCAAAAAGAATTTGATTTTTGCGTAGTAAGCATCTTTGACTATCATAAGAAGAAATCTCCTCCAAGTCTGCGTTTGCATTGTGTGTGTGGTGGGAGGTCTTATGGTAGTTTCATTTTCCAAAAGCATTTCGAATTGACTTTAAAATTATCCTGTTGTTTATTTTAAAAGAATAACTGTTTTACGATCTCACACCAGTCACCATGACTGACTTGGAGTTTATTGTTTCCCTTCTAAACTCTGGGTGCCCACCAAATTTCCACACGGGCAGCCTAGAGTTATGTTATCAGGATATTCTGGATATTCTGGAGCTTGGAGATAAGCTGGATGACGAGACGTAGTATTTGTATCTGATAGTATGTATTCCGCTGTGTATTCTGTATGAGGACAAGTTATATAACTGTCCATGGTTGTATATTGACTCTGATGATATGATGTGATGTAATGTAATAACAGATATAATTCTTTTGTTTTTAAATGATATTCATTTATCTATTATATATTGTTCCGCTGCGATATGTGAGATTCTGATATTGTTTTCTGTTTCTGCTCTTGTTCTGTTGTTGTTCTTCTTTCTCTTTTCTTCTATCTTCTCCTTCTACCTTTTTCTTCTTTCTTAAAACCATAACTTTTCGGGTTTCCGGCATTCGATTGCTCAGCAGTCGATAAAGTGAGTATCGATGTTGAATTTTCGAAAGTCGAAAATTTTCGGGATGTTACACGAATCCTAGATGATAATGATGGAATATTATCATTTCCTAACAAACAAGCACAACCAAGAATAACTATATTAATTTTGAAAATCATCCTTTTATATAAAATATACTCCTAGGTAAAATTATTTCATTTATCCATTTCAATCAACACTTCTACAACATCCTCCGCTTCATCTAAACATCACCTAAAACCATCCTTCCTCTTCCTATAGCACACGCCTACCTCCTCCACCATCTCCATCACTCACGGCCTAGCCTCCCCCTCGCTCTTTTCTCATGTCCAAGGCATCCTCCTCCTCCATAACTCATGGCCATCAACCCCTTCTCCCTATGTCCAAGACCACCTCCCCTCACCACACTCATGGCATAAAGGCCTTTCTTTTCATCTCATGCTCATGGCTATTGTGAAGAGGACATGAAGGGGAGAAGAGAAAGAAGTGAAGACATATGTAATAGAAGTGATTTGGTGTAGAGAATGAAGAGGCTTCCCCTCCTATTTATAACCTAAGGATTTGTGTGGAAAAGTTTGTAAAAACTCCTCCTTAACCATGAAGTAAAAGGACTCCAAGCATGCAAGGCCATATCCTTAATCCATGCCTTAAATCACTCCACATTTTAAGGGTCCTTTAGTACTCTTTGTTCCCTCAATTAAATATGTTTACTTTAATTAATGTCACTAACTTAATTGATTAATTTATTGCTAATTTTTCCATATGATAACTTAGTAGTGTGCAAGTATACAAACAACTTTTTCAAAAAGTTGACTTTTAACAAAATGTTTTCTGGTCACACTTTCAGTATTTGTCCAAAGTGTATATTTTTGTAAACACATTTCAAAAAATATTTTTTTTACCATTAACAATTAATTAAAAAGTATTTAATAAGGTTATAAAATCATATTTAATCACATTAAATCTTAAATATAGATATTTAAATAATTCAGATATTTATATACGAAGTGTTTGAAATTTTGGGTCATTACATTCTTCCCCCTTTAAAAGAATTTCGTCCCCGAAATTTCACCACAACCCAAAATCCAAAAGAGTTTACCCAAAATATTATCTTTAAACTCAATTCCGTATGATATACACAATTCATCCATAATATCTGATTTGATCTTCTATTCGAATCTACAACTTTACTTCCGAACTAGTATTGATACCTCGGTCCTCTAGTGCGGACTCTGATCAGGCTCTTGATCAGAATCCCTCGTTTTCCTCACATAGCTCTAGAAATAGAAAATGTAAGTACCCAATCACAAACCCTCATCAATGTTTGTCGTCAAGAATTGAGTGATAAATCCTTATTTGGACTGGTGTAAACACCATAAAGTTCTGTACTCGAATCTTTGATCAGAATCATGTAATAAAATGATCTACATACCTCATAAGTATTTATTAACTTTTCCAAAAGGTTTATGAAATTTTTTTATGACAATATTTCATAAAACTTTTATCTATTATACAAACATTTTCATAATGAGGTTTCTTTATATATAATCACTTTAAAATATTTCTTCACCTAAAAATTTCTCTCTTCTTTCCAAAGAAACCATTTCAATTTAAAAGCTAAATTATCTTTTATTTCTAAAATTGTAATAAACTCGTTATATTATTATATACTCTCTTTAACCAATATTAAATGCAAACCCCTTGATAAAAATTAATAATCACTAATTAACCTATCAGTTAATGGTTCACATTATCTTTTTAACTTTAAAAAATTATATAGATCGAGTAACTCAAAAATGATACTAGGAACTGGGTACTACCTATAGTATCGCATAATCCCTTAACAAGAAGGGGAATACTTAAGAGAAGTTTTTACCATCCGAACCAACTCCTGCCCATTTTTAGTTACTTTTGAGCCACTCGAACTAGTTAATCATAAGATTTTTCAAAAATACCTAGATTTAAATTCTCAAAAATCCCTTTATAAACATGTTTTATAAATCCAATTTATAAAATCACTTATAAAACGCATTCATAAAATTTATTTATCTTAAATAAACATCTTTAATTTTAAACCAGTATTATTATTTATTGAACACCACATAGTCAAATCGTGAAACTAAATTCACGAGGTGTTCGTATTTAAGCTTTTAAATCAAAAAACCTATCAATAAATGATAATAACTGAATATTATCATTTCCTTAACAACCAAACACTACACAAATAACTATATTATTACTTTATATTCAAAGTATAATCCTAGGTAAAATAATTTCATTTACCAATTTTCCAAAACAAAAATCATTTTTATATAGCATTAACAAATACACACTCAAATATAATACTCTCAACTCATTCTAGGTGTCATTTACCCTATCTCTAATGAGTTACTCATCCTAGGGTATTACTAACCCTATCTCTGATGAGATTTTATTTCTACCAAGCTCAGATGTTCGCTCAACCTAAGCTTTGATACCAACTGTAACGACTTGCTTTTCTTTACATTTTAAGTGGATAATAAATCACACATGTCCAACTCAAATTAAACGAAAAGGCGAACCGCTAAGGGTAAAAGGAAAATAAAGACATAGAACAGAATCTCACATGAATGCAATAACATATATTATTTCTATAATCTTTACAGCGGAAATTTTAAAGACATACATCAGAGCCTATTCAGCTTGGGCAGTTATAAACCTCTGTTTTTAAAAATGCTGAATACAAAACAATAAACAAATGCAGCGGCAATAAACTCTACGATTATAGGTTGATGAAGATCTCTAGCTCTCCTTTGGAAACTCCAAGCGTCTTAACCTAAACCTGAAACTTACTCAGATCTGACCCGAGTATTAAAAATACCCAGGCCAGTCTGGCAAATCAGCATGAGAAGCGCAAATCATAAATATATAAGACAGTGTCATAGATTGACTTTGATGTCAAACAAAACCTTTGAAACGAAGAGTATCTCATAAGACCACGCCACACATAAACACGGACGGGTTTTTACCTTATCATAACTAAAACATTTATATCAAATTATTTGATATTATTTCTAATGACATTGCTTTGAAAATCCTTTCAAATAACATATTAAAATAGCCGGAATTGTAACATTTGTTAAATTCGACAGCATATTTAGGTATACAACCAAGTCCATTAAAGGCATGTATTGGAGATTAGATTCCAACAATGACAAGGTAAGAGACTACCTTCTGTATAGTACATCTCTAGAGGAATGTACCGAGGCATTGCCCCGCTGCCCTTTACCAACACAAGATCGGTCTATATCTACCATAGATAGTACCGAATATGACATCACCCTGGTCTTTCCCGACTTATCCGACAGGTCTCATAGCATACACAACAAACTCGATATATAGAGGGTAATCTAGAAAGGTGGTGACCATATCCTAATGGGTTCGACCCACATAGCCCTGCCATATCTACCATATTTTTGTAATTACGGACGTGTGAGGCTTAATGTAACATTTTACCTTTCTCAAGACAACAAATCCCACTTTAAATGCCACATCGTTATTTCTAACAACACACTAATTGATTTCTACAAAAGTACAACCCCCAAGTTCATACGCCTCATGGAGCGTTAAGTATAGGAGAGGTTACCTCTTACACAACCAAACAGATGTACGTTTGTAAAAACCAATGTTCGTGGTCTTAGAAATGCAATATCAGACACTCGTCCAGACAAGTTGTCCAGGAACAGGACAAACAGAAGGTACTCCTACTACATCTTGTTTGGTAATCACCCCTCAATTAGTAGCGAGTAGTCCTTGCATCGAAGATTTCAGAATGAGGGTACTACTGCCATCATATATAAAATATGGGAATCACCCCAAACGTTAGTGGCAAGCACCCTACATAATGAAGATCTCCAGCCTTCAAAATCATTTCTTCAACATGTCTTCACTTTCGAACAGGTATATTGGTTCGAAGTGATTTTCGGATAGAAATCAACCAAATCTGATCCTAGTCTCTTTGAACCAATTATCGATAAAAATATGTGTATATACAGAAATGTTAAGCCTCTTTTGCTAAATCCTTTTGGTTAATTAAAACCTCTTTTAACTATTAGAAATCTTCAAATCACTTTTCTTTAAATTACTTAGGAAAATATTTCCATATTTTATTATTAGAATAATTCCAATCTTAATGGAGATTTCATATTTCCAAAACATATCTTTAGTGGGTTAAAAACAATGTTATTACTTTATTTATAAAAATGAAATTTATAAATATATTCTTTTATTTATAAAACACCATTTATAAATCTAATGCTTTATTTAGAAAATATGAATTTATAAATCTTTACTTTTATCTTATAAAAATGTGATCCGAGTAAATCAAATTTACTATCCCCTCCATCGGACCAGTCTGAATAGCTAGAGGGAGCGGGCAATTGGTTTCTCAAACTCCAACCTAGAGACTACCTCTCGGTCATCCATAAGGTAATCAAGTTATTTGGTCGACTCTATACCTTTAAAATACTTGTATAATTATTTAGAAAAAATCCCAAAAGATTCGGGAAGAGAAATCCAAGTTTAAATCGTTTATTCAAAATTGCCAAATTTAGTTGTTAAATTTCTATTGAATAGTGGTCTTAAAGCTTTGTAGATTATTATTCCATCATATATATATATATATATATCCATTTTTATAACTCAAATTCCTTTTAAAACATTTTAACATATTTATGGAATCTATTTCATATTTTTAATGATTAAAATACCCATTTTTAAAGTGTTCAAAACTATATTTTACAAACTGCCAAAACGCGACGACTTTGAAACTTGATTTGGACATATCTCAAACTTTACTAAACGAAATCTTGATTTTTCTTTTTCATTTGAAAACCATACCCACAGGGTCTGGAAAATTCTTATTTCTAAGAGTTTTGACTTATATTTTATCCTATATACCCATTTAACTTTTTAGGTCGTGAAATCGCAAACTGCCGAAACGCGACGACTTATTTTTCACCTTTTAGTCAAATTTTATAAAAAATTTCCAAAACACTTTTAAATAATTTTAATAATATAATAAACTATTATTAACCAATTTAAAACAATATTTTACCATTTTACTTATTAAAAATCTATTTTACTTCTTTTCACCTATTATAATATTATTTTATTATAATATTCATTTTACAAACCTTTTTAATTCAAAATCCTTCATTTTAAACCATATGATACGTCTATATAATTTTCCACCTTTTAAAACTATTTTTTTCCATAAATGAAACCATAGATTGTATTTTCCAAATAATTTCAAAACTCCACTTTTCAAATTCCTTTCTTTTTAAAACAAATTCCAAATCTATTTCAAAACTCCGCTTTCTCATTTCTTTACTTTTCCGAAGTAAATTCCAATATTATAAAATGATATTTCTTTTGGTTTTAAAAACAAAGAGGCTTAACATATGTTGTATACATATTATTTTTGGGTATAATGTCAATAATTTTTCACAAGATATGTATTTTCAGTTCACATAGCTATCATTTCTTATCATATATGATTTTTAACTTATAAATCATAATAATCATATCTATCACAACCAAACTTTTATATAATCAACCAATCATCATCCAAACATATTAAAAAACCATATAAGCAATCATTTTAGCATATGATCAAGGGTATAACTTTAAGTAGTTAATGTCTATTATTATCAATGATAGCAAGCAATAGTAACTTTAAGTAGTTAATGTCTATTATTATCAATGATAGCAAGCAATAGTAAGTGACTAATAAGTAATATACACAAGTGATTATCAAGTTATTCAAAGTGAGATTAACTCACTTTTATTCAACCCATTGACTTCTTACCAACATTTAATCAATCAACACTTCTACAACATCCTCTACTTCATCTAAACATCACCCAAAACCATCCTTCCTCTTCTTATAGCACACACCTACCTCCTCTACCATCTCCATCACTCGCGGCCTAGGCTCCCACTCTCTCTTTGTAATGACCCTAATTTTTATTGATATTATTTAGGACATTTAATTAGATAAATTAAATGAAATAATGTAGATGGTTATGATATTGAGATTTGTATAACCATAAGGTAGCCATGCCTTAATTAATCTATAAGCCAAAGAGAATTAAAATGGAGTAAGTAGAAGGAATATGCCATGGGGCAACATAGGAATAAACTATGTTCTTATACCCTAAACCCTTCTTACTTTCATTCCTTATTCAGTTTAAACATTTGCAAACAAAACTAAAACATTTAAAAGCTTGGCCGGCCACAATTTAGGGAAATCAAAAGAAAGTTAAGCAAGGATTCAAGTAGGAAGTTTAAGCAAATCAATCAAAGAGCAAATCTTAACCTTCTTAAACCCAAGCTAAGGTGAATAATAGATTTACATCTCATTTTTATTAGTTTTGGCTTCTAGTTAAGATCCAAATTTATTTTGCAAGTAATATTCCATGATATGATTGTTCAAATAGATATATAAACTTGTTAATGATTTATGTTGCTTCATATAGATTTTATGATAAGTTTTGATTTGAAAAACCTATTAAATGTCATCCAAATGACTTGCATTTTTGATATATGGTTGAAAGCATTATTTATGAAGTGGGTTTCAAGTTTCATAATTTTCTAAGCTATTATGGATTTGTTATGAATTTTTTATGAAAGAAAATAGCTAATTTGGGTTTAAAATTATTCACGGCTATTATACATTACTTTTGGGTCTGAAATTAAAAAATGTTATAAAACATATTAAAAGTGAATTATGGAAAGGGGATTTTCCTAAGTATTTTACTATGGATATAAAATTATTTAAGGTATGAGACTTAAATGTTTTACCAAAGAGAAGGGCACCTTTGTTAAATGTTTTAATTGTTAAATTCTGAATGCAACAGCACTTTTAGAAAAGAAAATTTTGAAAAGAAATGGGCAACCAATTGTGTTCTGATAAATAAGACATGTTAGTCGAAAAGCAATTACTTTAAAAGGCTATAAAACAGTTTTATTAAAATTTACTACTTCGCTAATTCCATCTGCAAGCTTTCGACGCCATACCTTCGCCCATGACCAAGTCAAAACCAACGCACATGGTATCAAACAGTTGATATGTAGTGAATTGGAGAAAGGCGAAAGATATAGTGTCAAAACCAAGCTTTTGACTTAACCAACTTGCTTCTGTTTGTACAAAAAGGACTTTCGAATGGGTTGCCGCCTTTTGTTTTAAAATAAGCTTTCGAAAGGATAGCTTTGAACATATTCGAAACCTAGCTGCCGCATTCTACCTTTCGACCTAGTTAAGGCCGCTTTTCTTCGTAGCCTTTAATAATGGTGTCGAAAGGGTAATTTCGCCTTAATACTTTAAAGTCGCTTCTCAATGCTATCGAAAGGGTTGGTTTAGAAACCATCCTCTTTCTTTTACTTAGGACCAATGCTTTTGAAAGCAATGCTTTCGCTTATGTTCTTTTAAGACCTTTAGTTATATTAAAAGTTAAACCCAAAGGTTTCGAAAGGAATGATTTTAAATGGTTTCGAGACAATGTTTCCATAAAACTTTTACTTGAACTGTAACAATTCGATCTTTCGACGCCCGAAAGTCAACATCAATACAACCACTGTATCAACTGCCGAACTATCGAATGCCGGAAAATCGAATTGTTAGGGTTGAAGAAGAAGAGGTAGAAGAAGACAGAAGAAAAAGAAACAGAAACAACATCAGAATCTCACATTCGCAGCGGAACAATATATAATAGATGAATGAATAATCTTTATAACAAAGAACTATATCAGTTTATACAATACATCATCAGAGTTTACAACAACAATACACATCACTGGACAATTATATAAACTTGTCCACATAACATAATACACAGCGGAATAGTACTAGTATAAGTGATACGTCTCGCCATCCAGCTCGTCTCCAGATCTCCACAGCAATCCATCTAGATCCAATCGATAACCTGATTCTAGGTTGCCCGTGTGGAAATTTATGGGCACCCAGAGTTTAGAAAGGGAACAATAAACTCCAGGTTAGTCGTGGGACTGGTGTGAGATCTTAAAAATAGTTATTTTCACAAAGGAAATAAAAGAAATTCCGCAATGCTTTTGGAAAATGAAACTACCATAAGGCCTCCCGCCACACACACAATGCAAACGCAGAATTGGAGGAGGTTTCTCCTTATGATAGTCAAACATGCTTGATACGCAAATCTTTTTAATATTATCATTAGTGCCTAGTGTGGAAAACATTTTGAAAGTATAATATTAATCTTAGCCGGCATACAACCATTATTGTATGCCTACTATAGCTACTATGTTCAATAGCAGGTTACCGCCACATTCCATAGCAGTTTATACAACTAAAACCGTACAAGGTTCGTATTGTTTCTTTGGATTTTCCAACAAATGGTCAGGCTAAGGAACTTCCTATGCCACATGGGTACGCCTCTAGAGGGACGTCCCGAGAACTTAACCAGCTCTCTGCCAACACAAGGCCGGGTTACCTCTTATTAGGTAACTACTACACGAGTATGCCACCCCCCGGTCGTTTGCGACCTTTATCCGAGGGCCCTCGATCACAAAGCAACAATCACACAATAAATGAGATTGGAGCAACCACACAGGTAAAATATCTGGGCTCCATACCATGATACCACCTTTTTCCAGAAGGAAATGACATACCCTAAAGGGTGCGACCCTCATAACCTTGCCGCATCTTTCCTGTTTTGACCATTTCCGGGGTGTGAGGTCCGATGAGGTCTCGTCCACAAAGCTACGCTTTACACGAAAGCCATGCTTTGATCACGAATGATCAACGAATGATCATCAACACACAACAACACTTAGCATGCCACACTACCAAATTGGTAGTATATCACTGATAACCTTCAACTACATAACCTCTGAGCTCGTACGTCTCAGAGAAGGGTGTTAAGATAAGAGAATAAATCTCCGCCACCAAACAGAAATGTATTTGAAAGAAATCTGCTTTATATCTCAAAGTGTAATGTCAGACATACGACCATATAAGTCTATTCCGGGTTCGAACAGAACCGAAGGCACTTCCAAAGAAGCCCTTGCAAATCCGGTCTTCAATTGCAATCCATAACGTCGTATCATTATTCGTAATGGGTTATATGACACAAAGTCCTCTCCCGGCTTAACCGAATAATGAGCGCTTGTTTTAAAAACAAATTCAAATGCCATTTCAAAGGAAAATATTGATAGTCTGTTATTTAACTATCAAACAACATTCACAACAATCAAGCCTCAATAATTGCCCCAAATTGTTTATACTGATAGTTGGATATTTTACTATCAAACAATATTCACAAGAATCATCCAATCTAAATAATTTTTCCAAATTATTAAATTTCAACGTATCTTTGCAAGATATATAATTTCCACACTTCATCACTTTGAAAACCAATTTCAAATCACATTTTCCACACTTCATCACTTTGAAAACCAATTTCAAATCATATTTTCACTCGCGGAATAAAATTCCCGATATTATTTATTTCCACTGTGAATTTAAATTTCGAATATCCACTTATATACGATTTTTCAAATATTCACTTTCAACCCCCAAATCAAATTTCAAATTTATTTCTAAATTTATTTCAACACCAAATCAAATTTCAAATTGATTCTTCCATTTATTTCAAATACCAAATCAATTTTACAAATCGATTATCAAGTCTATTTTCAATAGAACAGAACATTTGCAAATTGATTTCTAAGTTTATTTCCAAATAACAAACCATTTGCAAATTTATTTCTGAATTTATTTCCAAATACCAAATCATTTTACAAATTGATTTCCAAATTTCTTTCAACACAAAATCCATTTTCATTCAACACCAAATAAATTTTCATATCGATTTCCCAAAGATTTATTTTCAAATACCAAATCAATTATCAAATTGATTTCTAGAAATTTATCACCTTTTAAATAAATCCATTATTCTTTCCAAATTATTTAAAATTCCATTTTCTATAAATTCTTCAACCTTTAAATAATATTACTCAAAACCCATTTATTAATATCTTTTCCCATATTTTGGAAATAATTCGATAAGATTTCAAAAATCAACTTTATGCTTCTAAATTCCTTCTTTTAAATTCACCTAATTCTTTCAAAAGGGATTCACTTAAAATTTCCTACTTTAATTTCAAAAATCCAATTTTATTTATTTCTGGTATCCAACGATACCAAAAATACATTCGGCTAAATTATAGCCTTCAACAAATTCAATCGTCAATATAATCATTCACATATTATCAATAATTCATCACACAACATGTGAAACAAATTCATACAACATATGAAACAAATTCATACAATTTGAGGAATCCAGTTGGATCCCTCCAACCTGTTTCTCTGCATCCACAGATGTTAGCACAACAATTAAATACCCATTCCACTTCGAGGTGGAATATCGCGGTATATGGGATTTATAAAATATCATCCGCTATTATGCGGCGCATAGGGTCTCATCCGCTATATAATGCAGAATATCAACTCAATATATATATATATATACACACACATATATATATATATATATAGATAGATATCCTACTATATCTAATATCATCAATAGATAAATTATCTAATTCATCCAAACACATCCAGCAATTTAAATTAACTAGGCAACAAATTTGAGTAAGAAGATCTCACCTTTGCTTTTATTTTTGCAACCATTTCCATTCCAGCTTGTTTTCTTTCAGATATTGACCTTGTATAAATAATTTATACAATTTATAAATATTTGAACAAATTGAATAATCCATTACTGTTTTAATAAATTTTAATTTTAAATTAACAATTGGGTTTTAACCGAATAAATTTTAATTTCAACCAATTTCCTCTAATAAATTATTTTTAGGAATTAATTAAATAATTTATTTAAACAAGTTAATCACTAAAATTCTTCAATATCAAAACTCCTATGTATATGTATATTTTATTTTTCTTTTCTAACCTATATACATTTTAAAATTTTAATTATTATATAAACTCTACAACATTTTAAAATCCCTATTATTATTTCAAAATCTTATCTAAAAAAATTAATTTCTGGTTTCCTATATATATATATTAAAAATATGCATGTGTAAAAATTTGTTTTCTTTTTTTGTAATGACAACAGTAATTTCTTTACTGTATATATACATATTTATATACAAAAATCAACTTGTTATATAAAACTTACTGGTATATATATATATATTCTTTACAGTAAATAACAAAATGAATATTTACTTTACTATAAAATGTTCTCTATTTCCTAACTGATATATATATGTGTGGGTTAAATTTAAATTGAAAATAGAAATGGTTTATACCTTACTGCCATCGACTAGCTCCCTCGCATACAAACACTCGACCACGTTGCTACGGCCACCATTGAAGGTTCGATAACACCTCAGCTTGATTCCCCTGTAGACGTACGAACTGTCGCGGCTACAAATCGAAGGCCCCTGACCACACCCAAGCTTCGTCGCCGCATTCCAGTCACGGCCATCCCCTTCTTCTCGCGAGTGTACGCGATGCCCAAACTTATTCGCGATGAATCTCCCTTCAATATGCTTGAACCCTAAAGGAGACTCGCGCACGACAAATCGAAGTCCACACGCGAGCAAATTTCGATCGTCTTCGATCTTTGCCGCCCCTTCAACACTCGCGATTGTTTTCGAACGAATTCGTTCGATTTCAGAAAGAGGGGAAACTCGATTCAGAGGCGCTTGTGAATTGATTCAACCTCGTCCGCCCTTTTATTTTATTTTTTATTTCTTTTAATTCGAGCTGATCTTGGTTTAAGAGGCGGCCATTATTTAATTTTGAAGTTTTCTGTTTGATTTGTAATTGAAGATGAGGAGAGGGAGCTACGAATTCGAATTGATTTCAGTCGCCATTTTTTTCTCTATTGATTTCGACCATCGATTTAATTTTCTGTTTGAATTGAAGAGGATAACTACGACTGTTAATTATAAAAGAAGAAGGAGATACGATGCGATATTGGCGTGGAGAGGAAGGTTGTAGTGATTTGAAGGGGGAAAGTATCGATGTGAAAGAAATACGGCTGAAGGTTATCTGGTCGAAATACCCAAAATATATATTATATTAAATTTAAATTGTCTTGAAAATGAGGCCTAAAATCTCGATCTCCTATCGAGACGTGCTGCTAGGCGTTCATAATGTTATATCCTCATTACGAACGCAATGGAAAAGGTTTCAAGTCCTAATTCGATCGTATGGAGAAGATAACTTTTTGAACCCAGTTATAATATTGAATTCGATATAAATTTCAGCGCGTTTATATATCGTACGCTCACACAACAACTCCAATCACCACGAAAATTGAAATCCGATAATAATATGATATTACGGATCCAATGGAACTGGCGTCGAATTCCAAGACTGTGCCTCAGAAGGCTATTTTTAAATATCGATTTAAACGATATAATTTCAAAACTAAACAAAACAGTTTCAAATTCAATTCTGAAGCTTTTATTATCTTCAGTATTATCAATATAGATTTTCTAAGCCTTGAAATCATTTTTAATCAGCTTAAAAATTGAAGATTCAATATTTTTACTCAACTGCAATAAATTAAATTCAATAATTTAAATTGCCAAAGTCATTCTGATATTTGAATCTCAAATTAAACTAACTTTCAGATATTTAAAATCAATTAAATATTCTGATTTCCAATGTCAAAAATTCACTACTACAAAATGATTATTTTAAAAACAGTTATTTTAAAAATCAATTAAATATTCTGATATTTGAAGATCCTAAGGAATTCACTACTACAAAACAGGTTATTTACGACGGTTGTTTAACCTCTGTTCCGACAGTTCAACAACCGTAGCAAATGCAGACGTTGCAACAGGCAAAAACCTGTTGTGACGGTTTTTAAACCGTCGTAGAAAACTACTTTTTGCTACGGTTATTTATGGCAACCATCACAACAAACCTATTTTACGCGACAGTTTTTCATAACAACCATCGCAATAAACTGTCATTTTGGCTTCGAAAAGATGGCATTTGGCTACGGTTGGATTAAACAACCGTCGCAAATTGCCATTTTTTGCAACTGTTCTTCGTAACAACCTCGTAATAAACTGTTATTTTGGCTTCGAAAGGATGACTTTTTGCTATGATTAGGTTAAATAACCGTCGCAAATTGCCTATTTTTTGCTACGGCTGTTTATAATAAATTTTGCAATAGACTGGCATTTGGCTTCAAATATTAAATATAGATTCGCATAATGGATTACATTAATAACATAACTTTCTATTTTTAGACATAATTTACTAAAACATAGAATATAAATTACTAAAACATGACTAATAATTGAAAAGGTAGCAGCTAATTAAATGTACAACATCTCCTTTGTACATTGAAGTTATATGTACAAATTTACTTATAAAATATTATTAGGAATCTGTAAAAATAAAACTTGCATATGGCTCAATGTAGCTATTTTAATGATACCCCTAAATCCTGCAGTATTTCCTTTGTACAACATTCAACATTCCTCCTGCACACCCGACCTGAGCTGTCAGGTGACGAGCTTTTACATGTTATCTGCTTCCTTTCCCTAATAGCACATCTGGCCTAGCTGTAGATTCATTCTTAACTGTTTAATAGTATTGAGTTCCACTGCATTTTGGATCTGTACAGAAACTCTATATAACTACATAACCTAAATATTGTTGTGCTTACAGAAAAGTATATTATTTAGCTGTATATCTCTTAAAAAGTAACATAATCAATTTTCATAGGTTGAACTGTTAAAATAATTGAAGAAAACAAAAATAACATAAAGAAAGGAGAAATAATAAGAAACAAATAACCATTGAAAACTGTATCATTATTTATGAATGAATTGATTAATAAACATAATACATAATTCTTGTTTGTAGACTTAAAGAACAAAGAACAATAAAAGACTAATATACCATTCAAATATAATATAAAATCAAAATAATAGGAAAAAAATTCTTTATCATCTCTCTCAAATCTGATGTAATAGATATGAGCATCGAGAATTTTCAATCAGAAATCCAACAACGAAGAATTATGAAACCAACAATCATGAATGTTGCCTAAACCATTAAAAGATGCAAAGCCAAATCTTGAATATTGCTAGAGATTAACATCAAATAACAGCTCCAATAGCTCCAATCTGATCAATAAGCAAATATCAAGTGACAACTGTTTAAACGTCGATAAGAATTGAGTGGAACCAAACAATCGATTTTGAAACAACCTGAACAATGACAACAATCCGATATACAGGTCGCCTGGCAAAAATAGTGGCCTGGCCCCAACGTCAATACAATAGCATATGTTGCAGCTGTCCGCAGCAGCACATGGCTGTTGCTAAATAGCACCCAACAGGGACTGTTGCTCGGCAATACAGTGCTTTCAAATATTTGAACCCCTACGCTATGATTTCAGTGGTGCAACGCCTACCACCCTACATGAAGTGATCCAATAATGGCCTTAAAAATATTTGGTGACATAACTAGGTCAAGAGGGGCTCTACGAGAATCTTTTAGTGCTTACATTATGCTTCATCCAAAACAGTTCAGGACAGGAAGAAAATATTCAAGTACATCACACCTAATTTTAATAACAAAGGAGCACGTAAGGAAGAACATATTACAATGCAAAATCAGAAAATATGAATGTTTTCTATATTAATAACCTATTAATTGTTTTTATCATTGGTTGTTAATTTTTTATTTTTCATTTAACAAATGCAAAAGTCTAGATAAATAACTTCTAACTATTGCAAAAAAGGTAAAAACATTGAATCATTTTGAGGTTCTGATACTTGAGTTTTGATATCAAAATAATGAGGGCACTTTTACTACAAAAAGGTTATTGAATAGAGTAAGAAATGCAAAACCAATGCTTGTAAACAGCTTGTCATCAGCTACAATACAGGAAAAAAACATGTATGGATGTAACTGTGTATATAGCTGGAACATGTGTTAATAGCTGTGTATATAGATGGAACATGTATAGACTAATGGTGGACATATAACACTATGTATATAGCTGTAACCGTGTATATAGCTAGAACATGTATAGACTAATGGTGGACATATAACACTGTGTATATAGCTGGAACATGTGTTAATATCGGTGCATACTTTCTCCTAGTTTACAAACAAAGGCAATTAGATGTGGCCATGACTTCACAGAACATCAGAATCATAGTATATGATATTATGTTACAACTAATGGAATCTGCACCTGAATTCTCTATGTTAACTATACTATATAAACAAATTGAGATATTTAGATCTCAAACCACCCCTGAACTCAAATTAAAACAGGGGAATTTTGTGTACAGAATTAAAACAAATTGAATATGGGGGACAGCTAAGATAATCGTATTTTTTCTTATGTAAGTGTACACAGAAACTAGTGTAAGATTTACAAACAACACAATTCATCATAATCAAATTCTCTTAAAACTTTGTTTTGACAAGGTAGCATGTGCACATATCTTTGCAGACGATATGAAATATTATTTATTGCTAAAGAAGGTTACATGTATTACAAACTAAGACATACTATTACCTCGACAAATAAACCATACATGTACATACCAGAATTCAAGTTGGGGATTTGGTATGAATCACAAAAGCTCAACCTTTTCCATAATCTTTATCCTAGAAGCCTCTAAAATATCAATAGCTGGAATGTAAACCTCAGGATCCATATACTAGTGAGTTTCGGTTTGGGAGGTATTCTAAAGCAAAAGCAGGTAAGTCTGGAATACGAAAACTCACTGCTGAATTATAGAGTTCTTTCCCATCTACATGTATGGCATCGCCATGAGACTTGTATGTGGCTGAGTTCCTCCCTACTCGAATAGCTCCAGCTGGATTCCAACTGAATTAGTATGCAAGTGGGTTGTTTGCAGCAGCAGGAGATGGAAGGCCGCCACAGTAAGAAACAAAAGATTTTACTTTCCCTTTTCTTGCATGAGCTTCATTTATCATCTTCATTGCCATCATGTGATCTATGTCAGGATCCAAACCCATTTCACATAGAATCGTGATACCTGCATCTTTCGCCTTTTCATTTAAAGTTGACATTGAGTCATCGACGTAGCTTGTAGTGACTAGGTGCTTTCGCCTTTTCTTTTTTTTTTAGTTCAACTTACAATTCAGAGAGGGACCAAAGGCAGCTAACAGTTAGTAAATTATACAAAAAAACTAAACAAATAGAAACATAGAGCTGGACACAAAATATAAAGATATGGATGAGCTAAGAATGATGTGTATCATTATCTCATTGAAACTTGACATCTCTTGTAAATCAAGTGTGTCATTATCTCATTGAAGCTCTTGTACTTATTTTATGGCTGCTTTTGAATTCCAATATATTTCAAATTCTTAGAATGTTGCCATTATATAAACCAATTAGTTCTTGCTAACTCTGTACGAGTATGTTATTTAAACTTCCTTTTAATTAAAATATCTTACAATAGCATGCATAAGGGTTGGTACATGGTGTTTGTATCCCTTACCTCAATTCGCCACGTCTCACAAATCATACATCTCTATTATTCATCCATCTTCCTTTGTGTACAGTTTATGTGTATTCTTCTAACTGGATACACATGTATATTCCTTGCGCCCACTTATGAACATATTCACTGTGAGACAGAGATATTAAAGTTAATCTTTTTAAGGTTATGTAGAGTGTTTAATGAAATAAGATGTAATGACCTTCTAATAAACAGGGTCAAGAGCATCTAGTTCGAATGTACATCACATACCTATACCGTACCCATTTTAACCCTCCCTCCCGACTATATATAGGCCTTATATTTTATACATGGTTTTATACATGACAAGATATCTTAAATCTTTATCAGACATTCTTAGCGATGCACATAAATGGAATAAGAAAAATAGGTTATTTGTCCATGTAAATTTTGCAGGTGGCAAATGAAGTAGGGCCAAATCCAATGATCCGAAACCACCCAGCTCCGAAAAACCCATCTTCCACGTCTATATTCTTCAAATTTAATACATAAGGAATACTTTCACTAAGAGGGGAGGTAAGGACTATGCTACACATAGCAAAATTAATTTTTCCCCAAATTAAGAAAAAGTGCGGCACTCACCTTCAAATCCAAGAATAGGAGAAGTGTGGTAGTGCGAACTCCAAACTATCACAGCATGTATTGGATCAGCAGCTTCATCGCAATTTCAAGCAAGCTCTGACGACGTACATCCAAGGCACCACTTTCGAATCCAATCAGCAACACCACTCGCATACCCAGGAGCAGAGAAATTTAGTGATTCGGAGTACTCAAATCCGACAACGCAAGTGGTTCTAGATTGAGGCGAGATCGAACGCGTACCTCTAGCCTACGACGACTTCATATCCAAGGATCACTAGCAAACTCAGGTGGCAACATGTTTTCTAAGTGGTGACGGCACGTTTACCTACAGCGGTTGTGTCGAAGTGTTAGTTTTGAAGCTGAGATTTACTTTGAGGATAAATCAATTTGGGTTTGAAGAAGGTAAGAGATGAGGTGGAAGTCACGTGAATGATTTGAAGGGGGTGTTATTTTATGCGTATGTATTTGCAACATGCATTTGCTACTGTTATTCATATATCCGTCGCAAATAACCATATTTACATATATATTTGCTACGGTTGTAGACGAAAACCATCGCAAATTGGTTTTTTTTTTAATTTTCTAATACTTTTCATAGACCAATTGCTACGGTTGTTAATAATAACCAACACAAATGATACTATTTGCTACGGTTTTTACTTAAACCGACGCAAATAAGGCGATGCAACAGACAGATTGTGTACTCGTGATTAGAGAAAAGACTAGGGTATGGGATAACGCTATAGTAACATACTTGTATTTTCTATATATAAGTATACGCTCTCTCTTCTCCATCTTTCTTAAGCTATTCTTCTACATCTTACAAAGGCTTGAATGCAGATTTTAAGGACGTAAGATATGGATGCTAGGAGTGGAAGAGTTAACATTGGTGGAGGAAGCACCACAACCAACGTAAATGCTCCACCCAACAGGAGAAATTCGGGTCGACCGACCAATGCTAATCCAAATGCAAATGCCAATGTAGGTGCTGGAGTGCCACAAGCTGATATGGGAGCTATGTATTAGTTCTTCATTAATATGATGTAGGATGGAGTTGCTGCAGGATTAGTTAGAGGAAATGTTGAAGGAGGAAATCAGGGAGCTCCGGTGGTTAATAACTATGTAATCTTGAGCAGAGACTATGCCAGGCTTGGAGGAAAGTCGTTTATCGGGACCGAGGACGCAATTGAAGTGGAAAATAGGTTACTTCATTGCGAGATGATCTTTGCTGATTTAAGGCTTAATGATGAGCGGAAGAGGCGGCTTGCTTCTAGACAATTTTAAGGAGCGGCACTATATTGGTGGAACAGTGTTACTACGAGAGTTAATGAGGGGACCATGACTTAGGCTGAATTTAGAAGAAGGTTTGAGGAAAGAGTCATGTCAGAGATTGCTAAATCAACTCTACTCAAGAAGTTTATGGAGTTGGAGCAGAGGGACATGACAGTGCTTGAGTATGCTACTAGATTTGAAGAATTATCAAGGTATGGGTATGCTACGGTTGATATTGTTCTCAAAAGAAATAAGAAGTTCATCCACGAACTAAAACCTGAACTAGCTAAAGCGACTCTGCCACATATTAGGGATCCGTGTGATGTAGTTGTTGAGATGGCTTTGAGGCAGGAGGAGATGCTTGCTTATCATGGTGGTAACAAAGTAGGGGAAGCTTAAAGTGGGCAGAACTAGAAAATGAAGTTTTTCCATAAGAAGGGCGCTCAGAAAGGAGAAGCTGTCAAGAAGGTAAAGGCTAATTTAGTTTGCTTTAAGTGTGATAAGAAGGGACACTATGCTTACGAGTGCCAGATAGGAAAAGTGAAGAAAGCTTCCGATAAGAAAGAGATGAGATGCTTTAACTGTGATCAGATTGGACAGTATAAGAACCAGTGCAAGGAACCAGTCAAGGATGGAAAAGGCAAGATGTTTGCATTAGAACCAGCTACCTCAAAACCAACAACCAAGGAGAAGGGAAAAGCTGTGTTGGGAGGTATGCTTTTGATTCATGGTGTATCAGTTAGAGTCCTATTGTATACTGGTGCATCGCATTCTTTTATTTCTCGTTTGGTTGATAAGCTTAACCTAAAACCCTCATACTTGTTACTTTCTTAAGGGTTGAAAATCCGATAGGAGGGTATGCGACTCTTGGGATGAGATGTAACCACTTAGTGTTTGAATTGTTAGGTCATACATTTGCTTGTTGTTTGCATGTATTTGATTTCGTACGGTTCAGAATTATTTTGGGCATGGATTGGTTAAGTACATATGATGCTAGGATATTTTGCCATGATAGGAAAATATCACTTAGACACCCTAGTTGTAGTGATCAGATTATATACTCCGTAGAAAACCCTAATTTAGGGGTAAATGCTTTGTTGGGTGTTATAGAGGAAGAAGACGAGTTGAATCAAGTTTTCATTGTTAGAGAGTTTGTAGACGTCTTTGAGCTCGTAGTGGAACTACCGCCATAATGAGCTATTGAGTTTCGGATAGATTTAGTACCAAGAGCAGAATCGGTGAGTAGACAACCAAGCAGAATGACACCTACCGAGATGAAGGAGTTAAAGATGCAGTTGGTGGAATTGGAAAGTAAGAACTTTATCAGACCAAGTAGTTCACCCTGGGGAGCAGCAGTAGTATTTGTAAAGAAACCAGACGGATCGTTATGGTTGGGTATCGATTATCGTAAGTTGAATGAGACGATAAAAAATCGATATCTGTTACCTAGGATTGATGATTTGTTCGACCAGTTAACTGGAGCCAAAGTATTTTCCCAGTTGGAATGAGCAACGGGGTTCCATCAGCTTAGAGTGGCTGAAGATGGTATTCCTTTGATGGCATTTAGAAAAAGATACAGATTGTATGAATGGTTAGTAATGCCGTTCGGACTAACTAATGCACCAGCATTTTTCGTGGACTTGATGAACAAGATCTTCCAGGAGCATCTGGACAGATTCGTGTCAGTGTTCATAGATGACATTTTGATATACTTTAAAGATGAAAGAGAGCATAAAGTCCATCTTAGAGTGGTGCTTGATACGTTGAGGTAGCATTAACTTAAAGCAAAATTTTCGAAGTGTCATTTCTGGAAAAAGGAAGTGAAGTTTCTTGGTCATGTAGTCTCGAAGAAAGGGTTGTCCGTAGATAAGCTAAGATTGAGGCGATGAATAATTGGAAGAGATGCGAGACAGTGACTGAGATAAAGAGTTTCCTTGGATAAGCTGGTTATTATAAGAGATTCATTAAGGATTTTTCATGGATAGCGGCACTGATGACTAAGTTAACGTAGAAAGATGTGAAGTTTTTCTGGACTGATCTGTGTGAGAAGGCATTCCGGAAATTGAAACACTTACTTACGAATGCACCTGTGTTAATTGTTCCAGAGTGGAATCAAGGCATAGTGTTGTACACAGATGTATGTGGAACAGGGTTAAGAGCTGTGTTAATGCAAAAAAGTAAAGTGATTGCCTACGCTTTACGACAGCTTAGACCACATGAAGTTAGATATCCAATTCATGATTTGGAATTAGCTGCAGTAATTTTTGCATTGAAGGTGTGGAAACATTACCTCTTCGGAGAAAGATTCGAGTTGTATACTGATCATAAGTTATTGAGGTATTTACTCTTAGAAGGAGTTAAATATGAGACAGTAGAGGTGGTTAGAGTTTTTAGCCGCCTATGACTTTGGAATTGAGTACACACCGGGGAAAGGTAATAATGTTGTAGATGCACTTAGCAGGAAACATCAGAATGCAGTATTGGCAGTGATAGCTGAGTAGAAAGATTTATAAGCATTGACCACATGCAGAATACAGTGAAGATATGAAGCCAGTTCTAGCAAGGAAACTGCTACGTTGTCATGTTTAGAAGTTCGACCAGTGATGATCGAAAGGATTGCTTCTAAGCAAGGGAAGGATCCATTATTAGCTGAACGGATCAGAAAACTAAGTAATGGGATGGAGAGCGATGATTTGAAAGATTTTAGCCTTAACCAAAATGGTTGGTTAAGAAAGAAAGGAAGACTGTGTGTTCCGAATGTGGGAAACATTAGGAAGGAAGTTCTTGGAGAATGTCATAATTCAAAGTTCACCATTCATCCAAGAGGAATTACGATGTATCAAGACATGAAAAGGAGTTTCTTCTGGGAAGGTATGAAGAGAGATGTTGGCTTATGGGTGAAGTAGTGTTTGAACTGTCAACGGGTAAAAGCTGAACATCAAAAACCAAGTGGGTTACTTCAGCCTTTAGATATTCCAATTTGGAAATGGGATTCTATCTCAATGGATTTTATAGACAGGTTTCCAAGGTCAAATCGAGGAAATGAAAGTATATGTGTCATAATGGACAGGTTGACCAAGAGTTCCCATTTCAATCCAGTTAAGTCAACCAGGAAACACCTGTTTTGGCTAAATTATTCATGAAAAATATAGTTAGACTGCATGGAATTCCTAGTAGTATGGTAAGTGACAGAGATTCCTTATTCACTAGCGAGTTCTAGAAAAGTCTACAGAAGACTTTGGGTACCAAGCTCAAGATGAGTACCGCTTACCATCCGCGGAAAGATGGGCAAATGGAAAGAGTTAACAAAATCTTAGAAGATTTGTTAAGAGCTTGTGTGCTAGTCTTTGGAGGATCATAGGAAGACCACCTACACTTAGTCGAGTTTTCATATAACAACAGTTATCAAACTAGTATAGGGATGACACCGTTTGAAGCTTTGTATGAAAGGCTATGCAAATCTCTCGTTTGTTGGGTAGAGACCGGGGATAGGTTAGTCCTTGGTCCATATTTGGTTAGAAAAGCTGTAGAAAAGATTGAGTTAATTCGAGTTAGAATGAAGGAAGCTCAGTTTAGGTAGAAGAGTTATGTTGATAAAAGGCGGAAAGGTTTAGAGTTCTCAGTTGGAGACCATGTCTTCGTCAAGGTGTCACCGATAAAAGGTGTAATCAGATTTGGAAAATCAGGAAAATTGGCACCAAGATTTGTTGGACCTTTTCCTATTGTAGAAAGGATCGGGAAGCTCGAATATAGAGTAGAGTTACCGAATAGTTTGGTAGGAGTCCACAATGTCTTTCATGTTTCTCATCTAAGGAAGTTTATTCGAGATCCAGAAACTACTATTGCATCGACTGTGTTAGATGATTTAGTAGTGGAACCAGATATGACTATAGTTATAAAACTAGTTCGTATAGTCACGAGGGATGAGAAGAAACTAAGGAACAAGACAGTCTGATTAGTCAAGTCTAGTGGAGTGACGACGAGAGAGAGCATACTTGGGAACTGAGAGCAAGATTCAAGATACTTATCCTGATTTGTTTCATGATATGTTTTACCTTTATGTTTGATTGCTATGGGTACCTTATCGTAATTTCGAGGACGAAATTCTATAAGGAGGGCAGTCTGTAATGACCCTAAATTTTATTGACATTATTTAGGACATTTAATTAGATAAATTAAATGAAATTATGTAGATGGTTAAGGGATTGAGAATTGTATAACCATAAGGTAGCCATGCCTTAATTAATTTATAAGCCAGAGAGAATTAAAATGGAGTTAGTAGGAGGAATATGTCAAGGGGCAAAATAGGAATAAACTATGTTCTTATACCCTAAACCCTTCTTACTTTCATTCCTTATTTATTTTAAACATTTGCAAACAAAACTAAAACGTTTAAAAGCTTGGCCGACCACCATTAAGGAAAATCAAAAGGAAGATAAGCAAGGATTCAAGTAGGAAGTTTAAGCAAATTAATCAAAGAGAAAATCTCAACCTTCTTAACCTCAAGCTAAGGTGAATAATAGATTTACATCTCATTTTTATTGATTTCGGTTTCTAGTTAAGATCCGAATTATTTTGCAAGTAATATGCAAAGATATGATTGTTTAAGTAGATATATATATATACACTTGTTGATGATTTATGTTGCTTCATATTGATTTTATGATAAGTTCTAATTTGAAAAACCTATTAAATGACATCCAAATGACTTGTGTTTTTGATATATGGTTGAAAACATTATTTATGAAGTGGGTTTCAAGTTTCATAATTTTCTAAGCTATTATGGATTTGTTATGAATTTTCTATGAAATAAAATAGCTAATTTGGGTTTAAAATTATTTACGGCTATTATACATCGCTTTGGGTCTGAAATTTAAATATGTTATAAAACATATTAAAAGTGAATTATGGAAATTTTTTAGGGATTTTCCTAAGTATTTTACTATGGATATAAAATTATTTAAGGTATGGGACTTAAATGTTTTATCAAAGAGAAGGGCTTCTTTGTTAAATGTTTTAATTGTTAAATTCTGAATTCAATGGCACTTTTAGAAAAGAAAATTTTGAAAAGAAATGGGCAACCAATTGTGTTTTGACAAATAAGGCATGTTAGTTGAAAAGCAATTACTTTAAAAGGCTATAAAACAGTTTTATTAAAATTTACTACTTCGCCACTTCCATCTGCAAGCCATCGATGTCATAACTTCGCCCATGACCAAATCGAAACCAATGCACATGGTATCAAACAGTTGATATATAGTGAATTGGAGAAAGGCGAAAGGTATAGTGATGAAACCAAGCTTTCGACTTAACAAACTTGCTTCTGTTTATACAAAAAGTAATTTTGAATGAGTTGCCGCCTTTTGTTTTAAAACAAGCTTTCGAAAGGATATCTTTGAACATATTCGAAACCTAGCTGCCACATTCTACCTTTCGAACTAGTTAAGGCAGCTTTTCTTTGTAGCCTTTAATAATGGTGTCGAAAGGGTGCTTTCGCTTTAATACTTTGAAGCCGGTTCTCAATGCTATCGAAAGGGTTGGTTTAGAAACCATCCTCTTTCTTTTACTTAGGACCAATGCTTTTGAAAGAAATGCTTTCGCTTATGTTCTTTTAAGACCCTTAGTTATATTAAAAGTTAAACCCAAAGGTTTCGAAAGGAATGGTTTTAAATGGTTTTGAGACAATGTTTCCATATAATTTTTACTTAAACCCAATACTTTCGAAAGGTATGTTTTGAGTGAAGAATTGCAATGTTTTCGAAAGGGTTATTTTGAGTATTTGAATAGGGGGTTTCCAATGCTTTCGAAAGACAAGTTTAATTGTTTCGAAAGAGTATGTTTAAGGTTTAAATTAATGACTTCGAAGGTCTATTTTCAAAGGTTTCAAAAGGTTTGTTTTGGCCTTTCGGCCTAGTGTTTCAAGATTTAGTAGTTAACTTATTATGAAAGGGTACTTTCAATGTATTTGAAAGGGATTGTTTAAACTTTTTAAACAAAGGTTTCGAAGGGTTTACCTTGGCTTCATAGCTTAAGATCTTTTAAGTTAAAAAGGGGTTTTAACTTACTTTGGAGGGATAGATAATCCCATTGATTAGATTTCATCAACATGGTTTTGTGTAAAGTATATACATCATGGAATAAGTGTTTCAAGTAAAGCAAAGTATATGATTTCCTTGTTTTATAAAGGTATGATTTCAGGGGTAAATCATTTGTAAAGATTATTTACAAGGAAATAAAGTTTTAACAAGGTAGTTAACCCTAAGGTAGAAAATGAAACATAAATAGGGTAGTTAACCCTAAGTTTATAACTCAAATATTAAAAGACCAGATGAGACTGGTGTAGGGTCGCGCCCTATACCTTAGCTATTAGCCCCTAGATAAAATAAGTCCAAAATTTCAGTGTGTTAGGCTTGTCAAAGGTGGGACTAAATTGAGGTTACACATAGAAGGGAATATACAAAGTAAAAATAGGTTATTAGTGAGCTCGTAAAACCATTGATTCAGTTGACCCTAGAAAAGAAAGTTAAGGGCAGTCAGCCCAATATTATGTCTAACAGAAGTTAGATTATTGAGTATGTTTGGTTGGCCCAAGTTAGCCAATGGTTAATGGTTAACCAAGTAAAACTATAGTGTGGACAGATAGTCCATTGATTTCCTGATTTTATGCATATATGAACTTGCTATTATTGTTATAATTATTTTGATTGCAGGATTCTAATTTGCAAAGGATATGTTTTTGGGATATTGGTAAGGGGAAACCCGTTCGCTAAGCGGCGTGGTCTCACTTAATATCAGTAAACCGAGATGTAATAATATTATTCACACCAGGCTTTATGTCTGATTCGAAGTTTATGTTTTCCCCTTAAACTCTCGGGTGCTCAAAGTTTAATTTGACTAGATTGAGAGTTAAGGTTTTAAGGTTTAGTAGATTGGACGAATAAGCTTCCGAAGACGTGCAAGAGGCAAAATTAGCTATGTAGGAGCTACTTAGTTTTATTTCCGCTGTGATGTATTTATGACAGACATGTTCATTTAGTACTCTGATCATCTAAAGGGGCATCTTCATATGTCGCTCTTGGCGTAATTTGTAATAATTATATTTGATCAAAACCTGGGATTCGTTTTGGGATTATGCATCTGAATATGAAATATTGATTTGAAATGTAATCAGAAAAGCCATTTTAAAATCTGTGATGATTTTATTTCATATTCACGTGCTTTTGATATTATGAATACTATTAACATTACCGTATTTTGTCACCGGATGTTAATACTATGGATGACTACAACATCTGTCGCGCTTAGCTTCGGGCCTCAAAATAGGGGATGTTACACTCTTTGCTCACGTCCAAGGCATCCCCCTCCTCCACAACTCACAGCCATCAACCCTTTCTCCCTACGTCCAATACTACCTCCCCTTATCGCACTCACGGCCTAAAGGCCTTTCTTTTCGTCCGATGCTCACAGCCATAGGGAAGAGGACATGAAGAGGAGAAGAGAAAGAAGTGAAGACATATGTAATAGATGTGATTTGGTGTAGAGAATGAAGAGGCTTCCCATTCTATTTACAACCTTAGGATTTGTGTGGAAAAGTTTGTAAAAACCCCTCCTTAACCATGAAACAAAAGGACTACAAGCATGCAAGGCCATACCCATAATCCATGCCTTTAATCACTCCACATTTTATGGGACCTTTGGTACTCTTTGTCCCCTTAATTAAAAATGTTTACTATATTTAATATGTCACTAACTTAAGTGTTTAATTTATGCATAAGATAACTTAGTAGTGTACAAGTATTTGAACAATTTTATTTAACAAAATGTTTTTCGATCACATTTTCAATATTCATCCAAAGTGTATATTTTTGTAAACACATTTAAAAAAAATAAGTTTTCTACAATTAGCTATTAATTAAAAATTGTTTAATAAGGTTATAAAATCATATTTAATCACATTAAATCTTAAATACAAATATTTAAATATGAAGTGTTTGAAATTCTAGGTCGTTGCATTCTTCACCCTTAAAAGAATTTCATCCCCGAAATTTCACCATAACCCAAAACCCAAAAGAGTTTACCCAAATATTATCTTTAACTCAATTCCATATGATATACACAGGTCATCCGTAATATTTAATTCAATCTTCTATTTGAATCCACAACTTTACTTCCAAACTAGTATTAATCCCTCAATTCTCTAGTGCGGACTCAGATCGGGCTTCTAGATCAGAAACCCTCGTTTTCCTTATGTAGCTCTCAACAATGATAGAAAACATAAGTACCCGACCACAAACTCTCATCAATGTTCGCCGTCAAGTATCAAGTGATAGATCCTTATTTGGATTGGTGTAAACACCTCAAAGTTCCATACTCGAATCTTAGATCAGAATCGTGCAACGAAATGATCTACGTATCTCATACGTATTTATTGACTTTTCCAAAAAAATTATGAAAACATTTCATAAATTTTTTATCTTTTATTCAAACATTTTTATAAAGATGTTTCTTTATATATAATCACTTTAAAATATTTATTCACCCAAAAATTTCTATCTTCTTTCCAAAGAAACCATTTCAATTTAAAAGATGAATTATCTTTTATTTCTAAAATTATAATAAACTCCTTATATTATTATATACTCTTTTTAACCAATATTAAATGCAAACACTTTGATAAAAATTAATAATCACCAATTAATCTATCAGTTAATGATACACATTATCTTTTTAATTTTAGAAAATTATATAGATCGAGTAACTCAAAAATGATACCAGGAACTGGGTACTAACAATAGCATCACATATTCCCTTAACAAGAAGGTGAATACTTAAGAGAAGTGTTTACCATCCGAACACAACTCCTGCTCATTTTTAGTTACTTTTGAGCCACTCGAACTAGTTAATCATAAGATTTTTCAAAAGTACCTAGGTTTAAATTCTCAAAAATCCCTTTATAAAACATGTTTTATAATTCCAATTTATAAAATCGCTTATAAAATGCATTCATAAAATTTATTTATCTTAAATAATTTCCTTTAATCTTAAACCAACATTTTTATTTATCGAACACCACATAGTCAAATTTTGAATCTAAATTCACGACGTGTTCGTATTTAAACTTTTAAATCAAACAACCAATCAATAAATGATAATAACTGAATATTACCATTTCCTTAACAACTAAACACTACACAAATAACTATATCATTTGAAAGATATTACTTTATACTTAAAATATAATCCTAGGTAAAATTATTTCACTTACCAATTTCTCAAAACAAAAATCATTTTTGTAACAACCCTAGATTTCTACATATATTTAAATTTGACTTTATTTTTATTTTAAATTTTTTTAAACTTGTTTTATTTCAAACATTTCATTTTAAAATAAAAATTATAACTTCAAATGGTATAAATTGGATATTTTACTGAAAAGTGGATTTCTGTTCAAACTGGTCAAACTATGACTTAATTTTTAAATTTAAATATTTAAATTCTTGAATTTTATCTTTTATTATGAAAATAGATACAATAACTTGAATACTACTTTTCGTTTCGTTGAAATTGGATTTGAATTGTGAAAGTTACACCCTTTACAATATTGTGTGTATATTGAATTATTTAACAATATTCTTCATTTTAGATTATATAAATAATATTTTTATTTGTCAAATCATGTTCTAATATGTGTTATATGACATGTTAGGTATATATTTTATTTTTAAAACATTTTAAGATAATAATAGAATTTTTCCAAAATTTACTGTGTTGATTTCCTATTTTTAAAAGGCTGTTTTCTTATTTTCTACCATTTTCTTCATTAAAATTATATTTAAATTAAATTTTAAATATTTATTTTGTACATGAATTTTTATTTTATGTTATTATTTATGTTTAAAATATATTACAAGCTCATATGAATTTTTCCAAAATTTATTCCATTTAATTTCAAATTTTCTAGACTAGTTTACTATTTTTAGCTATTTTCTTATTTTAACTTTATATAATTTATAAATATTATATATATTTTTATATTTTGATAAATTTTCGAAATTTTATCTGGGATTATTATTATTACCAGAAATATAAAGTTATAAAAATAAAATAAGGAAATATGAAAGGGTTTTGACCTTTGAATTGCTTTTTGCCTTTTTGAATTCCACCTCTTCATTTTCCACACAACTTTTCATTTTCTTTGACCTATACCCTACACTCTTCAGCCGATATTCATTTTCATTTTCACGTACATTATTTTCCTCCTTCCTGAGAAAAAAATTTCGGCCATCATAGTTTTGAAGAGTTTGGTAAAAAAAAATCTTTTGTTCTTTCTTCTCTTTTCTACTTATATTGTTTATTCTACTTGATTTTTTGCACATGCTTTCTTCCTCTTTAGGTTCGTCCATGCCTTCCTTGCTGCCTAGCCGCCTCCACCACCTGATGGCACACCACCACCACTACCATCTCACCAGCCACCCAAGCCGAGACCCCCTTTGTTGATGAATATTCATCAATTTACCAAAACACCCCAAAAACTAGCCGAGCACTACACCCATTCCACCACTTCACCACCTCCTTAGCCGCCCCCTACCTCACCTCCACCTCCAGCACCTCCAGCAAACTCTGCCACATCACCCCAGTGGACCCCACTCCTCTGGCCGTGACCATTTGACCATAGGCCGAACCCAAAACATGGCTCAAATCCATGTATGTTTGTCTTGTGTTGTTGTTTGCCTTCACCCACTTTTGCATCATCATCCAAACATGTTGGCCGACCCATACCCAACCCAAACCTGATCCAAACACCTGCCATTGTCTTGTATTTCCCCTTATGGTTGAGCCTAGAAAAGGTTGAAAGCAAGTGCAAGCATTTCAATTTGATTATGTGCAGTTTATTCTAGCATAGTTTTAATCGTAGTTGGTTTGAATCTTATCGTTGTTATATTATTTTGTTTGATGTGTATCCAAGGAATTTGACACTTGGCTCCTCCATTCAAACCTGTGTCGTGCTTTTGTGCTTGTGTAGATCTCGGTTGTGCAATTCGTCGTTGTGTCATCAGCTCAAACCAGTGAGTTATTCTCACCAGACAATATGTACATATATAACTAGTGAATTGACCCCTTTTGAATCTGTAAAATGCATTATCATGTTACACCTGCTATGTTATGATTTTATGATGTTCACCCATGCTTAAACACCTATTTTATTATATGTTACTGTTATATTATGCTGTTCTATTATTTTTATCAGTTTATCACACTGCAAGTTCCCTTTAGATTAGAATCACTATGGGTTGAAATGATACATACCCGAACGGACTTTAGAATAGGTGAAAATCGTTATGGGCTGAAATGATAGGCCTGAATGATTTTCAATTATTTTCATTTACTTGGGATTGCGGGTTTGAAATGATCAAACCCGGGTTTTTCTTTGTAAATTACGGGTTGAAATAATATATTACCCATATCACTTTACCTAGCATAGAAAATTAAATACAGACCCGTAGTTAAAATATGTTTTTCTAAAAATTTTAATATATTTTAGAAATGTGAATATTATAATATTTTGATTTAAATTTGATTAAAAATGATTTTTAGTAAAGTATTATTGATTTTCTGAAAATTTATAAGTTCAATAAATTATGGAGGTTAGAAAGTTTGAAATGTAAGTTATTTTAGGAAATTTTAATTTGGGGATAATTGGAATTTAAATTAAATATGAAATATGATAAATTCATGATAATTTGGATTAAAGTGAATTTAAATGATTTTGTAATATATTAATGATTTTTGAATAAAGTTAAAATATGAAATGAATGAATATTTAAGTTGAAATTTTGAAATATAACTAAAATTGGAAATTTGTGAATTTGGCTTAAATGTGAATTTTAAGTTAAGTAAATAAAAATGAAATTAAGTTATATTTGAAACATAAACTTAAGTTTAAGTTAAAATTTAATTTAATGAATTTAAATTTAGTGTTGGAATTTAATAAGTGAACTATTGTAAAATATTGATTTTTGAATGGAAATTTAACTTTATAAAATAACAAATTTAAGGAAAATAAAATGATGATTTTAAAAGTGAAAATATATGATTTGATAAGTTCAAATGTTTTAAATAAAAATATAATTGTTTGTGAAATTATATTGAATATTTGAAGTTAATTAACTGCATCTTTTGAAATGCTATTATTTCTAATGTAAATGATTTTATAGCATTTGTAAATGCTGTAGTTGATAATAATGAACTAAATGGCTAAATTTAATTAAAGGCTATTATAGCATTTATGTAAGTGCTATAATTGTTGAATGTAACTAAGTTTCTTTAAAACTAATGTAACCTATTACAGCATTCTTAAATGCTGTCTTTTGTTGAATTGAACTGTTTTGAATGTGACTTTCCGTAGCATTTTCTAAATGCTACGAAAGGTGAATTTTCACTGTTTTGATAAAATTAAGTGAATGAATGAACTTTGAAAAGTTAAATTTTTGGAAATTTAATAATTTAATTATTAAATATAATAACTTCATTTTTTGATTTAAATGAAGTAATTTGTTTTGAAATATAAACTATTTTGAAATGTGTGTTGAAGTGGTATTTTAAATAAATGAATTGGAAGATACGATATTTTGATATTTTGAAATGGGTTTTTGAATGATATTGAATTTTGAAATGATATTTGATTTCGAAGCATAAAATACCATTTTAAAATTTTAACCACGGGATGTATTTAATTTATAGTTTAACTGGTCCTTAAAGGATGGGCGGTCCCAAGCATCCTTTGAGTTATTGTGCATTTCTACTACATTTCACTTGAGTTGGTTTACATTATATAAGTATATATTGTCCTGACTCGAGTGTTTTGTGTTTTACTTTACGCTCGGGTCAGCCTGAGTATTTACAACTTAGCTTTGGATTTCTTTTCTGGAGCTAGGAATCGCTGGAGATTCTGCTTGTCTAGTTATATGTTCCTTTCAATTCAGTTGTTCTATTTCAGTTCTGGTATTTATAAACTTCTATGTATTTGGGATTTCTATTGTATATGTTTTCAGAATGATATTATGTATTATGTTTTGAGAGTTTGTATATAGTAGCTTCATGAACTACTATGGTATTTTATTTCCGCTGCGAGTTATTCTGGTATTTCTGTTTCTGTGATTCTGTATTTGATTTTATTTGCTCCAAATTTATTTACAATGCGGTATTTTGAGCAATTCAAGTCCGACATGTGTGTCTGCCTATGCACTTGGCGGGTGCAGCATGATAGGGGGTTCTCGCATTTGGTTTGGTAGCGAGCGGATGACTCTTACTCCTACATGTCCCTTCGGGGTTGGTGCAGTCGAGAGGCTGGCTGTAAAGGCAGAACACAGGTACTGCTGTATGCTATGGTGGGCGTTACCCCATTGACGCGGTCTGTTACAGTTGGTATCAGAGCTTTGGTTTTAGGCAAACCTTAGCCTGCGGAGCAAAATCTCATTAGAGATAGGGTAGAAATACCCTAGAATGAGTGAAATCTATCTCAGAATCATTTCTTTGTGAGAGAACGTATTTTCGAAGTATAAAATGATTTTCAAATGATTTTTAAAGGATTTTTAAAGATTATTTAGATATAAAATTTTCTTGTTTTGAAAGAAATTTTCTGGACTTTATCCCTTTCGTATCCACCTTGTTAGTAATTTCTTTGAATAGGATCCTCTAAAATTTTGAACTTCTCTCTTGATTGATCTAGATTCATTGTTGATAGGAATCTATTTTGGGTATGGCAAAATCAGTAGTTTGTTAGGTTGCTTGGAGTAAACTCTGTTGTATCTTTTGCTTAGCTGCAGTTGTCCAATTAAGGATATTTATGCTTCTGTTTTCGTATGTTATGAATTCGAGTCTTTCCAAATTTTGAATGGGAATTCTTTTTTTTATCGATATAGGTTATATATCTCTAATCTTGGTTTGGATTCTTATCGAATAAGATTCCTTTGAATTTTGGAACGCTCCCACTTCTTCTGAAATCCATTCCTGTCTCCCCTAATTGTACTCTTTTGATTTTTGGAGCATTCCGTAACCCCACTTTGAATGACCTTTATAAGACCGGCGATTCCGCCAACTTTGAATGATTTGTAAAGGGGTGAAACTCCTTTACAATTGGCATTGATTCACCGGAGATTTCCGTATCCTCGGTTTACAATGCTATCTATCTTCTGCTATATTTAGATTCTATCTCTGGCGATCGAAGGTCGAGTTGCCTTAGATTTTCGCATCGATTATATTCCTGAAGTCACGGTTGACCGGTTAAGGTCGCCCGCGATTTATATAGGCTTGTTCATCTTCTATTTGGTAATTTAATTGTCTCATCTTCGTTTGAGCTTATCTTTGAATCAGAATTCTATTTGATTAGGGTACCTTTAAAAATTTGAATCTCTGTTTTGTTTTGAAATCCATCCTTGAATCATCCATTGGAAGATTTGTGGTTGATTGTAATTTGAAATTATGTATACATCAAAATCGTTATTTTGATAAGGATGGCCATATTTTATATATAAAGGTGAAATGTTTTCGATAAGGATTATATACCCTTTTGAAATGAGAATTTGAAGTTTTGAAAGGATTTGAAATTTTGAAAATTTTATAAGGAATGGTTTCATATAAAATAATTTATAACTGAAGGTTTTGAATCTAAATTTGAGTGATTGAACTCTGGCATTTTTGAAACTGGTTTTAAGATTTTGAAATAATAAATAATATGATTTGAAAGTATTTTATGAATATGAAATGTTTCAAATGATTTTAATGAATTTCAAATGATTTCGAAGAAATTTCAAAAGAAGTTGAGAAAATAGAAGTCCAGAACCCATTATGTCGTTGGAAAATAATTTCGGTGATGAATGCATGCATCATCGACATTGATTTTCGAGTTTCAGAGTGGGGTAGAGGCCACTTCGGTAGCTTTGCTATGCGATTGATTTGTGAAACTAATTTTGATTTCAAATTCCGAAGTGTGATGTGATATTTGAAAGATATATGTATATATATTTGAACAATTTGAAATAAGCCGGTGTTCAGTTCTTGAGTTTTGGATTTGATTTGATATAACCCTATTTTTGGAATTGATTTACTAATTTAATTGTGATTTCCAACTCTTGGATTGAAATATGATTTCTTCAACTATTTTGAAGGTTCGAGCACTTCCAAATCAAGGTTAACTTTTCAAAAGCTAAGAAATTTTGAAGTATAAAGTATATAAGTTTGGTATGTATGTTTAAAGTATGTAGTAATCTGATTTAAATAGGTTGAAACTGTTTTGTTAAGTAAACGAATAAGGCTATTTTGAATTTTTCTAATATGAAATTTAGATTTGAAATGTTTTGAAAAGAATTTGGTCTTTAATATATTTTGAATTAAATTTAGTTAAATGTGTTAACTGGGTAACATCTTTATAAAACTATATATTTAACAAGTTGGAATAGATACATAAGTTGTATGTATGCTGTTTTATTCGCATAATTAATTTGATCCAAGTTTGAGTACACAAGTTCGAGGTGAATTACACCATTTCGTGTTAGGATTTTTCATTCGATTCTTGAGGGCGAATATTTGATATGGACTTTGGGCTTGATTCTAGAATTCTCTATCATAGTATATGGCTATGCAAGGAGATTGATGGTTTCTAGTCGAGAAACCATATCTAAATCCGCATTAGGGAAGTCGAATGGACAATACTAGTTCGAAAGCGAACTTGTGTGATCGAACGAGCGATCGAATATGACTTTGCGAAATGATGACATATGTACATCTTATATTCTAATATCATTAGTATACTTGCCGCTGAAAGTGGAAGTTGTTGGGTTGGATATCTTTGTAATATAATTGGAATTCTTCTTTTATGCAAAACTACTATCAATTTAAAACCATTTTTCAAAACTAATTTTCCTTTTATTCTTCTTAAACAAACTTTATATTCTATTTTACATACAAAACTATTTTATTCAAAACCATTTTCAAAAAAATTATTTTATATTCGAAACTATTTTTTTTTCTTTCAAAACTATTTTATATGCACACTATTTTACAAACTATTCTAAATTAAAAATCTTTTATAAAGCAAAGATGTTCAATCCCATATGACTCTTTATGCAGCGAAATTGATTTTTGAAAAAAAATTTCCTTATATAAGATGGACTTTATGTAAATATAAGATGATGTTGAAAACCATTGATGTTGGAAATAAATTGTTTGACTTAAATTATATTTGGAAATTTGGATTTATTTTCTAAATTTATTATTTTGGAAACTTTGGAACCGAATATATTTAATTTGAGAAGAAATAATTTGGTGGAATGCATATGATTTTGAAACTGAATTGATATTGAAACAAATTGAAATTTGAGAACCTTGTGTTACTAAATACTTGATTTGGGAGTTATCGAACTTATATAAAATTTGATTTGTATAAGTATGATGTTGATTCGAAAACTATGGATTTGAAAAGGTACTCAATTTGAAAAGTGAAATCTTATATAATTGAAGTCTATATAAGTGTGATTTGATATACTATTGATTTTGGAAAGTATTTGATTTGAAAATGAAATCTTATATATAATGGACTTTATATAAGTATGATATTTGAAAGTGATTTTGAAAGGTACTATATGATACATATTTTCGAAGTAAAGATATGGAAAGTGCCTTCTGCTTGATATCCGCTTTGTGGCCACACTGTGGATTCATTCTATCGATATTATTCTCTCTGATTTGGGTTTTCCGGATATGATACTCGAGTATCCACGAATTCCATGGCGATCTCCATGGTCTTACGATCGCGACTGCATAGCGCAACAGCCTGGCCGAGATGGCCTAGGGGTACGGATTGTTTCCTGGGGGATCCAGGCGTAACCATTGTGTATCCTACACTCTATGTAGGTCGCATTAGTAGCGAAACTGCCTGGCTGAGATGGCCTAGGGGTACGGATTATTTCTTAGGGGAACCAGGTGTAACCATTGTGTATCCTGCACTCTACTAGTCATCATGGCGTAACTCGCAGGGCTAAGAAAGCTTACGGATACAGATTTTTTCCTGGGGGATCCAGGCGTAACCATTGTGTATCTGCGAACCATGATCGGACAAAAGGTTTGGTTTGGTTGATTTGTTTGGATTGTACTTTCCATATCTGTTTTAAAGGTTTTTCAAGTATTTTCACTGGGTGTTGAAACAAGTCTACTAAGTACCTGGAGAATTCTAGCTTTGCGCCTGATCAACGCATGGCCAGAGTCTGCAGGAACGAAAGTAAACTTGTTAAGACATCGAGTTAAAAAATATTTTGATAAAGTACTATATAAAGAATATTTTGATAAGTTATTTTTTTCCCTTCTAAAGATTTTTAAATGTTTTAAAGATTGTTTACTTTGAACTATCAGATTTAAATCAAAGAACTATTCATCATATTATGAAATGTTTAAAATGTTATGAAATTTTAAATTGAAATGTATAATGGTTTAAATAATGGTCCATCCTTGTCTTTCAACCTGTTTTCCCACCTAGCTACTTTTTCCCTACCTTCTTTTCGGGGATGTCTTCCAACCTATTGTTCTTTCTAGCTGTTCTCCGCTTCCTTCCTTTTCGAGGACGAAAAGATTTGAGTGGGGGAGAGTGTAACTACCCTAGATTTCTACATATATTTAAATTTGACTTTATTTTTATTTTAAATTTTTTTAAACTTGTTTTATTTCAAACATTTCATTTTAAAATAAAAATTATAACTTCAAATGGTATAAATTGGATATTTGACTGAAAAGTGAATTCCTATTCAAACTGGTCAAACTATGACTTTTAATTTTTAAATTTAAATATTTAAATTCTTGAATTTTATATTTTATTATGAAAATAGATACAATAACTTGAATACTACTTTTCGTTTCGTTGAAATTGGATTTAAATTGTGAAAGTCACACCTTTTACAATATTGTGTGTATATTGAATTATTTAACAATATTCTTCATTTTAGATTATATAAATAATATTTTTATTTGTCAAATCATGTTCTAATATGTGTTATATGACATGTTAGGTATATATTTTATTTTTAAAACATTTTAAGATAATAATAGAATTTTTCCAAAATTTACTGTGTTGATTTCCTATTTTTAAAAGGCTGTTTTCTTATTTTCTACCATTTTCTTCATTAAAATTATATTTAAATTAAATTTTAAATATTTATTTTGTACATGCATTTTTATTTTATGTTATTATTTATGTTTAAAATATATTACAAGCTCATATGAATTTTTCCAAAATTTATTCCATTTAATTTCAAATTTTCTAGACTAGTTTACTATTGTTAGCTATTTTCTTATTTTAACTTTATATAATTTATAAATATTATATATATTTTTATATTTTGATAAATTTTCGAAATTTTATCTGGGATTATTATTATTACCAGAAATATAAAGTTATAAAAATAAAATAAGGAAATATGAAAGGGTTTTGACCTTTGAATTGCTTTTTGCCTTTTTGAATTCCACCTCTTCATTTTCCACACAACTTTTCATTTTCTTTGACCTATACCCTACACTCTTCAGCCGATATTCATTTTCATTTTCACGTACATTATTTTTCTCCTTCCTGAGAAAAAAATTTCGGCCATCATTGTTTTGAAGAGTTTGGTAAAAAAAATCTTTTGTTCTTTCTTCTCTTTTCTACTTATATTGTTTATTCTACTTGATTTTTTGCACATGCTTTCTTCCTCTTTAGGTTCGGCCATGCCTTCCTTGCTGCCTAGCCGCCTCCACCACCTGATGTCACACCACCACCACTACCATCTCACCAGCCACCCAAGCCGAGACCCCCTTTGTTGATGAATATTCATCAATTTACCAAAACACCCCAAAAACTAGCCGAGCACTACACCCATTTCACCACTTCACCACCTCCTTAGCCGCCCCCTACCTCACCTCCACCTCCAGCACCTCCAGCAACCTCTGCCACATCACCCCAGTGGACCCCACTCCTCTGGCCGTGACCATTTGACCATAGGCCGAACCCAAAACATGGCTCAAATCCATGTATGTTTGTCTTGTGTTGTTGTTTGCCTTCACCCACTTTTGCATCATCATCCAAACATGTTGGCCGACCCATACCCAACCCAAACCTGATCCAAACACCTGCCATTGTCTTGTATTTCCCCTTATGGTTGAGCCTAGAAAAGGTTGAAAGCAAGTGCAAGCATTTCAATTTGATTCTGTGCAGTTTATTCTAGCATAGTTTTAATCGTAGTTGGTTTGAATCTTATCGTTGTTATATTATTTTGTTTGATGTGTATCCAAGGAATTTGACACTTGGATCCTCCATTCAAACCTGTGTCGTGCTTGTGTAGATCTCGGTTGTGCAATTCGTCGTTGTGTCATCAGCTCAAACCAGTGAGTTATTCTCACCAGACAATATGTACATATATAACTAGTGAATTGACCCCTTTTGAATCTGTAAAATGCATTATCATGTTACACCTGCTATGTTATGATTTTATGATGTTCACCCATGCTTAAACACCTATTTTATTATATGTTACTGTTATATTATGCTGTTCTATTATTTTTATCAGTTTATCACACTGCAAGTTCCCTTTAGATTAGAATCACTATGGGTTGAAATGATACATACCCGAACGGACTTTAGAATAGGTGAAAATCGTTATGGGCTGAAATGATAGGCCTGAATGATTTTCAATTATTTTCATTTACTTGGGATTGCGGGTTTGAAATGATCAAACCCGAGTTTTTCTTTGTAAATTACGGGTTGAAATAATATATTACCCGTATCACTTTACCTAGCATAGAAAATTAAATACAGACCCGTAGTTAAAATATGTTTTTCTAAAAATTTAATATATTTTAGAAATGTGAATATTATAATATTTTGATTTAAATTTGATTAAAAATGATTTTTAGTAAAGTATTATTGATTTTCTGAAAATTTATAAGTTCAATAAATTATGGAGGTTAGAAAGTTTGAAATGTAAGTTATTTTAGGAAATTTTAATTTGGGGATAATTGGAATTTAAATTAAATATGAAATATGATAAATTCATGATAATTTGGATTAAAGTGAATTTAAATGATTTTGTAATATATTAATGATTTTTGAATAAAGTTAAAATATGAAATGAATGAATATTTAAGTTGAAATTTTGAAATATAACTAAAATTGGAAATTTGTGAATTTGGCTTAAATGTGAATTTTAAGTTAAGTAAATAAAAATGAAATTAAGTTATATTTGAAACATAAACTTAAGTTTAAGTTAAAATTTAATTTAATGAATTTAAATTTAGTGTTGGAATTTAATAAGTGAACTATTGTAAAATATTGATTTTTGAATGGAAATTTAACTTTATAAAATAATGAATTTAAGGAAAATAAAATGATGATTTTAAAAGTGAAAATATATGATTTGATAAGTTCAAATGTTTTAAATAAAAATATAATTGTTTGTGAAATTATATTGAATATTTGAAGTTAATTAACTGCATCTTTTGAAATGCTATTATTTCTAATGTAAATGATTTTATAGCATTTGTAAATGCTGTAGTTGATAATAATGAACTAAATGGCTAAATTTAATTAAAGGCTATTATAGCATTTATGTAAGGGCTATAATTGTTGAATGTAACTAAGTTTCTTTAAAACTAATGTAACCTATTACAGCATTCTTAAATGCTGTCTTTTGTTGAATTGAACTGTTTTGAATGTGACTTTCCGTAGCATTTTCTAAATGCTACGAAAGGTGAATTTTCACTGTTTTGATAAAATTAAGTGAATGAATGAACTTTGAAAAGTTAAATTTTTGGAAATTTAATAATTTAATTATTAAATATAATAACTTCATTTGTTGATTTAAATGAAGTAATTTGTTTTGAAATATAAACTATTTTGAAATGTGTGTTGAAGTGGTATTTTAAATAAATGAATTGGAAGATACGATATTTTGATATTTTGAAATGGGTTTTTGAATGATATTGAATTTTGAAATGATATTTGATTTCGAAGCATAAAATACCATTTTAAAATTTTAACCACGGGATGTATTTAATTTATAGTTTAACTGGTCCTTAAAGGATGGGCGGTCCCAAGCATCCTTTGAGTTATTGTGCATTTCTACTACAGTTCACTTGAGTTGGTTTACATTATATAAGTATATATTGTCCTGACTCGAGTGTTTTGTGTTTTACTTTATGCTCGGGTCAGCCTGAGTATTTACAACTTAGCTTTGGATTTCTTTTCTGGAGCTAGGAATCGCTGGAGATTCTGCTTGTCTAGTTATATGTTCCTTTCAATTCAGTTGTTCTATTTCAGTTCTAGTATTTATAAACTTCTATGTATTTGGGATTTCTATTGTATATGTTTTCAGAATGATATTATGTATTATGTTTTGAGAGTTTGTATATAGTAGCTTCATGAACTACTATGGTATTTTATTTCCGCTGCGAGTTATTCTGATATTTCTGTTTCTGTGATTCTGTATTTGATTTTATTTGCTCCAAATTTATTTACAATGCGGTATTTTTAGCAATTCAAGTCCGACATGTGCGGATGCGAATGGCTGAAAATATCGGGTTGTTACAATTTTCATATAGCATTAACAAATACGTGCTCAAATATAATACTCTCAACTCATTCTAGAGTGTCACTTACCCTATCTCTAATGAGTTACTCGGCCTAGGGTATTACTAACCCTATCTTTGATGAGATTTTACCACTACTAGGCTTGGATGTTCGCTTAACCTAAGCTCTAATGCCAACTATAACGACCCGCTTTTCCATACATTTTAAGTTGACAATAAACCACACATGTCCAACTCAAATTGAACGAAAAGGCAGACTGTTAAGGGTAAAATGAAAATAAAGACATAGAACCGAATCTCACACGAATGCAATAACATATATTATTTCAATAATCTTTAGAGTAGAAAATTTTAAAGACATACATAAGAGCTTATTCGGCTTGGACAGTTATAAAACTTTGTCCTTAAAAATACTGAATACATAACAGTAAACAAATGCACTGGGAAAATAATCTACGATCATAGGTTGTTGAAGATCTCCAGCTCTCCTTTTAAAAATCCAAGCGTCTTAAGCTAAACCTGAAACTTACTCAAATCTGACCTGAGTATTAAAAATACCCAGGTCAGTCTGGCAAACTAGCGTGAGAAACACAAATCATAAACATATATGACAGTGTCATAGATCGAAGTTGATGTCAAACAAAACCTTTACAAAGAAGAGTATCTCATAAGAACACATCGTACATAAACACGAACAGGTATTTGCCTTATGATAACTAAAACATTATCAAATCATTTGATATTATTTCTAATGACATTGCTTTGAAAATCCTTTCAAATAACATATTAAAATAGCCGGAATTGTTACTTTGTTAAATTCGACAGGATATTTAGATATACAATCAAGTCTTTTAAAGGCACTTATTGGAGATTGGATTCCAACAATGACAAGTTAAGGGACTACCTTATGTATAGTACATCTCTAGAGGAATGTACCGAGGCACAACCTCGCTGCCCTCTACCGACACAAGACCGACCTATCTCTACCATAGATAGTACCGAATATGACATCACCCCGATCGTTTCTGACCTATCTGGACATCTCATAGCATACACAACAATCCCAATATATAGAGGGTAATCTGGAAAGGTGATGACCATATCCTAATGGGTGCGACCCACACGGCCCTGCCGCATGTACCCTTTTCTTGCCATTACTGATGTGTAAGGCTTGAGGTAACGTTTTACCTTTCTCGAAACAACAAATCCCACTTTGAATGTCACATCACCATTTCTAACAGCACACTAATTGATTTCTACAAAAGTACAACCCCTAAATTCATACGCCTAAGAAAGGGTGTTAAGTATAGGAGAGGTTACCTGTGTAGTTTAAGCGCTCGGTGGATTCAATGCGGCGGATGTGCAAAAAGTCATAGCGGGGATACAGCGAGGATATAGCGGGATATAGCGGATGACTTTAAAATAGCATATAAAACTCGTACTTCATGTTTGTACAAATATATAAATAGTAATTAAATGTAAAATTAACCTTCAATTGAATTATAATTAATACATAAATAATTTTAAATAAAAACATGTGTGAATATACTATGAATAAACATAAAACTGTTATATAACATAATTGAAATTAGTATAATATTAGAGTATTTTCATTTCTGAAAATATTTAAAAAATCAATTAAATAAATTAATTTCATAATTTTTATAATGTATAAATATCATTGTTTAATTCATTTCTTTTAAAGAAGATATAGCGGAAATAACGAAATATAGCAGGAATAACTGGATATAGCAGAAATTGCAGGGCTTAACGTGGAAAGGCTGTATTTGGGGCTATATGGAAAAATTGTAGCGGCAGAAATCCGCTATGAGATATAACAGGGTTATAGCGGGGTAATAGCGGGGCATTAACTGCACAGGAGGTTACCTCCTGCACCACCAAACATATGCACGTTTGTAAAAACCAATGTACGTGGTCTTAAAAATGCAATGTCGGACGCTCGTCCATACAAGTTGTCCAGGAACAGGACAAACCAAAGGTACTCCTACTACATCCTCTTTGGGAATCACCACTCGAATTAGTAGTGAGCAGTCCTTGCATCGACGATTTCACAATGAAGGTACTACTGCCATCATATATAAATATAGGAATCACCCTAGAGGTTAGTTGTAAGCAACCATACATTATGAAGATCTCCAGTCTTCAAATCATTTCTTCAACATGTCTTCACTTTCAAATGTGTATATTGATTCAAAGTGGTTTTCGGAGAGGAATCACCCAAATCTAATCCTGATTTATAAAACATCGTTTATTAATCTATCACTTTATTTAGAAAATACGGTTTTATAAATCTTTACTTTTATCTTAGGAAAATGTGGTTCGAGTAAATCAAATTTAGTAACCCCTCCGTTGGGCCAGTCCAGATAGCTAGGGGGAGCAGGTAACTCGTTTCCCAAACTCTAGCCTAGAGACTACCTCTCTGTCATTCATAAGATGGTCAAGTTATTTGGTCGACTCTAAACCCTTAAAATACTTATATAATTATTTGGAAAACATTTCCAAAAGATTCAGGAAGAGAAATCCAAGTTTAAATTACTTATTCAAAAATTGTTAAATTTTGTTGTTAAATTTCTAGTGAATAGTGGTTTCAAAGCTTTGTAGATCAAAACACTTATTCCATTACATATGTGTCCATTTTTATAACTCAAATTCCTTTTAAAACATTTTAACATATTTATGGAATTTATTTCACATTTTAAATGATTAAAAATATCCATTTTTAAAGTGTTGAAAACTTTATTTTGCGAACTGCCAAAACACGACGATTTTGAAAACCTGATTTGGACATACCTCAAACTTTACTAAACGAAATCTTGATTTTTCTTTTTTATTTGAAAACTATACCCACCAAGGTCCAGAAAATTCATTCAAAGAATTCTGACTTATATTTTATCCTACACATCCGTTTAACTTTCCAGGTCTTGAAATCGCAAACTACCGAAACAGGATGGCTTATTTTTCCCCTTTTACTCAAATTTTATAAAACTCGTCCGAAACACTTTTAAATCATTTTAATAACATAATAAACTATTATTAACCAATTTAAAACAATATTTTACCATTTTACTTATTGAAAATCTATTTTACTTCTTTTAGCTATTATAATATTATATTATTATAATATTCATTTTCCCAACCTTTTTAATTCAAAATCCTTCATTTTAAACCATATGATACTTCTATATCATTTTCCACCTTTTAAAACTGTTTTTTTTTCATAAATGAAACCATAAATCTTATTTTCCAAATAATTTCAAAACTCCACTTTTCCAATTCCTTTCTTTTTAAAACAAATTCCAAATCTATTTCAAAACTCCACTTTCTCATTTTTTTTACTTTTCCAAAGTAAATTCCAATATTATAAAATGACATTTCTTTTGGTTTTAAAAACAAAGAGGCATAACATATGTTGTATACATAATATTTTTGGGCATAATGTGAATAATTTTTTACAAGATATGTATTGTCAATTCACATAGCATCATTTCTCATCATATATGACTTTAAACTTATAAATCATAATAATCATATCTATCACAGCCAAACTTTTATATAATCAACTAATCATCATCCAAACATATTAAACAACCATATAAGCAATCATTTTAGTATATGATCAAGGGTATAACTTTAAGTAGTTAATGTCTATTATTATCTTTAATCCATGCCTTAAGTCACTCCACATTTTAAGCATTCTTTAGTACTCTCTGTGTCCTTAATTAGATATGTTTACTTTAATTAATATGTCACTAACTTAAGTATTTAATTTGTTTATATGATAATATAGTAGTGTACAAGTATTCAAACAACTTTTATTTAACAAAAAGTTGATTTTTAACAAAATGTTTTCTGGTCACATTTTCAGTTTTTATTCAAAGTGTATATTTTTGTAAACACATTTCAAAAAATAAGTTTTCTACCATTAGCTATTAATTAAAAAGTGTTTAATAAGGGTTATAAAATCATATTTAATCACACTAAATCTTAAATACAAATATTTAAATAATTTAGATATTTAAATACAAAGTGTTTGAAATTCTAGGTCATTAGATTAACTACTCGTATTGACCAGAATCAATAAGCCACTCAATAGATCAATCAATACGATATAAACATTTTTATAACACTAACAAATATGTACTCAATACATATAATACACTCAAACTCATTCTAGGATATTACTAATCCTACCTATAATGAGTTTACCCTACCAAGATTTAGGTGTTCGCTCAACCTAAGCCCCGATACCAACTGTAATGATCTGCCATTTCGACACTTAGAAATCGACACTAATAAATCCACGATATTCACTTACCGAATATCCAAGTGCCGAAAAGACAGATTGTTAGGGTGAAAGAAATAGAAGATAGAACAGAATCTCACATCGTGGTGAGAAGATATATAATGTAAACAAGATTTTTACAAAAAGAAATCATCTTTACTATACACAAAGTCAGAGTACAATAACTTATTTTCAGCCTAGACAATTATAACAGGTTGTCCTTATAATTGTTGATAAATACAGACATAAATCAAGAACAATAAAATAGTGGAAGAATATAAGATACGTGAATACATTTTGGAGAATCCAACTGGTCCCCTGAAAGCTCCGAAGCACCCACTTAAATCTGGAAAATATGCTCGGGCTGACCCGAGCATTATAGGAAACTAACGCCCAGATCAGTCTAGTAAAACCAGCGTAAGAAACTCAAATCACAAGGAGTTTTATTTATTATAACTTGTAAAATCCTTTAAAATCAGAGGTATCTTGTAAGACCATGCCGCACATAAACATAGATGGATTTTTACCTTACGATAACCAAAACACTTTATGTAGAAAATCCAGTGATATTATAATAATGTCTAAGGTACAAATACATATTAATCATAGCCGAAATTGTTACAATAATTAAATTCCAGCATAATATGTATACAATCAAGTCCAAAGGCTCGTATTGGAAAATGGATTCCAACTATGAATGGGTAAGGATCTACCCACCGAATCAGTACACCTCTAAATAAAAATGTACTGGGGCTACCAAACGTTGCACCTCTGCTACTCAGGATCGACCCTACCCCTTACTAGATAGCTCCGAATGTGATCACCCCTAGGTTGATAAACCACCATAATGGGCCCGAAACATACATAAATATCGACTCTAAATAATGGATGATCATACCCTAATGGGAGCGACCCACTTAGCCCTGCTGCACGTTCCTGCTTTAGTTATTTACCGGGTGTGAGGCTTGAGGCTACGATTACCTTTTATATAACAATCCCACTTGGAATGCTAACAGTACCCTCCAGGCAGAAATGCAATGCCAGTATTCATCCATACAAGTTCGTTATAGGTCTGAATGAAACCGAAGGCACTACTTTTACTACATCCATTTTGGAATCACCCTCAGGATTAGTAATAAGTAGCCCTTTCACTTCGAAGAGCTCCATCTTTAATCATCTTCAAGATGTCTTCCATTCAGATGCATATGTTGGTTCAAAGTGGTTTTCGGATATATATCTGATCTTAGTCTCTCCGAACCAACAATAATAATTTTCGGTTAACTCATTACCAGTTCTTTTGGAAATAATCAGACAATACATAGGAGTAGGGATCACCCCTAACTAATTAAGTGGAAAGATCTCCCTATCATTTGTCCTAGGAGAACAAAATGATATATATACGCATAGTACAGCATCATCGAAAATGACTGTGCCATATAACTCATGTGTTCCTCCTAAATATTTCCAGAGTAATATTTTGGTTCAGATTTGATAGTTAGCTATATAGTTATAAATTAAACAAATAAGCAACAATTCATAGATTTAATTTCACATAGAAATCACTAAGCCTCATTTTAAATAAATCTTTCAATTATTAAATCTTTTTCAGAATATTTATCAAAGTATTCATATACTTATCTCACTGGCATAAGTATATTCACAAAACATTATGAAAGATTTCTATTTCAAAATCATATTAAAGGGATAAAAATAAGTGTTATTTAAAATAGAGATAAGGATAACTCCAAACAATAATTCTTTGGTGTTAAGTGTGGAACGAATGTTCCATACCACCATAATTAAGAAGGTCAATTACGGGAAATCCAAATCTCAAATTCTTTTATAAATTTCTTTTATAAATCCTGTTAACAAAACTCTTTCCCTTTATGAAAATATCCTTTACTTAAATTCCAAATCTATTTATAAAACACTTTATAAATCTCCAAAATCATTTATAAAACTTCTTTTATAAATACCCAAAACCATTTATAACTTCTTTCCAAATTTTTAAGATGTCTTTTCAATTTATAAAACTCCTTTTATAAACTCCTTATTTAAAAGAAAACTTCTTAAATAAACTTTAATCAATAAAGTTTCTTTGATTAACAATCAATTATTTAAAACATCTTTAAAAAAACAAGTTATTATTTAAACATTCTTCGTTTAATTATCTTTAAACCTCATTCAAAATAATAACTTTAGAATATCATTAAAAATATATTAAATTAACTTTAAACAATATTATCTATTAACCCGCCTTTTGGCAAGGCAGCGTACAGACAGATTTAACCCAATCGACTGCACGGTTATCGAAGCTGGAATATTATGGGTTTGATTCGAGTGGATGGATAGACGATTAATCACGGACGATAAACATGATTATGAAGCCAGGATTCAGCATAGTCGATGGAAAAAGGCGCGGAATACTTGAAATATGGGTTTCAACAAAAGTCGAGTTGCTTCGGGTTGCTTGGAGTTTGCTTCGAGTCACACTTGGATTTACTTTGGGTTTTCAGGATGGTTTCTTTGAGTCAGATAAGGCCTTGCTTCAGGTCATTCTGGGATTGGCATGAATCTTGGAGGATTCGGCATAAAACAAGGGATCGGCAATGGCTTCAGGTCGGCTGTGCAATGGCTTTGGATCGGCAGCTAGCAGGATTCGGGTTGGCATAAAGCTTTGGGGTCGGCATGTTTGGACGACTTCGGGTCGACACTGCCGCAAGCTCGGATCGGCATAAAAGGAATGGGATCGGCATGTTAGAACACTACAAAGGGATCGGCATTTACACTTACTTCGGGTCGGCTATGTTTTTCCCCAGGTCGGCTATGGGAATCAGGTCGGCAATGAAGTTCTGGGGTCGTCGTGTTTTCTGCTTCGAGTCCTAATGCAGTTTGCTTCGGGTCGCATGTGCATTCACTTCAAGTCATGACCAAGGACACTTCAGGTCGGCATGTCAACTACATAGGGTCAGCAGTGATGAAGGGTATGGGCTCGATCATGGTTCTAGTGGGCCCATATCGGCGAGGAAGCCCAGCAACCAGGATTTTGTCTATAAATATAGCAGACGGGGCTTCAGAAAAGGGATTCTCATTCCGTTTCCCTACATCTTTTACCTAAAGGCTACTCTACCATTTTTTGTTTCAAAAAACTCTAGATTGTAATTATAATCAATTCTCTAGCAATAAAAAGGAAATTTCTTGAGTGGACATAGGCTGAAGTTAGCCGAATCACTATAAATCTTGTCTTTTTACTGCTTTCTTTTTAATTTTTGTTGTTCTTCATATTTATATCCTCTTCATATATTCTATCTGTGATCTGTGACTGTGAATTGGTGCTTTCATCTACAATTGGGTGTTTGTGACTATTTTTGTCACAAACATTTTGGTGCTTTCACTGAGAAAGCTAGCACTCAGGGATTTTGAAGCTTGAATTTTGGATTTGAAGGCTTGGGAACTCAGATTTTGGAAGCTATAGCAAAGCAATCAACAAGGAGACAGAGGATGGAAAGGAGTCAACATGAAGGAAGTCAAGAGGCTTCCTCAAGAGCTAATCAGACTTCAGTTTTCATCACTAGAGATGAAATGGAGATTATGATATATGCTATGCAGGAAGGAATGCTAAAAAAGCAGGAGGAAATGATGCAGAACCTACTCCGACAGGTTGGATAGGCTGGAGTGCAAAGTCAGGGGAATGGAGTTGCAGGAATGCTGGAAATGAGGATCATGAAGCTGGAGTAGCAGGAACGGAGGCAATCCAAAATTAGGACCGAGAAAACAGGACAACTGGAATACAAGATAGAGAGGGACCATCGGGAACGACCCTTGAACTAGGGGGCATGCCCCCGAATCATGTTGGCTCAATTCCAAGAAGGATACCAGGTGGTGTTGTGCAACTTGATGTTAATAGGGAAGTGAATGCTCGTCCATAAGAGCAGATTTCAGGATTCCCTCGTGGACTCGGTGGGCAGGTTGGAGGTGGCAGACAGAGGCTACCACTTGATGATAACGACAGGTTAGCAGATATATTCAGACGAGCTATGAGGGGTGGATTGGTGAATAGAGATTTGGAGGATGTGAATAGGAGCCCCTTCACTCCTATGATCAGGCAAGCTAGGAATTCGCCGGATTTCAAACTACCGTCGCTGGAGATGTATGACGGAAGAACGGAACCCGATGTTCACTTGACAAGGTACACGAGGCACATGTAAGTACCGGGGGCATCAGAGGAGGTCATGGCGTGATGCTTCCCTTTGTATTTGACGGATATAGCAGCACTATGGTTCAAACAACTGGAAAGTGGCTCTGTTGGCACATGGATGGAGTTGATTAAGAGGTTTATGACGCAATTTTGGGTCCACATCGTGATACCCAAGAATGTGATGACTTTAACATCGATGAAAAAGTGGAAGGGATAACCACTTAGGGATTTCTTAAACAGATTCAATGCGGCAGTGGCTTCACTGGATCGACCCGATCCGTCAATGGTTTTGATGGCAGTAGTCTCGGGGATTGCGGATAATTCAGATTTCAAGATAGCGGCGTTGGAGCGAGATCCACCGATGGATCTCGGGGAGTTTTACCATGAAGTGGAAAGGTTTTTACGACAGGAAGATGCGCAGGCTGAAAGAGAGCGGAGAGAGGTTGAAGTTTATGCGGTAAAAGGTGAAGGTCCACCTAGGAAGGATTCAAACAGGGATGATAGAGGCAAAAGGAAAATGAATGACAGTGGTAACACATCGAAAAGGCAACAGAGGGAATCAAAATTCTCTTCTTCAATGGATTTGATTGAGACTCTAGAAAGGATTTATTTGGATACTCGAGGACGCCTCCAATATCGAAGGCCGGAAAAAAGGGAACCCTTCGAATATGAGCGGGCATCGGGAAAGCATTGCCTATTCCATGAGCTGGATGGGCACAACACGAACAACTGCAGGCATTTGAAGGATATCGTTGAGGAGCATGTAAGGAATGGTCATTTACAACAATATGTAAGGAATCGAGTTGTGGCAGTGGAATAGGAGCAACCACCGCTCACCTCAGACGAAGATGGCACTGTCGTCGTCAGCTTATTATCAGCTGAATGGATTTATGGCTTTGAATATGTAATAAACCCCGAAGTAAAGCAGCTAAGTCACTTACACGTGTACGGGATCGAGGATGGTCCCTAGGCATGCTCTGAGATGATGATATACCATGATGCTTGGGTTTATGAAATCTTGTTTTTTTCTGTTTTCTGTGAACTTTGGTTTTTTTCTTGGTACTATGGCTATTTGCCTTTCTTGATTGTACGAACTTTTATTTAATCAATTGAACTTTGTGTTGATCGGATTTGGATTAATGTAATAAATAATATAGGTCAAGCGGTTACGGTCCCGACCGGAGAGACGGGGTGGTAATCGCAAGTTACGAGTCCCCTCATCGAAGAGCGATGGAATGGACTCGAACGCGGAATAATAAGTCCTCGACCAGAGAGTCGAGGTCGAAGAATTAAAAGTCCTCGACCGGAGAGTCGAGGCCGGAGAATAATAAGTCCTCGACTAGTGAGTCGAGGCCGAAGAATAAAAAGTCCTCGACCGGAGAGTCGAGGTCGGAGAATAAAAATTCCTCGACCGAAGAGTCGATGTCGGAGAATAAAAAGTCCTCAACCAGAGAGTCGAGGTCGGAGAAGGATAAAACGACTCGGCGAGGTCTATGGATTTGGATTTGGACCCGGAGAGGTTCCGGCTTTCAATTTGGACCTGGAGAGGTCCCGGCTTTGGATATAGAACCGGCGAGGTCCCGGCTTTGAATATGGACCCGGCGAGGTCCCGGTTTTGGATTTGGACCTTGAGAGGTCCCGGCTTTGGATTTGGACCTGGCAAGGTCTCAGATTTGGATTACAGGACCTAGAGAGGTCCCGAACTTAGATAAAACGATCCGGAGAGATCGTGGATTCGGTTAATGGATTTGGAATGAATTCGGAATTGGATATTGACTCAGAACAGTCTGGGATTTTGTTAATGATCAAGAGATCAAGGAATTGGTTCGGCAATGAATTGGATTCAAGGTTGGATATGGCGATCAATGGATTATGGACTTCGAATTTTGGACTTATGGAAATACAAAACATGCCTTCCGAACGCAAGGCATGTTTTGGGGGCAAAGTGTTAACCTGCCTTTTGGCAAGGCAGCGTACAGGAGGATTTAACCCAATCGATTGCACGGTTATCAAGGCTGGAATACTATGGGTTTGATTCGACTGGATGGATAGACGATCAATCACAGATGATAAACATGATTATGAAGCCGGAATTCGGCATAGTCGATGGACAAAAGGCGCGAGATACTTGAAATATGGGTTTCGACAAAAGTCAAGTTGCTTCGAGTTGCTTGGAGTTTGCTTTGAGTCACACTTGGATTTACTTCGGGTTTTCAGGATGGTTGCTTTGAGTCAAATAGGCCTTGCTTCGGGTCATTCTGGGATCGGCATGAATCTTGGAGGGGTCGGAATAAAGCAAAGGATTGGCAATGGCTTTGGGTCAGCTGTGCAATGGCTTCGGATCGGCAGCTAGCAGGTTTCGGTTCGGCATAAAGCTTTGGGGTTGGCATCACCAAGGGGTTGGCATGTTTGGACGACTTCGGGTCGGCACTGCCACAAGATCAGGTTGGCATAAAGGGAATGGGATCGGCATGTCAGAACACTCCAAAGGGATCGACATTTACACTTACTTCGGGTCGGCTATGTTTTTTCCCTGGGTCGGCTATGGGAATCAGGTCGGCAATGAAGTTCTGGGGTCGACATGTTTTCTGCTTCGAGTCCTAATGCAGTTTGCTTCGGGTCGCATGTGCATTCACTTTGAGTCATGACCAGGGACACTGCAGGTCAGCATGTCAACTACACAGGGTCAGCAGTGATGAAGGGTATGGACTCGACCATGGTTCAAGTGGACCCATATCGACGAGGAAGCCCAGCAACCGGGATTTTGTCTATAAATACAGCGGGCAGGGCTTCAGAAAAAGGATTCTCATTATGTTTCCCTTCAACTTCTACCTAAAGGATACTCTGCCATTTTTTGTTTCAAAAAACTTTGGATTGTAATTGTAATCAATTCTCTAGCAATAAAAAGGAAATTTCAGGAGTGAATGTAGGCCAGAGTTACCCGAACCACTATAAATCTCGTCTTTTTACTACTTTCTTTTTAATTTTTGTTTTTCTTCATATTTATATCCTCTTCATATATTCTATCTGTGATCTGTGACTGTGAATTAGTGCTTTCATCTGTGATTGGGTGTTTTTGACCTTTTTTGGCGCAAACATTATCATACTAATAAATTAACTTCAAAACATTATTAATATAATAATTAATTAACTTCAAAACATTATTAATATTGTAATTAATTAATTTCAAAACATCCTTAATATAATAATCGATTAATTTCACAACGTTATTAAATTAATTAAACTTTAAAAAAATATAAATATAGTAATTAATTAGATTTTACATAATAATAAAATATAATTAAATAACTAAATCAATATAATCAAATAACTTTAAATAATAATAAATAACCTTAAATAAATAATTAAAATATAATTGAAACTTTTTTAAAACAATAATTAAATATTCTTAAATAACTTTAAGAAATAACTAAATAACTTTAAAGAGTCATATTAATGAAATAATTAACTTTAAATCATTATTTAAAACAATAGTTAACCATCTTTAAAACATTATTAACAAATAATGATTACCTTTAGAACTTTATTAATAAATAATAAATATCTTTAAAATAACATTGATTTATAATTAACTTTTTCGAATTTAGAAAGAGGCTTAGCAACCATTATGGTACTTAATTAAAAAAGTTATCATTTTATTCAATTTAACTTTTCAAGTTTAATTACTGAAACATAATCAATATCCATGTAAATAAATTGAACACTTAACTATCACTGGTTAACACATCAACTATTCAATAATGATTTATTGGCGTATCAATTCACAACTTACAATTAGATATCCAAATTTCAATAGCAGAACAGAGATTTATTTATGCCCAATAAATGTCCAAATAAAATATATTTGGTTAATTATAGCAGAATTGTGGTTTATTCTACTAAACAGGTGTCCAATTAATTTAGTTAGCGGAACAGTGTTCTATTCCATTAAATAGGTGTTCAAATTACTTTATTCAATTTACTTTAATAGTACGGTGTTTATTAAGCCAAACAGATAACACCCATGAAGTATAATTAATTAAACTACATAATTATCCAAATTAACGTAATTATCATCAGTCAGTATTAATTTATTATTAAATTATACTACATCAAAACAACGATTATTTATATCAGAATGTTGTATTCGTCAATATGAACCCTATGCAAAAATCCGCGATTTAAATGGATTTCATATGAGTGAGTTATGGTTTTTTAAATGTTAACACTTTATTTTATAAATTAAATAACAAAACAAATTTAGTTTTCTCACCCTAATAGGAGCCAGCCCAAGGCCCAATATGAAATCCAACCCGCATCCAACAGCCACTTCTTCCTCAAATCGTTCTCTCTATTCAAATCTCGATCGCCTGCTTTCTAATCTCGTGCACATGCGTGCACATGTGCACATGCACTTGCATCAGCATCCACCATCCAATCAACCGAGACCACCCACATGCCCGCCTTGCCAGGCTTGTCATGATGGCACCACCTTCATCTTCCCTAGCGTCGCCGATCAAATCCCGACACCCTCACCTTTTATTCGAATCACATCCAATTGAACACCCCCTCGTTCACTTGCCTACCACCGTCGCTACATCCCCTTAGGGCACATGCCACTTACTCCATTACAACCGCTACACACTGACTCACCACCTCGCCAACTCCAACCATGCTCCGACGCTCCCCACTATTGCATGTAGCTTTATTTCCAAACACCCAAAACAAATTCCCTTAAACCCTAATTCGACCTCAACCGTGAACCACATGCCACCAGACCACCCGAGATCACCTCCTCTATCTCAGCCATCTCTCCATCCTCCTTCCAGCGCCACCGCTCCTCCTCCAACCCATCACATCATGGTAAATTGAATTTTGAATGAAATCTGTTCATCTTCTTGCCATGACTCAATCCCAATTCATAAAATCCCACAAACCATTCTAAAAATCATGATTTCCACATATGAACCCGATTATATGATCCGTTCATTAAACTGTGCTCGTCGAAAACTGACATAGCTTGACCACTTACTAATTTCAGAGGTGATACGCCACTATACTCAATGAAACGACCTCGTACTATTTTTAAAAAAAACTAGATGTCAAAACAACCATTTTCCATGTTGGAACAATTTGCTAATTATCGACGGATTGGAGGGTATTGATTTTAGAAGTGGAGGAGATGTTTATTTTCATGGTTTTAGAAATGTACAAAGAGATGTAAAATGGAAGATGCAAAGAAACCCAAACCCCTGTGATCTTTCTTGAGCATTTGTAGGATATATCATCTCCAACTATGGGACAAAGGATAGGGAGACAAGGGGGACAAGGTTGTTGAGCACTGTGTATAGGGGAAAAGCAATGGTGACGGGGGACAAAAAGGTTGTTGAGTTGAAGATGATGTGTACTGTGATTTGAAGGAGAAAGGGGCTGTGTACAAACAATTTTTAGAATTTTGAATGGATTTCGACACCCTATCACACAGTATAGCATCCGCCTACGAGCCACGAACGACTGAAAATATAATACGATTGCGGATAGAATTTTGACACGGACACAAAATAATAATAAAACACACCGGTTATCAAATTCTGTTAAATTCTGAAAATACCAACATTTGACGTAAAATACGTCAAACGAAAATTTTAAATATTTTCTAAATTAAAAAATTATAGAAAAATTCTATAAATTAAATTAAAGATACATCATCAAAAATCGGACAGTTATTTAAAACTTAGATTTTATTATATTTAAAAAAACCTAAAATCGAATATTTAAAACTAATTAAATATTCCAAAAATCAAAGTGATAAAATTCCGAGTCGTTGCATAATATCTTTGGTGTTACAAATTTTTATGTAAAAAAGAAATACCAAAATGCCGTTGAAGCTCAAACATTTATCTATAATTGTCGAGTCAAAGTTTCCCGTTAATTTGAGCAAAAGAAAAGTGTTCATTTTACTGTCATTCTCATTATTGAATAGAAAACAAAATACTACTTTACTAATTAATGGTTGCAAACTTTTTGTGTAAATTCTTTGATGATAGTTGTAATATATTTGGTGCCACACTTTTTTTGGTGTAAACGCGAACTGCCCGAAATGTCGTTAAAAAGTTAAACATTTATCCATAATTATCGAGTCAATATTTATCGTTAATTTAAGCAAAAGAAAGGTACCCATTTTACTACAATTCTCATTATTGAATATATAGAGAGTAAAATACTTCTTTACTAATGGTTGTAATATGTTTGTGTCACATTTTTTTTAAATATAAACTATCCAATATACACTTAAAATGTCAAACATTTTCCATAATTGATGAGTCAAGGTTTTATCATTAATTTGAGCAAAAAAGTATTTTTTTACTATCCTTCTCATTATTGAATAGTAAATTAAATACTTCTACCTTTGGTGTTACACTTTTCTGGTGTAAACGTGTACTACTCAAAATACCTCAAAAAGTCAAACATTTATCCATACTTATCGAGCCAAAGTTTTATCCTTAATTTGAGCAAGAAAATATTCTTTGTATGATTGTTTTAATGATGAAAAATACATATATACACGTATCTCTTGTAGCATCTTTTATACATAACTTTGAAGGCATCGATGATTCGAGATGCGGAAGAATGAAATATTCATCTACAAGTCAAAAAGTATGTCCTTTTGCCCTTAGAAATAATTTGTAAAATCTCCTAAATGATTTATATACATATACACATATCATTGGTAAACAAGATTTTCAAAAAAGAGACCAAAAGTAATTACAATTAAATTTTTACAAAGCTGTAAAAAAAAGCAAAAATATGATGTTTAGTTGACTAGATTCAAATCCAATCAACTGAATTCGAATCCAGTCAACTAAATTCAAATTTCAGTCAACTGAATTCAAATCCAATCAGCTAAACGAGTCGAATGACCTAACTATTTAGCCTTCTAATTTTGGTCTTCTTCTCTGGATTGTTTTCTACAAATAGTCAGTCGACTTGTCATCATTTCCAGTCGACTGAATGAACAGTAACAACTATATTCTCTGAAACAACAGTTTGAAGAGATATGGCTCTTTAAGGGTTCTTCTTCAAAAGGGTGTGACTTTCTAGATATGTACAACTCCTCAGAATGACTATTGATTACTATAAATAGGGCCTAAGACCATAACTTTGTTAATTAACTTGCTATCTTGATTTCTAAACCTTCTTGTGACTATTTTCTCTCTAAAAGTTAATATTGTTCATTCGCTCAAAAATCACTCGTCATGCTTCCTTGATCACATTGCACATATCGTTGAACCATCAAAGGAGATTATATAAAGATTGTAACAAAAGTCAAATTTTGTGTTAATAGAACACAACATTGTCAAGTCATATTAGAGATCCTTTGCACTTTCATTTGGTATCAGAGCAGGAACTTTCATTTGGTATCAGAGCAGGGACTTTCAACTATCATTCTCATTATTGAATAGAATATAAAATAATATATTTGAATTACTGATCTTTAATGAGATCGGATACTTTTGTTTTTTATGGTTAAAAATTGGGAATTTTATTCCATATCATTTCAAAAAATATGGTTGTAATACCATTGGTTTCAGGTTGTGTTAGTCATTTTCTCTTGCATTTGTGAAACATGAGTCATTTGTTTAAAAAACACATTCCATAGGTTAAGCGCTTGTTATCTCCACGTGCGAAGAGCGTGTCATTACACTCATATACATAACTAAAATTTAAAATTTTTACAAAATGTATTAACTGAAAATATTCATTATTATTCAATACTACAAACTATGGTGTTCATCACTTATCATTAAATTAAGGACAAATTTTCAATTATGGCTAGTTTGGAAATCAATTTTGCGAAATAGACTACTTTTGAAACTTATTATCAAAATAGACCAGTTTCAGCCCAGTCAGCAGTTAACTCGGCATTTTTTTAAATGTTTGGAAATTGCGCGATTATATGTTGCGCTTTTTAAAAAATATTCTAGCATAAGTTTGAGTTGCGCTAAACAAATTGTATTTAAAAGAAATCGTCTTTGTATATGCGCAACTCATACTCGCGCATTAAAATTTCTTTTAATTCCAACTCATAGTCACGCTAATGTCAGACGGATAAAAGAATATTGAGTTGGCTGGTGACTGGGTTGAAACTGGCTTATTTTGATAATAAGTTTCAAAAGTAGCCTGTTTTGCAAAATCGATTTTTAAACTAGCCCTAATCGAAAATTTATCCTTAAATTAATTTCATTTTCAATAGCAATAAAATTTATTAATGATAAAAAATTCACTTCATGTATCGATATTAAAAAGAAAATGCTTTGTTTATTATGCTTGGTAATATATCTACTGTAAAATAAAATAAAAAACTCTGCTTTGCCAAAAAAACTCTGTATATATGTATATGTTTGTATATATGAAATACCAACTTTAGAAAGAAATTATATATATATATATATCATTATAATAAAGTACTTATTTTATAAAGAAATAAATTATGTAAACTTGAACATAGAATAATGTAAGAGAAATAAGATAATTTTGTATAGAATTGTGTAAATTTTAAGTTATATGAACTTGAATGAATTATTAATTTTACAATCTTATCAATATAAGTATGATATATAATACATTGAATTGTCATTTTTAGGACTTATTGGACCAAATAATAAATATTAGTCAATCAGATTTATTTAAAAAGGTTCAAGTTTTGAATCACTTAATTAATTTAGATATAAGGGCTTGGAGGTAAAATAATATGACATAACTTAAGAGAACTTTGTAAATAATTATAGAAATTATTAAATATTGATATTTAGGTGTAAAATATTAAGGGAGAGAATTAGTAGAACTTTGTAACAATTATAATAATAATAAATTGTATGAATTTGAAAATAAAATACCTTAAGAGAGTTAAGGAGAGAGGAGGAAATCCCTAGAGTTAATAAGAGAGCAGAAAACTCTTCTCCTTTATAATTATTTAGTAAATTAATAGATAGATAATTTATCGAGGTAAATAAATTATAAATTAGAGGTTCAATTATTAATAATTTATTGAGATAATGAATTATAAATTCAAGTTGTTATTATTTTTCATGTATATAGTTTTATTTATGAGTTTTATATATTTTATATTTGAAAAATATGAGAGAATCGAGAAGAAAATCTATAAATAATTTTACGAATTACAAAATATAATTATTTAAATGCAAAACTATCGGAGATAATTAATAATACATTGTGATTAACTATAAAAATCATAAATTTTTATATGAATTTTGAAATAAAATATCACGAGAAGATTAAGGAGTTGGGAAAATATTCCTATAACTACTGAGAGGTTGAAAATTCTTGTACTTAATATTACATTTAACTAGTGTGTAACCCATGCTTTGCACACGGTAATATTGTTAAAAAATAGTATGTATATTTTAATTATTTCTAAAATATATTTTTATGCAATATATGATAAATTTATCATGTATATTAATCATAAATTAAAATAACATGCGATACTCGGATATAAGGTTGAGAGTTCAATTCTCGCAAACTGCATATCTTTGTAAAAATTAATGTCCTAACCCAAAAAATTATAAATTAAATTTTTTAATATTATATATGTAAATAATTTATATTTTAATCTTAATGAAATAAATAATTTATGTCATGTGATATATATTTTTATATGTATGAGTGAATAGGTAACTTTACCATTTTATTAATATGATTGTTGTGTGTGTGTATTTTGAATTATCATCTTCTTAATAGGATTTATAAATGGATTAATAAACATTAAATAATTGAATTTATTTAAATAATTTGAATTAATGACCAAATAACTAGTTAAACATAAGGAGTTGAATGTAAGAAAATAGAGGAAATTGATAAGAGCTTTGCACATATTTGTAATTGAGAAGAGCATCGGTCTTATGGCTGGCTTATCTACATGTGCTTGATTCATTATTTAGTTTTTTTTAGATAAGTTTATCCTTGCAATTAACCGCAGATTTCATATTGTTATAGGAGAGTCATGCTTACAACTTTGCTAATTGCAAAATAATGTTAGTAGCATTTAGTTGAGTTATGAGTTGGATATGATTATGATAGCATGTTGAAAGTGAGAATGTTATATAATCTAATATCAGTGTAATCTAATTCACATCGTGATGTTGTAAAATATAAATTTATTTTTCAAAGGTTGTTCAAAACGAAATTTATTAAATAATAGTAAAGCAGAAGCCCTCTTATTAATTCTAGGATTTTTCTCCATTCTTCTTAATTCTCTATATATTTTATTTTCAAATTTTTATAATTTACCACTTTATAATTACTCAACTAAGCTTCTTATATCATTTTACATTCACATGCCTACTTTTCATAAAAAAAATAACTATTTACAAACCCCTTCTCAATTCTCTTCTAATAGTTTACATTCAAACCCATAAATTAAATTAATTACATAATTCAAAATTTAGACCGTTTGATAAACTCAATTAATGAATATTTAATCCATTAAATAAAATCTTAGAGAAGACAATTCAATACGTATATCATAGTCACATCAACAAATTTGTAAAATTAATTTTTCATTTAGACAGAAAGAAATATAAATCACATAACATAATTATATACATCAACAATTATAATAAATTTATTTTATAATTCGTTTAACCTAATAAAATTATCATGCATTGCATTGAAATTTTTTATTTTTAGCTTCAAATACCAACATTTTAAATTTCTACAACTTACAAACTCTTCTCAATTCTCTCATAATATTTTATATTAAAGCTCATATATTTAACTAATTATGTAATCATAAATTTAAACTATTTAAATAAATTCAATTAACTAATATCCATTAATTCATCTAATAAATCCAAAAATAAAACAATTGAAATATCCATAGAGTGCTCATATGTATGAGCAAAAATGATAAAATTACTTTTTTATTCAGATATAAACATATATAAATTACATAATATAAAACTTATACATACATAATAATATATTTTTAATTTATAATTCATTTATCTCAATAAAATTATTTTACCATCCAATGCATTAAAAAATTCATTTTTAACTACCTTTAAAGGATAAATTTACATTTTACAACATTGTAATATAAACGTATGGATTGCACCAACAAAAATTAGGTTATGTAAAATTCTCATTTTTAATATGAGATTAAACCTCACCCCACTTATAACTCAACTAAATGTTATAGAATATTATTTTGTAATCATCAAAGTAGTAAATATGACACTCTTACAAGATGGAATCCATGGTTACTACAAAGTTAAAATAGTTTAATAATTGAAATATCAAATAATGGATAAAGGTCTATATGTAGGTAAGCTAGCCATAAGATGTTCTTCTCAACTGCAAATTATGTACAAAGCTCTTATCATTTTTCTTCTACGTTTGTACATTCAACTACCCATAAATTATTTAAATAAATTCATTTATATAATATCATCGATTCATTTATAAATCCCTAAATTACAATTCAATATATATTAAAAATTCATACCGACAAAAGTGGTAAAGTTACTTTTTCATTTATAAAAAAATATATGCATATCACATAACATCAACTATTTATACAAGTGGTTCCTCGAAGCGATTAATTAATTTTTTACAAGAGCTCTAACCAGACATGTATACTTTATTTTATACTAGTATAAAACGCACGTACGTGCATCTATTGTTGGAGATATTTAATTTTTATTTAAAAAAAAAGTTAATGGACGAATGTATGCTATAATTGCAAACCTTTGGTAGTCACAACATTTTATTTCAAACAATTTTGTTGATGGTGTTAATGACAAATTGATAGCAAAATTCCGTTGACGGTTGATTGCAAACCTATGGTGAGATCGCTTTGATGGATAAAGGCATTTTTGAAACTTCAAAAAGACACCATGAAAATCTATTCATTGAATTCTTTTTATTAATAGTAGAGATAGAGTTATTTAAACTAAATAAAAATAAACTAACAGTAATATTCCACAAAAGTGCTACAAATACAGCAAAACACATCCAGATGAAGGCAACATTTAAGGATGAGGAATATTTGGTTAGAATCGAATTAACCGACCGAACCGGTTTATTTCTATCGGTTCGGTGCATTTACGAAACTAAATCGTTTTGAATTCGCTATACAAATTGGTTTGGTTACAAAAACAAATCTTACCTATTGAATTAGGTCAAGTTTTCTTTTAAGAATAAGAAATACTTAACAAAATCTCTCCAACCATAAATTTTTTTTTTTGAGTAAATCAATCATTGGAATAATAAGATACATTTTTAGTTTGTTTAAATCAATTACCAGCCGAACAACCGAAAATTCGGTCTGGTTCGATTTTGGTTTTTTCCCCTCTTCCCTCCAATTTGACTTGATGTTGTTTACCTCAAAACAACGGAATGCTCGCCTCCAGCAACATCATATGATTATTCAATTTAAGCTTGCATGGCGTTTCTCAATCAGTCGGCAACGATACAAAATCAACATTCACAGTACAACACCAAAACACAATATAGCAGCAATTTCAGATCCAAATCCAGGTGCACCTTTTTACCATGTTAACACATGAATAATAATTTTACTAATCATTACATTTGTCTGTTGAAACCGTCCATAGTAAAATCCGGATATAACTCAAAATGCTATAAGTATAGTCCTGTCTAAACTCTTTTTTGATGTTCACTATATCCATATCCATTTCCGCAACAACAAAGTATACATGACAAAGCTTAAAGGCTACTTCCGTCAGTACAGAATGAAGGAGTGCTTGTTGAACATGCTGGACCAGGAAAAAAAGGTGCTTAAGATGAGAACTTTGAAATGAGCTTATCAACACGAGGGGTATTTCTGGTATTTCAAAAAGACACGGTTGAATTCCTATTCAAGAAATTCTCATTATTAGTAGTAGAGATGTACAATGATAACAATTATATATATATATATATATAAGTTAGGGCATTACTTACCACATAGATATGTTTTTGTAAGGATTGAACTCTTTACCTTACATCTGAGCGTCGTATATCATTTTAATTTTTAATTTATCTATCTCGCTAAATTTATCATATACTACATAATAAAATTTTATTTTTAATAATAATTAAAATATAGATATTAGTTTTAACAACATTACCATATGTAACGCACGAGTTACACGCTAGTTATGTTATGTAATGCATGATAATTTTTGAGATATATGAATTAGAGATTAAGAAAATTATTATTATTTATGTATTCATTTTATGTCGTGCGATTTAAATATCTTTATATATCTAAATAAAGAAGAAATTTTTTTATCATTTTTTCCCATACATATGAATATTGTATATATTGAAATTCTCATATTTTTAGGATTTATTAGATGGATTAACGAATATTAGTTAATCATATTTATTCAAATAGTTTAAATTTATGATTACACAATTGGTTAAATATGTGGACTTGAATCTAAAATATTAGAAGATAATTGAGAAAGGTTTCTACGTAATTGTAATTTTTTCTTTTAAGTATTTGAAGTCAATAGAATTTTAATGTGCAATGTATGATAAATTCATTTATTAAATAAATTATAAAATAAATTTATTATTGTCATTAACGTATATAATTTATATTATTTGTTTATATATATTTGCATCTAAATGATTTGTTTAACCAATTTGTTGATGCGTCTTTGGTATACATATTGAAACTTTCATCTTTTAGGTTTATTAATAAATATTAGTTGACCAACCTTAACAATTAGTTTAAATTTTGAATTATGTGATCAATTTAAATATGTGCACTTTAACGTAAAATTTTGTGAGAGAACCGTGAAAAGTTTGTAAATAATTATAGATCTTTTAAAAAAGTGGGTATTTGAATGTAATATATTGTGAGAAGTTTAGTAGAATGATTATAGAGTGGTAAATTATATGATTTTGAAAATAAAATATCCAGACTTGGAGAGAATTACTAAAAAGAATAGTGATAACTTCTAGAATTCATGAGAGAGTTTTAAATTCTTCTGCATTGCTATTATTTAATAGATGGGTTGTTTAGATGAATTAATAAATATAAGTTAATTGAGTTTATTTAAATTTGTTAAATTTTAAATCATTTAATTAATTTAAATACTTAATGTAAAAATATTGGAGAGAATTGAGAAGAAATTTGTAAAATCTTCTGAAAACTTTAAAAAAAAATTATGAATTTGTATGTTAAATGGTTGGAGAGATTTATTAAAATATTACGATTAACCGTAAAAGTTATATATAATTTATGGATCAACAGAGAATCAAGGATGTAGATGAAAATTCGTAGAATTAATAAGAAAGTTTAAATTCATTTGTTTTAATAGCATTTAACAGATTAACGTATATCCATAATAAAAATATGCTATGTCCGGGTATCATAGTCAAATTGATGCATCATGCTAACTTGGTTGCTAGGACATGAGAGTATCACAATATAGAGAACAGTAAATATAGAAGTAAAAAATGCAAAAATACCATGACAATTGACAAGCGACTATGATACCCATGTGGCCATGTCTCCAATATTTACCATTATCGTTATCACAATTATTTCATTATAGGATGAACAGGAATAGGATGATGAGTTGTGATTTGCCTCCAATTATTTCTTGGATATAGACTAAGAAAACCTTGTACTCATTTTTCATGTATCTAAATGCAAAGGGAAAAAAACATATAAAGGTTACAGTGAAAGTGAACCACAACCACTTTTTTACCTTAAAATATCAGTATTCTTACACCTTGATACTTGAATTGGTATTATGAATAATTAACATACAGAAGAAAAAAAAGGCAAATATACCATATCAGAGTAATAATCATAGTGAGTAGGTGAAGTGTATTAAATCGATCAATGTAAGTTGATGCAACCAATATTGGGCAAGGTAATTTATTATCTTCTTATCAAATATTACCAAAAGTTGATATATGAACCAGTTAGAGCAAGAGTATAGTTAAGAAATGAAACGTAGTTTTGGAAATGATCGCTGGTATTTTGGTGGTTTTAATATGGAAAAAGTTAAATGCTGCATTTAATGCACACAGGCACGGTTGAGCTATAAATACACCTATTCTCCACTTCAAATTCTCATCACAGTGAAGCTATCTTATATCAAGAATGGAGGAAGAAAAGAAAATTCTGTTGTTGCTGTTGTTATCGGTTTTTGTTGTGAGCCAAAGTTTTGAGAGTAGAGAGTACCATAAGGCTGATATTCCTGATATCCAAGTTACTTCCGTTGCCCCACCAAATGTGCCCATGCTAACTGACAGTCCGCCACTACCTTATGCTGCTCCAGTTTATCAGTCACCCTGTTGATCCCCCACTTACCACTGATTCCTCTAGTCCTCCTTTGACCACCGGAGGGAGCAAATGATGGACGCAGCCTTATAAGCAAGACAAAGCAAGCTCTATATATGTTCTAGGTTTACAATAATAATGCATTTCCAGTACTGCTGTGTTGTGTTACTTCTCTTTTCACTTGCATTGTGTGTCCATGTAACTATGGGATATTAGTATCTGTGTGTTCAGATATGTATGCCTGTTTCAGTTAATCACTACTCTATGATTCAAGTGATATCATGTTATGTTTCTACCATTATCATTCATATCTTGGGGTTTATGAATACTGGTGAATGATAGGGTCGGTGAGACAGAAAATAAAAGTAGCATATCAAAGGACTAATATCATTGCAACATTAATTACCTGAACAAAAGTTTTACATGATTCCTTCAAAACCATCAAATGTCTGTATACCTTTTATGATCTACATGACTGAATTGTCTTACTATGTACTCCTACAGGAATACAAACAAGCAAAACAAAACAGTGAAAAGAATGACTTAATTCACTTGATAACATCAATTGCATCACTTTACATTTTCACCTTTTCGAACCAAACTATACTACAAAGAAAACATTCCACCAATCTGTCTGCTTCCATCAGGCGGATTAATAGTAACCCAAAGCAAAGAAATGGTAATAGAAATCAATCCAGCCCATACATATACAATGGTCGGTGTCCTCCCTCTTCTCCCCATCAACCCTTTAGCAAACGGGTACATATGGGCCAACACCCAAAAGCTGAAAAACGTCCCTCCGACCAACCTACTCCACTGTGGTATAGGACTATATATAGTCCTGCTCACAGCCACTGCTATAGCCACAAGGTTCACCATTATAATCGTCAGCGGTGGTATCATCAAACTCGTCCATTTCACTATATAAAGATCTGCAAACTCATCCTCCACATCTTCTCCTCCAGACTTAGTAGTCAATGTGAACGATATCTCTATCCCAGCTATGACTTTCAGTAAGCCTTGTAGAACAGCTGCTAAGTGTGCACTAGTCCCTCCTATAAGCCAGAACTGCTCGTTCCTCCACCAGTCTTCTAAGTTTATCTTCGACCACTTTATTTCAAGTATAGCCAACATGCATAGAGTCACCGTTATCGCCAACAGATACACCAGGAAAGTCACTGACAAATACTGCACTATAAACTGTCCGGTGAACAGCGAAAACGCTGGCAAAAAGCAGTACACGATCAGAAAGAACGACGTGAATGGATAGATTCCCACGTTGAGGTAGGCGATTCTCTGAAGAAGCTTCATTTTCGGACTTGCAAACACGGCGTTGTTTCTAGAAAAGAAGATCTCAACGGATCCCGTGGCCCAGCGGAGCACCTGGTGGAGCCGGTCGGTTAGGTTGATCGGAGCAGACCCGCGGAAGGCGTCGCGCTTGGTCACGCAGTAGACCGATTTCCATCCGCGGTTATGCATCCGGTAGCCCGTCACCACGTCTTCGGTTACGGACCCGTAGATCCACCCGACCCGGGTCCCCCACTCGGTTCTGTCCTCGTACCAGCATGAAATTACGTTTATGGCCTCCGCCACGGTGGAAGCATCTAGAAGCTCACGAGGTCTGATCAGAGCGCCAGGAGGGCGCCCGTGCTTAACGGATGGGTGGTCAGCCAGAGGTCGGCCCTGGAACTCCGCTACCGGGATGGAGTCAATGAAATAGAAAGAGTTTCCAAACTTCTTCACGTCGTCTTCTTTGTTTGTTCTTAGAGCTTCGAGTTCGGAGGAAGATGGGATCCTGGACTTTCTAATTCTGGGGAAGCAGCAGCCGCAGAAGCGGGACGGATGCTGTTTCGGGTGGTGGGGAGGGTCGAAGCCGTAAAGGGCGGTGCGTCTGAACAGGCAGCCAGTACCGACGTAGACCGGGCCTTGGAGCCCGTCTAGGGCCCGCATGTTGATGTCGAAGAAGACGGTGTTGTGGTTGGCGTAGCGGTCAGAGGGGTCGATGCCCTCGAAGCGCTGGGGGAACTGGACGTAGCAGAGGCGCTCACCGCCCCGGTCGAGCATAAAGCACATGCCCTCGCGAAGGGCTAGGGAGTTGTAGATGTAGTGGTCGCAGTCCAGGTTCAGGATGAATGGACCGTTGGACATTACCGCCGAGGCCCGGACCAGTGCATTCATGGCCCCGGCCTTTTTGTTGTGGTCGTAGCCTGGGCGTTTTTCTCGTGATACGTAGACCAGCATCGGTAGGCGGATGTCCGTTTCTGTGAGGTCGATTATGTCTTTTCCTTCTTCTGGATTTCTCGTGCCAAACAAGGGGTCGTCGCTGGCGGGTTTTAGCATCACCTGATTAGAACACGAATTCAGTTTTGTTTTTCCAGAAAGGATGAAAATAAGGTATAAAGTATAAACTTAGGACATTCATGTATTTGGTGTTCCAGTATCAAATGTCATATTCTGTGTAAATCTGTTTAAACCAGACTGCTAACAATCGAAGAATTTACGATTTGACAACATACAATAAACTTTGAGTTATTGGTACATGCAATAAAGTTAACTAAAATACAATATGAATCAAAAAGCCACTTACATTTAAATATCTATATAACAATGTTAGATTATTTACTCGATATCTTGAAGTTATATCCCATTAAAATTGATTATTAATTAATTATTCAGGTCTAAAACAATTACTATGGTTTCGGTTTTATGTTGGTGGATTGTTTATTTAAAAGTGATTAGAATGAATCCAGTTTAAGGAATTAAAAAAATAAATTCAATTAGAAGATAATCAAATATTATTTCAAGAAGGAATTAAAGAAATACAATGAATGCTAGATTCGCTCAGCATTTATATCTATTTCAGAACACCAAGGATAATGGACAGTTTTATTCATGAATCAAATCGAAATTTCCATACATTGTATACCTAGAACAGGTATCTCAAGTCCATTTTATTCATGAATTACATTTACATTCACATAAATAAGTTTGAAGCATTCAATGCTAAATACGTTCGAAACTGAACAAATAAAAGATTATAACTTTGACTTATAAAAAAAAAGTACTTTAAATCTCTTCAATATCAGTAAAAAAACAGCTCTGATTTTCCAAAAATGATTAAATTGGTTTGAGATTAATGTTGTCAACCGTGAAGGTAACAAAGGTTATCTTGATATTTAGGATTTCGTAATCAAATAATTAATCAACTCCTCAATCTAATTTGATCACATTTATTTTATTAAAAAAAATTGATATCATGAAAAAAGAGACATCAAGTATAATTATGAAAAAGAGAAATTTAGCCGTTTCTTTCACAAAAAGTAACATACTCAAATATAAATGACCAAAGTTAATGGCAATACCTGTATGATGCCAGCATGATCACCTCTGGAATGATCATCAGAAGTATGAATCCAAGTTCCTGGCCATTGAGTTCCATCAGCCATCCAAGTCGCCTTCGGAATCTTCACATTTTCAGCTGCTTCACCATCTGCCTCCTCTTTTTGCAACTTCATAGCTTTAAGTTCTTCACGTGCATGATAGGCATCCGATCTCCTTCTAATCGAGTCTGGTAACCCATTAACCCTCACCTTAAACTCATCATATTCTCTCTTAACCCTTCTCCTATCCTTAACAAAATCTGGCCTCACTTTGTTCTTGTAAGGGTCCTTCTTCTGATTAAAATAACTCTCCGGATTTCTAGGTTCTATGTTATGTTTCCTACAGAAAGGCACCCATAAACTAGCAAAACTAGCCGCTTCTGCCATTGCTTCAAATGTTAACAAAGCTCCACCATCATCTGATACATAGCAAGCAAGTTTTTCTACCGGGTAATCTACAGCTAATATTGAAAGAATTGTGTTAGCGGTAACTAAAACCGGTTCTTTTTCAGGGTCAGCTGTTGAAACAAAAACGTCAATTCCTGGAAGATCAGATTGTCCAGCAGGATTACCGGGACTTGGAGTTTCGAATTTTTCTTTCAAAATGGATAAATCGGTAGAGCGGTTTATTGGACACAACTTTGGAAGCTGATCAAGTAGCCAAGAGAAGGCAAACCAGAGTTCACATACTACTGACATTCCCCACAGCCAAACTGCATCATGGTTTCTATGTTGTATACGCCATGCAAGAAAGAGTCCTAAGACAGCCATTCTGATTGCTATTAGGAGTCTGGAAAAAAAAAACTGACATTTTCATCGACATAATGTCTAAGAACCAACTGATTTACGAAGTATAATGATATCAAGAAATATATGATGAGAAAAGCAATCTGAAACTAGCCCGACAAGGTTAGTAATCAACATATATAATGCACTTAAAACATTAGCATACCTATAAGGACTCAAGACAAAGTTGTTATAATTATTAATATATATCCTTGAATCACTATTGTTGAAATTACTGAATAAAAGAAAACAAAATTGAAAAGAAGGAGAGGGGGAGAGAGAATAAGAAAGCAATAACCATTAAAAACTATATCTTTATTAGCGACTTGATTCAATAATTTAACAATTCATGACTAGTATTTATATTAAGATTACTTGAAACCCAACTAATTACATGATAGGAAAATATTATAACTAGAGAAACCATAAATACAATTGGTAAATAATAATTTAGGAAATCTCCTATAATATTTTTTTTAAATCCCCCCAAACTCAATTTGGGTAGCGACTAGAGTTTGTCGAAACAGATGACGAGCAAAAATGAATTTGAAGTCAGTAATGTCATCTGAACCGTCCAATGATGCAAAATAACGGTTTTAAGTGCAGTTGGTGAATGTAATGTCAAATACCATTGTAGATCTGATTGATAGGCAACTGTCTACAAAGACAACAGCGATTCGATTCAATAATTTAACAATACATAACTGGTATATATATTAAGATTAATTGGAACCTAAGTAATTAAATGATAGGAAAATATTATATCTTGTAAATAATAATTTATATTCTTTAACAACTCTATCCTCATCTGTATTGTACAATCAATGCATGATTGAGTGAAATGATCCTAGGAAAAATGCGGTGAAAAGCAATTTGAAACTAGCCTATGACAAGATTGATATTAAACCTCGTGCACTTGGAACATACGATATTACGATAACAACAAATGTGCGATAGATCGTAAAACGACATCAAGTTATACATGATGGAAAAAGCAGTCTGAAACTAGCATGTTAAGGTTAATATTTACTGAGAATATTTGCATACCTATAAGGACTCAGGACAGCAGGCGGAACCTTCAGTTTTCTGGTAAGAGGCCTCCAAGGATTTGACAAAAACTCTTTCTTTTCTGCATCCAAACAACCACTATTTCCATCGTTGCCATTACCATCACCAGGCCAAATAGCATTACCATATCCATAAGTGCCCTTACTCTCAAAAAGCCATCTATTATGATCAATATCCATCCTACCAGACTTCATAATCCTTGACTTACTCCTCTCCATCTTCTTCACAAAAGCAACCTTCTTCCCATCTCCTGCCTTCCTCAAAATCTCATCCACGACAACCCTATAACCCTCTTTACACCCAGGGCAAATACCTCCACTTTTAACAGCATCTTTAAAACAATCAATACATATCTTAAAATCACATTCACAAGGTACGATATCATCTCCATTTTCATCCTCCATCACCTTCTGATCGCAGCCAACTACAGCACACGACCATAAGTCCAGCAACTGACGACGCTTTGTATCAGACTCCTTCACTTTGTCCATCAAATGTGATCTAGTCACGTTATTGAAACCACCCGTGAAAAGAGAGCTCGATACATACTGCTCTTCTACCTGAGCTGCTACAGTCGGACCAACGTTCGACATGGGCTGGAGATCGGGTGTCACTGGAATTTGAACCCGATAGTTTGAGAATTCTGTAGAGGAAAGCTCGCTTTCTATGTCGAACTCGTCTCTAGTGTAGCTTATGTATCTACCTGAATGCGTACGCCGGTTTAAGGCTACTACTGGTTCAGTTGTTGGGTTAGTCATTCTCTGTGGAAGAAGATGACCATAGTTTCTGTATTTAAAGAATGGTACTTTTGTGAAGACTTACAAGCTACCTATAAGAGGATGGATTGAGAAGGAAATATGACATTCAATTAATTTGGTACATCATGCCAGGATTTGTGAATCTGCCAAGGAATAAATTAATTAGGGGAGGATAGTAAGTAATCAATAGAGATGAATGAACCCAGTACCAAATTTTGAATCAATGGAAGGTAAGTTTGTAAATTAAAACCCCCAGAATTCTTTTCCTTCCAATTCAAATAATCTGTGTAATCTAATATAAAGTTAAAAGAAGCTCGTGTTCTCTCATTAATTATAAACGAATATAAACGTCTCCTTGATTCTCCGGAGCAATTTTGCATTCATCTTTCTCTCTCTGCAAATTGTAACTTTTATATATTCACATTGGTTATATAATTTGTTTTTCTACAGATCTTCAATTATTCACATTTTCTCTAATTCCCTTTCGTTGCAAACCACTATTGCCGCAAAATACAGTTCCATTACAAAAGTATTGTCGTGTTTGCTTAATTACCTCATTAATTATACAGTTTACTGTTTTAAGTACAAGTATGTGAGACATTAATTACGATCACATATCTAACATTTTTTAGGTAATAGGGCATACGGCATACCTAATAATTTGAGAGGCAGTAAAATATTTGTTGCTGAGATTTAAAGAGAACATTTTTTGCATGTTGTAAATTCATTTACTTGAAAAGTATAATTCGTTTAAGTGAGTAAATTAGTAAACATATGCTAATTAATGGTGAGCTCTGTTACAAATTGGTACAGTAATTAAACATTTGGTTTTTTGTTTCATTGTGGATAATCACTTCTTCGTTTTTTTTTTCTTTTTTGTTTGAGCCGTTATTAAGGTTTTATTAAAGGGGCTTTGCACCAACCGTCTCTGTTTTCAAAGCCCACTTACAAAACGTTCCTAGTCCAAAACTATTATAAACTGAGTCCCTATTTTTATAAAACAATAAAAATTTTCCTCAAATAACCTCATTCAAATGAAAAACCTTCTTTTAAAATCCAAGACGAAAGAAAATATAATCCAAATCAAAGTCTCTATGAAACGACGGCAATGAAGGAGCGGAAAATCGAAAGGGGTGAAATCCAAAAGCCAAAACAAGGTAGATCAATCTTTTGTCATTGTTTAATCGAAGTAGTATTAGGAGTTTTCTAATCTATTTTTCCTTTTAGTGTTTAATCATTTAAGTATTTGTTGTTGTGAAATTAGGGTTTTGCTATCAAAGTATTTTCTGTTAGGGTTTAGTGATTACTAAACCTATTTTGTGTAATGCTGCTGCTAAAGTGCCAAAGTTGCATTTTCCTTTGTGATTGAATGAACTATTTCTTCTTATTGTTATAAGTTTTCAATGTTGTTGTAAAAGTACAAAATAACTAACACTGTAGAATTTAGTATAATTGTAAACAGAACTTTTGTTGCATATTTTTGAGTTGAAGGAACAAAAAACTTGCACACATGAGTGCAGATAACATGCCTTACAAATACACATTTAGCAAGATTTCAGAAATTGCACACACACTTGCACTTTAATATATTTTAAATGGTAGTTGAAATTTAACATGGCAACTATATTTTCTGTAAATGCATACATGCTTGCACTTTTAATATTTTTGAAAACTAGCACACATACTTCAAGATAACATGACTTACAGATATACATTAGTACAATTTCAGAAATTGCACACATACTTGCACTTTAATATTTTTTAAATTTAGCATGGCAAATATATTTTTAGTAACTGCACATGTGCTTGCACTTTTAATAAATTTGAAATTTTAATTGAGATTTGTAATGAAAAAGTAAATTTATAATGGAAATATATTATATTAAAAACTTGCACACATACTTGCAGATAATATGATTTACAGATATACATTTAGTATGATTTCAAAAATTGCACACATACTTGCACTTTAATATTTTTTAAATCTAACATTGCAACTATATTTTCAGTAAGTACACACATGCTTGCACTTTTAATATATTTGAAATTTTAGCTGACTTGTGTACAAGTAATTTGCTAAAATAGTAAAACACTATTGCTTTTCCATTGGACAAGAAATGTCAACTTTTGTGAATGCATTTGAAGTAATTTTCGTCAATTGTATTTTTAGTGTACAAATATGACAAAGTATGTATGACATATCATCATCACCAGTAAAATTATGTATGTAGATAGGTAATTAAAAAAGAATAATGAAGATCTAAGTTAAATAAAATAATGATACTGATCGGTGAATTAATGTTCTTCAGTTAGTGTTTCCATATTGTATATATTTATTCAATTAGGATCTAATGTTGATAAATTTCAATTTCAATCTAACATTTTCTACTGTATGGTACTTTATTTATTTTTTAATCAATAGAAAACTTTCTGGCTAACATTAATTTCTTACAGGAATCAGTAGAAATAGAGTTATCAAATAATTCTTCTGATGAGGCTCACTCAGTTCATGAGAAAAATGAACTACAAATTGTACAGCAAAATTTAATTTTAGCACAAGAAAATTCTGAAACCGATTCAGATGTAAAGACTAAAGAAACTAAAAGTTATAGAAATAATTTAGGTAGTTTTTTGAAATTTATAAATGGACTGGCAAAGTATTTGACACCAGTACATTTGAATATACTGAGAGATACTCCATTTTGGAATTTTGTGAAATTGTTCATTGAAAAGGAGCTAACCAAAAAAGATATAAAAAAAATTCAAAAAGTTTAGACACAATCATACAAACATATAGGCCCGATTTAGAGAAATTCGAAATAGCTGAACAATTACTGGATTTCGATGTTATGCAAATGAAAGAGATATTTGATATTCCTATAGAAGGAACGGTAATAACAACTTTACCTCAAAGAGAAAAGAAATATTTACCACCAATTTGCCAAAATTTTATTAAGAAATATTTGTTGGAAAATGAAAAGATAAACAAAAAGGTGGTAGAACGATATGTATATACAACGCTAAAATAGAACGACCCAGAAGCTGCTGAAGATGTCGTCAGATTTATTATAATGCATCTCCTTTGTACATTTTTCTTCTCAGGTAATATAATTACTTTAAACTTTGAATGTTATTTCAATGATTATACAGTATATTAACTAATATTAATATAATTTACAGGTAGCAATTCTGACCTGAAGTGGTCATATCTAACGTATGTGGTAGATTTCGATCAAATGAGAAAAACAAACTGGGCGAAATCCATTTTGGACAACTTGAAGGAAAATTTGAAAAGAAATATGGCAAATCCGAGAAGTAACAACTCATGTGTTACTGTTTTGCTGGTAAGTTTTGCTACTCTATTATTGCTTGTAACTAACGTATTTTGTCTCATTTCTTTTTTATTGAATATTCATACAAATTAGTCCACTTAATTAAATTAAATTTGTTCAATACTATAAAACTTAGGTAAAATATATACAACTATACTATATTGAATAACTATTTTTTTCCTAGATGTAAACTATGAACTCTGTAGAAATTAAAGAAGTTAAAGGCTGTAAAAATCATTTTTACATATAAATAATATGTCAACGTCATAGGATGAAGATTGCTAGAAAGTTGTACATATTTTGTAGGATGATATATGCATGCAGCACGATAAAACACTTTATAGATCTTATTAAGACTGTTTAACATGTACGATTATTTGAATTTTAGAACTGCACAGTAAGTATACCATTACAGTTGTTTATGAGATGAATATAGTTGAATTTGACAAATTGACAGTATTCATTGCATACAATATATGCCACCATGACAAATTGGCCAGGTGCCACATGTCCATTCCTGTTGAACTGCACAACTTTTCTTAGTAATTTTATCTTTGTATCACTGTAACATCTTATAATTGATGTCATAATTTTAGTTTAGCAAAAGTATTGAAGTTTTAACCAGGATATTATTTTTAGATTTCTGCACTAGTAGAATACACATTTATATTGTTTATAATGCATATTAACCAGGCTATCATACTTGTCAGATTTAAGTTAGCGATTATGTTAAAGCTGTTTGTCATCATAAATTAATTCTTTTGTTATGGTACCTGTATCAAAAGTACGAAATCAAGATGCATATTAAATTAACTACAATACATTACAAGTGGCAACACTGAATATTTAAAGGGATTCTTTTAATGTTTATTGTCGAATAATTCTTCATTTATCATAAAACTGATCATTTCTTTCTATTTGTATATAATCTTCCGAAGTAAATGCCTTTCGAAAGTCTCATGCATTTAAAAAAAAGAGTAAAGTAACAATATATTATTTTAAGACAGTTTGGAATCATATGATGTTACTGTAAGGCTCTGTTCTTCGGTACATCTATGCTTGTTAGTTCTTCTGCATATAGGTTGTCCTGGTGTACAAAATATGTTGCTTTTACAGATTTCTTGTAAGTTATTTATTTTTCTTTAATTTTCTCTAGTATGTGTACAACTCTTGTACAATTTGTGTGAGTGCATCCTTCGCATTAGTTTCAGTAACATGTTTTTTTTTAATTTGTCTATTTCTCAAAATTTTCATGTTATGTTGTATTCTAATTTGTATAAATATTCATTGCGAACAGTACACACTTTCTAACTATACAAATATTTTAATTAATGTAGTATTGGATATGCGATCGAATAGAGATAATTCAAGAAAGGGAATCATACAAAGAAGGAATGCCAACAGCAGCTAAGTGGAACTTGAGTGATTTGAAGGGTAAACTTACATACAAGTTTCTAAAGAGTCTTGATGGAAATAAGGTAAATTTTTTACAATAAGAGAACTGTAGCATAAATCTTTCAATAGCTCATCTAAATATTTGCAAAGTGTACACCTACTTGCATTATTCATGTTAGCGTTCATAGTAAATTGTACTGTAAATAATTTTTTTTAAAACCTTCCACAAATTTAGACAACATTAAGAAAATAATGGTTTTAATTTCAAAAAAAGCAACACTTATATTTTACAAAAAGCGCACCTGCTTGCGCTTTTCATACATTTCTTATTTTAATTAACTTATAGAGTGCTGAATAAAAGTTTTAATGCAAACGTATTTTCTAAATTTATTAAAAAAAATGTAAACTAAATTGAAAAATATCAAACCTAAGTTTTTCAGAAGCAGAACATATTTTTAAAAAAATGCAAACCTTCTTTCACTTTCCATATATTTTAAACATCTGTTTAACTTTAAAATGAAAATTTTAAATTTAAATATAAATATTTTTTTCTTTGTTTTAATTGGTTTGGAAAAAAAAACTATAACATAAAATTTTCAAACGCTCACCTTAATATTTTTATAAAGCGCACATTGACTTGCAATTTTCAAACATTTAAAATTTAAATTGCAGTTTAACATGCAAATATACTGTTAATTTTTTGTTAAATTTTATAGAAATTTAAACAATATTAAGATAACACTAACTTAAATTTGAAAGAATCCACAACATAAGTTTTACAAAGTACATATCTGCTTGCGCTTTCAGTACATTTCTTATAGTAATTAACTTTTACCTTTATAGTTTTTGATAGGTTTGAAAAATAAAAACTGTTGCATAAATGTTTTAAAAGCTTGGCTTAATATTTACAAAGTGCACACCTACTTGCGCTTTTCAAAAATTTTAAATTTTAATTGCACTTTAACATGCAAAAGTAATTATTTTGTTATTGATTATTCATCGCTCAAGTACATATTCTTACTAGGGTCTTTATAATTGATGTAATTTTAATAATACTATTGATGAAAGACTAACTATATCGGTAAAGTTTTATTTATTTATGTTATATTACAACAACAGGTGAAAATTTTTATAGCATACATAAAAGAAAATTCAGTTGAAAGTGAAGAGGAAATTTTCAAAATAGCTGAACATTTAAAAAGAGAGAATGAATACTTGAAGAAAAAAGTTGAACAACTTGAGATTGAGAATGAAGAGTTAAAACAAAAGATCAAAGTTTGTGAACCAAATTCTACCGAGGTGGAAGATACTTTCGAAATGGACAATGACATAATTTTTCAGCAACAAAACCTTCTTGCTGCCGATGATGCTATAGGGGATAGCGATAAAATTGCAAGCAAGAAAAATAATGATCATGCTATTGGGGACAAAGAAATGATAGAGTGATGCTGCGAAAAAGAAAGTTTACAAGGCAAATTTAGCATTGAAGAAAATGATGATTTGAAAATAAACACAAATGAAAGCGAAAACCTTGACGATTCTTTTGCAACACCGATGGCTAGTATGGATTTGAATGAAGAGGAAAATATAAAAGTGAATGAAATTGATGAAGAAAAATCAGATGACAAATCTATAAAAAAAAGTATCGTCATGTAAAAGTTTTGATGGAAGTGAAGAAAATTTTAGAGCAGATGTTATTGAAAGTGTGTTTATGGTTTGGAGTGGTAAAGAACAGAGCAAAGATGAAGTGAATAAAGAAAACACTACTGAAGTTGAAGAAGTAAACAAAGTCAATGATTACACTGTTCAAAATGTAGGTGATATTGAAGGAGGCAATGAAACTAAAAAAAAATGTTAGAAGTTGATATGCCAAGTTTTGAACTATTTCCTACTCAAGAAAGAGAAGAGCTGGAACGTAAAATGACTTATCAAAAAAAGAGAAAACCAAAAATATCTTCATTAACAAAAAGGTTGAGAGAAAGGAAAGATAGAATACCTAAAGTAGATGAAGAGTTCACATATGAAAAGAAAAGGAGGTTGGTTAAAGAAGCTAGGAGAAGAAAAGCCTTGTTACTAGCAAAAAGGTAAAAAAGAAAAATAGAAAAAACAGACTTGAAGCAGTCAAAGAAAATCAAAAGCTTGAGAAGGGAAAAACTGTTATTACTTACAAAAGAGAAGCAAAAAGATGTGAAACGGACAGAATTGAAGTAAATGCAGAAAAGCTAATTGAAGAAGGCATAGAAAATAATAAAGTAATTTTTGTTTCTCCTATTGTACCGCCAAAACCAATGGGGAAATTAGAAAACACTCCAATATTTGGTTTCTAGATCAGAAACAGCTTAAACCTATTCAAACATTTTATAAGTATGATGATCAAAAGTACGTACATATTATGTTACTAGCTTACATACAAATATACTTTGCAGAACCTACATTTTAAGATATAAGTGCTAACATTGAAACATGAATGTTTAAAGCTTAGCAGTTTATGAAAACTTTGATGATGGCATAAAGATTATGGGATGTGTGCTTGATGATATAATGAGTGAAGACTACATAGACTGTTCTGTAAGTAAAATTGCTTACCTATTTTTTTTTTGTTTAACTAATCTAATAATGTTTATTGATTATGGTATATAGTATTTACAGTATATTAATCTTGTCTGAAATGTAATTTAAAGGTAATACACTGGTTTCAAGTTACCAAGCTAAGGCTACACTATCCAAACAATTTGTATGTGAGACCTGAAGACACGGTGTGTTTGTTTTTGTTTCATATTATTTACAAATATAAGTCTTAATTACTTAGTTAATTCCTTTATATAATACTATTTATATTTCTTGTGTTATAGAATTGCATATTGTTGGATTTGAAATCAACAACTCATACTCTGTTGGCTAAGCAATTGGAAGAAAGAATAGTGAGATATCATAAAAAAGAACTTGAATTGTACAAGATATTCTTGCCAATATGCCATCAACAATCTCATTGGACACTGTTAGTGCTTGATTATGAAGATATGCAATGGAGCCTCTATAATTCAGTAAAACCAAATTCTTTTTCAAACTGGCCATATGCAAAAGAAATAGTAAAAGTGGTAAGTAAAATAACTGTGACATCCCGGATTTTGGGCAGTGTTATTTTAATAAATATTAAATGTGATTTTGTCAAATGATACTTTAACATATATAAATAAAATAAGTAGCCTATAATAAAAAGGATAATTTCTTTTATAATTCATTTCAAATTGATAAATGTGTTACTTTTAAATAATATTAATGAATAAAAATGCAAGACTATAAGACAAATTGGAAAAAAATAAAGTAAATACATTGGCTAAATTATAATAACATAATAACATTCTTTTACATCTCAAAAATATAAAACAAGTAACATATTTATTCATAAAACATGAATAGGTAAGTAGAAACAAACAAAAATACATTTCAAATTTATACAATAGAAATTAATACATATCTCTGCCAAAATAAAAAAATAAGTATGTATGTAGGCTTGCATAAGAAGTCAGTGAGGTATGAGTAAACGAAGAGAATAAGTAAGTAAAATTGTACAAGGGCAATTATTGCTAGAAAAGCAATATTATTTCTAGTACACAATATATTTCATATCAGCCACCATAGAAATAGAAATCTACTGAGTCAAGCTAACCAATGTAAATAGGCCCAGGCTGAAAACAAAAGACCATATATACGAGATTAGTATGAACAAATGCAGGGTCAGTATGATTTGTACAAAGAGCATTAAATGCTAGCAATAACACATCTTATCTCAGCCCCAAAACTAAGTAATATCTCTGAGAAGTTGTACATAATAATATATGCTCTGTGATTTGTTTCTTTACATCAATCTGTACAACTCATTTCTTATAAACCAATCTATCCATCTCAGTTTCGATCATTCTAATCTATGCAAATCTGAAGTAAACATTTTCTTTCACTTAAACAAATTTAACTTAAACATCTATACAAAACAAGAAAACTGGGAAAGCTAGAGAAAGACTGTGTTCTTCTCAAAGCCTGAAACTATCTTCTGTCCATTTTTCTGGAATCAAAGCCTGGATCATCTCATCATCTTCCAGTTCAACTAAGCTTGCCGGTGTTTAAATTAAAAATAGCAACAAGCTTTTCAAGTTTCAAGGGGAATCAACAATTCAGTTTTCAAAGTTTCCAGTAAATCAAGCTCTCTGTCTATATAAAAGGTGAGTAAACTTTTAAACTATATAACTGCACCTGAATTTCTAAAGATAATATTGTGAAGGTGTTACATGATTTAAATAGTTGAAATCTCTGTATATATGGGTATATGTGTCTGTGTAAGTTTAAACTGAGCTCTGTTGATTTCCAACCAATTCTTTTTTAAAAAAAAATCCAAATCTCCCCATATAAATGCTTTTATGATATGATCTTTGAAAGGAATTTGTTAGTAATTGACAGATTTGATTTTTAAAAATAGCTTCATGTATACACATGAAGTAATTATGACAAGAACCAAAGTTTACAGTGGTACATCGATTTAAATCAAAAATCAAAGTAGTTAATCACAAGTTTAACTTATATGATCTGAATCGATTTTGGAAATGGTGATTTTTAACAGTAAAATCAAGATTTTTAAACATGTATTGGTTGAGTAATTTGGGGATGAACGGGTTTCGATTTTTTTGAAATTCCGATCATCAAGAGACTTTCGCGTCATCATTTTTAGCGTGGAGCGGGTGGGTCGTCGGGGAATCTGGGAAAAATAGTCGAAGATTTTTCAGATCACCGAAGCAACCATGCGACGGCGTTATAGGGTTTTAAACCCGGTTTGAGTGGATGTCGAATTCGAAGCTCCTAGGGACTCGTCATCGAGTCGAACTCGATCGGAGGTAAGGGAATGGCTTCGTGGAGTCTCGAAGCAGTTCTGGCCATGGTGGCAGGGATGCAGATGGTCGGGGGGGTTGACGAAGTATGATATTTTGTGGCAGAGCTGTTGTTCCAGGTGTGGTGGAAATGGCAATTTCATCATAAGGGTTGATATCGGGTTTCTGGGTGACTAGATCAGGGGAGAGTGACGTAGGTGATGTGTGGGTGGTCGTAATGTCAATCGGAGGGGGGCCGATGTCGTGTGCACGTGCACGAGTGGGTGTTGTGACTGAAGTTTTTCTGTGATGTTGAGGAAGATGGAGTTTTGCACGTTATCGAACTCGAGTTTGTTAGGGGTTTGCTCGGTGAAAATTCGAGTTGGCTCGGGTATGTTGTTGTGTCAGGTCTAGCTTATTTGAAGTGTTCAGACCCTTAAAACTTTAAGGAGCCTGATTTATTAAAACAAGAGGAATCAAAGTTTTGAATATAAAGGTATGTTTAACAGATCTTCTCAACTAAACGATGGAATAAAACAAGTTTTTAAGAGGATGGTTTCAAAGTCTATAAGTGTATTTTAAGTAAATACGTTTTAAAAAGGGGGTTGTTTAAACCAAGTTCTCAATGTATATTAAAGGAGAATTATATATTTAATTATGTAATTGATCACTAAACGTTTTCAAATGATACGACTGGGTAATCAATTAAAGATAATTGATTAGTGGAATTTATTATAAGTTAATCACTTAAAGTAATAAATTAGTTAATACTGGTAATCTGATAATCGAAGGGTGAGAAATTTTTGGATAGCTAATGATTGTAATTAATTTAAAGATCATTAACTAACGATTATGTGGTGATAAATCAAGAGTAATTAATGGAAGAGATCAGAGATCATTAATTAATGTAATTAAATGAAAGGATAATAAATGTGAATAGTTAAGGGTAATTAATCTATGTGGTAATTAAAAGTTTAATCACGTAATGTAATAAATAATTAACCAAGGTTGATTAATTAGGATAGACACTTGGTGTGTGTTAAATAAATTGGTTTGTAATTAATTATTGTTAAGTAAGCAAGATTAAAATGATTAAAGTAATTAATTTGATTTATTAGAAATGGGTGATTAATTAATCTTTCTTATGAATGATTGGTTGATGTTACTGATATGAAATGTTTCTGTAATATGATATGTTAGGATGAATAGTGATAATGTGATCATTTACCGATGATAAATTATTGTGTATAAGTGACACCTGTATTTGAAGTTGAATTGTGATTCACTTTAATAAATTGGGATAAGATGGTATTGAATTCGAAGAGACCGGAGTCGGGTATTTGAAAATACCCGAAACCACTTCGATTTATAATCTATAATAATTCTGCACAGATTTGATATGGGAAATCAATAGGCGGAAATAGAATGATTTAAGTGAGCAAGACTTTTTAATCTAAGTTTGGTACTTAGAAAATGATGTGAGGAATAAGTGATGTCCATATCAAATTGGGGATTTGTGAATTGACACGAGTTACCCGGGTTTTATATAAGTTTTATGCTGTTGTATTCCATGTTAGATGGGTTTACTCACGCTGGTTTCCAGCCTGACCCGGGTGTTACTTTGATGTAATGCTCGGGTCAGACCGAGTATTACAGATTTTCAGGTAAGGACGTTCTGAAGCTCAGGAGGAGTACTGGATGGCAGGACGTATGGAGTGATTCCGCTGTGACTATTATTTTTGATTATCTGAGACATATTTGATTTATATATGACCATCGTTGTGTATTGGAATATAACTCTGATGTAAATAAATGTAAATTGACAGATACAGTATTCTTTTGTAAACTGTTATTATTTGATATTATATTTTGTTCCGCTGCGAATGTGAGCATCTGTGTTATGTTTTCTGTTTCTTTTCTTCTATCTCTTCTTCTTTTCATAACTATCTGGAATTTTCGGGTTCGAAAATTTTCGGGTCGTTACAGTTGGTATCAGAGCAAAGGTTAAGCGAGAACCTTGGCTCTGGTGGGTATACTCATATAGATAGGGTCAATAGTACCCTAGAATGAGTTGAGTGTGTATATATATGAGAGAGCGTACTTGTTATTTTCTTATATAAAATTTAAATGATTTTAAGTAAGAATATATTTTGATATATATAAAGCAATATTTCTTACTAATAAATGTTAAAGAAATTAGTTGTTAAAAAATTATTGGAATTAAATAAAATAATGAGAATTTGGTGTTAAAAGTAATACAACCAAATTGAAATGGATTCAAACTGAAATTAAAATCTTGAATTTGGGGAAAAGTTCAAACTAATATAATAATGAATTAGTTATTATTATAAATGATTGTTGTGTGTATTAATAAGTAAGCAAAATGAAATGTTTTAGGGAAAGTAAAACATTTAGGTAAGTATGACTTATAAATTAGAATTGGAATATGATACACTGGGGAGTTTTAAATCTGAGCCCAGAATTTGAAATTGTTTCAAAGTGATAAAGAGATAATAAATAATATTATTTGAATGAAAGAGCTTGATTCAAACAGTAGTTGTTTGAAAATTTAAAGGAATTTGTTTGAACTAAAAACCCAAGGTGGTTTAAAATTTAAGGATAACTTAGTGTGTAAAGGGAATAATATGTATATATGAGGAATATACATAATATAAAATATACTCTAACTGTTGAGTTTAAAATTGGGGATGAGATGTGATACCCAAGGTGATAAGTTTTGAACTTATAAGATTTATTAATGTGAAGTTTAAAATTTGAAATGGGAATTCAAATTTGGGCAAGGTTGTCTAGATTAAGAAAATTGAATTTAACTTTGGGAGTTTGTGTGATCTCAAAATGGGTTTGAGATCTGGAAATTGGAATTGGATGGATGTTTTGGAATAAATTGGATGGTATCATCCTATTGTTATTAATAATCTTTAGATTGGAAATTGGATTTGTTTAAATGAATGAAGAAATGGATTGTGGTGATATATCCATTATTTAGCTTAAAGGGAAATTAAAATTTGGAATTAAGGAGATGAAACCACTTTGAACTTAAGGTTTAAATGTTTAAAAAGAATTGGAAATTTAAATTGTTAAGCACTGGTTTCAAAATTGAAATTGGGTAATAAATTGAATCTTTAAGGTAAAATTTGTTTTGAGCTCTTATTTGAACTTTGAAATAAGTTAAGTAAAGATAACTTAAAATGGAATTTTGAGAATTGGACTCAGAATTAAATTGTTTAAAGATTTGGATTATTGATAAAGGTAAATTTGATTTAAGGGGTTAAATCAACATTTGGAAATTTAACTCGAATTTATATAATTCGAGATGGTTTAAAATTGAGATTTAAATTTGAATTTGTTCAAACTGAATTTTATTTGAATTAATGGGAATTGTGATTTAAGATGGATAAGTTTAAAATTCAAATGGAAAATTTGAATTGGATTAATTTGAAATAAAATTGAAGATTGAACGAGTTCAAATTCAAAATGGGAATTGGGATTAATTCATATAGAAATTGAAATGATTTGAAATTGAGGTGGATTTAATTTGAAATTAGTCTAAATTAATTTGAATAATTTGGAATTGTAATTAATGTGAATATGTTTAAAATCAATTGGAATTTGATTTGAATTTAGGGATGAAATTGTGGATAATTCAACTTGAATTGGGACTAGATCAATTTAATGGGAAATTGATGGAAATGGAGATAAGGTATTAAACAGTTTTACTCTGGACTATTTTTAAAATAAATTGTTTTAATATAAATCTATTTTTCCAAATTAATTACCATACAACTTTTCTTTTTAAACCTAAAACTATCTTAAGCTTATTTTATAACTACTTTTGGAACTATTTAACTATTTTACAACTGTTTTATGAACTAATTACTATTTTCTACTACTTTATAACTGATTACTGTTTTACAACTATTTTGCAATTATTTTACTATTTTTCAATTATTTTATGATTACTTAACTGTTTTACAGCTATTTTACAAACTAATAATTATTTTTCAACTACTTATCTATTTTTAAAATTTTTCAAGCTATTTTCTAATTATAAACTGGTCGGAGCTCAAACTGTTATTGAGTAAATACCCAACTGAGATAAGAAGTAAAGTGGTAATCCAAGTGGGGATTAAGGCGAATGTGAATAAGTGAATAAAATCAAAGTGAGGGTGAATAGAAAGGGAATTGATTTAACTGATAATCAATGAAGGTAAATACGTAGGATGTACGTATATTATTCTATTCGCATAGTGATTTGATCCAGATTCGAGCACAGAATTTTGAGATAATGTTATCGATCCGAGTTGGGATTTTTCGCTCGATTTTCGACGGCAAACCTGGATATGGATTTTTGATTGATTCTGGATATTCTCTATCATAGTTGTGACTATGCAAGGAGAATGACGGTTTCTGATCAAGAAACCAAATCTGAGTCCGCACTAGGAAGTCGGGTGGACAATACTAGTTCGAAAGGAAAATTGTGTGATCGAGTGAGCGATCAGATTGATATTGCGTACGGATGATATGTGGACATCGTACGAGTTTGAATGAAATTGATATTTAAAATTTATGGTTAAGAACTGTAAAATGATTTTTGAAATTGAAAGTATATTTTGTGAAATATATGATGAAGTAAGGTGGGAATTGAATATTTCTATGATTAAAATTTACTTTATGGAAGAAAATTTTGAGAAATATACAATAAATAAAGTGAAAATGGAATATCTTTATGATTAAAATTTACTTTATCAAAGTAAATAATTTGGTAAGCGACTTTATAGAGTAACCAAATTAAAATATTTGATTTGGACTAAAAACGAAGTTACATATCTTTGTTATATATGATAAAACTTCCCTTGTTGAAACTATTGCCAGAAGAAAATGATTTTTGAAAATATTTGAAATATAAAAGTGAATTTATATAAGTACAAATTGATTCAAAGATTTTTCGAAACTTTTATTATATATGTATATATAAAAAGGGGATTTTTGTGAAAATGATTTTGAAAGGAATTTTGAGGAAAGGTTTTGGGAACCTATGGATTTGGAAAGGCTTTTGATTTTTGGGTAAAATCAATATTGAGATTTGGAAAAGCCCACTTTGGAAATTATCAATTTTGGAAATCGATTTTGTGTAAAGGAGCCTTATATGAAATTCATACTAGGCGTATGATTTTGGAAATATACTATATATGTATAGTATAAAGTGTTTTGAGATTGGGCTCTGGGGAAAAAGGCGCTCCCTTGAAATGAACTTCTCAGGAGTGCCACAGGGTGGTACTGCCTTGAGCCTCTAAGGGAGAGGTTCTAAAGTTGATCCTGTGAGGAGTCCGGACAAAACTAGTTCCTGAGGATTATTGTGTAGCGAAAGTCGAGAGGCTGGTGCCTACAGAGACATTTGGGTTATGCTGTGACGATAGTGTAACTCGATGTCACTGCGATCTACTGCAGACCATAGCGAAAGTCGTGTGTGCCGCTGAGAGCCAACAGTCTACGTTTGATTTTATATCGGTAGACTGCGACACTATGGTAACATAGCGAAAGTCGTGTGAGCCGCTGAGAGCCAACAGTCTACGTTTGATTTTACATCGGTAGACTGCGACCTATGTGGAAGTGGAGAAGTTTCATTTTGACAGCGTAAATCGTGTGTGCCGCTGAGAGCCAACAGTTACATGGACTTTTGCTGCGACGGCAACGTAACCCTGGATGTAACTGCGATCTGTTGTGGGTTCTATGGTGTAATCAGTTACATGGACTTTTGCTGCGACGGCAACGTAACCCAGGATGTAACTGTGACCATGGATGGGTGTGATGATTTCCAGAGCATTCTCACCAAAGATATTTTCTCTATTTTCTAAATTGTTTTCTATATTTTCAATAAAATTATTTTTCAAAGTATTTTCACTGGGTGTTGGAAACGGGTCTGCCAAGCACTTATAGATTTTCAGTCCTACGCCTGATCAACGTATGACCGAATTTCTGTGAGAACAAAGATGGACTTGTTGAAACATCGAGTTATAAAATAAATTTTTATAAAAACTATTTTGGAATAATATCATATAGATATTAAAAAGTGTTTTAAAAATGATTAAAGAATATTTATCTGATTGTAAATATTTTCATAAATTCTGGCTTCGTTCCTTTTCGAGGACGAAAAGTTTTAAGGGGGAAGGGACGTGACATCCCGGATTTTGGGCAGTGTTATTTTAATAAATATTAAATGTGATTTTGTCAAATGATACTTTAACATATATAAATAAAATAAGTAGCCTATAATAAAAAGGATAATTTCTTTTATAATTCATTTCAAATTGATAAATGTGTTACTTTTAAATAATATTAATGAATAAAAATGCAAGACTATAAGACAAATTGGAAAAAAATAAAGTAAATACATTGGCTAAATTATAATAACATAATAACATTCTTTTACATCTCAAAAATATAAAACAAGTAACATATTTATTCATAAAACATGAATAGGTAAGTAGAAACAAACAAAAATACATTTCAAATTTATACAATAGAAATTAATACATATCTCTGCCAAAATAAAAAAATAAGTATGTATGTAGGCTTGCATAAGAAGTCAGTGAGGTATGAGTAAACGAAGAGAATAAGTAAGTAAAATTGTACAAGGGCAATTATTGCTAGAAAAGCAATATTATTTCTAGTACACAATATATTTCATATCAGCCACCATAGAAATAGAAATCTACTGAGTCAAGCTAACCAATGTAAATAGGCCCAGGCTGAAAACAAAAGACCATATATACGAGATTAGTATGAACAAATGCAGGGTCAGTATGATTTGTACAAAGAGCATTAAATGCTAGCAATAACACATCTTATCTCAGCCCCAAAACTAAGTAATATCTCTGAGAAGTTGTACATAATAATATATGCTCTGTGATTTGTTTCTTTACATCAATCTGTACAACTCATTTCTTATAAACCAATCTATCCATCTCAGTTTCGATCATTCTAATCTATGCAAATCTGAAGTAAACATTTTCTTTCACTTAAACAAATTTAACTTAAACATCTATACAAAACAAGAAAACTGGGAAAGCTAGAGAAAGACTGTGTTCTTCTCAAAGCCTGAAACTATCTTCTGTCCATTGTTCTGGAATCAAAGCCTGGATCATCTCATCATCTTCCAGTTCAACTAAGCTTGCCGGTGTTTAAATTAAAAATAGCAACAAGCTTTTCAAGTTTCAAGGGGAATCAACAATTCAGTTTTCAAAGTTTCCAGTAAATCAAGCTCTCTGTCTATATAAAAGGTGAGTAAACTTTTAAACTATATAACTGCACCTGAATTTCTTAAGATAATATTGTGAAGGTGTTACATGATTTAAATAGTTGAAATCTCTGTATATATGGGTATATGTGTCTGTGTAAGTTTAAACTGAGCTCTGTTGATTTCCAACCAATTCTTTTTAAAAAAAAAATCCAAATCTCCCCATATAAATGCTTTTATGATATGATCTTTGAAAGGAATTTGTTAGTAATTGACAGATTTGATTTTTAAAAATAGCTTCATGTATACACATGAAGTAATTATGACAAGAACCAAAGTTTACAGTGGTACATCGATTTAAATCAAAAATCAAAGTAGTTAATCACAAGTTTAACTTATATGATCTGAATCGATTTTGGAAATGGTGATTTTTAACAGTAAAATCAAGATTTTTAAACATGTATTGGTTGAGTAATTTGGGGATGAACGGGTTTCGATTTTTTTGAAATTCCGATCATCAAGAGACTTTCGCGTCATCATTTTTAGCGTGGAGCGGGTGGGTCGTCGGGGAATCTGGGAAAAATAGTCAAAGATTTTTCAGATCACCGAAGCAACCATGCGACGGCGTTATAGGGTTTTAAACCCGGTTTGAGTGGATGTCGAATTCGAAGCTCCTAGGGACTCGTCATCGAGTCGAACTCGATCGGAGGTAAGGGAATGGCTTCGTGGAGTCTCGAAGCAGTTCTGGCCATGGTGGCAGGGATGCAGATGGTCGGGGGGGTTGACGAAGTATGATATTTTGTGGCAGAGCTGTTGTTCCAGGTGTGGTGGAAATGGCAATTTCATCATAAGGGTTGATATCGGGTTTCTGGGTGACCAGATCAGGGGAGAGTGACGTAGGTGATGTGTGGGTGGTCGTAATGTCAATCGGAGGGGGGCCGATGTCGTGTGCACGTGCACGAGTGGGTGTTGTGACTGAAGTTTTTCTGTGATGTTGAGGAAGATGGAGTTTTGCACGTTATCGAACTCGAGTTTGTTAGGGGTTTGCTCGGTGAAAATTCGAGTTGGCTCGGGTATGTTGTTGTGTCAGGTCTAGCTTATTTGAAGTGTTCAGACCCTTAAAACTTTAAGGAGCCTGATTTATTAAAACAAGAGGAATCAAAGTTTTGAATATAAAGGTATGTTTAACAGATCTTCTCAACTAAACGATGGAATAAAACAAGTTTTTAAGAGGATGGTTTCAAAGTCTATAAGTGTATTTTAAGTAAATACGTTTTAAAAAGGGGGTTGTTTAAACCAAGTTCTCAATGTATATTAAAGGAGAATTATATATTTAATTATGTAATTGATCACTAAACGTTTTCAAATGATACGACTGGGTAATCAATTAAAGATAATTGATTAGTGGAATTTATTATAAGTTAATCACTTAAAGTAATAAATTAGTTAATACTGGTAATCTGATAATCGAAGGGTGAGAAATTTTTGGATAGCTAATGATTGTAATTAATTTAAAGATCATTAACTAACGATTATGTGGTGATAAATCAAGAGTAATTAATGGAAGAGATCAGAGATCATTAATTAATGTAATTAAATGAAAGGATAATAAATGTGAATAGTTAAGGGTAATTAATCTATGTTGTAATTAAAAGTTTAATCACGTAATGTAATAAATAATTAACCAAGGTTGATTAATTAGGATAGACACTTGGTGTGTGTTAAATAAATTGGTTTGTAATTAATTATTGTTAAGTAAGCAAGATTAAAATGATTAAAGTAATTAATTTGATTTATTAGAAATGGGTGATTAATTAATCTTTCTTATGAATGATTGGTTGATGTTACTGATATGAAATGTTTCTGTAATATGATATGTTAGGATGAATAGTGATAATGTGATCATTTACCGATGATAAATTATTGTGTATAAGTGACACCTGTATTTGAAGTTGAATTGTGATTCACTTTAATAAATTGGGATAAGATGGTATTGAATTCGAAGAGACCGGAGTCGGGTATTTGAAAATACCCGAAACCACTTCGATTTATAATCTATAATAATTCTGCACAGATTTGATATGGGAAATCAATAGGCGGAAATAGAATGATTTAAGCGAGTAAGACTTTTTAATCTAAGTTTGGTACTTAGAAAATGATGTGAGGAATAAGTGATGTCCATATCAAATTGGGGATTTGTGAATTGACACGAGTTACCCGGGTTTTATATAAGTTTTATGCTGTTGTATTCCATGTTAGATGGGTTTACTCACGCTGGTTTCCAGCCTGACCCGGGTGTTACTTTGATGTAATGCTCGGGTCAGACCGAGTATTACAGATTTTCAGGTAAGGACGTTCTGAAGCTCAGGAGGAGTACTGGATGGCAGGACGTATGGAGTGATTCCGCTGTGACTATTATTTTTGATTATCTGAGACATATTTGATTTATATATGACCATCGTTGTGTATTGGAATATAACTCTGATGTAAATAAATGTAAATTGACAGATACAGTATTCTTTTGTAAACTGTTATTATTTGATATTATATTTTGTTCCGCTGCGAATGTGAGCATCTGTGTTATGTTTTCTGTTTCTTTTCTTCTATCTCTTCTTCTTTTCATAACTATCTGGAATTTTCGGGTTCGAAAATTTTCGGGTCGTTACAATAACACTATCAAATATTAATATATTATATTGTTTAATAAATTAACTTTTGTTTAAATGTGCAGCGAAAGAACATTAGGGACATGATGAAAGACATATGGCTTAGAAATGCAATTCCATAAATGAAATCTGGTAATGAAAGTAATATTGAATGCAAAGATTGTCCTCAACAACCTGAAAAGTCGTAAGTTAATTCTATAATTTTATGTGTAATTATACTTTCATTAATAACATGGTAATTACTTATATTAGATGTTATTTTTATTTTCATCATACATCATTTTATTAAAAAAACATTATACAAGAAATTTTAACAATAAGAAATAAACTAGAATTTCAGGGTGCATCGAAAAAATTCTTAAAAGCAAGGCGTCTGAGAAAAAAGCAGAAACAGATTTACATTTTCTAAAATAATTATATTCAAAAGAAAGACTATTTTTTATAAAACAAGGTATAAGTTAAAGAAGCTGTTTCACTTGTTCTTGCTAGTTATCTGTATACTCAAGTGCTTTAAAAATCATAATAAACGTTAATTCCTTAAATTAAAACTTTTGACTGACTTTTTCTGTGACAACAAAAGTTTCTAACCATGCTTTTTAGTAAGTTATAGAGTATGGTGTTGGGATAATAAAAAATATATATGTTGTTACTGAACCTTAATTGCTTGTTGATTATTAGTAAATTTATTTATCCATTAATTCATATTTAATCTACGGTTAATATTCTATGATCAATGTTGAACATATATTGAATGTTACTGTATAAAATAAGTAGTTAAACTTTGTAGTCACAAATATAATATATAAATCAGGAGACGACATAAAAAATTGTAAAGGGAAGAATCATACACTAACTATATAGTTTAATTTGTAAATAGCAAAAAAGAACACTTTTAGATACATAATGCTTCTACTTCTAAACATCTTCATTACTCATTTCATAAAATAATTAAAAATCAATCTAAACATCTCCATTACTCATTTTGTAAAATAATTGAAAATCAATTTAAACATCTCCATTAATCATTTTATTCAACCAGAATATAACCATACTGTACACTACATTATTATGAGTGATTTAATATATATTGTGCATCGTTACAAAAAAAAATGTACTGACTATATTGTTTAGTTTTTAGAATTTGCCTGACAATGTAAACTAGTCTTGAACAACGTCAGTTTAATTTATATTATTTTTACCTTTGATACATAGATGAAATAGGAATTTTATTTATAAATTTAATACTTGCAGGTTGGATTGTGGAATGTACATTATGAAATATATGGAAATCATCGGCACTAATGAATGGCTACCTACATCCTTTTCAAGGAAACAAATTCAAGCAATGAGAGCTGAAATAGCATATGGTTTATTTACTAGTAACAAGTATAGTTGGAGTGAAGTTAAGCATCTCAGCTATGTTATGCTTCAAGATGATCTTGAGCAAAAAAGAAAGCAAGTGGAGGAAACTGTTGAAAATATGTACAAAGAGTAAATTTTGCAATGCTTTATAGTCCAGTTTATGCTTCAGCACAAACAAAATGTTACTTATGTTTTGTGCTTCAATTGATGTCATGGTTCAGACTTTTGTTTCAGAATTTGTTGCATTTCTATTGATTTTAAACTTCAATTTAATATGTGCAACATATTTAAATTTCAATATAATATTGTCCAAATTATATTACTGTATGAAACAATGGTTAATTATTGAATTTGCTGGGATTCTTTTTTTTTTTTGTCGCATTGAATTGTCACACATAACATTACATTGTATCATTTTGTACTTGCCTTTGCAACAAATAAAAATATAATCAACAAAATAACGTTTTAGGATGCACATCATGTCACAATGATGATTGACTCCTCATTAAAAGTAAAGAAAGTAAGTTCTCTCTTTACACTAAAACACTTGATCATTTTGGCTCTTTTATACAACACCGACGGCTTTTTCATAAGAAGCAACACAATGGTAATCTAAGCTATTTATAGAGAGATCAAATCACTCTTCTTCTTTCGAACAACATGGTAAGCTATTGACGAATATGTGTCTACAAAGGATAAATACCACTGTTATCCTGCATTTCAGCAAAGTCGTGATATCGTCAATTTGGCGAAGAACGGATGGTCAACAGCCTAAGAAACCTGTTACGTATAGTGTTATAAACGACGGTTGGGTTTTCTTGCAGGTATTAGCTTTAAAATGTAATCTATCTTGAAATAAAATGGAACCTAAGTTTGTCAAATGCAGAACATAATTTTTAAAAAATGCACAGCTTTTTGCACTTTTCATATATTTTAATTTTCCACTTAACTTTAAAATGACAGTATAAACTTTAATTATAAATATTATTTTCTGAGTTGTAATAGATTTGTGAAAAATAAGAAAACTAAAGCATAAATAATTCAAAACCCAACCTTAATATTTACAAAGCGCACAGCTATTTGCGCTTTTGAAGCATTTTAAATTTTAATTGCACAACTGCTTGCATTTTATGCACATTTCTTATATTAATTAAATTTTAGTATGATGAATTAAAATTTTAATGAAAATATATTTTCTAAAATATTAAAAAAATGTAATCTACCTTGAAATAAAATGGAACCTAAGTTTGTCAAATGCAGAACATAATTTTAAAAAAAATGCACAGATTTTTGCACTTTTCATATATTTTAATTTTCCACTTAACTTTAAAATGACAGTATAAACTTTAATTATAAATATTATTTTCTGAGTTGTAATAGATTTGTGAAAAATAAGAAAACTCAAGCATAAATATTTCAAAACCCGACCTTAATATTTACAAAGCGCACAGCTATTTGCGCTTTTGAAGCATTTTAAATTTTAATTGCACAGCTGCTTGCATTTTATGCACATTTCTTATATTAATTAAATTTTAGTATGATGAACTAAAATTTTAATGAAAATATATTTTCTAAAATATTAAAAAAATGTAATCTACCTTGAAATAAAATGGAACCTAAGTTTGTCAAATGCAGAACATAATTTTAAAAAATTGCACAGATTTTTGCACTTTTCATATATTTTAATTTTCCATTTAACTTTAAAATGACAGTATAAACTTTAATTATAAATATTATTTTCTGAGTTGGAATAAATTTGTAAAAAATAAGAAAACTGATGCATAAATATTTACAAAGCGCACAGCTATTTGCGCTTTTGAAACATTTTAAATTTTAATCGCACAGCTGCTTGCATTTTATGCACATTTCTTATATTAATTAAATTTTAGTATGATGAATTAAAATTTTAATGAAAATATATTTTCTAAAATATAAAAAAAATGTAATCTACCTTGAAATAAAATGGAACCTAAGTTTGTCAAAAGAAGAACATAATTTCAAAAAAACGCACAGCTTTTTGCACTTTTCATATATTTTAATTTTCCATTTAACTTTAAAATGACAGTATAAACTTTAATTATAAATATTATTTTCTGAGTTGTAATAGATTTGTAAAAAAAATAAGAAAATTGAAGCATAAATATTTCAAAACCTGACTTTAATATTTACAAAGAGCACAGCTATTTGCGTTTTATAGTTGTTTGCAATTTTCAAATATTTTATATTTCAATTGTCATTTAGCATTCCAATGTAGACATATTTTTTTAAGTTTTTAAAAGATTTAAACAATATTAAATAAACTATAGCTTAGATGATACAAAACTGAAACAAAATTAAAAAAAATGCATGCCTGCTTGCATTTTTCAAGTATTTAAAATTTAAAATGTCATTTAGCACTGTAATTTGAACTTTTAAAGTAAAATATTTTCTTATGTTTTAAATAATTTAAACAACATATCTTAAATTTTACAAAACTGAAATAGAATAAAAAAAATTACACTTCTGCTTGCAGTTTCAATGCATTTCAAAATAAAATTTACTTTTAACATAAAAAATTAAATTGTAATGAATGTTTTTAAATTTTAATTTTTCTATTAATTTTTTATAACAAAATGCAATAATTTTTTGTTTTAATTAACAGTGTATTCTGTATTAGATCAAAAAATTTCTTTCATGTCTAACAAATCATATGTAAAACACAGGCAAATGTTGAAATGGATGATGAAAAGACGTTGTCAGATTCAGGGCATGAAAACTCATTATCAAGTTCAGAAAGTGATAATTCTTCTAACTTCCAAGGTTTAAAAAAGAAGTACAAAAAGCTAAAAGTTATGTTAAAGACCTGGAAAAAAAAGTTACAGCTCTAACGAATGATGTTGAAAATATAAAAAAAAAATTGGAAACTGTAGAAGATAAATCAGTGAATGATAACATTACAAAAACAACTGAAGGAGATCATTCAACTGAAAATGAAGCAGCGGAGTTGGAAAAATCAGAAGAAAATTTGGGAACTAAAGAACAAATAGTGAAAAACACAACAGTAGTGACTAAAGAAATTGATTTACCTATAACTGGTAATAAAGAAATGGTTGATTTGCAGGAACTTCAACAACCAACTGAAGAAAATTGCTCAACTGAAAATGAAGCAACATAATTAGAAAAATCGAAAGAAAATTTGGAAACTAAAGCAATGGTGATTGAAAAAAATGAGTTACCTTTATCTGGTAACGAAGATCTGCAGAAAAAAGAGCTTGTACAATTTGAAAATGCTTGCTTGAGATGTAAAAAAAGGTAAGAAAATAAAATTGAAATAACACTATAATATCTTTATAATATTTCTTTGTTTTTGAATTTCTTTGCAGTTTCATAGTGTACAAGAACACAGACAACAATATCATAATATCTTCTTGTATGCTATGGAATTACTTGTACGAACGAATAGTGGATGAACAGGTATAATTCCTTAAATTCATTACAAATTTACTAGCTTAAAAGTTCAAAATGTTTAATCTATTTAAATATTTATATATACTCATTTATTGTTTATTATTATGAAAAGTTATACAAAATTTTGAAGTACTGTTATAACAATGTAATTATATTATATACAGGTTTTTAATTGGTATATAATAAATATTGCCAGAAAAACAAATGAACAAAATGTCTACTTCAGATCAGAGGAAGTGGTATGTTATTATATCTCCTTGTTAATAATATTTTACATACACCAAGTAATAATTTAGTGTAAACTTACATTTAAATATTTTGCAGGCATCACTGACAATAAAGGCAAAAAAACAATGAACTCATTAAAAAACATTTAAGAGACAAGTTACTGTCAGAAGAAAAACCAATTCAACTCCTGTTTTTTCCTATTAAACATTTGAATAATCATTGGACACTTCTTGTCTACTATCTTCAGAAGCAGGAATGGCGTCATTTTAATTCTGTGAAAGCAAGACCAGATAATTATGCACAAAAAGCAAATATGATAGTAAGCAATATTTATTTTGTATTGCAAGTTCAATTTTGTTCACAGAATTGTTAGATCACATATGAATTATTGCAAATTGAACATAGCAATTTATGGATGCCAAAATTGTCTAAATTTTTTTTACAAGTCAAAGAGTAAAATGGAATATTATGTATTTCATAACACCGGGTTGTGCTGTTGTAGTTCCATTACAATGCATATACCTGCCTTGTAGATGTATCATCATCTTATAAACATAGGATCTTAAATACATGACTCATATTTTAGATACTCAACTAGTATTCCAGCATAAACCATTCATTTAACTCTACCATTCTTTCATTTAGTTATTTCAGGAAAAACTTTTGTTTATGGTTTTCTTGTACGTATATTTTATAATACTAATGTTAAAAACATATTTGTTTCTTGCAGAAACAGAATGCACTTATTTCAATAAATGAGATATTAAAGGAAAAGGGAAAAAACACAAAAAGACAAAAAAATGGTGTTGTTTCAAGATGAAGCATCAAGAAGACAATTTCCTAACATGTAAGCAAAATATCATACATTTATATATTTTCATTTTATAAGTTGTATAACAGAAATACTTCAACTTCCAAATACTTCAATATTTCCACAATATTTTATCATTCATTCATACATACAAACATATACATATACATATACATATACATATATATATATATATTCATAGTTTAAATTGAAACTTTTGAACTTATTACAGAGAAACAAGTGCAATAGATATCATGCTATATATGAAAATTTGTTCATATAAACACTACTTGACAACTTCAGAGGATTTCCATGAACGCAGAGAATATTTCTCATACCTTATTCTATCAGATTCAAAATATGGATGGGAAGGAAGCACAGCAAAATTTATCTGAATGATATTTGGAAAGAGTTTATGTTATTTTGATATCTAGAAACAGTTTGTTTGATATAATGCTAGTTTATGTTAATTGTATGTCTGATAAAGTACAACAGTTTGTTTGATGTCTGGAATCAGTTTGTTTGATACAATGCTAGTTTGTTTGATATCTGAAAACAGTTTGATATCTGGAAAAAGTATCAATGTTGATATGTATGTTGAAGTATGTAATTGATGAATGATCAATGTTTTGATGTGATAATATTTTGTTCCGCTCTATGTTTTTGATGACCAAAATGAAAATAACAGGAGTACCTCAATTTCAGTAAATACAAATATCAGTAAATACAAATATTGTCACAACAAAAATCAATGAACTTCTACTTTACAATATACATACTAATTCAAGCTTCAACTAAGTTGCGAACGCTGTTCACACTGGTCATATTGGATCCTCCTTTTTTGATGTCGGTGTATTCAGAGAGAATCGCTTGAAATTCTTCTCCTGTAAGAGTCTCCTTTTCGAGTAATGCATCAACCAAAGTGTCCATGGTTGCTCGATTATTCCTAATATGATCTTCTGCAATCTCATAAGCTTTGTCAACAATTGCCTTAACTGATTTGTAGACAAATCCTCCGAAAGCTTTTCTGAAATTGCATTTCTTGCTAACATTCTCAACACTATGTCATTGCTTTGTGCCGCTGGTTCTACCAACGTCCATGGACCAATCTCCGACATTCCAAACACTGTCACCATCTTTTTCAACAATCAAATGACATAAATCTTGTTACTACATTGGGTTATTTTTGTGGCAAGCATAAAAGATAGCTACCTGTCTTGCTATCTGAGTAATTTGCTGCCAAGTCTCCAACAGCACCAGTTGTGATCTCCAATTCTCCGAGTACAACTTCTTCTGCTGCTCGACCACCAAGTCCACCTACTATTCTTGCAAATATCTGCTGCTTTGTAATTAGTGCAGGGTCTCCATTCGGTATAAACCAAGTAAGACCTCGTGCCTGTCCACGTGGTATCAGTGTAACTTTCTGTACTGGGTCGTGTCCAGGGGTCAGTGTCCTACAATTATACCAACATCACATTCATATCATTAACTCACCTAGAGAAGAAACTAAGAAAATTTTATGGTTTGTATACTTACGCGCAAATAGCATGTCCAATCTCATGATATGCAACAAGAATCTTTCCTCTTCCCTCAGTCATTTTGGTTCCTTCAAGACCTGCAACAATTCTATCAATAGAATCATCAATCTCCTTCGCAGTTATATTACTTTTGCCTCTTCTTCAAGCAAGAATGGCAGCTTCATTCGTCAAATTTGCTAAGTCAGCCCCACTGAACCCAGATGTTCTCATTGCTATAACACTCAATGAAACATCTTTATCAAGCTTTTTATTACTGCTGTGCACTTTAAGTATCTCCTCCCTGCCTCTCACATCAGGTAACCCAATAGACACCTGTCTGTCAAACCTTCCAGGTCTAAGCAATGCACAATCAAGAATTTCAGGCCTGTTCGTTGCAGCAATTACGATAATGCCACTATCTCCGCCAAAACCATCCATCTCAGTCAGCAACTGATTTAATGTCTGCTCCCTTTCATCGTTTCCTCCTCTTATACCAGTGCCTTTCATTCTTCAAACTGTGTCTATCTCATCTATGAAAACTATGCATGGAGAGTTTGCCTTTGCTTTCAAAACTATTATGCTCCCCACATGCATAGAGTTGGATATTATGCAACCAGAAGCACAGTTCCTACACTAATTTATATTAAAAAAAATGCCTTCCAAACTTTAACAGAACAGTCATACATTTTTCCATAATACGAATTTCGAGCCTATTTCAAACCGATCAATGCTTTAAAAACTATTAAAATAAACAGCAAACTTGAATACTAGACTGAATTTCAATTTCCCATTTAAGTCATATTACTTTGACAGCATAGAACACACTGAAGAGTAAAATACAAACCACAACAGTAACAAATTATAACAGCAAATAACTTGGCAATATCAAATAAAATCAAATTTCAAATTCAAAACAGTACAATGCCAAATAAACTCTTTTGACAACTTCAACTTAAAACAACTGAATTGTTAACTAAAGGACAAGTGCTCTTGTTGTGACCAAACTTTCGACATTTTCCACATCTTCGTTTCTTCTTAGTTTCACCAATAGAAGGTTTTCGCTTGATAGGTGGACGACCAGGGCCACGTTTAGGAATTGGAGGACAAATGGTAGGATTTTTTGGAAGAACTTCAGGCTTATCAGTATTTGGAACTGGAGATATAGGAAAAAAATATGATGCATGAAAGTATGCAGTAGAAAAATACTGATCAATATACTCATAGACATTCAAACTTTGAGATCTAATAGCCCGAATAGCTTGTGGACAAGGAAAGCCATCAATAGTCCACATATTGCAGCTGCACCAATGATGTAAAAGATCAACATGCTGCGACTCTTTAGACAATACTTCGAAACAATATTCATCAGATTTATTAACGATCCAACCATGACCTAAACTAATAAAAGAATTCAAACGCTTTTCCATAGTTGGACATATTTCAGTTTTCCATGTTTGACTCAATTGTCGACGTTTAGAAATTTGATCCATAATTTTAATTCGAATAGAGTCTAGACAGATGTTATTGGAAGATGCCTTTCTTCAATGACCCATGAGTTGAAACTTTCGGCAATATTAGATGCCATTTCACCATACCTTTTACCTGGAAAGAAAGCATTTGCAAAGTGTTCAAATTTAACTCCATCAAGAAATTTAGAAGCTACATTACCCCCAAAATCTCTAAACAATTTCAATGCCACTTCAAACTTTGAATGAGTAGAATGTTAAATTTTGGCGACACTATATGAGGATTTGTAGAGGTCGGAAGTAGCTTCGCAACGGAGAAAACGGTTCGCAAATCGGAGTTCGAAGGTGGAAGTTATAAGAGAAAAGGCGAAGTGGGCTGTTTGGGGACAACAACTAATTTCAGACGTCTGAAATCGTTCTGGAGTGGTTCCAGAACACTAAGTCAGACGTCTGACCAAGTGGGTCAGACGTCTGATCTGGAGCGAAGTCGCTCCAGAGACTTAAGTCAGACGTCTGACCCTTAGGCCAGACGTCTGGAACGACTTTTTCCAGTTTTTCATCTCGCGGATTTGGGTGAAAATTTGTGATATCCGCAGGGGCAATTTTGGAATATTGTCTAGGGTTTCTATTCTCCTATATAAGCTAGCCTCAGGTATCAGATCCGTGTGTGAGAAGGACGCAAGCGACTGCAAGAGATTAGCCTCCACTAATTAGGGTTTATCAAAACCTAATTTTCTTCAATTCTCTTCTCCACAAATCAATTTCTAATTAGAAATTTGATCATTGTAATCAATCTCTTGTACTCTTCACATCAATAATAATAAAGCTAAAGTGGATGTACACTAACACAACGTTAGTGAAACCACTATAAATCGCTGTGTGATTTATTTTTCGTTATTGCTTTAATTTCTGAATTGCTTATTTGGGATTGTGATTGTCTTTGGATTGGTTGAGACTAGATTTGAGTTATTGGTTGGTTGTTTTTACACTTCTTATCACGATCCCGTCTTCCGCTGTGCTCAGGGGATTTCGATTCGAGTGGTCTCAAGTTGGAATCTCGTAATAACATTTGGTATCAGAGCATTGGTGTTGGTAGGTGGTTGTAGAAATGCTAGAAACAGATAATACCTCAAGTAGTTCCTCAATGGGTAATCCAAATGGTGTAGTGCCTTATGTACGTGGATCGTATGTAGCTTCAGGATCATAATTGGTAATAGACAAGTGGAATGGCGATAATGATTTTTAAAAATGGCAATGGAAGATGAAAGCGGTTCTAAGGAGGAATCATGTACATCGGGTAGTGTTTGACACACATTTGTTGCCAGCGGACATCTCAGATGTTGAGAGAGAGGAGATGGAAGAGTGGGCATTCACTACACTTCAACTTACCATGGAAGAGAATGTTATCTCTGAAATTAGTGGTGAGACGACCGCTAAGGGTATTTGGGACAAGTTGGAGGAGTTATATATGAAGAAGTCACTGACAAATCGTTTGATCTTATTGCGAACGTTCTTCACCTATAAGATGAAGGAAGGTACTTCGCTTAAGGCGCATTTGAATATATTTGATGATTTGCTAATGAAGATGAAGGCGGTAGATTTGAAGATTGAGGAAGAGCAAAAGGCGATGATATTGTTGTGTTCGTTGCCAGATCGCTATACAGGTTTCTCAAATAGTTTGATCTATAGCCGAGATACATTGACTCTTGATGATGTCAAGACGGGTCTTCTTAGCGAGAAGTTGCAAGATCAAATGAAGGAGTTAGGTGATGGAGGTAGTGGTGCTAGTAGTGGTCATGGTTTGTTTGTGGAGAAGGAGAGGTATGTGAAGAAGGAGAACCGGGGACGTTCTAAATCAAGGAATCCCGGTTGGAGAGGAAAGTCGAAGGAAAGAAAAGGCAAGTGCTATATTTGCAAGAAGCCCGGTCATTGGAAGAATGAGTGTCCGGACAAGGAGAAGGCAAAGAAGGAAGTAGCATCTTCATCTGTAGCGATGGAGAGTGGAGTTGGTGAGGGAGATGTAGATGTGCTGTCGGCGGTAGCATCGGATGTTTCGGGTAACGATTGGGTACTTGATTCAGGGGCGTCTTATTATATGATGCCAAATAGGAATTGTTTTTCTTCTTACATCGACAAAGAAGGAAATTTAATTGTTATGGGAAATGGTGCTATTTGCAAGTCGAAAGGCATTGGTTCCGTGCAAATTCGGATGTTTGACGGAGTGGTTCGTACTCTCACTAATGTATGCTATGTTCCGGGACTTCGGAAGTCGCTTATCTCTTTGGGGCAGCTGGATTCTTTAGGTTGTAAAATCACTATTGAGAGTGATAGCTTGTGGGTTTTGAAGGGGGCGCTTGTGGTGATGAAGGGTGCTAGGACTCATGGTATTTATTTGCTTCAAGGAGTGACTGTGGAAGGCGAAACTTGTATAGGAGTTGACAGTTCTCGTGGCTTGGATGCGACTAGGTTGTGTCATTTGAGGTTAGGTCATGTCTCGGAGAGGAGTTTGGACATTCTTCGAAAGAGTAAGATGATCGCTGGAGAGAGTTTCAACAAATTGGAGTTTTGCGAAGAGTGCGTCATGGGGAAGTAAACAAAAGTTTCATTCGGTGAAGGAAAGCATGATTCGAGAAGGGTTCTTGAGTATGTTCACACGGATGTTTGGGGACCGGCACCTGTAGCTTCTTTAGGTGGAGCTCGCTATTATATTTCCTTTATAGATGACTTTTCTCAGAAAGTTTGGGTGTATGTAATGAAGGCCAAGTCGGAGGCATTTGCAAAGTTCAAAGCATGGAAAGCTCTTGTTGAAAATGAAAGTGGAAAGTCTTTGAAGGTTCTAAGGTCTGACAATGGCGGAGAGTATGTTTCCGGAGAATTCTTGGAGTTTTGCAAGCATCATGGTATTCGGAGGCATTTTACTACACCTGGAGATCCGCAGTCGAATGGTGTTGCGGAGAGGATGAATCGTACTCTACTTGAGAAAGCTCGATGCTTGAGATTGACATCGGGTTTGGCGAAGGGATTTTGGGCTGAAGCTTTGTCAACCGCAGTGCATATTATTAATCGAATTTCGTGCTCAGCTATTGGTAACAAAATTCTGGAGGAAGTGTGGAAGGGAAATAGTATTGACTTGAGCTATCTTCGTGTCTTTGGAAGTCCAGTTTATGTGCATGATCCGGGAAATGATAAGCTTGAACCTAGAGCTTTCAAGGGTATTTTGCTTGGTTATACGGATGGAGTAAAAGGCTATCGGATTTGGAATCTGGAAACAAAGAAGGTAGTGAATTCTCATCATGTTACTTTTGATGAGTCAGCGGTGTTCAAGGAGAATGAAAGCTCATCAGATGTTCCGGATTTGGTTCATGGTGAATCAAAGGAGAAGGAAATTATTTCCACATTTTGTTCAAGGAGTAGAGAGAGTAGAGTAGTTGGAGATGCTTGCGAGGAGGTAGCGGTTGATGATACATCACATAGTCCACAGGGCGCCTCTAGTAGTGTTGGTGATGTGCATGATTCTAGAGAAGATTCAGTTCAAGGTGGAGCTGAAGGAAGTTTGGGTGATGGTATTGCTACTCGGGTTGGTCGTCGTACTATAAGACCACCCGAAAGATATGGTGATTGGAACTATCTTAGCTTTTGTGATAAGTTGGACTATGCGCTTCATGTAGTCCAAGATGAGCCAGTGGACCTTGATGACATCATGAAGTCGAGTGATAGCTCGAAATGGATTTGTGCCATGGAGGAAGAGATGCAATCATTGTTGAAGAATCAAACTTGGGATTTGATTCCGCTATGGAGTCCGCCAATGCTTGTCCTTGGATAGCTCTTCGTGGAAAATATGTAATGTCGAACTGGCTAAGCTCAATGTTTAAGCAACCTCCCAGATGTCTCAGGTCGTTGTAGGACCTGTCGTAACGGCCGATCGGTGTAAACGTTGATCGGATGTGCCTGGAAGTACGTGTGAAGTTTGCGTGATGCGATTAGCAAGCAGTACGCCAATTTCTCTATCTTCTGGTAATTTCTTTCTACACCTGTCAATCGCTTACTGACGTAATACACCGGTCTCTGAATTCGGTTCACCTCGTGAATCAAGGCGACACTTATAGCATGCGACGATACAGCCAAGTGAACATACAAGTCCTCGTGATCAACTGGCTTTGATAAGACAAGGGATCTCTCCAAATGATTTACCAGAGCTCGAAATGGGTCTTCACAATCCTACGCCCATTCAAAGTTCCTCTTTCCCTATTTTATCAAATCAAAGAAAGGAATGCATTTGTCTGTTGCCCTAGAGATGAATCGACTTAAAGCAGCAACCTTCACATTCAAACTTTGCACTTGTTTAATGGCTCTTGGCGCCTGAATATCTCGAATAACCTGAATCTTTTCTGGATTAACTTCGATTCCTCGAGCATTGACAATAAAGCCCAAGAACTTTCCTGACACAACACCAAGTGAATACTTCAAAGGATTGATCTTCATGTTATAAAATCGAAGGATGTCAAACATCTCTGCCAGGTCTCGAATGCGCTCGTTTGATCACTATGACTTCACGAGCATATCATCCACATAGAATTCCATCGTCCTCCTAATATGATCTTTAAACATCTAGTTAACCAACCATTGATAGGTTGCTCCAGCATTCTTTAATCCAAACGGCATCACCACATTACAATATAATCCAACATCCGTCACAAAACTGGTATGTTCTTGATCTGGGACTTGCATTGAGATTTGATTATACCCCAAATATGCATCAATCAAGGACAACAATTCATGCCTTGCAGTTGAATCAACTAGATGATCAATTCTAGGAAAGGGAAAACTATCTTTAGGGCACGCCTTGTACAAGTCCGAATAGTCAATGCACGTTCTCCACTTCCCATTCGCTTTCTTTACCAGCATGGGATTAGATATCCATTCAGGATAGAGGGCATTGCGAATAAACCCATTGATTTTAAGTTTATCCACCTCCTCTTTAAGAGCAACAGATCTCTCCGAATCCATGCCCTGTCTTTTCTGTTTTACTATAATATACTTTGGATCAACGTTTAATGTATGTCTCGCGATGGCAGGTGAGATCCCACACATGTCCGAATGAGTCCAAGCGAATACATCAAGATTTGCTCGGAGAAAATTAGTAAGTTCTCTCATCATCGAAGGGCTGAGCTGCGATCCAATCTTTAAGACTCATGATGGGTTATCGCGGCTGACTGTTATATCAATCGTTAGCTTAGTCGGCGCTACCTTAGTCTCCTTGGGCTCCTCCTCATCGTCCCTCGAATCTATATCTCTATAGAACCGACTGTGGTGCCCAAGCCAAGGTTAGGCACATTTGTCAATCCTCAGTAACTTGGATGCGAACAGACTTGTCTGCACCCTTTCTCTTCTCTTTATGCTGAGCTTCTTTCAAGTCAACCACATAACAGGCACGTCCAGTCGCCTGATCATCATGCACAACACCTACTCCATTATCAGTCGGAAATTTCAACGTCAAACACAAAGGGGCAAGAGCTGCTCGAAATTCAGCCAGGGCCAGATGGCCCAGAAAAACATTATACGGTGATTCAACATCCAAAACAATGAACAGTAGGATCCACACCCTCCTACGTTCACCTTCCCCCAACTCAACTGGCAATTCGACATAACCAACTGCCTCAGTAGCTACACCGTTGAAACCGTGAATACGACCTTTAGATGGTTTCAAATCCTTAGCCTCCATTCTCATTTGATCATAAGCCTTCTTAAAGATAATGTTACAGAACTTCCACAATCAATCAAAATAATTCTCACCAGAGCAGGGCTAATCATGGCGGAAATGACCATCGGGTCAATAGTAGGGGCCTCTACTCTATCGGCATCCCTGCTCCTGAACACTATATCGTCAGTCACTGTACGTTGTTGCTTGGCCGCAGTTCCGTCCTCCGTATTTAAACAACATTCAAAGTCCGTATGTCTCATCGCACTGGCATAGAACTTCATTTGCTGCCAACTTCTATCTGCAGGATGCGGCCCACCAACTATCATGTTTATTACCAATCTTCCTCCAACCCGCCCAGGCTTCTTAGCCCTACGCGGAGCTTGTCCTCGGTTGGGGTCAGATGTCCCCTATCCGCCATCCTGCGGATTTTTCACAAACTGCTTCAACTTCTTCTCCCGAATCAATTTCTCAATAGCATCCTGGAGATGCCTGCACTCATTCGTGTTATGCCTATAACATTCATGAAACCGACAATACTTTCCGGTTTACTTTTGTGTCTCTGTCGACTCCTTCGAATGCTGCTTCTTATATTGAAAAGTATTACAAGTGGACAGATAAATATTCTCCAGGGAGGCATTCAGAGGTGTGTAGCTGTCATACATAGGAATCCTAGTCTTTGGTCTTCCAGGCTCCCTTTTCCGGTCTCGATTCCCTTCACCGTTTCTTTTAAGTTGATTCGACTTGTTTTGAACATTGACCTAAACCTTTCTAGAACTCTCGTCAGACTGCTTTATTGCAATGTTGCTATACACTGCTTCCCCTCTTGGCCCTGTAGCATTGCTCTTTCTAGATGACTTGGCCTCCTCCTTCCTCATAAACTGAGCCGCCTTTGAATAGAAACGTTCCGGCGTGGCCAACGGTTTTCCAACTAGCCAATCGTCGAACTAGGATTTCGAGTCAACCCCTCTCGTCACAACCATAAGTATAGCATGGTCATTTGGGTTACTAACTTTGGTGGCAGCAACATGAAATCTCTACAAATAGTCCTTCAGTGATTCCCCCGGGGCCTGGATTACACTGGATAATGATATCACGTCTTTAGGGCGAGTAGCGTGGAACTGAAACTGCTCCACAAACCTTGTTGTCAGTCCATCAAACCTTGAGATCAATCGTGGAGGTAATCTTGTAAACCACATCGTTGCGATCCTAGAAAGAGTTATAGGGAAACATCTACATTTGGTGCGTCATTGGCTCTTGTTGAGTCCATCAACCATTCGTACCTCATGATGTGCTGCCAAGGGTCGGTTTTTCCCTCATAGGCATATTGAACCTTCTCGGGTACTCTGCATGTAAAACACTGTTAGTAAATGGGGTATGATTCCTTGAAATTCCCCAATCATCATTTGTCAAGCCTTGGTTCTCCCTCACCATCTGTCTAACCATCGTTGATAAGTACGAGTCTGGATAGGCGGTGCCAAGTGGTGGTCATGCTCCACCTTGCGTGAATGTTCCGGTCGGTGTCTACGGGCCATCTCATGCCTCCTTGGCCTATCATCCTCCTGATGTGCACCATGAGTATTCACCTCGCCGTCGTTTCGAAGAGGTAGCTGGTCAGCGTTCAAACGTACTCCAGCATCCAAGTTTCCAGACCCCGCCCAAGCATGGCTCCCCATTTGAATTTGAGGAACAACTCCTCTAGTTGAGGGATCAGTACCGATCCCTAAGGAAGGATTGGCACTGATCTATCTTGGCAGACCGTGTTGGTCTGCCAAGCGTTGCTCTGATGTCCCTGCTTGCACCGCTTCGACCCTACGATGCCTATGCCTATGATTCTCAACTTCTGATGAGGCTGAACTCTCCGACGTCGAGTAAGAAGCAAGATCCCTTCTGGCACTCTGACGCTGCTATTGAGCAATTTGGTTCATTAGATTAGAATTATCTGGATCTGCTCGTTTAGCTGCCTACGGATCTCCATCAACTCCCTCATCAAGTTGTTGAATTTAGATCTAGTTATGGAATCAGCAGGGTTTTGGACTTCAGCGGGCTCCGCATTGACATTAGCAGGCTGGTTATTTGGAGCTCCTTGTTGGATGCTAGCAGTTTCATTTACATCAACGTTCTGGGAAGTTGATCTGGTATGCCTCACCATTCTGAATCTCTTTGCTTAGATTCTGGTAAATCTGAGTAGTATCTGCAAACTTCTAACAATGAATCTGGATCTTCTTCGGGGGATTTCCTCGATCCAGTAGTAGCAAAGGGGATCCTAACGAGCTGAGAATCAAGTTTCTCAATGAAAGCACCAAAATGTTTGCAACCAAATTTGCCACAAACACCCAAGAATAGGTTAAGTAGTGAAATAAATGAAAAAATTAAATAAAAACAGAGGAATATCTCAAAATAACAAGAAAAACACAATAGAAAGCAGAAACAACAAGATTTATAGTGGTTCGACGTTGATTGCCTACGTCCACTTTGAATATTCTCTTTATTGCTTTTCAATTAACTTGGTTACAATTAGAAACAACAAGAAACAACAAGAGATAAGAAAGTAATGGAGGAAGTGACTACAATAATGGTGTTATCTAACCAACAGCCTAAAAGTCCTAGAATAGCTCCTTAGGTTTGTATTTATAGATGAAGGCAGCCTCCGATCTGATTGGAATTTCGGCAACATGATCTCCTCAACCATATAGGCCCACCATAGGAAGGGCTAGGCCCAATTCTCAATGGATAGGGGTCGGAATCGATCCCTCCATATGTTGAGTTTAGGGTAGCGATCCCTATGGTAGCTTCCCTATGCTCTAATATGATGGTGTTCCAAATATCAGGGTGTTTGGATGTGTGGAGCTCTAGGTTTGGTTGATCTTTGGTTTGAAACTCATTCTAATCAGGGAAATGCCAATCCCTCCAAATAACAGCGTCGAACCCTCTTGGTTTCTTAACGTATACTTTCAAAACCAAATTAATTCCTTTAATTAATTTCTATGCGTTTCAAACTCGCACGACCAAACGATACATCCAATCGTCACAAAATTTGATGGCATATATTAGTTCACTATTATGGATCCAATGAAACTGGTTTCGTCGAAATCCGAGACAGTGCCTTGGAAGGCTATGTTCTCACATTAATTAAAATGAATTATTATTAAAACAATTCAAATCACTTTAATATTATAAATTAAAGTTTACTATCTTCATTTTTACCTCAATAGAATTTAAATCAACTTTCGAAATCATTTTCATTCACATTAAATTCAAGATTCAATTATTTAAACAATTCCAATATTCAAATAACCATATTTGAAATTCAGGTTATTTAACTTATAAAATTAAATTTCCAATATTTAAAATCAATTATATATTCCAAATTGGAATGATTGAAATTTTGGATCATTACATTCTTCGCCCTTTAAAGAATTTCGTCCTTGAAATTGCTAAGGTAAGAAATATGCCCCAAACCCATTAACTTTTCAAAACCAATTAGTTAAAACTTGTTATCAAACCATATATTATTCCAAAATCAATTAGTTGAAATAGATTATAAATTTTCTAAGTCTTTAAATTCATTCGCACATCTCAACTAATACCATTCCAAGTTATAACATGAAAAAATCAAATTATAGTTATAAAAAATTTCCCAAAATTCTCAAAAAATTTCTAAAGCCTTAAATTACGAAAAATTTCACTAGCGTCTTCTTTGTGCGGTTAGATCAAAAAATTTACAATATATATATATATATAATCACAAATATACATCTCATCTTCGAGGATGAGGCATCCCGTAGGGAAAAACATAAAAGTACGATATGTAATCCGAGATGTGTACCTTTTCTTATATTATTAGCAAGCATATACAATCACTATAATGCAAAAGCGAGCTCCAATTGCGAAGCATATGCCATCTGCACCTACAAATCACTCAACAACTAATGAGAACAAGTATATTGAAAGTAATACCAATATATAACATGTATTAATACAATAATCATATCCAAATGTAACAAATGTAGCAGAGAAACCATCAAAATAATAATATATATCCAATTAATTCATAACCATATTAATTTACATTATTCCAATATCAACATTTAATTTATAAAAGCCTATATGATGTACATATACCGTCAGTATGCAATACAAATATGATCGCTGGCACAATCACACAATTTCGCTTTCGAAATAGTATCGTTCACACGACCATTCTAGTGCAAACTCAGATCTAGTTTCTTGATTAGAAACCGTCATTCTCCTTGCATAGCCATATACTATGATAGAGAATATCAGAATCAATCAAAAATCCATATCCAGTGTTTGCCGTCAAGACTCGAGTGAAAGATCCTAACTCGGATCGGTGTAAATCACCTTGAAATCATGTACTCGAATTTAGATCAAACAGTTATGCGAATAAAATGGTCTGCGTACAACTTACGTATTTATCTCCATTAGTTTCTTTACTATACCAAATTATTTTTACTCACATCCTATTTTTCACATCAATTATTCACATTCGTTATTCATATTCATTATTCATATTCATTTATTCTCATTCCTTTAATTAACATTCATTTGATAAACATTCATTTTACTTAGTATATTTCTTTTAATACCACTTAGGAACCATTCCATAAAACCATAACTTAAGTTTATAATAAACATTTTATACAACACTACTTATGTTTATTATCACTTCAAAACTTAAGTTCATATTCATTAATTTATTTCATTTTACTTTACTTAAGTTAACTTACATTTCATAGCTCAATTTCAAATTCTATTTTGATTAACCAAAGATATTTAACCATTCTTAAAATTTGGTATTACTTTATATTTTCCCTAATTTATAAGTTATACAAACTTATCCACTCACAATTTCATAAATCCTTATTTAAGTTCATTCACATGTTATAATTACAACTTATGGTTATATAATCACTTTATAACTTCATTTCACACATTTCTATATCTTACGAGTATATAAAATTTCCAATTTACTTTACTTAACTAGAATATTTAACAAATTTAAAATTTATTTTAACTTACTATTTTTTTCAACTTATAAGTTACAAAAACTTATTTTCTTATATTTTCACAAAACACTTAAATACAAGTTTCAGAATTTAAACACTCGGTTCTTATTTCAAATCATTTTGAAATCATATATATATATAACTCCTTTTATATTAGATCATTCTTTCGAAATCTAAAATAATCTTTATTTGCCAAAAAAATGCTTTTATAGCAATAGCAATCCCTCATTTAGAAACTTGAAAATGAATGCCGATGATCTGCAGTCATCACCGAAATTATTTTCCAGCGACCGAAGAGAGTTCAATGCTTTCTAACCTCCTTTTAAAATCCTTTTAAAATATTTTTAGTCAAAAATACTACCAAAATAATACTATTATTATTTTTCACAACACTTTAAAAAACATTTTCAAAATCACCGGGATTTAAATTATCAAATTCTTAGTTTAAATCTATTTTATTTATTAATCATCTTTATAAATCATACATATACAATTTCATTTCCTTTTTGTTTATAAATCACATTTATAAATCATATTTGCATAATTTCTCTTATCTAGATAAAATCATTTCATAAATGTTGATCATTTTAATTATAATCATTACTTTATAATTCACATTTATAAATTCACTTTCTTATATAACTATTTTATAGTTGTATAACTTTGTTTAGAATAAAATAAACAACTTTATTAAACTTAAACTTTAATACTTGAATATTATCATTTTCCAACAACCAAACATACCATGTATGACTATAATAATTTCTGTAAAATTATTCTTTTACATAAAAATATAATAAAGGCAAAATTATTTCATTCAACCAATTTTAAAACAATATTATATCGAATTGCCATGTTCCAATGGATAGAGATCCCTATCAATAACGTTAATTACTCGTATTGACCAGAATCCATAAGCCACTCAACAGATAAATCAACACAATATAAAACATTTCTATATCATTAACAAGTATGCGCTCATATGTATATACACTCAAACTCATTCTAGGGTACTTCTAACCCTATCTATAATGAGTACCTCACCAAAGCCTAGGTTTTCGCACAACTTCAGCTATGATACCAAAATGTAATGACTACCGATTCGACCCTAGAATGTCGACACTAATACATCCATGGTATTCACGTGCCGAGCACCCAAGTGCCGGAAAGACAGAATATTAGGGTAAAATAAAAAGAAGAAAAGAAAATGAACAAGAAAGAAGAGAACACAGTATAAGAATCTCACAGCAAAACGATAACATATAATATCGGACTGATACTTTTACAAAAAGAACATTTTAATATACATACAACAATCAGAGAAAAACTAACCTATCATTAGCCTGGACAGTTATAACAACATATCCTTAAATTGCTAATAAATATAAACAAAACAATGCAGCGGAAATAAAATCTACAGTAGGAAATCATCCAGCTCTTCTCTCCAAGAGCTCCGGTGATCATCAATGAAACCTGGAAATATACACGCGGCTGACCCGAGCATTATAAGAAAAATAACATCTGAATCAGTCCGGTAAACCAGCATGAGAAAACTCAAGTCCTATGAATTATTTAATGTTATATAACCTTTTGAAATAAAGTATCCCATAAGACCACGCCGCACATAAACACAGACGGGTTTTTACCTTACGGTAACCAAACCATTTCTATTCAAAAATTCAATTAATATATATTATAACAATGTCTAGGGTTTCAAACATATATATGAATCATAGATGAAATGCTTGCATCTTACATTATAGCATAATTGAGTACATCTAAAACCGCTAAGGCATGTTTGTATATGGATTTTCCATTGGAGGGTCTTCAGTACTTTGAGGCAAGTCTCCTGGCAAGGGTTAAAAAGTACCTTTCCGAGCACTGTATATCTCTAGATAAAATATACAAAATAAGAAAGTCATGGCTGGTTCACGCAGAAAACGTGTCCCGAATACGATCAACTCCCGCAAGCAACAATCGATAATCATACTCTAGATAATAGAGTTGATCGGTACCCTCTGAGATTAGCTAAACCTCGTTGGCTATGGTCCTACTCTACTTTTAGCCATTTCTGATGTCGAGGTCACGTCCGGCATCTCTATACAAGTTTGTCAACAAACTCAATCACATAATGAATCCCACATGGATTCCATCATCTCAACAGATTTCGGAACCACACATGGATTCCATCATTCCACTTTCAAAAGATAGAACCCGTTTCTCAGTCTTGAAGCAGTTTTCAATAAGTAGAACACTTATCGATCCCGGTCTCCTCAAGACTGGTCGATGAATTTGATCATATTCAACAATACAGTTAATATCATATAAGGGAACTAATTCCCATATACTTTCCATAGCAAGTAATCATACTTGCACTATCATTTCATGTTAGGCATGAACAACTCATATAAATGAACTTCTAATCCCTTATTAATTTATTCTTTATTGATTTAAAACCCATTCATTTAGTAAAACACGTCTCTTTAAATGAAACTCCTTTTATAAATCAAGGCTTTCTTTATAATTAATATTTCTTTATTAATGAAACTTCTTTGTATATTTGTATATACAAATATATTTAACTTCTCTTTTAAAAGATATATACTTGAATATATATATTTGATTATTTATTTGTACCTTTTTAATAGTGTAAAAGTATTCACATACTTATTCCAACGGTATAAGTATATTCACCAACCACTTGACAATTTTACTTATTTTAAAATATAACTAAAGAGTTTAAAACAATTTCTACAAAAACATTGTTATAATAAACTCCTTTTCTTTTATAAATTTACTATACGACATTTTCTATCTTTTTATAAAAGATTTTGTTAGCACCAAAATTGGTCACTAACCTCGTAGAGAAAGATTGTGTAGAGATATAAGTGATGAAGATAAATTAAACAAGGAAGACAATGCTAATTTAAATGCAGAAAGTAAGAACACCAGATTTATAGTGGTTCAGCGTAATTGCCTACGTCCACTTTGAAGTTTCACTTTATTGATCTTCTTAATGATTGATTACAAATACAATTCGTAGATCAAATGCTTGAATGGAGTTGCTAAGTAAAGAAGATGAGTCTCAAAAATGGCAGAGTCTCCCTAGTGTTCTCCAAAAAAGGTCCTTTTCACTATGCCCCTGCCCCTCTATTTATAGACAAAGATGGGTTGGACTTCCCAGGTGGGCTCGGCAGCCGAACACTCTGGCCCAAATACAGTGGTCGTCGTATGCCGAACCAGATAGGCCGAACACAATGATGCCGAACCACATGCTCCTGGCCGAACGATCCTTTTGGCCGGTCGATGCTCTCTGGCCGAACGTGCCCTCTGGCCGAACGATGTCTTCTGCCCGAACGATGCTCCTGGCCGAACGATCCTTTTGGCCGAATGATACTCTCTGGCCGAACGATGCTCTCTGGCCGAACGATCCTCTCTGGCCGAATGTGCCTTCTGGCCGAACGATGCTTTCTGGCCGAACGATCCCTTTGGCCGAACGATCCTCTCTGGCCGAACATGCCTTCTGGCCGAACGATGCTTACTGGCCGAACGATCCCTCTGGCCGAACGATGCTTTCTGGCCAAACGATCCCTCTGGCCGAACGATCCTCTCTGGCCGAACGCGCCTTCTGGCCGAACGCTTGTTAATGTCGTACAACCCTGGATACCGAGTACTCTTAGATGCCGAGTACTCCCGGATGCCGAGTACTCCTGGATGCCGAGCACTAGTTGCCTGGTTAAATCTCCAGGAAACACTTGTCCCCCAAAGTGTATCACGTGACCGAACGTGGTACGCTTTGAGTCATGTAACTTTCTCGTCCCATTTTAAATCCTTGACTAACCTCGAACGGAGATGCCTTTTTGAGAATTCCAGTGGTTTAGGTGTGTGCCGAGCGTGTTCTAAATGCGGAACAAGACATTCGTAACCGAATGATCCTTCATTGCCGGACATCATTATACACTGATGCCGAACGACGTGACTTTGACCGGTTCCACTGGATGTATCCTTTTCGACTTCTTATGTTTTCCCTATAAAAGCCAGCACCTCCATCCTTCTTTCCCTTTTCACACTTCTAACACCTCTGCCTTGCACCTGCCGAAGGTACCAGCCAACATACAATTCGCCGATTCTTCCCAAGTCTTCACCTTACCAACTAGGTACCGATCCTTTCACCTAAATACAGTCTTTACGCTCGAACTCCCTTAATTGATGGGATAAATCGAGCCTTGACTAAAGTGTCTAAAAAGTTGCCAGAGTCACGCGACGAGGGTGGAAGGAAGAGTGAATAGAGATGGGTTTTCTAGGAAGTCATTGGTAGACGTACTGTGGTTCGGCATAAGTATTTTATGCCGGACCAGATTGGAGGAAGGAGAAACATGGAGGAAGTAAGAGATGATTAGGGGCATCGAGCGGTATGGTCTGGTACGACTTGCCGAACGATTTGCCCTCGTGGTTCGGTGTGGATGGAGGAAGAGATGAGGCCACTGTTAAGGACAGCATGCCGATGGTCGTCTCAACCGAACAGTCACAAACGTCGTACCATACTTAGGCTAAAACATGCTGAACAAAACGAGGCCGACCACGACTTACATGCCGAACAACAACTTAGTCGAACCAAAATTTAGCCGAACAAAGATTTAGCCGAACAATGACTTAGCCGAACAATGACTTAGCCGAACAAAGACTTAGCCGAACAAAGACTTAGCCGAACAATGACTTAGCCGACTAGTCGCAAATTCTGAACACTTATTAACTATATCTACTCGTATAGAAAAACAAGAAAGAGGGCCCAAGCATTCTAGCATATGTGAAGCCGACCCGGATCACTAACTTCCTAGCTTCAGTAAACATAAATCTGAACTTAGATTATCATACGTTTTCTAGATCTGGAATTGCAATCACCAAAAGGCAGGCTTCTGGGGACGGTCAGCGAAGACGGTCTTCGAAGGCGATGACTTGACGCTCAGTTTTATATCAACAACTTCACGACCTTCAAACTTTCAACGCTTTTACACGATTGCTTGCACTAGTTCACACACCACATGGGGGGAATATTCGTGTTGTTAATTCTAACGTTGAACATTTTTCAAGTATAGTTTTCACAGGTACTTAGACAGATTCATTATTTATTGGGGATGTCTAAGAAGTCTAGCTCTGCCACTATATCTGATAGGCCTGGGCCGTCATCAAGGCAAGAAGCCGCTGATACTTCAAATCCGTCGACTTCCGCTGCCCATAACTTACAACCGATGCCCTGGAGGCAACAATTCTTTTAGACAATCCGATCGACTCACAAGCTTCGAAGATCATTGAAGCCGCACTTCGACGAATATGTTCCATCCATGGGATTCCTTTCGCCGATGTGTTAGTCCCTTCGCGACACGATCGTCCTCACCTGCCCCCAGTCGGATATACCACCTGCAACAAGTTCATGTGTTGGATAGGCAGCGTGCCTCCATTCAATTTATTTCTTCGGGACGTGTTGCAGTACATAGACATTGCCCCGTTGCAGCTGCATCCGAACGGTCACGCGTTTCTATATGGGACCTACCTACTCTTCATGGCCGTCTTCTCTAGACCTCCAACTTCTGGCGACATCAGATACATTTATATGATCAAGAAACGGAAAGATAGCCCTTCCTTCATGTTCCTCGAGCCGTACCACAAATGCCAAATCTTGACAGGAGCATGCAGTAAATTCGCCCTGTACAAACAGGAATGGTTCTACGTGCGTTGCCCTCCTGGTTTTGCAAGGAGATGGGTTGAAGGCAGTAAGTCTCTTCGCTGAGTCATCAATCGTGTTTAATTGGAGTTATGCTTTTCCTAACTCCTCGTTTCATCTTTTCAGGTATCAACCCGCGTCCGGAGGGCCGAGGATATTCTGAGGCCGTTGAGGCCATTAGAGCTCTTCCTGCCGAGGAACGAGACATCTGAACCATCATTTCGAATGAATCATTGTCGAGGTTCGGCTTGCTAGCCCCTGGTCGTCGGATTAGCCTCCCGGAGGGCGTCTCCATTCCCAAGCCAGCATCCGGTAAAGGGAAAAAACAAGCTGGATCGTCATCGCGCCACACTCCCGATGCGCACGATGAGGGTGAGCACAAAGAGGATGAAGCTCCTGAGACTAAAGGCGAGAATGTGGGTCCTGCTTGGAATCCGGCGGTCGAAGTTCACGATATTGAAACGTCATCCTCCCCTTCGAAGGGAAAGAAAAAGTTAAAATACAAGATACGGAAGGAGAAAGTTGGCGGAACTTCAAAAGTTACGCTTATCCCGCCAGAGAAAGAGGCTTCCTCACAGCACATGGAAAGTTCTCTAAGGGGTTTGTCGAATCTTTCCATCCCCGACGATATACTTAATTACGGGTTTGACGATCCTGAAGCCCTCAAGTTTTCTTCACCCACTAGAGGCAATGCGGGAGTTCAACTCCCAGTCCAGGGAGATAATACTCCGATTAGTAAAGACAAAAGAACTAGTCTGTCGGGGGGAACACTAGGACACACACGCACATACGCATTCCATCATACACTTCAAGTTTTTTTTTATTTCCCGGATTTTTCTTAACTCGTTGTTATCTCTATTCCTTGTAGGTGACATGGGGCACTCTCACGGACTCGATCGCCTTCACGGCTCTTCCATATTTCATCATCCCGGATGGGATTTAGGTTCGGGCAGACGCAGGGACAGAGATGATTACGAAGATAGAGACAACCGTCCCCGCGATTCATCTTATCGTAAGAAGGCATATTCCCAATCTTCACAGTCCCGTGATCCTCGTCCTCCAACTGAGTCGGATAGAGAGAAGTCTTCACAGAAGGGGTCCCAACCCGATGCTCCTCGAGAACAACACTCTGGTTCGTCGAGTACAAGGCAAATTCGGGAGCAATGAAAAAGAGCAGAACTTCCAAGGCCTCCTCCCCCTACTCCCGCGGTTGACCCAACTGTAGCGGAAAAGATGGTCGATCTTAAGGCCAAATTTCCAAAAATTTGCTTTGATTGTCTGAAATTCCTCCCAGCTATTCATCATATCCCTGGGCACGTGAAGCAGAGTGCCATTGCCTGTAACAACGACGTCTATGTTCAACATGACGCATTTGTACACTTGGTTGAAAAGATCTCGCAGGTGTCTGTTGAGCAACAATATGAGATTGATCGTCTGAAATTGGAGGCTGGCTGTGACAAGAACATCATCAAGCATCAAGACGAAGAGCTTGCTTCGTATAAGTCGAAGCTGGAAGCCGCTGAGCAAAGTGCGAAAGATACTGCTGAGGCAGTCACTCGTTTAGAGATGACTCACAAGAAGGAACTTGATGTGGCGGTCCAGCGTAGCGGTGCTCTTGCCTTAGAAAAAGATTCTATCCAAAAAGAAATGGACACGCTAGCCATACAAGTCAAAGAGTTGAAGGAATTACTCTCCAAGGAGAAAGAGGACAAAGTAGCTGCTCAAGAAGAGTCACAACGATACTGTGATGAAATCATTGCTACTCGGCTCTTGAAAGAAAAACTCGATGACGAACTTGCTGGGGTCGAAAAAATGAAAGACGAAGCCCGTGAGGAGGGCAAAAGAAAAGCTGCGGAGGAGGTTGACTCTCGCCTCGAGGCAGCCGTAGAGGCCGGCAGGGAAGAGGTCAAGTGCATGTTTGACCCGTTGATTGCTGAGTATGGCGCCCGCGTCCTTATGCATCGCGACTTGATATTCTTGGGCGAGGGCTACCTCGAATCCTTAGCCGAGGCCTGGGAAACTTTAGTGAAGATTAGGAAAATCGAGTCGGGCTCTGAGGAAGTCGATGAGGATGCCCTGGTGAAGGAGTTTCTTAGAGGGAACGAGCCAGCGGATTTATCCGCAGCTTTGGCGCTTTATAGCAAAGGCTCTCCCCTTCCAAAAGAGAAAAGTGATGAAGCTGGCCCATCTGGGACTAAGTCTACGACTCCTCATATTGCTGCACCTCCCATTGCTCAATCGGCCGGTCGGCCGACACTTGACCCATTCGAGCAGCATGCCGGCTACGATCCTGAAGATCCCGAGCTCGGCGTTCATGTGTTATCTCCCATTCTGGAGGGTGAAACTCCACGCGCAACTGATAGCCAGCCAGAACCCGGTAGGAAACTCTTCTTTTTTAGAAGTTAAAAGATCTGTCACTTTCCAGCAGTGGTTATTCGTTTTAATATTCATTCTTTATGTTTTCATGCAGGCTGCTCTGACCTCGAGCCAACTCCGAGGAGCGACGACGCCAAGGAGGAGGCAGAGAAAACAAGCGATGTTGCTCATGGGGAGTAACTCCCGGCCCTGACGCTCAAGTGATCGGGGCGCTAGATGATGATAAGCTTGACACCTCATCTCCCGCCGAAGGGAGTGACAAAATCGAAATCACTGGCGCCTCTGAACATACCTCGAAGATGAGCATGAAAGAGCGTCTCGCCGAAGAGGAGAAGAAAAAGGTCGAGGTCAAAGTTGAACCTGAAATACTGGAACTTACCGACCCGCGGAACAGACCTTTGAAAATCATTCTCCCGGGCAGGTCCAAACCACTGGATGTTCCGTCTCCTACCCCTGACTCCGCTTCTTTAGCAAGCAAGAAATCCAAGAAAAAGCATGAGGGAGAGGAGTCGTCGGAAAAAACAAAAGAAGACAAGAAGAAGAAACCGAAGAAATAATCGCTATACTCGTTCAACGAGTTCCCTGCTTAAGTCTTGTAATTACTTTTATCTTTTGCCTCTGTAGTTTGTATAGATAGGTTCCTGACTTCAAGTTTTGGAGGGATAACTGTGTAACCTCATTTTGGACTTGTTAAATAAAGTTCAGTTACTTAGTCGTTTGAACGATTCTTTTACTTTCTTAGCTTCCCGAATAACTGTTGTCAAAACTCAGGCGCTTATGAGTTGTATATTTCCCAGTCCATTCTTGCGTTGTTCGAACATTCTTCGGAGTGGCATACTTCTTGTTCTACATTTCTTGAGTACTCAGAATTTTTTTCTAAATTCGCGTTCCAGGGACTTATAGTAAGTTGACCTGTATTCAGGGGATTCAGAGATTGAGACTGTTAACACTCTAATCTGCGCTCTGGGGACTTAGAGTATTCCGGTCCGCGCTCTGGAGACTCGGAGATTAAGGTCGTTTATACTATAGTCCGTGCTCTGGGGACTTAGAGTACACCGGTCCGCACTCTGGGGACTTAGAGTACTCCGGTCCACGCTCTGGGGATTCGGAGATTTGAAATTGTTTATACTCTAGTCCGCGCTCCGGGGACTTAGATTACTCCGGTCCGCACTTTGGGGATTCGGAGATTTGAAATCGTTTATACTCTAGTCCGCGCTCCGGGGACATAGAGTACTCCGGTCCGCACTCTGGGGATTCGGAGATTTGAAATCGTTTATACTCTAGTCCGCGCTCCGGGGACTTAGAGTACTCCGGTCCGCACTTTGGGGATTCGGAGATTTGAAATCGTTTATACTCTAGTCCGCGCTCCGGGGACTTAGAGTACTCCGGTCCGCACTCTGGGGATTCGGAGATTTGAAATCGTTTATACTGTAGTCCGCGCTCCGGGGACTTAGAGTACTCCGGTCCGCACTCTGGGGATTCGGAGATTTGAAATCGTTTATACGAGTTCGTACATCGTACAAGATAACGTAGTTTTAGTAATTCATCACCCGACCATGAGATATAGAAACATTAGTAATTTGTGGAAAATACGGCTTCAAGTCTTTATTAATGAAAAACAACTAAACTGCTTGATTACATGGTTAAAAAGAAACTAAGTTACGACTGAATGAAAACATACAGGAAATAACTGTGCCTAAAACAGGAAAGAAACATACTAAATGTAATAATGTCGCAAGTGTTCGCTGTTCCACGCTCGGGGGAGTGTCACGCCATCAACGGTCGCTAGCTTGAATGTTCCCTCTCCAAGCTTCCGTTCAATGACGTACGGACCTTCCCAGCTGGGATTCATACGCGACGGTACCGGGAAAACTCGTTTCAAAACGAGATCACCCACATCAAAAACCCTGGGGTGGACTCTGCCGTCGTAGTAACGCTTGACTCGGTGCCTATGTGTTGCCGCCCTTAATTTGGCCTCTTCACGTTTTTCATCGATGAAGTCCAGTGATTCCAACAAGAGGTCCTTATTCGTCCTGGGATCATAATATGTCACTCGATGCGATGGAACTTCAAGTTCCATGGGTATAACGGCTTCCGAGCCGTATGCCAAGGCGAATGGAGTGTGGCCGGTCGCGGACTTGTGGGTAGTTCTATAAGCCCATAATACCGTCGGGAGCTCATCTACCCACTTGCCTCCAACCTTCTCCAAACGCTTCTTCAGTATGGACTTGATTATTTTGTTAACGGCCTCGACTTGTCCGTTAGCTTTTGGGTGTGCAACGGCGGCGAATTTCTTCTCGATGCCATACTTTAAACATAACTCTTTGAACTCTCTGCTTTCAAATTGCGTCCCGTTGTCCGTAATGATGGTGCGAGGAAGGCCAAAGCGGCATATAATACTTCGTACAACGAAGTTAATGACCTTCTTAGAGGTGATTGTGGCCAAGAGTACTGCCTCAGCCCATTTTGTGAAATAGTCGACTGCAACTATCGCATATTTCGCACCACCTTTGGATATAGGCAAAGAGCCGATTATGTCGATTCCCCAGATTGCAAATGGCCAGGGACTAACCATTTGTGTGAGTTCCGTTGATGGAGTCCTCGGGATTTTCGCATATCTTTGACACTTGTCACATTTTCTTGCGTAGTCTGCAGCGTCCCGATTTACGGTCGGCCAGTAATATCCATAGCGGAGGATCTTTTTCGCTAGCGTTTGCCCCCTAGTATGGTCGCCACATTCCCCTTCGTGAACCTCTTTCAAGACCCGCTTTGTCTCATCATGAGCGATGCACCGTAATAAGGGGACTGAGAATCCTTTTCGATACATTAATCCGTCCTGTATCACGTATCGTGCGGCCTTTCGAAGGACCTGTCGTCTTTCGCTCCTTTTTTCTGGTAAAGCCCCGGTCGTCAGGTATAGTTTGAATGGGGTTATCCACGACTCCTTCTCGATTTCCGTTTCCAACACACGATCAACTTTCATCTCGTCTATGCTCGGGGCATGCAAGGCCTCAACGGGATACAATCCCATTTGCTGCGCATCGCCTGTGCTCGCAAACTTAGCCAACGAGTCGGCTTCTTTATTCTGTTCGCACGGGACATGCGAAATATCATAACGCTCAAGATTCGACAGAAGTTCTTGAACTAGAACAAGGTACGGAGCAAGCTTCTGTCCCTTTGCTTGGTAATCTCCCCGCACTTGGTAAACCACCAATTGTTAGTCACAAAAGATTTCAACTGATTTGATCCCGAGTTCTCCGATGAGCTTCAAGCCAGCAATCAGTGCTTCATATTCTGCTTCGTTATTTGTAGCTGGGAAATCGAGCTTCAAAGCGTAACAAATCGATCGATTTTCCGGAGTTACAAGAACTACACCCGCGCCGGAGCAACGGTCGTTTGATGCCCCATTAGTGTATAATTTCCATCGAACGGGGGGCATGACGTTGTGACCATCTGGTTCGTTAGACACAGTAAACTCAGTAATGAAGTCTGCTAATGCTTGCCCTTATATGGCTCTTCGTGGCAAGTAGGCGATATCGAACTGGCTCAACTCGATGTTCCATTTTAACAATCTTCCAGAAGTTTCTTGTCGTTGGAGTACCTGCCGTAGGGATTGATCGGTATAAACACTGATTGAGTGTGCTTGAAAGTATGGGCGCAGCTTACGTGATGCAATCACCAAGCAATAGGCCAATTTCTCGATTTTAGGGTAATTTCTTTCTGCCCCCGTTAAACGCTTGCTAACGTAATACACCGGCTTTTGGATTCAGTCCTCCTCGCGAACCAGAGCCGCACTTATAGCATGTGGGGATACGGCCAAGTACAAGTACAGCATCTCATGGTCCACTGGTTTTGACAGCACTGGTGGGCTCTCCAGATGCCTCACCAGATCCCAGAATGCTTCCTCACAATCAGATGTCCACTCGAAACTCCTCTTCCCTTTCTTTATTATATCAAAGAAAGGGATGCACTTGTCTGTTGCCCTGGATATGAATCGACTCAGCGCAGCTACTTTTCCATTCAAGCTCTGTACCTGTTTTATAGTCCTGGGCACTTGCACATCTCGAATAGCTTGGATCTTTTCTGGGTTAGCTTCAATTCCCCTAGCATTGACGATGAATCCCAAAAACTTCCCCGACGCAACGCCGAAGGAACACTTCAGAGGGTTGATCTTCATCCCATAATACCTGAGTATGTCGAACATTTCAGCCAAGTCTCGAATGTGGTCATTTGACTGTCGTGACTTCACGAGCATGCATCCACATAGACTTCCATCGTCCTACCAAGATGGTCTTTGAACATTCGATTCACCAAACGCTGATAAGTCGCTCCTGCATTCTTCAGTCCGAAGGGCATTACTACATAGCAATATAGCCCGACATCTGTAATGAAGCTGGTGTGTTCTTGGTCCGGAATATGCATTGGGATTTGATTGTAACCCGAGTACGCATCCATGAATGATAATAGCTCATGTCCTGCAGTGGAGTCGACCAACTGATCAATCCTAGGCAACGGGAAACTGTCCTTGGGGCACGCTTTGTTCAAGTCGGAATAATCTACGCAAGTTCTCCATTTCTCATTCTCCTTTTTCACCAGCACGGGATTCGATACCCATTCGGGGTAGAGGGCGTTGCGGACGAATCCATTGACTTTGAGTTTGTCCACTTCCTCTCTGAGAGCAGCGGACCTCTCTGGGTCCATTCCTCTCCTCTTTTGTTTAACTGGGACGTATTTCGGGTCTATGTTCAACATATGACTCGTAATGGCGGGAGAAATCCCGCACATATCAGAATGCACCCAGGCGAAAACATCAAGATTTGCCCGGAGGAAATCACTAAGGTCTTCAGTCATTGCGGGGCCGAGTTATGATCCGATCTTCAGCACTCGCGATGGATCGTCTCGGCTGACTGAAATGTCAATTGTTAATTCAGCCGGCGCTGCCTTTTCTTCCCTGGGTTTCTCATCGTCATCTCTCAGATCTATGTCTCTGAAGATCCGAGAATTATGCCCGAGCCAGGGCTCGGGCACTACTTGTCAATCATCATTATTAAGGATGCGGACAGGAACGTCCGCAACCTTTCCTTTCTCCCTCCGATGGGCCTCTCTGAGCTCTGCCACATAACATGCTCGACTGGTCGCCTGGTCGCCATGAACAACTCCTACTCCTTTGTCAGTCGGGAATTTCAAAGTCAAGCACCACGGGGCTAATGCCGCCCTAAACTCAGCCAGGGCCGGTCGGCCCAAGAAAACATTATACGGAGAATCCACATCCAAAACTACGAAGGGTAGGATTCGCACTCTTCGACGTTCGCCTTGTCCCAGTTCAACTGGTAACTCGACATACCCCACAACATCAGTCACTGCGCCATTAAAGCCGTGTATACGGGCTTTGGACGGTTTCAAGTCCTTTGTTTCCATTTTCATCTAGTCATAGGCCTTCTTGAAGATGATGTTGACAGAACTTCCACAATCAATCAGAATCCTTTTCACATAAGCCGGTCCGATTGTCGCAGAAATGACCATCGGGTCGATGGTTAGGGCCTCCACTTGGTCAGCATCTCTGTTTCTGAACACTATATTGTCTGTCATCACGCGCAACTGCTTAGTAGGGGTCCCATCCTCCGTGTTCGAACAACATTCGAAATCTGCATGCTTCAGGGAACTTGCATACCACTCCATCTCTTGCCAATTCTTATCCGCGGGGTGAGGTCCGCCGATGATTGTGTTTATGACTAGTCTACCCACAGTTCGGGCAGGCTCCTCAGGATGACGCGGGGCTGGTGCACGACCTGAGTTGGATGTTCCCTGTCCTCCTTCCTGGGGATCCTTCACAAACTCTTGTAACTTCTTTTTCCTGATCAACTTCTCTATGGCATCGTGTAGGTGTCTGCACTCTTCCGTATTGTGCCCGTAGGTCTCATGGGAGCGGCAGTATTTTCCAGTCCGTTTCTGTTCCTCGGCTGACTCTTTTGGACGTGGCTTTCTGTACTGAAAGGTATTGCAGGTTGAGAGGTAAATATTCTCAAGAGACGCATTCAGCGGGGTATACTCGTTGTAGCTTGGAATTCTCGACTTCCACTTCCCCGCTTCTCTCTTCTTCCCTTGATTTCTTCCTCCGGACTCCTTTGGCTGCCCAGGCTTGTTCTGGACATTGACTTGGACCTTTCCTGTGTTGTCTCCGGACTGCTTCACATCAATGTTGCTTTTCACGGATTCTTGGACAGGTCCTGGTGCCTTATCTCGCCTTACCCACCTAGCTTCCTCTCTTCTTATGAACTGATGTGCCTTTGAGTAAAAACGTTCTAGTGTGGTCGGAGGTTTTCCTGCCAACCAGTCTCCAAATTCAGAATCCGGATCCACACCTCTCATTACAGCCATTAGAATTGCATGATCATTGGGATTACTGACTTCAGTTGCCGCAACATGGAATCTTTGTAAATATTCCTTCAATGACTCCCCAGGATTTTGGATTACACTTGACAGAGACATTACGTCCTTTGGACGAGTAGTGTGTATTCTGAACTGCTCAATAAACTTCTTTGCCAACTCCTCGAAATTGGATACGGACCGCGGAGGAAGTCGGGTGAACCACATAGTAGCGATCCCAGATAGAGTAATTGGAAAGCATCTACACTTGGTTGCATCATTTGCTCTAGCTGAATCCATCATCCACTCGTACCTCATGACATGCTGTTTGGGGTCAGTCTTTCCCTCATACGCAGGGATAGTTGGCATACTAAACTTTCTGGGGTACGCCGCGTGCAGCATAACATCTGTGAACGGAGTATGACTCCTTGATACTCCCCAATCGTCATTCGATAAGCCCTGATTTTCTTTCATCAATTGCCTGACCATGGCTGTCAGATCTGGTGTCTGTATGGAAGGTGGAAGGTTAGAGTCTGTTCTACGCGACTGTCCATGCTGATGCCTCCTCTCCTGGCGATCTGCCAAACATGCGTCTTGAGGTTCGACATCGTTAGCATTTTGATGGTCTCGGCCTCCAGCCTCCACCCGCACTCCAGTTCCTAAATTCCCAGCTCCTGCTTGGTCACGGTCTCCAGCTGTCTGAACAGCAGTACCTGCCCGCGCAGCTTCAGTCTTACGGCGTCTGCGCCTGGGAGGTTCATCAGAGGAAGTTGAGCTGTCGGATGAGGAATAAGGAGCGGGATTGCCCCCAGCATTCTGTTGCTGCTGTTGATTGAGTTATGCCATCAGGTTGGCGTTAGCTTGCATCTGCTCTCCTAGTTGTCTCCTGCTTTCCCTGAGTTCTCTCATCAAGTCGTTGAACTCTATTCTGGTGACAACTGGAATCTGGTCCTGGGCGGCATTTCCTACACCCGGAATCGCTGGCTGATTGCTAGGTCCTGCTTGTTGCACGCTAGCAGTCTCATGGGCATCCGCATTATGAGAAGCTGACCTGGTACGTGGTCTTTCCATTGTAGAGTTATTGGTATGAACTCTGAGTAGAATCAATGGATGTCCTATCAATGAGTCGGATCTTCTTTGGGGGATTTGTTCAATCCATTAGCTTCAAAGCAGATCCTTGAGGTCTGAGAATTCAATTCTCAGTGAAAGCACCAAAGTGTTAGCACCAAAATTGGTCACTAACCTCGTAGAGAAAGATTGTGTAGAGATATAAGTGATGAAGATAAATTAAACAAGGAAGACAATGCTAATTTAAATGCAGAAAGTAAGAACACCAGATTTATAGTGGTTCAGCGTAATTGCCTACGTCCACTTTGAAGTTTCACTTTATTGATCTTCTTAATGATTGGTTACAAATACAATTCGTAGATCAAATGCTTGAATGGAGTTGCTAAGTAAAGAAGATGAGTCTCAAAAATGGCAGAGTCTCCCCAGTGTTCTCCAAAAAAGGTCCTTTTCACTATGCCCCTGCCCCTCTATTTATAGACAAAGATGGGTTGGACTTCCCAGGTAGGCTCGACAGCCGAACACTCTGGCCCAAATACAGTGGTCGCCGTATGCCGAACCAGATAGGCCGAACACAATGATGCCGAACCACATGCTCCTGGCCGAACGATCCTTTTGGCCGGTCGATGCTCTCTGGCCGAACGTGCCCTCTGGCCGAACGATGTCTTCTGCCCGAACGATGCTCCTGGTCGAACGATCCTTTTGGCCGAACGATACTCTCTGGCCGAACGATGCTCTCTGGCCGAACGATCCTCTCTGGCCGAACGTGCCTTCTGGCCGAACGTGCCTTCTGGCTAAACGATGCTTTCTGGTCGAATGATCCCTTTGGCCGAACGTGCCTTCTGGCCGAACGATGCTTTCTGGCCGAACGATCCCTCTGGCCGAACGATGCTTTCTGGCCGAACGATCCCTCTGGCCGAACGATCCTCTATGGCCGAACACGCCTTCTGGCCGAACGCTTGTTAATGTCGTACAACCCTGGATACCGAGTACTCTTAGATGCCGAGTACTCCCGGATGCCGAGTACTCTTAGATGCCGAGTACTCCTGGATGCCGAGCACTAGTTGCCTGGTCAAATCTCCAGGAAACAGATTTCAATACTTATTATTTTCTTTAAAATTTCCTTATTTAAAACTCTAGTTCTACTTATAGCATTTCTCTGTTTAAAATATAAATTAAGGGTTTAAAATATAAATTAAGGGTTTAAAAACAAATGGCACTAAAAACACTATTTACAACAACCCAAAACACTTCACATTAACCAATATCTTTAAAACTCTATTTTAAAGTTCAAATACATTTGAGGGTTAAAGATAAGTGTTGTTTAAAACAATCGTCACGACAAATCCAAAACTATTTACTTGTATTTATTTACCAAATATTTATTTGTAAATATCTAATTATATTTCCAAGTATAATTAGTATTAAGAGTTACAAAACAAGTGTTGCTAAAACACTGTTTACAATAACCCAAAACCCTTACTTATTCTTATCATAAATCTTTAAACATTTATTTAAAGATCAAGCATATCTGCAATTTTATAAATTTAGATAATGCATCTTTTATTAAATTTAACTTGTTAACTAAAAACTATATATATACTTAAATACTTTAAAAACTATTATATTATTATTTAAAACATTTATATTAAATATCTCTTAAAATACTTATTTAAAATCCATAAAACATATTCAATATGAAAACCCATGTACGTTTGAAATTCAGAAATAATTATAAAACATTTTTAAACTTCAAAACTTCTTAAATTAATTTCTTTAAAAAACTATTTACAAAATTATTTTAACGATATTTTGAAAGGAAATATATAAATTAAAAGTCATTTTTACTTTATTAAACCAAATATTTCCATCACCGCTTGTTATCTAATGGTAATAACTTCCCAAGTTATCCATTTATGTCCAACATGCTAAAACATGTGTAAACAACCCAATATATATATATATATATTTAATATATATACTTATCCAATTTAAACGCATGTTTAATATCAGGGATTTCCAAGCACGTTTATAACGACTATATCACTTCAACCATTCACAATATAATTTCTAACAGATCATATAACGCAATATATGAAAGGTAAAATCAACAGTGATGAAGAATCCTATTGGATCTCTCCAACCTATCCTCCTGCATCACATACTGTATATAATCATAAAATATAAATCAACCGCTTCGAGGTGGGACAAAGAGTCATCCGCTCTTACATGAGAACGTATAAAAGGTATCATCCGCTCCAAGTGTGGGAATAAATCCAAACCAACTGGTAAAACAGTAAATCATCCAAACAAGCAACAAATAGACATTAATAAAAATACCCACATTTATATAAAATATAAGTGGGCAAGAGAGGTGAGTTTAACTCACTGAAATTCCAGTAATCGCCAAAGCGCTTCGGTTTGAATTTAAAATTGAATAGACATTCAATTTTAAACCAAATTCATACAAGCTCCAAATCCATCCAATCCAACTCCATAACGTAGATTCGCGATACGATCGCAACACAACTTGTCACGCTCGATTTGGATCTCGTATGAATTAAGGAAGTTTGAGATTATTTAAATTATAATTAACTTAAATTAATTTAATTTTAAACTTTATATTACCTTTCCCTCCATCCTCAAACTCATGCTCGCTCCCAGGCACACGGTTTCAAATTGCGACATCGACCTACGCCGCCTCCATCTCATCGCAAGCGACCATCGCAACGCCCCCTGAGAATGCCATGACCTCGCCGCGCCAATCACCACTCATGTTACTCCCTCATTCGCCGATAAAACTACCAAAACTACCATGAAATCGAAGAGGAATTGTCGCCCCTGTGCTTTGTTTTGGCTTAATCCAACCGTTGATTAGCTTTATCTTGTCGAGCTCTACAAGTTTGCTTTGGAAGTCGAAAGCTAAAAGTGAACGGAGTGGTTCCAATCGATTTAGACCGTTGGATGGAGTAGGGTTTAATGGCGGCTGAGAGTTGGAGAATCAGGATATTAGAAATTGTGAGCTTTAGAGGTCCTTTTATAGAAAGTTTTAACGATACTATTCACACATTAAAATTTCGAACTCCAAATGAGGCGTGCTGCCTGGTGTTCTATATGTAATACCTCTATTCCGAACACAATGGAACTAGTATTGAAAGCAAATTCCATCATATACAGAGGTTAGCTTTCAAAACCAAATTATATTTATTTAAATTCCTTTAATTAATTTCTACACATTTCGAACTTGCACGACCAAACGATACATCCAATCATCACAAAATTTGATGGCATATAATAATTCACTATTATAGATCCAATGAAACTGGTTTCATCAAAATCCGAGACAATGTCTTGGAAGGCTATTTTCTCATGTAATTAAAACAAATTATTATTAAAATAATTCAAATCACTTTAATATTATAAATTAAAAGTTTACTATCTTCATTCTTACCTAAATAGAATTTAAATCAACTTTCGAAATCATTTTCATTCACATTAAATTCATGATTCAATTATTTAAACAATCCAATATTCAAATAACCATTATATTTGAAATTCAAGTTATTTAACTTATAAAATTAACTTTTCAATATTTAAAATCAATTAAATATTCCAAATTCGAATGACTAGAATTCTGAATCGTCGAATTCCTTATGTATAAATAAATGCATCTTGAAAAAGCAATTTCACCATCACTCACTCATGAGAAGAAAAGCTCATGGGAGGGGAGTAGGCTAGAGGGTGGGTTCAGCTGAAAATAAGAGGAGTGAGGTAGCACATGGGTGATGGGAGATGTGATGATGATGTTGTAGATATTTTTGTTAAAAAGTCTTTAAATAGTACCCCACACCCTCTCATTTCTTCACACCAAATTCTTAAGTTCTTCTCCTTCTTCACAAGCTTATTAATAGCATTTATCACCTCCACTTCTCCAAAATATGTGTCCATCATAGCGAAGCTCTGCTAAAAATATATACAAAACATACCACCTTAGTTCAAGTTCAAAGTAGTGATCTACATCCACTTCTTCATCTTGGTCTTGCTCATCTAGTGCCACCACCACCTCGTCAAGCACCTCCACCTATTCACTTATGGGCCATGACCATCCATATAGAGAACAACCTCCTTAGGCTTTGAACCAGGAAAGAAAAAGCGTTAAAAGTTAGGAAATAGATCGCTATATACATGAGAACAACTCTGTACCATTTACTAATTATTTCTATGATGATATGATATGTTTATATGCTTGTTATGTTGCTTGATCATCATGTTTTGGATGTTGATTATATGCTTGCTTGATATGGAAATGATTCATGGTAAAATACATGTCGAATTTACACAAAAGAATCACTTCCCTTTTATAAATTATAATGGTATATATAGCATTATCAACCTCTTTAAAAATGGGTAAAAATGGTTTATAAATATTTTATAACATTAAAACTCATTTCGACAAAGTTTGAAAAAGATTGGAAAATGGAGTCAAAGTAAGCGCGTCGCGTAACGGTAGTTCGCGATTTCATGCCATAGGAAGTTAAATCCATTTATAGAATGGAATATGAGTCGGAATTCTTTGGAATAAGAATTTTCTGGACTCTTATAACCATAGTTTACAAATGAAAAGGAAAAATCGAGTTTTCGTTTAATAAAGTTTGAGATATGTCCAAATCAAGTTTTTAAAATAGTTGCATTTTGGCAGTTCGTAAACCATGGTTTCCAATCTTTTAAAACTTGATATTTTTAAATCTTTAAAAATATTAAATAAATTCCATAAATATGTTAAAATGTTTTAAAAGGGATTTGAGTTATAAAAATGGACATAGATATATATATATATATATAAATATATATATATATATAAATATATATATATATATAATGAAATAAGCGTTTTGATCTAAAAAGCTTTAAAATCACTATTCACCATTAATTTAACAACTAAATTTGGCAATTTTTGAATGGATGATTTAAACTTGGATTTCTCTTCACGAATCTTTTACAAATGTTTTCCAAATAACCATATAAGTACTTTAAAAGTTTAGAGTCGATCAAATAACTTGACTGCCTTATGGATGACAGAGAGGTAGTCTTTAGGCTGGAGTTTAGAAAACTAATTGCCTACTTCCCCTAACTATCCGGACTAGTCCGACGAAGGGGAAGTTAATTTGATTTACTCAGATCGTATTTTCTTAAGACAAAAGAAAAGAGATTTGGAATTTTCCACAAAGTTAAACAAGATTTCAAATAAAATTGTAAATGTAAAGAAAACATTCTAGTTCAACTCTGTATTAAATTCCGAGGAGGAAACCCGTACTATCCATGTGAATTTAAAAGGTGATTTCACCGTTAGTTGACGAATAGTACAGGTTGAATACGAAAATTAGTATTGAGTATAATTAATCTAAAATATATGAATCATTTTTACTGACTAATAATTGGTTTAGGGTATACAGTAAACGATGTCTTACATAACATTGTTTTTAATCCATTAAAAGTTAAGTTTTGGAAATAAGTAATCTCCATTAAGATTGAAATTATATCAATAATAGAAGATGGAAATATTTTTCCTAAATAATTTAAATGAAATGATTTGGTATTTCTAAAGTTAAAAAAATGTTTAATAAATCTTTATATACCAAGAAGAAATGGTTTAAAATATGTCTCTAAAGATATTTTATTGGATATAAAGATATTAATTGATTGAATGATGATCACCAATCACCTACATATTTAACATCTTTTCTATCAATAATTGGTTTGGAGAGACAGAGATCGGATTTGGGTGATTCCTATTCAAAAACCACTTTGAACCAATATACGCGTTCGAAAGTGAAGACATGTTGAACACAATGATTTTTGAAGATGGATATCTACATAATGTAGTGTTGCTTGCCACTAACCTTGGGGTGATTCCCATATCATAAATATATGGTGGTAGTAGTACATTCATTTTGAAATCTTCAAAGCAAGGGCTGCTCGCTACTAATCCTAAGGGTGATTCCCAAACAAAATGTAGTAGGAGTAACTTCAACTTGTCCTATTTCTGAACAACTTGTATGGACGAATGTCTGAAATTGCATTTCTAAAACCACGTACATTGGATTTTACAAATGTACATTTGTTCCTAGTGTAGGAGGTAATCTCTCTTATACTTAACACCCTTCCTTGAGATGTATGAACTTGGGGGTTGTACTTTTGTGAAAATCAATTAGTGCTGGTTAGAAATGGCAGTGTGGCATTAAAGTGGGATTTGCTGTTTGAAGAAAGGTAAAACGTCACCTTAGGCCTCACACATCAGTAATGGAAAAAAAGGTAAATGTAGCAAGGCTATGTGGGCGCACCGATTAGGATATAGTCATCACCTTTCTAGATTATCCTCTATATATCGAGTTTGTTGTGTATGCTTTGGTATCCCAGTAAAGGTCGGGAACGACCAGGGTGATGGCGTATTTGGTACTATAAAGAAAGGGATAGGCCGGTCTTGTGTTGGTGGAGGTTGGAGCCTCGGTATATTTTTCTAGAGATGTACTATATGAAAGGTAGTTTCTTACCTTGTTATTGTTAGGAATCCATTCTCCAATACATACCTTTACGGACTTGATTGTATACCTACATATACTGTTGAATTTAACAAATGTAACAATTTCAGCTATTTTAATATGTTATTTGAAAAGTGTTTTCAAAGAATGCCATTAAGAATAATATCTCTATTTTTGTGTAGTGAAGGTTTTGGTTATCATAAGGTAAAATCTCATCCGTGTTTATGTGTGGTCTTATGAGATGCCTTTTCTTTTTAAAAGTATCTTTTTTAGTTTTCTCACATCTGTCCCATGACTGATCTGGAGTTTATTTCTTTTCCCTTAAACTCTTGGATGCCCTAATTTTCGAGCAATCAAGTTGACAGATTTAGCTTGGAGCACTTTAGAGGAGCTTGGAGCAAAAGATTCCTTTGTAGATAGTTATCTATTTCTATTTCCGTTGTATTACGTCTAAGTATATACTAGCACCTTGGGGATAGACAGTTATAACTATCCCTAGCTAGGTTAGTACTTGTCATGACTCCGATGCATTATTTTGGAAGTGATTGTATGTACTATCTTTATGTATAATTATAAGTTGTTCAATGCAATATGAGAATCTTTGTTTCTGTCTTCTATCTTTATTTTAGTTGATCCCTGAGCATCCGCCTCTCCAACACTTGAATTTGCGGCATGTGAATACCGTGGTTGTATTAGTGTCGATTTTCGAGGGTTGAAGAGATGAGTCGTCACACTTGGTATCAGAGCTTAGGTTGAGTGAACACCTAAGCCTTGATGGGGTTGATTCATTAGAGATAGGGTTAGTAATGCCCTAGAATGAGTTCAGTCAATGAGAGTGCGTATTTGAAATTTTTATCCAAATAAATATATTCGAGTTATTTTATACCCATCCCCTAAGATAATCTCGTCTATGTATTCTAAACTAATACCTTACTATATTCATATAGTAGGAAATAAGTAACCGAAGAGGACATAGAGGGGGAAATAATAGCACAACGGCCACCAATAGTCAAACTCCAAATGCTGCGGTTGTTAATGAAGTAATAGTTCCTGTGCAACCTAAGGTTAACTTTGCCGCACTATGCAAAGATTGTACCAGCTTGGGAGAAAATCCATTTAAGGGCACATAATCTATTATTGAATTTTATTCTTGGCTCAGATCATGTGAGAAAATAATTAAAGCATTAAACAGCGATGATGATTGAAAATGGTTCTTAGCCTCGTGACAATTGAAGGATGGGGCTCTAGCTTGGTGGGAGTACATTACTCTTAATGATCAGAAGATAATTTCTCTTGGGCAAGGTTTAAAAAGTTTTTGAAGAATAATATATGCCCACTGCAATAAAGTCCCGCCTCTGTAGAAGTTTTATGGATCTAAAGAAAGGAGAAATGTCCATGGAAGAGTATTTGGGCAAGTTTAATGAATTATCCTGCTTTGGGCTTGGACTTATAGATCATCCCCTAAAGAAAAATAAGATGTTTACTGGGATGAAGGAGCAGCATCATGATAGGATGACCGCTCATGTGAAAGGGACTTTTGTAGATCTGGTGGATATGGGTTTTCGGTATGAAGTTTTGGACAAAAAGAATCTGGTAGTAGCTCAAGGCAACAAAAACAATAAGAGGAAGAAGCCTTGGCAAGGCAAGACCGGTGGAGGATCTCAGAAGAAATGATTTAAGAATGTGGAGTGCTCTAACTGTGGAAAGTAGGGCCATTACTTAAGGTCCTGTAGGAGTCCTAAAGTGCAGAAAAAGCAGCATGGCCCTATGGTTCAGAAAGTTATCTACCACAACTGCCATCAACCCGGACATTGGGTGAAAGACTGTCCATTGATGGAGAAGGGAGAGCAAGCCAGAGCTTTTGCTATTAAGGATGAGCCCTCAACCTCCACTGATGTAAAGGGCAAGGGAGTTCTGGAAGGTAATATCGATGTTAATGAAGATTTAGTTAGGGTATTATTTGATACTGGGGCTTTCCATAGTTTTATTGCTAAAGGATTGATTGATAGGTTAAAACTTATCACAAAGATAGTAGATGCCCCGATTTGTATGTCTAATCCCATAAGCAGTACAACTAATCTTTGTATGATTTATGAAAACGTCCAAGTTACCCACATTTCTAATTTTTTATGTGACCTATTTATCCTTGACTTTATTGGATGCGAAGTTTTACTCGGTATGGATTGTTTATCTAAAAGAATAAAGCCATTCTTGATTGTGTTAAGAGGACATTACTACTGGAAACAAAATTAGGGAAGATTACTTAAATATCGTGTAAAGGACCTAGTCTAGTAAGGGATAGTTTCATGTATTGACTAGATTCATCCAAAAAGGATTAGAGATGATGTTAATTGTTAAGGAGTTTCAGGATGTTTTCAAAGAAGTGAAAAGTTTGCCCCTACATCGTGAAATTGAGTTCTGTATTGACTTGATTTCTGGTGCAAGGCCTGTTATACACCCCATTCAAAGGATGGCTCCAAAAGAGAAGGATGAATTGAGGAATCAAACCGATTAGTTGTTAATGAAAGGGTTGATTAGACCTAGTCGCTCAAGTTGGGGCATAGCGATAGTTTTTGTTGCAAAATCTGATGGCTCCTTAAGACTTTGTGTAGATTATAGAGACCTAAACAAACAGATGATTAAGAACAAGTATCCTCTACCCTGTATAAATGACTTATTTGATCAACTTCATGGTGCTCAAATATTTTCGCAAACGGAGTTGGCTATAGGATTCTATTAACTAAGGATAGCAGAAGATTGCATTCCATTAACTGCATTCAAAGGTCCGGATTATTTCTACGAATAGTTGGTTATTCCTTTGGGACTGCCCAATGGTCCTGCTTATTTTATTGATCTCATGAATAGAGTGTTTAGAGATGTGCTCAAAAAATTCTGTTGGCTTTTATTGACAATATTCTTATCTTTTCAAAGACCCAGGAGGAACACGTAAGACATTTGGAGATTGTATTGGGAATATTAAGGAGACATGTGCTTAAAGCCAAATTCTCAAAGTGCCATTTTTGGGAGAAGGAGGTAAGGTTACTTGGACTTGTAGTACCAGTGGACGGAATTTCAAATTATTCAGGAAAGGTAATAGCTGTTCAAGACTGGAAGCAACCACAGACTCCAATGATGTCTACAGCTTCTTAGGATTAGTGGGATATTATCGGAGGTTTATTCAGGACTTCTCCAAAATTTTCTCCCATCTAACGAAGTTAACCAAGAAGAATGTTAAATTTGACTGGACACCGAAATATGAGGAAGCATTTAAAGAGCCAAAGAAAAGGTTGACCAGCACTCCAGTCCTAGTTATTCCTGATGGAAGCAACGACTTGACAATATATACAGATGCATGTGGAGAAGAAGTGGGTGCGGTATTAATGCAACATGGGAAAGTTATCGCCTATGCAAGTAGACGGCTGAGAACTCATGAGCGAAATTATGCAACACACGACTTAGAACTATTAGTCATTGTGTTCGCATTAAAACTATGGAGGCATTATTTACTGGGTGAAAAGTTCGACCTCTTCATAGAGCTTTGAAGTATCCTTTCATGCAAAAGGATCTAAACATGAGACAACAACGTTGGTTAGAATTTCTCGTGGCATATGATCTTGACATTTTATATACATCCGGGAAAGCCAACGTAGTAGGGGATGCGTTAAGTAGAAAGCATGCTATTATAGCCTATTTAGTAGTATGTTCAACCTTGATTGATTGTATAAACAAAAACCAGCTCAGGGATCCTTATATTTCAAGGATAGCTGAAGCAGTTAAGGAGAACATTATGCCAGGGAGATAGCCGGGATTCGAGGTGGATGATCAAGGAATTTTAAGAATGCATGGGAGAGTATGTGTTCCAAATGTCGATGGGATTAGGCAAGAAGTTCTAGCAGAATGTCATAATTCTTGATTTACAGTACATCTCGGAGTTACCAAAATGTATCGAGACATGAAGAAGACTTTTTGGTAGGAAAGTATGAAGAGGGACATCTCCATTCACATTAGCAAATGTGCAAACTACCAGCAGATCAAAAGCGACCAACAAAAGACTATAGGACTACTTCAACCTCTTGAGATTCCAACTTGGAAGTGGGACCAGGTATCAATGGATTTCTTTGACAACTTACCTCGAACAAGAAAAGGAAATGAAGGCATTTGGGTTATCATAGATTGATTGACCAAAAGCGCGCACTTTATTCTGGTAAACCGACAAGGTCTACCTCAAGCCTTGTAGATATATACATAAAGGAGATTGTCCGTTTGCATGGAATTTCGAGTAGTATATTAAGCGATCGGGCTCCAATTTTTACCAGTCGGTTCTAGGAAGGATTACAAACAGCTTTGGAAAGATGCCGAGTTTAAGCACAGCATGTCATCCCCAGACTAATGGGAAAACAGAAAGAGTGAACCGAGTATTAGAAGATATTTTGAGAGCTTGCATCTTAGACTTTGGATGTCCATGGGAAAGTCATCTTCATCTGGTGGAATTCTCTTATAACAACAGTTAGGAAGTATTGACGTGGCATCTTATGAAGCTTTATATGGTTATCCATATAGATCACCAGCATGTTGGATTAAAACCAAAGATCGGTTAATACTTGGTCCTAATATGATTCGAGAAGCCTTGAAGAAAGTAGATATGATCAGGAAGAAGCTAAAAGAAGCTCAAACTAGATAGAAAAGTTACATCGATTAGAGGCGTAGAAATTTAGAATTCTCGGTTAGAGATTTTGTATTTTTGAAAATCTCTCCGATGAGGAGAGTAGTAAGATTTTGGAGGGCTGAAAAGTTAACACCTCAATATATTAAATCTTTTCCCATTCTTGAACGGATCGGCCCACTAGCCTATCGAGTGGAATTATTAGAAAGGTTGTCATGTGTGCACAATGTTTTCCATGTGTCCTATTTACAAAAATATGTGCATGACCCAAAACTAATTGTAGAGACAGTTCTAGGAAGATTTATAAGTAGAGCCGAACTTGGCAGTTATCAAATGACCAATTCGAATCGTTGATCGTGATAAGAAGTGATTGTGGAGAAAGGTTGTGAGATTTGTTGAAGTTCAGTGGAGTAGTGATGCTAAAGACCGCACTTAAGAAACTAAGGATAGAATGAGGAAAGCTTATTCAGAATTTAGGATTGATGTGTAATTTGTATATTGTATCGGTGTAGTGAACTCACCACCTATGGTATGATCACTTATCCTATTTCATTGTATATAATCTGTACTTTTAAGATACCTTCTTCTTGCGTTAATTTCGAGATGAAATTCTTTAAGGGGGGAAGAATGTAACGACCCGTAATTTTATCACTTTAATTTGGGATATTTAATTAATTTCAAATATTCAAATAGTTGTTTTATAAGATAAATAATTCATTTTGAATTAATATATAATGGTAAGTAATTTATTTTCAAGTTTTGATTACATAAATAAATAGTTTGATTAAAAACTGAAAATATGACCGCAATTCGAATTCCAGATCTACAATGGTTTGACAAATGGAAATGGTTTTAAGTTGTAGCAACCTTGCTTGAACATACACACAGATACATATACATGCACATATACATATAAATATGTATTATAATTAGTCAGATCAAAACCAACAAAAATATCTAAGCATGTATACATATAAGCTCCTTATGTATAAACAAATACATCTTGAAAAAGCAATTTCACCATCACTCAGTCATGAGAAGTCAAGCTCATGGAAGGGGAGTAGGCTAGGGGTAGGTTCGATCGAAAGTAGATGGGAATGGTGTAGCACATGGGTAATGGGAGATGTGATGATGATGTTGTAGATATTTTTGTTAAAAAGTCTATAAATAACACCCTACACTCTCTCATTTCTTCACACCAAATTCTCAAGTTCTTCTCCTTCTTCACAAGCTTTAATGGCTTCCATCACTTCCCACTACAACAAAAAGTGTCTTTTATAGCGGCATATAGCCGCTATTAATCACAACCATAGCGGTTTGATAAGCGTTGTATATCGACATGTTATAAAAAACTGTTGAATATTTATAACACAAAATATGCCGCTATGGTTGAGCTTAGTTTTATAACGCAAATTCGCCGCTATGGTACGTTAATTCAATAGCTCATTATAGCCGCTATAATACAGCTAAATCTCAACGGAACTAGAAATCTTTATAACACCATTTTGCCGCTATAAAATATTTATTCAATAGCTCATTATAGCCGCTATAATACAGCTAAATCTCAACGGAATTGGAAATCTTTATTAACAAATCATATATCTGCTTACATTTTAAGAGGAAACATCAATTCAGATAAATGTTGCACAAAATCACAATCTCAAATATGATGAACATGACAATACATTATCCAAAAAATTCATTAACATAATAAGGTTATAAAAGGTCGTCACAAATGTCCAACCATTAAAAGAATAAGGTCAAGAATAAACCATCTTTTTAATATTTTACAAGAGCTTATGTAACCCCGTGCAAACAAGCATGTGGTCACAACCCACAACGGTCATCTATGCCTTTAATAGCGCAAAAAGAAAAGAAGAAAATGGAAGTTCTAGGAGTCATTCCAGAGAACAAAAACGCCAGTGCACCACCGATAGTGTCCAGGAGAAAGCCTTCTATTGGGTGGTTGTATTGGGCTCCAAATGAGTATGGGACTATTAGTCTGTGATGCCAGGAGTGTACATGCTTGTACAAGAACTTATTCATGTGCATGTACCTATGCCAAAAGTACTGCCACGTGTCCACCACAAACATGCCTATGAAGAACTGGCAACCTGTAACCATGAAGGAGGATGATGAAGTTGATTCAGGGTGCTTCAAGTCTATAGGACCAGCCTCATCTCTACTTGTAAACTGTCATAAAGTATCAAATACGTTATTATGTGCAATAGAAGAGAAAAGGTATATCAACTTATTTCAAGAGATTTTAGTGTAGTTACTTTGAAAAGAAGAATGGCAACGGTGGATTGCATGAGCTGTTGGCAAAACACAGCGATGGCAACTTTGCGCTTGGGTACTAAATTCCGAGCATCTTAGTCAACTTGGTCAACTTTGTGTTTGGCAGGAAAGAGAATATAAATATTTGTATAAAAGTTGACTTGTGTAAAGCAAACGACTCCATGGATAGACCGTTTGTTATTCACATAATGAGAAGCATAGGATTCTTGCATAAACGGATAAAAATTAATTGAGGAACTCATCAGCACCCTAACGTTTTTGATTATTAGTCAAGGTTTTTCGGTAAGATATTTCAATGGTGATAATAGATTGCATCAGCGAGATCCGCTATCGCCATTTCTTTTTTACTGTACTAATGGAATATTTTATACTCTTAATGGAGAAAAAAGTAGAAGTGGGAGAGATTACTCCAGTTTCAACTGATAACAACAAGATAACTCATATCATATTTTTCGATGACATATTAATATTTTCCCAAGCAAATACAGCAGCGACAGAAGCAATAAAAGAAGATTTAAATGTCGGTTTGATAGTTCAAGGCTACAATTGAACTGCGAAAAATCTCATGTCTTTTTTGGAGGAGTGTCAAATAAGGATGAAATAGCTAACATATTAAACATTAATCAAGGAGTATTGTCGATGAAGTTTTTAGGGATTCCACTCACAAGTGTCAACTTAATAGAGAAAGACTATGGGATTTTGCTGGATAAGGTAAAACAGAGATTTGCAGGATGGGAAATAAGATTACTAAGCATTGTTGGACGTATTGAATTGTTAAAATCAACCATGTACCTTATTATAGGGTTTTGGATGCAATGTTTTAAATTACCAAAGGACACTTAAAATAAAATAAAATAAAGGATATTTGCTTAAACTTCTTTGTGGAAGGGTGGTATGGGATTGCGAAAAATTGAAGATATAAACAGTGCAATGGGTATAAAATTGGTCTGGAGAGTGGTTAGTAAAGAGGGAATTTGGAAAAAAATGGATGCATGAGAAGTACATCAAAAATATATCGTTTTGGAAATAGAAATAAAAAATGACCAGTCTGGTGTATGGAAGTTTGTGTTAGGGTGCGTTAGTTAGCAGAACAATATATGAGGAACCGTATAGTTAATGGGATGACAACATCGCTATGGTTTGAACCGTGGCTACAGGTGGAAGGATAATAAACAAATTGGATAGTAACCAGATCTACCTTATTAGAATTCAAACAAACTTGATTGGGGACATAATGGAAAATCTACAATGGAGACATAGTAGATAAAGTTTTTTAGGTTAGTTGCAATACGAAATTGAAGCTGAACAGATTTATAATGATCGACATGAAGACTACTGGATATGGACTTGCATGACAAATAGAAAGTATATGTTAAAAATGTGTGGGATTAATCAGAATAGTCTCAGACAACAAAACATGGGCAAGTTTGGTATGGCATAAAATCCATACAACCAAAATGGCGATATGCTTGTACAGAACAATAAATAACTCCATACCAACAAACTAAAAACTCATCCAACATCATATCAATGTTAGCCCAGATTGTGTGTTATGTTCTGAACAAGATGAAAAACTTAGCACTTGCTTTTTAAATGTAAATTCTCAGCCTATACATGGAAATGGTGCCGTATCAAACTCAAGTGGCCTACTACTCATACAGAACAATTGGTGCTAAATAATGAAATCGAACATATCCAAAACAGATTCAATGCGAATAGTAAAAGTTCTGACATAGCTAAGCTTGTTCTATCAGTAGTAGTGTGGTGTATTTGGAGAGAAATGAATAATAGAGTGTTCAATCATGTTCACAACACAGAGCAAATGATATGCAAGCAAGTACAAGAATTTATCAACAGCTGATCATCCAAATCGAAACATAATCAGAATAGAAATAACATCACAGACTTGGAGATTTGTAATGAGTGGGTTATGTGATATTTACTAGATGTTATGGATGCTTGCGCATGAACTAATCACCTACCAGATCCGACTCAAAGCATGCTGAACGTATGGACTTTCCCTATTTAAGTTTACATTTATTATTACATAAATATTATTATAGGAAAAAATCCTCTAGAGTGCCATCTCTGGTTTTGAGATCTATAGCACTAAAAAGCACAATATAACAAGTCAATCAAGGGTACAAATTTAGATTTAATCAAGAAGAAGGTTCAAGATGTATCTTTTGAAGTGTAGATGACCAGATCTGGAAAGCAATCATAGATTTGAACAAATTTGACTCAATCTAAGAGCAGGATTACGTAGCATATATCTAAAGTTAGACGTGAGTTGACTAAGTTGGCATGAATTAATCTTAAAGAATAATGAAGTATTAGCTCCGCCATGGATTTTGTATAAGGAGAGAGAGATTGTGTTTATGGGCTCACAATACTATGTCAATAGCCATCGGTTCCATGATCAGCTGAATATCGGCTACCAAAAGCAGATATTTACATAGCCTTACCAATGACTGATTTTGCAAATATATAGGATTTAATGCAGTTAAATTAAGAGCCTACCCAGCATTTGATTGGTTAAGTAGCCTTAAGGAATTATTTTGACTTGCTAAAAGATGTCGAAAATTCAATGATCACCTAAAATATGGGCATTCACGAGCAGATATGTAAGTAGCTTAATGGACAAAGGATTTTGCAAATACAACGCTGAATCATATACTAAGACATTATTGCATTCAATTCTATTATTAAGAATAAGTAGAACTTTAAGCCAACTATGACATAAATAACAATATAACACCCGTTGTACAGCAATTCAACTTCATTATAAGTAAATCATAAGATATAAAACTGCAGAAGTGGGTATGCAACACAATAATCAAATCATCCTCACAAAAATCACAAAAACAAGCAAACCACGGGAAATAAAATACTGACCTGACTTGATAAACTTTCCAATTCCGAGAGAATAGAGATGTCCACTTGGAACCTGATGCTATGATATCAGAGGCCACAGGAAGCTCCTGGGAATTCTGGGTGGGAATTTTTGGTTGGATATTACCACAAACATTTCGCATGCATTCGTTATTCACACGGGAACAATAACTGGAAGTATTTCCAAGCTGTGATTCAAGCACTTCAGCCCCATCGCCTATAATACCAACACTTTCATTACCAATAGCACCTATACCAAGGTCCATTCTACCTATTTGAAACCAAAGACAAGTGTCTATAGTGGCAGCAGCCCATAGGGGACGATCCCCGTGGTCGTGAGTTGTCAATACCTGAGATCAGCTTAGGATATGCAATAGAGTTCGCTATTTCCATATCAGTACCCAAAGCTTGCAGCGGCCAGAAGGCCAAGAACGTGCCGATAAGCCTGGAATGGAACCTGCATTCGAATAGCATTCATGTTTGGACCAAATTCTCATAGACGAGAAGAAAGAAGACCAAATGGCGAGGAGGCAAAGGCTCGTCGACCAGAGGTAGCAGTGGATGTTGCGTTGAAGGGCCTATTAGATCTGGTCAACGATGGGTGCTCACGAGGCTGCGACATGAGAGATAGGTAACGGGGGAGAGGCATAAAGGGGCGGAAGGGGAGGAAGTGGATGCGAAGGGGAGGAAGCAAAAGCAAAAAGGAAATAGATAGAAACTAACCAGCAACCATCAGTTACCATTCAATCATTGCTGCCAAATTGCATTTGGTCTTTTATATTTAGGGTTGGAGGACGTTGACAGACTTAAGGCAAGCTAGGATCTGTAGCAAGCGACGGATAGGAGGAGTTAATGGCAGGGCGGTAGAAAGGGAGGAGATTTTATGCGAGAATTTGAGAAAATAAGAGAAAGAGGGAAGAGAAAAATAATTAAAAGAAGTGGCGGCCACGAAAATAATTTGGGGATCCCGCTTAAAATTAAAATGAATAATAACACCACAGAAAAATGCGTTATCAATTGGTGTTATAAAAAACAACTTTTCTTGTAGTGTCCACTTCTCCAAAATATTTCTCCATCATAGCGAAGCTCTGCTAAAAATATATACAAAATATACCACCTTAGTTCAAGTTCAAAGTAGTGATCTACATCCACTTCTACATCTTGGCTGTGCTTATTTAGGGCCACCATCACCTCGTCGAGCACCTCCACCTATTCACTTATATGCAGTGGCTATCCCTATGGAGACCGAGCTCCTTGGGCTTTGAATCGGAAAAGAAAAAGCGTCAAAAGTTAGGAAACTGATCTCTATATACGTGAGAACAACTCCGTACCTTTTACTAATAATTTCTATGATGATATGATATGTTTATATGCTTGTTATGCTGCTTGATCATCATGTTTTGGATGTTGATTATATGCTTGCTTGATATGAAAATGATTCATGGTAAAATACACGTCGAATTTACACAAAGTAGTCACTTCCCTTTTGTAAATTATAATGGTATATATAGCATTGTTAACCTCTTTAAAAATGGGTAAAAATTGTTTAAAGTGGTTTATATGAGTTTTATAAGCATTAAAATGCATTTCGACAAAGTTTGAAAAAGATTGGAAAATGGAGTCAAAATAAACGCGTCGCGTAACGGTAGTTCGTGATTTCATGCCATAAAAGTTAAATCCATTTATAGAATAGAATATGAGTTAGATTCTTTGGAATAAAAATTTTCCGAACTTTTAAAAAACTAGTTTACAAATGAAAAATAAAAATCGAGTTTTCATTTAATAAAGTTTGAGATATGTCCAAATCAAGTTTTCAAAATAGTCGTGTTTTGGTAGTTTGTAAACCATGGATTCCAACCTTTTAAACTTTGATATTTTTAAATCTTTGAAACTATGAAATAAATTCCATACATATGTTAAAATGTTTTAAAAGGGATTTGAGTTATAAAAATGGACATAAATATTTAATGAAATAAGTGTTTTGATGTACAAAGCTTTAATATCACTATTCATCAGCAATTTAACAACTAAATTTGGAAATTTTTGAATAAATTATTTAAAATTGGATTTCTATTCTCGAATCTTTTGGAAATATTTTCTAAATAACCATGGAAGTATTTTAAAGGTTTAGAGTCGATCAAATAACTTGACCATTGGGTAACAGAGAGATAGTCTCTAGGATGGAGTTTGGAAACCACTTACCTGCTCCCCCTAGCTATCCGGACTGGTCCGACGGAGGGGATAGTTAATTTGATTTATTTGGATCGTATTTTCTTAAGATAAAAGAAAAGAGATTTGGAATTTTCCACAAAGTTAAAAAAGATTTCAAATCAATTTTTTTTGGTAAAGAGAATGTTCTAGTTGAACTCTATATTAAATTCCAAAAAGGCGACTGTAACATCCTGCTTCCGGCGGCTCAAAACTAACTGCTACGGATGCTGCAGTCATCCATAGGTGTTATTTCTGAGTGATCGAAATCAGAATCGTGAAACTATTGGCAACACAGAAACACAATAATATGAAAAATTTTAAACTTCAACAAAACATAATTTCTGATTTCTTATGAATTATAATTTAAGATTTTATTACATAATCCCAAACGTTAACCATGTTCAGATCACATATACATGTAAAAAATACGATAAGAGTGACATATGAAGATGTCCCCTTATGATGATCAGAGAACTAATAAATATGAACTTTGTAGTTCTTAGCACATCACAGCGGAAAACACAAAATAGCTCCTATATAGCTAACACTGCCTCCTGCACGTCTCTAGAAACTCATTCGTCCAAAAGCCTGAAAGTCTCCTACTCTCAGACTTATCAAAATAATTTTGAGTACCCGAGAGTTAGTAGAGAAACATAAACTTCGAGTTAGATAATAAGTTTGGTATGAATAATCCTCTGTCATCTCTTACATAAATAGATATATAGTGAGACCACGCCAATTAGAGGAACAGGTTTTCCCCTCACTAGTATCCAAAACAAAACATGCAAATCATTTACCATGCTCCTGCACCCAAAATGATTAGACTTAACATAATATGAAATAATGCCATAAATCATATATATATATATATATATATATATTGGATATCCCATCCACCCATTCATTAGATATCCTATTTAAAAGCAATTTATTAGATTCTCCATCTAAATTCTTTAGAATGACTATCCATCAAAACTTAAATAGGACCATCCGTCCCAAATTCATCAAAATAAATGCAGATTATCCATCATACTTTGTTTTATAAAAGTTGGTGTGGGCTATCCACCGCACACTCCATAGTTTTCCTAGGATGACTATGAACCCTTGGGTGCCAAATCCCGAGGCTAACCACCTCTGGCAAAACATTCTTTACTTTAGAATTTTGATGTGGGCTATCCACCGCACATTCCATGGTTTTCCTAGGTTAACCAAGAACCCAGCATTTGGCCAATTAAAACATCATGATCCCCATGATTATTTATAAAAATTCATGATCCCCATGATTAGTTATTTTCCTCCAGGTATACCATTTGTTTAACCTATCCCCATTGGTAGCCCCAATTAGGTTAAATTAAATAAAAATACATTGATAGCCCCAATGTTCATTTTCGAAAGCATATTTCTATTTGTAATCCCAAACAATGTATCGAAAACATTAAACCCACCCCGGTGTCCCCAAGGTTTTATAACATTCAGTTTAAATAAGGATCCCCCTTACATATTCAAACAAAGATAAGTGTTTTATGCTATAACCCTTCGAAGTAGCCCCTTCGAATTAGCAAAACTTTACTCAAGAAAAATGGCTAAAAATAGCCCTTTACAACCGTTCGAATGAAGTCCCATTCGAAAGAAAATAACACTCCGAAGTTAGCCCCTTCGAAAGCCTTCCTTTTGAAAGCATCACAAAATCATACCTTTCGACCTTGTCGGAAGGTCCTACCTTTCGACATAGACGAAAGGTTTCCTTTCGACCTAGTCGAAAGGTTCCACCTTTCGACTTTGTCCAAAGCTTGGGGTATCCCCCCTTATAAAACCTTTTATAAACTTTTCGAAAGCAATGAAACTTAAAACCTTTCGAAACCATTGAAGGTAACCCCTTCGAAAGCATTAAAGCATCCTAAGATGGCACCTTCTAAAACCTTCCACCTTTTTAAAACATCCCTTCCCTTCGACTTAGTCGGAAGGGTGAGGGCTCACCTTTCGACTTTGTCGAAAGGTATATGCTGGCGGCTTAACCCTTCCTTCAAATATCCCATTCGAAGGCATATAAAACATAAAGCGGAACGAAGTCAGAAGCTTCCCTTCGACTTCGTTCCTTTCGAAGTTCTGAATTGAAAGCATACATCTTCTTCGAAAGCATGGCTTTCGAAGGCATTAAAAACTTAACTTTTAAAATAATGGGAAGGTTCAGAAGTAACCCCTTCCTTTTCCTCTCCTACCTTTTGACTTAGTCAAAAGTTTCTAAAACATATTTTTGGAAAACATTTAAAAAAATTATCTTGAAGGTTTAAACTTTCGAAGATCCCCTTCGAAACTCCCTCTTGAGTATAAAATTTTTGGTCTTTTATAAAATGATAGAGTCGAAGGATCCTCCTTCAACTTATTCAAAAGCAATTATGTTTCTATTCAAAAGCAAAGGAAGTGGCCTCCTCATCCCTTCGCCCCTCTTCCCTTCGACACCATGCCTACCTTTCGACTTAAGTGGTGGGTAATTATTTACCTTCCATCTTAGATGAAAGGTACCTTTCGACTTCGTCGAAAGGGTAAAAGCGGGCTTGTTGGAGTCGAAGGCAGAACTGGGCCTACTGAAGTGATGTTTTATCTTGCTTGTCTAATTTTGATTGGCTGAGGAGCCTTCTCCTGTACTTCCAAATAGTAAAAAATATACAAAAGTTAGTCTTTTTCTTAAAACACTATTCTTCTTCCCCAATTAAAATTTCGAATTGCAGCCTTCCCTTCGAATTGACTAACTCAAAAGCAATTTTGCAATTTAGCCCTTAGGCTTAAATAATTTAACTACCTTAGTAAATCACTAAGGAAAATCCTCAAAAATCATAAAAAATCTGATAAATCATATACTTTAACATATTAAAATTTCAAAGCATATGAAGATCAAAACAACTCAGAATTTAACCAAAACTGAATAACAACATGTTAATTAGCCCATTAACATTTAAAACACCTATGTCTTATCTAGACAACATTAAAAGAAATGTAAAAACCAAAAATTCTAAGAATGTGCAGAAGCGTAAAATTAGTAAACTGACAATAGTAGTATAAGTGTGCAATTATTTCTAGGTTCGTATTACAAAAAATACATTTTTTTTATCAGTATGCACTTCTTCTTTTTTAAAATTTCAATGGTATTGAGTTTCCCTGTAATATTAGCTACTTATGCAACTTGGATTTATGGGGTGCATTCGCTTTTTATATAATTTTAAAAATGTCAGATTTAATTCCAAAGAAATTTAGAAATCTATCAAATGGGTTTGATGTAAAGTTATTGTCCTGTCCCAACACTAAATTTTGACGTTAGTATTATTATTATCTATGCTATGAAGTTCTAATTTAGCATATGGAAGAGAAAACTGGTAAAGACTGGTTTCTTATAGTGTACAGTTAAAGCTGAACTCCTAAGGAAAGTCTAAATTAGGTCTCTAGACTTCCGAAATTAGTACATATTTAAAATTATAGATATCGTAGAGTTCTGTAAGTTCTACTTTAATATGATAGTAGAGATCCAACAATTATGCTAGAAGGATGTGTTATTCCTTAAATGAACTATGTTACCAATACCCAGTTTAAAAATATCCAAGATTTTTAAAACTGATTTCCAAAACTTAGACAAATTATTTTGGTTGCTAGAAGTTAATTGGTGTAAGTTATGAGAGTCTTCGTAAAATTGATTAGAAATAAGTCCTTTCTAAATTAAGTTATCATTATTACTAGTAAACTTCCATAATCATTTCCCTAATAAATAAACGTTAAGGTGATGAAGATTAAATGTCCATAACCCTCCCTCATCTTTTGGTTTACAAACCGAATCCCAATTGACGAGACACTTTAACCTACTATAGGGATTATCCCCGGCCCACTAAAATGACATCCAACAAATGGGTAGTCCTGATAAAATAGTGTTGATTAGAACCCTAGCCACTCTAGATCAAAATTTACCATTCCACCTACATAGACATTTGATAATTTTATCAATGATAGTTAACCAATAATCATGTCTAAGTTTGATTGGTCTTATTAGAAACCCTAAATAATCAATGGGGAAGTTAATAGTATTACAGTTTTACATGGTGGCAACCTGACTCTCTTAGAACAAAAACAAAACTTTTATCAAAATTAATTTTCAGACCGGATAGTAACTTAAAGCTATAAAAAATAAATTTGAGAGCTATAATATGATAAAGCAAAGGCAAAGAAAATAGTATGGTGTCGTCTGCATACTAGAGGACAAAGAGATCAGAACTCGTCATCTCATTTCCAATCCGACCTAAAATCCCATTACAAGTATCAAGTTTAATAATCCTTGTAATGATGTCCGCTGCTAAGTTAACAAAAGTGGTGACAGAGGGCCACCTTGCCTAAGACCCTGTTTTGGTTAGATTTTATAACCTAAGATACCGTTTACCATGATACTAGAATTGCTTATTTTAAGAAGAGTCATAATCCAGCCTACCCATTTTTTGATAAATAGTCAGTAACGAGTCATTAAGGAAAGTCCAATCCAACATATCAAAAGCTTTGGCCAAGTCAAGTTTCAAGAGCACACAAATGACTTTATTTTTACAACAATAATTGATGAACTCTTGAACTACTACAACCCATATAGTAAGGTGTCTATAAAAGTAGCGTCAAAGGTTGGGTTTGGGTAATCAAGTACTCTGTCATACCTGGCTACTGACCTGACTCAAAAGGATGAGTTAAACCCGAAGGTTATCCCTAATAGAAAATGCCTAATTTGAATCAGGTCTTTGGCTAATTTCAAAATTATTTTAAAACTAAATAAAAATTTTAAATTTAAAAGTTAAATTGAAAATGAAAATATATTATAAATGTTATAATATAGATTTTCAAATTGTTTTGAAAATTAACATAAAAGTTTTAAATTAAAAGTTAAATTTAAAATAAAATATATATTATAAAAGTTATAATATAATTTTTCAAAATGTTTAAAAATGTTATAAAATTAATTTTGAAAATATTGTTTATTAATAAAATAAGTGAATTGATTAAATAAGGTAATTAATTAAATATACATACATGTATAATATATATAATGATATATGTTATGTTGTCTTGAATTGTTTAAGAGAATATGAGTATACATGAGTGTAAAAGAATTTTCAAAATTAACAAAATTTAATTAAATTTGTTTAACTAATTAATTAAAAGTTGATTAATAAATTAAATTCATATATAAGATATATATGTGTTACTATAAAGATTATAGAGTATATATTTAATATGATATATTATAAGTAAATAATATAATAATTAATTGAAGTGTTAACTAATTAAATTAATTAAATAAGGTTTAATTAATATAATGTTATGCATAAAATATTATATAAGTTAAATAAAGTATAAATTTATATGATAATAAACTTTATATAATATAAATGTATAAACTAACGGTGGAACATTAAAGAAACCCCAAATGGACTTAAGGAATAAATACATACGTAAAGTACATATATCATAATTTCTGATGTGTTCGATACTTGAATCACGATGGTAATTCATTCATAATAAATACATTATTCCATAAGTCGATATCACTCAATTAAATATATTGAAGATTATGAATCTTTAATATAAGTGTTGTTCACTATCATTTATTTAATAATAAATTACTTACATTCACTCTAGTTGTTAAGCCAACTCAAGCTAGAGATGTTATGTGTAGTATTATTAATATATTGATGTAATGACCCTAATTTTTAGTAACATTATTTAGTAACATTTAATTAGGTAAATTAAATGAAATAATGTAAAATGGTTAAGGGATTGAGATTTGTGATTACTAAGGGTAGTCGTGCCATATATACAAATGAACTAAAGAATTAAAATGAAATAAGATGTTAGGGTAAGTAGACAAGGGCAATATAGGAATAAGGCATATCCTTATATGCTAAACCCTTAACCCCAATCATTCTCATGTTCATTTTCTACATTCACACGATAAAAACATAAGCTAGAGGTCGACCATCTTAAACAAGAGCAAGAGGAAAATAAACTAAAGGAAGAAGTGAATTGACTTAATCCATTCTCAAATCCTTAACCTCAAGGCTAAGGTGAATAATGATTACATCTTATATTTTTCTTGTTTTCAATTTTATGATGAAATCTGAATTCCTTTGCAAAGTTATTTGCCATGTTTTTTATTGTAGAAATGGAGATACATGCTTGTTGATGATTTATGATATTTCACATAGATTTTATGGTATGTTTTAATGTGAAAACCCTATTAAATGACATTTAAATGCCTTACGATTTTAGATTTAGATCAGAAACGATATTTTACATATGGGTCTCAATTTTCATAATTTTCTGATTTAATGTGGATTTTATATTAATTTTCTAGTGAGGAAAATGGTTATTTGGGTTTAAAATAATTTACGGTTAAATTACATATGTTTTGTGTCTGAAATTTATATATGTTAGAAAACATATTAAAAATGATTTATAAGAATTTTTATAGATTTTTCCTAAGTAATTTAATGAATATATAAAATTATTTAAGGTATGGGACTAAAATGTTTTATATATTTATAAAAGGAGAAGGGGTATTTTGTAAATAAATTAAATTATTTATTTATGAAATATTGGCAACACTTTTAGAAAAGAAATTAGCAACCAATTATGTTTTGACAAACAAGGCAGGTTGGTTGAAAAGAATTACTTAAAAAGGTTAAAAATCAGTTTAAATATGCTTTTTACATGTTTCACCACTTTCGACACTTAGCTTCCGACCCAGTACTTATGCCTCCTTCTCAGTCGAAATCAATGCGCCTGGTACCAATACTTGGTACGTAGCGAATTGGACTAAGGCGGAAGGTATGAAGTCGAAGCATGGGGTTCCGAAGGGGTCGAAGCATGTCTTTATTTTTAAAAGAGAATGCGCCTGCTTTGCTTTCGACTTAATTAGCTTTCGACTTGGTTAGCTTTCGACTGGGCTAAATTGTTTTAAAGAAATGGTTGCGCCTTTGTTTTAAGAAATTCCTTTCGCCTGGGTCAAAACCCCTTGCTGTCGCCTTTTTCCTTTCGATGCAGTGCGTTCGAAAGGTCCCTTTATTTTAAAATCCAAGCCGCTTCTCCATTGCTTTCGAAGGGGATGGTTTCGGCACCATCACTTCTTTTACTTAGGAAATAGCTTTCAAAAGTGTTGCTTTCGACCCTTTACTTTTATGACCCTTTTGAGATTTTTATAGTTAAACCTAAAGGTTTCAAATGATATAGTTTTGAATGGTTTCGAAAGGTTTCCATATGTTTTACTTGAACCTAAATGCTTTCGAAAGGTTTGATGGATTTAATGCTTTCGAAAGGTTTTAAAAGAAAGGTTTCGAAGAGGTGGTTCCCCAATGGTTTCGAAAGGTTTAAATGGAAGGTTTCTAATGTTTTCGAAAGGCAATGTTAAGTGTTTAAAGATAGGATGTCTAAGGTTTTAAAGCTTTCGAATGTGATGTTTTTTAATGATTTTGAAAGATTGATTATGAATGGTTTCAAAAGGTATGTTTTGGCCTTTCGGCCTAAAGTTTCACTTGTATCGAAATGGGTACTTTCAATGGGTTTGAAAGGGGTACTTTCAAAGGTTTAAATGTTTTCATCAACAAAGTTTTGTGTAAAGTATATGTATAACATGGCAAGGTGATTTGAGTAAAGCATAGAGTATATTTTCCTTGTTTAAAGAATGATTTGTAGGTTTAAATCAATTTGAAAGAAATGGTTTTCAAGGAAAATTTATAGGTAGTTAACCCTAAGTAAAATGACTCAGATATTAGAATACCAGATGGGACTGGTATAGGGTCACGCCCTATACATTAGCTATTAACCCCTAGCTAATTTAGTCCAAAATTCCAACGTGTAGGGCTTTGTCACAGGTAAGACTAAAATGATGTTACACTCAGAAAGGAATATATATGTACAGAGATAGGTTATTAGTGAGCCTGCAAAACCATTAGGATCAGTTGACCCTGGAGAATTAAGTTAGGGATAGACCGTCCAGAAGAGGAGTATCTAACAAAAGTTAGATTATTTATTTATTTTGTCTAGTAGGACCGAGTCAGCCATAGGTTAGTAGTTAGCTAAACAAAACTATATTGTTTGGATAGATAGTCCATTTGTTACCTGATTTATATGCTTTCATGATATTGATATTATTATTTTAATCAGTTTTGGTTGCAGGATTATGATTTGCAAAAGATATTATTCAACTGAAGTCAAGTCAAAGTCAAAGTCTAGTGCATTTTAAGTCTTTGACTTGACTTCAAGGCCAAACACAAAGACTTTGACTAACCTCATATAACTGAGAAGACTAATCCTCTCTTGAATAGTGTTTCACTTCCAATGCTTCCACTTGACCCAACTATAGTCGTTCGATGGATGCTATACCATGATTTAACTATAATCAAAGCAAAATTTTCATATTGAAACTCAACAGTATTCTCAGTTGAGGGAATTGTGTAATATTATCACATTGATATTTTTAATTTAACCTTAGTTATATCAATCAATAGAAAACTATCAAATAATTCATTCCATAGTTATTTAATAACTGTCAGTACGTAACCCCTTATGCCTCCAACAGCTATGAACAATATATTGCCCAACAGTTGAAGAGCATTACGTACTCTAGTATCAATGGATGTATCGATATCCAGTCTCGATAAATCTTGACCATGAATATTTAAAATGATATGTTTATTTTATTGTGATAAATCACTCGTGGTTACAACAAATTGTAACTACTATTACGAATCGTACCATTTATGGTTTTCTGTTAAATATACTTTTAATTAAATTAATTAATTAGTAAATAACTTATATAATAGAAAGAAAACAATATTTATTTCGAACAAGATTGGTTATCGAGTTAGATATATGTAACAATTACATAATTGTCCCTATGACATACCCCTAACTCTATCAATCTTCCACTTTGACTTGACTTTGACTAGAGTAGGTAATGAGAAGACTTTGACTTGACTTTGACTTGACTTTGACTTTAGTTTATTTGATCGGGCCAAAGTCTAGTATCCCTGACTCTATCAATCTGCCATTTTATTTGATTGTCCCTATGACATACCTCTAACTCTATCAATCTACCATTTTATTTGATCGGGCCAAAGTCTAGTATCAATGAGAAGACTTTGACTTGACTTTGACTTCAGTTTAATTAGTCAAAGACTTTGACTTAACACCAATATCGATGTACATTTAAATTAGATTTAAATGTATTTTATTTGGTCGGGCTTGAAGTAATTGGGAGGCTCATAAAGGGACCTGATTTGTTCAGCCATGGATGTATGAGGAGGGGTTGGATTTAATTCAAAAAAGGGTTTTGAATTTGTAGCGATATTTATGGAACCGGGTGCACATTTTGCTCCTCTCTTTCTCTATTATTTAAACACCCTTAACACCTCATTTGTTGCTCCCTTTGAAGCCTCCACTATACCCATATCTGATAGAAAATGGCAGCATTTTCCTCCATTGATTCAAGCATTAAAAATACAAAAACAAGTAAAATTAGGACAATATTGCATAGTGCTTTAAGTCTGATAGCTCTCTCTTGAAGGATTTGAATTCATATTCAAATGGAGTCGATCGATTCAGCATTCAATGAGTACTAATTAGGCTATAGTCAAGGTAACTTATTTATTTACAGTTATACATATCTATTTGATAATTATCTTGAATCATATGTGCCTAGATTAGATCTTAATATCACGAATCCTTATATATGTGTGACGTCAACACTGTAGGTGAATATGTATATATGTATTATAAAAAAAATATTACATATATGTGCATATATAACTCTTGGCCAGCAAATAAAATAAAAAAATTTGAAATTAAATATTAATTTTAAATGGGATTTTCAAACAAAATTTGATTTTTAACGTAGAAATGTATATATAAATTACATGTAAAATGTTGTTAAATCATATACATGTAATAATTTTTGAAAACTAATATATATATATATATATATATATATTATTAAAAACCTTAAATATACACACGTATACACACACGTATATTTTAAAATACAAGATGTTACTTTAATACAATATATATATATTGTGTGTGTGTGTGTGTGTTAATGTACATTAAATATACAGATGATTATGAAATTTATTCAAAATATTAAACATTTTCGTACAAAAGATTTATTTAAAAACAATTTTTAAAACCGTAAAGGATTTTAAAAACCTTTGGATCTTGTCAAACGTATTATAGGCCAAAAATATGTGTGGATATATATATATATATGTATGTATGTATGTATATAATTTTATCCATTTATATTTAAATATATAATGATAAATTGTATTTGAAATTTAAATATTAATTTATATATATATCTGGAAAAAAAATTAATTCTGTATATTTACATTTATTTATTTTATTTTTTCAAAATATTATTTTTGATTTAAATTTGAAAATATTTTAAAGTCTAGATCTTGATCTGAAATTTGAATTTAAATTTAAAATTGTAATTATTAATATTTGCATTTTCAAATATAATTATTTGGTATAATTATAAATATGTGTGTGTGCGCGCCTGTACACACACGCTCACTCTTATAAATATATTTTATGTCACATTGAAATATATATATTAGATGGCACATAGGTATACATTAGGGCTAACATGCAATATTGCGGTATAAATCCTAACATTTATACACGGGTATATAAACCATGTATACTGTATATGCTACACGTGCACGTACACACACATGTGTATATGATATGCATGTTCATATTATATAATATAAATATAATATCAAAATAAAACTTTATTTACAAATTAAATAAATTATTAATTTAATTAAAATAAATTTAGATTAGACGTAAATAAATTTAGATTAGATCTAAATAAATTTAGACTTCATAGGTCCAAAAGATCCAAAATGAATAAAATTTTCGAAATTTACCTATCTACCCCGCTGCATGCTGGCCCAGGTCCAACAGATTTCCCATAGATTATTCAAGGATACTTCTCGAAATATGAAAGACTTCATAACTTCATTTGGAAATCCTTTGATGTACCTAATATGTTTTTAAAAAACAAAATTTGGAAAGTAAAGAAATCCTCTTGAAACCTTTTTGAAAATAGCTTTTATCGGAATTAATTGACCTTACCGCAAGGTGGAAATTTCTCATAATCTTTAGGGAATACTCTTTATGCTTGCTTGTTCTGAGTTTGTATGTTCATTGAATCAGGAGTTCTGTGACGACCGCCCATAACCCCTGCACTGAACCTAGAGAAAGTGCGCTGTAAAGTGTGCCAGGCAGCCTGGACGATTGTCAAGGTAAATTAAAACAACAGAATCTATCGTATTACTCACAGCGCATGGACAAAATACAATAGAACATATATATAGTGAAGCTTCACAGAATAGAATCTCATCAATAAAACTTCATAATAGTTGAATACAAACATCTGAATAGTCAATACAACAAGCCTCACTACATATCACTCAGAGAATACAAAGCAGCGGAACATCCAGTACATATAGTAAGAAGTAATATGCAATACTCCAGCTCGTCTTCGTCATCAGCATCGTGGAAGGCAAGAGCAGCACCTGTCACCTGCTACCTAGTCTGCCCGTCCCAAAATGGACGAACAACCCAAGGCAATAAGAATTAAAAACATAAAGCCATGAGTCAGACAACAGTCTTAGTGAGCGGTAAACTAACTAACAACATACCAAAAGAGCATAAAGGAAAAGGAATAGGAATACAACCCTCCCACTCCAACCTCTTTCTACAGTGATAGCCCCAGACACACACTAAGCAGAAGCAAACATAGCAGAGCATACAATGTAAAGTAAAGAAATTGTCACTCGAGTCAAGGGCGATGTTTTCCAAGCACAAACCCCCAAGGCCTAAACCAAGATCAGATAAGCACCCAGAAAACACTGCTCTTGAGACCGAATGACGATACAACCAAACATCCATGACTCTGGCTATCACTGTTATCATTGCTTCGATATCACCGTTAATTGAATGACCGGCACATTCTTTCAGCCGTCCGTTAAGGGCTAATGGAAACCCCGGTTCTAGACATAACTCCCGCACGTCATCGTGACCCGTGCCTAGGACTATCGAATCTGCCCAGAGTACTTGACTACCCAATCAGTAGCCTTCAGGGACTATCGAATCTGCCCAACGTACTCTTGCTTTGAGCATGCTAGAACCTTCAACAACGATGAGATCTCAGCCTTCTAGTCGTCCTCCTCGACAACTATTTCCATACTAGCTCAAGCGCCTCTCGAGCATCCATTATCCTCAACCCGCTTGGAATGATCCCGTCTGGATTAGACCAAGACTATCTCATATCATACTTCGCTTCATCACATCCTCGCAAAGTCTCATCTCAACATCATCATCAAATCTATGCATAAGAGCTTCACCATCCGCTACAAATGCCACAAGCAGCTTTTTCCATTCAAGGGCCTTTCCCTTAGCTTTTGAATCATCCTCGATCTAAATCAAATCATCAATCATCTAATTCATAGCAATCAACCAAATCAAACATTAATCCAAGCAATCAAGCATTCAAATATGATCTAAGTAGACAATTATCACAATAATGGCAATTTCGTAATTAAAGAGTTGAAAGTCTAATAAGCATGAAAACATGAACAATATCTCTATAATCTCGATGAATGAACTTGCATAGGTTAACATGTAGTAAAGTGGTTATCAAATCATCATGAACAATGGATCTATATGGATCTACACTTAGGATGAAGAAAATGTATGGAAATCACTATTTTAACACCAAATCGGGCCAACAATCCGATATACTCCTTTGGATCCATGTGAGAGATAATCACCACTCACCAAATCACCAAAACAACCTCAAATCAACACGCTTCAGATCTGGATAGCGAAGGATCAAACTTGATCTATCACGAATCCGCTTCAAACGAAGAAATCTCTCTTTGATGGATGAAGATCTTCAATCTAAGCTCTTGAATCTTCAATTTGATCTTCAACTTGGATGGATGGAATCACTATATTAGAGTGGAGAAAAGAAGTGAAGAAGTGTAGAAGTCGAGCTCTCAAAATGGCAGCACTTCGTCGCTTCGAAATCCGGATCCCAAAAATGGAGCAAAGCCCTCTTATTTATAGCTGAAATTCACCTTAGGTCGCTAGCTCGGAATTAGGTCGTCCATGACTTACGACCTAAAACCCCACGACCTAAAACTCTCGACCTATCCAGACCTTACGACCTACGACCTAGCGCAAGCGCGCGACTCACAGATCCAACGACTTAACACAATGCGCGACTTAACTATGTGCGACTTACGACCTAACAAAAATGCAGCCTAGCGACCTAACTCAGACCACCTCTTCGCGACCTAACGCACATTCGACTCAACAACTCCTAGGTCGCTCACGACCTAACACCCAGCGACCTATCAACTTAAGCCTTCACGCGACCTAAAACATCACGACCTAAGACTTAACTAATAATACGACCCAACACACACGCGACCTAACACTTAGCCAGGATACGACCTAACTCCTTAGGTCGTCTAACGACCTAACCATGCTAACTCACTCACCACTAGGTCGCTAACTACTGTAGGTTACTAACCCTTAGGTCGCTAACTCCTATAGGTCGCTCACTTCTATAGGTCGCTGCCTGACCTTAAGTCGTCTAACGACCTAACTTCCTTAGGTCGCTAACCTGTCTATCTCCTAAGCCGCTAGCTTCTATAAGTCGTCAACTTTTAGGTCGCTCGACCGACCTAAACTACCCTATGACCTAACCACCTCACGACCTAACCCCAACATCCTTAGGTCGCACACGACTTAAACCACTATACGACCTTACTGCTAGGTCGTTCACTCTCTTAAGTCGTCTAAATCCTATAGGTCGGTCAGTACCTTAGATAGTCTATTTCTTAGGTCGTACACTTCCTAAGTTGGTCACTCGACCTAAGCCATCCCATTACGACCTAATTCCCCCAAGAGTTAACTCTTAGGTCGCCACTCACCAATCCCTTAGGTCGTTGCCGACCTAACCCTTAACATACGACCTAGGAATTAAACTCTAAACGACTTATCAACAGTGTGACCAAATGTCAACTGTTTTTACGATGTTTCGATCCGTAAAATACGGGTCGTTACATTCTCTCCCCCTTAGGAATTTCGCCCTCGAAATTCCAAACAAACAGGGCAATCAAAGACTATTCTGTACGCCTACCAACCATAGCAACCAACAAACCATGCATCCAATTCTAGCTTAGCATATAGAATTCTAACACTAGAACAAGTTACAATATCGTGAGATGATACGACACTTTAGGGCCATACCTTGAAGAGTTCAGGATGAGCTACCTTCATCCTCTCTTCCACCTCCCACGTACAGTCGTTATCATCATCACTCCATTGTATCTTGAGCAACTTAACTACCTTCCTCCGGAGCTGTTTCGTGTCGGTTTCCACAACACGAAGCGGCTTACGAGGTCTTCTATCGACTCGATCAACTTCGAAATCTTCACAGCTATCAACAGAAACCACTGTATTCGAGTCGTGCACATACTTCCGTAGATATGATACATGAAAAACATTGTGCACACTCGACATCTTTTTTGGTAACTCCAATCTGTAGGCGAGCTTTCCAATTCGCTCGATGATCGGGAATGGTCCAACAAATCTCGGAGTTAACTTTCCTTTCTTCCCGAATCGAATAACATTCTTCAGTGGAGAAATCTTCACAAAAACCATATCACCTACGTCGAACTCCAAATCCTTACGACGCTTATCTGCATAACTTTTCTGACGGTCTTGGGCTGCCTTCATTCGTTGCCGAATGATCTCTATGCAATCCGAAGTCTGTCGAATCATCTCTGGCCCAAGCATCAGCTTTTCTCCTGTCTCTAACCAACATGTCGGAGAGTTACACGGTCTTCCATACAATGCCTCATACGGTGCCATACCAATGCTTGACTGGTAACTGTTGTTGTATGAAAATTCCACCAAATGAAGATGATCTTCCCATGATCCTCCGAAATTCAAAACACAAGCTCTGAGGAGATCTTCCAAAAATCGGTTGACTCGCTCGGTCTGACCATCTGTTTGAGGGTGATAAGCTGTACTCAAACACAACTCGGTTCCCAAAACTTCCTGGAAGCTCTTCCAAAATCCACTAGTGAACAGTGGGTCTCGATCGCTCACTATACTCTTCGGAATACCATGGAATCGAACTATCCACTTCACATACAACTCAGCCAACTTTGATGCAGTCCTAGTCGATCGAACAGGAATGAACCTCGCACTCTTGGTCAGACGATCTACAATGACCCAAATCCCTTCATTTCCCGTTCTTGTTCTAGGTAGTCCATCAATAAAATCCATCGATATCTGCTCCCACTTCCATGTAGGAACTTCTAATGGCTGAAGCAATCCACTTGGCTTCTTCTGTTCAGCTTTTACCAACTGGCAGTTCATACACTTGGAAATAAAATTTCCAACATCCTTCTTCATACCTTCCCAGTAGTAGGTTCTCTTCATATCCCGATACATCTTATTTCCACCTGGATGAATTGTCAACTTCGAGTGATGACTTTCCTTCAGAACTTCACTCCTCAATTCATCTATATCGGGAACAACTAGTCGTCCTTTCTTCCGAAGCCAACCCTCTCGATCGACCTCGAATCCTTTATCCTTTTCTGGACCCAATCCAGATTCCAAATCACGGATAATCTTGACAAGCTTATCGTCTCGCTTTTGGCTCTCGCCAATCCTTTCCACTAGAGAAGGTCTTATCGATAAGTTTGCCAACATCTCAGGTTCCAATTCATATCTAGGCCTGAAGTCAAAGCCAGCTAAATACTCGAGATTCTTCCATTCTGAAAACATGGCTCCCAATCCTGCATGTTTTCTGCTTAACGCATCTGCCACTGCGTTACCTTTTTCCGGAGTATAAGCTATACCAAAATCATATGATGCCAAAAACTCTAGCCAAAGTTGCTGCCGAAGATTCAAATCCTTTTGGGAGAAAAGATACTTTAACGACTTATGATCTGTAAACAACTCAAATCAAACTTCCAGTAGATAATGTCTCCACATCTTCAGAGCAAAAACAATCGCCGCTAACTCCAAATCATGAGTCGGGTAATTCCTTTCATGTGGCTTCAGTTGTCGACTAGCATACGCAACAACTTTATCCCTCTGCATCAGCACTGCTCCAAGTCCAGTACCACATGCGTCGGTGTAAACCACCATCTCATCATTCCCACTTGGAATAGTCAAAACAGGAGCACTCATCAATCGCTCTTTCAGGATTCTGAAAGCTTGCTCACACTTAGCTTCCCATCTGAACACTTGGTTCTTCTTCGTCAATCCTGTTAACGGTGCAGCTATCTTGGAGAAGTCTTTAATAAACCGTCGATAATATCCTGCCAATCTAAGAAAACTCCTCACATCCGATGCATTCTTAGGTCTAACCCAATCCTGGATTGCTACCACCTTAGCGGGATCAACCGCTATTCCACTTCCAGAGATAACATGGCCTAAGAACCTCACTTCACTCTTCCAGAAGTGACACTTCGAAAACTTAGCCTTCAGCTGATGTTTCCATAAGATTTCCAAAACAATACGCAAGTGTGTCTTGTGCTCTTCTTCAGTTCTGGAATAAATCAGAATATCATCCACGAACACAAGTACAAACTTGTTCAACTGATCTTTGAACACTCTATTCATAAGATCCACAAAATATGCCAGCGCGTTAGTCAATCCAAACAGCATTACCAGCCACTCAAAGAAACCGGATGGTGTCCTAAAAGCTGTCTTCGGCACACTATCCTTAGCCACTCTCAACTGGTGAAATCCCATTGCCAAATCCATCTGAGAAAACACCTTGGCTTCGTGAAGCTGATCAAACAAGTCATCTATTCTCGGTAATGGATACTTGTTCTTCTTAGTCACCTTATTCAGCTCACGATAATCCATACACAATCTCAACGACCCATCTGCCTTGGTTGCAAACACAACTGGTGCACCCCACTCGGACACACTACGCCGAATGAATCCTTTCTGTAAAAGGTCATCAACTTGCACCCTCAATTCTTGCTGTTCCCTAAGCGCCATTCGCCTAAGAGGCATCACAATAGGTCTGGCTCCTTCAACTAGATCTATACGAAACTCGATCTCTCTATGCGGCGGCAACCCTTTGACTTCGTCAAAGACATCCTCGAATCCATTAGCGATTGGCACCGATGACAGTCCATCCCGTGGAACAACCAGCGAATACATGAAGCTCATGAAGACGCCTTCTTCATGCTTACATCGTATCACAATCTTTCGCCCTTCCACATTCTCGACTGTCACTTCCAGCCTTTCACAATCAACCTTTGCCGCATACTTCCTAAGCCAGTCCATACCAAAAATAATTCCGAACTCCGCAAAGTTCAGAACAAAACAATCACAAACAAAAGAGCAACCATGACTCGACACAATCAGACCACGGCATAACATACACAAAAAAGACGAACCCCCAACTGGATTAGTCACAACCAATGGTCTATCAACAATATCCAGTTCTAAACCTAACCGGCCTACGAGTTCACTACAAACAAACGAATGCGACGCTCCAGTATCAAACAGAACTCTAACTGGAACACCACATAGGAAAAGAGTACCTTGAACCACCACACTCTTTCCTTTCTCTTCAGCGGTAGGAGCTTTCGAAGACGACGGAACAGCTCCCAAAGCATAAGCTTGCACAATCTACTTGTCCCTCCTCGGTTCTGGACAATTCTTCCTGAAATGCCCCGGCTTGTCACAGTTGTGACACTTCATCGGTGCCTTCGGATTCTTACAATCCTTCGAGAAATGGCCCTTCTGCTGACAATTGTAGCAAGTCACCTCGCCTTTCGGCTTCTTCTGGCCATCCTTACCCTTCTGCTGCTGCTGCTTCCTCTTCTTGTTTCCACCCTGCTGGGGTTTAGACTCTTCCCTGGTCACAGCAACAACAGATCCTTCCTTAGGAAACAGACTCTCATGCCTGAGAGCTTTCTCCACAAGCTTCTCAAATAAATCGTCCAAATGATCCACCAGCTGTCTCCCAAGATAACTGTCCAAGCCTGTCACAAACTTCTCATTCTTCTGATAAGCAGATTCTATATATGACCGGGCATATTTGGACAAAGCTTCAAACTCAGAAACATACTCAAGAACTGGTCTTCCACCTTGCTTGAGCTCCACAAACTTCTTGAACAGAACAGACTTCTGAGCTGTAGAAATGAACTTAGCCTCAAATCTGACTTGGAATTGCTCCCAAGTAATCTCTTCCTCCGGAGTATTGATGGTAATAGAGTTCCACCAATCAGAGGCTCTCCCTTGAAGCTGTCTCGATGCCAACTTCCTCTTAGTCGCATCCTCAATTCCCAAATCTCCAAAAATCCTTCTACAAGCATCTATCCACCTCTGGACCTCAATGGTTGATTCTGTTCCCAAGAAAACCTTCCCTCCAAGAGCAGTATAGTCTTTACACAACTTAGCAAAATCCACCGGCCTTGGAGTCTGAACCTGAACTCCAACATCAACTGATGGCCCTGGAGCTGGCATCCTTCTCATGATCGAAGTAATCATAGCTTCGAACATGGTTGCATAATCAGCAGTTCCTTCAGCAGCTCGGCCTTCCCTAGCAGCTGGTCTCCCTCTTTGACTCATTCTCAATATCTATAAAAAGGAATGACCAGAACATCTAGAGAAACAACTGCATAAAGGACTCAAACTCTACTAAGATACTATATTATATATAGTATTCATCCATCAAAATACAATTACGTCTCTCATACGTAGTTACGTCAGCGAGCATTGGGTAAAATCGATTAACCAATGCTCTGATACCAAATGTGACGACCGCCCATAATCCCTGCACTGAACCTAGAGAAAGTGCGCTGTAAAGTGTGCCAGGCAGCCATGGACGATTGTCAAGGTAAATTAAAACAACAGAATCTATCGTATTACTCACAGCGCATGGACAAAATACAATAGAACATATATATAGTGAAGCTTCACAGAATAGAATCTCATCAATAAAACTTCATAATAGTTGAATACAAACATCTGAATAGTCAATACAACAAGCCTCACTACATATCACTCAGAGAATACAAAGCAGCGGAACATCCAGTACATATAGTAAGAAGTAATATGCAATACTCCAGCTCGTCTTCGTCATCAGCATCGTGGAAGGCAAGAGCAGCACCTATCACCTGCTACCTAGTCTGCCCGTCCCAAAATGGACGAACAGCCCAAGGCAATAAGAATTAAAAACATAAAGCCTTGAGTCAGACAACAGTCTTAGTGAGTGGTAAACTAACTAACAACATACCAAAAGAGCATAAAGGAGAAGGAATAGGAATACAACCCTCCCACTCCAACCTCTTTCTACAGTGATAGCCCCAGACACACACTAAGCAGAAGCAAACATAGCAGAGCATACAATGTAAAGTAAAGAAATTGTCACTCGAGTCAAGGGCGATGTTTTCCAAGCACAAACCCCCAAGGCCTAAACCAAGATCAGATAAGCACCCAGAAAACACTGCTCTTGAGACCGAATGACGATACAACCAAACATCCATGACTCTGGCTATCACTGTTATCATTGCTTCGATATCACCGTTAATTGAATGACCGGCACATTCTTTCAGCCGTCCGTTAAGGGCTAATGGAAACCCCGGTTCTAGACATAACTCCCGCACGTCATCGTGACCCGTGCCTAGGACTATCGAATCTGCCCAGAGTACTTGACTACCCAATCAGTAGCCTTCAGGGACTATCGAATCTGCCCAACGTACTCTTGCTTTGAGCATGCTAGAACCTTCAACAACGATGAGATCTCAGCCTTCTAGTCGTCCTCCTCGACAACTATTTCCATACTAGCTCAAGCGCCTCTCGAGCATCCATTATCCTCAACCCGCTTGGAATGATCCCGTCTGGATTAGACCAAGACTATCTCATATCATACTTCGCTTCATCACATCCTCGCAAAGTCTCATCTCAACATCATCATCAAATCTATGCATAAGAGCTTCACCATCCGCTACAAATGCCACAAGCAGCTTTTCCCATTCAAGGGCCTTTCCCTTAGCTTTTGAATCATCCTCGATCTAAATCAAATCATCAATCATCTAATTCATAGCAATCAACCAAATCAAACATTAATCCAAGCAATCAAGCATTCAAATATGATCTAAGTAGACAATTATCACAATAATGGCAATTTCGTAATTAAAGAGTTGAAAGTCTAATAAGCATGAAAACATGAACAATATCTCTATAATCTCGATGAATGAACTTGCATAGGTTAACATGTAGTAAAGTGGTTATCAAATCATCATGAACAATGGATCTATATGGATCTACACTTAGGATGAAGAAAATGTATGGAAATCACTATTTTAACACCAAATCGGGCCAACAATCCGATATACTCCTTTGGATCCGTGTGAGAGATAATCACCACTCACCAAATCACCAAAACAACCTCAAATCAACATGCTTCAGATCTGGACAGCGAAGGATCAAACTTGATCTATCACGAATCCGCTTCAAACGAAGAAATCTCTCTTTGATGGATGAAGATCTTCAATCTAAGCTCTTGAATCTTCAATTTGATCTTCAACTTGGATGGATGGAATCACTAGATTAGAGTGGAGAAAAGAAGTGAAGAAGTGTAGAAGTCGAGCTCTCAAAATGGCAGCACTTCGTCGCTTCGAAATCCGGATCCCAAAAATGGAGCAAAGCCCTCCTATTTATAGCTGAAATTCACCTTAGGTCGCTAGCTCGGAATTAGGTCGTCCACGACTTACGACCTAAAACCCCACGACCTAAAACTCTCGACCTATCCAGACCTTACGACCTACGACCTAGCGCAAGCGCGCGACTCACAGATCCAACGACTTAACACAATGCACGACTTAACTATGCGCGACTTACGACCTAACAAAAATGCAGCCTAGCGACCTAACTCAGACCACCTCTTCGCGACCTAATGCAAATTCGACTCAACAACTCCTAGGTCGCTCACGACCTAACACCCAGCGACCTATCAACTTAAGCCTTCACGCGACCTAAAACATCACGACCTAAGACTTAACTAATAATACGACCCAACACACACACGCGACCTAACACTTAGCCAGGATACGACCTAACTCCTTAGGTCGTCTAACGACCTAACCATGCTAACTCGCTCACCACTAGGTCGCTAACTATTGTAGGTTACTAACCCTTAGGTCGCTAACTCCTATAGGTCGCTCACTTCTATAGGTCGCTGCCTGACCTTAAGTCGTCTAACGACCTAACTTCCTTAGGTCGCTAACCTGTCTATCTCCTAAGCCGCTAGCTTCTATAAGTCGTCAACTTTTAGGTCGCTCGACCGACCTAAACTACCCTACGACCTAACCACCTCACGACCTAACCCCAACATCCTTAGGTCGCACACGACTTAAACCACTATACGACCTAACTGCTAGGTCGTTCACTCTCTTAAGTCGTCTAAATCCTATAGGTCGGTCAGTTCCTTAGATAGTCTATTTCTTAGGTCGTACACTTCCTAAGTCGGTCACTCGACCTAAGCCATCCCATTACGACCTAATTCCCCCAAGAGTTAACTCTTAGGTCGCCACTCACCAATCCCTTAGGTCGTTGCCGACCTAACCCTTAACATACGACCTAGGAATTAAACTCTAAACGACTTATCAACAGTGTGACCAAATGTCAACTGTTTTTACGATGTTTCGATCCGTAAAATACGGGTCGTTACAAGTTCAATCGATCATACTCCTTTAGATGGTTGCTTTCAAAGACCTTGTTTGATCATCAGAGTTTCCATTCACCATCACTCTTTGGATGGGTGCTTTGACAACCCCGACGATGGGACCAAAGGCTTCATTGACCATCAACCTTTGGATGGGTGCCTCAACCTGGCCTTGCGGCAGGGACGAAGGCTTCTCATCATCTTCCTTGGTTAGGTACTTTACCCAGGCCCGACGATAGGACCATGGCTTGATTCACCATCATTCTTTGGATGGGTGCTTTGACTAGGCCTTGTGGTAGGACCAAATACTTCTCATCTATCTCCCTTGGATGGGTACTTTGGCTAGACCCGACGGTGGGACCAAACAATTAATTGACCATGACTATTTGGATAGGTACTTCAGCTAGGCCTTGGGGCAGGATCGAAGGCTACCCGTCCATTTATCATGGATGTGTGCTTTGGCCAGGCCAAGCAGTGGGACTGAAGGCTTAATTCACCATCATTCTTTGGATGGATGCTTCAGCCAGGCCTTGTGGCAGGACCAAAGGCTGTTTATCCATCTTTCTTGGATGGGTGCTTTGGCCAAGCCTTGCAGCGGAACCAAAGGCTTAATTGATCATTATTCTTTGGATGGGTGCTTCAGTCAGGCCTTGCGGCAGGACCGAAGGCTTTTCGTCCATCTCCCTTGGATGGGTGCTTTGTCCAAGATTGGCAGTGTGACCATAGGCTTTATTTGTCCTCTTTTGGATATGAGGTGTGCTTCTATTTAACAAATCTCACTAACCTCGTCGGGCAAAGGGCTAAAGTAAACATATCACATCTCAACCAGTGGACTATTTGTTAGTGAGAACCTTTCAAAATCCTTTCTCTTTTTCGTTCTCAAATTATTGATAATTCATGTTTTTTTATTGCATTACCATTAGGTTTACTTAACCAATTGATGCTTAGAAGTAAAGATACTTTCTGATTTGAACTTTGGAGGTCATTTGCTTTGTTTCTGATACATTCCATTACCTTCTTGAATACTAAACCACTTTCCTTGTAAGATTTTATTAACTGTGATACTTGGAGTTTATGTTGATATTTTGCGGTTTAGAATTTGGTTTTGGATAAACCCAAAGATTTCCTTGTCTGTTCTTAGTTTGATGCATAGCAATCCGCGATTTCTTGGCATTGTAGAACTTTTACTATGCTAGTAGCATCGCTTTAGATACTAACATTGACGGGAAATAGTATGTCCAGTGGCTACTTGTGCTTAGATATTATATGACCAAAAAATTATGAGCACTTCATTTACTTAGTTCCCTGATCGAATTGCCTTTTGGGGGTACTTTTGATTGTCTTGCTTATAGCTTTTTTCGCCTATGAATTTCAAGAATTTTTCTATAGGTAATGTTTCGGTTTCTTCCTATTTGGTGAAATAGTCAATTGCCACTATTTGCAAGTCCGTCATCTATTTTGGGGTTAATAAAGTTCTCATCAAATCGATCATTTATCAGTCGAAAAGGCTAAGTGTTATCGATTGTAACGACCCAGAATTTCGAACACTTCGTATTTAAATATCTAAATTATTCAAATACTCTAATCCAATATTTAATGTGATTAAATAGGATTTTATAACCTTATTAAATACTTTTTAATTAATAATTAATGTTAGAAAAATTATTTTTGAAATATGTTTAAAAAATATACACTTTGGATAAATACTGAAAATGTGACTAGAAAACATTTGTTAAAAATCAACTTTTTATACAATACAAGTTCTGTGAACATATTGCAACTTGAATAGTTATCATGTGTAAACATTTTATAATAATAAAACACATCCTTATATTAACTAAATATTAATTAAACTAAGTTTGAGTTAGTAAAATTAAATGGAAATATTAAAGACAAAAGGACCCTTATATCACTCATTGACTTAAGAAATGCATGCTTGTGTAAGAGCATGGTCTTACATGCTTAACTTCATGGCTAAGGAGGGTTTTATTCACATTATCCACTAAATCCTTAACTCTATAAATACACATGCATACACCACTTCATTTTCACAAATAAACCACTTCTTCACTTCTCTCTTTTCTCCACTTTCAATGGCCTTAGGCCGTGCACTTTGGTATGGAATAAATGGCCTTTGGCCGTGGGTAATAGGAGGGGAAAAGAGGAGTTTAGTGAGCTAGGAGGAGGTGTTGTGGCCTAGGGCCATGAGCATCCATGGTGATGCATGAAGGTGGAGAGGTGCGTGTGCATTAGAGGAGGAAAAGAAGGGTTTTAGTAATGTTAAGTTGAAGTTAAAAATGTTGGAAGAAGTGTGGTTATAATGAATGTTGGTAGGAAGATATTTGGTTGGACTAAAAGTGAGTTAATCTCACTTTGATTACACTAGAAATTGGTTGCAAGTTAACTTGAAATATTGCTTGATATTTGCTTGCTTAGTCTCTTGATAATTGTTGTTAAATCACATGTTAATATGCTTACTCTATATTAATAATAATATACATTAACTACTTAAAGTTAAACCCTTGATTTTATAATTTAAAAAGTATATAAATTGTTAAAGTAGTTGATTACCAAACCATTGAATTATGATAAGTTCATTTGAACATTTAAAATGGATATATTGATGTGTATATATGCTAATACATGTTTAGTAGGATTATGGCTGGAACTTGGAATCATATATGTGTATAAAATAACATGACACCAAACATTGGATTGAATGCAGAATTGTCCATATAGCGATAGTCGCTATAAATGCACTTTGAATCCATTAAACTATAACTTGTGAAAATGTTGATTTAATAACATATCTCAATAACAACTTGTTTGGTTGTTATTTACACTTCTATAAGTGTTTAGAAAAGCAAAGAATATGTTTTGGAAAGTTACTGAAGAAGTAAATCAAAGTAACAAAAGATTGAAGTAAAAAGGTCGCTATAGTGACACTTTTAAAAATAGTCCGTCTTTGAAAATAACGCGCATTTTTGTGGAAAATTCCTTAGGGGTTTCTATAGCAATTAATCAAGTAAATAATATATTATTCTTATTGGGAAAGCTTTCAAGATTAATTCATTTGATAGCTAGTTGAACGAAATGCAAAAATTTATAGTGAAATAGTCGTTATAAGTGTTGCTCGATAAAGTGTCCTGTTTTCGAGAAATTCTCTAAAATAATTAAAAGATATTCTTTGAGATTTTTCTTCATGGTTTCCAAGTACCCAAAGTATACTAACTATTATAAAAAGAATGGATTTAAAATCATTTGTTAAGGTATGAAAACTAGACGCAAAGTTGTAGCAAAAATGTGTTAAAACTTGCAAAAGAACTTTAGACAGTACTTATTGAAATGCTATCTTTCCTATATGAAAATATAAATTGTTTAAAAATGATATTTAAATTATGTATATTTCTTTAATATTTTTAGTGTTGTTTTCTAACTTATAATAGAGTGCTGTAAATTTGGTTTCATGTTTAAATACATTTTTAACAATTAACTATGAATTTCTAAACTAAGCAGCTTTTAAAATTAAAACTTGTTTTCTATTTATTTCAAAATTCTTTATTGTTACATAATATTCTATATAATTAATTATCATATATATTAAGTAGTTTAAAGGTATTTTAACATATTAATAATTACTTTGAAGATATTTCTATATATATAAATTTTAAAAATTAAATTAAGTATTTTATAAATAAAATAAAAGGAGTTTGGATTTTAAGGCTTAAGTTAAAATAAATTATTTTATGGAATCAACTAAAAGTGTATTGCCTTAATTAATAAGTGTGGATATGCTTTGATCTTTAAATAAATGTTTAAAGTTATTAATGGATAAGTAAATGGTTTTGTGTTTGTTATGGCAAATGTTTTGAGCAACACTTGTGTTTAACCCTTAAATATAATTAAACCTTTAAAAGGTGAGTTTTGAAGATCATGATTAAATGGAATGGTTTTGGGTTTGTAGTAAATAATGTTTTAGCAACATTTATTTTTAAACCCTTGAATTATATTTTGGAAGAAATATTATAAATCTTTAACAATGGAATTTTAAATATAATAACAAGTATTGAAATCTTTTATAAAGAGATAGAAAATGTTATATGTTTAATTTATAAAAGAAAAGGAGTTTATTATACAATGTTTTGATAGCAATTGTTTTAATCGTTTTGAATTATATTTCAAGTAAGTAAAACTTACTAAATGATTTGTAAATACACTTATACCATTAGAATACGTATATGAATACTTTTTAAGTATTGAAAAGGGTATAAGTGAAAAAAAATTAAACAATATATACAAGTATATAAAAGAGTTTTATTAATAATAAAATATTAATAAATAAAGAAAATCTTGATTTATGAAAGAGAAGATTTATTAGATAATAAGATGTTTTCCTGATAAGAAGGGTTTTTAATTAATAAAAGACAACTTAATTAAAAAGGGATTAAAAGTCGTTTATGTGACTTGACCATGCCTTGCGTGAAATGATTGTCTATGTATGTTTATTTGCATATAAGATGTAACGACCTGGATTTTTAACCATCTGATATTAGAATAATTAACTAATTTTAAATGTTGAAATATTAATTTTTATAAGTCGAATAAATTAATTTTCTGATATTAAAAATATCAGATTCTATGAATTTGAAGCTATACTATATTTTCAAATGTTAACTGCTGAATATGATAAAAAAAATTGTGTGTATATATATATACTTCACCATTTCAAACTTATGATAAAAATATATACATACATATGCACGCTTCATCATTTCAAACATAAAATCAAGCATAGAATAAATCAAATCAAGCCCACAGTGATCAAATCAGCCCACAAGAAAAATAATCAAGCACACAAAAGTTGAAAAAAATATTAAAAAAAGATGATGAAGCCTAAAGTCCATCAACCACCCAATTGCTTCACTGTTCCCTTCCTTTCTCATATATATATATAGCCATGCTTATTCATTTATATTAAAAAAAAATCTGCCATTAAGATAAGATAAGATCTGGTTGTTCAAGAGCTTAGAGGAGATTAAACACAGCAGTTCATCTATTTTATATCTGTGAGTAGAACACCTCTATTTGTTTACTAGTTATTACATATGTGTATATATAACTATGATATGAATGAATCATTGATAGATGTCAAGTATATATGTGTTGTTATGTGAATATGTATGTGTGTACTAGACATGGTCAGATCCACCAAAACTCTGTATTTCTTCTCTGTTCATTGTTTTTAGTTAAAAACAGTTAAGCATCCACTTCAAAAATCAATATCTCAACATCTATTTAGTTTTAAACCTTGATTCCAAAAAAAATGGTTTGTCTTTAAGTATAGAACATTTTAAAATTGATTTCATTTAATTCCATCAAGTAGGGAAAGAGGAAACCCTATATAATAGTGAGTAGGTCAGTTATGGCCGAAATTCAAATATCATAATTTAATAAATGGATTATATAATTGTAATCGTTGTTGAAAAACATGATTTTTATGAATGGTTTTAGGATTTTCAGTGGCGTGTAGAAGGAGAAATTTTGAGATGATTGGATTTGGGCGAAATGTTAAATTCCGACGATGTAATCGATTTCGTGTCGTGGCGTTTGGTGTGGACGAGGGTTAGGTGATAGCGCAGCCTAGAAAAATGGAGCGATGATTTTTAAATGCTTGTGTGTGCTAGGCGAAGTTGATTTAGGGTTTTAGGTTGTTTTGTTTGGTCTTGTGGTCGAGGGGAATGGCGACGTTGATAGGGGAGAGAAGCACGCACATATGGGGGAAATAGTAGAGAAGGCGATGGCGGAGCTGTGGGTAATTTCTAGTGGTGGACGGTGGCCTGTGGTGGTGTGGCGAGGCGATTAAGTGGGCACGGTTTTGGTTCCAGGTTGGGGTGGGCAGTTCGATTTCGAACCCAAGCTTTTCATCGCGTTTCCAAGCGCGTAGTCGAGGTGGATGGTCGGCGGCGAGTGATGTCGACCAGAGTAAGTATATACGTGCACACATTCATGCACGTCTTCATGCATTCAAATAAAAGAGGGAAGGAAAGATAGCTGGGAGAAGAAAGAGGAGGGGGACTTTGGGCCGAGTTTGAATTGGAATGGGCTGGGTGTTTTAAAAAGCAAATTAAATTAATTATTTTATTTAATAATCTTTAAAATTTTAAAACACTATTTCTTTCTCGTTTCAAATCCAATCGACGCGCGAATTTTTGCATCGAGGTCCTATCGTCAAGTATTTTCATCGGAACTAATATGTCGAGATTTCTGCAATGTAAATTTTTAATGATTATAACAATTGAAGGTGAATAAATAAGTAATTTCTTATTTAATTAATTATATGTTGATTAATCAATTAATTATTAATGGACTGTTAAATTTTATTTAATTAGGAATAAATCATTTATTAAATTTCTTTAATTAGTACGGATTTAAAATATAACTTGACTCAGTCAATTGAAACCAATTCAATTCTGAATTGTAAATGTATTTAATATCAATTATAAATTGTTGATTGAAGTTATTGATCTATGCTTTGATTTTTAGTTCTCTTAGATATTGATTTCAATTATCTTTTGTCTATGCCATTAAGTAGCCAAACAAATTAAAGTAGTTAGAATAAAACGTTGATACGTTTTATTGGAAGTAAATAGACTTGTACTGATCACTATTTCGAGTTTCGGAAAATGTGATGATTACGAGTGAATTAATATCAATGGACAGGTCATGATAAAATAAATATATGGAATGAATTTCCATATGTGAATATTTACACTCTGGTTGTAGAATTGTTTATTTAAAACAAACTTGACCTTTAAAAATTTATCGTTTTGGTTCGATGAGACCGGGATCGGATAATTTTATTATCCGAAAACCACTTCGAACCAATTTAAGCGAGCGATTTGGAAGATTCTAAAGGCAAGATCCAGGATGTAGATTTTAGGGTGCAAGGGGTATTTGTCACTAACCCTTAGGGTGATTCCAATAATGGGTGTAGTGGAAATGGTGCCTTTGGTTTCGTTTAGACCCAGAATGGTCTTTTATGGATGAATGCTATCTGAACATCGCCACTAGAGGGCGATGAGCATTCTAAGTGAAATTGTTCTTGAAAGGTAATCGTAGCCTCAAACCTCACCAACCGGGAATGGCAAAAACAGGGTATGCAATAGGGCTAAGTGGGTTGCTCCCATTAGGGTATGTCATCACCAGATCTAGACTCGATATTTGTCCCATTTTGGTATGCTCCGGTACGATTGCTGATCACAACCGTGGTGGTGATATATTCAATACTACTAGTCAAGTGGTAGGCCGGTTCTATGTGGCAGGGGTACGAGATGTTCTTGTCAGACCCCGAGTGCATTTTATCTGAAGGTGCATTCTTCGGAAGGTAGCTCCTTCCCTTGCCATGTATGGAACCCAATTCTCCAATAAGTGTCGTACGTTTTTGATTATGCCCAAATATGTTGGAACTTGAGATGCATGCATTCCAGCTATGTTCTATTTTATTTGAAAACTCTAGATACTATGATAATATCACTGGATTTTCTATTAAAAGTGTTTTGGTTATGGTAAGGTAAAAACCCATCCGTGTTTATGTGCGACGTGGTCTTACGAGATACCTTTGATTTCAAATGATTTTCATTTAAAGAAATTTAACCGTTTTACTTACACTAGACCCACGTCTAACTCGGAGTTTATTTTTCTGTTTTCCCTAAACTCTTGGGTACTCAAATTTTTATGAGTAGCCAAGTGATCCAGGTTCTCACGATTGCATTTTGGAGGAGCTGGAGCACGTGGCTTCACCGTTAGCTAGTTACTATTTATTTCCATTGTGTCTGTATATGTATTTTGGATTGTAATGTATGGACAGGTAGTTATGACTGTCTATGTATACTCTGATGTATTGTATTGTCAGTGACTATGTAAAACATGTTATGTAATATATATTATTCCGTTCCACTGTTAGATTCTATGTTTTGTTTAGTTCTTCTTTTCTAACTCTTTCTTTCACCCTTAATGACTCGTCTTTCTTTGGTAAGAATGGCTGTTCGTCGCATTTGGTATCAGAGCTTAGGTTGAGTGAACACCTAGGCTTTTGGGTTAGTATCAACCTTGAGAGAGCGTTTCTGTAATTTTATATATACATATCCCTGATAGTTAGACCGGCTTTGATAAATTTGATTGGTGCCATCTTTGGAGTGTATTTCGTCCAAGCTTTCTAAGTATCAACTTACTATATCCAGGAAGTAAGCAATGAGCACCAGTGGCAGACGAGGAAGGGGGGCTAGCAGTACCACAACCATAAATGGTCGGACCCCGAATCCCGGGAGAGTAGGAATCGCTGAGGAAGCAGAGCCGGTTCAGCCAAGGGCAAACTTTGCAACATTGTGCAAAGACTAGTCAACTCTAGGAGGGAAACCTTTTAAGGGGACGGAATCTATCATGGAAGTCCAAGCATGGTTACGAACCTGTGAAAAGATTTTCAAAGGACTTAATCTGGCCGATGAGCAGAAATGCTTTTTAGCTTCTTGGCAGTTACAAGAAGGAGCAGCCACATGGTGGATTCTCTAACCGCAAATGTTCCTGAAGAAGAATTCTCCTGGAACAAATTTAAAGAAGAATTTGAAGCTCAGTTCATGCCTGCTACGGGTAAGGCAAGAATGTACCAAAATTTTATGGATTTAAAACAATGGGATTTGTCCGTAGCGGGATATAAAACCAAGTTTAATGAACTTTAATGCTTTTGACCTGAACTGATTAATACCCCCATTAAAGAAGAACGAGATGTTTGTGACTAGATTGAGGGAAAGTTTTCATGAAAAGATGACGGGCCATTTCAAGGGATCTATCATTGACTTAGTGGATATGGCTCTCCGATACAGAGCATTGGATAAGAAGAAGCCAGTTCCAACAGCACCCAGTGGGAATATAAGTGGCAACAACCCCAACGAAAGAAAGTTCAACCCTAATTGGAAGAATCAAGGAAAAGGGAAGTCGAGCAAAGAGACTCAAGGGAATCGTTTCAAGGATTTTATTTTCCATAAGTGCCATGTGAAGACCCAAATTATTGAGATAAAAATAATTTTATAAAAATCAGTTAATGGAAAATATTCAAAGAATAAAATAAATTGAAAATAAATATCTAGAATGAGTGAAATAAATAAGGAAGAGGATAGTTGTTTTCAGTAAATAATAATGAGGAGAAAATAACTTCAATAAATAATAATGAGAAAGAAAATAACCAAGTATGAATAAGTTTTATATTCACATATCTCATATATATATATATATATATTGCATATAAGTAGCCAGAGGAGTATAGAGTGATAAAATAAACTCTTATGATGATTAAGATATATGAAACCAGATTAGTATTATATAGGTATAAATACATTTTATAATCAAGAGAAAACAAATGGCTTGAAACATTAGCAAGGAATTAATTGGTAAAAAGATATATATATATGTGAACATTTCAGATTTGTCTTAAGAAAATAAATAATGTAGATAAGTCACATGAAAATGTGTGTAGGTGAAACATGCAAATGGCACGTACACAGAAAAAGAAGAAAAGCAACTGAAATACCCGAAATGGAATCAAAAAGAAAATGGCATATTTAGCCATAAAAACATTTACAAAATTCTCTTATTTGTGTGGGGATAAAATGGGTTTTTCACTCCACTAAAACCCTAGTTAAATGTTTTAGAAATCAAAGGAAAGGCAACAGTTATTTTTGAAAACAGAAAGATATTTTTAGAAAATAAAAAGAAGAGCAAACTCACACTGTTTTTAAGTTAGAGCATTCTCGGGGAAAGAAGAAGGAAGGTGAGTGATTAATCATCTTATGAGATTTAAGGCATTAAGACCCAAGTTAAAGGCAACCATATTACTTATATAAAACCATATCATGTTTTTGTTTAATTTTATTCTCTGAATAAATAAATGTTGATCATGGTTAGTGTTTTGGTTGAGTCTTTGGTTGATGTTTTGATCTGTTTTGATTGTTTTGGTTAATGCTTTGAAAAGACAAACACCCTGATCACAGAAATGGCTTCTGTAACTTATAATCCAGTTTTTATATGGGAATGAGATAAACATTTTTACTGAGAAATAGGGTACTAATGAAGAATGAAGTAGGCAGTGTGAATAAGGAGATTCATGCTTATGTCTAGTTCATTTTAAAAATGATAAGAACAATGCAATATTATATATATGTGCTGATTTGTTCAAATCACAAGTCAATATGTTTTTATGGGTTTTTCTCAAAAACCTTACCCTATGTTCACAGTAAAATAAATGCAATGTTTTATATGACTTCACCAGATTTATGTAAGAAATGGGAATATTTCTGGAAATAAATTTATGCAAGTCTTAGAAAATATGATTGAATAAAAATAACCTTAAAATGGGATGGGGTGTTTTACATGAATACTTTGTATGTCTGGCTGAAATCCCTGAGTGAGTTTAGTACTCTCTGATTTATGAAAGGAAGAAAAAAAAGGAAGCATTTCAAGAATTAATAAAATTCTCCTGAAAGAAAAATGAGAATGGTCTCTAAATTATAAAGCTAATCTAGGAGTAGTGCCTTGATCTATTCATCATTAGGTGGATGATGGGTATGTGCATGACTTGTTTAAGTCCTGTAGGCCTCTGTGTAAAGGGTTAACAGAATTGAGCCCCTTTGCTATGCACACATGGTGTTCAATGGAAAGAGTTAAGACCAAATAAATGATAAATGGGGATTGAGAAATTGAGCTATGGAATTAAGGGAGTCAATCCATAGGAGTATATGTACATATAACTGAATTGTGTTGATGAATGAATACTTGTGTGCATGTATGTTAGTATGAGCTTATATGTATATATATATATGTACCCAGATTTTTGTACGAATCTGAATAAGTATCAAACATATGAGTCTCTGCACAGAGCTTAGTAATTACAAGTTATTTATAAACTATGATTTCACTCATACCAGAATATATTTTCTGACCCTATTTGTTGCCTTTGCAATCTTTGGGGTGTCTCATTTTCATTGAGGCAGTTCAAAGTGTTGCTGCAGGGAAAGATGCTTGAGTAGATTGCTTGTATGGATGTTTGAAGAACTTGCTAGTTTTAAAATGCTTTAGAGAAGTAGAAGTTTGATTGTAATAAATAATCTAGGCAAACTCTCTTATGTTTTATGTATTTCCAGGATTGATACTTGCTTTGTTTTCTTGAAAAGAACATGTAAAAAAAACTCAACTAAAAATTAGGGAAATATAGTAGAAGAAAAGTGGGTCACTTCAGTTGGTATCAGAGCTATGTTACCAAAAACATAGCAAAAAAAAATCTAATTTTCTCATATGGATAAAATTCTAAGGAACAAACCACATAAAAATATTTTTAGTAGGAATAAATTACTGAAACAATTAAATAAAAAACAAGACTAACTAGCTATGTAAATTATATAGCAAATCATGGTAGGAAGACCACCAAACTCTGGAGCAGGATCCTCTAGTGCAACACCATTGGTCAATTTGCGAGATTTGGTGAGGGCATTTAGGGAAGGAGCAGTGCAGAGGGAAGAAAATCCTCATGAGGAGTTATCTAAGCTACTGAAAACATTCTCAAATTTAGGAGGCAAGGATTTTGAAGGCACTGAAGGAGTCATGGGTGTGCAAACATGGCTAAGAACTTTGGAAAGGATATTTGCAGACATGCAAATCAATGACTAAAGGAAGAGGCAAATAGCTTCCAGAAGACTCAAAGGAGCAGCACTGGATTGGTGGGAGGTAATCATCACAGGAAGACCGAAAATGAGATAACATGGGATCAGTTCAAGGATATGCTTGAGGCTAGATTTGTCCTAGCAACAGCTAAGGCAACATTGCTTGAGGAGTTTATAAGATTGAGGCAAGGATCAATGAGTGTGACTGAATACACTCAAAAGTTTGAGAGCTTGTCTAAGTATGGAACCATGCTCATAGGGAATGAGGAATCAAAGAATTCAAGATTTATTCAAGGACTTAATGCTGGTTTAAGTAGAGCAATGCTACCATACAAAGACAAACCATTTGATCAAGTCATAGATCTCACTCTTTCTTTTGAACAACATGATAATGCAAGGGAGAAATTTAGGAACATGAGAGCTGATAACAACAACAAGAAGGGGAAAAATAGAGCACATCCTTATGACAAGAAGAATTCAGACAAGAAGGTTGAAGGAGCAACCAGTGGGGAAGTTAAGAAAAAAATTATTTGCTACAACTGTGGCAAGGAAGGACACATGAGTAATAGGTGTCAAGCAGCTAAGAAAACCCCATTCAGATGCTATAATTATGGGAAAGAAGGTCATATCAAAAGGAATTGCCCAGAGTTCAAGAAAGGAGCAAAGGTAGGAGCATTGGAAGGCAAAGCAAAAGCAAATGCAGTGGGAAATTCTGGACAATTGGAAGGTATACTCCTAATTAAAGATTATCCAATCTCAGTTATATATGACACTGGGGCTACACATTCCTTAATATCACAAGACATAGTAAATAAATTGGCTCTCACATGCAATTTAGTTGATAAGCCTTTGTTTATTCAGAGTCCCCTAGGTAGTTCTTGCATGCTAGGAATTAAATGTTTATGAGTAAAATTAAACATAGGAGGAAATATGTTTAAATCTGATTTGTTTGTGTTAAAATATCCTGGAATAGGAATTATTTCTAGGAGTAGATTGGTTGAGTAAATTCAAAGCAATTTTGAACTTGGAAAATTTTACTATTTCTTTGAAAATAGAAAATGGTAAAAATATTATAGTCATGAGTGAAATAGCCAAAACAAATTGCCTTAATCAAATATGGAGCATGACTGAAAAAGAATTAATTCTGGAAGACATAAAAGTAATAAATGAATACCCAGATGTCTTTGGAGAGGTTATAGGAGTTCCGGAAAATAGGCAAGTTGAATTTCAGATAAAATTAATACCAGGAGCAAGTCCTATCATCAAGAAGCCTACCCGAATGGGTCCTAAAGAATTAGTGGAATTGAAACAACAATTGGAAGAATTGGAGCAAAAGGGCTTCATAAGGCCGAGTAGTTCAAACTGGGGTTCTCCAGTGGTATTTATAAAGAAACATGACGGTACAATGAGGATGTGTATTGATTATAGGGAATTAAACAAAGTTACCATCAAGAATAAATATCCACTCCACAGAATTGATGATTTATTTGATCAATTAAATGGAGCAAGAATCTTTTCAAGGCTAGACTTAGCCTCTGGATTCCATCAAATGAAGGTTGAGGAGGAGAGCATTAAATACACTGCATTCAACACAAGATATGGGCTATATGAATTTTTAGTGATGCCTTTTGGATTGACAAATGCATCATCCTATTTTGTAGATTTAATGAATAGGACATTTAGTGATTTTCTAGATAAATTTGTAGTTGTTTTCATTGATGATATATTGGTGTATTCAAAATCAGAAGAGGAGCATGCAAGGCATTTGCATCTAGTTTTGTCAAGATTAAGAGCACATGATTTAAAGGCAAAATTTACTAAGTGTACATTTTGGCATAATGAAGTTAAATTTTTGGGACATATTATATCTCAACAAGGGATTTGTGTAGACCCAAACAAAGTATGGTAGTGCAATCATGGAGTAGACCCAAATCAGTGACAGAGGTGAGGTCATTTTTAGGAATGGCAGGCTACTATAGAAGGTTTATAAAAGACTTTGCAAGGATAACCATTCCATTAACCAAGCTAACCAGAAAAGAGAAACCATATGTATGAACAGAAAAATGTGAACAAGCTTTTGAATCATTGAAGAAGGCATTGATGGAAGCTCCAGTCTTGCAAGTTCCAAAGGGAAATGAGGGATTAGTGGTTTATACTGATGCTAGTGGGTCTGGGTTAGGGGCAGTACTCATGCAACATGGAAGAGTCATAGCATATGCATCAAGGCAACTCAAGCCAAATGAAACCAGATATGCCACACATGATCTAGAGCTTGCTGCCATTGTTTATGCATTGAAGCTATGGAGACACTACTTGTTAGGTACTAAATTTGAATTGTTTACAGACCATAAATCACTTAAGTATTTGTTTTCTCAAAAAGACTTGAATATGAGACAACATAGGTGGGTAGAGTTTTTAGCTGCCTATGATCTTGATATATTATATACTCCTGGAAAAGCTAACAAGGTAGCAGATGCTTTGAGTAAACATCAAGCGAGATTGGCAAGCTTAATGATGACTGAATTCAAGGATTTAACAATCCTTAGTGAAGTAGAAATGAAGGAAGAAATTGGTGCATCAGACAATGTACATAGTGACATGATTGAATATGGAAAATTAAGTCTCATCTCCTTAAGATCAACCCTGGTTGATAAAATAGGAAATATGCAGAATCAAGACACTAATTTAAAAGGAAAGAAGGACATGATATCACAAGGCATGTCAGTGGAAAATTATGAAGTTTATGATAGAGGCTACTTGAGAAAGAAAGGGAAACTCTGCATACCTAATATAGAAGAACTGAAGCAAGAGGTTATGGATGAGCATCACAAGACAAAGTACACTATACATCCAGGTGGTACAAAAATGTACCATGATCTTAAAAGAAACTACTGGTGGCCAGGAATGAAAGGGGCAGTGGCAAGATATGTGGCAAAGTGTTTAACATGTCAACAAGTCAAGGTAGATTATCAAAGACCTTCAGGCTTACTACAACCTCTGGAAGTGCCTACCTGGAAATGGGAAAGCATTTCAATGGATTTTGTGGATGGTTTGCCAAGAACAAGAAGAGGCAATGATAGTATTTGGGTTGTGGTTGATAGACTCACAAAAACAGCTCACTTCATTCCAGTGAATTCAAATAGAAATGCTCACAAATTAGCTCAATTATTTGTGAAGGAGATAGTGAGATTACATGGAATCCCCAAGACTATCATTAGTGATAGAGATACCTTGTTTACCTCGAGGTTCTGGGGTAGCTTTCAAGAGGCTATGGGGACAGAATTAAGCTTGAGCATAGCTTACCACCCACAAACAGATGGGCAAACTGAGATTGTTAACAAGATTTTAGAGGATTTGCTTAGAGCATGTATACTTGATTTTGGAGGCAACTGGGAAGATCATCTCTATTTAGCTGAATTTGCTTATAACAATAGCTATCAGTCCACTATAGGTATGGCTCCATTTGAGGCCTTGTATGGGAAGCCTTGTGTATCTCCTACATGCTGGATGGTGGCAGGTGAAAGAGTGTTGCTTGGACCAGAACATGTGAAAGAGACCTCTGCAAGGATTGAACTTGTAAGGCAGAGAATGAGAGCAGCACAAGAGAGACAAAAAGCCTATGCAGATAAAGGGAGAAGGCCAGTGGAATTTGAAGTGGGAAATTATGTATTTCTCAAAGTTTCACCAATGAGAAAAATATTGAGGTTTGGCAAGGCAGGAAAATTGTCACCAAGATATATAGGGCCATATGAAATTATTCAAAGAGTAGGATCTTTGGCTTATAAGTTGAAATTGCCAAAGGAATTGAGTAATATACATGATGTATTTCATGTATCTCAATTAAGAAGATGGGTGCATGATAAGGAGACCATTCTGAAATCTCCTACACAAGTTGAAATTCAAGGAAAATATGGTCTACAAGAAGGAACCCGTGGGTATTGTGGCTAGAGAAGAAAAGAAATTGAGAAATAAAATAATTAAATTGGTTAAAATCTAGTGGAGTTTAGATGAGAGTGATTGTACATGGGAGACTGAAGATAGGATGAAAGATAAATATCCTAATCTATTTTCTGCTTAAAGTTATGCCTAAAATTATAATAAACTTAAACATTACTTATGCATGTTTGATTGGTTTTGAATGCATGAGTTTCTGAAATGAAATTATGCTTTGTATACATTTAGATGGAAATGTATGAGAAAAATAATTGTGGGACACAATTCCTTTTAGGAGGAGAGTATGTGAAGACCCAAATTATTGAGATAAAAATAATTTTATAAAAATCAGTTAATGGAAAATATTCAATGAATAAAATAAATTGAAAATAAATATCAAGAATGAGTGAAATAAATAAGGAAGAGGATAGTTGTTTTCAGTAAATAATAATGAGGAGAAAATAACTTCAATAAATAATAATGAGAAAGAAAATAACTAAGTATGAATAAGTTTTATATTCACATATCTCATATATATATATATTGCATATAAGTAGCCAGAGGAGTATAGAGTGATAAAATAAACTCTTATGATGATTAAAATATATGAAACCAGATTAGTATTATATAGGTATAAATACATTTTATAATCAAGAGAAAACAAATGGCTTGAAACATTAGCAAGGAATTAATTGATAAAAAGATATATATATATGTGAACATTTCAGATTTGTCTTAAGAAAATAAATAATGTAGATAAGTCATATGAAAATAGTGTGTAGGTGAAACATGCAAATGGCATGTACACAGAAAAAGAAGAAAAGCAACTGAAATACCCGAAATGGAATCAAAAAGAAAATGGCATATTTAGCCATAAAAACATTTACAAAATTCTCTTATTTGTGTGGGGATAAAATGGGTTTTTCACTCCACTAAAATCCTAGTTAAATGTTTTAGAAATCAAAGGAAAGGCAGCAGTTATTTTTGAAAACAGAAAGATATTTTTAGAAAATAAAAAGAAGAGCAAACTCACACTGTTTTCAAGTTAGAGCATTCTCAGGGAAAGAAGAAGGAAGGCGAGTGATTAATCATCTTATGAGATTTAAGGCATTAAGACCCAAGTTAAGGGTAGCCATATTACTTATATAAAACCATATCATGTTTTTGTTTAATTTTATTCTCTGAATAAATAAATGTTGATCATGGTTAGTGTTTTGGCTGAGTCTTTGGTTGATGTTTTGATCTGTTTTGATTGTTTTGGTTAATGCTTTGAAAAGACAAACACCCTGATCACAGAAATGGCTTATGTAACTTATAATCCAGTTTTTATATGGGAATGAGATAAACATTTTTACTGAGAAATAGGGTACTAATGAAGAATGAAGTAGGCAGTGTGAATAAGGAGATTCATGCTTATGTCTAGTTCATTTTAAAAATGATAAGAACAATGCAATATTATATATATGTGCTGATTTGTTCAAATCACAAGTCAATATGTTTTTATGGGTTTTTCTCAAAAATCTTACCCTATGTTCACAGTAAAATAAATGCAATGTTTTATATGACTTCACCAGATTTATGTAAGAAATGGGAATATTTCTGGAAATAAATTTATGCAAGTCTTAGAAAATATGATTGAATAAAAATAACCTTAAAATGGGATGGGGTGTTTTACATGAATACTTTGTATGTCTGGCTGAAATCCCTGAGTGAGTTTAGTACTCTCTGATTTATGAAAGGAAGAAAAAAAAAGGAAGCATTTCAAGAATTATAAAATTCTCCTGAAAGAAAAATGAGAATGGTCTCTAGATTATAAAGCTAATCTAGGAGTAGTGCCTTGATCTATTCATCATTAGGTGGATGATGGGTATGTGCATGATTTGTTTAAGTCCTGTAGGCCTCTGTGTAAAGGGTTAACAGAATTGAGCCCCTTTGCAATGCACACATGGTGTTCAATGGCAAGAGTTAAGACCAAATAAATGATAAATGGGGATTGAGAAATTGAGCTATGGAATTAAGGGAGTCAATCCATAGGAGTATATGTACATATAACTGAATTGTGTTGATGAATGAATACTTATGTTTATGTATGTTAGTATGAGCTTATATGTATATATATATGCACCCAGATTTTTGTATGAATCTGAATAAGTATCAAACATATGAGTCTTTGCACAGAGCTTAGTAATTACAAGTTATTTATAAACTATGATTTCACTCATACCAGAATATATTTTCTGACCCTATTTGTTGCCTTTGCAATCTTTGGGGTGTCTCATTTTCATTGAGGCAGTTCAAAGTGTTGCTGCAGGGAAAGATGCTTGAGTAGATTGCTTGTATGGATGTTTGAAGAACTTGCTGGTTTTAAAATGCTTTAGAGAAGTAGAAGTTTGATTGTAATAAATAATCTAGGCAAACTCTCTTATGTTATATGTATTTCCAGAATTGATACTTGCTTTGTTTTCTTGAAAAGAACATGTAAAAAAAACTCAACTAAAAATCAGTGAAATATAGTAGAAGAAAAGTGGGTCACTTCATGCCAGTAGAAGGGCCACATTGTGAAGTTTTGCAAGAATTCTGAAGTTCAAAAGCAGTAGCAACAGCAACCTCAAAAACAAAATGGACCTATCTCTCCAATGGTCCAAAAGACCCTCTGTTTCAACTGTCATCAGCCTGGGCATATGGTAAAAGACTATCCACTCATGAAGAAAGTGCAGCAGCCCAAGGTGTATGCTATAAAGGATGAGCCATCAACTTCAGCAGACGTGAAAGGAATAGGCATCCTTAAAGGTACCTTACTTATTAATGGTATTTATGTTCGAGCATTGTTTGATACTGGTGCCTCTCATAGTTTTATTTCCTTATAATCAGTAGACAAATTTCACCTCATTCCTACTATTGTAGAAAACCCTATGTGCGTATCTAACCCCATAGGTGGGGTAACGCACTTGAATATGATTTGTAAGAATGTGCCAATTTCCTACCTTTCTCATAACTTTTCTTGCAACCCGTATGCCTTAGACTTTAAAGGATTTGACATTATTTTGGATATGGATTGGTTATTTAAGTATGAAGCTGTCTTAAAATGTGATAAGAGTACTGTATATTTAGTAACCAATATAGGGACAAAGGCTAAGGTGTCATGTAAGAAACCTAGTATCCATATGTGTAGTTTCCTTTATACCCTTGAAGCAGCTCAAGAAAATTTAGGGTCTATTGAAGTTGTTAGAAATCTTTCCGATGTGTTTGAAGAAGTTAAAAGCTTACCTCCTCATCGAGAAATAGAATTCCGAATTGATTTAGTTCTTGGTGCAAGGCCTGTGATTCAACCCAAAAGAAGGATGGCTCCGTGGGAGAGTGAGGAGTTAGTAAATCAAACCCAAGATTTATTGAATAGAGGGTTGATTAGACCAAGTTATTCAAGTTGGGGCTCAGTAGTAGTTTTTGTGGCTAAGTCTAATGGTTCTCTAAGACTGTATGTGGACTATCGAGAATTGAATAAGGTGACCATTAGAAATAAATATCCTGTACCCTGCATTGATGACCTTTTTGACCAACTCCATGGGACAACAGTATTTTCCCAAATGGATCTAGCTACAGGACTTCATCAATTAAGAATTGCCAAAGATAGTATACCCATAACTGCATTTAGGGGTCCAGACTTTTTTTCGAGTGGTTGGTTATGCCTTTCGGGCTAACCAATGCACCTGCCTATTTTGTAGACTTGATGAATCGCGTTTTCAGACAAGTCCTAAATAAGTTTGTGTTGGTTTTCATCGATGATATTCTCATCTATTCTAAGTCTGAAGAAGAGCATAGACACCATTTGGAAGTAGTGCTAGAAACTTTATGAAGGCATATTCTGAAGGCAAAGTTCTCCAAGTGTCATTTTTGGTAGTCGGAGGTAAGATTCTTATGCCATATTGTGTCAAGAGAGTGTATTTCAATAGACCCGATAAAAGTTGAAGTTGTGCAACAATGGAAGCAACCACGGACTCCTACTAAAGTTCGTAGTTTCTTAGGATTGGATGGATACTATAGAAGGTTCATATAAGATTATTCCAAGATCTCCTCTCATTTGACAAAGTTGACTAAGAAGGATGAGAAGTTTGTATGGACTCCTAAGTGTGAGGAAGCATTTTTAGAATTGAAGAAGAGATTGACTAGTGCGCCAATTCTAGCTGTTCCAGACGGAAGAAGTGGATTCACGGTTTATATCGATGCGTGTGGAGCAAGATTGGGCGCTGTTTTGATGCAAAATGGTAGGGTGATTGCATATGCAAGCAGACAATTGAAGCCACACGAAAGGAATTATGCAACGCATGATTTGGAGCTGTTAGCAGTTGTCTTTGCATTGAAAATGTGGAGACACTATTTGTTGGGTAAGGATCTCTCTATTCTTCTTGTTTCTTTGTTATCTCTAAAATTCTAGTTAGTTAGTCTTCTCTCTTTAACTAGGTGAAAAATTTGAACTCTTCACGGATCACAAGCCCCTGAAGTATCTTTTCACTCAGAAGGATTTTAATCCGAGGCAACAAAGATGGTTGGAGTTTCTGGCATCCTACGACTTGGATATTCTTTATACGCCAGGAAAGCGAATGTTGTAGCAGATGCTCTAAGCAGGAATGCGGTTTTATCTCTTTTGGAGGTTACACCAACTCTGCAGGAAAGAATTTTGTGTAGTCAGAGAAAGGATAAAAATATGGAGGAATTAATTCAAGGAGTTGGGGAGGGACGATATTCAGACTTTCAGGTGGACGATCGTGGTGTTTTAAGGTTAAACAAACGATTGTGCGTTCCAGATGTAGATGGATTGAGGCATGAAATTTTATTGGAATGCCACAAGTCTAAATTAAGTATTCATCCAGGAGTTCATAAGATGTACAAGGATATGAAAAGAGTATTCTAGTGGCCAGGAATGAAGAAGGATATCTCTATCTTTGTAAGCAGGTGTGCAAGCTGTCAGCAAATCAAAGGTGCTCATCAGAAGACAACTAGATTGTTACAACCTTTGGAAATCCCAAACTGGAAATGGAAAAGGATATCCATTGATTTTATCGATGGTTTACCTAGATCCAGGAAAGGAAATGAAGGAGTATGGGTCATTGTGGACCGGTTAACCAAGAGTGCCATTTTATACCAGTGAAACCAACTAGAACCGCAGCTTCTTTATCAGATTTTTTTATAAGGGAGATTGTTAGATTGCATGGAGTCCCAATAAGTATAGTAAGTGATCGTGATCCTATCTTTACCTGTAAATTTTGGGAAGCATTGCAAATAGCCCTGGGGACAAAGTTAAGTTTGAGTACTGTTTACCACCCTCAAACCGATGGTCAGACCGAGAGGGTTAATCGCATCTTGGAGGATATGTTAAGAGCCTGCATCTTTGATTTTGGAGGATCATGGGAGGATCATCTACACTTAGTGGAATTCTCCTATAACAATAGTTATCAAGCTAGCATAGGCATGGCACCTTATGAAGCTCTTTATGGAAGGCCGTGCAAGTCACCAGCTTGTTGGGTGGAGTCTGGATATCATTTAATCCTTGGTCCAGGTATGATTCGAGAGGCATCTAAGAAGGTTGAATTGATTAAGAGAAGGATGAAGGAAGCTCAAGATCACCAGAAAAGCTATGCTGATAAAAGATGAAGGGATCTGGAATTTTCTGTTAAAGATCCTGTGTTCGTGAAGATTTTGCCAATTAAAGGAGCGATTAGATTTGGAAAGGCTGGGAAGTTAGCTCCAAGATATATCACCTTTCCGTATTCTTTAAAGGATTGGGTCTCTTGCTTATAAAGTTGAGTTGCCAGAAAGATGGCGGGATCTTATAATGTGTTCCACGTATCTCATCTAAGGAAATACATTCATGATCCATCGTTAATTGTGGAGCCATCAGTTCAGGAGAATTTAGAGATAGAACCAAACTTGACAATAGTCAAGCATCCAGTTCAGATTGTAGATCAGGATGAGAAGAGACTTCGGAATAAAGTGGTGAAGTTAGTCAAGATTCAATGGAGTGAGGATCCCAGAGACTGTACATGGGAGACTGTGGATCGTATGAACGAAGCTTATCCGGAGATGATGTTAGGATAGGTAGTTATTAGAATGTATAGTGTATGCCTTGTTTGCTATAGTTTTTTAGTGTATGACTTATGGATGTGCTTTATTAAATAAGTATATGACTTTTTGTATGGTTTGAATTATCTCGTTACTTTCTAATTTTGGGGACGAAATTCTTTTAAAGGGATGTAAAGACTAGGATTTTCTGCCATCTGTTCTTAGAATAATTAACTAATTTTAAATAATGAAATATTAATTTTTATAAGTTGAATAAATTAATTTTCTGATACTAAAAAAATCTAAATCTACGAATTTGAAGCTATACTATATTTTCAAACGTTAACTGCTCAATATGATAAAAAATGTGTGTGTATATATATACTTCACCATTTCAAACTTATGATAAAAATATATACATACATATGCAAGCTTCATCATTTCAAACATAAAATCAAGCATAGAATAAAACAAATCAAGCCCACAATGATCAAATCAGCCCACAAGAAAAAAAAATCAAGCATACAAAAGTTGAAAAAAATATAAAAAAAAGATGATGAAGCCTAAAGTCTATCAACCACCCCATTGCTTCACTGTTCCCTTCCTTTCTCATATATATATATATAGCCATGCTTATTCATTTATATAAAAAAATTCTGCCATTAAGATAAGATAAGATCTGGTTGTTCAAGAGCTTAGAAGAGATTAAACACAGCAGTTCATCTATTTTATATCTGTGAGTAGAACATCTCTGTTTGTTTACTGGTTATTACATATGTGTATATATAACTGTGATATGAATGAATCATTGATATATGTCAAGTATATATGTGTTGTTATGTGAATATGTATGTGTATGTGTGTACTAGACATGGTCAGATCCACCAAAACCCTGTATTTCTTCTATGTTTATTGTTTTTAGTTAAAAACAGTTAAGCATCCACTTCAAAAATCAATATCTCAACATCTATTTAGTTTTAAACCTTGATTCCAAAACAAAAATAGTTTGTTTTCAAGTATAGAACATTTTAAAATTGATTTCATTTAATTCCATCAAGTAGGGAAAGAGGAAACCCTATATAACAGTGAGTAGGTCAGTTATGGCCGAAATTCAAATATCATAATTTAATAAATGGATTATATAGTTGTAATCATTATTGAAAAACATGATTTTTAAGATTGGTTTGAGGATTTTCAGTGGCATGTAGAAGGAGAAATTTTAAGATGATCAGATTTGGGTGAAATGTCAAATTCCGGCGACGTTATCGATTTCGTGTCATGGCGTTTGGCGTGGAGGAGGGTTAGGTGATAGTGCAGCCTAGAAAAATGGAGTGGTGATTTTTAAATGCATGTGTGGGCTAGCCAAAGTTGATATAGGGTTTAGGTTGTTTTGTTTAGTCTCGTGTTCGAGAGGAATGGCGACGTTGATAGGGGAGAGAAGTGAGTGCATAGGGGGAAATGGTAGAGAAGACGATGGCGGAGCTGTGGGTAATTTCTGGTGGTGGACGGTGGCCTGTGGTGGTGTGGCGAGGCGATTAAGAGGGCGTGGTTTTGGTTCCAGGTTGGGGTGAGTAGTTCGATTTCGAATCCAAGCTTTTTATCGCGTTTCCAGGCACGTAGTCGAGGTGGATGGTCATGGGCGATCTGCTTGGATGGTCGGCGGTGAGTGATGTCGACCAGAGTAAGTGTTTGCGTGCACAAGTTCGTGCACGTCTTCGTGCATTCAAACAAAAGAGGGAAGGAAAGAGAGCTGGGAGAAGAAGGAGGAGGGGAACTTTGGGCTGGGTTTGGATTGGAAGGGCTGGGTGTTTTAAAAAGCAAATTAAATTAATTATTTTATTTAATAATCTTTAAAATTTTAAAACACTATTTCTTTCTCGTTTCAAATCCAATTGACGCGCGAATTTTTGTATCAAGGTCCTATCGTCAAGTATTTTCATCGGAACTAATATGTCGAGATTTATGTAATGTAAAAATTTAATGATTATAACAATTGGAGGTGAATAAATAAGTAATTTATTATTTAATTAATTATATGTTGATTAATCAATTAATTATTAATGGACTGTTAAATTTTATTTAATTAGGAATAAATCATTTATTAAATTTCTTTAATTAATATGGATTTAAAATATAACTTGACTCGGTCAATTGAAACTAATTCAATCCTGAATTGTAAATGGATTTAATATTAATTATAAATTGTTGACTGAAGCTATTGATCTATGCTTTGATTTTTTGTTCTCCTAGATATTGATTTCAATTATCTTTTGTTTGTGCCATTTAGTAGCCAAACAAATTAAAGTAGTTAGAATAAAACGTTGATACGTTTTATTGGAAGTAAATTGACTTGTACTTATCACTATTTCGAGTTTCGGAAAATGTGATGATTACGAGCGAATTAATTTCGATGGACAGGTCATGATAAAATAAATATATGGAATGAATTTCCATATGTGAATATTTACACTCTGGTTGTAGAATTATTTATTTCAAACAAACTCGACCTTTAAAAATTTATTGTTTTAGTTCGATGAGACCTGGATCGGATAACAGTATTATCCGAAAACCACTTCGAACCAATTTAAGCGAACGATTTGGAATATTCTAAAGGCAAGATCCAGGATGCAGATTTAAGGGTGCGAGGGCTATTTGTCACTAACCCTGAGGGTGATTCCAATAATGGGTGTAGTGGAAATGGTGCCTTCGGTTTCGTTTAGACCCAGAATCGTCTTGTATGGATGAATGCTATCTGAGCATCGCCATTGGAGGGCGATGAGCATTCTAAGTGAAATTGTTCTTGAAAGGTAATCGTAGCCTCAAACCTCACCAACCGGGAATGACAAAAACAGGGTATGCAACAGGGCTAAGTGGGTCTTGCAGACCCTGAGTGCATTTTATCTAGAGGTGCACTCTTTGGAAGGTAGTTCCTTACCTTGCCATGTATGGAACCCAATTCTCCAATAAGTGCCGTACGTTTTTTATTGTGCCCAAATATGTTGGAACGTGAGATGCAAGCATTCCAGCTATGTTCTATTTTATTTGAAACTCTAGACACTATGATAATATCACTGGATTTTCTATAAAAAAATGTTTTGGTTATCGTAAGGTAAAAACCCATCCGTGTTTATGTGCGGTGTGGTCTTACAAGATACCTTTGATTTCAAATGATTTTCATTTAAAGAAATTTAACCGTTTTACTCACACCAGACCCATGTTTGACTCGGAGTTTATTTTTCTATTTTCCCTAAACTCTTGGGTACTCAAATTTTTATGAGTAGCTAAGTGATCTAGATCACGATTGCATTTTGGAGGAGCTGGAGCAGGTGGCTTCACCGTTAGCTAGTTACTATCTATTTCCGCTGTGTCTCTATATGTATTTTGGATTGTAATGTGTGGACAAGTAGTTATGACTGTCTAAGTATGGTGTCTGTATTACTATTACTCTGATGTATTATATTGTCAGTGACTATGTAAAACTTATGTTATGTGATATATATTATTCCGTTCCGCTGTCAAATTCTGTGTTTTGTTTAATTCTTCTTTTCTATCTCTTTCTTTCATCCTTAATGACTCGTCTTTCTTTGGTAAGAAAGGCGGTTCGTCACATAAAAATTTATTCAGGACTTAGTTCCTCTATGCGATCATTCTCATTATTATTGAATAAGACCAAATTATTCGACTCGGTCTTGGAGAGACTGGATTCGGTAAGTGTTCTACTTATCGAAAACCACATCAAGGCTGAGATACGGGTTCTCTAGTTTGAAAGCGAATGATGGAAACTATGTGTGGTTATGGAATCTGTTGAGATGGTAGAATACATTTGGGATTCATTATGTGATCGAGTCTTGTTGAAAACTCATGTGAAGATGCCAAACATAGCTTCGACATCGGGAAATGACTAAAAATAGAGTAGGATGCATAATCCTGGGTTTTAGCTGACCCATGAGGGTACGACACCTCCATATCTAGAGTATGCTTATAGATGTTGCTAGCCGGAGTTGTTGATACTTGTACACATTATTCACGTGAGTGTTCGGATCATGGCCCAGTTGTGTTTACCTTATGGTATATTTTATCTAGATATATACGATGCTCAGAAGGTATTTTCTGATCTTTGTCATAGGAGATCGGTTCCATTGAGGAGGTCTTCATGGAAAATCCATTTATACGAACGTCCTTTAGTGGTTTTGTTTGTATACCTAAATATGTTGTCAAATGTAACCGATGTAATCATTTCAGCTATGATTTATATTTAATTGAACACCCTATACATTATTATAATATCACTATATTTTCCTATAAAATGGTTCTATTATCATAAGGTAAAATTCCGTCTATGTTTGTTTGCCGCGTGGTCTTATGAGATACCTTTACTCTTTAAAAGGTTTTACAAATATATTAATTCAATTTACTTGAGTCATCTCACGCTGGTTTACCAAACTAATCCGAGTATTATTTTTCTTATAATGCTCGAGTCAGCCCCGTGTATATTTATAGATTTCATTGATGATCATTAAAGCTCTTTCAGAGAGGAGCCGGATGGTTCCTTATCGTAGATTTTATTTTTGCTGCATTACTTTGTTTATTTTATGTTAGCAATTGTGAGGATAGGTTGTTATAACTGTCCAGACTGATATTAGGTTAGTTTACTCAGATTATTGTATCTATATAGTTTTCCTTTGTAAAACTATAATTTTGATATTATATGTCATCGTTCCGTTGTGAGATTCTAATATTGTGTTCTCTTCTTTCTTGTTCCTTTTCTTTTCTTCTTTTATTTTACCTTAACATTCTGCCTTTCTAGCACTTGGGTGCTCGGTAGAGAGTTGAAGGTTAATCGAGAACCTTGGCATTGGTTGGTGTAACTCATTAAGAGATAGGGTAATAGAATGCCTTATTATAAGTTTGAGTGTATTACACATTTGAGAGCGTATTTGTTAATGCTATAACAATATTTGTGTTGTGTTGACTGGTCTGCTGAGTGCTTATGTGTAACAACCTGGATTTTTCGACGTTTGATTTGGGGATATTTAAATGGTTTTAAACATGGATTTGAAATGTAATTTGATTTTTGGATATGAAGATGTTGTTGAAAATTTTAGAATGAATTTAAGTTCTAAATATAGCGATTTATTGAATAAAATTTAATCGTTTAATTTAAATCGAAATCGTTAAGTAATTTGAAATTGGAGTTGATTGAATCGAAATGATTTCTTATGTTGATATGAATTCTATTTGAAATAGAATTAAGTTAATCAATTTTTAAAACTAAAATTTCAAGTGATTTCACAAATTTTGAAATTTGTCGATTTAATCGACGATTAAAAATAGCGATCCGGGGCACAGTCTCAAAATTCAACGAAACCAGTTCCATTGGATCCATAATAGTGTATTATTATCGGATTTTAAATTTTGCAGTGTTTGGAGTTACCGTTTGGTCGTACGATCTGAAAACGCCTAGACATAATTTAATTGAATTAAATTTAAATAGTCGGTTTAAAAAGCTATCTTCCACATACGATTGAGTTAGGCCTCGAGACTTGTTCCATTGAGTTCGAAATAGGGGTATAATTTTATAAATTCCTAGCGGCATACCTCGATAGGGATTGTAATTTTTAGTTACCCAAAATGAGATATTTTCAATATTAATATTTATAAATCAAATCAAAATCAAAATCGTAGCTGCCTTTTTTCCTTTTAAAGCACGCCACCCATCACATATCCTTTCTCTTCATTCTTTTAAATCACATTGCATTCCTTCTCCAGTTTTTAAATCGCGTACCATTCTCTCTTGATCATTGGTTCAAACGAAAAAACTTTGTGATAAAAAAAACCCCGCGTTGCCTTTCCTGCTTCTTAAATTCAAAATCGAGATCGATAATAAAAAAACGGAAAAATTGTGATCGAGTCATGATGCTTGACCGAACTCAAGCGCGGTGGCATGCGACTACGCAAAGGAGGAAGTGACCTCCTGATGTCGCAATCGATTTAGGGTTGCTCGAATTAGAGGGGATGAAGGCACGGTAGAGGTTCGGCGAGGTGGTGGCGAGCGATGCATGCACGAGGGGGTGAGCAAAAACGCTGTCGATAATAGAGTCGCGGCTGTCAATAAGACAGTAGTTCTAGTGTGTCGCCTTGGGTACTTGAGTAGAGCAGAGTTCAGGTTGCATTCGAAATGGTGGAGGTTGGGTGTGGAGAGCTGTGGCAATCGACGAGGCTGAGGAGGGCGATGGTTTGGTGATCTCCGATGGAGGATAGTGTTTTTGTCTTAAGGCGGTCAATTTGAGGAGACTCGCGATGGTAGGCAGGGGTTGCAGGCGATGGGTAGTGGCTCATGGCTGAAGCCGATGGTGGTGAGCGATTGGAGTTGGCTGTTGATCGAAGACGAGGCTAGGTACGAGCATGATTTCGTGAGGGAGGTAATGATAGTTTTAATTTAGCTAAGTAAATTAAGAAATTAATGATAATTAAAATTAACTGATAATGTTATATAAATTCGAAGGTTAATAGGTTTTATAACTTCTTCATACGAGGTTTAAATCGAAAGGATTCAATCTTCTGGGGTTTTGAGCTGTGGAATCTGTGAAAAAGAATTAAAATGGATCATTTAGCAAATAAAAAAAGGGTGAGTAAATCTCACTCTTTTTGGATTGCTAGATTTGATTTATAATAATTGAAATAAATTATTGAATGCTAGTTGGATTTACAAATTATTATCTGTTGGATGTTATATATATATAGTAGTATATATATTAGTAGTTGGATTGATATTTCCGCATATTTTAGCGGATGAGACCCTATGCACCCCGCATAATAGTGGATGACCCTATATACCACGATATCCCCTCGAAGTGGGATTGGTATTTTTATGTTGTATTAACATTTGCGGATGCAGGGAAAGAGGTTGGAGGGATCCAACTGGATTCCTCAAATATATTGTTATTTTTCATATATAGTGATATATGATGTGGGTAGATAGGTTATTATTGTAATTTGAATTATTGGATGCTATAGTAGCACTGGCCTTAGATCTTGATATTTTTAATACCATAAATATTATTTTTGAATTTGAAGGAATTTAACAGGATATTTTGGATATAAAAAAAATTATATCGAAATTGGATTTATTTTAAAAGAAATTGATTGGGAAAAAGAAAAAATAATTGATTTGGAGTTGTTCTTAACTATTCGTAAAATTGTTTAAAATAGAGTTTAAAATAATTTATATAAAGAATTTTTAATAATGGATTATTAAATGATATTTCAAAAAAAAAATATGACAAAGAAGTTAAAATTGGAATTCTAAACGAGTTCAAGAAATAATTGGAATTTAGTGAGTAATAGATTTGTAAATGCGATTTTTAATAGAAATTGATTTATAAATGGAGTGATTTATGTAAATTTGTTATAGATTTGGAAATGAGTTTATAAAATTTATAAACGATGTTTATAAATAAGGGAAATGTTATTAGTTGATAAATCGGAATATAAATTCATGGTGTGAATTTATATCGAGATATGAAAATAGGTTCGGGAAAGAATAGTAGACTCTATTTTGAAAAGTGGAAATGGATTAGGGGATCGAAAAGGAATTGATGTGTTGTAAATCGAGAGGGATTTTTAAATTGGTTACTGGGATATTTTAAGGAATTTTTTTTTATTTAGAAGCTAAGTTTGGTTTAAAGGGAATATTATTTATGAAACTATGTAATTAAAAGCTTGTTATCATTGAAATACTTCAGAAGTAAAATTCTAAGTATCGAATATTAGTTGAAATAAATTTCTAATGTTTATAATAAGCTTTGTAAATCAATTTGTTATTGAAAATGAAATAGGGAATGGAGTATCAATGTTTATTAAAGTATTTTAAAATTTTAAATATTACTTAAACGTGTTTTAAAAATAAATTATCATTCTATACATATATATAGAGTTTTGAAAATGATTTTTAATTTATTTATAAACTCTCTCGAGATGCGAAAACGGATATGATTTTTAGAAGTTTTAAATGGATAGACGAGGTTATAAATGAGTATAATCGACCTTGGAAAAGGTAAAAAGGAATTAATATAAATTTCAAAAATGTAAGAGATAGGATAAGAAAAACTCCTAAGTATTGATATTAGAAATGATTTTGGGAAAATGGATTATAAAATTTTCCTAAGTGAGAAAATGGAAGGTTTTGAGAAATACTTAGAGACAAAGGATTTATATCGAGATATTTTCTAAGTAATGGGTTTTAAATCGAAGTTGGAAATATTTCACTAAGTGTTAAAGTGAGGTATGGGTGGGAATATCCTGTTATGGAAACAAGTATTCGGAATGATTTCAAATATTGATAAATTTGAAAGAGATTTGAATGTATATCTTTGTAAAGATATTTTGGAATGTATGTTTTTAAGAATTATAAATAAGGCCTAGTGACTGCTAATGGATGTTATATTAATAGTTAAATAACCGACTATCAAATATTGGCCAATTTCGTTAATCGTTTCGAAGAGACCGGGATCAGATTTAATTATCTGAAAACCACTTCGATCCGGTTTGAACGTTACGAATGGATACCGTGAAGATATTGAAGGCGGTGATTCGGTTTGTCCAGACCTAGGGCAACTTGTATGGACGAATGCTATCAGAACATCGTCATTGGAGGACGATGAGCATTCTAAGTGGAATTGTTCTTCAAAGGTAACGTTAGCCTCAAGCCTCATCAACCGGGAATGACTAAAACAGGGGAGATGCAGCAAGGCTAAGTGGGTCGCACCCAATTAGGGTATGTTATCACTTTTCTAAATATCCTCGGAAATATATATAAATTATGGATATGGTTGTGCATGAAAAAGGGAGCGCTCGATTTTTTTAAAGGTGGGAACACCCGGGTGATAACATGTTCGGTCTATCCAGATTAGGGGTAGGCCGGTCTTGTATTATAGGGGATCCTGATGAGGCCCTCGGTACATGTTTCTAGACGTGTACTGTTATAGGTGGTACCCCAGTGCCTAGTCATTGTATGGAATCCATTCTCCAATAAGCGCCGTACGGTTTTGATTGTGCGCAACTATGCTGAAACGTGAGATGCAAGCATTTCAGCTATTTTCTATTTACTTTTTTAGACACTATTATAATATCAGACGATTTTGATAAAAATGTTTTGGTTATCATAAGGTAAAAACCTGTTGTGTTTATGTGTGACGTTGTCTTACGAGATACGTTGGTTTTTCAAAGGATTTTGAAAATAGTAATAATTCAAATTGAGTGTGTTTTCTAATGTTGGTTTTCCAGACCGACTCGGGTGTTATTTTATTATAATGCTCAGGTTAGACCAAGTATTACAGATTCAGGTTAGAATGCTATGGAGCTCAGGAGACGAGCTGGACGATTTCAGAGACGTATCTCCGTACTTGGTATAATTCCGCTGTGTGAGGACAAGTTATTATAACTGTCCAGATTGATGTATTGAATGTTGTACTCTGATGATTGTAAGTATAAAATAGTTACATATTTTCTTGTACAAAAATCTGTTATTATATATTATATTTTGTTCCGCTGCGTTTGTAAGATTCTGTGTTTTCGTTCTATTTTCTTCTATCTCTTTCTTCTTCTTTACCCTAGTTATTCGCTCTTTCGGACAACTTGGGTTGAAAAAGGGTGAATTATTATCAACTTAAAGGGTACGGAACTGCGGGTCGCTGCAGTTGGTATCAGAGCTGAAGGTTAAGCGAGAACCTTGGCTTTGGTGGGGACTACTCATTAGAGATAGGGTCAGTAGTACCCTAGAATGAGTTGAGTGTATTAATAGATATGAGCACGTATTTTTTAGTGAATATAAATTGTTTTATATTGTGTTGATTTACATGTTGGGTGGCATATAAATTCTGGTCGAGTAGTGGGACGCCACTAAATCGATAGGAGTTTCTAAACACTTAAACATGGTAAACCGACACAGTATGGTTTTGAAGCGGGTAAATGAAATAATTTTACCCAAACTATATTTTGATATAAAAGAGAATAATTTTTTGAAAATTATTATAGTGGTGTGTTTGGTTGTTATTATATAATCAAAATAATATTATAAAATTGTAAATGGTTATATATAACCAAAGAGAGATTGTATAAGTATGAATTATGCAAATGAGTTAAAAACTACAAATGGGTTCAAACCAGAATTTGGAAAATTAAATCCCGGAGATTTTTGGAAATGTTTTCCAAAGTATTTTGAAATAAATAATAGTAATATTATTTTGGAGATATTTTTGAAATAAAATTATTTTAAATGGATTTTGGAAGGAATAGCACTGAACTCACTTAAGTCGTTGGAAAATAATCCTAGTGATGACTGTGCAGCATCATCAGTATTCATTTTCGAGTTTCTAAGTGACGGATTGCTACCATAGTAAATTGATAGGAGATTTCTGGTGAAAACAAGTGTTGTTTTGGAAATTCCGAAGGAAAATTGTTTTGGAATGGAACCAAGTGAATTTAGAAAATCCAAGAAAGTGGTTTGTTAAACCAAAAAGAATGTATGTATATATATTTGATTTCAAAGTGATTTGAAATAAATACCGTGTGTTTAAAAATTCTGGAATCCTGTGGAAGATGATATATATAAGGAGGAAGTGTGAAAAATTGAAGTTGGAATAAAATTTAAAGTGAGAAAGTTAAAATGGAATTCAACTTAAGTTAAGTTGGATAAATTAAATTTTAGAAATTTAATTGACTGGATTAGAATTGAATTAATATAGTGTATTAATGAAATGGGAGTTAACTTAAGCGAAGTAATTGAAATATATAATGAAATTGAATGAATTTAAAATAAATTTGTTTGGAGTGAAATTTAATTTAAGTTTGAATAACTCGAATATGGTTTTGAAATGTTGGTTAAAAGGAATTGAAATTTAAATAAAAAGTTGAATTGAATTTGAATCATATGGAATTGAATTAAATATGTAAATGTGAATTATAAAGTGACTATATAACTATAAGTTATAAAATTTGAATTGGATTAGAAATAACATCGAATTGAAGTAAATATAATTTTTGAATTGTGAAATAATTACATAACCATAAGTTATAAATTTTGAAAGGAATAAAATTTAAGTAGAAATTGTTGGAAGTGTTAATAAATGAGTTTATATATCTTATAAAAATTTGAAACTAATGAAATGAAAGTATGCCTAAGCTATAAAGTGAGGTATAAAATTGAGTTAATAATAAAATGTGAATATACTCAAGTATAAAAATTGATGGAAATGTGAAAAATAAGTTGTGTAACTTATAAAATTGAAAAGTGGAATAGAACAACCAAAATAAAAATGGTGTGATATTTTAAAGTGAAGAAATAAAATCCAAACTTGAATTATAAAAAGAATTTGAACTCAAGAAAGTTAAATGAAGTGATTTTTGAAGTAAAATCAGATATGGAATTATAAAATGGTAGTGAACTAATTAGATAATTACTTAGTTAATTGAATATAAAAAATGGAGTTTAACTTGGTTAAGTAAATTGGATTGTGGATTGGAAGCGGATATTGGAATATGGAACTTGAGTTATAAATATAAAAAATCCGACTTGATTGTAAGCAAATCTAATATAATTGGAAATATCATCGAATAAAATAGAAATGGATTGAAATAGGGATGATTTAGTTATAAATAAATTCAGCTTAAAGTGTAAATAAATGGAATGTGGCCTTGGATGCGAATAAATAAATTCGAGTATGGAATTAAAATTTGAAGTGGATTGGATGAATGAACTAATTAAATTAATTAGTAAAATGGAATGGAATTTGAATGAATAAGAATCAATCTAAAATTGAAATGGAATTTGATTGAATATAAATCAATTTAAATAAAATGGATTTGAATATAATGGAAGTAGATATGAATGGAATGCAACTGAATTAATCGTGAATAAATTTGAAATGGAATAGAATTGAATCTAAATTGATTTGGAATCAATTTAAAAATAGCTATAAACTGAAATGGTTATTTTATTAAATGAATAACACCAAATTTGCATAGAAAAAAATTGTCGTTTGATGCAAACGGAAGTAAATAAAATTCTACGAATATATAGGAAGTGAATAATTTGATTTTGAAGTCAATTTGGAATGGATATAAATTTGTTGGGTATAACAGTGAATTGAATGCAAGTAAATTTGAGTGTAAATCATTTCGAATTGAATTAAAGGGTATATGAATGGACCGAAAGTAATTAAATTAGTATCGAGACCCTATAATTACTTATAAATATATGTTTGGCATGTGATTTATGAATTTGTGTGTTTAACCAGTTAAATGAATGAAATGTTATTGAATTTTCATATTTTGGTACTTATGTATTTAAATTGAGTAAGTACAGGTACCCGGAGGCCATTTGGCTAGATTTTGATCGCACAAATTGCATATAAAATAAGCCGCTTGCTTAAATGCTAAAATAAGGTACGTTTTCGGATTAAATACTACGAAAATATAAAATATTGATAAATATTTTGTTTTCCGACCGTGTGGGTCAATGTATATATTTTTATCTCTTTTGCCATAGTGCAAAAGGTCCTCCGTACAAAGGAGACTCTACCAAAAAAATTCGGAAATTTAGGGTGTTAGAAATTTTTTGAAAATTTTTGTTAACTAAAAAGTTGAGTTTCAAATTGAAATTGAAATAAGAGATTTTGGGGTTAGAATTGGAAACTAAATGTTTTGGATGAAACTAAAGGGTTAGAAAAAGTGAATGTTGAGTTTTAACTAAGTGGGTTTTGTTAAGTTAATGTATTGGAGCGTTTTTCCTATCTTAGCAATTTTAGGGACGAAATTCTTTTAAGAGGGGAGGAATGTAGCGACTTGGATTTTTTGACGTTTGATTTAGGGATATTTAAATGGTTTCAAATATGGATTTGAAATGTAATTTGATTTTTGGATATGAAGATGTTGATTGAAAATTTTAGAATGAATTTAAGTTCTAAATATAACGATTTATTGAATATTTAATCGTTGAATTTAAATTGAAATCATTAAGTAATTTGAAATTGGAGTTGATTATGAATCGAAATGATTTCTTATGTTGATATAAATTTAATTTGAATTAGTATTGAGTTAATAAATTTTTAAAACTAAAATTTCAAGTGATTTCACAAAATTTTGAAATTTGTCCATTTAATCTACGATTAAAAATAGCGATCCGGGCACAGTCTTGGAATTCGACGAAACTAGTTCCATTGGATCCATAATAGTGTATTATTATTGGATTTTAAATTTCGTAGTGTTTGGAGTTACCGTTTGGTCGTACGATCTAAAAGCGCCTAGAAATAATTTAATTGAATTAAATTTAAATAGTCGATTTAAAAAGCTATCTTCCACATACGATTGAGTTAGGCCCCGAGACTTGTTCCATTGAGTTCGGAATAGGGGTATAACATTATAAACGCCTAGTGGCACGCCTCGAAAGGGATTGTAAATTTTTAGTTACCCAAAATGAGATATTTTCAATATTAATATTTATAAATCAAATCAAAATCAAAATCTTAGCCGCCTCTTTTCCTTTTAAAACATGCCACCCATCACGTATCCTCTCTTTTCATTCTTTCAAATCGCATACCCTTCTCTCTTCATCATCAATTCGAACGAAAACACTTTGTTATTAAAAAAACCCGCATTACCTTTCCTGCTTCTTCAATTCGAAATCGAGATCGATAGTAAAAAAATGGGGAAATTGCGATCGAGTCGCGATGCTTGGCTGAACTCAGGAGCGGTGGCATGCGACTGCGCAAAGGAGGAAGCGACCTCCTGATGTCGCAATCGAATTAGGGTTTCTCGAATTAGAGGGGATGGACGCGCGGTAGGGGTTCGACGAGGTGGTGGCGAGCGATGCGTGCGCAAGGGGGTGAGCAAAATAGCGATCGATGGTAGAGTCGTGGGTGTCAATAAGATAGTGGTTCTAGCATGTCACCTTGGGTGCTGGAGTGGAGTAGAGTTCAGGTCGCGTTCGAAATGGTGGAGGTTGGGTGCGGCGAGCTGTGGCAATCGACGAGGGTGAGAAGGGCGATGGTTTGGTGATCTCCGACGGAGGATAGTGTTTTCGTCTTAGGGCAGTCAATTTAGGGAGACTCACGATGGTAGGCAGGGGTTACAGGCGATGGGCAGTGGCTCATGGCAGAAGCAGTTGGTGGTGAGCGATTGGAGTTGGCTGCTGATTGAAGACGAGGCTGGGTACGAGCATGATTTCGTAAGGGAGGTAACGATAGTTTTCCTTTAGCTAATTAAATTAAGAAATTAATGGTAATTGAAATTAATTGATTATGTTATATAAATTCGAATGTTAATAAATTTTATAACTTCTTCATACGAGGTTTAAATCGAACGGATTCAATCTTTTGGGGTTTGGAGCAGCGGAATCTGTGAAAAGAACTAAAATGGAACGTTTAGCAAATAAAAAAAGGTGAGTAAATCTCACTCCTTTTGGATTGCTAGATTTGATTATAATAATTGAAATAAATTATTGAATGCTGGTTGGATTTACAATTTATTATCTATTGGATGTTATATATATAGTAGTATATATATTAGTAGTTGGATTGATATTCCTGCATATTTTAGCGGATGAGACCCTATGCACCCCGCATAATAGCGGATGACCCTATATACCGTGATATCCCCCTTGAAGTGGGATTGGTATTTTTATGTTGTATTAACATCTGTAGATACAGGGAAACAGGTTGGAGGGATCTAACTGGATTCCTCAAATATATTGTTATTTTTCATATATAGTAATATATGATGTGGGTAGACAATCTGTTATAGGTTATTGTTGTAATTTGAATTATTGGATGCTATAGTAGCACTTGCCTTAGATCTTGGTATTTTTAATACCATAAATATTATTTTTAGAAGTTGTAAATTTATAGAAGAGGTTATAAGTGAGTATAATCGACCTTGGAAAAGGTAAAAAGGAATTAATATAAATTCCGGAAATGTAGGAGATATGATAAGATAAACTACTAAGTATTGATATTAGAAATTATTTCGGGAAAATGGATTATAATATTTTCCTAAGTGAGAAAATGGTAGGTTTTTGAAAATACATAGAGACAAAGGATTTATATCGAGATATTTTCTAAGTAATGGGTTTTAAATCGAAGTTGGAAATATTTCACTAAGTGTTGAAGTGAGGTACGGGTGGGAATATCCTATTATGGAAACAAGTATTCGAAATGTTTTCAAATATTGATAAATTTGAAAGAGATTTGAATGTATATCTTTGTAAAGATATTTTGGAATGAATGTCTTTAAGAATTATAAAATAAGGCCTAGTGTCTGCTTATGGATGTTTTGTTGATAGTTAAATAACCGACTATCGATATTGGCCAATTTCGTTAATCGTTTCGAAGAGATCAGGATCGAATTTAATTATCCAAAAACCACTTCGATCCGGTTTGAACGTTACGAATGGATACCATGAAGATAGTGAAGACGGTGATTCGGTTTGTCCAGACCCAGGGCAACTTGTATGGACGAATGCTATCAGAACATTGTCATTGGAGGACGATGAGCATTCTAAGTGGAATTGTTCTTCAAAGGTAACGTTAGCCTCAAGCCTCATCAACCGGGAATGACTCAAACAGGGGAGATGCAGCAAGGCTAAGTGGGTCGCACCCAATTAGGGTATGTTATCACTTTTCTATATATCCTCGGAAATATATATATATAAATTATGGATATGATTGTGCATGAAAAAGGGAGCGCTCGATTTTTTTAAGAGTAGGAACACCCGAGGTGATAATATATTCGGTCTAGGTTAGGGGTAGGCCGGTCTTGTGTTGTAGGGGATCCCGGCAAGGTCCTCGTTACATGTTTCTATACGTGTACTATGATAGGTGGTACCACAGTGCCTAGTCATTGTATGGAATCCATTCTCCAATAAGCGTCGTACGGTTCTTATTGTGCGCAACTATGCTGAAGCGTGAGATGCAAGCATTTCAGCTATTTTCTATTTACTTTGTTTAGACACTATTATAATATCAGACGATTTTGATAAAAATGTTTTGGTTATCGTAAGGTAAAAACCCGTCGTGTTTATGTGTGACGTGGACTTACAAGATACCTTTGTTTTTCAAAGGATTTTGAAAATAGTAATAATTCAAATTGAGTGTGTTTTCTCACGCTGGTTTTCCAGACTGACTCGGATGTTATTTTATTATAATGCTCGGGTCGGACCGAGTATTACAGATTCAGGTTAGAATGCTATGGAGCTCAGGAGACGAGCTGGAGGATTTCAGATACGTATCTCCGTACTTGGTTTATATTTCCGCTATGTGAGGACAAGTTATTATAACTGTCCAGATTGATGTATTGAATGTTGTACTCTGATAATTGTAAGTATAAAATAGTCACTGATTTTCCTGTATAAAAATCTGTTATTATATATTATATTTTGTTCCGTTGCGTTTATGAGATTCTGTGTTGTTATTCTATTTTCTTCTGCCTCTTTCTTCTTCTTTACCCCTAATGATTCGTATTTTCGTTCAATTTGAGTTGAACTAATGTGAATTATGGTCGACTCAAAAGATACGAAGATACAGGCCTTTACATTATGGATTTCGGTCGATGCGTCTGATCGGCGTTATCAATAGGGATTCCTAAACACTTAAACAGAACAAACTATCATGGTATAATTTTCAAAATTGGTAAATGAAATAATTTTACCTAGGATTATATTTTATATAAAAAAATAATTTTCAAATAATTAACATATTTATTTATAATGTATTTGTTTGTTAAGAAATGATAATACTAAATTATTATCATTTATTGCTTGATTAGTCATGCTCGGCCATTTTATGGGCATTGGCTAATGTTTATTGAATTTACCTTTTTCACAATATGGGTTAGGTAGATAGTAATTTATGAAAACATTGAAATGAACTCCTTGTGAATTAAGTTTTGGAATTTGACTATAAGGCATTCGATGATAATGTTGGGTTAAAAAGTTAACTTAAATAGAAAGTTATTACTATAGCTTAAGAGGAAAGGTGAGATATTAAAAAGATAAACGCTTATGAAATAATTTCAAATAAGAAACTAAATTTATATAAATATGGTTAGTATAAATATGAATTATAAAGGATATAAATTGAAAATTTGTGAAATTAAATCCTCGTGTTTTTGGAAATGGTTTATAAGGGTTTTTGAGAAAACAATAATTGTATGATTTGAAACTATTCTAAAGGGCTAATGTTATTAAAGGCTTTAAGATTTGTTTGAGTTCGAGATTACTCTAAGAAACAACAAGTCAATTTGGGACACAAAGTATTTTTATGTTAGCTAGTTTGAGTGGCTTGAAAGTGACTAAAATTGGGTAGGAGATGTGTTCGGTTGTAAAGCACTTCTCTTAAGTATTACCCTTCTTAGTAAAGGAAATATATGATACTATTTGATTGAACCCAGTTGCTGGTATCATCTTGTTGTTACTCAATCTATATTAATATTTTCCATGAATTTTAAAGAAAATATTTTGGAAATTGGTTTTGAAAATGATTTTGGTTTAATCCCGGAAAGTATGATTTGATATTCAAAAAAAGATATAAGTATACATTATTATTTCAAATGACTTGAAATAAAACCCGAAGTTTAATTCTTAAAAGTTTTTTTTGTTAAGTTATATTATGGTGGGATGTATCCTTTGCATTAGGATTGTTTGGTTGTTCATCTTATTATGACATATTGTTTGTCAGTTTTTAATTATTAAAATAAAACGGAATTTTCGATAATTTTGGAAAGTCGGGAACTTTCCAATTGATATAGAAATTAAAGATAAGTACTTTTGTATAAATATGAAAGTTAAAATTTTTATAACTCTCAAATTGAAAAGATAGTAAGCTAAAAACAAGTTTAAAAAGTTGATTAGCATCTTTGTTAATAGGGTACTCGATGTTATTGGGCCAACTAATAAATGTCTTTACTTTAGGGTCTTCTAAGGAAAGTAGACTTTAGTCTTGAGTTTGGATACCAGAGTCCTACCATGCCTAGCTACTTGCCTATCCGATCGATAAGGATGTTTAGATGGTTGACTCAATTATAAGGTCCAAAATTATTTTGGGACTTCCTTGAAATTTTAGGAAGTAAAGTGTAAAAGAATGTTTTGTATATACTCTTAGGAAGTAGTAGAGTATTATAGTAGTAATAGACTTAAGTCTTGAAATATTTTAAAATGAAATTATATTTAAGGAAATGTTTTTAACTAAAGTTGAGTTGTTATAAAAGTATTTATAAACATAAGTAATGTTTTAAGAAATGCTGCATAAATGATTTTAATATTACATAAGAAAAGATTTTGTGTAAACAAATTATAATTGTAAAGTAATTAGTGTAGTTAAGAAACCAGCTAAATTAAGTACGTAAGTTGTACGTAGATTATTTTATTCACATGACAGTTCTTTATCTAGGATTCGAGTACATGATTTTAAGGTGGTATACACCAGTCTAAAAAAGGATTTTTACTAGACTTTTGAAGGTGAACACTTGATACAGATTCTTGAGATGATCCCAAATTTTTCTATCGTAATTTATTGCTATGCAAGGAGAATGGAGGTGTCAAATAAAGAAACCAGATCGGAGTCCACACTAAATAAGTCAAGTGAGATATACTGGTTCGGAAGTGATATCTATGTGATTAAGCAAGTGGTCAGATCAATATTGCGTAGAGATGATATATACATCATACGAGCTTAAGTATAATTATGTATATGTTGTTTGGCTTGTAGCGAGTTCGAAAAATGACTCTTCGGATTGTTTAAGGTAATATGAATAATCGACTAAGTAATAACCTGAGGCTATTGAGCAAAAGGTACACTTAGTAGTTTATTTATCATCCTTATGCGATAAGAAGATTTTTGGCTTGGGAAAACCATTGGCTTAGTTTGTCAATTGTTATGTATTATTATATGGTTGTTTCTTGGATTGTCTGTATTGAAATTTCAAGGACGAAATATTCTAAGGGAGGAGAATGTAATGACCCGAAATTTCGAAAACTTTGTATTTAAATATCTAAATTATTTAAATATTTGAATCCAAGATTTAATATGATTAAATATGATTTTATAACCTTATTAACCACTTTTAATTAATAACTAATGTCAGAAAAATTATGTTTGAAATGTGTTTACAAAATTATACACTTTGGATAAATACTGAAAATGCGACCGGAAAACGTTTTGTTAAAAATCAACTTTTTATAAAATATAAGTTATGTGAATATAATGCAACTTGAATAGTTATCATGTGTAAACATATGATAATAATAAAACACATCATTATGTTAACTAAATAATTAATTAAACTAAGTTTGAATTAGTAAAAGTAAGTGGAAACATTAAGGACAAAAGGACCCTTAAATCGCTGCTTGATTTATGGAAAGCATGCTTGTGTAAGAGCATGGTCTTACATGCTTAACTTCATGACTAAGGACGAGTTTATTCACATTTATCCACTAAATTCCTAACTCTATAAATACACATGCATACACCACTTCATTTTCGCAAACAATCCACTTTTTCGTTTCTCTCTTTTTTCCACTTTTAATGGCCTTAGGCTGTGCATTTTGGTATAGAATAAATGGCCTTTGGCCATGGGTAATTGGAGGGAAAAGGAGGAGGTGTTGTGGCCTAGGGCAGTGAGCATCCATGGTGTTAGAGGAAGGTGGAGAGGTGTATATGCATTAGAGGAGGAAAGGAAGGGTTTTAGTAATGTTAAGTTGAAGTTAAAATTGTTGGAAGAAGTGTGGTTATAATGACTGTTGGTAGGAAGAGTTTTGGTTGGAATAAAAGTGAGTTTTAATCTCACTTTGATTACACTATAAATTGGTTGCAAGTTAACTTGAAATATTGCTTGATATTTGCTTGCTTAATCTCTTGATGATTGTTGTTAAATCACATGTTAATATGCTTTCTCTATATTAATATTAATAGACATTAACTACTTAAAGTTAAACCCTTGATTATATAATTTAAAAAGTATATAAGTTGTTAAGGTAGTTGCTTACCAAACCATTGAATTATGATAAGTTCATTTGAACATTTAAATGGATATATTGATGTGTATATATGTTAATACATATTTAGTAGTAGTATGGTTGGAACTTGGAATCATATATGTGTATAAAATAACATAACACCAAATATTAAAAAGGTGATTTAACTTGTGAATCCCTTAAACTATAACTTGTGAAAATGGTGATTTAATAACATATCTTAATAAGAACTTGTTTGGTTATTATTAACACTTTTATAAGTGTTTAGAAAAGCAAAGAATATGGTTGAAAGTTATAGAAGAAGTAAATCAAAGTAACAAAATATTGAATTAAGAAGGTCGCTATAGTGACACTTTTAAAATAGTCCGTCTTTGAAAATAACGTGCATTTTTATGGAAACTTTCTTAAGAGTTTCTTTAGCAATTAGTCAAATAAATAATATATTATTCTTATTGGGAAAGTTTTCAAGCCTAATTCATTTGATAGCTAGTTGAACGAAATGCAAAAGGTTATAGCAAAATAGTCGCTATATGTAACAACCCGCATATTTTACGATTGTATAATTAAATATTTTATTTAAATATAGCATCGTTAGTCGTATTATAGTCCGAAAAGCTAATTTTTTTTGCAAACAGTCGAATTAGGACTCGAGACCACTTCCATTGAGTTCAAAATGCCGTTTGCGACCTTTTTGAGTATAAACATTGATATGTTTGGAGTTGAGTGAATTTTGCTATTTTTCACTGAGGGCTTTGGGTTTGGGTTTCAGCCCAATAACCTAACATAAGACCCTAGCTCCACCCCCTTTTCTCTTTATTCACTTTCATTTCCTAATACCTTTAAGTTTTAGCAAAAATGGGGGAAGAGAAAAGGAAATAGAAATTCCTAAGCCCTAGTTTCTTTTACAAATCCAAGTGTTAGCTCCAAAATCAAAGAGAAGCTTAGGTAAGCATCCTCTTCATCTTCTCCAACTCATTCTCTCTTTAATTTCAGAAATTTCCTAAACTTAACTTAGGAAATGTTCTTCTTTTGAGCTTAGATTCAAGCTTCTTTGGTTGAAGTGAAGAGTGGTTGATCTCTCCTTTGTGATTAAGCTTCTCATTCATTGTTTTTGGGTTTAAAGGTGAGTTTTTGATCTCACATCTTTGTCTATTTCTATCATTGTTGTTAGGTATGAATTCCTAACATCTATTCATGTTCATTTGCTTTTGATTTGAATTGATTTGGTGAACATTTCAATTTTTGGTGTTTTGAAGTCAAAACTTTAAAAACCCTAGCTTTGATGTATGATCATGCTTTTGGTGGTGTATCGAAGAGCCTATAGGGCTGGATTATTGATCGGCATAAACCCCTAGCGCCCATTGCTCATCCGATCGCAAATTGTTGAGGGTTTTCCCTTCATTAGGCTAGGCTGGAAATACTGGAAAACAGGGTCCAGTCGACTGGCACCCTGAGTGCAGTCGACTGACCTGTAACCCGAGAGTTTCTAGGCATTGGGCCAGTCGACTGAACTCAGTGCCTAGTCGACTGACCTGCTTGTCTCAGCCCAATTTGTCTATTTGATGTGGATTTCCAATTTAGAACCGATTCGTGTTGTTCCGATTTATTGTTATCATTTATTATTGACTTTGATGACTTCTTTTTCGGGATTTTTTTAAGAATATCATTTTGATGGATTCGGTATCGATATCTTTGGAATTGATTCACGTCTTCGTATGTGGATTTTGGTGATTGATTGTTTCTACAATCATTTCTATGCTTTGTCACTTTAAAATACAAAGGTTCCTATACTAGTAGTAAATATTCAAACTCTTTTACAAAGATGATTTCAACTCTATTTTTAATACAAAGCTCGTTTATAAAACCGTTTTCTAATCTATTAGTATATACAAACCTTTACCTCATTCGTATGAGAAAATCTAATTAAACGGCTTAGAAAAACAAGTGGTATGAAATGCTTGCGTTTACTTCGTCGGTTAATTCTTGGACTTGTTCGATTGAAACTCTTGTGACAATTTTCGAGTGGAAATCTACAATTTGTTCGTAAATATTTAAGTTAAGCCAGTGGTTATGGGACATGAAGCTAAACTCATCTATTTACTAGCTTAGTGTAATTCACAATTTTTATTGATCTATGATGATCATTTTGTGGTTTAGACTAGCAATGTGCGATGTCTCTTTGTCCACGTGGGGGACTGTACCTCGTTTTATTGAGTTTCGCATTCTTTTATGGGCTAGCGACCCATGTTCTTTTATGGTGTTCGGTTCATCGGATGTACCGTTATTGTACTACATCGATGTTCCGGCTTTTTGGTTCATCGGACGTACCGTTATTGTACTGCGTCGTTGCTCCGAAATTATGGTTAGCGACCATGGAATAGCGTTCCATTTGTGATACATGTGTTGGAGAGTTTTCATGCTCCCGTTTGTGATAGGCCTCCCCCTTTGTGATTTCTGGATTTCTGGCTGATGATTTCTAGAATTTATGTTTCACCTCCTTTTGTGATTGGCAATTGTTATTGTACTACATCGATGTTCCGGCTTTTTGGTTCATCGAACGTACCGTTATTGTACTACGTCGTTGTTCCGAAATTATGGTTAGCGACCATGGAATAGCGTTCCATTTGTGATACACGTGTAAGAGAGTTTTCATGCTCCCGTTTGTGATAGGCCTCCCCCTTTGTGATTTCTGGATTTCTGGCTGATGATTTCTAGAATTTATGTTTCACCTCTTTTTGTGATTGGCAATCGTTATTGTACTACATCGATGTTCCGGCTTTTTGGTTCATCGGACGTACCGTTATTGTACTGCGTCGTTGCTCCGAAATTATGGTTAGCGACCATGGAATAGCGTTCCGTTTGTGATACACGTGTTGGAGAGTTTTCATGCTCTCGTTTGTGATAGGCCTCCCCCTTTGTGATTTCTGGATTTCTGGCTGATGATTTCTAGAATTTATGTTTCACCTCTTTTTGTGATTGGCAATGGTATGTTTGTCAATAATTGTGGTTCGGTGAATAAAATAAAGAATATGACATTCTTTTTGGTGCTTTGAGATTTTTGAGATATTGTATGATTTTGTTGTTGTTTAGTGTATACTTGTCACAGTATGACGTTATTGTTATCATACGTTTTCGTGATATCTCTTCTTATATCTCATTTTTATATATGATAATTATAGCTAGACTGATCCGTTTATTATTTTCTTCTTAAATAATACTCGGGTCAGGCCGAGATGTTACAGGTGCTTCTGCTTGACTCCTTATCTGGGATCATCTTCTGACTTTTGTCTAACTACATTAGATTGGTAGTTTTTGTTGTTATACATTTGAGATAGAGACTCCTTGATGTATACATATTCTTTTGTTTAGCACTTGTATCTATTCTTTTGTGATATTGTGGATCTTGTTTGACCACTACTCTGATTTACACTTCTATGTGTTATATTCATATCTGTTTCCGCCTTTGAGATATGAACATCTGTGACTGATTTGTGTTATGTTTATTTCTATATTTGTTTCCGAGGGCCTCATAGCCGCTGTGTAGTAGCTTTGAGTTTGTATTTGATATGTCGGATTTCCTCTTGAAATGAAATGTAAGTTATATTATCTGACATATTCGTACTCGCACAAAGCAACTACACAGATGGTCGCTCCTCAACAGCCTTATTCTTCGTGCTAGTCGACGGTTACCCCGTAGTGTCCTTGGCTAGTGTGAGCATAGAGGTGGGGCGTCACAGCTTGGTATCGGAGCCAAACTTCGGAACAATGTAGAATAATCTAGCAAGGATCATTGTCCTAAGTCTTTCTTAGGAATCGTGCCATAGGATTTAATTCGAGTCTTCGTACCGTTTTATCCTATTTTCTTTTGTGATGCCTTGTTTTATCAATCAAGTTTGTTTGATATTCATTCTGAGAATAACATTTTTTCTCTTCTTTCTTCCTTTCTTAGAGAAGAGAAATGGTTAGACCAAGCCGTCCCAGCGCCGGTCAATCTAGTGCTACTCCTCAGGATGGAGTATTTATGTCAGCTCAACAACTTTTAGATCTTGTGAACAATGCCCAAGCTACCGGACCCGTTCCAGCGCCTACTCACCCAAAATCTGGGTTTGCACGCTTGTGCAGAGATTATACCGCTTTGGGTGGAAGGCCATTCAAGGGATCCGAAAGTGTTATAGAAATCCAAGCTTGGCTTAGATCTTGCAATCACATCTTTTCCCGCATGGATCTTATTTATTCACTTCGAGTCCAAGTGGCTTTTAGCATGCTCCAAGAAGAGCATTAGATTGGTATGAGCTTCTGGTCTCCGAAATTATTGAAGCGGATCTTACTTGGGAGCAATTCCGGGAAAGGTTCGAATTGAAGTTAGTACCGGAAGCTAAAAAGGTAACTTTAGCCCGATGCTTTATTGACCTTGTTCAAGGTGAATCTTCCGTGACAGATTATGTCGCATCTTTTGAATCTCTCTCTAAATATGGGGTCGAATATATTAATACCCCATTGAAGAAAAATTAGAGGTTCGTCTATGGGTTGAATAAGAACCTCAAAAAGCCTTTACTTCTAAAACTAGAAGTTTCTTTCGATCAGCTTATAGATGTCGCTCTTCGACTTGAAAAGGCCGATAAAGAAAGTGATGTTGAAGTTGTGCGTGCCAAACAGAACTTCAACAATAACATGAAGAGGCCTATTAAGTTCAAAGGCCCCAATCCCAACAAGAAAGGGAAGCAAGAAACTTCGATAACAAAGTCTCCTACCACTAGTCGTGGACGATGCTACAATTGTGGTTCTACGGACCACTATGCAAATGAGTGTCCGAAAGCTTTTTTTGTCGTTATTGCAAAGGTTCGGGACATCTTTTATCTTCATGCCCCAAACTTCCAAACAAGAGAGAGGGAAAGCTAAATGTTGTTCAAGCCCCTAGTGACACTTCTCATGGTCAAGGTATTTCTCCTTCGATCCTTGAAGGCATTATTTTATTTCGTGATCTTCCTATTTGATTTATTTTGATACGGGTGCGTCCCACTCTTTTATATCAAAAGAACTTGTTGATACTTTTTCTTTAAATATTATGGGCTTGATGACTTCATTGGGAATTGCGAATCCGATTGGTAGATCCGCAACACTCATTTTACTTTGTGAAAATGTCGAGATTATTTTATGTGATTATTCTTTTCGAGCCGATTTGCATGTTATGCGTTACTTAGGCTTCGAAATTGATTTTTTTTGGGAAAGGATTGGCTTGATCATTATGAAGCCCACATGCTATGTCCTGAGCGGACTATTTATCTTCGACATTCTTAATCCGTTAAGCAGATTTCTATTGTCTTTAAAGATTTTGATTTCCAAATTTGGAGGCATCATTTTATTCTTTAAACCCACTTGATGAGGAGAATGTTATTTCTCTCATTCAAGTAGTTTGTGAATTTTACGGTATATTTGAGCTTGTCTTAGGATTATCACCTAAGGAATCTATTGAGTGGTGCTAAGGTCTTTTCAGCTCGACCTTGCCACCGGTTTTCATCAACTACGAGTGCGGAGGGTAGCATTCCCCTTACCGCATTCCGCACTCGTTGTGATTCTTATGAGTGGTTCGTTATGTCATTCGATTTGACGAACCTTCCAGCTTATTTCATCCATTTTACGAATCAAGTGTTCTGCGAATATCTCGATGAGTTTATTCTTGTATTTATTGATTATGGATGAAAACAACAATTTAAAATTTGCACATCTTTTTAATAAGATATTTATAAGTATGATTGGATTTTGTTCTTAAATGAGAAAAGAATATTTGTAAAATTTTTAAGAGATGTTTTTATCATAAAGAAGATAATTTTGTGTTGTTTTGACCATTGAGTGCTTTAAGAATTCTGGTCGATGCGCTTGATCAACGTTATCGATAGGAATTTCCTAAACGCTATGATGAGACAATCAGACACAGTAAATTGACCTGGAACAAGTAAATTTTTCTAGAAAGATGATTACATAAAGTTAATTGTAATTTTGAAAGTTTTAGCTCTTCGGGAAAGAGGATCATAAAAGAACTCTTTTCCGATACTCCTATTCTTGTGATTCCCGAATGGAACCAAAACTTCACTGTTTGTACCGATGTTTGTCGTATTGGTTTGGGTGCCATTCTCTTGTAAAGGGAATGTGTTATCACATATGCTTCTTGACAATTAAAGCTTGTCGAAACTAGATATGCCATTCATGATCTGGTGCTCGCGGCTATTGTTTTCGCTCTTTGAATTTGGTGTCGTTATCTTTTGGGAGAGAAATTTGTTCTCTACACCGATCATAAATCTCTGAAATAGTTATTTTCTCAAAAGGAACTTAATTTGAGTCAACAACGTTGGATTGAGTTCCTTACATCTTATGATCTTGATATTCTTTGTACTCCGGAAAAAGGGTAATCGTGTTGCCGATGCCCTTAGCCGAAAGCAACAAGCAGTTGTTTCAATGTTGATATCCGAATGGAATGATCTCGAGACTTTATCCACTTGTGAGATTCGAGATCGTGAATCCAATTTATGTTCATCTCTTGTTTTGTGTAGCCTTGAGGCTCGTCCTTCTCTTTTGGACCGTTCCTCTTTTGGCTAGACTCTATGTCAAAGAAATTGTTAAATTACATAAAGTTCCTACTTTTATTGTCAGCGATCGTGACCCATTATTTTACTAGTGGATTTTGGTAAGGTCTTCAAAAGCTTTGGGAACAAAGCTTAATTTTTGCACCGCTTATCGCCCTCAATCCGATGGACAAATAGAGCGTGTGAGTCAAATTCTTGAAGATCTTCTTCGTGCATGTGTTCTTGATTTTGGTGGAAGTTGGGAAGATCATATTTCTCTTGTTGAGTTTTCTTCCAATAATAGCTTCCAATCTTGTATTGGTATGGTACCTTTCGAGGCACTCTTCGGAAGGCCGTGCCGATCTCCTTTGTGTTGGCTTGAAGCCGGTGAGAAGCTGGTTTTAGGTCCAGATTTTATTTGTGTTTCACCTATGATGGGTGTTGTGCGTTTCAGTTGATCGGGAAAATTAGCACCTCGATATATGGGTTCATTTCCCATCACCGAACGCATTGGTCCCGTGGCTTATCGCCTTTTATTACCGGCTCAATTTTTCTGCTATTCATGACGTTTTCCATGCCACTCATCTATGGAAATGCCTTAGGGATTCTGATTTTATTCTTGAGCCCGGTGTTGTTGAAGAAATTGAGGTTTCACCAGATTTGACTTATGAGCAACATCCTATTCGCATCATTGCTTCGGAGGTTGAGTGCCTTCGAAATAAAGATTTCCCTTTTTGTGAAAGTTCAATGGTTCTCAAATCCCAAGGATTGCTCTTAGGAATCCTGAGAATTCATCGAGCGAACATGTTCGGGCTTACTCTTTCGTGCTCTTTATGGTGAACTTCTTATTTCAAAATTTTCTTTTGAGTTGATATGCTGATATTGTTGTTACTCTTTATCTTCTCCTTAAGTATTACAAGGACGCAATTTCTTTAAGGAGGGGAGTATGTAACAACCCGCATATTTTACGATTGTATATTTAAATATTTTATTTAAATATAGCATCGTTAGTCGGATTATAGTCCGAAAAGCTACTTTTTTTTGCAAACATTCGAATTAGGACTCGAGACCACTTCCATTGAGTTCAAAATGCCGTTTGCGACCTTTTTGAGTATAAACATCGATATGTTTGGAGTTGAGTGAATTTTGCTATTTTTCACTGAGGGCTTTGGGTTTGGGTTTCAGCCCAATAACCTAACATAAGACCCTAGCTCCACCCCCTCTTCTCTTTATTCACTTTCATTTCCTAATACCTTTAAGTTTTAGCAAAAATGGGGGAAGAGAAAAGGAAATAGAAATTCCTAAGCCCTAGTTTCTTTTACAAATCCAAGTGTTAGCTCCAAAATCAAAGAGAAGCTTAGGTAAGCATCCTCTTCATCTTCTCCAACTCATTCTCTCTTTAATTTCAGAAATTTCCTAAACCTAACTTAGGAAATGTTCTTCTTTTGAGCTTAGATTCAAGCTTCTTGGGTTGAAGTGTAGAGTGGTTGATCCCTCCTTTGTGATTAAGCTTCTCATTCATTGTTTTTGGGTTTAAAGGTGAGTTTTTGATCTCACATCTTTGTCTATTTCTATCATTGTTGTTAGGTATGAATTCCTAACATCTATTCATGTTCATTTGCTTTTGATTTGAATTGATTTGGTGAACATTTCAATTTTTGGTGTTTTGAAGTCAAAACATTAAAAATCCTAGCTTTGATGTATGATCATGCTTTTGGTGGTGTATCGAAGAGCCTATAGGGCTGGCTTATCGATCGGCATAAACCCCTAGCGCCCATTGCTCGTCCGATCGCAAATTATTGAGGGTTTGCCCTTCATTGGGCTAGGCTGGAAATACTGGAAAACAGGGTCCAGTAAACTGGCACCCTGAGTGCTGTCGACTGACCTGTAACCCAAGAGTTTCCAAGCATTGGGCCAGTCGACTGAACTCAGTGCCCAGTCGACTGACCTGCTTGTCTCAGCCCAATTTGTCTATTTGATGTGGATTTCCAATTTAGAACTGATTCGCATTGATCCGATTTATTGTTATCATTTATTATTGACTTTGATGACTTCTTTTTCAGTATTTTTTTGAGAATATCCATTTTGATGGATTCGGTATCAATTTCTTTGGATTTGATTCACGTCTTCGTATGTGGATTTTGGTGATCGATTGTTTCTACAATCATTTCTATGCTTTGTCACTTTAAAATACAAAGGTTCCTATACTAGTAGTAAATATTCAAACTCTTTTACAAAGATGATTTCAACTCTATTTTTAATACAAAGCTCGTTTGTAAAACCGTTTTCAAATCTATTAGTATATACAAACCTTTACCTCATTCGTATGAGAAAATCTAATTAAACGGCTTAGAAAAACAAGTGGTATGAAACGCTTGCGTTTACTTTGTCGGTTAATTCTTAGACTTGTTTGATTGAAACTCTTGTGACAATTTTCGAGTGGAAATCTACAATTTATTCGTAAATATTGAAGTTAAGCCAGTGGTTATGGGACATGAAGCTAAACTCATCTATTTACTAGCTTAGTGTAATTCACACTTTTTATTGATCTATGATGATCATTTTGTGGTTTAGACTAGCAATGTGCGATGTCTCTTTGTCCACGTGGGGTCTGTACCTCGTTTTATTGAGTTTCGTCTCATTCTTTTATGAGCTAGCGACCCATGTTCTTTTATGGTGTTCGGTTCATCGGATGTACCGTTATTGTACTACATCGATGTTCTGGCTTTTTGGTTCATCGGACGTACCATTATTGTACTGCGTCGTTGCTCCGAAGTTATGGTTAGCGACCATGGAATAGCGTTCCATTTGTGATACACGTGTTGGAGAGTTTTCATGCTCCCGTTTGTGATAGGCCTCCCCCTTTGTGATTTCTGGATTTCTGGCTGATAATTTCTAGAATTTATGTTTCACCTCTTTTTGTGATTGGCAATCGTTATTGTACTACATCGATGTTTCGGCTTTTTGGTTCATAGGACGTACCGTTATTGTACTGCGTCGTTGCTCCGAAATTTTGGTTAGCGACCATGGAATAGCGTTCCATTTATGATACACGTGTTGGAGAGTTTTCATGCTCTCGTTTGTGATAGGCCTCCCCCTTTGTGATTTCTGGATTTCTGGCTGATGATTTCTAGAATTTATGTTTCACCTCTTTTTGTGATTGGAAATCGTTATTGTACTACATCGATGTTCCGACTATTTGGTTCATCGGACGTACCGTTATTGTACTGCATCGTTGCTCCGAAATTATGGTTAGCGACCATGGAATAGCGTTCCATTTGTGATACACGTTTTGGAGAGTTTTCATGCTCCCGTTTGTGATAGGCCTCCCCCTTTGTGATTTCTGGATTTCTGGCTGATGATTTCTAGAATTTATGTTTCACCTCCTTTTGTGATTGGCAATGGTATGTTTGTCAATAATTGTGGTTCGGTGAATAAAATAAAGAATATGACATTCTTTTTGGTGCTTTGAGATTTTTGAGATATTGTATGATTTTGTTGTTGTTTAGTGTATACTTGTCACAGTATGACGTTATTGTTATCATACGTTTTCGTGATATCTCTTCTTATATCTCATTTTTATATATGATAATTATAGCTAGACTGATCCGTTTATTATTTTCTTCTTAAATAATACTCGGGTCAGACCGAGATGTTACAGGTGCTTCTGCTTGACTCTTTACCTGGGATCATCTTCTGATGTTTGTCTAACTACATTAGATTGGTAGTTTTTGTTGTTATACATTTGAGATAGAGACTCCTTGATGTATACATATTCTTTTGTGATATTGTGGATCTTGTTTGACCACTACTCTGATTTACACTTCTATGTGTTATATTCATATCTGTTTTCGCCTTTGAGATATGAACATCTGTGACTGATTTGTGTTATGTTTATTTCTATATTTGTTTTTGTGGGCCTCATAGCCATTGTGTAGTAGCTTTGAGTTTGTATTTGATATGTCGGATTTCCTCTTGAAATGAAATGTAAGTTATATTATCTGACATATCGGTACTCGCACAAAGCAATTACACAGATGGTCGCTCCTCAACAGCCTTATTCTTTGTGCTAGTCGACGGCATTACCCCGTAGTGTCCTTGGCTAGTGTGAGCATAGAGGTGGGACGTCACACTTTAAGTGCAGTTCGATAAAATGCCCTGTTTTCGAGAAATTCTCTAAAATAATTAAAAGATATTCTTTGTGTGATATCCCGGAATTTAGAGCAATATCAATTTAATAATCTATATTAAATATTAAATTGATTTGATAATATTTGTTAATAGGATTTGACTTGATTTAATAATTTTCTTTAAAATAAATATTTAACTGATAATTTTTCTCTTAAAAGCTAATAAATTGTTTTCTATTTATTTGTATATATATTTGTATATATTCTAAATAGATAAGCTCTATTTTAAATTTGATAAATCAAGATATGTTTTCTAAATATAACTTGATGAAAATAAGTAATAAAGTGATAATTTCTTTTATAAATTATTTTAATTTAATAATGAGTTATCTTTAAACAATATTAATAATGTAATATTTTTACAGATAGATTTTAATATGAATAGAATTGTTATATATATATATATATTGGGAGAAACTGTGATTTGTAAATTTGAAATGAAGTCTTTCAAAAATGTTTAAATAAAATAAACCTTATAAATATTTAATATAAGTATAAAAGGAAATAACAATATATAAATGTAATATTTGATAGTTTAAGTTTTTAAATAAATAGAAAATGCTTAAGGGACAAGTGTTATCATATTGGAGCTTTATAACATGTGTTAAGTAACAAACCAATACAAGTGACTAAAACAACTTTATAATATACATGAGGTATAGAAACCTGTAAGTAGTATGTAACAAGGCAAGCAAGATGAATGTAGCTTGTAAATAAAGATGTAGGCAAGAATATAAAGTATAAAACAAAACAGGTAATAAGATAAGGCAGGAAAGCATATCAGCACATACGAAAGAATGGGGTAAGTATGCTAAGCATTAAGTCAAACAAGTAAACATATGCAAGATTTGTACATACAAGAATAAAAAAATGGCTGGTGTAAACTTGATAAGGAGCAAGGCATTAAATGCCATCACCACTAGTACACAAGATATTTCATTTCAGCTTCTTTTTAAAAATAAAAATCTCTGATCATTTGCACCAGCTAAAATTATTTGTGTACAAATTCAACTATCAAAGCTTTGCATACTCGTTCTATTTAGCAAGCTGCTTCCCATTTTTGTTCATTTAAACAAATGCAAACCTGAAATCAACTAAGAAAGCAAAGCACTTCAGTTTCAAATCAAAAATTAAAGCATCTCAACTACAACAAGATTTCCAGCAATTCATGTTCAAGTTTCAAAGCTATTTCAAAGTTTTCAAGGATCAAAACAACAAAAATATGCAAGTTTTCAAATTCCAGTTTTCAAGCCTCCCTGTTTCAAAAAAAATTAAGCTTTCTGTTTTAGAAACCAGGTGAGTAAACTTTTAAACTAAAAGTTAAATAACCTGTAAATTTCTGTGTTAATGTTTGTTTTATATGTATGTGTTTGTGCAAGTCTTAGTGAATTTATGTAAGTGTGCATATCTGTTGTTTTCAAACATCTCTGATCTTTGTTCAAGTTTCTGCCTTTAAACTGTAAACATGAGACACCTTTAGTTTTTGATGCATATGACATATGGTTGAAGTGAACTGGTGATGTATGTTTGAAAGTGTGTTTGTATGATGGTTTTAAAGACTCTGAAAACTTGTGAGTATGTCTAGATATTTACAGTGATCATCTCTGTTTTTAAACTTCAGAGATTTAAATTAGATTTAACTTCAAATTCTTCCCACTCTAATTTCCTTTAGGCTTAAGTATTTAAAACAAAGTTTGTTGTTTTAAACTAAACTAAGCTTTAAAAATATTTGTAAGAATAATAGATAGAAATATTATTTGGGAAAAATGAAAACACAGAGGAGCTTGAGAATATGCTAAAAATCAAACCTTGAAATTGGTTGATTCAATTGTATATCTGGAATTGTTTATGAAAGATAGGAATTTTAAAATCAAATTTACAATTTTTAATGGAATATTGAATATGTTACTTTGTGATGTCTGGAAATTGAGTTTTTGGATTTCTCTGGTGATCTGGTTGATCTGGGAAGTTGTAGTTCTTTCTGGAGGTGGAAGGATGATCGGGGACTTCGGCAAAATTGTCTGATGATGGTACATGTCAGTGGGGAAGTGGTGGTTGCTATTCGAAGTCAGGAACCCTAGTTAAGCTAGGCTAGGTAAAGTCGATAACCACGGCTCCTTGTGTTGATCGAGTTCAACAAGGGTTTGGGTAGTGGAAGTAGACGTGTAGAGGAAGTCGAGGCCGGAGGGGTAGACCTTCAGATGGTCGGAGCGGCGAGCACGGCGCGTTGTCAGGTTTTGGGCGAGTTCTTGTTGTTGGGTTCCAGGCCTTGGAAGTGGGCGCTCGATTTTGATTTCTGGGGTTGGGTCACGATTTGATGATCGGGGGGGTTACAGAGTCGATCTCTGATGTGTTGCGATCATCGTTGATGATCAATGGTGGCCGGAGCCACCGTGCATATGCACGCTGTATTTGTTTTTCCGATGCAATTTTGGGTTGTAGCAGCTGAGGAATGCTCGAGTTATCTCGAGTCAATTGGGGGTGAGGCCCGAAGTTTTTATATGTTCGACTCGAAGCAATATAGGGTAGAGTCGGGTTTTATTTTGTTTGTATTGCCAGTTTTAAAGCCTGTCAGATTTTAAAGTTTTAAAATTTAGAGAGCAGGGTTTTAAACAAAGTTTAAAACCAAATTTTAAGATGTGGATTCAAATTTACTTTTGTCTCCTAGTTTTTAATAAATATAAGTTTTATAAAAATAAAATGTTTTAACAACTTTAAAATGTTTAAAGTATATTTTAAAGTGTGTTTAAATCTTGCTAAGTTAAATTTGTATTTATTTTGAATCTAAATTTGAAATGGAATGTAAAAGTAAATGCAAAAGTAAAATGTTTCAAATGCATTTGTAAATGAGAATTTGATCATTATTAAGAAAATGTTTTACCCTTTAAATAATGAAGATTTAAGGATTTGTAATAATTAAATTATTTAAAATGAATAATTAACTAATTTAATTAATTAATGACTTGAATTAATTAATTTGGTAATTAAGAGTTTAAATTAGTTAATTAAGGTTTAAGATAATTAATTTAGGATAAATAAATGGGTAATTAAGAATCATTAATTAAATAAGTTTGAATTTTAATTAATGATTGGTAATTAATTAAATAATTAAGGATTAATTAATGAGTTATTAAAGATAAAATTTAATTGTAATTAATAATAAATCTTAATTAATTACTTTAGAAAAGTAATTTAAGAAGTGTTAATAATTAATGAAGGTCATTAACTAGGATGATTAAATAATGAATTAATCTGATAAATTTTGATAATAAATTAGATTTATTAATTTAAGATAATCAATTGTGAATTATTTAAGTATAATTACTTATGAAAGTAATTAAGGAATTCATTTCTCATTGTAATTAATTAAGTTTAATATGAATTGTTTAAGTTAATTAATTAAGTTTAATTAATTTAAATAACCATTTGTTGATGTGATAAGTATAATTACTTAAGGAAGTAATTAATTGAGGATGATTTAATAATGAAAGTAATTTGAGTATAATTACTTTGTATAATTAATCAAGGGATTAATTAGAGATAATTAATTATGGAGTAATTAAATTATTTAATGAAGTAATTAAGGGTAGTTAATTACTGGAGATCATAATTAATCAAGGTGATTAACAATTTGGTTTAATTGAAGATAAATTACTAAATGAAATAAATGTAATTAGAGATCATTAATTGTTATAATCAACGATGTAATTTAAAATGGATTTATTTGGAAATAATTAATAAATGAAGGGATTCATTAATGTAATTAATTAAGAAGTAATGTAATTAATTTTTAGTAATTTAAAAGGTTACTTTCTATATTTGGTATAAGATAATTAATTTGTAAAAATAATTAAAGGATAATTACTTAAATGTAATTAAAGATAATTAATCAAGGATGATTAATTAAAATGGAAATTAGAGAATGATTAATTAATTGACTTGTAATTAATTAATGGTTATGTAAGCAAGATTTATAATGATGAAGTAATTAATTTAATTTACTTTAAATTAATTAGAGATAAGTAATTAATTTAATTCATTTTAAATTAATTATAAATGGTGTGATTATTAATCCTTTTTTATATATGATGGATGATATTGATTTCCTTGAATGGTTTGAAATCTCAGATATGAGATAAGTAATGCTGTATGATATGGTTGCTTTGGTTGAAGTATATGGTTAATGTAGATTATCTATTTGTGATGATATTGTGAATTACCTATCTGTGATATTGTGAATTATCTATCTCTGTGTATATAGATAATAAAATTAAATTATTTTAACTTTAAAACAACTTGGACCTAAAAGATGGCGATTTGGATTTCGATGAGACCGGGATCGGGTTTCCAGATTTGGATATCCAAAAACCACATCGATCCAAATTAACGATAGGTCGTGAATCTCAAGTGAAGATGAAGATTCAGAGTGCAAGGGTTATTGTCGTTATAGGATGGTTCCAAAATGAGTGTAACGAGATAATGCCTTCGGTTTCGTTCGAACCCGGAACGAACTTGTATGGATTGAATGCTTTCAGAACATCGTCAGGTGGACGATGAGCATTCTAAGAGATGTGTTCTCTTAAGGTAATCGTAGCCTCAAGCCTCATCAACCGGGAATTGCTAAAACAAGGGAGGTGCAGCAAGGTTAGTGGGTAGCACCCAAGTAGGACGAGATTACCCCTGTCTAGATGTCCCTTATTATTTCGGCTGAGTGTGCGGTTGGTCATGACAACCGTGGGGTGTCTTGTGCGGGAATTATCCAGTAAGGGATGTTCCGGCCTTGTGTTGCAGGGGATTGGGAGTAATCCTCGGTACGGTGATCTAGGCCACGTACTGTGACGGGCGGTACCCCAGTAGCCCTGCCATTGTATGGAATCCAATCTCTAATAAGTGCCATCGGATTTGATTGTATTACCCACATGTTGGCTAGTATGCTGGAATTTAATAGATGTAACAATTTTAGCTATGATTTTATTTACTTGAAAACCCTAGACCTATTATAATATCACTGAATTTCCTATCAAAGTTTTGGTTAGCGTAAGGTAAAAACTTACCCATGTTTATGTGTGGGGAGTCTTACGTGATACCTTTGTTTCAAAGGCTTTTTAAAAGTTAAGCAGCTTTAACCGTTTACTCATACCAGACCCATGTCTGACCCGGAGTTTATTTCTGTTTTTTTTAAACTCTCGGGTACTCAAATTTTTACGAGTAGCCAAGGGAATCAGGTTAGCTTGACAAATTCTAGAGGTGCAATGGAGCAGTAGGCTTCAGCGTATAGATATATATTGGTTCCGCTGTGCTAGTGTTTATGTGTATTTTCCGCTGTGTTGTATCTCTGTGGTGTTTTGAGTTGTATGAAAGACAGGTGTTTATAACTGTCTAGTATGTGATGTATTATTTGTGTAACTCTGATTGATGTTGTATATTATGTAATACTTATGTGATTAATATAATTTATTCGTTTCGCTGTGAGATTCTGGTGTTGTTTAGTTCTTTCTTCTCTATCTTTTCTCTTTTCTATCCCTTTCTTTCTTATTGATGATGCGACTTTCAAGTGATGGATTGTCGGGTCGTTACAGTGGTATCAGAGCATAGGTTGAGCGAATACCTAGGCTCTTGAGTGGTATCTTTCTTGAGAGAGCGTACTTGTAATATATATATATATATATATCTACCTATCTGTTGGGTTACCTGTTCGGGTTTTCCGATATAAGTTATAAAGGTAGATAAGGTAGTGGTGTGTGTAACACGACTACCAATGGTTGGAAGTGTATCTGTCGAGACTGTAGACCTAATACCATCTCGAGTGAGCTTTGGGTGGTGTAAAGGATTTCATCGATCTCTGAAGGAAACCTGTTATGGTTTGGAGTTCATCTTTGAAGTGTAAGTTGGATGAGCTAGAGTTTGGATCTGTCGGTTGGACAGAAGCAAGTGATGATATCTTGATCCCTCAAGATGTAGTAGCTGTGTGATGAGACACAGTGACTATGGATGTTTCCGAAGATGTTTCTTTGGAACAAGTTTTAAAGAAGTGTGTCTGCTTCGGTGTTGTGGCTGTATTCAGCAGGGTGTTTGTGTTTGGTTGTGGTCCGAGTTTCTCGAAGAGCTTTGGATTAGGAATTCCTTGGCATTGGTGTCAGCAGCGCAGCTCGGAGTGTTCTATGTATTGGCAAGGAAGCTTTCTAGCTTAGCAGTGGAATTCAGAAGCGGCAGAGTGGTTCCGTTTCTTTGTTGGATTGGCTAGTTAAGTGTAAGTTGTTCTGTTTGGTAAAGAGAGAACAGTTTTTCTTTGGAAATTAGGTTGAGTTGATCGCAAAAGTGACTTGCGATAGTCTGAGTGTTCTCTTGTGTTTCAGAATTTTTCTGGATGTCTTTAGGAAGTCAGAGTTTTGTTAGCATCTGGGGATTGAGTTTGGTATTGACTGGATTCCAGAAGTAGTATCGATGGTTTAGCTTAGTAGTAGGATGGTTTTTGGAGGAAGATTTTAGTGAAGCAGCTCAGGTTTTGGAGGAACTGCTGAGTTTTATTTTTGGATATGTTGAACCATATTTTTGGAAAGTGTTTTTCCAGTCTTTGCTTGTGTTCGTCATCAACATTTTCATCTGCTCAGTCAGAGTTGCGCAGTGGAAGCATGGTGGCAGCTGTTTTAGTGTGGAACCAGTTGGATGTTGAAGTGTTTTGGATTAGAGAGTTTCTACAGGAAATTTTTCAGGATCTTAAGGCCAGTTTGGCAAGTGCACCTGTTTTATCTTTTCCAGATGTGAGAAGTGAGATCTGTTTTCTGATTTTGGAGTAGAGTGGAGTTCTGAGTTTTGGTTGATCATGGAAAGATCATTTTGTCGGATTGTTTTGGTTCAGATTGTTTCGAGAAGTATCAGCGAGGGATGAGCTGATCAGGAAGGATGTAGGAGACCCAGGATCGTCCGAAGAATTTTGTGGATAAGAATCGGAGATTTGATTTTGGATAAGTGTTTGGTCTTCAGGAGTGAATTGTCAATTTGGATAACTGGGATTTGATGTGTTTCACGTATCTTTGAGGGAGTACGTGTAAGATTATATCTCTGGTTATAGAACCAGCAGTTCAGGTAGTTTTGGTTGTTGAGTCAGACTTGTCTGTAGTCTGATATCCTATCTTGTTTTGTAGGTCTAGTTGTGTGTAGCTTAGTAGTATTGATTGTTTGGATTCTATAGAGCGAGTAACCCGGTATTTATACTCGGGGAAACTCTAGATAGTTCTATCCAGTATTTTGTCTGGATAGTTGGATTTGTTATTTGGATGATTGATTGCTATGGTTGTTAGCATATATTGATGATATATGCTTGTGTTTTTAAAATTAAATCATTGATGAGATTATTAAATTACCTTTGTTTTAAATTTCGGGGACGAAATTCTTTTAAGAGGGGAGGAATGTGATATCCCGAAATTTAGAGCAATATCAATTTAATAATCTATATTAAATATTAAATTGATTTGATAATATTTGTTAATAGGATTTGAATTGATTTAATAATTTTCTTTAAAATAAATATTTAACTGATAATTTTTCTCTTAAAAGCTAATAAATTGTTTTCTATTTATTTGTATATATATTTGTATATATTCTAAATAGATAAGCTCTGTTTTAAATTTGATAAATCAAGATATGTTTTCTAAATATAACTTGATGAAAATAAGTAATAAAGTGATGATTTCTTTTATAAATTATTTTAATTTAATAATGAGTTATTTTTAAACAATATTAATAATGTAATATTTTTACAAATAGATTTTAATATGAATAGAATTGTTATATATATATTTTGGGAGAAACTATGATTTGTAAATTTGAAATGAAGTCTTTCAAAAATGTTTAAATAAAATAAACCTTATAAATATTTAATATAAGTATAAAAGGAAATAACAATATATAAATGTAATATTTGATAGTTTAAGTTTTTAAATAAATAGAAAATGCTTAAGGGACAAGTGTTATCATATTGGAGCTTTATAACATGTGTTAAGTAACAAACCAATACAAGTGACTAAAACAACTTTATAATATACATGAGGTATAGAAACCTGTAAGTAGTAGGTAACAAGGCAAGCAAGATGAATGTAGCTTGTAAATAAAGATGTAGGCAAGAATATAAAGTATAAAACAAAACAGGTAATAAGATAAGGCAGGAAAGCATATCAGTACATACGAAAGAATGGGGTAAGTATGCTAAGCATTAAGTCAAACAAGTAAACATATGCAAGATTTGTACATACAAGAACAAAAAAATGGCTGGTGTAAACTTGATAAGGAGCAAGGCATTAAATGCCATCACCACTAGTACACAAGATATTTCATTTCAGCTTCTTTTTAAAAATAAAAATCTCTGATCATTTGCACCAGTTAAAATTATTTGTGTACAAATTCAACTATCAAAGCTTTGCATACTCGTTCTATTTAGCAAGCTGCTTCCCATTTTTGTTCATTTAAACAAATGCAAACCTGAAATCAACTAAGAAAGCAAAGAACTTCAATTTCAAATCAAAAATTAAAGCATCTCAACTACAACAAGATTTCCAGCAATTCATGTTCAAGTTTCAAAGCTATTTCAAAGTTTTCAAGGATCAAAACAACAAAAATATGCAAGTTTTCAAATTCCAGTTTTCAAGCCTCCTCATTTCAAAAAAGATTAAGCTTTCTGTTTTAGAAACCAGGTGAGTAAACTTTTAAACTAAAACTTAAATAACCTGTAAATTTTTGTGTTAATGTTTGTTTTATATGTATGTGTTTGTGCAAGTCTTAGTGAATTTATGTAAGTGTGCATATCTGTTGTTTTCAAACATCTCTGATCTTTGTTCAAGTCTCTGCCTTTAAACTGTAAACATGAGACACCTTTAGTTTTTGATGCATATGACATATGGTTGAAGTGAACTAGTGATGTATGTTTGAAAGTGTGTTTGTATGATGGTTTTAAAGACTCTGAAAACTTGTGAGTATGTCTAGATATTTACAGTGATCATCTCTGTTTTTAAACTTCAGAGATTTAAATTAGATATAACTTCAAATTCTTCCCACTCTAATTTCCTTTAGGCTTAAGTATTTAAAACAAAGTTTGTTGTTTTAAACTAAACTAAGCTTTAAAAATATTTGTAAGAATAATAGATAGAAATATTATCTGGGAAAAATGAAAACACAGAGGAGCTTGAGAATATGCTAAAAATCAAACCTTAAAATTGGTTGATTCAATTGTATATCTTGAATTGTTTATGAAAGATAGGATTTTTAAAATCAAATTTACAATTTTTAATGGAATATTGAATATGTTACTTTGTGATGTCTGGAAATTGAGTTTTTGGATTTCTCTGGTGATCTGGTTGATCTGGGAAGTTGTAGTTCTTTCTGGAGGTGGAAGGATGATCGGGGACTTCGGCAAAATTGTCTGATGATGGTACATGTCAGTGGGGAAGTGGTGGTTGCTATTCGAAGTTAGGAACCCTAGTTAAGCTAGGCTAGGTAAAGTCGATAACCACGGCACCTTGTGTTGATCGAGTTCAACAAGGGTTTGGATAATGGAAGTAGACGTGTAGAGGAAGTCGAGGCCGGAGGGGTAGACCTTCAGATGGTCGGAGCGGCGAGCACGGTGCGTTGTCAGGTTTTGGGCGAGTTCCTGTTGTTGGGTTCCAGGCCTTGGAAGAGGGCGCTCGATTTTGATTTCTGGGGTTGGGTCATGATTTGATGATCGGGGGGGGGGGGGGGGGGGGGGTTACAGAGTCGATCTCTAATGTGTTGCGATCATCGTTGATGATCAATGGTGGCCGGAGCCACCGTGCATATGCACGGTGTATTTGTTTTTCCGGTGAAATTTTGGGTTGTAGCAGCTAAGGAATGCTCGAGTTATCTCGAGTCAATTGGGGGTGTGGCACGAAGTTTTTATATGTTCGACTCGAAGCAATATAGGGTAGACTCGGGTTTTATTTTGTTTGTATTGCCAGTTTTAAAGCCTGTTAGATTTTAAAGTTTTAAAATTTAGAGAGCAGGGTTTTAAACAAAGTTTAAAACCAAATTTTAAGATGTGGATTCAAATTTACTTTTGTCTCCTAGTTTTAAATAAATATAAGTTTTATAAAAATAAAATGTTTTAACAACTTTAAAATGTTTAAAGTATATTTTAAAGTGTGTTTAAATCTTTCTAAGTTAAAATTGTATTTATTTTGAATCTAAATTTGAAATGGAATGTAAAAGTAAATGCAAAAGTAAAATGTTTCAAATGCATTTGTAAATGAGAATTTGATCATTATTAAGAAAATGTTTTACCCTTTAAATAATGAAGATTTAAGGATTTGTAATAATTAAATTATTTAAAATGAATAATTAACTAATTTGATTAATTAATGACTTTAATTATTTAATTTAGTAATTAAGAGTTTAAATTAGTTAATTAAGGTTTAAGATAATTAATTTAGGATAAATAAATGGGTAATTAAGAATCATTAATTAAATAAGATTTGAATTTTAATTAATGATTAGTAATTAAAATAATTAAGGATTAATTAATGAGTTATTAAAGATAAAATTTAATTGTAATTAATAATAAATCTTAATTAATTACTTTAGAAAAGTAATTTAAGAAGTGTTAATAATTAATGAAGGTCATTAACTAGGATGATTAAATAATGACTTAATCTGATAAATTTTGATAATAAATTAGATTTATTAATTTAAGATAATCAATTGTGATTTATTTAAGTATAATTACTTATGAAAGTAATTAAGGAATTCATTTCTCATTGTAATTAATTAAGTTTAATATGAATTGTTTAAGTTAATTAATTAAGTTTAATTAATTTAAATAACCATTTGTTGATGTGATAAGTATAATTACTTAAGGAAGTAATTAATTGAGGATGATTTAATAATGAAAGTAATTTGAGTATAATTACTTTGTATAATTAATCAAGGGATTAATCAGAGATAATTAATTATGGAGTAATTAAATTATTTAATGAAGTAATTAAGGGTAGTTAATTACTGGAGATCATAATTAATCAAGGTGATTAACAATTTGGTTTAATTGAAGATAAATTACTAAATGAAATAGATGTAATTAGAGATCATTAATTGTTATAATCAACGATGTAATTTAGAATGGATTTATTTGGAAATAATTAATAAATGAAGGGATTCATTAATGTAATTAATTAAGAAGTAATGTAATTAATTTTTAGTAATTTAAAAGGTTACTTTCTATATTTGGTATAAGATAATTAATTTGTAAAAATAATTAAAGGATAATTACTTAAATGTAATTAAAGATAATTAATCAAGGATGATTAATTAAGATGGAAATTAGAGAATGATTAATTAATTGACTTGTAATTAATTAATGGTTATGTAAGCAAGATTTATAATGATGAAGTAATTAATTTAATTTACTTTAAATTAATTAGAGATAAGTAATTAATTTAATTCATTTTAAATTAATTATAAATGGTGTGATTATTAATCCTTGTTTATATACGATGGATGATATTGATTTCCTGGAATGGTTTGAAATCTCAGATATGAGATAAGTAATGTTGTATGATATGGTTGCTTTGGTTGAAGTATATGGATAATGTAGATTATCTATTTGTGATGATATTGTGAATTACCTATCTGTGATATTGTGAATTATCTATCTCTGTGTATATAGATAATAAAATTAAATTGTTTTAACTTTAAAACAACTTGGACCTAAAAGATGGCGATTTGGATTTCGATGAGACCGGGATCGGGTTTCCAGATTTGGATATCCGAAAACCACATCGATCCAAATTAACGATAGGTCGTGAATCTCAAGTGAAGATGAAGATTCAGAGTGCAAGGGTTATTGTCGTTAACTCTGAGGATGATTCCAAAATGAGTGTAACGAGATAATGCCTTCGGTTTCGTTCGAACCCGGAACGAACTTGTATGGATTGAATGCTTTCAAAACATCGTCAAGTGGACGATGAGCATTCTAAGAGATGTGTTCTCTTAAAGTAATCGTAGCCTCAAGCCTCATCAACCGGGAATGGCTAAAACAGGGGAGGTGCAGCAAGGTTAGTGGGTAGCACCCAAGTAGGACGAGATTACCCCTATCTAGATGTCCCTTATTATTTTGGCTGAGTGTGCGGTTGGTCATGACAACCGTGGGGTGTCTTGTGCGGGAATTATCCAGTAAGGGATGTTCCGGCCTTGTGTTGCAGGGGATTGGGAGTAATCCTCGGTACGGTGATCTAGGCCACGTACTGTGACGGGCGGTACCCCAGTAGCCCTGCCATTGTATGGAATCCAATCTCTAATAAGTGCCATCGGATTTGATTGTATTACCCACATGTTGGCTAGTATGCTGGAATTTAATAGATGTAACAATTTTAGCTATGATTTTATTTACTTGAAAACCCTAGACCTATTATAATATCACTGAATTTCCTATCAAAGTTTTGGTTAGCGTAAGGTAAAAACTTACCCATGTTTATGTGTGGGGAGTCTTACGTGATACCTTTGTTTCAAAGGCTTTTTAAAAGTTAAGCAGCTTTAACCGTTTACTCATACCAGACCCATGTCTGACCAGACCCATGTCTGACCCGGAGTTTATTTCTGTTTTTCTTAAACTCTCGGGTACTCAAATTTTTACGAGTAACCAAGGGAATCAGGTTAGCTTGACAAATTCTGGAGGAGCAATGGAGCAGGAGGCTTCAGCGTATAGATATATATTGGTTCCGCTGTGCTAGTGTTTATGTGTATTTTCCGTTGTGTTGTATCTCTGTGATGTTTTGAGTTGTATGAAAGACATGTGTTTATAACTGTCTAGTATGTGATGTATTATTTATGTAACTCTGATTGATGTTGTATATTATGTAATACTTATGTGATTAATATAATTTATTCGTTCCGCTGTGAGATTATGGTGTTGTTTAGTTCTTTCTTCTCTATCTTTTCTCTTTTCTATCCCTTTCTTTCTTATTGATGATGCGACTTTCAAGTGATGGATTGTCGGGTCGTTACACTTTGGAATTTTTCTTTATGGTTTCAAGTACCCAAAGTATACTAACTATTGTAAAAATAATGGATCTAAAATCATTTGTTAAGGTATTGAAAACTAGACGCAAAGTTGTAGCAAAAATGTGTTAAAACATGGAACAGAATTCTAGACACACTTATGGAAATGCTATCTTTGCTATTTGAAACTATAAATTGTTTAAAAATGATATTTAAATTATGTATTTTTCTTTAACTTTTTTAGTGTTTTTTTCTACCTTATAATAGAGTGTTTTAAATTCGGTTTCAAGTTTAAATACATTTTTAACAATTAACTATGAATCTCTAAACTAAGTAGCTTTTAACATTAAAACTTATTTTTCTATTTATTTCAAAATTCCTTATTTTTACATAATATTCTATATAAATAATTATCATATATTTTATGTAGTTTAAAAACTATTTTAACATATTAATAAGTATTTTAAAGATATTTCTATATATATAAGTTTTAAATATTTAATTAAGTATTTTATAAGTATTATAAAGGGAATTTGGATTTTAACACTTAAGTTAAAATAAATTGTTTTATGGAATCAAATAAAAGTGTATTGCCTTAATTAGTATGTGTGGATATGCTTTGATCTTTAAATAAACGTTTAAATTATTAATGGATAAGTAAATGGTTTTAGGTTTGTTCTGGCAAATGTTTTAGGCAACACTTATCCTTAACCCTTAAATGTAATTAAACCTTTGAGTGTTTTAAAGATAATGATTAAGTGAAAATGTTTTGGGTTTGTAGTAAACAATGTTTGAGCATTATTGTTTTTAAACCCTAGAATTATATTTTGGAAGAAATATTATAAATCTTTAACGATGGAATTTTAAATATAATAACAAGTATTGAAATCTTTTATAAAGAGATAGAAAATGTTTTATGCTTAATTTATAAAAGAAAAGGAGTTTACTATAACAATGTTTTTTTAGTAATTGTTTTAATCTCTTTGATTATATTTCAAGTAAGTAAAATTTGTTAAACGATCTGTGAATACATTTATACCATTGGAATAAGTATATGAATACTTTTTAAGTATAGAAAAGGGTATAAGTTAAAAAATTAAACAATATATACAGGTATATAAAGGGAGTTTTATTAATAATAAAATATTAATAAATAAAGAAAGTTTTGATTTATAAAAGAGTAGTTTTATTAGATAAAAAGATGTTTTCCTAATAAGAAGGGTTTTTAATTAATAGAAGATAAATTAATTAAAAAGGGATTAAAAGTCATTTATGTGACTTGACCATGCCTTGCATGAAATGATAGTGTAAGTATGTTTACTTGCTTCTGAGAAAGTATTTGGGACTTAGTTCTCTTATGTGATCATTCTCATTATTATTGAACAAGACCAAATTCATCGACTCAGTCTTGGAGAGATAGGGATCGATAAGTGTTCTACTTATCGAAAATCACTTCAAGGCTGAGATATGGGTTCTCTGTTTTGGAAGCGAATGATAGAAACCATGTATGGTTCTGGAATCTGTTGAGATGATAGAATCCATATGTGATTCATTATGTGATCAAATTTTGTTGAAAGCTCGTGTGAAGATGTCGAACGTAGCCTCGACATCGGGAAATTACTAAAGACAGAGTAGGATGCATGATCCTGGGGTTTAGCTGACCCATAAGGGGTACGACAACTCCATATCTAGAGTATGCTTATAGATGTTGCTAGTGGGGAGTTGTTGATACTCGGTACACATTGTTCATGCGAGTGTTTGGATGATGACCCAGTTGTGTTTACCTTATGGTATATTTTATTAGAGATATATAGCGTTCAGAAAGTATTTTCAGATCCTTTTCATACGAGATCGGTCTCATTGAGGAGATCTCCATGGAAAATCCATTTATATGAACGTACCTTAGCGGTTTTATTTGTATACCTAAATATTCTATCAAATGTAAGCAATGTAACCATTTCAACTATGATTTATATTTATATTGAACACCCTAGACATTATTATAATATCACTAATTTTTTCTATAAAATGGTTCGGTTATCGTAAGGTAAAAACTCTTCCATGTTTATTTGCATCGTGGTCTTGTGAGATACCTTTATTCTTTAAAGGGTTTTACAAATATAGTAATTCAAATTACTTGAGTCTTCTCACACTGGTTTACTAGACTGATCCAGGTGTTATGTTTCTTATAATGCTCGGGTCAGCCCCATGTACATTTCCAGATTTCATTGATGATCACTGGAGCTCTTGGAGAGAGGAGCTGGATGGTTCCCTATTGTAGATTTTTTTCCGCCGCACTATTTTGTTTATTTTTGTATCTGCAATTGTGAGGATAGGTTGTTATAATTGTCCAGGCTAATGATAGGTTAGTTTACTCGAATTATTGTATCTATACAATTTTCCTTTATAAAAGTATCATTTTGATATAATATGTTATCGTTCCATTGTGAGATTCTGATATTGTGTTTTCTTCTTTCTTGTTCTTTTTCTTTTCTTTTTTTATTTTACCCTAACATTCTAGCTTTCCGGCGCTTGGGTGCTCGGTACGTGAATACCGTAGATGTATTAGCGTCGACATTTGGAGGTCGAAAAGGCATTCATTACATCGGTGGAAGTTAAATTGATTGGAGTAACTAATGTCTTCATATCACTACTTTTCTTTGTTACCTTCGTATTACCAGAATACACTTCTATGAAATCCTTTATTGAGTCCCAATTAATAGTCATATCTACTTCTTTTAACCTTACTCCTTTAGATCTGGGATTGACAAATCCTTCCTATAGTGCTTTTCTAGTTATAGTGTTAGAAGGCACTAAGCATCTTTAACTTCTTTGATCTATTCCTATCAATGTTTATCCAACTATTTGCGCACTAATATTGGTGGCTACTTATTCTTGAAGGTGTATATGAAACAGGGGATCGAAATTCTATTTCATCTTGTTTATGTAGTGTGTCGAGTGTTCACTATTTATATATGAACAAAGAAGTTCAATAATCCATGTTTCAAGATTGAAGATTGGGCTTTTAGTATTAAAAAAATCTATGTTCGATAAAGAAATTCAAACTTTCGTAGATTTATACCTTAGATCGATGAAAATCAGGGCATTGAATAATATAGAATCTTCATTTATTCGAGATCTTGTTCAAAGGAGAGAGCTAAGGAAACACATATTCTAACAAACCCTGTTGAGGCATAAACCAAGAGTGACGTGCTTTTTTTAAATGAGTTTTCCATCCAAGTAATAGCCAAAACATCCATTGTAATATATAAATTGAATCTTGTTTTCGAAATAGAAGACTAAATCCTTAATTAGATCTTTTTGTTGATAACTAATTCTAATACTTTTGAACTTCATTATTAGATAAGGACTTTATGCATAATTCCAATGGTACATGCTTAACTAAAAATATTATTACCACTTATACATAATTTTGATCTTTTGTCGGTGAACCAACTCAATAAGAAGGATATCGTAACCTTCATAATTAAATAGTGATCCACATTTCTTAGCAAGGATAAGAATACCATGATTTTCCTTTTGATAATAAGATTCATAGCTCTGAATAATATTTATCATATGCCTTTTCTCCTTCCATGAATTCTCTTCGAAAGTAAAGGTCTATTCGATAATAACAAAGAAAGTCGAAAAACTATTCAGTAAAGAAATCCAACATCGCTTAGAAAGAAATCTAAGTCCAAGTTCAGAAATAACAGATGGAGACTCCTTAGCTTCACTATTTAATTCAATAATTCAAATAATGATATCAAAGCTTCATTATTTGAGAATGATAAGAAAATCCGAAATTTCATTGCCTCGCATCTTTTTTTTTACCTGTAAAGAAACTTGAATCCTCGATTAGTGAATCACAAAAACATTCATATATTTTCTTAATTTATGATATAAAAGGAACCAAGAACCAAAATTTGATAATAAAAGTCTATCTGATTGTTTTACGACGGGCGTATGTGGTCTATAACTCAAAAGATTTGGTAGATTATATATATTCATTATTATTATAATTATTTTGCTTTATTTTTACTTTTATTCTTTTCAAGCCACATTTTATCAAGATTGTTTCATTACAATATAATAAACTAACTTTATTCATTAATACACATTTATTCTAGAAACTTACTTATTCCTCTTGCTTTATTCGATATTTTATTTTGTATTGAATTTCCAAAATATCCAAATTTTTGAATTTCAAAATCACTCATTATTTGATTTTTCAAACTTGACAGGAAATTTCTCTCATACCTTGATAGATATGAGAGAACGGTCTTCATCGTTGCATATATTTTTCTGAGATCTTTTCGATATCAATTTCATCAAAAGCTACCCCTACTTGGATTTTCATGGTTAGATATTGCCAATTATAGCCGTTCATTTGCAACTTTCAATCCATGGTTCCATTTATCAAATTGATTATATGGCTTCATACATCCCAGTGAGTAGAGCCAATCCATGGAGGCCGATCACCTTAATTCATCATCAATTTGCTAGAAATTGGCTTGAAAGTTGAAAAATGGTTGCACTACATGATTTTTTTCGTCATTGTTGACTTATGGGTTGCTATGTTGCCGAAGCGGGATGCAAAAGAGGTTGAGCTTTAAGTTGATGACAATCGTCGAATTTTTAAGGCCATGGTCACTGAGAATTTAGCCTTTGGGTATAGTTTAACTTTCTGACTAAAACCATAACTATATACAATTTTTATCGGCTGCTCCTGGCTCTTACAACAAGGCGGAGATGGGGAAATGATGCTGTTAGAGTTTGATCTTTATGCTAGTTGATTTTTTGTGCCTCGTTAATCGTGTTTGTCATAATAGGGATGGTCAAATAATTTACCATTGATGAACTTCAATTTACATTTTTGTTTTTTATCAATTTGCTTCCTAAACCACACACATCCATCATTATTTGACATCCACCCATCGCTAGTTGACAACCAGCTACTGCATGCTGACAACCATCTACCGCAAGGCGAAGATCGACATTTGTGGAGCTGTCGCAAGTTGAGCCAGGAGCTACCATAGGTTGAAGGAGGAGAGAGCCATCATTGGTTAAGGGGGGTTCGCAAGTTGAAGATGGCCATCATAGGTTAAGGAAGGAGTGAAATATCGTGGGTTGATGATCAACATTCCACAAGTCATCGCATGTTGAAAATCAATGGCTTTGGTACAATCTCAAGTTGAAGATAGTCTTGAACAACTATTGCATGTGTGATAGTTAATTTTTAACTATAAAACTTTTAAAATCAATATTTTATAGAATGTAGCCGGATTCGAAAAAAAATTCGACCATCGTATTTACAAAAGGAGCTTCAATTCTTCAAAATTATTTTAAAATTTTTGAAAGTTTTCGAAATTAAGGGTATTTTGATCATTTTTTAAAAAATAATTCTTGATCTCGTCTCCTAATGAAAGCACCAAAATGTTAAATTATCATTTGATCTAATACCAAAATATTTTAAAAAATGTATAAATCATATAAAATTCTAAATATGCCCATAACCCAAAGAGTTTACATCCAAAATTCAAGTAATCCTTCTTTCATATGCAAAATAGGAAATTCAGACATATGTGCAACATTAATTGTTCGATGGTCAATATGCAAAAGGTACAAGTTATCTCATTTGTTATAGTCCAAAAAATTAAGGATAAAGTCATTATGCATTTCCTATTGTTAAAGGTCCTTATATTCAAAAGTTCAAGTCATCTTCTTCTTTGTTGGCCATTAAAGGTGGTCTCAGGCCCTCAAGAGAGCTTAGAAATGTCAATTCTTAAAAAAGTGATTTGTACTAAGAAAGTGAATTAAGAGAGGACCCTTTCTCATGTGGGGTGGGTATTTATTTATTGTGGTTGAAGAGTGGCATGACTTATTTGAATTGGTCGATTGAAGTTGACGTAGGTTGGTGACTTGGCAAGATGGATGATTTTAATGGTACCATTTGTCATCATCTCAGGACTATAATAGTTCATGCGAATCACTATCCTAGCCACTGTAATGCCCTACCCCAAGACCTACACTAACAAAGGGTATTACTAGATAATATTCTCTATTAATGTAGAGAATAGGGCTGGTTAGGAGCGACCATATGTAAAATTGCTTTGGGCGACTATCGAATATGTCGAATAATGCGACTATGTTTTCCTTTCCTTTTCATTCAAGTGGTAATTCGATATAGCCGATCCAAGCACAAAACAATAATACAATGGTTTAATATAATTCAAAACAATACATAACATAATATACAACACAGAATCAAAAGTGGCAATGAAAATAATATACATTAATATCTCTCTAAAGTATGAGTCTGCAAAAAGAAATGCTAGACTCGCATTTTTATACATTTACATCTATGAACATTGACAGGTCTCAATTATACATGACTACAAAAGACTACAACATATACAAACATAGATCAAGCATATAACTATACTCAAACGATACATCAAAAACTTAAATAACATCAAAATAGTCTTCTTAAGCTAGCTCACATCCAAGGTCGCTGAGTCCATGCACCTATTGAGTCTCGGTCTGACCCGAGCATTTAAAAATACCTAGGTCAGACTATCTCTAATTATCATAAAAGGTGAGATATTAATAATAATAACTTACATAAATGCCAAGGATAATATCCATAAATGTACTTCACTAACGTGATAATACTTCATTTATTGATTCACGATTTTATAATTAAGTTTATGCTCATTTACAATATTCATCAAATTCAAACCACAATAGAGGTCGCACTTCGTAGAAGTCCATGAATTAACCGATGAAATAAACACAAGGGTTTCATACCACTTGTTTTACTAGACCATTTAATTCAATTTCTCATTCAAGCGAGATAATGTTTTTTTATAATAAAATAGTTTTGCTTTAAAAGCTACTTTAAAAGTATTGATTTAAAAGGTTTTATAATATATATAGTAGAAAACACGATTTAATACATATCTACATTTATAGAAACTTGCTTCAAAATTTAAATTATTTATAAATATATATTCTCCAAACTCCTTATCCAAACTACAAATATTTTTGCTATATATAATAGATATCAATATATTTCCAAAAAGGATTCCTTTATAAATAACTTCACAAACCGGTGCAATAACATTATGTCTTTGGTAACAAAACATAGAGCAAGAATTCCTTGCGACCAATATCATCAAAGTTGAGTTCAAGCACTCAAAAATGTCTAAGTAATTCATCGCAACCAAGCAATAAAATGATGCTAAAATCATCGGAAACATCAAGACGAACAAGAAAATAACATCTAAGGGTCAAATTGGCAGACGAACGGGCTTGATCGAGGATTTGAACGGCGTGCTTTGGGGCTCAGCCTAGGTCAGGAGTAGTGCACCGGTCTGGTGGGACCGGTGGCAACACCTAGGCTAAATCCCAGGTGTTGCCGATGGCTCTCCGACGGTCCGTTGGCACCTATTTCTCCAGTTTTGTTCCGTGCAACCTCCGGAGCACTGATTTGGCTAACATGCAAGCTTATATACAACTACACTTGATGATTTAAATGATCATATAACAAGGTTTTTGCAAACTGAAAATAGCTTAGCCAAAGATGCAAACAACACATAAGATTAAAACCAATTTAACATTAAATTCATCCAACTCAACCAATTCAGTAATTAAATTCAGAATAGAGATAGTTGTGATGGTTTAACTCATCTTTCTTCTTTACTTAGCTTGTCAAACAACGAATACTACCTTGCTTCTTAAGATTTCAGATACCCTAGATTTTATCTCAATCCAAAATGAAAAAAAACAACAATCAAGACATATTATAACTAAAATCAATTAGGCTAGGAGATAGAATAGGGTTCGCTTAACATACCTTGATTTTACCATAATTTTCTGGAATTTATTCCTATTTTAAACTTAGTTTTTGCTTGAGGCTAGGTTTTGTGTTTTAGCTTTGAGAAATAAGAAGAAGCTTTACTGACTTGAGGAGAAGTAATGAACGTACAATTTATTAGTTTCTCATGTTAGAGAAAATTTCCTATGTCCCTAAATGGGCTGAACTAAACACCTAAGCCTAAATCCTCTTTTACTTAAAACAATAAAAGACTTAAGCATTTCTCACTTTCTACCATTTTAAAACACTAATATCTCATTGATTTCAACATAGAAAAATTCATGTTAATACAAAATTAAGTTCATCACCTGATCTTCATGATTAATTAACGAATATAAATTTTATTTTTAAGCCCTTATTTTTATTATTGAAAATAAGATATTTTGCATTTTCTAAAATAAGACAACATAACACATATATCAATTTAACTCCAAAAATTCCCATTTTCACTTTTAAATAAAATTACACATTATTTAGAGAACACTAAACAATTATTTAACAAGTTTTAAAACAAGAATTTTACATCACATAATTCCATATATTGCTTTTTTCCAATAATATACACATTTTAAAATTCTCGTTTCAAATCTTAATTTCAATTATTATTCAATAAAAACACTTAAATTCTAATTTCTCCAATTTAGATCTTTATTTATTCTATTTGAACAACACTGAAAATCAGGGTTGTTGCAGCCATAGTATCAGCAATGGTGGCATGGTGGTATAGGAGTGCTTTGAAGCATTATTACATGGAATTCCCTTCACATTAATATACTTCCTCTTCACATGGCTCATTGTTATTCCTTGATGTTGAATGTTTCCATATCTTCCTTTTTGTATGTCTTTAAATTGATTTGTTTACTCCAATAAATATTCCTTACTGCGCTGTTCCTAACTTATCCTTTTATTTAACATTCTTTTCCACTTTAATAGTGTTTATTTCTGATAGCTCTTCTATATTTACGATGGCTCCACTTCTCAACACATGATAGCTTAACTCATCAACGTACGATAACTACTTCATTCTTGACTTGTGATGGCATTACTATCGCCAACATGCGATGGCTTATGCTTCATCAATATGCGATAGTTCTATGATTTTCATCATGCGATAGCTACATAGATTACAACATGCGATAGCTCTTATAATTCAATAGCCTTGTATATATCAAGTATCGATAACTTCTTGGTGTCAACCTATAATAACTTTAATCATATAAACTCGAGATAGTTCATTGTTTCAACCTTCGATGGCTCATGAATATAACCTTGCGATCCTTTTACTTGCGATACTTCTTATCTTCAACCTTCAATAGCTCAACTTGTAATAGCTCCTATATTATCAACTTACGATGGTTCATCTTTTGATGGCTCCTTTATTCTTGACTTTCGATGGTGTTTATATCAACAACATGCAATGGTTCTACTTCTGATGGCTTATTGCATCAATCTGTGATGGCTTATTGCATCAATCTACGATGGTTCTACTTCTTAATATGTGATAGCTTGTTCTCAACATTCGATAGCCTTTAAAATGCGATAACTTCGAAATGCAATAGTCTTTAAAATGCGATAGCTTCATACAACCAACTTTCAGTTGTTTCACACTCAATCCATTTTTGGGAATTTTGGGTGAAACATTGTTATATTGTGATATAATTGATGTTTTAAACATTAGAAAATAGTTACTATAACAAACTCGGTAATAATTAAGTTTGTTTTTTAGATGGTCAACGTTGTATTCATTATTTTAGGTCAAATGACATGATATCAAATATTTATTATGTTAGCTAGTGAAATCTAAATTGAACTTTTATTATTATTTAAAGGTTTTATAACAAATGAAAATATTGGATTACACATTTCAATCTTATTTTCACCGTCCATTTCTTTTAGCCTTGAAGTGAATACTTTACTAATAAACTTGATAATATTGTGTGTTTATTTTCAAAAAATATTTTGATATGTTCTGTGATGTGTTTTACATTTGAGTTGTTATATTTTGTTCTGTTAGATCTTATAGCCATTATAGTTTTGTATTAAATATCTATTGGATATGTCGATCCACATGGGAAAAAAATTTATTAGCTACATTTATCGATGTATTCAGTAGATAGTTAAGACAAGGCTACGATGGTCGCTCCTATCTAGCTCTATTCTTCGTATTAGCAGACGGTATTACCTTGTAATACTCTTTGCTAATGTGGGTCTCGGAGTGGGGCGTTACAGCTTGGTATTTTCATGAACTTTAAACATATACAAATATAACGATTTGATATAACCACCCTTTTATCAAGAAAGATATGAAAATTCAGTCTACATGTCATTATTTATTAAACATCAAGTGATAAAATTTTTACCAATAAAGTATATGTATCTACAAAATTTTTAACATAAAATGCTTTTAAATTATTATTATATTTAGTGTAAAAATGATACTTTACTCAAGCGGAACACACATAGTTTTGAGTTAGTTAAATATATTAATTTTCATTTATTTAGTTAAAAGATGTTAGATCCTAAAAAATAAAACAATATACAGATTCTTATTATATTACCAAATATGATAAAAATAGATTTTATACAAATATAAAGATGTATAAATCACATAACAATACAGTTACAAAAACTATATTTTTGAAATGGTGCTTCAAATCTTTTCATCACTCCCTTCATTTATCACTTTTGTGAAATGTTACAACAATTCTAATAGCTTATGTTAAAGTAGAATTTTGGCTTAACCTTCTTAGGTAAAGAATAGATAAGAGAACTAAACAACAAGTACTAATGAAGAAGTCAACATGTTAATATATGCAAATAGTCTTTTATTTAGTCCTTGAATACAATATGTCAATTTTGATCTGACCTAATGGTCACCAAATCTCAAATCAAGCTTTTACAATCTTTCTGAGATTACTAATGAATATGAGAAAGATGAAGATTTTGAAAGACCTCTTATTATGTGGAGGTGGACCCAGGTAGCTCCGAATCATAGGAAACTTGACATGCACCTTAAATTTTTTGGCTGTAACTTCTTTCTGCTTGAATTTTAGACTAGTGGCAACTTGGATAGTTGATATTTATTACTGGAATACTAACAACATGGCTATTATGGGAGTGACACATGTGGGTTGTGTTAGATACCATAATACATATGTAGAATGGACCTTATGGCTATTACAACACTAGAGAGAATGAATATTTAAACGTGTTAATATTTTAACTTGTATTTTTCAAACTTATCAATTCAGAATCACAATCATAGGCAGATAATAATATAAATGCATAATAAAAATCAGTAAAGTATAAGAGTGACACCATTTTAATACTGGTTCATATTTCTAATCCTACATCCAGTCATGTACCCATATAGAATTTTCACTATAACAAAACCTTGCAATTCTGTCAGTGGCAAGTGCACCTATACAACTTGGATTTGAATTAGATGTCAAGCACACCTATCTTAACTTTCGACGGGTGGCAGGTGGTTAAGAACACCTATATAATCCTAAATTTCTACGAGTGGCATGATAAACTTTTACAATTCAAGTGATAGAAGTAATTGTACAAGAAATCATATCTTTCAACTACAAAATCTTGTAGTCTTAAATACAATAATCTAAGACTTTTGTAGCAATTTATAAGTGAAATCTTTGAGAAATAGGATGACATCTGAGATAGAATGATAGAGAATTCAGATAATCTTTTGTAGTTTGTGAATTTGTGAAGAATGGGAAGGAAATAATATGAATTCGTAAGAGAACTTGTTTGCAAAGTAATTGAGAAGGAGTGAGAGGAAAGAGTTAGAATTAATTAAAATTTTAATTTTCTCTAGCTTTTATATACAACATGAAGAGAAGTGTCTTTTGGCGAAAGGGTGATAGGATGTGTCTTTTCATTTAAATTCAAAGGTTGCAGCAACGATTAGTACGTCAACATATATATCTTCAAATAGTATATCGATATATACCGATCGATTTTTTAAAACTTGTAAATGGCTACTATATAGACATATATTTTCAGGGTATGTATACATATGCTAGTTGATTTTGAAAAACACTTTAAAAAATTGTTTTAAACTTTATGATATTTAAAATAATATTGTACTTCTATAAAAAGGTTTTTGAGAAGAAAATTAAGACCTTTTAAAGAGAGATTTCAAAAATGTGCTATGGGGTCTTTGACAAATATTTCTAGTCTTTACATATGGTTTTGACTAATTGAATATCTTGTTTTCTTCCTAACTTTGATTCTTGAATCTCTTGCATCCTCCGGGAATTATCATTGAGTTTTTGTCTCCTTGATCTACATGATTCTTCTTTCTCTCCTCGACCTTCTTAATTTCGCTTAGTCTACTTGATTCCTCTTGTTCTCCTTGATTCATCTATATCCCCACAATACTTTAAGTAGTATACATATATTTCCTATACTATAATCTTCACAACTTGAGAAGTCATTAGTAATAATATTTATATGGTTGTTGTCATCAAAATCAATACCTGTAGTTCTAACAACATATGGTAGTTCAAAATGGATTTAGCAATGAGTTGTAAAGTCTTTATACTTTCCAGTGACGTGGCATAGATAGGCCAATAAGGGGATGAAACATGACAGAAACGACCATGTTTCTGTTAGCTTCTTTCATGTTTCCATTGAGAATTGCCCCATGTTTTCATTGAACTTATTTAGCTAATATTAAGTGGTTTGGTACTTGTTTGAGCAATAACTCGTTTTGTGCTTTAATGGCATAGACTCATAATGTACTGTAATACATATAGGAATAAAGTTTCTCACACCGCAATTATGCATGACTTCAATTTTATCTTCTCCCTTAAATTGTCGGGCACTCATTTGAGTAAGCTAAGAGTATAGGATTGAGCTTGATGTCCTAGAGCTGACTGGTGACGAGCAGGAGGCTTTAGATGTATCTACTGTGATTTTCATTGTATTATTAGATGTATATGAATCGGCATTGTGAGGACAAGATATCATAACTGTGCATGGCTGAGGGTAATACTTAGTAGATGTTGCAACTCTAAGGACTCCATTCTAAGAGTGGCTATATGTACTATCGATTTTGGAATATGTTACAATATATTTCATCTATATGATATGAGCATAGTCTACTATTTAGAGTTCTGTTTTTTACTTTTACATGAACAATCTTGCATTCAGATGCTTAAGCATCAACACACAAGTACTAGTGGATGGTATTATGTGCCAATCTTGGGTACATAATGGAGGATTGTTACATAAAGTCCTCTATATGATTGATAGTGATTTACTCATGATTGTGGGGGAACTAATGGACTATGTACATGTAGTTATTTGGAACAATAACATAAGGATTGGACAAGAGTTTTTATAGGTTAATTATGCCAACGTCAAATAAAAGATCTCACATGAGGATTTGTAGTAGTCTTTCGACTTGGGAATACTATGAATCTTATATGAATAATACTTTACTTTGATAGAGTTAAGGTTGTGCCCTAGGGGCAATTATGTAATTTGTTACATATACCTAACTCGCTAACTAATCTTGTTTAAAATAAAAGGTGTTTTCTTTCTATTATATACTTTTTATATTGTGATATAGTTAATTTAAAGTATATTAAATAGAAAATTCTTATATGATATGTTATGTGATAGTAATTACAACATGTGGTAATCATGAGAAACTTATCACATTAAAAATAATATATTGTTTTAAATATTCCTAGTCAAGTTGTTTCGAAACAGGATATCGATACAACCGTTAAGATTAGAGTACATCACACCCTCTATTGTTGGGCAATGTATCATTTATGGCTTCTAGGGGCACCAAGAGGTTACATACTGATAGTTAATAAAAAACTATGGAATGACCCACTCAAGAGTTTTCGGTTGGTTAATATACTTGTGATTAAACAAAGAATCTTGAAGTGATGATGTTATACAGTTCTATCGACTTGAGAATACTATTAAACTTCATTGTTGACACTCAACTTTGAATATAGTTAAATCATGGCATAACATCCACCAAACGATTATTGTTGGGTCCGAGTTGAAATATTGGAAGTGAAATGTCGTTTAATAGATAATTCATCTCCGCGGTTATATGGGGTTAGTGTCAGGGTGAACTATAGTCAACTAAAAGTCAAAGTCTTTGGCCAGAGCAGTACAGTTAATAATAATTGTTATTATTGAACCAAATTTTTTGTGTCTGGATTAACCAAGTTGAATGTGGACAATGTTGAAATTTTGACCAAAACCAAATTCCATAAGTCTTAATATCATTTAGTGTTAATGAAGAGAATTGGTGTAAATAATCATTGCTATTGAGTACCGCTTATAATAAGTAAAATTGGATTTTACTGAAAAGATATATATGCGATAAATTAAGCCAAAATGTCACACCACTAGCTAAGGCGATGTATTAATGTTAATATTCGACTTGTTCGATATTAATCGTTGACCAAATTTACACCTTTGAGCAACACAACCGAAATGATGAACATTCTGAATAAACCATATGCTTTAGTTAATTTATAATCATTCTAAATTAATTAAATTATATAATATTTATGAAATATTAATTTTGAAATTTTATTTGTTTTGAACACTATTAGCATTTAATAAAGTGCGTATTTAAAGTTATAAATGTTGCATGGATTTGGAAATTTTTGAGGCCCGCTCTACCTCTTTCTATAGCCGGCCACCCATGGGATTTGATGAGGTTAAATTAGGAATTAAATAGGGAAGGTTTCAAAGGAGAGAACTCAATGTTTCCTTTTTAACATATGTTCTCTCATTTATTTTATTATGATTTCCTGACAAATTTTATTTTCTTTCTCATACTTTCCTTCTCTCCTTTAATGGTCGAACTCATAGCCACGATGGCTAAAACAAATTCCTAAAACAAGTACAAATAAAATCAATTTATTAAAGGTTGTTCATGCCTCTTAATCTTTGCAAAATCTGGAGGTTTATTCAAAAATCCAAAAGCACTATCTTCAAGGTATGACTTTGGGAAATATCTTATGGTAATTCTTTGATTTAATTTGTTTATGTCTTTTTGTTATTCGTATGCTTGGACTCTATATGATTCAACTTATATTTTGCTTGTTTATCTTGCAACATATAATTAAAACCCTCTATTATCCATCTCAATTAAAAGCATGACTATTATGTTGTTTTGATTTAGATCTACTTTCGTTCTTCATCCTTTCAATATATGTTCATCATAATTGATATGATTTATGTCCTAGCCTCCTTTGATAATATGTTATTGCTCTTTGTAATATTTAGATCTAAATATTATTATGATGAATTTCACATGCCTAATTTTCTAATTCCTTTTCTTTTGTTTTGGAAATTTTGTTGTAAAAAAACTAACTTTGATTGAGGTCTATTTAATAATTTTATAATATGGGCATTTCACCAGAAGGAGAAACTTTGCAGTCCAATTAGTTTCTAGGACACACATTCAAAGAAATTACTTTCAAGGCCAAAGTCAACAGAATAATTACTTTCAAGGACAAAGTCAACAGTCCAATTACTTTCAAGGACATAATTTCATCGGTTTTTAGGCCCTAGAAACTAATTATTTTGCGTTTTTTCCTTGAAAGTAATTATTTCAGTTGTGTGTCCTAGAAACTAATTCCACCTGCTAAAGAGGCCCTTGTGGCTAATTTCCACTTTATAATATTTACAAACACAAATGAAAATAAATTATATATGTTAATTATTTAATTTTTTCTTGAAAATTAATTTCTTATACCGTATGATTGATGTTTTTAATATAAATACTTAGATATTGTTTACCTAAGAATTCAAGGTTTTGATCTCGAATTCATGCATGGACTTTTGTGTAAATTCTAAATCTTTTGTCTTTTTCTAAATTTATACTTTTGTATAAAATCATGAACTTTAGTTTCCTTCCTAAAATAAAATTTTGATTTCAATTGTTAACTTTAAACTCTAACATGTATATATATATATATATATATATTATAAATTACAGTGTTTACATATATAAGTCACATTATATCTAAGTCATTAATTGTAATATTTGCATATATGAAATATACATGTGTTGCTATAACTCAAATGCACAAGATAGATCTTGTGCAGTAATGTAATATTTAATATCAACTTTTCTTCAGTTGAAACTAAATTCATTATTTTTAATTTTAGATTCCAAAATATATAAAATTGTCTAATATGATTATAATACAGATACAAACATACATACATACATATATATATCCACCCACTTCTGCACATCCAATATATATATATATAAATTCAAAACCTTGGACAACAAAGGCATATGTAAAGGGGAAATGGGTAAGTTGCGGTATAAATCCAAACATCTACATATGGTCATATTAACTATGTACACTTCTTATCTGTAGCACTTGCACTTCACACAAACAATTATATTTGATATACTTGTAAACTAAAACTTATAAAAAATCTTTTAAACGTATTAAATACAATGAAGATTTTATTTAAAATATTTTATATTAGATCTAAAATCTATTTTGGCTTCGTAGACTAGACTGAGATCAAAACATTTTTTTTAAATCACTCATTTAACCCGCTGTCACTGACCCAGTTCCTTTAATGGTATCTGTAACAACCACCCTACACCTCCAGCATCCAATATACCTAAAGAGTGCGCTGTAATGATACCCAACTGATGTAGGATGATTGTCAAGGTTGAAATTGCTAACTCTAATCATAACTTTCATATATATCACAGCGCATCGAATAAAATATAATATTGACATAGATATAAAACAAACGAGATAGATAAGTATAATTAAACGAAACCAAACAAATATTAGTGTAAAGTTCGTAATAGTCAAACAAAGGAAACAGAGTAGAGTTTATACATCATTAAATAAACTCAAAGGAAATCTGTCTTTAACTAAGAAAAAGCATAGACAAACTTCCACAGTGCTGCACGGTGGAATAAGTAACAAACTCTAGCAATAAATAAAATAGAACCAGCCTCCCACTCGTCCTCTGAACATCTTTGTGCACTAATCTCAAACATATTATCTAGTCTTCTCATTTAAGAGTACCCGAGATAATAAGAAGCAAAGCATAAAACCTCGAGTTAGACAATAGTCTGGTATGAGCGATAACAATCTCAAAATACTGCGAAAATCGACATAGTAAAGTACATAGAGTGAATAATCATACCTGACATGTTCCTACGTTCAAATAGTTAGCACATAACACAATATAGGCTATACTGCAATTACTTTCATAGGGGTATACTATACTAAGCATATTATGGATGTCAAGGTACCTATCTAAAGAATACCAACATCACCAGACATCCAACAATCACACAAATAATAGCAACCATAGTAAGCACAAAGTAACCACACAACAACAACTGTTCTCGAGGTCTCATATTGTCATGTATATCTCCCAGATCTTACCTCATCATGCATATGCCCATGTTGTAGCAATTCCACCTAAAAGGTAATGCGTTAACCGTCCCCAAGGTCTCCCATCATCCTAATTATCACCAAAGCCCCACTTTACCACGATCATCATCGTAGTCTCATTTCACCATGATCATTCCTGAAGTCTTACATTGCCATGATCATCTCTGATGTCTCACTCCATTATGATTTTCTCAAATTCTCCCTTATCATGACCTTCTCAAGGTCTCTTGGATACATGCACTACAAGAAAAATTGTTATTAGTTGCATTAATTAGTAGCGTTTAATGCTAAATGCAACTACTAGTCATTTATAAAAATAAAAACAAATAAATAAACGCGGCCAACTTGTCCCGCCCATCATTTCACGAAATTTTGGTAAAATTTATTTCCACCGCTCTTTTTTCTCCCTTGTAACACATAAAACATTTTTATCTTCCTAAATCCCTGACCAAGCCTCCTCCTTAAAAAAAATCTACACCTCAAAATTTTGTTTCGTGCTTCCTTTGCTGCTTTGTGACTTCGCAATGTTGCCTCACCGTCGTCAAGGATGTTGATTTGGAAACCCCTTATTTTTGGGTTGCTCGTGAATTGGAAGCGACTACTACCGTGTTAGATCTAGAAGCCGCTGGAATCTGAGTCACGATAAGGTTACTGGTATGCTTGCATCGATCTGGTACTAAAAGTAGTTATGGTCGATTGTTGATGTTACGGCTCATTTGAATCTACTTATATGCTATTGCTTGAAGATGCTCGGGTTCTGATACTTACATGTCAGATGCTTGGACATGAAGGTGAGGTTGTTCTGTGTTTTAGTTTTGACTTGCTGGAAAATTGCAATGATGTTTGCCTGATGCTTCTGTATTAAACGTATGTTTTAGCCTTGACTTTGTTGCTTGATGATGAACTCGCAGCCTTGTTTTTGCTAATATTTTGTGTTCACTGTTTTCTTATTTTTGCTATAAATGATGTTTATGAGATCACAGAACTCATATGGATTCTCTCATGTTGGATATTCACTTGTAATTACAGCCTCTATTGTTTGTATGTGAAGCTTGTGGTGTTCAAAAACTAGTAGCTGTCCCTGGTCATGTAAAATTTGTACCTTGCGAAATGATAACAAGCTAAATGAATGTGCCGCATGGCATGAATGGAGGTATTCATATGACTCGCCTGCATCTACTCATGCACCCAGTTATGGCACTTGAATTGCATTGTAAGCTGGTCCATGTCTTAATAAATTCATATGCCTGATTATTATTTAATATTTTATGATTTTATATTTACTAGTCAAACATCAAGGTTGCTAAAACATGTATAATACAATGTTGTTTTAGTTATAGGTAGATGCTCCAAGTGATTGAAGTTAAGTGAATACGATCATCCAAGTGATTGAAGCCAAACATCAAGGTTGTTGAGCTTACTACAACGTGGGGTGGTAGACAAGAGCAGCAAGGTGGGTTGGTGGTGTGCTTCAGCCAATACCAAATGGGATTCCAATGGCATTTGGTGTGTTAAACTCCCTAATGTCGAGTCTTCATTGTTTGATGATATTTTACCTTGTAGAGTTGATATACATGATGTTGGAATACATTAGTGCATGCGTAAACTTTAAATGTTAAGATAACAAAAGGAATTAAGCAATGGAACTTTTATTTAAATGCTAAAACGTTTGGAGAAGCAACAACTTACATCCTCCGATGAGAATATTTCAAATGAGTTTGTCCGACTTAAAGAGGATCTTGAATATGTTCGGGTAAGCTAAAGATTAAAATATCTGTTGTTCAACTTTCAGGTTGCATTTTGTTTTAAATAAAAAGTCTAATTGTTGAATGCTGATTAGTTGTGGATGTTTTTGTTTAAAGATAGATAGAAGTCGGTGTTTATTTAGTGTTTTTATGATGTAATAGGCATTTAGAACTTAAATAAGCATAACAAAGGTGCTTAATGCTTAATAGTTATAATATTTTAAGTTATATGTTTATCATTCATATTCAATGTATAACCATTCGGGTCTGGATCATTAAGATATTGAAGTTGTCAGTCTTTTGTTTTAACATCTATCATATTGTTCCATATTAGAGTTGATCATAACTTGCACATTTTTCTCAAGTGAAACTCATAATATTATTTTTATATAACATGTTAATATTTGTTCAACCTGAATTCCTTTATTTGATATGTTAATGTTAGTTTTGACTATACATCTATTGATGATTTCAACTTAAATAATATGCAATAGTCACTATTGTAATTGTTTGGTATTTAAAAAGGCCATTTATCATCAAAAGCAAGCAGCACCACTACAAGAACTAGCAATGTGATGAATTTTCGTTCATCCCCTGTACCTTAAAATATATCACATCCCTTACTTTGCCATTAATTGCAAGCATCCTTTGTCAGTCTATGTTTTATTTTATTGCTTTGAAATGAAGTGCAATTGAACACATTTTGTTGGAACTAAGTGCAAATTTTACTTTTGTGAATAGTAACATTGACTTTCACTTGCTTGTACTTTGATTTAATTAAAAATGTCTTTTGTCCTTGCTTATGCTTTGAATTGATATGCACGTCCCTGCTGATTTGTGAGATACACTAACTTGTTTAGTCCTTTATTTGCTTAGTAGCCTTGAAATCATGGACTTTGAAAGTCCTTTATTTGCAAATGTTATGCACGTCCCTGTTAAAAGTAGGATAGCAAACCACTTCATTTAATAAGTTGTACGTCCTTCATATGGGTAGCGCCTTGAAAGTTGTTCATGCATTCCTACTTTTATTTGATTTGTTTTCGTTCCCGATTGTTTTGGAAATTTGCTGTCATTTTGTTAATCTATGCAGTGCTCTTTTGTTTCCTTGTGTTATGAATTTGGCTTCCTCTTTTTAATAATTTTGTGTACTCTACATTATGTCAATTTAACGTAAATAATTTACCAAAGGAATATAATCTGTCATTTTAAGGACATAAGTCCATAATTTGTTTTTATAGGTTAAAGACTAGTCATTTAGTAGCTATGCAAATATTTATAAATTATAAACTGTCATAGTTTTAAAAGTTCGAATACAAGCTCCTTTTTGCCACAAATGCTTTCGGCCCTATCACTTTACTTTATGATCTAAGCTATAGTGTTCATGCCTTATAAATGGCCTTGTAGTTATATGCAATGTGTGGATGCTGCAGTTATATGCAATGTGAATGTGAGTGTTGTGAATGGAAATGTTGTTCGAGGAGATGAAGTTGATGAGAATGATGTAACAGTGGCAGGTATGTGGATGTTTGGTGAGGTTGAGTGACGGTCGTTGTATGGACAATGAAGTGGTGGTTGTATGATGGCTGGATGTTATTGTGGTGACTGAAGTTGTGAGCAAGGAGTGGTAAAGCAGGGAAGTTGATGGTAGTTTGTATGAGATGAAGTCAGAGGGGTATGTGGTGGTTAATGAAGTGGAAGTGGTCAGATATGTTTGTGCACTGCGTGTCAGGGGGTGGTAGGATCTGCAAGAGGATGATGTATGTGCATGGATGAATGTATGTTGATAGCAAGTAGGTGGCAGTAGTGTTAATAATAAATGTGGGTGAAATGGCGATGTGATGACAGAGGCAGGTTGCGTGTTTGGTGAAGGAAGCAAGGTTGCTGGTGGTTATTTTTGTGGATGATCAATGATGAATGAAGAATGACTGGTGGTAGACTTGAGCAGTGAAAAATGAACAGAGGTAATTAGCAAGTTACAATTGAAAATCATTTTGGGCAATGTTTATTAATTTTTGAATTCTATTTATTTAGCTATTAGTTTTTAATATGCATGGTTTTGGTCACAACTGTATTTTTGTAGACGGGTCTGGATGTCGATTCTAATGCAGTTGCTAAAGTCATTATGGAAGAGTCGCTGATCATTTTGAAGGTGTCAAGTCTTTGGTCGAGGTGGTTGGGGTTAATGGCAAATTTTCCAAAGAGATCTATAAAGCTTTTCCAGGTAATAAATTTAAAATAAAGTTTATTTATATAAGTTCTTTATAAAATATTTATTTCTATGAAATTGAATATATTTATAAAATAAAAACTTTGTGACATGTCCAACCCCATTTGGCCATCTCACCTATACGCATCAATAGCAACAAAATTATTACTTGAAAAAAAATTAAAAAAGAAAAGAAAAAATCGACATAGCTAGAAGAATAACTCGTATGAAATGGCCTTGATTTTCCAGTATTGCTTCAGATGCATTTGATTTCATAGTCAAGCTTTTGTTACTAAAAACTAGTTCAAGATTTTTGCTGTTAATGTCAACAGGAGACTGATGAACTCCATCTTTACACGTTACCCAATCCTTGTTAATATTTCCCCAGTTACTTGGACCATTGCTACTCGTATCATCGTAGCTATAATCTTCAGCATCTGCACAGACGAAAAAAAGAAGAAAACAAAGATAATAACATAATTCCCAGTTCTTTGTTACCTTTATGATATGAATATGATATGTATAGGTTTTTATAAATAGCCGAACTATTGGATCTAATTAGTAAAAATAAAACATAAAAGAATTCAGAATATGCATGAAATATACCCTTGTCCCGTGACAGACTGATGCTGGCAATAGCAAAAACGTAACATAGAAAGAGGCATATTGTTCTAGCATGAATCATGTTAACTGAGTATAGAAGATTGTGTTCCAAACAGAGCTATTTAAATACATTTAAAGGTAATGAAAACATATCAATTAAACATGTAACGACATTCCACACATGAAGCTTACCATTCTGGGTATATAAGGTTGACAGAGATATTCAAGATTTATTTTGAGAAAACAAAACTATTACAGGTAAAAAGAAGTACTTATGGCTGGTTAAATTTGCAATCTATGATTTATTTTGAGAAAACACAACTATTACAGGTAAAAAGACACTACACATATCAAACATGAATAGCACTAACCGAAATATAGAAGGTAGAAAACTGCCGATTATCAGTTGTAGTTTCCATATGAATAGTTCTGATATAAAATAACGATCCATGTGTGTATATAATGTATACTAAGAGCTGAAGATGCCAAATTACATTACTATAATTGGTGCAATACTAAAATTATGTAGGAGTAGAACTATGGCATGAATGGGCGCATTCTATATCAGTCTATGAAGCATGTACTGTGTGTCCAGAATGTAAGAAATCACCACATTGAGATGGCATGACTGTGTGTGTCTAGAATGAAGAGTTCATGAATATGAGTTTAGAAGGAGTAGGTAATGCATAATCTGGATAGAATCTGAAATGTACGGAGTGCTCAAATTGAGATCTTGGGCTTCAGCTATGGGTTCCCCAGAAGTAAGTAATATCATATTATGTGGTTGGCTTTATTCTTTTAAAGAGTAGTATTGGTTATTAATATTCTCGTCCTTAGTTGCTACAAACTCTATAACACACCCTACGTTAAAATATGTTTCCATTATTTAAACTGCTGTACAGATTGCAAACACACCAGCATGTCTTTAATAAAGTAGATACGGTATAGGTAGTAAAATAGAGAAGGGTTATAAATGAGTGCAAAAGAATCCATCATGGATAGTAAAATAGAGCAGGATTATTAATGAGTGCAAAACAATCTATTATAGATAGTAAAATTTAGCTTTCAAAATAAATAAGTGCAAAAGAATCCATTTGAAGAAATTGACAGTATGGTTGAGAATGAATCGATTATCCTAATACGTTTACATATTGTAAATGAGCCATATGAGTTTACATATTAAAGATAGTAAAATAGAGCAGGTTGAAGTTTAAAGGACATATTATTTGAGGTTCTAAAATAAAGCAGCAACATGTGATATCATTTGGCTTCCCATGTTGGACATGTCAAACAGTTCGGCAATAGTTCGTTTTACTAAGCACACACAACCTCCTCATCAAATACTGTGGCAGATACAGTGCGAGAAGAACTTCAACTTATCATTCGCGCAACTGCAGTTCCACTATTCCACTATTCCTTTGTGTATGTAACATCCACAATTACCTCTATTTTAGTTATTTTTAACCTTTTACTCCTCTCAAACTACTACTTACCTTTTTTGGGAATACTCTTATCTTCTTCCCTGCTTACTTGTTGATTATCTTTCATGTCTGCACGGTGATTTTTGGTACTTACAACCTACTGATATAGTGAGCACATGCTGAATAACACTTTTGTTATGCAGGTGTTTGAATTTGCTGATAAGCACGAGGAAGTTATAATGATTCCTTAAGCTCCGTTGTCCGTCATTTGTACTGCTCCTATTCTTGTTACAATGTAAGTTCAAAATCATCCACTGGTTGTTCTACAATTAACTCATCCAATTATCTACATCAAACTTAAAATCACTTACACTACAATATCAATATACAGGAGGGCTTCTATACAAAGGAAGTGAAAGCAGCCTTCAGTATATGACAACTACTGCATTTCTTCTACATACCAATTCGTGTCAATCTTCTTTTATATACAAGGTCAGTCCTCTTATTTCCTCATAATTCTTCCTCCACTTACTAAGTGTGTGAGAGGGGATTGTCCTTTTGTTTTATTTATTTTTCTATAGATAGTGGATTGGGCTAATTCTGAATTGGGATCTGAGTTTTGCTCATTATGTGAGACTTCTGGTTCAAACGGCTCTTTGTTGGTAATTTTTATTTAGTTCTCCCCTTTTGTTAGGATCAGAATTATGGACCTTTACATTATGATTGTGATTCAAGAGTTATTCACTATTAATCCGTGGTTGTTGCTCTGCATCGTGACTTTCATCGTTTGCAGGTAATTAGCTATTTCGAAGCGAAGACTGTCGACAACAAAGAACTATTGGTAATCAAGCAACGAACATGAATTTAATTGTTATATATGTTGTCGTATTTTGTTAGTACCATTTGTGGAAACTTGTCTGTGAATGCTTGTAGTATGTGACTTATTTTGTTGAAAAACTACTATCAAATTGATTATGGATATTATATTTGATTGTGAGATTAGCATGTTTTTATAATTATTTGAATATGATGATCATATGATTGATTGTTTGTATATGCTAATTATGTGATTTAATTGTTTGTTTGAATATATGAAAATTATATGAAAAAAAGCATATAAACAAAAAATGCAACCAAAAAATGAAGACTTATGGTAGCGTTTTTTTAACCCTACAGAAAAAACCTATAGCTGCATTTAAAAGTGACTTTTGGTAGCGTTTTTTAAATCCTACAGAAAATACCTATAGTTGCATTTAAAAGTGACTTTTGGTAGCGTTTACTACAACGCAACAAAAAGTTTTAGACTTTTAGTTGCATGTCGTATAACAGCGTTCTCTAAAACGCTACCATAAGTTATGGTAGCGTTTTTGCAACGCTACCAAAAGTCTTTTCTGGTATAGTGATGACAGTTCACTCTACAACCTCAGGACGATGACATCTAATGCCACAATTGGATTCAATGTTCATTTAGATATGTATAACATAGGTATTGCCCTCTTATAGTAGGCTAGACCATCTCACGGTCTAAGGTATAAAGATAAGGGTCCTCACATACCCTTGCCCTTGGAATTCTATCCTATCCAGAGTTATCGATGATCCCTTCAGCACCCGACTTGATCCAGAACATCTCATGCCCCACTACATCATTTTACCTTGTTGAATGTGCTTCCTTAGACTACTCAACTCTAATTCATTTACTTTCCACTTGAAGTAATCGATCGAATGCCTCATGTCGTCGAAGTTCGGAATATCTCTACTTGCCCATCTCATGTCATAGATTTACCTTATTATAGTTCTGAAGTCATCACGTTGAAGCATCAAGCCTTCGCCTCATCATTTATCGTCGACCTTCGTTGCGTTGAAACCATCAAAAACGAACGTCAAATGTGAAAGTTCCTACTTCGATATCAAATGAAAGTGCAAAGGATCTCTAATATGGCTAACTAATATAAATGTGTATAATAATCAAGCTAGATAACGATAAAGTAGAATAAAGTAAAAAGCAATCACACTGAGATTTTTATATGGTTCGGACCTCCTATCCTATGTCCAGTCCCAAAGCTCCGTTTTGAATTTTCACTAATCAAACACCCTCACTTAGCCTGAAGGAATAGCGTTACAAGAGTTTGTTGACTTGAAAAATGTGTTCTATCAACACGGATTTTGACTTCTGTTAAATCTTCATATAATCTCCTTTGATGATTCAACGATGTTTGCAATGTGATCAAGGAAGTGCAAGGAGTGATTTTTTGAGCACATGAACAATATTGACTTTTAGAAAGCAAATAGTCACAAGAGAGTTTAGAAATCAAGATAGCAAGTTCTTTTTAAACTTCTTGTTTTAATCATATTTATAGTAATCAATAGTTGTTTTGAAGAGTTGTACATTTTCAAAAAATCACATCCCTTTGAAGAACAACCATTGAAGAGTCGTATCTTTTCACAGTGTTGTTTCAAAAAATATAGCCATTGTCTTTCATTCAGTCGACTGGAAATGATGACAAGTCAATTGAGTGTTTGTAAAAAACATTCTCGAGAAGCAAATCAAAAATCGAAGACTAAATGCTAATTCAGTTGACTGTATTTGAAATTAGTTAACTGAATTTGAATTAAGTCGACTGGATTTGAATTCAGTCGACATTCTCAATCGATTGAAACTTCATATTTTTGTTTTTTATTAAACAATTTGTAAAAATTTAATTGTAATAACTTTTGGTCTTCATTTTGAGAATCTTGTGTACCAGTGAAATGTGTATATGCATGTGAATGATCTAGGAGAATTATTTCTAAGCACAAAAGAACATAATTTTGACTTGTAGACCACTAATTCTTCTTTCTTCTGCTTCTTGTCTTTTTGAGTCGTTAATACCTTCAAAGTCCTATATGAAAATTGCTACAAGAGATAATATGTATATATATAGTTGTCATCATTAAAACAATCATACAATCAGGGTTCTGATAGAATGATCGAACAAACACACGAACACTAAAACATAATGCACATGCCCCTTCCCCCAAGTCCTTGAACCCCATAGCTACCACCAAGTGTAGTCGGTACCGACCACAAAAGTGATCATACCAACCACTTTGGCTATCTCGAAAAATCTCACAAAAGTTGAAGTTTTCATTTCCTTGCTTGGCCCTATGCTGACCCAAAGTAATCCATCTCAAAATCCCAAGCTACCATGCTAAAAACATCAAGCAAAAAAAGTTGATCCCGATCACTTTTACACTCCTTTACTTTTTCTTTGGATCTTCTCGAAGTAAATGGCCCAAAGACCCAAAGTAGATGCCTGAAAAACATCAAGCAAAAACAGATCAGTACTAAGTATTTTTTTCCAAGTAAAATTCTCCAAGACCTGATGTTTTTGGCTCAAAAATACCAAGCAAAAACAGGTCGGAACTGATCACTTTTCCATCTTTAAAATTTTGCTAATGTTACATCCCCTATCTTTAGGTCCGAAGCTAAGCGCTACAGATGCTGCAGACACCTATAGTATTAACTTCCGGTGACAAAATACGGTAATGTTAACGGTATCCATAATATCAGAAGCACATGAATATGAAATAAAATCAGCACAGATTAAAACAACTTTTCTGATTACATTCCAAATCAATATTTCATATTCAATTACATAATCCCATAATCGATTCTCAGGTCCTTGATCAAATATAATTATTACAAATTACACCAAGAGCGACATATGAAGATGCCCCCTTAGATGATCAGAGTACTAAATAAATAATCAGTCTTTGTACAACATAGCGAAATAAAACCAAATAACTCCTAAATATAGCTAGCATTGCCTCCTACACGTCTTCGTAAGGTTATCCGTCTACCTACTAAACCTGTAAAACCCTGACGCTCAATCTACTCAAATGAAATTTTGAGCACCCGAGAGTTTAGGTGAAAAGGATAAACTTCGATCGGACATAAAGCCTGGTGTGAATAATACTGTACATCTCGGTTATCTGATTTTAAGTAAGACCATGCCGCTTAGTAGAACGGGTTTTCCCTCTCTGATATCCCTTTTTAAAACATATCTTTTGCAAATTAAAAACCTGCAATCAAACAGATTAAAGAAATAGAAGCAATATCATATATGCATATAAATTAGGTAATCAATGGACTATCTGTCCCAAAAATATAGTTTTATTTGGCTAACAATTAACCATGGGCTGACTCGGGTCTACCAGACACAATCAATTATCTAACATCTGTTAGACTCAATTCTGGGCTGGCTACCCTTAGTTATCTTCTTCTAGGGTCAACTTAACCAAATGGTTATGCGGGCTCACCAATAGCCTACCTTCCTTCTGCACATTCCTTTCTGTGTGTAACCTCATTTTAGTCTTACCTGTGACAAAGCCCGACTCACTGGAATTTTGGACTTATATTAGCTAGGGGCTTATTGACTAAAGTATAGGGCATGACCCTATACCGGTCCTATCTGGTATTCAAATATCTAAGTCATTTACTTCGGGTTAACTACCCCATCAAATTTTCCTTGAAAACATTTCTTTCAAATTGATTTAACCATTTAAATCATACTTAAACAAGGAAAATATACTTTTGCTTTACTCAAATCTATTTGCCATGATATATGCTTTACACAAAACATTGTTGATGAAAAACCTCGAAACCCTTGTTTAAATGCTTTAAACAATCTCTTTCGAAACCTTTGAAAGTACCCCTTTTGAAACAAGTTAACTACTTTACCTAGAAACACTAGGTCGAAAGGCCAAAACATATCTTGCGAAATCATTTAAAATGGACCTTTCGAAACTATTGAAAGTGTCCTTTCGAAAGCTTTATAGAACCTTAGACATCTTCTTTTCAAAACACTTCAAACTTGCCATTCAAAAACATTAGAAACCTTCCATTCAATTACTAAAAGTAAACCTTTCGAAAACATTAGGGTATCATCCCTTCGAAACATTCATTATATACCTTTCGAAAGCATTAAAATCCTTTACATAAAACAAACCTTTCGAAAGCATTGAACTCAAGTAAAAGCTTGTGGAACATAGTTTCGAAATCATTTAAAGCCATTCCATTCGAAATCTATGGGTTATCTTTCAATAGAAAAAAGGGTCTTAAAAGAACTAGGTCGAAAGTAACTCTTTCAAAAGCAACTTCCTAGGTAAAAGAAAGTAGATGGCTTCGAAACCATCCCCTTCGAAAGCATGGAGAAGCGGCTCCTTATTTAAAAGCAAAAGCACCCTTTCGAAACCAATGTTTAAAGGCATATGTGGCCTCAACTGGGTTGAAAGGTAGAATGCGGCAGCGAGTGTTTCAAGCCCGTTGAAAGCTTGTTTAAAACAAAAGACGGCAACCATTGTTCGAAAGCCATATTAAAACCCTTTAGAAAGCATTCTTTTAAAAGCAAAGCAAGCGGCATCTCTTTTGAAAGCAAAACAAGACCTCGACCCCTTCGAAAGCACGTTTCGATTCTATATCTTTCGCCTATCTCCAACCCACTATGTACCAAGGTATTGATACCATGTGTATTGGTTTTGACTTGGATGGAGGCGGTAGCATAAAGTCAAAAGGTAGCTACCGAAAGTGGCGAAACAATAACCTTCTACATGACTGATTTTTAACTTTATAAAGTAATATATTTCCAGCTAACTTGCTTATTTGTCATCTTATAATTGGTTACCAATTTCTTTTCCAAATCTTTTCTAAAAATGCTGTCGAATTCAGTATTTGATAATTTAAAACATTTAGCAAATTGCCCCTTCTCCTTTTCTAAACATATAAAACATTTAAGTCTCATACCTTAAATAACTTTATATACTTAATAAAACACTTAGAATTTTTTTTCAAAAATTCCCATAAATTAATTTTAATATGTTTACTAACATATTTAAATTTTTGACCCAAGGCTAATATATAATAGCCGGAATTAATTTTAAACCTAATTTAACTACTTTTTTTACTAGAAAATTCATAATAAATCCACAACAACTCAGAAAATTATGAAATTTGAAACCCATCTCTAAAATAATATTTCTAACCTTATATAAAAAAACACAAGCCATTTGGATGTCATTTAATGGGTTTTTCAAATCAAAACTTATCATAAAGTCTATATGAAACAACATAGACCATCAACAAACATATATATTCATTTAAACAATCAAAACATGGCATTTTATTTGCAAAATATATTCGGATCTTATCTAGAAACCAAAACCATAAAAATGAGATGTAAGAACTATTATGCACCTTAGCTTGTTATTAAGGAGTTTGAGATTTGCTCTTGAATTGAATTGATTAAGCTTCTTCCTTTGATTCTTGCTTATCTTCTTCTAATGGTGGCCGGCCTTTCTTTAAGTCTAATTTTGTTTGTGAATGTGGTAAATGAAAATGGCATGAGGATTTAGGGTATAAGGATATAACCTATTCCTATTTTGCCCTTAACTTATTACCCTTACCTATTTCATTTTAAATTCTCTTTTATTCATTGGTTACTTAGGCATGGCTACCCTCTATTATTCAAATCCCAATCCCTTAATACTTTACATTATTTCATTTAATTTATCTAATTAAATGTCCTAAATAATGTTAGTCAAAATTCAGGTCGTTACAGACTCCCCTCCTTAAAGAATTTCATCCTTGAAATTACGATAAGGTATACATCAAAATCAATCATAAAGGTAAAACATACCATGAAACAAGTCAGGATAAGTATCTCTAATCCTGCTCTCAGTTTCCTAAGTACAGTCTCTCTCGTCATCACTCCACTGGACTTTGACTAATCTGACTGTCGTGTTCCTTAGTCTTTTCTTATCTCTTCCGACTATACAAACTAGCCTTCTAACTATAGTTATATCCGGTTCCACTACTAAATCATCTAACATAGTCTGTGCTATAGTAGTCTCTGGATCTCGAATACATTTCCTTAGATGAGAAATATGAAAAACATTGTTGACTCATACCAAACTATTTGGTAACTCTATTCTATATTCGATTTTTCCAATCCTTTTTACAATAGGAAATGGTCCAACGAATCTCGGTGCCAATTTTCCTAATTTCCCGAATCTGATTACACCTTTCATCGGTGATACCTTGATGAAAACATGATCTCCAACTGAGAACTCTAAGTCTTTCCATCTTCTATCAGCATAGCTCTTCTACCTAGACTGAGCTTCCTTCATCCTAGCTCGAATGAACTCAACCTTTTCTACAGCTTCTCTAACCAAATTCGGACCAAGAACTAACCTATCCTCGGTTTCTAACCAACAAACAGGAGATTTGCATGGCCTTCCATACAAAGTTTCAAACGATGCCATCCCTATACTAGTCTGATAACTGTTGTTATACAAAAAATCGACTAAGTGTAGGTGGTCTTCCGATGATCCCCCAAAGTCTAGCACACAAACTCTTGAGAAATCCTCTATGACTTTGTTAACTCTTTGCATTTGCCCATCTGTCTACGGATGGTAAGAGGTACTCATCTTGAGCTTGGTACCCAAATTCTCATGTAGACTCTTCCAGAACTCGCTAGTGAATAAGGAATCTCTATCGCTTACTATTCTACTAGGAATTCCATGCAGTCTAACTATATTCTTCATAAACAACATGGCTAAAACTGGTGCCGTTCTGATTAACTTAACTGAAATGAAATGGGCACTCTTGGTCAACCTGTCTACTATGACCCATATACTTTCATTTCCTCGATTTGACCTAGGTAACCCGTCAATAAAATCCATTGAGATAGAATCTCATTTCCATACTAGGACATCTAAAGGCTGAAGTAACCCACTCGGCTTTTGATGTTCGGTTGTTACTTGTTGACAGTTCAAACACTATTTCACCCATAAGCCTACATCTCTTTTCATACCTTCCCAGAAGAAACTTCTTTTCATATCCTGATACATCTTCGTTTCTCCCGGATGAATAGTGAACTTTGAACGATGGCATTCTTCAAGAACTTCCTTCCTAATGTTTCCCACATTCGAAACACAAAGTCTTCCTTTCTTCCTTAACCACCCATTCTAGTCAAGACTGAAATCCTTCAAGTCATCGCTCTCTGTTCCATCCCTTAACTTTTTGATCCGTTCAACTAATAATGGATCCTCCTTCTGCTTAGAAGCAATCTTTTCAATCATCACCGGTCAAACTTCGAAACATGATAACATAGCGGTTTCCTTACTAGATCTACTTCAAATACTCACTGTATTCTACATGTGGTCAATGCTTCTAAATCTTTCCACTCAGCTATCATTGCTAATAATGCATTTTGGTGCTTTCTGCTAAGTGCATCAGCAACCTTGTTGCCTTTCTGGTGTATACTCAATACCAAAGTCATAAGCGGCTAAAAACTCTAGCCAACTTTGTTGTCTCATATTCAACTCCTTTTGAGAGAATAAATACCTTAGCGACTTATGATCTGTATACAATTCGAATCTTTCTCCCAAAAGGTAATGCCTCCACACCTTCAATGCAAAAATTACCGGAGCTCATTCCAAATCATGTGTTGGATATTTAACCTTATGCTGTCTAAGATGTCGAGAAGCATAGGCAATCACCTTACCCCTTTTGCATTAACACAGCTCCTAACCCTATTCCGCATGCATCCGTATGCACTACCAAATCCTGATTCCCTTTCAGAACAACTAACACAGGTGTATTAGTCAATAAGTGTTTCAATCTCTGGAATGCTTCCTCACACTTATCAATCCAAATGAACTTCACATCTTTCCGCATTAGCCTGGTCATTGATGGTGCTATCCGTGAAAAATCCTTAATGAATCTCGATAATACCCAACTAATCCAAGAAAACTCTTTATCTTAGTCACTATCTCGGGTCTCTTCCAATTATTCACTACCTCGATCTTAGTCAGATCTACAGACAACCCTTTCTCTAAGACTACATAACCAAGAAACTTCACTTCCTTCTTCAAAAAATGACACTTCAAAAATTTCGCTTTCAGTTGATGCTGCCTCAACGTCTCGAGCACCACTCTAAGATGAACTTCATGCTCTCTTTCATCCTTAGAGTATATCAAAATATCATCTACGAAAACCAATACGAATCTATCCAAGAGCTCTCGGAAAACTCGGTTCATCAAATCTACAAAGAATGTCGGCGCATTAGTTAGTCCGAATGGCATTACTAACCATTTGTACGATCCATTTCTCATCTTAAATGCCATCAAAGGAATACTATCCTCAGCTACTCTAAGCTGATGGAATCCTATTGCCAAATCCAACTGAGAAAATACTTTGGCTCTACTCAACTGATCGAAAAAATCGTCAATTTTAGGTAATGGATATCGATTCTTTATCGTCTTCTCATTCAACTTACGATAATCAATACATAACCTTAATGATACGTTCGGTTTCTTCGTAAACACTACGGCTGCTCCCCAAGGCGAACTGCTTGGTCTGATTAAATTCTTGCCTTCTAAATCCACCAACTGCACCTTTAGCTCCCTCATCTCGGTAGGTGTCATTCTGTTTGGTGATCTACTCACCGGTTCTGCTCCTACTACTAAACCTATCTGAAACTCAATAGCTCGTTTCGACGGCAGTCCTGCTACGAGTTCAAAGACACCTGCGAATTCTCTAACAACGAAAACTCTATTTGATTCGTCTTCTGCCTCCACAACACCCAATAAAGCATTAGCTTCAAAACTAGGGTTTTCTACGGAGTATACATTCCGATCACTACAGTCAGGGTGTTTAAGTGATATTTTCCTATTATGGCAAAATATCCTAGCATCGTATTTACTTAACCAATCCATACCCAAAGTAATTCCGAACCCTACAAAATCAAACACATGCAAACTGCAAGCAAATACCGACCTAACAATTCAAATTCTGAGTGGTCATATTTCATCCCAAGTATCACTTCCTCCTATCGGATTTGTAACCCTCAAGGAAGTAACTAGGTATGAGGGTTCTAGGTTAAGCTTATCTACCAAACAATGAGATATAAAAGAATACGATGCACCCATTTCAAATAGAACTTTAACTGACACACCATGAATCAAAAGCGTACCTCCCAATACAGCTTTTCCCTTTTCCTCTACTGTTGGTCTCGAGGCAGTTGGCTCCAATGCAAACACTTTGCCTTTTCCATCCTTGGCTGGCTCCTTGCACTAGTTCTTATAATGTCCAATTTGATTGCAGTTGAAACATCTCACTCCTTTCTTGTCAGCGGGTTTTTTCCTTTTTCCTATCCGGCACTCATGAGCATAGTGTCCCTTCTTATCACACTTATAACAGATAACTTCTATCTTTCCCTTCTTGACAGCTCCACTTTTTTGAGCTCCTTTCTTATGACAAAATTTCCGCTTCTGGTTCTGCCTTCCTTGAGCCTCCTTTGCCTTGTATCCTTCAAGAAAAGCAAACATCTCTTCCTGCCTCAAAGCCATCTCAACAACTACATCGCACGGATCTCTAATATGCGATAATGTGGCCTTAGCAAGTTCAGGCTTCAACCTATGGATAAATTTTGTTCCTTTTAATAACAGTATCAACCATAGCGTATCCATATCTCAAGCACTATCATATCTCCTTGCTCCAACTCCATAAACTTCCTGAGCAGAGTAGACTTAGCAATTTCGGACATAAACCTCTCTTCAAACATTCTCATAAGCTCAGCCCAAGTCATGGTCTCCTCATTGTCTCCCATAGTAACACTATTCCACCAAAACACTACTGCTCCTTGTAGTTGCCTAGAAGCGAGTCTCCTCTTCTGCTCATCATTGAGCCCTAAATCAGCAAAAATCCTCTCGCAATGAAGTAACCAATTTTCCACTTCAATTGCGTGCTTAGTCTCGATAAATGGTTTTCCTCCCAGCCTTACGTAATCCCTACTCAATATAGCATAGTTATTGACCACTAGAGCTCCCGGACTTCCTCCTTCAGCATTTCCTCCAGCCAACCCCACAGTAACTCCTGCTTGCATCATGTTAATGAAGAACTGATACATTTCTCCCATGCAACTTGTGGTATTCCAGCACCCACATTGGCATCTTGTGCCTGATCTAGATTCCTTCTAGTATTTTTTCTGGCATTACCATTTGTTGTGGTGCTTCCTCCGCCAATGTTAACTCTTCCCCTTCTAGTATCCATATCTTACGTCCGAAAAATCTGCATTCGAGTCTTTGTAAGATACAGAAGGATAACCTAAGAGAGATGGGAGAATGGAGATAAAACGTATACTTATATATAACAAATACAAGTACTTTACTATAGCGTTATCCCATACCCCAATCTTTTCTCTAATTCCTTAGGATTATGTTTTCAAAATCATTTTAAGTTTAAAATTTTCTTTTAAGTTTCTTATAAACCTATGCTCTGATACCAAGTTGTAATGTCTCCTATCTTGAGGCTCAAAACTAAGCGCTATAGATGCTGCAGTCAATTTTAGTATTAACTTCCGGTGACCAAATACGGTAATGTTAATGGTATCCATAATATCAGAAACACATGAATATGAAATAAAATCAGCACAGATTAAAACAACTTTTCTGATTGCATTTCAAATCAATATTTCATATTCAATTACATAATCCCATAATCGACTCCCAGGTCCTTGATCAAATATAATTATTACAAATTACACCTAGAGCGACATATGAAGATGCCCCCTTGGATGATCAGAGTATTAAATAGACAATCGGTCTTAATACAACACAGTGGAAATAAAACCAAATAACTACTAAATATAGCTAGCATTGCCTCCTGCACGTCTTCAGAAGCTTATTCGTCCACCTATTAAACCTGTAAGACCCTGACTCTCAATCTACTCAAATTAAATTTTGAGCACCCAAGAGTTTAAGGGATAAACATAAACTTCGAGTCAGACATAAAGCCTAGAGTGAATAATACTATACATCTCGATTATCTGATATTAAGTGAGACCACGCCGCTTAGCGGAACGGGTTTTCCCTCACTAATATCCCTTTATAAAACAAATCTTTTGCAAATAAAAAACCTGCAATCAAACAGATTAAAGCAACAGAAGAAATATCATATATGCATATAAATCAGGTAGTCAATGGACTAAATGTCCCAAAAATATAATTTTATTTGGCTAACTATTAACCATGGGCTGACTCGGGCCTACCAGACACAATCAATTATCTAACATCTATTAGACACACTTCTGGGCTGACTACCCTTAACTATCTTCTTCTAGGGTCAACTGAACCTAATGGTTTTGTGGGCTCACCAATAACCTACCTTCCATTTGTAAATTCCTTTCTGTATGTAACCTTATTCTAGTCTTACCCGTAACAAAGCCCTACACATTGGATTTTTGGACTTATATTAGCCAGGGTCTTATTAGCTAAAGTATAGGGTGCGACCCTATACCAGTCCCATCTGGTATTCAAATATCTGAGTCATTTACTTAGGGTTAACTACCCCATCAAATTTTCCTTGAAAACATTTATTTCAAATTGATTTAACCCTTTAAATCACACTTAAACAAGGAAAATATATTTTTGCTTTACTCAAATCTATTTTCCATGATATATGCTTTACACAAAACATTGTTGGTGAAAACCCTTGAAACCCTTGTTTAAATGCTTTAAAAAATCTCTTTCGAAACCTTTGAAAGTAACCCTTTTAAAACAAGTTAACTACTTTACCTAGAAACATTAGGCCGAAAGGCCAAAACATACCTTGCGAAATCATTTAAAATAGACCTTTTGAAACTATTGAAAGTGTCCTTTCGAAAGTTTTATAAAACCTTAGACATCTTCTTTTCAAAACACTTCAAACTTGCCTTTCGAAAGCATTGGAAACCTTCCATTCAATTACTAAAAGTAAACCTTTCGAAAACACTGGGAATCACACCTTTGAAACCTTCATTATATACCTTTCGAAAGCATTAAAATCCTTTACATAAAACAAACCCTTTGAAAGCACTGGGTTCAAGTAAAAGCTTGTGGAACATAGTTTCGAAATCATTTAAATCCATTCCATTCGAAACCTATGGGTTTATCTTTCAATAAAACAAAGGATCTTAAAAGAACTAGGTCAAAAGAAACTCTTTCGAAAGCAACTTCCTAAGTAAAAGAAAGTAGATAGCTTCGAAACCATCCTCTTCAAAAGCATGGAGAAGCAGCTCCTTATTTAAAAGCGAAAACACCCTTTCGAAACCAATGTTTAAAGGCATATGTAGCCTCAACTGGGGCAAAAGGTAGAATGCGACAGCGAGTGTTTTGACCCTGTCGAAAGCTTGTTTAAAACAAAAGGCGACAACCATTGTCGAAAGCCATAGTAAAACCCTTTCGAAAGCATTCTTTTAAAAGCAAAGCAAGCGACATCTCTTTTTAAAGCAAAACATGACCTCGACCCCTTCGAAAGCACGTTTCGATTGTATACCTTTTGCCTATCTCTAATCCACTACGTACCATGGCATTGATACCATGTGTATTGGTTTTGACTAAGATGGAGGCGGTAGCATGAAGTCGAAAGCTAGCCGTCGAAAGTGGTGAAACAACAATCTTCTACAGAACTGATTTTTATCTTTATAAAGTAATATTTTTCCAACTAACTTGCTTATTTATCATCTTATAATTGGTTTCCAATTTCTTTTCCAAAATCTTTTCTAAACGTGCTGTCGAATTCAGTATTTGATAATTTAAAACATTTAGCAAATTGCCCCTTCTCCATTTCTAAACATATAAAACATTTAAGTCCCATACCTTAAATAATTTTATATACTTCATAAAAAAACTTAGGAAAATTCTCCAAAAATTCCCATAAATTACTTTTAATATGTTTTCTAACATATTTAAATTTCTGACCCAAGGCTAATATATAATGGCCGAAATTAATTTTAAACCCAATTTAATTATTTTCCTAGAAAATTCATAGTAAATCCATAACAACTCAGAAAATTATGAAATTTGAAACCAATCTCTAAAATAATATTTCTAACCTTATATAAAAAAGGCAAGCCATTTGGATGTCATTTAATGGGATTTTCAAATCAAAGCTTATCATAAAGTCTCTATGATACAACATAGATACCAACAAACATATATATTCATTTAAACAATCAGGACATGGCATTTTATTTGCAAAATATATTCGGATCTTATCTAGAAACCGAAACCATAAAAATGAGATGTAAGAACTATTATTCATCTTAGCTTGTTGTTAAGGAGTTTTAGATTTGCTCATGAATTGACTTGATTAAGCTTCTTCCTTTGATTCTTGCTTATCTTCTTCCAATGGTGGTCAGCCTTTCTTTAAGTTTAATTTTGTTTGTGAATGTGGTAAATGAAAATGGCATGAGGGTTTAGGGTATAAGGATATAACCTATTCCAATTTTGCCCTTAACTTATTACCTTTACCTATTTCATTTTAAATTCTCTTTTGTTCATTGGTTACTTAGGCACGTTTGCCCTATAGTATTCAAATCCCAATCCCTTAACACTTTATATTATTTCATTTAATTTATCTAATGAAATGTCCTAAATAATGTTAGTCGAAATTAGGGTCGTTACAGCTAAGTCCAGAGTTCCACCTCCGGCATCATCCTAAGCCTGACTCGAAGTAAAGGCACCAAAAACACGAAGCAACGACCTGATAAACACGAAGTCATCACACCACCAACCACTTTTTGTCCACTACTGATTACTCACAACAATTACTTTTTGGGCAATCAAATCAACCCCAAATCACTTCAAACTTGATGTCTAGAGCTTCAAGGATGTCATATCCAAATTTCTTTCCATTTCGACAACTTGGTCATAGATCTGATTTTCTTTAAGTTTGCAATTATGGTTGGTAAATGGTATAAGAAACATCAAAACCCAGGCTAGTTCTAAGGTGTTATTAATATTATATCTAAGTTTTAAAACACTTAAAATTTAATCATTATATCAAAAATCACATGCTTACCATATAGATAACATAGTATAGTGATAGAGATAAAATCACTCACCTTGGATCAAAGCATAGAACTGCTAAGCAAATCTGATGTAGAAAAGTCCCAGCACAAATCCAAAGTCCCCAACCAGCAGATTTATTATTTTAATCTCTCTTAAATCCACTAATTTCCCTAATTTACTTAGAGAAGTGTTGGTTTTTAGGTCTAATTTTAATTAATGGAAGTTAGGAGGTGATTAGAAATAAAGAGGAATGACTAATGATGGTTAGGAGGAAGTGGTATTAACCCTAATCCCGAATTGGGCTAATGGGTTGCACTAATCACCCTCCAGTTACCCACTAATCTGCTCAGAACTAGTCAGAATTTCAAATAGCCATATCTCCTAAAAGGTAAGTCCAAATTTTTTATATGACCTCTCTACGGAAATAGAAACCATCATCCCAATATAATGAAAGTGGTTTTGGACCCTAATTCGATATCTTTCAAAAGTTTTAAGTCTTATATGATTTTCAAAGTCAAAATTGTACATAAAAATTTTAAAGATAAGAAATGCCACTTATTGACATTTCTTGTATTTATAAAGCCACATGACCTCATATGAATTTTAAAATAATATTTCACAATCCTCCATGCATAAAATACGAGTCGTTACACTCTCCCTCTTTAGGAATTTTACCCCGAAAACCAGTTAAACAAGGAAAGGTCAACTATAGTTAACCAGCATGCCAAGCAATCATAAGCAGTCATCTTAAACATCAAACATGCATCCATGCAATCATAAGCAATCAACTAATATCTATGTGTATCCTAGCATGCGAGGTACTAAGCTATTTTATGTGACATCGTAAGTGAAAGTGAATTCGATATACAGAAAACCCTACCAAACAAAGCACTCTGCATCATTGGTTTCCACGCTCTCCTCGGTCTCCTCTATACTATCGTCTTTACTTTCACTCTTGCTGAACTTCTACAGACTTTAACACCTTCCGTTAAGTCGCTTTTGGTTCAGCCTCGACATCATCCAACCAATCTGATGTCATTTTCCTTAGCACTTCTTGTAAACTTTTCCACATTCCAAAGTCCTGACATCCTCTATCATCTCTTTCTCAATAAGATTTCTATCCAATATATCTTATTCCTATTAGAAGTACCATTAATCTCGGATGATGGCACTCTCATAGTACCTTATCTCTAAGTCCATTAATGTCGGGTATAAATGGTATATCTTTTATACGGAGCCAACTAACTCGGTTGAGTTTGTACCGCCTCTCTATAGACAGAGACACTACTCATCCCTATCAGAGTGGATCTCATCTTGATCGCCAGAATCCTTGGCACTGACTCTTTCTTCGGACGAAAATCATAACAAATAATATACCAAAGTCATGTTTGCACTAGAAACTCCACTCCTCAGCTGGCATGTTTCCTTAAATCCTTAAGCACTATCCCACGTTCATCTTGTACTTCTCCTTGACTAGAAGACAAGAAAATCTCCAACGAATACTAATATAGGCTCCCCAAGGTCCCGGAGCTCCATGCCATCTCAAAAAATCATTCACCCTCCATGCGAATACTAAAAGTACTACTTACCCGGATATACCACCATGATTGAACCCCTTCATGGTTTACTCTCATATCCTCTAGTTCTCCTTGCTCTTCGAGTAAGTACCATCTTCCTCGAAGATATAACATAGATACTGGATTGGTACAAAACTCTATCCCTCTACATGGCAAACATTCGACTTCCTTTAAATGTTCCCTCGCTACAGAAAATAATGACGACTCCTTGCGTGGGATCCCAAGCAAATACAACAAGCTAACCATAAGTGTACTCACTTAGGTGTACAGTTCTACCCTACCTTCTGCTTTTCCCTACGTTATTCATTGTCTATCAAACCTCGCCATTTCTCCATAGCTCTGTATCCCTTTGGTTATCTCATGCCAAATGATACCAAACCCCACAAGACCCAACAAAACAACAAAATCAAACAAACATCCATGACTCAACATGCTAGGCCTTGACAAACCATCACTGAGTTGGTTGAACTACCACAAAGTTTGAAACAACTAAAGATTTTCCTACTAGGTCAGGTAACCATTCTAACCTACTCACTAAGTCACCAGATATATAAAGGATCTAACGTATCCATATCAACCAAAAACACGAATAGGTATAGCATAAATAAAGCATACCTTGAATAAGAATGCACTTCCCTCTCTTCTTCGATCGGTGGAGCGACTAATGAAGTAGGAGCGGCATCCAATGCATGAGCAATGGCACTCTTCTTACTCTTCTATAGTTATAGGTAGTCCTTATTCAAGTGCCCAACCTTACCACATACAAAACACTTCCTCTCCCCACCCCTCAAGGCCTTACAGTCCTTGTTAAGATGTCCCATCTTATTGTAATTAAACCACTTTAGCTCCCACTTGCTTTTCTTTTGGCTATCCTCTTCCTAAGATTGCTTCTTCTCTTTGTTGTTTCATTTCCTCTTACCTTCACTACTTACTTGCAATTTTGATTCTTCTTTTAAAACAATAATTTCAGCTTTTGACTTTGGGTACAAACTCTTGTGCCTAAAAGCCTTCTCAATCAGTTTCTTAAAGGACTCGTCAATATGTCTCACCAACTTCTTCCCCATATAATTATTCAAACCCATGATGCATTCTTGCTCTTTTTCAAAGAGTATCAATAAAAGATAAACCATAGTTCGATAGCATGTCAAATTCTGGCACATACTCCTAGATAGTCTTCTTTCCTTCCTTCAACTTAGCAAACTTCCTAAACAATACCGATTTCTGGACGATCGGTATGAAATGGTCTTCAAATCTGGCCTTACACTATTCCTAAGTGAACTTGTCTTCTGGAGTTGCAATCTTAACGGAATTCCTCCATCCCATGGCACGACCTTGAAGTTACCAAGAGGCAAACTTCTTCTTCATTGCATCTTCCAGTTTCAAGTCTTCAAAGATATGTTCATAAGTATTCGACCAATCTGGCACTTCCACAACCGATTCTGTTCCAAAGAACAATTTTCTTCTAAGGCTAGAATAGTCCTTGTTTAACCTAGCAAAGTCATCTTTAGGCGCTTGCATTGGAGCACCACCACCAATGGTTGCTTAAGCAACTCCTTGGGTATTCTGCAACATGTTCCTCATCATCTCCATTAACATAGCCTTCATATCAAGGTTAGTTGTCCCCGAACCCGCTCCTTCTTCTACTCCCAACATAGAATTCCTTGCAGTGTTTCTTGTATGCCAGCTCATTCTCAAACTCTGTTATAAGAATAGCTAGTCCCTCATTAAGGAAACCTGCATCTACGGTTCTCAAGTGTGCAATGTGACTTATATACCATAAATACTACTAATATATAGTTTTGAAAACCAAACAATATAACAAGTATGCTCTCTCATATATCATTCGAACCATTCTAAAGCATTCCACTTACCATATCTCTAATGGATGTAAGTACCTGTTAGGAACTGAGATGTTGGTTTTGATGACAACAACCTTTTTAACTTATCTTATTATAAAATATATACTAACACCATTGTCTAGATAGATATGTATATGCAGGAACTATACAGGATATATATATATGTGTGTGTGTGTGCAGGTATTGATTACTGAAGACTGATCAGTATAAAGACTCAAGACTCAAGATTAAGAATGGAGATATCAAGATTGAAGACTCTAGAGTATCAAGATCAAGATTTCAAGATAAGTGTCTAGTTTTTGTTAAAACTTCATAATAGCACGAAAATCTTCATTCCAAATTTCATTTGGGATGGAACCCATTTCTATCTTCTTAGTGGCTTACAAACCCACGACAAGTAGCTTACAAACCTACTACAAGTGGCTTACAAACCCACGAACATCCTGGTTTTGTACAAGTTCTCGAGTCCTGATGTGATGAGATATTCTGCAGGAAGAAGCTTGCAAAACTACTTCAAAATGGTTTTTCAAAATGATTTTCAAAACTAATTTTCAAAATGTTTTAGCCTTAAAAATTATCTTTTCAAATGATTTTCAAAAAGATGCTTTAGCCTTAAAATATTCTTTGTTTTTGTTTTTAAATAAACTCTTGTTTTAAACTTCGTTTGTTTTTAAATTATCTTCTGATTTTTAAAAATTCTTTTAAAATATATATATACTTGAGATTTAAAATCAAATTTATATATACATTCTAAAAATATATTTTTTACACTTCTTTATTTTAAATCATAGGAAAATTAGTTTATTTTACTCCAGAATCATTTCATCTTGTTTTCCTTTCAATACCATTTTCAAAACAAATTTTACACTATTTTTAACTAAGGGATGTCGACATCATGGGATACCCCATGTCGACATGGTGGCCGTTAAATTCAAAAGTTTCAATTTTCAAAAGAAGTGTCTTGTGACGCCCCACCTCTATACCCACGCTAGCCAAGAACACTACGGAGTAATGCCGTCAACTAGCGCGGAGAATAAGGCTGTTGAGGAGCGACCATCTGTGTAATTGCCTTGTGCGAGCACCGATATGTCAGATAGTATAACATGCATTTCATTTCAAGAGAAAATCCGACATACCGATACAAACTCAAAGCTACTACACAGTGGCTAAGTGGGCCTCGGAAGCAAATATAGAAATAAACATAACATAAATCAGTCACAGACATTCATATCACAAAGGCGGAAACATATATGAATATATAACACAAAAAGTGTACATCAGAGTAGTGGTCAAATAAGATCCACAATATCATAAAAGAATAGTTACAAGTGCTAGACAAAAGAATAAGTATACATCAAGGAGTCTATATCTCAGATGTATAACAACAAAAACTACAAGTGTATTGTAGTTAGGCAAAAGTCAGAAGATGATCCTAGATAAGGAGTCAAGCAGAAGCACCTGTAATATCTTGGTCTGACCCGAGTATTATTTAATAAGAAAATAATAAACGGATCATTCTAGCTATAAATATCAGATAAAGGAATCAGATATGGGTAGAGATATAACAAAAACGTATGATAACAATAATGTCAAGCTGTGACAAATATGTTTTAAACAACAACAAAATCATACAATATCTCAAGAATCCCAAAGTACCAAAAAGAATGTCATATTCTTCATTTTATTCACCATACCACAAATATTGACAAACATATAATTGCCAATCACATAAAGAGGTGAAACACATAAATTCTAGAAATCATCAAATAGAAATCCAGAAATCACAAGGGGGGAAAGGCCTATCATAAACGGGAGCATGAAAACTCACTTACACGTGTATCACAAATGGAACGCTATTCCATGGTCGCTAACCATAAAAATTGAGCCGAAGCTCCACAAACGGTCCGAAGACCACGGGTCGCTATCCCGCCAAATTGAACCGAAGTTCCACAGAAACGGGGTTTAGTCTCCCTCGCAGACAAATAGACATCGCACATCGCTAGTCTAAATCACAAAATGATCATCATCGATCAATAAAAGTGTCGATTACACTAAGCCAGTAAATATAAGAGTTTAGCTTCATGTCCCATAATCACTAGCTTAACTTAAATATTTACAAAAAAATTGTAGATTTCCACTCGAAAACTGTCACAAGAGTTTCAATCGAACAAGTCCAAAAATTAACCGACGAAGTAAACGCAAGCGTTTCACACCACTTGTTTTGCTAAGCCGTTTAATTATATTTTCTCATACGAATGAGGTAAAGGTTTGTATATACTAATAGATTGGAAAACGGTTTTGAAAACAAGCTGTATATTAAAAATAGAGTTGAAATCATCTTTGTAAAAGAGTTTGAATATTTACTACTAGTATAGGAAACCTTTATATTTTAAAGTGACAAATCACAGAAATGATTGTAGAAACAATCAATCACCAAAATCCACGTTCGAAGACGTGAATCAAATCCAAAGAAATCGATAGCAATTCCATTAAAATGGACATTCTCAAAAATCTCGAAAAAGAAGTCATCAATGAGGATAATAAATGATAACGACAAATCGGATAACCTTGAATTGATAAAGGCTGGGAATCAAAATAATATATAAAAGAAAACTGTTGAAATTCTGGAAATACATACTCAAGACGTCTGGGGTATAAGCTCAGACGTCTGCAGCAAGTTTCAGGTAGTTCGCTGAAACAGACTCCAGACGTCTGAGCTTACCTGCAGACGTCTGGTGACGATTGTTTTTCAGCCAAGTGGGAGAGCAAACTCTCTCACTTGCACCCGGTCGAGCAATGGACTTTGGGGCTTTTGCCAATCGACAATTCGGCCCTATAGGCTCTCCGATTCACAACCAAAAACATGTTCACAAATCAAAGCAAGGATTTTCAAAGTTTTGACTTCAAAACACCAAAAATTGAAATGTTCACCAAATCAATTCAAACCAAAAGCAATTGAGCATCAAATAGTGTTAGGAATTCATACCTAACATCAAAGATAGTTATAGTCATAGATGTGAGATAAAAATCTCACCTTTTTACACAAAACGAGGAAGAAGAAGCTATAGAGCAATGGCAAGAACAATCACTCTTCAATTCCAACTCAACAAGCTTGAATCTAAGCTTAAAAGAGAAACATTTCCTAAGTTAGGTTTAGGAATTTCTGAGATTGAAAAGGGAACGAGTTGGAGAAGATGAAGAGAAGGCTTACCAAAGCTTCTTCTAGGAATTTGGAGCTAGAACTTGATTTGGAAATGGAACTAGGGCTTAGGAATTCTAATTCTTTTTCTCCTCCACCATTTTTATCTAGAGCTTAAAAGTGTTAGGAAAATGAAGTGAATGAGGATAAGTGGGGGTGGAGCTAAGGGCTTGAGTTAGGATATAGGGCTAAAACCCCAAACCAAAGCCCAAAGTGAAAAAGTAGCAAAATTCCACTAACTCCGAACATATCAATGTTTATACTCAAAAAGGTCGCAAATGTCATTTTGAACTCAATGGGGGTGGTCTCGAGTGCCAATTCGACTGTTTGCAAAAAGTAGCTTTTCGGACAAAAATCCGACTAACGATGAAATATTTAAATAAATTATTTAAATACTCAATCGAAAAATATGCGGGTTGTTACAGACTCCCCTCCTTAAAGAAATTGCGTCCTCGCAATCATAAGAAATATTTGAACAAAAAGTAACAACCATAAAAGCATATCAACACAAAAGAAGAAATTTTGAAATAAGAAGTTCACCTCAAAGAGCTCAAGAGAGTAAGTCCGGATGTGTTCGCTCGATGAAATCTCTGGATTCCTAAGAGCAATCCTTAGGATTTAAGGACCACTGAACTTTCACAAGCGGGACATCTTTATTTCGAAGGCGTTTAACCTCCGAAGCAATAACACGAATAGGATGTTGCTCATATGTTAAATTAGGCGAAACTTCAATTTCTTCAACAACACCGGGCTCAAGAATAGTGTCGGAATCTCGAAGGCATTTCCGTAATTGAGAAACGTGAAACACATCATGAATAGCAGAAATTGAGCCGGTAATGAAAGGCGATAAGCCACGGAACCAATGCGTTCGGTGATGGGAAATGGGCCAATATATCGAGGTGCTAATTTTCCCGATCGACTGAAACGCACAACACCATTCATAGGTGAAACACGAATAAACACAAAATCTCCCATAGAAAATTCTAATTTCCTCCTTCGTTTATCGGCATAGGATTTTTGTCTACTTTGAGCTTCTTTCATCCTATGACGAATAAGGTCAATCTTTTCTCTGGCATCACGAATAAAATCTGGACCTAATACCAACTTCTCACCGGTTTCAAGCCAACACGAAGGAGATCGGCATGGCCTTCCGTATAGTGTCTCGTAAGGTGCCATACCAATACTAGATTGGAAGCTATTGTTATAGGAAAATTCAACAAGAGAAATATGATCTTCCCAACTTCCACAAAAATCAAGAACACATGCACGAAGAAGATCTTCAAGAGTTTGATTCACACGCTCGGTTTGTCCATCGGACTGAGGATGATAAGCGGTGCTAAAATTAAGCTTCGTTCCTAAAGATTTTTGAAGACCTTTCCAAAAACCACTAGTAAATAATGGATCCCGATCGCTAACTATAGAAGTTGGAACTCCATGCAAATTAACAATTTCCTTGACAAAGAGTTTAGCCAAAATAGGTACGGTCCGATTGGACCGAACGGGAATAAAATGGGCGGATTTTGTAAGTCTATCTACTATCACTCATAGGCTATCATGGCCTGAACGAGAACGGGGAAGACCGTCAATAAAATCCATGGAAATTTGATCCCACTTCCATATTGGAATCTCCAATGGTTGCAATAACCCACCAGGCCTTTGATGCTCGGCCTTAACAAGTTGGCAAGTCATGCAATGCTTAACAAAGTTAGCAATATCAGATTTCATTCCCTCCCAGTTATAAAGTCGCTTCATATCCGCGTACATTTTACTACTACCGGGATGAATGGTGAATTTAGAACGATGAGAATCTTTTAAAATGTCTTTACGAAGATCTATGATATTTGGTACAATAAGTCTACCAAATTTTCGAATACCTCCACGAGCATCAACATCAAAGTCTTTCAAACCTTCAATATCAATTTTATCCCTACAACTTTGGCTAAGAAGAACCAATTCGGGATCATGCTTTTGAGCTTCGAGAATGCGGTCTAAAAGAGAAGGATGAGCCTCGAGGCTACATAAAACAAGAGATGAGCATAAATCGGATTCACGATCTCGAATCTCACAAGTGGACAAAGTCTCGAGATCATTCCACTCGGATATCATCATAGAAATAACCGCTTGTTGCTTGCGACTAAGGGCATCGGCAACAAGATTTCCTTTTCCGGGAGTATAAAGAATATCAAGATCATACGATGCAAGGAACTCGAGCCAACGTTGTTGATGCAAATTAAGTTCCTTTTGAGAAAATAAATACTTCAATGATTTATGATCGGTGTAGAGAACAAATTTCTCCCCCAAAAGATAATGACGCCAAATTCTAAGGCCGAATACGATAGCCGCGAGCTCTAAATCATGAGTGGCATATCTAGTCTCGGAGGCTTTAGTTGTCTAGAAGCATAAGCGATAACACGTCCCTCTGCATGAGAACGGCACCCAAACCAACACGACTAGCGTCGGTGTAAACAATAAAATCTTGGTTCCCATCGGGAATCACAAGAATAGGAGCATCGAAAAGAAGTTCTTTTAATTTTTGAAATGAAGCTTCACATTTGTTTGACCAAATTTATTTAACTCCCTTCTTTCTCAAACTAGTAAGAGGTACGGAAATCTTGGAAAAGTCTTTTATGAACCGACGGTAATAGCCCGCCAATCCGAGAAAGCTATGAATTTCCGTCACACTCTCCGGTCTCTTCCAATTTTGAATCGCTTCAATCTTTGAAGGATCCACGAAAATTCCGGATTCAGAAATGATATCACTACACCAGAAAAGCCATTTCGCCACGGCTTTGGGCCGTGGCAAAACAATTTTTCCACGACTTTAGGCCGTGGCAAAATAGGCAGTGGCAAAAAATTTGCCACGGCTCTGGACCGTGGCAAATTTTCATTTAGCCACGGCTCAAAGCCATGGCTAATTTACATATAGCCACGGCTTAGTTGACTTCAGTTCATAATACAACTACAAGTGCTTGATTACAAACTTACGACTTTCAATTGATAATACAACTTCAACATGAAAGAAATACAGTAGCATACAAATAAACAAATCAAAGAAATAAATAGAGTAACATATATACACAACTTCTATTGATATTACAAATCAGTTCGCAGTAAAACAAGTAAACATCTACTATACATTGCAAACACTAAAAAACAACATGAAAGAAATGATCCCATTAAAAAACCAAGTGAATGTTATAGCTTTTAGAGAGCAATTTATAACAAACACGTTCATTTTGGGGAGAACTGCAACTGCTTTGGTCGCCCACCGAAATTTTGCACGTTTGAGAAGGTGTGGATGGCCAAAACAGATACAAACCGGATACCTACAGCAAATGACAAGGATATTCCTCAGCAAAATAGATTGGTCAAATTGCAAACTCAAAGTACTCAGCAAACCAAAAGGACTGTTTCAGGTTCAGATAACATTAGTAGCACATATGCAAGATGAAAATATCAATTCTAATTTGCCAGATCATCATAACATTCAAGACATGGAGTCAGAGTGCTCTGAAACAATCTTCAGTTCAGATGAATCATCATAAGACAGAATTGACCCAATGCAGCTAAGTTTTACAGATAATACAAACATGACAACAGAAAAACAGGGTCATGTTCTAAACATCGCTATTCGACAAGAACTAAATATACATGCTATCACTGAAAACATGGAAAATATATTAATCACTTGGTTTTATTACATCTACAATTGTGCTTCGACAAAGTACAGGTGATGAGGAGCTATCCTGTGTGTACGTGCCTACTAATCATCTCTACCTTGGAGATATCTTTCTTGTGAATTCAAAAGAAGTGATAAGGCCTGATATGTCAGTCCGAGAAGCAATAGGTAATGTGTTTGTTAATCATGAAATAAAGCCTCATGCTTCATTTTTACAAGTAGAACTATTCATGCATTAATACCATCATCTAACTTCATTTGTACAGCATCTTTTAAGTTTCACTTACTAATGTATATGGATCGTGACTACTTTAAGTTATTGACGATATGCATGCTAATACTATCTATTTGTTATGCAGAAATAGTTGCTTCAGTTGGCATGTCAATGCCACAAACTTTAAGTACAATGGAGGTGAATTCAGTCCTTAGGTGAGCATGTATATTTAGCAGTGAAAAGCTAGTAAGAACGCTAAGCTATTACAGAACGTCAACAATTGAAATTAAGTTTGTATAGATTTATGTTCTAGAAGCTAACAATGTGTAAGCAAAATTATTTATAGAAATATGTAGCCATTTTGTAATAGAAATACGTTATTGTTTTTCGGTGCCTCCTCCCTTATGGTTTTGTCCAAACATATAATTCTGTAAATTTGACTAATTTTGTAGTGATACAACAATGTTAACATATTGGTGTGTCTTTTGTAAGCATATATTGAAGCAGTATTGTAAATTAACATACTGTGATAGCCCACCTATAGCTTTCTTGGTATATTTTATCATGATGTGAAAAAAAATGGAGTGAAGTAGGAAAAAAATAGAGAAATGAAAACTAAATGAGGAGGAAATTTAAAATGATTTTTTTTGTAAAATCACCCTCCTCAAGTTTTAAAATACACATCACTCCTCCTTAAAATCAGGATATAAAAAACTCTATTTTTATCTTTTAGGATAATTGCGGAAAACTCTATTTTCCATGACACCAGACAATTCATTATGCGCATGCTTTTTAAAACTGGCACATACCTGTTCTACACTTCAGCTCTGCTTAAGATTTGCTCATGTACTCGCACATCCGCTTGCACATGTATGACTGTTCTCTACCTTTGCCGCATCTTGCTTCTGCTATATCAGTTAGTATACCGGCTCCATCTCTCATTTCTCATAATTCTTGTATACCTTAAAAAGATTTGTTACATGTCCATAATTAGAAGTGAAAAAGGAAGTAAAAAGAACATGCATGAGTTGAAGAAACATATTGCACAAAACTGCTTGCTCAAAATTTAGAAGATAATAACAAAATAAATCGACAAATTAATTTTAACATTAAATTTCCATACAGTTATGAAAATTAGCCGCCTTTTATCCATTCCGAACATCCCCTACACTAACGTCACCACCTCCGTCTGCCCCATCTGCACTGCCCTCGATATTCTAAAATTCAAAACCTTCGCAGTCATGTTTTCGTCCAGAAGTATGTTCGTCGATTTCACTTCCCTGTGGAAAATCCTCAACGAGTGCAGGTACGATAGCGCCTCTGCCATTTCGATCGCTATTCTCACCCTCATTTTCCATGACATTTTGGTGTTTTTGCTGTGGATGTGTTCGTACAGTGTGCCGTTGGGGACGTACTCGTAAACCAGCATTGGGACCTCCGTCTCCAGACAGCAGCCCATGAGCCGGACTATGTTTGGGTGCTGGATTTGGGACAGGATTATCAGCTCGTTTATGAAGAGGTCAATTTGGGTCTGGTCTATTATTTTGGACTTCTTTTTCGCGACTGTAGGCCCGTCTTGGAGGTGGGCTTCGTAGACTGTGCCATATGCCCCGGTTCCTAGGATCCGGTTGGGGCTGTAGTTGTTTGTCGCCAGTTTTATGTCATCGGATGAAAATATTCTAGCGTGTTCTTGCCCTTTTTGCTTTAGTATCAGGCCTCCGTTTTTTGGGTCAACATATTAGAAGATGGAGGAGTCGATTCAAGCCAACTTTGCAAGATTTCCTGATTAAAAAAAAATCAGTACAATCGAACTTATCACTTACAGAACTTGCCCTATTCCAAAAAAATTAATCAAATCGAAAGACCCAAGTATTTGTCCATGACACTCCGAAGCGACTAGAACACAAAAAAGAAAAAATAAATAAGATTTAGATGTTAATAAAATTTAACTGCAAAATATCAAAACATTCTACCAAACTAGAAAAGCTGATGATGAGCTTGCACACATATTGTCATAGCATGCTTCTTTATTCCACAAAGTACCGTAGCAGAGATAAGAAACTTTGCTTTTGTGGAAAAGGGCAAGTCTGGCATTCAAGTTATGTAATTACTAAGCACAAACTTAACAAGATGTACTCCAGAATTAACAAAAGCTGATTAATGCAAGATTATAAGTTGGGTATTTGTATCACTAACAAAAGTACGAGAGCACAGAGAACTTTTCTAATGCATTGGGCCAGACGGATACCTCCTCAAGTCATCCACTTTGTTGTTTGTTTGTCAATTCAGACTGAAAATTACAAAACCAATATTATCAACATACCAAGTACAAATAGAAGGAAGCTTCTATATGGTATAAACTTCACTATATCTGAAATACAGAAATTTTACAGTCCACAATTTCATTACTGCTCAAAAATATAAACTTAGATAAGAAAGAAACATGAATCTAAACATTCTTAGACCTCAAAGAACATTCACCTGCAAAGGAAAGAAGAATCTCAGTTTCCCTTACCTAACAATATGCCACAAAAAGTCGTGAATCCAACCCCTTCGTTCTTGTTAGATCGCAAAATCCAAATCGCCTCCCGTTCCTGTTAGACGAAATATATTGAAATTTGTAATGGTACATGAAATCGATTTTGAATCAGGGAAAAAAAATGAGTTGGGTACTAAAATCGAATTAAATACCTAAATGAGATTGGGAAACAAAAAGAATTCAATACCACTAGGAGCAAGACAAGCCTGAATTTCAGAGATTTGAGAAGATGTAGATCCGGATGATTTTTTTTGGCCTTTGAATGGGTTGAAGTGGATTTGGGAATTTAGGGATTTTGATTATTTGTTATTGTGAAGCGGCAGTAAGAAGCGGGGGAACGAAAAAGGAAGCGGGAAGGGGTGTTTTTTGAGAAGAGGCGTAGGCTATACGTATGTAAGGGGGTTAAAAAATAAGGATAATTTTGCCACGGTCCTAAACTGTGGTAAATTGCCACGGCCCATTAGCATGGCAATATATTTTACCACAGCCCTAAACCGTGGTAAAATTGCCACGGCTCAAGACCATGGCAAATTTTCCGTATTGGGGCGTGGCAAAATAGACAGTATGGTGTAGTGTATGTCCCAAAAAATTTACACGAGATTGCCAAAAGTGGCATTTAGAAAATTTCGCTTTCAATTGGTTGCTCCTAAGAGTTTCCAATACAATACGAAGATGATTTTCATGCTCCTCTTCGGTTTTAGAATAAATAAGAATATCATCTATAAAGATGAGAACAAATCGATGAAGGAAGTCTTTAAAAACTCGATTCATAAGGTCGACGAAATAAGCTGGAGCGTTGGTCAAACCAAATGGCATAACAAGCCATTCATAAGATCCATAACGAGTACGGAACGATGTCAAAGGAATGCTATCCTCTGCAATGCGAAGCTGATGAAAACCGGTTGCTAAGTCTAACTGTGAAAAGACTTTAGCACCACTGAGCTGATCGAATAAATCATCAATCTGGGGTAAGGGATATTTATTATTGATGGTAAGATCGTTAAGCTTGCGGTAGTCAACGCAAAGCCTAAATGTACCATCAGATTTCTTCACGAAAATAGCCGAAGCTCCCTATGAAGAGGAACTAGATTGAATAAATTGCTTCGCTTCCAATTCGGATAATTGTTTGTGCATCTTCTCATTTTCTTTGTTGGACATACGATAAGGAGGACGAGTAATAGGTTGAGCTCCAGGGATTAGATTAATTCTAAACTCAATTGCTCGCTTAGGTGGTAATCCTAAAACGGGCTCAAATATGTCGGGAAATTCACAAACAATGTGAATGAGAGAAATGACATCTTCCTCATCTTCATTATCATCATCATAAGGATTTAGAGAATACAAGGATGCTTTCGAATTAGAATCTGGATCTTTCAGAACGAGAGAAATCTGCTTAACAGATTGAGGATGCCGAAGATATATAGTCCGCTCAGGACATAAGATATAGGCTTCATAACGGTTAAGCCAATCCATCCACAAAATCATTCTGAAACCAAGGTAACGCATCACATGCAAATCAGCACGGAAAGAGAAATCACATAAAATAATTTCGACATCTTTACATAATAAACTGAGTGTTGCGGATCCGCCAACCGGATTCGCAATTCTCAAGGAAGTCATCAAGCCAATAACATCCAAAGACAAGGCATCAACAAGTTCTTTGATATAAAGGAGTGAGATGCACCCGTATCAAAAAGAACTCGAATAGAAAGATCACGAAATATAATAATGCCATCAAGTATAGAATGAGAAATACCTTGACCGCGAGAAGTGTTAGGAGGGGCTTGTACAACATTTAGCTTGCCCTCATTCTTGCTTTGAAGTTTAGGACACAAAGAGATAGTATGGCCCGAACTCTTGCAATAGCGGCAAGAAACAGACTTTGGGCACTTATTTGCATAGTGGTCCTTAGAACCACAATTGTAGCATTCTCCGCGACGAGGGTTAGGAGTATTTGCTACCGGTGTTGCTTGCTTTCCCTTTTTGTTGGGATTAGGCTTGAATTTGAAAGGTCTCTTCTTATTGATGTTTGGTTTGACACCCACCACTTCAACATCACTCTCCCTATCCGCCTCTTCAAGACGAAGAGCGATATCAATGAGTTGATCAAAAGAAACTTATAATTTAGAAGTAATGGCTTCTTGAGATTTTTGTTCAAACCATAGACAAATCTTTGGTTCTTCTTCAATGGGGTGTTTATGTATTCAACCCCGTATTTAGAAAGTGACTCGAAGGATGCGACATAATCTGTCACGGAGGATTCACCTTGAACAATGTCTATGAAATGACGAGCCAAAGTCACCTTCTCAGCTTCTGGCAAATTTTAATTCGAATCGTTCTCGGAATTGCTCCCAAGTAAGATCCGTTCCATTTACTTCAGAAATCAGAAGCTCGTACCAGTCTAATGCTCTTTCTTGGAGCATACTAGAGGCCACCTGAACACGGTGAAGATCAATAAGATTCATGCGAGAAAAGATTCGATCGCATGTTCTTAGCCAAGCTTGGACTTCAATAATGGTTTCAGAACCTTTGAATGGCTTCCACCCAAGTTGGTATAATCGTTGCACAAGCGTGCAAATCCAGACTTAGGGTGTGTGGGCTCAGGAATAGGTCCGACAGCTTGAGAATTTCTCACAAGATCAAGAAGTTGCTGAGCAGACATGAATACTCCATCCTGGGGAGTAGCACTAGATTGGCCGGCGCTGGGACGGCCAGGTCTAACCATTTCTCTTCTTTAAGAAAGAAAGAAAGAAAAAGAAAAGGTTATTCTCAAAACAATTATCAAGCAAACTTGATTGGTAAAACAAGGAATCATAAAAGAAAATAGGATAGAACGGTACGAAGACACGAATTAAATCCTAAGGCACGACTCCTAAGGTGGACTTAGGACGATGAGCCTTGTTAGATTATTCTACATTGTTCCGAAGTTTGGCTCTGATACCAAGCTGTGACGCCCCACCTCTATACCCACGCTAGCCAAGAACACTACGGAGTAATGCCGTAAACTAGCGCGGAGAATAAGGCTGTTGAGGAGCGACCATTTGTGTAATTGCCTTATGCGAGCACCGATATGTCAGATAGCATAACATGCATTTCATTTCAAGAGGAAATCCGACATACCGATACAAACTCAAAGCTACTACACAGTGGCTAAGTGGGCCTCGGAAGCAAATATAGAAATAAACATAACATAAATCAGTCACAGACATTCATATCACAAAGGCGAAAATAGATATGAATATATAACACAAAAAGTGTATATCAGAGTAGTGGTCAAATAAGATCCACAATATCATAAAAGAATAGTTACAAGTGCTAAGTATACATCAAGGAGTCTATATCTCAAATGTTTAACAACAAAAACTACAAGTGTATTGTAGTTAGGCAAAAGTCAGAAGATGATCCCAGATAAGGAGTTAAGCAGAAGCACCTGTAATATCTCGGTCTGGCCCGAGTATTATTTAATAAGAAAATAATAAACGGATCAGTCTAGCTATAAATATCAGATAAAGGAATCAGATATGGGTAGAGATATAACAAAAACGTATGATAACAATAATGTCAAGATGTTCATACATATGTTTTAAACAACAACAAAATCATACAATATCTCAAGAATCCGAAAGTACCAAAAAGAATGTCATATTCTTCATTTTATTCACCATACCACAAATATTGACAAACATATAATTGCCAATCACATAAAGAGGTGAAACACATAAATTCTTAAAATCATCAAATAGAAATCTAGAAATCGCAAAGGGGGAAAGGCCTATCATAAACGGGAGCATGAAAACTCACCAACACGTGTATCACAAATGGAACGCTATTCCATGGTCGCTAACCATAAAAATTGAGCCGAAGCTCCACAAACGGTCCAAAGACCACGGGTCGCTATCCCACCAAATTGAACCGAAGTTCCACAGAAACGGGGTTTAGTCTCCCTCGCAGACAAATAGACATCGCACATCGCTAGTCTAAATCACAAAATGATCATCATCGATCAATAAAAGTGTCGATTACACTAAGCCAGTAAATATAAGAGTTTAGCTTCATGTCCCATAACCACTAGCTTAACTTAAATATTTATGAACAAATTGTAGATTTCCACTCGAAAATTGTCACAAGAGTTTCAATCGAACAAGTCCAAAAATTAACCGATAAAGTAAACGCAAGCGTTTCATACCACTTGTTTTGCTAAGCTGTTTAATTATATTTTCTTATACGAATGAGGTAAAGGTTTGTATATACTAATAGATTGGAAAACGGTTTTGAAAACAAGCTGTATATTAAAAATAGAGTTGAAATCATCTTTGTAAAAGAGTTTGAATATTTACTACTAGTATAGGAAACCTTTATATTTTAAAGTGACAAATCAAAGAAATGATTGTAGAAACAATCAATCACCAAAATCCACGTTCGAAGACGTGAATCAAATCCAAAGAAATCGATAGCAATTCCATTAAAATGGACATTCTCAAAAATCCCGAAAAAGAAGTCATCAATGAGGATAATAAATGATAACGACAAATCGGATAACCTTGAATCGATAAAGGCTGGGAATCAAAACAATATATAAAAGAAAACTGTTGAAATTCTGGAAATACATACTCCAGACGTCTGGTGTATAAGCTCAGACGTCTGCAGCAAGTTTCAGGTAGTTCGCTGAAACAGACCCTAGACGTCTGAGCTTACCTGCAGACGTATGGTGACGATTGTTTTTCAGCCAAGTGGGAGAGCAAACTCTCTCACTTGCACCCGGTCGAGCAATGGACTTTGGGGCTTTTGCCAATCGACAATTCGGCCCTATAGGCTCTCCGATTCACAACCAAAAACATGTTCACAAATCAAAGCAAGAATTTTCAAAGTTTTGACTTCAAAACACCAAAAATTGAAATGTTCAACAAATCAATTCAAACCAAAAGCAATTGAGCATCAAATAGTGTTAGGAATTCATACCTAACATCAAAGATAGTTATAGTCATAGATGTGAGATAAAAATCTCACCTTTTTACACAAAACGAGGAAGAAGAAGCTATAGAGCAATGGCAAGAACAATCACTCTTCAATTCCAACTCAACAAGCTTGAATCTAAGCTTAAAAGAGAAACATTTCCTAAGTTAGGTTTAGGAATTTCTGAGATTGAAAAGGGAACGAGTTGGAGAAGATGAAGAGAAGGCTTACCAAAGCTTCTTCTAGGAATTTGGAGCTAGAACTTGATTTGGAAATGGAACTAGGGCTTAGGAATTCTAATTCTTTTTCTCCTCCACCATTTTTATCTAGAGCTTAAAAGTGTTAGGAAAATGAAGTGAATGAGGATAAGTGGGGGTGGAGCTAAGGGCTTGAGTTAGGATATAGGGCTGAAACCCTAAACCAAAGCCCAAAGTGAAAAAGTAGAAAAATTCCACTAACTTTGAACATATCGATGTTTATACTCAAAAAGGTCGCAAACGTCATTTTGAACTCAATGGGGGTGGTCTCGAGTCCCAATTCGACTATTTACAAAAAGTAGCTTTTCGGACAAAAATCTGACTAACGATGAAATATTTAAATAAATTATTTAAATACTCAATCGTAAAATATGCGGGTTGTTACAGACTCCCCTCCTTAAAGAAATTGCATCCTCGCAATCATAAGAAATATTTGAACAAAAAGTAACAACCATAAAAGCATATCAACACAAAAGAAGAAATTTTGAAATAAGAAGTTCACCTCAAAGAGCTCAAAAGAGTAAGTCCAGATGTGTTCGCTCGATGAATTCTCTGGATTCCCAAGAGCAATCCTTAGGATTTGAGGACCACTGAACTTTCACAAGCGGGACATCTTTATTTCGAAGGCGTTTAACCTCCAAAGCAATAACACGAATAGGATGTTGCTCATATGTTAAATTAGGCGAAACTTCAATTTCTTCAACAACACCGGGCTCAAGAATAGTGCCGGAATCTCGAAGGCATTTCCGTAATTGAGAAACGTGAAACACATCATGAATAGCAGAAATTGAGCCGGTAATGAAAGGCGATAAGCCACGGAACCAATGCGTTCGGTGATGGGAAATGGGCCAATATATCGAGGTGCTAATTTTCCCGATCGACTGAAACGCACAACACCCTTCATAGGTGAAACACGAATAAACAAAAAATCTCCCACAGAAAATTCTAATTTCCTCCTTCGGTTATCGGCATAGGATTTTTGTCTACTTTGAGCTTCTTTCATCATATGACGAATAAGGTCAATCTTTTCTGTGGCATCACGAATAAAATCTGGACCTAATACCAACTTCTCACCGGCTTCAAGCCAACACGAAGGAGATCGGCATGGCCTTCCGTATAGTGCCTCGAAAGGTGCCATACCAATACTAGATTGGAAGCTATTATTATAGGAAAATTCAACAAGAGAAATATGATCTTCCCAACTTCCACCAAAAACAAGAACACATGCACGAAGAAGATCTTCAAGAGTTTGATTCACACGCTCGGTTTGTCAATCGGACTAAGGATGATAAGCGGTGCTAAAATTAAGCTTCGTTCCCAAAGCTTTTTGAAGACCTTTCAAAAAACCACTAGTAAATAATGGATCCCGATCACTAACTATAGAAGTTGGAAATCCATGCAATTTAACAATTTCCTTGACAAAGAGTTTAGCCAAAATAGGTATGGTCCGATTGGACCGAACGGGAATAAAATGGGCGGATTTTGTAAGTCTATCTACTATCACCCATAGGCTATCATGGCCTGAACGAGAACGGGGAACACCGTCAATAAAATCCATGGAAATTTGATCCCCCTTCCATATTGGAATCTCCAATGGTTGCAATAACCCACCAGGCCTTTAATGCTCGGCCTTAACAAGTTGGCAAGTCATGCAACGCTTAACATAGTTAGCAATATCGGATTTCATTCCCTCCCAGTAATAAAGTCGCTCCATATCCGCGTACATTTTACTACTACCGGGATGAATGGTGAATTTAGAACGATGAGAATCTTTTAAAATGTCTTTACGAAGATCAATGATATTTGGTACAATAAGTCTACCAAATTTTCGAATACCGCCACGAGCATCAACATCAAAGTCTTTCAAACCTTCAATATCAATTTTATCCTACAACTTTGGCTAAGAAGAACCAATTTGGGATCATGCTTTTGAGCTTCGAGAATGCGGTCTAAAAGAGAAGGATGAGCCTCGAGGCTACATAAAACAAGAGATTAGCATAAATCGGATTCACGATCTCGAATCTCACAAGTGGACAAAGTCTCGAGATCATTCCACTCGGATATCATCATAGAAACAACCGCTTGTTGCTTGCGACTAAGGGCATCGGCAACAAGATTTCCTTTTCCGGGAGTATAAAGAATATCAAGATCATACGATGCAAGGAACTCGAGCCAACGTTGTTGACGCAAATTAAGTTCCTTTTGAGAAAATAAATACTTCAATGATTTATGATCGGTGTAGAGAACAAATTTCTCCCCTAAAAGATAATGACACCAAATTCTAAGGGCGAATACGATAGCCGCGAGCTCTAAATCATGAGTGGCATATCTAGTCTCGGAGGCTTTAGTTGTCTAGAAGCATAAGCGATAACACGTCCCTCTGCATGAGAACGGCACCCAAACCAACACGACTAGCGTCGGTGTAAACAATAAAATCTTGGTTCCCATCGGGAATCACAAGAATAGGAGCATCGGAAAGAAGTTCTTTTAATTTTTGAAATGAAGCTTCACATTTGTTTGACCAAATGTATTTAAATCCCTTCTTTGTCAAACTAGTAAGAGGTACGGAAATCTTGGAAAAGTCTTTTATGAACCGACGGTAATAGCCCGCCAATCCGAGAAAGCTACGAATTTCCGTCACACTCTCCGGTCTCTTCCAATTTTGAATCGCTTCAATCTTTGAAGGATCCACAGAAATTCCAGATTCAGAAATGATATGTCCCAAAAAATTTACACGAGATTGCCAAAAGTGGCATTTAGAAAATTTCGCTTTCAATTGGTTGCTCCTAAGAGTTTCCAATACAATATGAAGATGATTTTCATGCTCCTCTTCGGTTTTAGAATAAATAAGAATATCATCTATAAAGATGAGAACAAATCGATCAAGGAAGTCTTTAAAAACTCGATTCATAAGGTCGACGAAATAAGCTGGAGCGTTCGTCAAACCAAATGGCATAACAAGCCATTCATAAGATCCATAACGAGTACGAAACGATGTCAAAGGAATGCTATCCTCTGCAATGCGAAGCTGATGAAAACCGGTTGCTAAGTCTAACTGTGAAAAGACTTTAGCACCACTGAGCTGATCGAATAAATCATCAATCTGGGGTAAGGGATATTTATTCTTGATGGTAAGATCGTTAAGCTTGCGGTAGTCAACGCAAAGCCTAAGTGTACCATCAGATTTCTTCACGAAAATAGCCGAAGCTCCCCATGGAGAGGAACTAGATTGAATAAATTGCTTCGCTTCCAATTTGGATAATTATTTGCGCATCTCCTCATTTTCTTTGTTGGACATACGATAAGGAGGACGAGTAATAGGTTGAGCTCTAGGGATTAGATTAATTCTGAACTCAATTGCTTGCTTAGGTGGTAATCCTAAACGGGCTCAAATATGTCGGGAAATTCACAAACAATGTGAATGAGAGAAATGACATTTTCCTCATCATCATGAGGATTTAGAGAATACAAGGATGCTTTCGAATTGGAATCTGGATCTTTCAGAACGAGAGAAATCTGCTTAACAGATTGAGGATGCCGAAGATATATAGTCCGCTCAGGACATAAGATATGGGCTTCATAACGGTTAAGCCAATCCATCCCCAAAATCATTCCGAAACCAAGGTAACGCATAACATGCAAATCGGCATGGAAAGAGAAATCACATAAAATAATTTCGACATCTTTACATAATAAACTGAGTGTTGCGGATCCGCCGATCGAATTCGCAATTCTCAAGGAAGTCATCAAGCCAATAACATCCAAAGACAAGGCATCAACAAGTTCTTTTGATATAAAGGAGTGAGATGCACCCGTATCAAAAAGAACTCGAATAGAAAGATCACGAAATATAATAATGCCATCAAGTATAGAATGAGAAATACCTTGACCGCGAGAAGTGTTAGGAGGGGCTTGTACAACATTTAGCTTGCCCTCATTCTTGCTTTGAAGTTTGGGACACAAAGAGATAGTATGGCCCGAACTCTTGCAATAGCGGCAAGAAACAGACTTCGGGCACTCGTTTGCATAGTGGTCCTTAGAACCACAATTGTAGCATTCTCCGCGACGAGGGTTAGGAGTATTTGCTACCGGTGTTGCTTGCTTTCCCTTTTTGTTGGGATTAGGCTTGAATTTGAAAGGTATCTTCTTGTTGATGTTTGGTTTGACACCCACCACTTCAACATCACTCTCCCTATCCGCCTCTTCAAGACGAAGAGCAATATCAATGAGTTGATCAAAAGAAACTTATAATTTTAGAAGTAATGGCTTCTTGAGATTTTTGTTCAAACCATAGACAAATCTTTGGTTCTTCTTCAATGGGGTGTTTATGTATTCAACCCCGTATTTAGAAAGTGACTCGAAGGATGCGACGTAATCTGTCATGGAGGATTCACCTTGAACAATGTCTATGAAACGACGAGCCAAAGTCACCTTCTCAGCTTCTGGCACAAATTTTAATTCGAATCATTCCCGGAATTGCTCCCAAGTAAGATCCGTTTCATTTACTTCAGAAATCAGAAGCTCGTACCAGTCTAATGCTCTTTCTTGGAGCATACTAGAGGCCACATGAACACGGTGAAGATCAATAAGATTCATGCAAGAAAAGATTCGATCGCATGTTCTTAGCCAAGCTTGGACTTAAATAATGGTTTCAGAACCTTTGAATGGCTTCCCACCCAAGTTGGTATAATCGTTGCACAAGCGTGCAAATCCAGACTTAGGGTGTGTGGGCTCAGGAATAGGTCCGACAGCTTGAGCATTTCTCACAAGATCAAGAAGTTTCTGAGCAGACATGAATACTCCATTCTGGGGAGTAGCACTAGAATGGCCGGCGCTGGGACGGCCAGGTCTAACCATTTCTCTTCTTTAAGAAAGAAAGAAATAAAAAGAAAAGGTTATTCTCAAAACAATTATCAAGCAAACTTGATTGATAAAACAAGGAATCATAAAAGAAAATAGGATAGAACGGTACGAAGACACGAATTAAATCCTAAGGCACGACTCCTAAAGTGGACTAAGGACGATGATCCTTGTTAGATTATTCTACATTGTTCCGAAGTTTGGCTCTGATACCAAGCTGTGACGCCCCACCTCTATACCCACGCTAGCCAAGAACACTACGGAGTAATGCCGTCAACTAGCGTAGAGAATAAGGCTGTTGAGGAGCGACCATCTGTGTAATTGCCTTGTGCGAGCACCGATATGTCAGATTGTATAATATGCATTTCATTTCAAGAGGAAATCCGACATACCGATACAAACTCAAAGCTACTACACAGTGGCTAAGTGGGCCTCGGAAGCAAATATAGAAATAAACATAACATAAATCAGTCACAGACATTCATATCACAAAGGCGGAAACATATATGAATATATAACACAAAAAGTGTACATCAGAGTAGTGGTCAAATAAGATCCACAATATCATAAAAGAATAGTTACAAGTGCTAGACAAAAGAATAAGTATACATCAAGGAGTCTATATCTCAAATGTATAACAACAAAAACTACAAGTGTATTGTAGTTAGGCAAAAGTCAGAAGATGATCCAAGATAAGGAGTCAAGCATAAGCACCTGTAATATCTCGGTTTGACCCGAGTATTATTTAATAAGAAAATAATAAACGGATCAGTCTAGCTATAAATATCAGATAAAGGAATGAGATATGGGTAGAGATATAACAAAAACGTATGATAACAATAATGTCAAGCTATGACAAATATGTTTTAAACAACAACAAAATCATACAATATCTCAAGAATCCCAAAGTACCTAAAAGAATGTCATATTCTTTATTTTATTCACCATACCACAAATATTGACAAACATATAATTGCCAATCACATAAAGAGGTGAAACACATAAATTCTAGAAATCATCAAATAGAAATCCAGAAATCACAAGGGGGGAAAGGCCTATCATAAACGGAAGCATGAAAACTCACCAACACGTGTATCACAAATGGAACGCTATTCCATGGTCGCTAACCATAAAAATTGAGCCGAAGCTCCACAAACGGTCCGAAGACCACGGGTCGCTATCCCGCCAAATTGAACCAAAGTTCCACCGAAACGGGGTTTAGTCTCCCTCGCAGACAAATAGACATCGCACATCGCTAGTCTAAATCACAAAATGATCATCATCGATCAATAAAAGTGTCGATTACACTAAGCCAGTAAATATAAGAGTTTAGCTTCATGTCCCATAACCACTAGCTTAACTTAAATATTTACGAACAAATTGTAGATTTCCACTCGAAAATTGTCACAAGAGTTTCAATCGAACAAGTCCAAAAATTAACCGACGAAGTAAATGCAAGCGTTTCATACCACTTGTTTTGCTAAGCCGTTTAATTATATTTTCTCATACGAATGAGGTAAAGGTTTGTATATACTAATAGATTGGAAAACGGTTTTGAAAACAAGCTGTATATTAAAAATAGAGTTGAAATCATCTTTGTAAAAGAGTTTGAATATTTACTACTAGTATAGGAAACCTTTATATTTTAAAGTGACAAATCACAGAAATGATTGTAGAAACAATCAATCACCAAAATCCACGTTCGAAGACGTGAATCAAATCCAAAGAAATCGATAGCAATTCCATTAAAATGGACATTCTCAAAAATCCCGAAAAAGAAGTCATCAATGAGGATAATAAATGATAACGACAAATCGGATAACCTTGAATCGATAAAGGCTGGGAATCAAAACAATATATAAAAGAAAACTGTTGAAATTCTGGAAATACATACTCCAGACGTCTGGGGTATAAGCTCAGACGTCTGCAGCAAGTTTCAGGTAGTTCGCTGAAACAGACCCCAGACGTCTGAGCTTACCTGCAGACGTCTGGTGACGATTGTTTTTCAGCCAAGTGGGAGAGCAAACTCTCTCACTTGCACCCGGTCGAGCAATGGACTTTGGGGCTTTTGCCAATCGATAATTCGGCCCTATAGGCTCTCCGATTCACAACCAAAAACATGTTCACAAATCAAAGCAAGGATTTTCAAAGTTTTAACTTCAAAACACCAAAAATTGAAATGTACACCAAATCAATTCAAACCAAAAGCAATTGAGCATCAAATAGTGTTAGGAATTCATACCTAACATCAAAGATAGTTATAGTCATAGATGTGAGATAAAAATCTCACCTTTTTACACAAAACGAGGAAGAAGAAGCTATAGAGCAATGGAAAGAACAATCACTCTTCAATTCCAACTCAACAAGCTTGAATCTAAGCTTAAAATAGAAACATTTCCTAAGTTAGGTTTAGGAATTTCTGAGATTGAAAAGGGAACGAGTTGGAGAAGATGAAGAGAAGGCTTACCAAAGCTTCTTCTAGGAATTTGGAGCTAGAACTTGATTTGGAAATGGAACTAGGGCTTAGGAATTCTAATTCTTTTTCTCCTCCACCATTTTTATCTAGAGCTTAAAAGTGTTAGGAAAATGAAGTGAATGAGGATAAGTGGGGGTGGAGCTAAGGGCTTGAGTTAGGATATAGGGCTGAAACCCCAAACCAAAGCCCAAAGTGAAAAAGTAGCAAAATTCCACTAACTCCGAACATATCAATGTTTATACTCAAAAAGGTCGCAAACGTCATTTTGAACTCAATGGGGGTGGTCTCGAGTCCCAATTCGACTTTTTGCAAAAAGTAGCTTTTTGGGCAAAAATCCGACTAACGATGAAATATTTAAATATATTATTTAAATACTCAATCGTAAAATATGCGGGTTGTTACATGTCTATTCGTTTAAATCTCTTCACGAATGGTTATGACCGTTACTGGTCTATAAATAGCCTTCAGAAACGAATTTGTTAGCTAACTATTTTCTTATTTTCTTCACTCCTTCTTCTCCACAAATCCATATTCTAAAATTTTCATATTTTTAAGATCGTGCCGAAATTCTGCCGAATTCTCAAGTGAATCAAATTAGAATCTCATTCTAGTTTGATTCTCTGCCTTCTCTCGAAGATCAAAGTGCTACTCGGAGTTATAGGATCAATTTGTAATCAAAAGTTTATCGTGTCTATCTATAATGTGTGGTTGTGCCTAGAAATCAATTGGGTGATCTTGTGTCCCGTATATCAAGAGAGTTTGCTCCGGACTCGAAGACAGGAGGGTACCTCAAGGCCTTTAGAAATTAAGGATTGTAATCTCGACATTGGTATAATAAAAATCTGTACGAGGTGTTTGCCTTGGTGTAGGACTGGACGTAGGGTAACTCCGAACCAGTATAAAATCCGGTGTGTTCTTTCCTTTTACTGCTTTTTATTTACTTTCTGCATCTGTGTTTGATTCTGTGATTGTTCTGTGATTAAGTTCTGCATTTGTTTATATCATAATTTTTAAATTAGTCCATATAAGTCTTAGAATCCATTAAACACTATTCACCCCCCTCTAGTGTTAAGTTAGCCTTTAGATCCTTAATCTACACTCCATTTCATCCTCCCTTTGCTTGAGCACGTTGCGTTACTCCCAAAGACAATCGCACCCCTCCAAAATCGGCCACCAGATGCTCTTCGACCTCAAAAACCTGAATCTCACTTCAATATGGCCAATCGATGACCACAACACAAGAAATCACAAATCCTAGCTTCCATCCTCTCTACTGTAAACTGTCGAGCATCCCAAACTGACAATGCACCCTCCACTACACATATCAACTTGTAGATCTCACTCTAAGGATTCTAAAGATACTTATATTATAATTTTTTGATGCATAGATTTTAAGATTTCAATTTTTTAAGTTTGCAATTCTTTTTGTTTTTAGATTTTAAGAATGATGAATGAAACATTACAAGATGAAGAGGAATCGTGTGGAAATGCTTTTCCCAAAGTATCAAGTTATACTTAATACACAATTTCCGACATTTTGCCGCACAGATTTTCAATCGCGTACGAACCGCGATGGACATAACCAAGTATAGTCACGCTAAAAAATGTGACATGATATCAAAATAATAATAATATACACTGGTTAACTGATTTTGTAAAATTATAAAAATACCGTCGTTTGCCAAAAAATCATCAAACAATAATTTTAAAAAAATTCCAAATTAAATATTATGGAAAAATCAAATAAAATAAATTAAAAATATGTCATTGAAAATCAAGTTTTTATACTAAAACTAAATTTTCATATTATTTATTATTGCAAGTAAATTGACAAAATGAATTTACTATTTTTATTTATTAATTAAAAGGATTTAAATATGACCATTGAATCCATTTAATTGATATGCAATTCAAAATCCAGAATTTTAAGTCATTATTAAAAAAAAATTTCACCATTCCAATATTTTGAATAATCTCTATATTTGAATTCAAGTTTTTATTTTTAAACTTTAAAAACCAATTATTTCAATATTTAAAATTAATTAAATATTCAAAATCAAACGACAAAATTCCAAGTTGTTACACATAATTTCTTCGGTAACTCTTTTTTATGCAACATACATCTTTCCATCTCCATAATACTTTGATTTTTTTCTCCCACCAACACCATTTTGTCGAGGGATGTAAAGGACTATAAGTTGGTGTTCAACTCCAACTTCTTCACTGACCCTCTAAAAGTTTCATTTTGTACTCTGTCCCATTATCAAACCTTGGATTTTGCATCCTGCAACCACTTTGACTTTTCACCCAAGCCTTATATCTCCAAAATGTGTTAGCAATCTCGGTAATGGATTTAAGAAAGTAATTCCTACGGTATCTGCTATAGTCATCGATAAACACAATCTAGTACTTACTACCACTCAAGGATGATGTTATTTGAGGTCTGGTGACATTCCTATGCTTACAACAACTTGTTTGTTGCTCTCCATGTTGTTTAAGGGAATGGTTTTCTGGTTTGTTTTCCATATTGACAAGCCATGCAATCGTCTAGCTCAACCTCCAACATTTCACCAAGTTGTTTTTAAGCATATAGAGAACTCTAACATTATGGAAATGGCTAAGCATTTGGTGCCATAAGCCTTTGCATTTTACAGTTATTGTGTAAGCCATTTGCTCCTCCATTATATTTAGAGCAAAGCTTTTCACCCTCATCTTTATCTTAAACACATTAAAGCCTTTGGCATCTTTTATCCAGCACTATTTGTCTTAAAAATGACTTCGAAGCCTTTTTCAATAAGCCGTCCAACAATAAGTAGATTTTAGTTGATGTCGGACACATATAGAACATCATAACTGTACTTCAAACCTGACAAACTTTCTATGTGGCCACTGTTCCTTTTCACTTGACCCAAAGAAATTCACCATTTCTAATTCTCACTAAGGAAGTAATTATTATATCAAGCTCCTTGAGGAGCTCTTTATCATTGGTCATATGATTCGTGCAACCGCTGTCAATCAACCAAGAATTTCTTGACGTGCTGCTTGCTGAAAAACATGTTGCGAGAAACAAATTGTCTTCTTCATTTTCTTCGATACCAGCCTTTTCTTCTTCATGTTGTGACTTACAAACCCACTCCTTATGTCCAAGTTCGCCATATTTCCTGCATTTAATATCAGGTCTCAACAAACATTTCTTTTGTGGATGATATGTCTTTTTGCGATGAGCACAAACTAGATACAGGTTTCATCTTTGTTCTTGTTATCGTTGCCAGCCATTTTGTAGTTCTTCTTTTCTGTAGCTCCATGCATTTTCTACCCTTACTTGAAAGGTACCTTCATCAACCCTTCTTCTCTCACAAATCGTCTTTGCTCTTGTGTCTGCAATGCGTTCACTAATTCTGCCAGGGAAATGCTCGACAAATCTTTACTTTCTTCCAATGAAGAGATTTTTGACTCATATCTCTTTGGCAATGAGACCAGATTTTTGTTCCATAATTCTTTCATCAGAGAAATTCTTACCAAGCAGCCTCACCTTGTTAACAATAATCAATAACTTATTGGAATACTCTTTGATGGTTTTAGTTTCCTTCTTTTTCAGCATCTCGAATTCCCAAATCAAGTTGAGTATTTGCAAGTTTTTGGTTCTTTCATTGCCCAAGCATTCCTTCTTAAGGCAGTCCCATATATATTTTTGTTGATTCCATGTTCATGATTCTTGTAAATATGGTGCTTGAAATCCTAAAAAATAGGCAAGCTTTGGCTTTGGACTTCCTTGTCTTCTTTTCCTTGTGATTCTTCATTTGAGCCACTGTGGGATTTGCAAGCAACGACAATACCTCATAATCATCTTCTATGGCTTCCTATAGGTCTAAGGCTTCGAGGTAGATGGTCATCCTAACCGCCCAAGCTTGATAGTTTTTGCCATAAAAAATTGGTGATGTTATGGAAATATTTATTTTTGTTTCCGTTCGTGAAGGTGGATAGGATTCACTATGACTCAAGGGTCCCTTAAGAAAAGTGGCTCTGATATCAATTTGAAATTATATAAAGGGAACATTTAGCATACATCCTTATTAGGTTTGAAAATACACAAAACATCCCTCTGTTTTAATTATAAGTTTCCCATCCTTATTTTTAATCGTGACAAAAATATTTTCCTAAATACCTTTACGTCCTCTTCGAACAAAACCCAGAACCCTTCCAGCAACCTAAGATCTGATACCACGTGTGACGTGCCTTACCTCTCCAGCAACCAATATATTTGAAGAGTGAGTTGTAATGGTACCCATTTAACGTAGGATGATTGTCAAGTGTGAAATTGCAAACTCTAATAATAACATGTCATATATCTCAAAGTGCATCGAATAAAGTATATAAGAATTGATATAAAACATGAAAGATAGATAAGTATAACTAAATAACCCAAATAAATATCAAAGTGCAAGCTTCACAATAGTCATACAAAGCAAATGGAGTAGAGTGTATACATCATCAAAATAAACTCAATGGAAAATTGTCTCTAAATATAGTAAAGCACTAATAAAGCTCCACAGTGCTATATCGTGGAATAAATAATAAATCAAGTAATAATATAATAGTACCGGCCTCCTACTCATCCTCTAAACAGCTCCATGCACTAATCTCAAACCTGTTAGTATACTCATTTAAGAGTACCCGAGATAATAAGAAGCAAAGCATAAAACCTAGAATCAGACAATAGTCTGGTGTGAGCGTTAACAATCTCAAAATACTATGAAAACTGATATAGGAAAGGACATAGGTTATGAATAATCATACCTAACGTGTCCCTGCATCCAAATAATTATCATATAACAAAAAATATGTAATACTACTATTATTGTCATAGAGGTATAGTGCACTAAGTATATTATGGGTGTCAGGGTACCTATCTCAAGAATACCAACATCATAGCATATCTAATAATAACAGCCATAGCAAGCACTTCCCTGAGGTCTCATATCGCTGTGTCTATCTCTAAGATCTCACCTCCTCATGCATCGTCATAATTGTCCCTAAGGTCTCGCGTTATTTTGATTATTACCTAGGCCTTGCTTCACAACAATCATCACCAGGGTTTCACTTTACCATGATCATTCTTGAAGTCTTACTTTGCTACAATCATCTCTGGAGTCTCACTTCATTATGACTTTCTCAAAGTCCCCCTTCATCATGGCCTTCTCAAGGTCTCTTGGATATATGATAACTCAATATATGACCTCTCAGGCCGGTGACATCTCATGTCATAACTGGATTCGGTGTTCTTTTAGATACCTATCTCACAGGGCCAGACTGTCTCACGGTCTAGGGTATACAGGTGAGAATCCGTATAAACCTTTGCTTCTATTAGCATCCATCGTATCTAGAGTTATTGATGATCCCTTCAGGACCTCACTCGATCCGGAACATCTAATGCCCCTCTACATCACTTCACTGTGTTGAATGTGCTTCCTCGGATTACTCTAGTCCCATTCATTTACTTCCCACATGAAGTACTCGATCAAACATCTCACGTCGTTAAAATTTGGAATATCTCTACTCGCCCATCTCATGTCATAAATTCACCTTATCATAGTTTCGAAGTCATCACGTCAAAACATCACGCCTTCACCTCATCATTTATCATCGATCTTAACCATGTTATAACCATCGAAAACAAACGTTGAATGATCGAACGAACATGAACATTGGAACATCATGTGCATGCCTCAAGTCCTCGACCCCAATGGCCACCACCAAGAATGGTTGGTACCGACCATAAAAGTGATCGGTACTAATCACTTTGATCATCTCCAAAAATCTCACAAAAGTCGAAGTTTTCCACGTCCTTGCTTGGCCCTATGTTGACCTAAAGTAATCCATCCCAAAACCCCAAGCAACCGTGCGAAAAACACCAAAGCAAATGAGATCAGCCCCGACCACTTTTGCACTCCATTATTTTTCCTTGTCTCATCCCAAAGTAAATGGCCCGAAGACCCAAAGTAGATGCCTCAAAAGCACTAGGAAAAAATATGTTAGTACTGATACTTTGTCTACCTCAAATATTTGGCAAAGTCCAAAAACTTAATTTCGTACGCCACTCCAAGCTGACCAGAAATAAAATGCTCCAAGATCTGAAGTTTTTGGCTCAAAAACACCAAGCAAGAATAGGTTAGTACTGATCACTATTCCATCTTCAAAATTTGTTTAAGTCCAAAATTCAACCTCCAACATCACGCCAAGCCTGACCCAAAGTAAAAGCACCAAAAATACAAAGCAACCACCCCAAAAACACGAAGTCATCACACCGCTGATCACATTTTGCCCACTACCGACCACTCACGACAATCACCTTTTGGGCTATCAAATCAACTCCAAATTTGTGTGTAGACTGCCTCGAGCTTCAAGAACATCATAATCAAATTTCATCGCATTTCGGCATGTTTGGTGTCATTTGCACCGAATGGCATATAATCCAACTAAACACATATAATCCAAACAACTATCAAACATCATCACACAACATCTAAGCAATGCATATAATCCATCTAAACACGATTTACATATGTATATTATCCTAGATCTGATTTTCTATAAATTTGCATCTATGGTTGATAAGTGGTATAAGACACATCAAACCGCAAACCTATCTTTTTAAGTCTGGTTCTAGGGTGTTATTAATATCATATTTAAGTTCTAAAACACTCAAACTTTAATTATCATATTAAAAATCACATTTTTACCATATAGATAAGCATAGTATAATGAGAGAGGTAAAATCACTCACCTTGGATTAAAGCATAGAACTACTAAGCAAATCTGATATAGAATAGTCCCCAGTACGAATCCCAAAGTCCCTAAATAGCAGATATGTTATTTTAATCTCTCTTAAATCCACTTTTTCACTGATTTACTTGGAGAAATGGTGGTTTTTAGCTCTAATTTGGATTAATGGAGATTATGAGGTGATTAAAAATGAAGAGGAGTGGGTAATGATAGTTGGGAGGAAGTGGTATTAACCCTAATCCTGAATTGGGCTAATGGGTTGCACTAATCACCTTCTAATTACAAGCTAATCTTCTCAGAACTAATTAGAGCTTCAAACAGTCATATCTTCTTAATAGTAGGTCCAAATTCTTAACATGATCACTCTACGGAAAGAAAAACCACCATTCCAATCTAATGAAAGTCATTTTAGACCCTAATTCGATCTCTATCAAAAACTATGAGCCTTATAATATTTTTAGGGTTAAAATTGTCCAACGAAAATTCTAAAGATAAAAATGTCACTAATTGATATTTCTGAAGTGGAGTTATACGACCTCATATGAATTTAAAATAGTATTTTACGATCCTCCGTTATGTAAAGTACAAGTTGTTAGAGTATCAGAGCATAATAGTCTATGCGGTCTAAATTAGCAATGTTAGGAATAACTGATTAAAGCATATCCATTTTGTAGGATATCTAGAAAGGAAATGTCAAAAGTTGGGATTGGGTAATCAAGTACCCTATCCTACCTAGCTACTATCATGACCCGAAGTGTGAAGTAAACCAAAAGGTTATCCCCAATATAAATGCCCAAATTGATTTTGGGCCTCGGGCTAAGTTTTTAAATTATGTATTGAGAACTTAATAATTATAGTTTAAACATAAAGCTTAAGTTTAAATATGACATGTTGTAAATGTTATAAACTTTTCACAGTTAGTTTTGAAAGTTGATGGATTAATCTTGAAATTTTTATCTTAATTATTTAACTAAGTGTACAAGTTAAATAAATAATTAAAAATTTAATTGCTTTAATTAAAACATATATGATGATATGTGTATATTTATCTTAAAATGTTTAAGGTGAATGATGAGAAAATTTTGAATTTAATTATTTTTAATTAAAATTTTAATGAATAAATTATATTAACTAAAATTTAATTAATAAATTATATATATATATATGTATATGTATAATGATATATATGTATATAGTTACTATAAATGTTATAGTCTATCTTCATCTTTAAATTACTAAAGATGAATAATTTAAAATTCAATGGTTAGAATTTAAATTAAAAACAAATTAAATTAATTAAACATGATTTAATTAATAAGAATTAAAATTAATTGAATAATATTTAACCAATGTGATGCATATATGTATGTATTACATAAGTAAATTAAATTACAAAAATTTAAAAATAAGCTAATATTTATATAATGTATATGCATAAAGTTAAGTTGGACTGGAAAGAAACTCAAATTAGATTTAAGGAATAAATACATATGTATAGTACGTATACCGTGATTTCTGATATGTTTGATACTTTAATCAGGAGGATATCTCAACAAAAATACATTATTCACTAAATCGATACATCTCAAAAAATATTATTAAAGATCATGAATCCGTTACCCAGTGGCTTGACCAGGTGAACAGAGACCTGATGTGGAAGGCTTGTTCGGCATAAAGGACCGTTCGGCACAACTAGGTCGATCGGCACAACTGGCTCGATCGGCAACCAGCACCGTTCGGCATCCAGCCTCGACCGGCATCTAGCACCACTCGGCATTCAAGCCTCGACCGGCATTCCAGCATCGCTTGGCATCCAAGCATCGACCGGCATCTAGCACCACTCGGCATTCAAGCCTCGACCGGCATTCCAACATCGCTCGGCATCCAAGCCTCGACCGGCATTCCAGCATCGCTCGGCATCCAAGCCTTGACCGGCATTCCAACATCGCTCGGCATTCGAGCCTCGTTCGGTATTCCAATCTCGTTCGGCATTTGTTCAACATTCCAGCCTCGTTTGGCACTTGGCCTCGCTCGGCGTAAGCATGTCGTTCGGCATCTCCCCTCGATCGGCATCGGACCTCGTTTGGCCTAAACATTTCACTCAACACACTGTCTCGTTCGGTTTGGAGATATGGCTCAGCATTTGACGTTCGGCATTTGTAGCTCGGCACACAGAAGTCACTCACCACGGGCCGAGGTATCTGGCTGCTAGGCCCATTAGGGAAGTCCAACCCATCTTCGTCTATAAATAGAAGGACAGGGGCACAGTGAAATGGACCTTTTTTCGAGAACATTGGAAGACTCTGTCGCTTTCAAGACTCACTCTTTTCAGTTAAAACTTGTATTCAAGTCATTATTGTACGGATTGTATCTGTATTTAGCTACTTGGGAAAGCAATAAAGATTACAATTCAAAGTGGATGTAGGCAGTTACGCCGAACCACTATAAATCCGGTGTTCTAGATTTCTGTAGTTAATTTAGTCCATATCTCTCAGTTTTAATTTATCTTCTTCATTTATCTCTCTACACAATCTTTCTAAAGGGGGTTAGTGACCAATTTTGGTGCTAACACTTTAGTGCTTTCACTGAGAGTCAAATTCCTAGGCCATAAGGATTTGCTTTGTAGCTACTGGATTGAATAAATCCCCCGAAGGAGATCCAAGTCATTCACAAGACGTCCGTTGATTCTACTCAGAGTTCCTATCAATAACTCTACTATGGAAAGACCACGTACCAGATCAGCCTCTCATAATGCGGACGTCAATGAGACTGCTAGTGTACAGCAAATAGGACCTAGCAATCAGCAAGCAAATATGGGTGCCGGAACTACCACCCAAAATCAAATGGAAGTTGTCACCAGAACAGAGTTCAACGACTTGATGAGAGAACTCATGGAAAGCAGGAGACAACTTGGAGAGCAGATTCAAGCTAATGCCGACCTCATGGCTCAGCTCACTCAACAACAGCGTCAGAATGCTGGGGGTAGTCCGGCTCCTTATTCTTCATCTGATAGCTCGACTTCATCCGATGAACCTCCCAAGCGTAGACGCCGCAAGACTGAAACCACACAAGCAGGTGCTGCTGATCGATCAACTAGGGATCACTTACACCTTGGAGACCATAACCAAGCTGGAACAGGAAACTTAAGATCTGTAGCGCGTGAGGAAACTGGCCGCCCGGCTCACCAAGACGCCAATGATGTTGAACCTCAAGATACACATTTCGCAGATCGCTAGCAGAGGAGACATCAACCTGACCGATCCCGTAGAACGGACTCCAACCTTCCATCTTCCATACAAACCCCAGACCTATCGGCTATGGTCAGACAGCTGATGAGAGAAAATCAAGGCCTGACTAATGAGGATTGGGGGATATCCAGGAGTCATACTCCATTCACAAACACTATTCTACAAGCCAAGTACCCCAGGAAGTTTAGCATGCCAACTATCCCGGCCTACGAAGGGAAGACCGATCCCCAACAGCACGTGATGAGATATGAATGGATGATGGATTCAACTAGAGTGAATGATGCAACTAAGTGCAGATGCTTTCCAATAACTCTATTTGGAATTGCTACCATGTGGTTCACCCGATGTCCTCCACGATCTGTATCCAGTTTCGAGGAGCTAGCAACGAAATTTATAGAACAGTTCAGGATACATGCTACTCGTCCAAAGGACGTGATGTCTCTATCAAGTGTAATCCAGACTCCGGGGGAGTCGTTGAAGGAGTATTTACAAAGATTCAATGTTGCGGCTACTGAAGTTAGCAATCCTAATGATCACACAATTCTTATGGCTGTGACGCGAGGTGTGGATCCGGATTCAGAGTTTAGAGATTGGTTAGCAGGAAAACCTCCAACTACGCTAGAGCGTTTTTACTCAAAGGCTCATTAATTCATAAGAAGAGAGGAAGCTAGGTGGATAAGGCGAGATAAGGCGCCAGGGCCTTTTCAGGAGACCGTGAAAAGCAACATCGCTGTAAATCAATCCGGAGACAACTCGGGGAAAGTTTAGGTCAATGTCCAGAACAAACCCGGGCAATCTAAGGAGTTTGGAAGAGGAAATCAGGAGAAGAAAAGAGGAGTAGGGAAATAGAAGCCGAGAATTCCAACCTATAACGAATACACTCCACTAAATGCATCTCTTGAGAATATTTACCTATCAACTTGTAATACCTTTTAATACAGAAAGCCATGCCTAAAGGAGTCCACAGAGGAACAGAAGTGGATGAGGAAGTACTGCTACTTCCATGAGACTTATGAGCACAGTACCGAAGAGTGTAGGAACCTACATGACGCTATAGAAAAGTTGATTAGACAGAAAATGTTGCCGGAGTTTGTAAAGAGCCCTCAAGAGGGTGGACAAGGAACATCCAACCCTGGTCATGCACCAGCTCCACGTCACACTGAGGAGCCTGCTCGAACTGTGGGTAGACTGGTCATAAACACGATAATAGGCGGACCTCACCCTGCGGATAAGAATTGGCAGGAAATGGAGCGATATGCTAACTCCTTGAGGCATGTAGATTTTTAGTGTTGTTCAAGTACTGAGGATGGGTCCCCAGCTAAGCAGCAGCGGACAATAACAGACGATATAGTATTCAGGAGCCGAGATGCCGATCGGGTAGAGGCTCCTACCGTTGACCTGATGGTCATATCCGCGACTATCAGGCCAGCATTAGTGAAGAGAATTTTGATTGATTGTGGAAGTTCTATTAACATCATTTTCAAAAAAGCGTATGACCAAATGAAAATGGAAATGAAGGATTTAAAGCCGTCTAAAGCTCGTATTCATGGCGTTAACGGTGCAGCGACTGATGCAGTGGGGTATGTTGAGTTGCCAGTTGAACTGGGACAAGGTGAACGTAGGAGGGTACGGATCCTACCCTTCATAGTCTTGGATGTGGATTCTCCATACAATGTATTTCTGGGTCGACCGGCCCTGGCTGAATTCAAGGCAGCATTGGCCCCATGGTGTTTGACTTTAAAATTTCCGACTGACAAAGGAGTAGGTGTTGTGCATGGCGACCAGGCGACCGGTCGTGCATGTTATGTGGCTGAGCTTCGAGAGGCTCAACGGAGGGAGAAAGAAAAGGTTGCGAACAGCTCCGTCCGCATTCAGAATACTGACAATTGACAAGTAATTCCCGAGCCCTGGCTCGGGCAAAATTCTCGGATCTACAGAGACATAGATCCGAGATATGATGATGAGGAACCCAAGGAAGAAAAAGCAGCACCGGCTGAACTGACGATTGACATTTCAGTCAGCCAAGACGATCCGTCGCGAGTACTGAAGATTGGATCACAACTCAGCCCCTCGATGACCGAGGACCTCAGTGATTTCCTCCAAGCGAATCTCGATGTTTTCGCTTGGACACATTCCGACATGTGCGGGATTTCTCCCGCTATTACGAGTCATATGTTGAACATAGACCCGAGGTACGTTCCAGTTAAGCAAAAGTGGAGAGGAATGGACCGGGAGAGGTCCGCTGCTCTCAGAGAGGAGGTGGACAAACTCAAAGCCAATGGGTTCTTCTACGACGCCCTCTACCCTGAATGGGTGTCAAACCCCGTACTGGTGAGAAAGCAAATGGGAAGTGGAGAACTTGCGTAGATTACTCTGATTTAAACAAAGCATGTCCTAAGGACAGTTTCCCATTACCTAGAATTGATCAGTTGGTTGACTCCACTATAGGACACGAGTTATTGTCATTCATGGATGCATACTCAGGATACAATCAGATCCCGATGCACATTCCGGACCAGAAACACACCAGTTTCGACACATACGTTGGGCTATATTGCTATGTAGTGATGCCTTTCGGATTGAAAAACGCGGGGGCGACTTACCAGCGTTTGGTGAATCGAATGTTTAAAGACCATATTAGTAGAATGATGGAAGTCTATGTGGATGACATGCTCGTGAAGTCATGGTAGTCAAACGACCACATTCGAGACTTAGCGGAGATGTTTGGTATACTCAGATACTATGGGATGAAGATCAACCCTCTGAAGTGTTCCTTCAGCATTGCGTTAGGGAAATTTTTAGGATTCATTGTTAATGCCCGGGGAATCGAAGCTAACCCGGAAAAGATTCAAGCTATTCAAGACATACAAGTGCCCAGGACTATAAAACAGGTACAAAGCTTGAATGGAAAAGTGGCTGCGCTAAGTCGATTCATATCAAGAGCCACAGACAAGTGTATTCCCTTCTTCGACATAATAAAGAAAGGAAAAAGGAATTTCGAATGGACATCCAATTGTGAGGAAGCGTTTCGAGCTCTGGTAAGGCATTTAGAAAATCCTCCAGTACTGTCGAAACCAGTAGACCATGAAATGTTGTACGTATCCCCACGTGCTATAAGTGCGGCTTTGGTTTGCGAGGAGGACCGAGTTCAAAAGCCGGTGTATTACGTTAGTAAACGTTTAACGGGGGCAGAAAGAAATTATCCTAAAATTGAGAAATTGGCCTACTGCTTGGTGATTGCATCACGTAAGCCGCGTCCATACTTTCAAGCACACTCAGTCAGTATTTATACCGATCAGCCCTTGCGACAGGTACTCCAACGACCAGAAACTTCTAGAAGGATGTTAAAATGGAATATCGAGCTAAGTCAGTTCGATAATACATACCTGCCACGAAGAGCCATACAAGGGCAAGCATTAGCAGACTCCATCGCTGAGTTCACTGTGTCAGACGAACCAGATAGTCACAGTGTCATTCCCCCCATTCGATGGAAATTGTACACCGATGGAGCGTCCAACGACCGTTGTTCTGGGCTGGTGTAATTCTTGTGACCCTAGGAAATCGATCGATTTGTTATGCTTTGAAGCTCAATTTCCCGGCAACGAATAATGAAGCAGAATATGAAGCATTGATTGCTGGCTTAAAGCTTATTGTGGAACTCAGAGTAAAAACAGTTGAAATCTTTTGTGACTCACAGTTGGTGGTGTACCAAGTGCGAGGAGATTATCAAGCCAGAGGACAAAGGCTTGCTCCGTACCTTGCTCTAGTTCAGGAACTATTGGCGAACCTTGAACATTATGACATTTCGCATGTCCCGCGTGAACAGAACAAGGAAGCCGACACGCTGACCAAATTCGCAAGTACCGGCGATGCACAGCAAATGGGATTAGTTCCCGTCGAAACCTTACATGCTCCAAGCATAGATGTGATGGAAATAGATTCTGTGTTGGAAACGGAAATCGAGAAGGAGTCATGGATAACCCCATTCAAACAATACCTGCTAAACGGGACTTTGCCCGAAAGAAGAAGCGAAAGACGACATGTCATTTGTAAAGTCACGCGGTATGTGATGCAGGGAGGAGTAATGTATCGGAGGGGGTTCTCGGTCCCCTTACTCCGGTGCATTGCCCATGATGAGACAAAGCGGGTCTTGAAGGAAGTTCATGAAGGAGAATGTGGCGACCATACTGGGGGGCAGACATTAGCAAAAAAGATCCTCCGATATGGATATTATTGGCCAACTGTGAATCGGGATGCTGCTGATTATGTAAGGAGATGTGATAAGTATCAAAGATACGCGAAAATCCCGAGAGCTCCGCTGACGGAACTCACGCAAATGGTTAGTCCCTGGCCGTTTGCAATTTGGGGAATCGACATAGTCGGTTCTTTGCCTATATCCAAAGGTGGCGCAAAATATGCGATAGTTACGGTCGACTACTTCACCAAATGGGCCGAGGTAGAGCCCTTAGCCACAATCACCTCTAAGAAGGTCATTAATTTCATTGTACGAAACATTATATGCCACTTCGGCCTCCCGCAAACCATCATTACAGACAACGGAACTCAGTTCGAAAGTAGGGAATTCAAAGATTTCTGTTTAAAGTACGGCATTGGGAAAAAGTTCGCCACAGTTGCTCATCCTAAGGCTAATGGACAAGTGGAAGCCGTGAACAAAATAATCAAGACCATATTGAAGAAGCGTTTGGAAAAGGCTGGAGGCAAGTGGGTAGATGAACTTCCAACAACGCTATGGGCTTATAGAACCACCCACAAGTCCGCGACTGGCCACACTCCATTCGCATTGGCATATGGCATAGAGGCCGTTATACCCATGGAGCTTGAAGTTCCATCACATCGGGTGACGCATTATGATCCTAGGACGAATCAGGATCTCTTGTTGGAATCACTGGACTTCGTTGATGAAAAACGTGAAGAGGCTGAGTTAAGGGCGGCAGCGTATAGGCACCGAGTTATGCGATATTATAACGAAAAAGTCCACCCGAGAATCTTTGATGTGGGTGATCTCGTTTTGAAACGGGTTTTTCCGGTACCATCACGTATGAATCCCAACTGGGAAGGTCCATATGTCATTGAACGGAAGCTTGGAGAGAGAACTTTCAAGCTAGCGACCGTTGATGGCATGACACTCCCCCGAGCATGGAATAGTGAACATTTGTGACGTTATTATATTTAGCCTGTATTTTTCGTGTTTTAAGTGCAATTATTTCCAGTATGTTTATGTTCCATTGATTCTTAGTTTTTCTTTTAGCATGTAATTGGACAATTTAGTTTGTTTTCATTAATAAAGGCTTGAAGCCATCTTTTCCATGAATTACTGATGTTTCTACGCATGATAATCCTATGGCAAATAACTGGAGTTACATTATTTTGTCTGACGTACGAACGCGCATAAAAGATTTGAGCAAAATCTCTAAGTCCCTGAAGCAGACTGGAGTACTCTGAGTCCCCGGAGCGTGGGCTAGAGTATAAACGACTTAAATCTCTGAGTCCCCTGAATGCGGACTGGAGTACTCTGAGTCCCCAGAGTGTGGACTAGAGTATAAACGACTAAAATCTCTAAGTCCCTGAAGCGGACTGGAGTACTCTGAATCCCTGGAGCGCGGGCTAGAGTATAAACGACTTAAATCTCCGAGACTAAAATCTCTAAGTCCCCGAAGCGGACTGGAGTACTCTGAGTCCCCGGAGCACGGGCTAGAGTATAAACGACTTAAATCTCTGAGTCCCCTGAGTGCGGACTGGAGTACTCTGAGTCCCCAAAGTGCGGACTAGAGTATAAACGACTAAATCTCCAAGTCCCCTGAGTGCGGACTGGAATACTCTGAGTCCCCAGAGTGCGTACTAGAGTATAAATGACTTAAATCTCCAAGTCCCCTGAGTGCGGACTGGAGCACTCTAAATCCCCAGAGTGCGGACTAGAGTATAAACAACTTGACATCTCCAAGTCCCTTGAGTGCGGACTAGAGTACTCTGAGTCCCCAGCGTGCGGGCTAGAGTATAAATGACTTAAAATCCCCAAGTCCCCAGAATGCGGACTGGAGTGCTCTAAGTCTCTAAAGTGCGGACTAGAGCACAAGTGACTGAAAACCTTCAAGTCCCCAGAGTACAGACTAGAGGAATCGCCGAGTTATGTGAAAATGGATTGAAGGCTTATATAACTCACAAGGTTTCAGATTGCGACTCCAAGTTAGACAGTGGGCTGAACGACAAAAATCATTTGAATGAAAAAGAACAAAATTTTATTCATCAATTCAAAATAAAGTCCTGCTACAACTTCCCCCAAACTCGGGGCCAAAAGTCTATTTACAACGGTTATGAGAATAAATAAAAGTGATTACACGATCCAGAAAGATCCCTCAGTTGAACGAATGCTATTGCTATTTCTTCGGCTTCTTTTTCTTCTTCGATTTCTCAGACGATTCTTCCCCCACGCGCTTTCTCTTAGACGTTTTGCTTGCTAGAGAAACGGTGTCAGAAGTGGGAGGAGGAACATCCAGTGATTTGGTTCTGCCAGGAAGAATGACTTTCAGAGGCATGTTCAACGGATCGTCAAGTTCTACTACTTGAGAGTCGACCTTGATCTCCACTTTCTTTTTCCTCTCTTCCTCAAGTCGCTCCTTCATGCTCAGCTCTGAGGTATGTGCGGAAGTGCCGGTAATCTCAATCTCATAATTTTCTTCGACAGGGGACGAAGTTTCGAACTTGTCCTCGTCGAGCGCCTCAATCACCTGAGCATCAGGACCGGGGGGTTACTCCCACGTGAGAAGCCTCGCTCGCTTTCCCCTTTGTCTCCTTGGCATCATCGCTCCTTGGAGTCGGGTCAGGATCAGAATGGCCTGCGCAAAAACCACAAGAGACGAACGTTAGAATACAATAACCTCTCGCCATAGACGACGGTTCTTTGAACTTTAAGAAGAGGAATTATGTACCGGTTTCTTGCTGGCTCTCAACCGTCCAAGGAGTCTCACCCTCTAGAATGGGAGATAGCACATGAATGCCGAGGCCAGGGTCTTCCGGGTCATAACCAGCGTATTGCTCGAATGGATCAAGTACTGGCCGATCAGCCGATTGAGTAGGAGGAGGAGCTGGAGACTCGGTTCCAGATGGACCAACAATGTCATTTTTCTCCTTTGATGGAGAAGAGCCTTTGCCAAAAAGAGCCATTGCTGCAGATAAGTCTGAAGGCTCGTTCCCCCTAAGAAACTCCTTCACTAAAGCATCCTCGTCAACCTCCTCGGTACCCGACTCAACCTTCCTAATCTTTATCAAAGTTTCCCATGCCTCAGCTAGAGATTCGAGGTAACCCTCGCCAAGAAAAGTCAAATCCCGATGCATAAGGACGCGAGCGTTGTATTCTGCTATAAGCGGGTCGAACAAGCACTTGACCTCATCCCTGCCTGCCTCGAGGCGCGAATTGATATCAGAAAGCGCCATCTTTTTACCTTCCTTGCGGGTTATCTCCTTCAGTGCTTCGGCTCTGGAAAGCTCTTCATCTAGTTGTGTTTTGAGGAGTCGAGTGACAACAATCTCATTGCAGTATCGTTGGGACTCCTCCTGAGCAGCTATCTTCTCTTCCTTCTCCTTAGAGAGTAGTTCTTTCAACTCTTTGACCTACAGGGCGAATGCTCCTTTCTTTTTGAACAGAGTCCTTTTCTAAAGCCAGGGCCCCGCAGCGTTGGACCGCTTCATCAATTTCCTTCTTATGAGTTATCTCCAGACGAGTGACGGCCTCCGCAGTATCTTTAGCACTTTGTTGGGCAGCCTCAAGTTGGGACTTGTATGAAGAGAGCTCTTCATCCTGAGTTTTGATAATGTCTTTATCAAAAATGGCTTCAAGCTTCAGGCGGTCAATTTCATGTGACGCTCAACAGAGACTTCCGAGACTTTTTCAGCTAGATGGACAAACGCGTCATGTTGAACATAAAGGTCGTTGTTGCAAGCAATGGCGCTCTGTTTGACATGCACCGGAATGTGATGGATCGCTGGGAGGAACTTCAGACCATCAAAGCAGATTTTGGGGAATTTAACTTTAAGCTCGGCCAGCTTCTCCGATATCGTCGGATCTGTTGCGGGAACAGAGGGAGATGGCTTTGAAAGTTCCGTTCTCTTACGATGTTCCCGAGATTGCCGTGTGCTAGATGAACCGGAGTTTTGATCACGGGGAACATCAGATTGGGACCCCTTCTGCGTAGACTTCTCTCTACCTTGCTCCAATTGAGAAGGGAGATCGCGGGAATATGAAGATTGGTTGTATGATTTCCTTCGATAAGTTGGTTCTCGGGGGCGATAGTCTCGGTCTCCGGAGTCATCTCTGTCTCGGCGCTTGCCGGATCCCGAATCCCGGCCAGAATGATGAAAAATAGATGACCCGTGAAGACGATCGAGTCCGTGAGTGCGTCCCATGTCACCTGCGCAGAACGAGACTAACGACAAGTTAGAAAAGAACAGAGTAATGGCTAAAATTGAAGTGCAAGGTGAAGTGCACGTGTCCGTGCATGTCCCAGTGTTCCCCCTGACGGACCAGTTTCTTTATCTTTACTAATAGGAGTTTTTTCTCCCTGAATTTGGGCCTGAGCGCCTGTATCGCCTTTCGCGGGCGAATGAAGTTTAAGAGCTTATGGATCATCGAAGCCATAGTTGAGCAAATCATCGAGAATAGTTAGGTCCGACAAGCCTTTCAGCGAACTCTCTAAGTTTTGAGAAGAAGGCTCTTTTTCTACTGGAGTAAGGGTGACCTTAGAGGTTCCACCCACCGTCTTCTTCCTCAATTTGTAGGTCAACTTCTTCTTTCCCTTCGAAGGGGAAGGTGTCTTCTCGATATCGTGGACTTCGACTATCGGGTCTCGAGCAGGGCTAACATTTTCGCCCTGTACTTCAAGCGTTCTGGCTTCTCTAATCTCCCCCTCCTCTGGTGTATCAGGGGCATTACATGCTGAAGACCCAGCATGCTTTTCTCCTTTGCCTGAAGCAGGTCTAGGTATAGTGACGCCTTGAGGAAGGCTTATTCGGCGACCTTCCGCCAGCAGCCCAAAATTCGTGAGTGATTCATTTGAAATGAGAGATCTGATGTCCCAGTCTTCTGTGGGAATGGCTCGGATAGCTTCGATGGCTTCGGAATACCTGAAGCCTTCGAGACGTGGGTTAATACTTGTAAAAGTGTAGGAAGAGTTAGAAAAGGTGCTATCTCTGCCAAATACAAGTATTGATCCAGAAAAGAAGACTTACTCCCTTCCACCCATCTCCTTGCGAAGCCGGGAGGACAACGCACGTAGAACCACTCCTGTTTATATTAAGCGAATTTGCTTCACGCTCCAGTCAAAATTTGACGCTTGTTATATGGCTCAAGGAATATAAAGGATGGGCTATCCGACCGTCTCTTGAAGCGATAGATATAACGGATATCGCCTGGAGTCGGAAGCCTGAAGAGGACACTCATAAAGAGGATTCAAGTGCCATATATGAAAGCATGGTTGTTCGAAGGTAGTTGCGAAGGGGCAATCTCGATATATTGCAACAAGTCGCGAAGGAAGGAGTTGAATGGTGGAATGCTGCCGACCCAGCACATGAACCTGTTGCAGGCTGTATATCCGACTGGGGGCAAGTGCGAACGATCATGCCCCGATGGAACTAACACGTCGTCGAAGGGGACTCCATGGACAGAGCATATCCGACGGAGTGTACTTTCATTAATCTTTGAGGCATGTGAATCGATTGGGTCGTCTAAGAAAATTGCTGCCTCCAAAGCGTCGGGAACCAAGTCGACAGATGCCATCGCAGGGCTCGGTTAGTCTTGAGCAGGGGTAGTCGACGGGTTTGAGGTTCCTATAACTTCTTGTCGAGAGGATGGCCCGGGTCTATCCGAGATCGTAGTAGAGCTAGATTTCTTAGACATCTCTGATGAAGATTGAATCTGACAAAGCACCTGTCTAAACTATACTTATAAAACGACCGACATTAGACATAACAGCAAAAATACTCCCCCCGTGTAGTGTGTGAACTAGTGCAATCATTCAAATATAAGTGCCAAGAAATTAAAGGTCACAGAATTGATGAAGTAAAATTAAGCTTTGAACTATCATCTTTGAAGACCGTCATCGCTGACCGTCTACGAGAACTTGTCATAAGACGGTTTGTGTGTTGAACTCGACATCATCACTGCATTTGAAAAGTTATTAACTGATAGGCAAGTTAAGTCCGAGTTTTTAGTTGTTTAAACATGGGAGTTATCAGTCTGGATTGTCCAATATGCTTTGTTGTTTAAGTCTGTCCTTGTCCATTGTCAAGAATTCAGGTATAAAATATGTGTTGAGTCAATTATGCATTAGGTTCGACTGTTGTTGCTGTTGTACACGACCCTCCTACCTAACCACTTCATCGTTCGGCATTCAACTAGTCATGCCGAACCACAATCATGCCGAGCCTCCTTGCTCGGCATTCTACCCTCAACGCCAACACTCACTTACCATTCACTATCGCTGTTCGGCATGCGGCAAGACATGCCGAACCGTAATCATGCCGAGCCGCATCGCTCGGCACTACACACTCCCACTTCCATCACTCCACCGTTCGGCATGCGGAAGGTCATGCCGAACCGCAATCATGCCAAGCCACATCGCCCGGCATTTTACCCTCGACAACTTTCTTCCAACACGTCCTCCCTACCGTTCGACATTTTATCAAATTTCTACTTCTCTTCTGCTTATCCCTCCTACCTCGTTCGGCATGGGGGAATCATGCTGAGCCATGGCCGTGCCGAGCCATATCGTTCGGCACACTAAACCTCAACTCCAATTCCACTCCCGAACTTCCCTTCCATCGCTCGGCATAAAGAGATCATGTCGAGCCACAACAGTACATCTTCCACTAACTCCCACCTTCAAGCGCCTCTGTCGTCCACTTCTCTCCTCCACTCCGCCTAGTCTTAAACTCCTCTAAATGCCAATACTTCGCTCTTAAATCCTGTTCCACGCGGTACATATTGACCATGGTTCTGCAGAGATTCACGAGTTCGAATCTCATGCTCGGTTTCTTAGTCAAGGGTAAAGTGTTTAAGAGAGCGGTCATTACCTAAGAAACGAGTTGAAGCTTGGGAATGTTCTGTGGTAGGAAGCACGAATCTGATCGGGTTTGTTGATTTGGGAAAGGAGATGGCTTAGTTTTTCTCTCTGCCTCAACCTAAGAGTTCCTTGAAGTTTCTAGCTCATTTTTTGAAGTTTCAGTGATCCTCATATCTTTAGCCTCTTGGCGCTTCAGTTTTTCAATCTCTACCACTCGTTCAAAGGATACTTTGGACATTTTCTCTTCATCTTTCATCCACTCATTATACTACCTGTGGATGTCAGTAACACAATCCATAGTCATTTTTTGAATTTTTTGGGGGACCATTTTTAGATTAGGAGGAAAGAAAAATTCATCAAAGCACAAGTTCATAAACTCTTCCCTGAGCTAGGCCATGTGAGTGGCTGGATCAATTTCATGCTTATTGGTAGTTGTTGTAATTTCAGCACTTTCCTTGCCGGACCTTTGAGAAGCGACATTCTTGCTAAGACAATGGTGATCACTAAGTCGTTGAGAATGTGAAGGGACTAAAGGCCGTGGAGGAACCGGAACAGAAAAAGGACCATGAGAAGAATCAATAGGCATGTCCCGACATTAGTCTGCTGTTCAAAACCCTTCAGAGGAGGGGATCTAGATTTTGATCAATGTTGTCATGGGCGGGCTTGTCTCTGTCACCTCTATCCTAACGATCTTAATCTCGACTAGAGCGATAGCTTGAATCATACTTATGACCACCGCCCTGGATATGGGCCTGAATGTAAGCTCGAAGTCTGGCGGCATAAGTCTTGGAGAGAATGGAACATATTCTTCTTCCTTACCTTGGTTCCTGAAAAGGAGAACAAGGGGTGAATCAACTTTAAATATTGAAGGGCATAAGATTAACGCAGTGCAATGTCATGAAGTGCAAGTGTGTGCAAGTGTCCTTATGTTCCCCTCCTGATGGACTAGATGTTGGAGCTTTTCATGCAGGAGTAACCTCTCCTTTAGTAGTAGGTGGGATTTCTATACTGGTTCTAGTAGAATAATTCAACCCTCTGACGCTCATATTAGTAAAGTGAAAAGTTTCAACGTCAGGCCGAATCGGCAAGTTTGATAATGAGTCAAGCGGTTCACCTAAATGCTCAAACGGTTGAGAGGTGGACTCATTCAGAATAACTTGAGGAGCAGCAGATGGTTTGGGCTGATTAGAGAGATGACTCTTAGGAAATCGATAGATGTGTTTCTTTCCCTTTCTTTTTTCAAAAGCCAAGGGTTGTGGGGTCTGCAAGGATTTGTCTGCGACCCTGGGACTAGACCCTTCATTATCACAACCGGGCTTGTCACCTTCATCTTTTTTAGCTTCTATATCGATGACCTCCTGAGCTCCCATGGCTGAGGGCACGACAGGATCTACCTGGCTGCTCCTTTGGCCATCTATGACCTGTTGTCTTGCCGTTGCAACTCGAGCGGTATTCATTAACCCTGTGCTTCGTCCTTCTTCCATCAAACAAAAGGTGATGAGATGTTCATCAGTAAGAAGACACTCAATATCTCTATCTTCAAGCGGCACGTCCTTAACAGTCAAGACGCCTCCTCAAGATGTTTGCCTTCAGGCCGTGGGATGGAGCCTGTAAAAGATCAGAGAAACTGCTTAGTCTAGGATACGACCCGAATATAAGCATATGAATTAAAGTGAAGAGTAACATTTACATCTTTCTAACCACCGTCAAGCGAAGCCAGGCGGACATTGCACAAAGAACCATTCGCTTTTAAAAGCGCTTAATTTATTTCAAGTGCCTACTAAGATTTGACACTTCTTAACTGACTCCAAAAATGTAAATGATAGACTTCATATCCGTTGCTTGAAGGTGAATATGAATCGAATGTCCTCAATAGTCGGGGGCGATATAAGAACTCCATAACACCGTGTAAATACAGTTGAGCAGGGCATAGCCACTCAGATGTAGTTGCGCCGGGGCTATCCTCAAATAATGTAGAACCTCGCGGATGTATGAATTAAACAGCGGAACACATCCATCCCAGCACATAAATTGTTGCATACAGTATACACCGCAGGGGCCTGTGAGCTCTATCGTCCTATGACGGGACTGGTACATCATTAAATGAAATCCTGTGTCTCTCACAGATTTGGCGAAGAGCGAGTTCACTGATCTTCGAGGCTACGGAAACCAGAGGATATTCCAAGAAGATTGCATCCTCCAATGTATTAGGGGCAGGATCAATGATTTCTGCTGGAAGAGTAGGAATGAAGAAGAATAAATCAAATGGTGGACTAGAGCTTTCCGATTGCTCGGATTGTTGACTAGGAGACAGATTGTCTGATTCAGTAGCGAAACCCGACTCAGAACTGGAATTATTGTGCTAAGAAGATGGTCCAGTGGACATAGCTGTAAGACGGTATGAACCTCTTGAATCCATCACTATCAAACTTAGTAAAAAAATCATTATTAGATAAAACAACCTATGCCCCCAAGTGAAGAGTGAGTGCTAGTGTTATATGGTGAAGTGCCATGCAATACGGTGATAAATTATACAGAATTAAAAGTGGAAAAGATGACAAGGCTTTAAAGTTTGATGGGAGTAACCATCGTTACTGATTGTATCAACTGCTTCTCTACATCATTAGGGAATGATTCAGCATTAGCCTCAAGATCGATTGTCAACAGGTTAAAGATTGATTTTTATGTTCATAGGTAGATGAGCTTTAAAAGAATTTGTACAAGGCATTTGTCCATGTCACGGTTCGAATATCATATATGTCCAAGTGTCTAGTTCAAGTCATATGCAAGTCATATACGTTCACTCAAGTGTTCAAGGTCAAAGCTCATCACTAAGTTCAAGTTTATCTAGTTAGGTTTCATTTTTTTAAATTTGTTTGCTGACAACCGATCGTTCCCATGGATCATGTCTGATTGTTCTCGTACGATTGATCCATATCAGATCGTTCATTCCAACCATTTCGTCCAATCATTCGTTTTGATCCTCCCTTCGATCGTTCACATCCACATTTAATCAATCGTTCCATTACCGGTCATATCCACACCTATTTTCATTTCCCATTACTGGAGCATCGTTTCTCACCAAAGTTGTTATTCCATCCAAGAACGATTGTCCAAACACTTCTTCCCAGCAACTCACCCCTTCACCATCTCCTAAAAAGATAGGTATGGAGCAAACGATCATTGTAACGCCTCATTTCTTCCAACCTTCTTTGGATCTGCCAACTCCATCATCTTAATTGAACGCATCGAGGTCGTAAAACCCAAAATCTTGCTATCAAATTCACAATCAAACCAAAATCGACCTATCTAACTTAGGATTCGAAGAGTGGGATTCAAGTTCATTTCTTCGCGAGATCTGTAGAGGCTAGTATAATGATGATTGATATGGAGAGATGGGTGCTTGATTGAAGATTAAATGGAGGAGAAACGGTCTTTGGTTTGGAAATTCGGATCGTGATTTGGGACGATGAAGAAAGAGAAGAGGAGTATATTTCTTTTTTGGTTCGAATGGAAACGATGCAAAAGTTAAGAAGGAAAGGATAGAGTAACTAATTAAAAGTATTTATATATGGTGTAAGCCGGTCCTTTGAAGCCTATGAAACTGGTCTATAAGCGATCGTTGCGACCATTTACTCCTTATTTGGCACCGATCATTCTCAAAGAATATAACTAGGATTTGGTAAAACAACAAATGACGATCGTTTCGATCGTTCCATGTGAACATTGTACCGATCCATTAGAGTCCAGAAATGAAGACCGATTGTTCATGACAATGGCCTATGATCCATATATGATGGATCTGGAATAACCCATCAATATATTCTACAACTAACGATCGAATACGATCATTCCTAAAATATGGGGAGGAAGAGAAACAACGATCGCAAAATAACGACCCATATTGATGGATCCGAAACTATCCATCAATCTATTCAACAGCAAACGATCTGGTGTGATCGTTTTTTGAAAAAACTTGACAATGACCTGTGAACGTGCAATCGTGATTGGAGGTCAGGTATAAACATGCATACGTAATAGTATACGTTCCAAAATTTTAGTTTCTTGAAATCAACAAGAATTGAATTTTCACCTGAAATCAATTGGAGAAGAGTCTAAGCCAAATTGCTGGAGCCTAATAATCACTGGAAACAAAACAAAATAATCATCTCAATCTAGCATTTATACTGTTGGAAATCGACCAATAGTCATGACAAACAGGAGTAGATTTGACTCTCAATAAAAAGCAACTAAATGGAAGAATGGTGACTATTCAATAAATTGGATGGAATCCTCTCCAACAACTCAAGTTTGCAATGATTCAAAGCATGTCATGTTCAAACATGACATATTTTGGAGGGAAAAAGTTATCCAGCCTTTTGACCCGCTATATCTGGACCAATCGGACGAGACATACTCGATTGTCATCAGGATCGATGTGTCAGATTAATGATCACGAAGCCTAGTGATCAAGCTTAAATGATAATATATGAAGTAGTAGCAAAGCAGAAGCTGAAGGCGAACTCAATAAAACATTTAAAGTATGGAAGTTCACTACTCTCTGAAGGTAGATCAGGCACGATCCATATTCAATGTTATGGATCGTATCGTATGGATTACATAGCTTAATTCAGCGATGATCAATCGATATCTCAAAATCTACAAGTCCAAAACACTCGAAACTTTCAAAAGGTCAATATGTTGGAGGATGGAGTCCCCACAAACGATCCCATGTCAAAGTGAGAAAGTTCAAACGATCGGCACCGATCGTTCATAAACAATCATGCAAACTCAGCCAAACGCATCAACTTAATGAAGATTGGTTAATATCTCATAAATTACAACTCAGAATGACACCAAACTTTGAGAGCATGCATTAGAGATAGGGGAGAGTCACCACGAACGATCGCATGACCATCAGAGACAAAATGAACGATCGGTACCGATTATTGCAAATTGCGAGTTAGAACCTGCGATCGTTCTGGTAGGCTCCTATGAATCTGGAGAGCCTTCTGCCGAATTTTCAGCGAGATATTTTGCCACCTTCACCTAGAAATACAGACTTCATTCTTCATTAAAAGGATCTTTACACTGGAGGTTGCTGGAGACTCCATTGTAATCAAGTGCTATTATCATTACTTCATTGTAATCAGGTTTACAAGTGATCAATAAAGCAAATTCCTCAAAGTGAACGTAGGCACACAATGCCGAACCACTATAAATCCTTGTGCCCTTGTTATTTCTTAATTCTGATTACTTATTTACTTATCCTCTCTGTTTAATTTTGGTTTTTCTTCATTAATTTCTCTACTATTCTATTCTTGAGTGTTTGTGCCCACTTTTGGTGCAAACGTATAAAATACTAGAAGATACTTAATATGGAATTAGAAATATGATTTCTATTTCAACCATGTTTTCATGTAGAAAATTATTTACTACAAAGTTATTTTACGAATTTAAGATATTTGATCAAAAACTCTAGATAATAAACTATTTATGGTAAGAGAAATACTAATAAGTAGTTGAATGAAGCTTCATTATTTCGTACGTCGTCATAGTAATGGATGAAATAATGGGTGTATGCCATATAATACTTACCGATGGATGCATCAAGATACGAAAAAAAATTCATAAATATACCGATTATTATTTATGAAGTAATAAAAAAATTCAGTATTAACTGATAATGAAATATAGTTTTATTTTGTTATGATAATTTTGAATACTCATTATGAAATAAATCTATTAGAATATCAGTATTTGCTGCATTAACGACATAACACAGAAGTATCTAAAATGTTAACAATTGTTGTTGGGGTTATGGACTAAGCCATATCTTTGAGGAATAATTCTTTAAGTCAAATGAGTATGAATTATATAATATCGGTGAATTGTATCTTAGAAGATAAAGGGCGAAGCACCCATTTAGTGGCCGTGACAAAAAGAGTTGGTGAACTCCTCAGATTGATACATAACGATGTATGTAGTTAGAAGCCTAGTGATACCAAAATAGATCCACCTATTTCATTTAATCCACGGATGAATTGTCACAGAAACGAACAAGTGTAGTTGATAAACAAGTAATGTATTTATGATAAGTTCATGGAACATAGAATTGGAGGTAGAAAACATAACATGCAAAGGTAATAAAATAACTCGATTCAATCGAATAGGTGAGTGTATTTGAAAAGAGTTCCAAATGTACCTAAGAACGAATAAGATTCTATCTCAAAAGTAACTCTTGTCGATGATACATAATGATATATCCGCAAGGTGTAATTAGACTTTGTTAGACAAAGTATGATTAATGATAAGTGAAGTTGAGTTGACTTCTTTCTGTAAGACTGTTTACTTAAGAGTAAGTACATAACGTTAAAATTAATTTCATCTAAGAGAAAGTTACAAAATCATACAAGATAAAAGTTTATAAGAAACTACTGCATATCCTAGGTCAAGGACTTAGTAGGTTGTGTGAGTTGAGAGACTGTAGGCAATACTTGTTCATGATGGATCCAGTGTGGGCCACACTAAAGGAGTTTTGGACCGGTCAATACTGATTGAGCAATTTATGTTATGAACATAAAATTTATAAACTAAAAACCAAATCGGTTTTCAATACATATATGGAAATTCATAAAATGTTTATGAATACATATTCTGTTGCACTAAGAAACAATTATTGTTTCAGGATATACCAACTTCACAACGAAGGAATTTCTTTTAGAAGTTATTGGTAATAAAATGATTTCGGATTTCATCCAAAGATAAAATTGATAATGAATGATGGAATAAAACTAATCGAACCAAATAGACATGACACATTAGAATGTCTAATAAGAGATCTCACACATTAAAGTGAAATTTTGAATTCTATTAATGTTGAGAAAATAACTTCCTCAGTTTTAAGCCATTAAGAATATTTACTCTACCATGTGCAACAATGCGCGAAACTGAAATAGATTCCAAGTACATTATCAAAATATGGCATTGATGGTGATAATCGAAAGGATATAATCCATCAGCCATAAAGTGTCTTCAAGAACAACGTATGCAGTTGGAATTTATAAGTCACATTGATAAGAATAACATCATAAATTTTAGTTGTTGAAATTGACATAACAGATTCAACATTCAATGTGCTTTATTTAATTTCTATTTTATTCACAAAAATTATCACTCGATATGACTTTGAGGTTGTACAAATATATTGAAATAGAAATTCTAAATAATGATTTAGAATGGACTGTTTGCACATAACAACCAAAATGTCTCAAAGTCGGTGAGAGCAATGGCTAAATTTGTGAGTATTGGATATGATCCGAGAGATGATTCAATAAGATTCAGAGTTAAGCATGTTTTTGATAGAGAATCAAATAGTTTAAATTTCAGTCAAGAATGTGTCTATAAGAAGGTTGTTAAAGGTTCCAAAGTATTTCTAAAGGTAAACAACAAATTTATGGTTGTTAACGATGTACTTGTGTTAAAACCATTTCAATTTGGTTGTTTAATTATCGGTATAGGATTTGGAAAGACAACTTTTATACTCGGTATAAAATGATGTTGGGAATGTCCCAAAATGATTTACATAGACATTATATTAAATTTTTTAATATGGAACATGTCAGATGGGTTTCTTATGCATTGGCGGTAGGAATCTTCATACATGATATATTATTTGCAAAATCACACTTTGCTTATGTATTTGGTATATGGAGAAAGTAACAAATCTGAATTTACCTTACCAGATGAAAATTAAGAATGTTCTTGAGTATTTGTGGAACACTAGATAATTTTTACACAGAAACAATGAATTACTTATGAAGGAGTGTGCAGACTCGAACTTCAATAGTATGTCAGTCCTAAATCCATGTTCAATCTTAAGTTAAGAGCTTAAAAAGTAGTGGATGGTTCAACCAAAGGCTTAGTACATCTCCTTGTAAACCACTACAATAAAAGAAGTATAAATAAATACACTAATTTATAACGGAGCTGAGGGTGATTCCAAATGTTAAGAATCCCAAGACATTGTTATATGATAACAATGTTGTAGTACAATTCATAAATAAACCTAAAGCTCATTTAAAGTTGAAAAAATATACTTTGAAAAGTTCCACATGATAAAGGGGGTTTATTAGCGTTGCAGAGAGTTGATTAACATAGTAGATAATTAAAACAAAATAGCATACTCGTTCATCAAGGGATTGAACCGATTAGTTTTTTGAGAAAACCAATCGAAGAAGTTGGATAAGGTTTCATAATTGACTCCAAGTGCATGTGGGAGATTGGTAGAGTTAGGGGTGTGACCTAGAGGCAATTATGTTATTTGTTACATATATCTAACTTGATAACCAATCATATTCAAAATAAAAAGGTGTTTTCATTATATTATATATATACTGGTTATATTATGATATAATTAATTAAGTGATTAGTTTAAAGTATATTAAATAGAAAATTCTTAAATGCTATGTTATGTGATAGTTATTACGATGTATTGTAATCATGAGAGACTTATCACATTAGAGATACCATATTATCTTTAATATTCTTAGTCAAGACATTTCGAGATAGGATATCGATACATCCGCTAAGACTAGAGTACGTAATGCTCTTCAAATGTTAGGTAGTGTATTACTCATGGCTGCTAGAGGTACTAAGGGTTTACATGCTGATAGTTATGGGATAACTATGGAATAAATCATTCGAGAGTTTTCTATTGGTTTATATAACTATGGTTAAACAGAGAATCGTGAAGTAACGATCTTACAAAGTTATTTCGACATGAGAACACTATTAAACTTCAATTTGGACAGTCCACTTTGATTATAGTTAAATCGTGGCATGGCGTCCATCGAACAACTATAGTTGGGTCTTAGTTGAAGCATTGGAAGTGAAACACTATTTAACAGAGAATTCATCTCTTCAGTTATATGGGGTTAGCATCACGGTCAATTGTAGTCAACTCAAAGTCAAAGTCTCGGCCAGAGCATATGGTTAATAACAATTATAATTATTGAGCAAAGATTTTGTTTTTGGACTTACAAAGTTAAATGTGGACGATGTTGAAATTTTGATCAAAATCAAATTCCATAAGTCCTAATGTAGTATAGTATTGACGAAGAGAATCGGTGTAAATAATCATTGTTATCGGGTGTTACTTATAATAAGTAAAATTGTATTTTACTGAAAAGATATATGTGCTCTAAATTTAGTCAAAATATCACATCGTTGGCTAAGGTGATATGTGAATGTTAATATTTGAATTATTAGATATTAACCGCTCATTGAGTTTACACCTTTGAGTCGTACAACCGAAATGATGAATACTCCGAATAAACCACACTATTTAATTAGTTTATAATCATTTCAAATTAGTTATTCATGAAATATTAATTATCAAATCTTATTTGATTTACAGCAGTATTTAATAACTTGGATGTATAAAAGTTATAAACGCGCGTGCCAATATACGATATCGATAGAATATTTAAGTTAAATTTAAATGGAACAAACGCCGAGTGAATTGGATATTTTTTAGGCCCACTCTACCTCTTTTATATCCAACCATGCATAGTGGAGGAAATTTGATGAGATTTAATTGGAAATTAAATAAGGAAGGTTTAAAGGAGGGAATTGAAAGGTTTCGATGTTTCCTTACAAACATATTCTCTCTCATTCATTCTATTATTTTTTTCATAACAAAATTTATTTTCTTTCGCTTACTCGCCTTCTCTCACTTAATAGTAGAGAATGCCATGGCCTTTGTAATGACTAAGAATTTTAGTCATTTAAGTTTGGAATATTTAATTGATTTTAAATATTAAAAAGCTAATTTTATAAGTTAAATAACTTATATTTCAAATATAGTGATTTATATGATAATTAAATTGTTAAATTTAATCTTTCAAATTGTTTAAATAATTGAACCTTGAATTTAATATGACTGAAAATGATTTCGAAAGTTGATTTAAATTCTATTTGAATAAGAAGGAAGATAGTAAACTATTAAATTTGAATTAAAAGTGATTAAACTGATTTTGGAAATAACTAGTTTTAATTAAGGTGGGGAAATAGCCTTCTGGGGTACTGTTTCGGATTTCAACGAAACCAGTTCCATTGGATCCGTAATAGTGAATTATTATATGCCATTGAATTTCGTGGCGATTGGACGTATCGTTTGGTCGTGCAAGCTTAAAACGCATAGAAATTAAATAAATGAATTTAATTTAATATAACTCGATTTGAAAAGTTATCTTCTGTATATGATGGAACTGGCTCCCGATATATATTCCATTGTGTTCGGAATAAGGGTATAACATAGTGAACACCAGGCGGTACGCTTCATTTGGAGTTCGAAATTTTAAAATGTGAATAGTACTTTCAAAATTATTCAATAATAGGCCCTCACTTTCTTTCATTTGTCAAACCTAATCCTAAAATCAATAGCCGCCATTAAAAGAAAACCAAATCAACATCCATGAATAAAAGTTGCGATCGGAGCAAAATTACCTGAAACGTTCAACATGAAAGTTGGGGAGCTCGGTGAGACGGACCTATTCTAGGTTGGATCGTCGTAGATCGTCGCGTGGAGGGCGAAAAGGAGCCACGTTCATTGGCAGCAGGAGGTTGTGTTTCAGTTCGCGTGGCGAGGCGGCGGCGGCGGCGTTCTTATAGTTGCGCAATCGATAAAAAAAGGGAAGAGTCGCTATTGGAATAAGCATGAGCGAGAGGGAGAAGAGGGAAAGGTGATTAGGGATTTGAAATTTATAATTAACTAAAGTTAATTTTAAATTTAATTATCTCGTGCATTCATTAATTCATAACTTTTTTGTATAAGGTCCAAATCGAGCGTGACAAGTTGCGTTACGTTCGTATCAGCAAGTATTATAATGTGGAGTTGGATTAGATAGATTCGAGCTAGAAGAAATTTGGGTTAAAATTGAACGTCTGTTCTATTTTATTTCAAAACGGAGCACTTTGGTGATTACTATTATTTCAGTGAGTAAACTCACCTCTCTGGCCTGCTTATATTTCTATATAAGTGGGAATAATTTTATTTATGTTGTTTGTTGCTTGTTTGGATGATTTACTATATTTATTAGTTGGTTTAGATATATTCCCGCCCATTGGAGCAGATGGGACCTTATTCTAAGAGTGGATGACCCTTTGTATACGATCCCGCCTCGAAGCGATTGATTTATATTTTTATGATTATATATGGTATGTGATATAGGGGGACAGGTTAGAGGGATCCAACAGGATTCCTCACCACTATTGATTTTACTTTTCATATATGTGATAATTTATGATGCGTTGGATGTCATATTATTGAATGTGATATGATTTGACTTATTTAGTGCTATAGCAGCATTGGGCATTATTTTTTGTATTTTGAAATACTAAAACAATGATTGTAAATTGAAAATGATTTTTAAAGTGATTTTGGAATTTTATGTGTTTTAATAAATTTTGAATTATTAAAAGAAATGAATTTATTTAAAATAAATAAAATTATGATTTTTGGTATTTTCAATTTACTATTTTATAAAGTGCTTTTAGATAGAGATTCTAGAATAATTTATATAAAGGATTTATAAAAGTATATTTTATAAATAAAGTAATGGATTTTAAATGGTGTTTTATGAAATATTAAATGGATTTGAAATCAATATTTTGTAAATGGGTTTTCTAAATAAATTAGATTATCAAAGAAAAGGGATTTATAAATGGATTTTATAAATAAATGAGATTTAGAAAAGAATGGGTTTATAAATAGAATTTTATAAATAAAGAAAAATTATAAATAGAAGTTTTACAAAATAGAAATTAAATTTATAAATGTAGTTTTTAAATATAGAAATGATTTATGTTGAAATTCAGGTATGGAGTTAATCGTTTTCAAAAGTGGTTTGTCTTTTAAAAGGAATGTTTGGACGTAAAATTTTGATGGAGTTTATTGTTTTAAAAGTAATTTATCTTTTGAAAGTAATGTTTGGGAAAATAATAATTCTAAATGGAATTTAATAGTTTGAAAATGATTTTTAAATGTGATAAGTATCAGAAACATAGATTTCAACATTTATTGTTGTAATTTATCTTTTCAAGGAAGGAAGGCATGAACTATAACACAGTTTTTATAGTAAATGATTTCCGAAAGGAAATGTTTTATATAGTGTATGAGATTTATATACACATAAAATTAATCGAATTCCTATACTAATGTTTTGGGTTATCGTAACGATGATTTACGCAACATTCGTTCTGACCCAAATAAAGTGCGTTTTAAAGATACTTTCCTTAAGATTTATATATATAATTATTTTCGTTTTAAGTATATGGAGATATTTTCTAAACGATGAAAATGAAATAATTTGTGAATATACTTATACCGTTGGTATAAGTATATAGGAATGTTTTCCATTATTGAATAATTTGAAATCGTTTTATGAATATATCTTTTTAAAGATAATTTGAAGTAATATTGGGAAATTGATTTAGTTAATAAAAGATTAACTAAATAGGCCTAGTGACTGCTTATGTGCTAGATTTTATTATTGCTTTGATAGATAAATAACTGACTATCAAATTTGGCCTCTTTATCGTTGTTGATCTGGAGAGACCGGGATCGGATTTATCCGAAAGCCACTTCGGACCAATGTATGCGTTCGAAAGTTTAGGTTTATGATGATGATTTTTGAAGACGAAGATCTTCATGATGTAGGGTTGCTTGCCACTAGACCCTCGGGGAAATTACCATATAGTATACTTATGGTGTCGGTAGTGCTCTGTTATGAAAATCTTTGATTTACAAGGAGTAATCGCTACTGAACCTTGGGGTGCTTCCCAAAACAGGGTGTGGTAGGAGAAGTGCCTTCAGTTTGCCTGTTCCTGGACAACTTATATGAACGAATGTCTGAAATAGCATTTTTAAATCTGGAACGTTGATTTTTACAAACGTACATCTGTTGATGGTGTAGGAGGCAACTCCTATCAGCCTAATACCCTTCTATGATACATACGAGCTTGGAGGTTGTATTTTTGTGGAAGTCAATTAGTGCTAAATGGAAATGGCAAGGTGGCATTCAAAGTGAAATATGTTATGTGAAAGGTAATCGTTACCTCAGGCCTCACACCTGGAAATGACCAAAATAGAGTAGATGCAGCAAGGCTATGTTGTTCGCAACCATTAGGATATGATCATCCCCTTCTGGATATATTTATTCCCGCTATGATGTTGGGTTTTAAATTATTGTGGTGTATGCGAAGAGGGCCCTCGGATAGGTGGTTAAAGACCGGGGCGATGACATATTCGGTACTATCTAGTTAGAGGTAGGTCGGTCTTGTGTTGGTAGAGGTGTAGATGTTCTGTAGCCTTAGTACATTCCTCTATATATGTACTGCCAGAAGGTAGTCCCTTCACCTGGTCCTTTGATGGAAATCCATTCTCCACTACGTGCCTGCAATTTTGATTGTAGAGCCTAGTATGTTGGAATTTGATAATGGTAAAAATTTCGGCTATGATTTATATTATTTATATACTAGACACTAGTATAATATAACAGAATTTGATATGAAATGTTTTAGTTATTGTTAGGTAAAAACTCGTCCGTGTTTATGTACGGCGTGGTCTTATAAGATACCTTTGTTTTGAATGTTTTTCATAACTTTAAAATTCAGTTGAGATGAGTTTTCTCACACTGGTTTACCAGACCGATCCGAACGTTTTTTCCTTTTAATGCTCGGGTCAGACCGAGCATATTTACATATTTAGATTTGGATGCTTTGGAGCTTCAACAGACGAGCTGAAGGTCTTCAAGGCGTGTTCATGTATTTATTTATTTTTTCGCTGCATTGTTGTTTAAGTTATCAGCATTTGTAAGGACAAGTTGTTATAACTGTCCTGGCTGATGGTCATGATTTGTTGTACTCTAATGGATGTATGTATATTATAATTTCTCTTTGGTAAAGATTATTGACGTTATATTATATGTTGTTCCGCTAGGATTGTGAAATTCTATGTTATTTTAGTTTCGTTTTCTCTTCTTCTTCTCTTCTCCTCTTCTTTCTTCCTTCTTTCTTCCTTCTTTCCCATAACTATCCGTTTTTCCGTTCAATTCGGGTTGAACATATGTGGTTTATTGTCAGCTTGAACTATATGGAATAGCATGTTGTTATAGCGTGGTATCAGAGCTTAGGTTATGCTAACACTAAGGCTTTAGATTGGATACTTGTTATAGATAGGGTCAGTAGCACCCTAGATTGAGTTTGATTGTACATATATATAAGAGCGTATTTGTTAGTGATTATAAAAATGTTTTATATTGTGTTAATTTATATATTGAGTGGCTTATGAATTCTGGTCGGTACATGGGACACGACATTGTTTTGAGAAATGGGAAAATGAAATAATTTTACCTAAATTATATTTTATATATAAAAGGAATATTTTTTCAGAAATTATTATAGTTATACATTTGGATTGTTTGGTTGTTAGTGAATGATAATATTTGATTATTATCATTTGTTATCTATGTTCTAATAAAATTTGTTGTTATTATAAGTGGAAACAAAGATAAACAATTATGAAATAGTCTTATTAAAAAAAGTGAAATAAGTGAAATTATATAAGTATAAATTTATAAATGGGATATATAAATAAAATGGAATTTAAAAAATAAGAAAGCACTGAACTCACTACAGTCACTGGAAAATAATTCGTTGATGACCGTAGCATCATCAGTATTCATTTTCGAGTTTCTAAGTGATGAATTGCTACCTTAGTAATTTGAAGTGTTGTTTTGATAAAACATGTTTTGGTTGTAAAATTCCAAGTATGATTTGATAAATATATGAAAAAAAATAAGTTTTTGAACTTATAATTTGAAAAGAGTATAGATAAGAAGAGAAAATTTGAAATTGAGATATGATATTTAAAATTTAATTTGAGTAAAGTTAAATAAATTGAGTTAATAAAATGAAGTTTAACTTCCGAAAGGTTAAATGAAAGTGAATTGGGTTTGAAATGAATTAGATAAATCAATGAAATGAATATACACTTAAGTCGTAAAGTGGTTATATAACTCTGAATTGTAAATATAGTATGTGAATAAACTTAAGTAAAAAAAATTCATGAAATTTTAAGTAAATAAGTTTGTATAACTTATAGATTTGAGGAATATTAAGCTAAAACAAAATTTTAAAATGTTGCATATAAATGTTAAGAAAAGTAATTTGGAAATTGAACTATGAAATGAAATTTAATCTAACTTAAGTTAAATGAGATGACTTTTGAAATGAAATTTAACTCAAGTTAAGTAAAGTGGGATGAAATGAGTTAAATGAAATAGAATTTGATTTGAAATGAAAATGAACTTGAGTTATAAAATGCAATTCAATTCGAGTTGTAAAATGAATTGAATATGGTTTAGAATGTTGTTTGATAGAATTGAATATGAACTTAAGTAGTAAAGTGAAAATAGACATAAGAAGTGTTGTATAAAATGTTTATAATAAACTTTAGTAATGGTTTATAAAGGATAGTAGTATTAAAGAAAATGTTTATAAACTTAAAGTAAAATTTATGAAAATGGTTCATAAATGAATTTAGTATGGAGTGAAATGTTGTTAAACATAAAATGAACTGATGAAAATGAATATGAAAAATGGAAGTAAATGAATGAATACAAATAAAGCAATATGAATAATGATTATGAATAAATGAATGCAAATAAAAGGAGAATGGGATATAATAAGAAACCAATTGAAATAAATATGTAAGGTGTCGTATATTACTTTATTCGCATAGTTATTTGATCCAGATTCGAATATATGATTTCGAGGTGATTTACACCTATACGAGTTAGGATTTTTCACTTAATTCTTGACGGCGAACACTGGATATGGATTTTTAATTGATTCTTACATTCTCTATCATAGGATATGGTTATGCAAGGAGAATGATGGTTTCTAATCAAGGAATCGGATCTGAGTCCGCACTAGAGTGATCGTGTGAATGATACTAGTTCGAAAGTGAAAATGAGTGATCGAGCGAGCGATCAAGTATGACTTTACGTACGGATGATATATGTACATTGTAAGGGTTTAATAAATTAAATGTTGACATTGAAAAATGCAAATTGATATCGTTATGAATTAATTGGATGAATATTAATTGTTTGACAGTTTCTCTAGTCACTTTTGCTACATTTGTATATAGTTATTGTATTAGTGCATGTTATATTGATATTACTTTCCCTATACATGTTCTCATTTGTTGTTGAGTGATTAGTAGGTGCGGATGGCGTATGCTTCGCAGTTGAGCTCGCTTTCGCATTATATTAATTGTATGTGCTTGCTAGTATAATAAAAGGTATACATCTCGGATTACATATCATATTTTTATATTTTTTCCCTACGCCATCCCTTATCCTTGAAGATGAGATGTATATTTATGATTATATATATTGTAATTTTTTCCGATCGAGCCACGCAAAGGAGACGCCGGCGAAATTTTCTGTAAATTTAAGGTGCTAGAAATTTTTTGAAAATTTTTGAAAATTTTTAATAACTAAAGTTTGATTTGAGTTATAACTTGGAGTGAATGAATGGATGGTAGTAATTAGTTTTGGAAATTTAATTATGAGTTTAAAAATTGAGAAAATGTGATAACAAAGTTTCCACTAATTGATTTCCAAGTGTTAAAAGGTTTAAAAGAATTTGGTAATCCGTTTCAACAAATTGGTTTTGAAAAGTTAACGGGTTTGGGATATTTTTCTTACCTTGGAAATTTCGGGGATGAAATTCTTTTAGGGGGGAGAATGTAACGACCTAGAATTTTAGTCATTTAATTTTGGAATATTTAATTGATCTTGAATATTGAAAATTTAACTTTATAAGTTAAATAACTTCTATTTCAAAAATAGCGATTTATTTGATATATTTTTTTGGAAAAGCCCATGGGGTTAAATGGACCCCTACCATTTATTGATTCACCATGGGAAAAAAGAAATTACAGAAAATGACAACCAAAACAAACACTAAATCGCATAAGACAAAACTAGAAAAAAAGGGATGGAGGATCAGACTAAGAAGAAACTAGAGAAAAAAGGAAAAAAGACACAACAGACTTGGGACACACAGCTAATAGGACCAAGACATAAATATGATCAGTCTCAAAGAAGATAAGCTCAATCCCCAGGGTCATAAGGGATATTAGCATCACTAATGTAACAACCCGAGATTTTGTAAAAGTTAGTTATCATCGTTAGACGATTAAAATTGCTAACAAATTGATATTGGAATTTTAATCGCGTTGAAATTCTTTTATGATTTGGTGAAGGAGTTCTGGACTTTAAAATTTATTATGGTAGCCCATATTTTCATTTGTTGTTTTGTTGTGATAATTATCATAGTGAATATCGTTCCCTTCTTATAAAAATAATTCGACCCGTTCCCTTTCCTTCATTTTTCCCATTCACTAACCCTAAAACGAAAATGGCGGCCTTGTTTATCCTTCTTCGTCCTAAATTCAAGATAGGGCTTCGAAATTGGGGCTGTCGATTTTGAGTATCTCATTCAAAGATTTTGTGGGCGCCGAGCTCGTCTTCGCCTCGACAAATGTGAGTAATCTTTACTCACATCTAATTCAAAGTCTAGTGATTTCTGGTTTGCTCAAGTTCGTAACTTTCATTGTTGAACTGCTTCGTAAATAATTGTTTGAGGTTGTGAACTGATGTAAGTTGGCTGTACTACTTGGTTTCGTTGTTGATGATCTTTGACTTAGTTTGTCTTCTGGTGTTGTAGTGTTCGAACTGGCATTTGATCTATAGTTGAACCTACATTGGTAATTACTGTTGTGGTCTGATTTGTGATTGTTGACTTTGACTTTGATAAAACAGTTAATTTAAAATTTGCTTGACAAATTCTGTGCAACTCGTATACGTGCATATATATATATATATATATATACCATAGTATATGTGTATGCATATATTGTTGACCATTGTTCGAGTTATGTGTTGTCTTATTGTATTTGAAGTGCACTGTCTTGGGTTTGAATCTAATCAGTGGTTCCATTGATGATGTTATGCTTGTGTTGTCTCTACTGCATTTTTGTTGAGACTACACTTGTACTGTCCACTAATTCTATTTGAGCTTGCACTGTCGTATTGATATTGCTTGGCATTTATTTTACCTGTCTACTGCTTCACTTGAAGTCTAATACTTCACCATTTACTATTTCAGTGTACCTTTGGATTTTGATGTGCAGTTGTTCGTACTTGCCTTGGTTATTGATTTTGGCATTTCCTTAGCATACTTGACTTTGGCCATTCTTGTTAACTGCCTCTGGTCATTTTGTTCTCTGTAGCATATTTGGATGTCTTCACTGTCGACTGATGCCTTTGCTCCATGCATTCATGTCTTAGTGATGCATTAAGCTGTAAATGGACTTGTACACTTGGTACTTTTGAGTATGTATTTTGATGTTTAATTGGTATCTGTTTTGCTGCGAACTCGAATACTTTGTGCTTAGTTGCTATGCTTGATCACTTGTGTACATATGCTGTTAGTTTTGGGTTTCACTGACCACTCATATGCATGCTTTTGGTCATGTGGTGGCTGCAGTATCGTTTGTATGCAGTTTTTCCCTTGTTGTTTGCATTGCATTGATGCAATGATTGTTTTTCTAACTACACTTGAGTTGAATCCGGTATTCTGGGTTTGACCTTGTGTTTGATTGTGAATTTTCATTGTGCCTTCATGTGCACTTTGTTCATTTGATGGTTACTGGGTGGATACTGTGCTTGATGTTGCAGTTCCATCTGGTTCATTTTGATTTGAGTTGAAGTCATTTGTTTCTGATTCACTGAGCTTTGTGTATTTCATCAGGGTAGTGGTGAGGCAGTGCACGCGTGCGTGTACTGCAGCCCTATCGGAATTGATAGTTTTAATTGCTATTTCGATTGTTTAAATTGTTTCGTTGGTTCAATTCAATATTTTGAAGTTGTATTCTGATTTGATTTGATTTGATCATTTTGTGGTTGTCTAATTATCTATTTGATAATTAGATTATGAGTTTCTAATTAATTATTTAATAATTGGATTTTGTGTTAATTGTCGTTTAGACAATTCTGTTGTTTTCTAAATTATCTTCATTGATAATCTTTTTATTTATCTTGTTGATGGTTTGAATGTGCTGATTTGTTGTTTAACACTGTTTAGTGTTATATCTGCCGTTATCCGATTCTCTTATCGAGGAGTTGGATATACGAGATTTCTGTGACTGTCGTCTATTTGATATTTGATTATTATTGCTTCTGTGCATTAATAACTGAGTTTGAATTAGACTGACCCGTGTATTATTTTCTTTTGAATTTAATACTCGGGTCAGACCCGAGTTATTTCAGGTTGTAGATATCTTGCTTTGGGTTGCTGTTTGAGCTATGAAGACTTTTCTTATCTTTTGGAGTAGTCGTGTCATAGTATAGGTTGATATGTATTCATGTATATTAGTTGATAATGTACTTGTATATATAACTTCCAGAGTCGACAGTTGTAGTTGTATCATATGTATCGTGTCAAATGTATTGTAACTGACATCAGTTATATATATATGAGATTTTTGTTATTTGTGTTCCGCATCTTTTATATCTGTGTTATTATTATATATATTGTCCTAAACTATTATGAACCATCGTAGTTTGTTTTATACTGGAATTGGGTATGTCGATGGGAGTAAACAAATAAGAGATGAAAAATGAAAAATATATACCACTCCTATCGAGGTAACCAATACTAGTGTAAGGCCAACTACGGATGGCCGCTCCTATCCAGCCTTATTCTTCATAATAACAGACAGTATTTCTTTTAATACTCTTTGTTATTGTGAGCATAGAGGTGGGGCGTCACAACTAACACCTTCTTCACCTCAAATAAGATGTACTCATTTAGCTGATTATCATTCATACCCTTAGCCGGATTGAAAATTCTTACATTTCGTTGTAACCATAGAAGCCTGATAAAACTTTTGAATATGACTCTATATCTTTTCACTCTCTCATCTTTGAAAGCCATCACCCTCAGAAGCTTCTCCCACTCATCAAGGCCACTCATTCCCACAAGATGAACGTTAACAACATCAGTTAATTTATTCCAGAGTTCCCGAGTGACAGAGCAGTCAAAATATATGTGTTTAATTGTTTCAGGTAGATCATTACAGAAGATGCATCTAACAATAACATTAAATCCTCTGGTAACTAGTTTCACTCTAGTGAATAAATCATTGTTTAATACCTTCCATAACATCAGATTTTCTTTTGCCGAGCTCTCTCTTCTCCCTATTTTATAGGACCATTTACTACAGACAAGACTGTGAGCACCAGATAGGTAATTATAAACGATTTTATTGCTATATATATCTTTAGTATGTCCCTAAGTCACTAAAGCATTCATGTCGCATCGAATACCATATTCCTTAAAGAGTTCCAGAGAGAATTAAGCTTTTGGTTTGAGGTGGGAGGAAGGTTGAGGACACCATTGGTTAAACAAGAGTTAACAAGAGCATTATCTCCTATACCATATTGAATTCGCTCTTGATGAGTAACCAGCCTGTTCAAAATACAACCTTCAGAGGACCAAGGATCATCCCAGAAGTAAACTTTGTTCTGAGGTGAAAGAACAAACTTAACAAGAGGCAGAACTAGATTCCTTATCTTGAATATATTGCACCATGTCCAACTGATATTCTGAGGGGAATTAAATTCTAGAAATTTCTACCTTTAGTTATATAGGAGTAAGACCATTTAACCCAAATGTTATCCTTATAATTCAAGAAGTTGTCTATATATTTGGTGAAAGCGGCTTTGTTCCATAGACTCAGATTATGAATGCCCAGACCTCCTTTGTTCTTTGGTTTTTCAAGTTGAGTGAATGATATTGGAGCCATATAATGGCCTTGAGTACTCCCCTTCCAGAAGAACTTCTGCACAGCACTTTTGATCATAGAAATGAGTTTCCGCGGTAGAATGAATGCCCTAGCCCAGTATATAGTCATAGAAAGAATAAAAGACTTTATTAAAGTTAGCCTACCAGCTTGACTTAATAGTCTGTTAGACCAAGATTCAAGACAAGCAGTAATCCTTTCGTACAAAGGCAAACACTGCCTAGTAGCGATGCGTGAGGTTGCTAGAGGGACACCAAGGTAGGAGATTGTGTTTTCTGATGGTCTGAGCCCAGTAGAGATGAAGATTGCTTCCTTTTGCCGACAGTCAAGCCCTGCAACCATGATGTCTGATTTTTCCAGATTGATCTTAAGGCCGGTAATTTTGTAAAAAAGATTCAGGCCTCCCAGAATGGCTGAAATAGTTTCATCAGTAGGTTTGCAAAAAATAATAAGATCGTCTTCAAACATGAGAGAAGTAATATAGGGATCTTGGCATCGAGGGTGAAGTTGGTACAGCTTTCTACTGACAAGGTCCTCAAGAATTTTGGTGAGAAGTTCCATCACCGTAATGAAGATATAGGCAGACATGGGGTCACCTTGCCTGATACCACGTTTGCTACTGAAGGAACTGACATTGGAGCCATTGATTTTAATAGAGAAGTTGGTTGTTGATATGCATGAGTAGATCCATGAAATGAAATGACTGGGGAAGTTCATGTAACCCATTATATGAACAATTGCATCCCAGTGGAGAGTGTCATATGCCTTACGTATATCAATTTTCAGAAGGCATATAGGAGAAGCATTAGCATTCGAATATCCATGAAGGAGTTCATGAGTAACTAATACATTGTTAAGGATATCTCTGCCTGGAAGAAATGCAGCCTGATTAATGGAGATGATATGAGGAAGAATAGTTTTCAAGCGAGTTGAGATAACTTTGGTTATACACTTGTAAATTGTGTTGCAGCAAGAGATGGGTCTGAAGGACTGGACATTATTAGCATTTCTGGTTTTAGGAATTAACGCAATGTAAGTTGTATTGTAAGAGTTAGACATGACACCCTTATTGAAGAAGTTCTTGATAGCTTTTATAACATCAGTTTGAACAATAGGCCAGCAAGTAGTGAAGAAGTAAGCGTTAAAGCCATCAGGACCGCCACTCGAATCCTTATTCAGAGAAAACATAGCTTGTTTAATTTCATCAACAGTAACTTCTTCACTAAGATAATTAATATCATTTTGGCTCAAACAAGGTAGGAGCGGTGGGTCAACTGCATCGATGTTAGGAATGTCATTTTCAGAATTGCCAAACAAATTTGAAAAGTAGGTAATGAAGGCATTAGAGACATTCTCAGAGCCTTGATGAAGATCACCATTTTCATCAGAAATGGATAATAGGTTTTTATGAGTTTTTCTTGCTTTTAAGGTAGCATGGAAGAAAGCAGAATTACGGTCACCGTCATCTTTCCATCTGAGCCTGGCTCTTTTTTAGCATATCATTTTCTTTATCTAGGGAATCATAGTATAGTTTGTTTAATTTTGTTTCCTGACAAGCCAGGGAGGCATCAGCCACATTGTTTTGTATTCTTTCTTGAATCTTACGAAGTTGATCCCTGCATTCGTCTGATTGTTTCGTACCATCACCATATTTCTTCCTTGACCACTTCTTCAAAACCTCTTTTACTCCTCTTAGCTTTTCCTACAAGACATACATAGGGTTGCTATAGTTAGATTTTGTCCAAACCGATTCAATAATTTGTAGAAAATCAGGTTCATGAACCCATGTGTTGACAAATTTAAAATTTGGTTTTCTTTTCATGGCATAGTCATCCAGACTTAGGATTTGGGGTGAATGGTCGGAAAGCATTAGGCATGGAAGGTGGTTGAACATGGTAGGCCACTTGTATAAAGATAACTAGATGCAGAAGGCAAAATCAATTTTAGAGAAGGTTCTACAACCTTCCCTATGTTTATTGTTCCATGAGTATGTTGCTCCGGTTATTTTGATTTCAAGAAGGTTGGATTGTTGAAATGCCAAGTTTAAAGGCTTAATTTCATTTACAGATAAAGAGTTGCCTCCAACTCTGTCAGAAATTCGTAAATAGCAGTTGAAGTCGCCGCCTATCAACCAAGGATGAGTCTCTTGCCGAAGGCATGGTATATATTGCATGAGCGAGGATCTACCATTAGCAAAGCTAACGGCATAAACAAAGGTAATATAAATAGAGGAAGAGCAGTTTTTTAGGAGGGCATGACAATGGATCATTTGCTTGGAAGAATCAATGGGGGAGAGGCACAAGATGTCAGGGTTAAAGAGGATAATTATCCTACCATATGTAGCTTGTTCATAATTTTGTATCAGTTTCCAGCTAGGATTAATATACTTTGCAGCTTGAATAGTAAGTTGAAGACTAAGTTTAGTTTCAAGAACCGCTAATACACATAGATTGTTTTGTTGAATGAGAAGTTTGCACTGGTCTAACTTGATTCGACTATGTGCTCCTCTAATGTTCCAGAACCCTAATTTTTGTATCATTGGTTAAACATGGTTTCATTGAAGAGCTCTTCTTTCATACGCCTCATTAGGGTGTTTGGGAGATCATTATAACCAGGTACAGATGATGATAGTGGTGAGTCAGAGAATGTAATAGAAGCTTCTATGATTCTGGTGCTATTTTTTATTAATAGGAGAGGTGGCACACGAAATAACTGACACATTAGAGATTTATTCTATAGGGTTGGAGTTAGAGGTGGTGAAAGTTAGAGCAGACAAAGGAGTGAGGATGGGTGGATTTGGATTGGGTTTCCATGCATCGGGAGGGGTGAGGTGAGCGTATGGGAGGTTAAAAGCTAATTGATGTGGATATTGGGTTGATGGGTTAACATGCATGGTGTAAGAGATTGTAGAAGGAGGATCTTGCTCACCGGGAGAAGATGAAATAGTAGAGGCAGTTGTATGGTCTTGGCAATTGGGTTGAGAGTTGGAATGGTTAGCTGAAACGAGGAGGAGCGTGCAAAGAGGTATGTTCATGTGCATGTGCATGGAATCAGCAATAATTGGTTCTACGCAAATAAGTGATGATATACTTGATTCTATAATAGTAGAGGGCTTAGGTGGAGTGTTACAATTAAGGGGATTACTGGAAGAGGCAATGTTAACCACCAATTCTTTATGAAAGGTTGACTCTGATGTCATTGATATATGCCTTGGCTATTAAAATTGTTTGCTCCGAGTAGTACTCGGATATTCTCGGGAGTTTCCTGTGCCGTGCTTCGAGTCAGGTTGGACATCACTTTTACTTTAGGTATTTTGTTGTGTGACTCGGAGGTTTCATGTTGCTTGCTTCGAGATTTATCAGAATCACACTTATTCCTCAGATATGTAGTATTATTATAATGTACAGCAACTTGTTGAGGGGGCTCATTGATAACAAGCACATCTCCATCGTTCTCATGTAAGTTAAGAAGAGAGTTGAAGGGATTCCTGGTTTGTAATATATAACTTTGAGCATCAAAATACTCAGAAGTATGAGCATCATTAGTTTTATTTCCACTTATATTAACTTCTGAAGACATACATTTTTGTTTTTCAATTTTATCTTTCTGACCATTATCAATACCACTTCCATCTGACTGATTTCCTTGTTGTTCCTTAACAGAGTCATCTAATACAATAACAACATCTTGGTTCATTAATACATTCACTTAATCTCTGGGCATTATCTTATAGCTGTAGAGATTCTCACCACCCTTTGTAGTATTTATTTCTCTTAGACTTTTAGCATTGTGAGCAACTCCTATTGCAGTGTTCTTTTTCTTTACTCTATTAACTATTTTCCATTTTTGAAATTTCTTAACTCTCATAACTTTTCCTGGAACTTTCTCATTCACACTCCCCTTAGTTACCTTAAAAGTACTTCTAACTGTGGGTGAATCACGATCAGACCTCCTACCAACTTTACCACAGTTTACTGTAGAGTGACCAAAGGCTCTACAAGAACAGCAGATGTCCGATCTCCACAAGTATTTCACTATTATCTTCTGAGTTCCACCTTCAACAAGTTGAACCAAGAAGTCGTCAACTAGCTCTTTTTCTGGTTTACTTCGATTAAACATTTGGCATATTCGAGTCTCTCCAGTTTCTCTATCAGTTCATCAAGACAAAGGAGTTTACCCAGTCTACTAGCCAACCAATTGATCCCTAGAGGTGACCAGGCAAATATGAGGATGTTGTGGAATTGAACCCAAACTGGTATAGAAGATACTGCACCACATACATTGCTAACAGCAGGGCCATATGGTTTAACAATAAATAGCTCATTTTTCATAATAATTGGATCTCCTTGGAGAATACGGTTTCTATCATCAATCCATGAGAGATGAAACATAAAAATTACTCCATCTGATCTAACTTTAATAGAACCTTTAAGCTTCTAACTGGATTTAAGGCGCTGGATCACAGCAGTGTAAGATAGAGGGGAATCTAAAAGGAATCCTACCAGGCAGTCCTTCCATACCAGAGAGCCAGCCTCCATAATTGCATTTGAATGAAGCAAGGCAACTCCATTGAAAGAGGGGGACATATCAACCGGTATGTACTTCCCCGCATTACGCGGTTTACTTTTGAAGAGGGAAGTCCATACTGGTTGATGATGTGAAGGAGATAAACTGACCTGAGTTGGTGGGGAGGCATAAGACAAAGCAGAAGGAGACATAGAGGTAGGAGGAGGGACGGAGAAGGATGGAGGTGGATCGGGAGGAGTGGGTGGTGGAGTAGGATGATGCAGGATGGAGAGTGGTGGGATAAGTGGGGGGCTCGATGATAGGGAAGGAACAGTTGGAACTGACGAGGTATGGGGTAAGGGAAGGGAAAGCTCTGCCATGAACTTGTGAGTTTTGATATTGCAAAATTTAATCTTTCAAATTGTTTAAATAATTGAATCTTGAATTTAATGTGAATAAAAATGATTTATTAAGTGATTTAAATTCTATTTGAATAAGAAGGAAGATAGTAAACTTTTAAATTTGAATTAAAGTGATTAAACTGATTTTGGAAATACCTCATTTTAATTAATGTGGGGAAATAGCCTTCGGAGAACTATCTCAAATTTTGACGAAACCAGTTCCATTGGATCCATAATAGTGAATTATTATGTGCCATCGAATTTCGTGGAGGTTAGACGTATCGTTTGGTCATGCGAGTTTGAAACATGTAGAAATTAAATAAAAGAATTTAATTTAATATACCTTGATTTGAAAAGCTATATTCTGTATATGATGGAATTGGCTCCCATATATATTCCATTGTGTTCGGAATAGGGTATAACATATAGAACGTCAGGTGCCATGCTTCGTTTGGAGTTCGAAATTTTAAAGTGTAAATGGTACTTTTAAAAAAATTCTATAAAAGGCCCTCACTTTTTTTCATTTGCCAAACCCTAACCCTAAATTCAACAACCGCCATTAAAAGAAAACCAAATTGTTAACAAATGCACCAGAAAATGAAAAGAAGCGCTCAAAAGTACTTTGTTATTCACTAAGAAGAAAGTATTTATACAACAGATCAAATAGCCCATTCAAGCCCATTATTCAATAACAAGGAATATCACAATTGGGCTGGGCGTTATCACAATATATATACAAGCCCACTGAAATAAACGAATGCACACAACACTACATACAAAATGATATACAGAAATACTACAGAAACTATGTGTGTATCACAACACTCCCCCTCAAGTTGGTGCATACTCATTCATCATGCCCAACTTGTTACACAAAAATTTAATCCTTGCTCCATTCAAAGCCTTGGTGAACAAATCAGCAATCTGGTCACTTGATCGAACATGCTTCAGGTTTACTATTCCAGTTTGCACCTTCTCCCTGATGAAGTGACAGTCCACCTCAATATGCTTCGTTCTCTCGTGAAAGACTGGATTGGTAGCGATGTGAACAGCTGCTTGATTGTCACACCATAAGTCAACTGCTGTCACATTATTCAATTTCAGCTCAATTAACAAGTGACTTAACCACAATAACTCAGCAATTGCGTTGGCCATAGCTCGATACTCGGATTCAGCACTTGAGCGAGACACCACAGTTTGCTTTTTACTTTTCCATGACACTAGATTACCTCCAACAAACATGCAATACCCCGAAGTTGACTTCCTATCTGATTTAGAGCCAGCCTAGTCAGCGTCAGTAAATCCCTCTATTTTGTTATGACCATGATTCTTGTACTCAATACCTTGACCTACAGTCCCCTTCAAGTAGCACAATATCTGTTTAAGAGCATTCCAATGATTTACTGTAGGTGTATTCATGAACTGGCTAACCACACTGACTTGAAAAGCTATGTCAGGCCTCGTCACTGTCAAATAGTTCAACTTGCCAACTAACCTTCTATACATTTCTGGATTATCAAATAACTCTCCTTCAATTGTTAACCCATGATTAGTATCCATAGGAGTTGTGCATGGCTTTGCATCTGTATGTTTTGTTTCTGACAGCAAATCTAACGTATACTTTCTCTGTGTCACAAAGATATGTTCACTGTCTCTAACTACTTCAACCCCTAAGAAGTACTTCAGCTCTCCTAAATCTTTAGTATGAAAATGAGCTTGAATGAATTTCTTCAGATCACTAATACCCTTCTCATCACTCCCAGTTATCACAATGTCATCAACATAAACAACCAAAAGAATTATTCCCTCATGTGAACTTTTATAAAATACAGAGTGATCAAGATTACTCTTCACTATACCAAAATTTTCAACCACTTGATTAAACTTGCCAAACCACGCTCTTGGGCTCTGTTTCAACCCATACAAACTCTTCTTCAGCCTACACACCTTTTTTTCCTCCCCCTGAGCTACAAAACCAGGTGGCTGTTCAATATACACCTCTTCTTTCAAATCACCATGTAGGAAAGCGTTTTTAATATCTAACTGATGCAATCTCCAACTATGTGTGGCTGCCAACGATATAAACAACCTAATCGAGGTCATTTTAGCTACAGGGGAGAATGTCTCACAAAAATCAGTGCCATAGACTTGTGCATACCCCTTAGCCACTAAACGAGCCTTATATCTAGCGATTGAACCATCTGGATTTACTTTGACATTAAAAATCCATTTACACCCAATCACTTTTCTGTTTTCTGGTAATTGAACTAACTCCCATGTATGATTTTGATCTAATGCTTTAATTTCTTCTAACATAGCCATTTTCCACTCAGATTTGGATAGTGCTTCCTTTACAGTCTTAGGAACCATAATTTTGTCAATTTTAGATACAAAAGATGAAGCCCCTTGATTTAATTTATCATCTGACACATATGATGAAATAGGATATGTACATTTACGTTTACCTTTTCGAAGAGCAATAGGAAGATTATCCACATTAGAGTCTGGTCTTGAAACCTCACTACCATCAGTACCTTGTCTTGAACCATCACCAACATCTGCTTGCATATTCACTTCATTTTCCTGTGCAGCATGAATATTTTCTTCATCATTTTGTTTACCTTCCTGGAACAGATCAGCATAATAAAATACAGCATCTTCCTCTTCATTTCCTTCCTTTTGTCTCTGTTCTTTATTTGCAATTTCACTAACTGTTGAAGAGAAATAGGGAACATCTTCGACAAATGTTACATCAATTGATACCACAACTTGTGAAGACTGGGACAAAAGCATGTATAACCTTTTTGAAGTCTCGAATATCCAACAAAAACACACTTCAATGATTTTGGATCTAGTTTAGTTAATTGTGGGTTCACATCCCTCACATAGCACACACAACCAAAAACTCTGGGTTTAACTGGGTATATTGTCTTATTTGGACATAAAACTTGAATAGGAATTTCATAATCTAATACTGTTGATGGCATTCTGTTAATCAAGAAGCATGCTGTACTAACTGCATCTGCCCAAAATACTTTAGGAACATTCATCTGAAACAGAAGTGATCTTGTAGTTTCAATAAGATGTCGATTTTTTCTCTCTGCCACTCCATTTTGTGCTGCTGTATCAACACATGATGTCTCATGAAGTATTCCATGCTCAGCCATGTAAGTACCAAATTGACTAGACATGTATTCTTTTGCATTGTCACTCCTTAGAACTTTGATTGATGCATTAAACTGATTTTTAACTTCAGCACAAAACATAGAAAATATAGAGAAGATTTCTGATCTATTTTTCATTAGATACAACCAAGTTACACGGGTATGATCATCCACAAAAGTTACAAAATACCTATATCCTTTCTTTGACACAGTGGAAGAAGGTCCCCATATATCTGAATGTATTAGATCAAATGCAGATGAAGATCTCTTATTTATTCTAGGACTCAAACTTACACGATGATGCTTAGCAAAATGACAAGACTCACAATCTAATTTAGATACAGAATTAAATTGTGGACAAAGTCTTTTAAGCAATACAAGTGATGGATGCCCTAACTGATAATGAGCTTTAAGAGCAGAATCAATACTTGAACATGTGATATGATCAGGAGATGTCACGTTGAATGTATATAATCCTCCACTTTGTTGTCCCTTACCAATAACTTGATTCGTCACAAGATCCTGAAACAAGCAATAATCGGGGAAGAAAGATATGTAACAATTAAGACTGCGAGTGATTTGACTCACAGATATCAAATTAAATGATAAACTTGGTAAATATAACACTGAATTCAATGGCAAACGAGAATGCAAATCTACACTTCCAGATCCTTGTACATAAGTCTTAGAACCATCAGCTAGTGTAACAGCATGTGGTGACTTATTCAAGTGAATATCAGAAAATAAGCTACGATTACCTGTCATATGATCAGTAGCACCTGAATCTATGACCCACTTAGTTGTTTGCTTTTCATCATTAGCAGCTTTAGCAACTGTAGTGACTGAAAGAGAATTTTGACTTTGAGTATTGTCCTTCAAACCTTCCTGGTATTTCACATATTTATTATACTCATCAGTAGTCATCAGCACCGTTTTATTTGAATTGGAGTTATTGTTTGCCATTGAGATTTTATATTGCAGTTTCCTGCACTCAAACTTCGTATGCCCAGGCTTCTTGCAATAAGCACAGAACTTCCCTTGATTTCCAGATTTACTTTCTTGAGCACCTCTATTTGAAGAATTATTCCAAAATTGCTTGTTATCAGATTGTGAACTTGATCTCTGAGATCCATAATTCCTGTTACTAATTAATGCACTATCACTTGGCGTACTTGGATTTTGGACACCTTCAGTTCGTAGAATTCGACTAAACACCTCTTTCAAAGAAGTAACATCAGATCCAGATAAAATTTATGATTTCGCAGCTTCAAAATCAGGTGTTAATCCCGCAAGAAAACTCATTATCGCCATTTGTTCTCTCTACTGCTGTTGAATTTTAACATCAGGACTCAGAGGAAGCAACAGATTCAATTCCTCATATACTTTCTTAAAATTCATAAAATAACTTGTTAACGTTTGCTCCTGCTTTTCTGCTCTATAGAAGGATTTACAGACATCAAACATTCTTGTCAAATTACCTTTTCCTGAGTACAAAAACTCCAAATATTCCATCAACTCCTTCACGTATTCACAATGATCTACTAAACCAATTACCTCAGTATCAATCGAGTTTCGGATCTGAAGAAATAAGCGAGCATCATCTCGTAGCCACAGCAAATCTTTCTCTTCTTTTGAATCAATACTCGGTGGATCTTCAAGTAGATGATTCCCTTTGTCAATACTCCTGAGATAAAGACGAATCGTCTTGCTCCAATTCAAGTAGTTTTGATTATTCAATTTGTGATCAGTGATTTTCGGCATCATTTGAACCGCATCGTGAATAACCTTGTTTTCCCCCATACTGTTGATTCAAACCAATTTGAGATTTGACTTGAAGATCAAACAATCAATTTAAGATGAAGAATTGAGATCGATTTATTCATGGCTCCGATACCATGTTAACGAATGCACCAGAAAATGAAAAGAAGCGCTCAAAAGTACTTTGTTATTCACTAAGAAGAAAGTATTTATACAACAGATCAAATAGCCCATTCAAGCCCATTATTCAATAACAAGGAATATCACAATTGGGCTGGGCGTTATCACAATATATATACAAGCCCACTGAAATAAACGAATGCACACAACACTACATACAAAATGATATACAGAAATACTACAGAAACTATGTGTGTATCACAACACAAATCAACGGCCACTAATCAAAATTGCGATCAGAGCAAAATTAGCTGAAACTTTCAACATGAAAGTTGGACAGCTCGGCGAGGCAGACCAATTCCATGGTTGGATCGTCATAGATCATCGTGTGAAGGGCGAAAAGGAGCCGCATTAGTTGACAGCAAGGGGTCATTTTGGGTTCGCATGCACAGCACAATCGTGCGTGGCGAAGCGGCGCGGCGGCAGGTAGAGCGGCGGTGGCGTACTTGATTGCACGATCGATAAAAAAAAGGGAAGGGTTGCGGCTGGAACGAGCACGAGCGAGAGAGAGAAGAGGGAAAGATGATTAGGGATTTGAAATTTAAATTAATTAAAGTTAATTTTAAATTTAATTATCTCATGCGTCGTTAATTCATTACTTTTTCGTATGAGGTCGAAATCGAGCGCGACAAGTTACGTTGCATTTGCATCAACAGGCACTACGATATAGAGTTGAATTGGGTAGATTCGGAGCTAGTAGAAATTTGGGTTAAAATTGAACATCTGTTCAATTTATTTCAAACTGGAGCATTTTGGCGATTTCTAGAATTTCAGTGAGTAAACTCACCTCTCTAGCCTGCTTATATTTTTATATAAGTGGGAATAGTGTTATTTATGTTGTTTTTTGCTTGTTTGGATGATTTACTATATTTTTGTTTTTTTTTGTTTTTTTGGCAAGGCCAGCCTGTTTTTATAGTGGACAGTCCACTCTTTATTGATCAAAATAAACACAAACGATTAAGAACTACAGTACAAACAAAAGAGAACCAGATACATCCCCTCACAAAACACAATAACACTGCGACCAATCAGAACAAAATTTTAAAAACAAGAGCAGCAGTAGTAGAGTAAGACCGTGCAAATCTTCGCGAGTTCCTTTCCTCCCAGATTATCGCAATCGTAAGCTTAAGATATCGGAGAAATCGAGTTGTCGACATGGTTTTCCACCTGGTTAAATGAAAGATACGAACCCATTCAAGATTGAAATCTCTGAGCGGAGGCCTCTCGTTAATGTGGTGCAGAACCTTTTTCCAAAGTTGATATGAATAATGGCAATTGAAAAACAAGTGGCCAACGTTTTCAGCAGCTCTATTACAAAGAATGCACACAGAATGATCGAGTAATTGCCTTTTAACAAGATTATCCTGAGTATGCATAGCATTCATAAGGCATTTCCAGAGTAGAAGATTATGCTTTGGTTTCGATCCTGACTTCCAGATACGAGCATACCAAGGAAAAGGAGAATTGTATTGATTTTGAACAATAGCTTTGTATACCAAAGGAATGCTGTGGAAGTTGCCATTCCAACTGAGCCCAGAATGTTCCACGCACTTAAAGGAAGCTTTAATAGAAGACCAGAGATTGTTCAATATAGGAGAACTGACTTGGGGCAAATGAAGAACCTCATTAACAATAAAGGAATTAGCATTAGCATTTAGAGGAATACCAGAGTTAATTATGAGATTATAATCAGTTGAGTGAGACAGGATCAAACCTGGAGCACACCAGGGCGATACCAAAATGGATTGGTAGTGTTGCATTGTACCATAGGCAGGTAATGCCTTCTGTTCTGCAGAAGTCTTTTCCATAAAAAGCTAGCTTCTTTGTTAACTTCCATAGTCCAAAAATTGCCACCTTTAAGGTTGTAATGTCTATTCCAAACTTCCCACAACCCCACACTATTACTAAGTAATCTGTTAACGTGATGGGAAGCAGTGGCAATGTTCCAAAGATTTAGATTAAGGATACCAAGGCCACCCAATTTAAGAGGAACAATAATTTTCTTGTAGGCAATCGGAATGAGCTTAGCAGAGTAAATATTTCCATGCCAAAGGAAATGATTAAAAGCTCGATTTAGCATGTTGATAAGCTTATTAGGGATAATGAAAATCCTAAAATAGTATGCACACATAGCAGTGGCAATACTTTTTAAGATAACAAGCCGACCAGCTTGAGAGAGTTTAGAACCGTTGTAATTTTTGAGTCTAGAAGTTATTTTTTCGTATAATGGAAGGCATTGAGCATTGGATATTCTGGACTTACACAAAGGGGCACCAAGATACATGGCATTATGATCCATAGTCTGAAGGCCAGAAACCAGGAGAATATTCTGGTAATTATTTTCATTAACCCCAGCCATATTAATCTGCGATTTACTTTTATTTATGTATAGACTTGTCATCATTTTAAAATTTTGAAGAGTAGAAAGCACACTAGTGATGGATTTAACATTTAGTTTAGTAAAGAGCAAAATATCATCAGCAAACATAAGTGAGGAAATTTGGTGTTTTTGGCACTTAGGGTGATAATCAATATTTTTATTATTGCATTCACCACTAATCAATAAAGTAAGAACTTCCATAACTAAAATGAATAGGGAAGAAGAGATAGGATCCCCTTGCCTAATACCTTTTTGGGATTTGAAATAACCAAAGGATTCACCATTGAGAGATAAAGTCAAATAGACTGTAGATATGCACGTATGTATCCAGGCTAAGAAAGGAAGGGGAAAGTTCATCCTGGACATAATAGAAATGATTGCCTCCCAACTAATAGAGTCATAAGCTTTATGAATATCCAATTTCAGAAAGCACCTAGGAGAAATGTTTTTCCTATTGTAACCTTTAATAAGTTCTTGCGAGAGTAAAATGTTATCAGTAATAGATCTCCCAACAACGAACCCATTTTGATTAGGAGAAATTAAATCAGATAGGCAATTTTTTATGCGAGAAGATATAATTTTAGCTATACATTTGTAAATTACATTGCAACAAGCAATGGGCCTGAATTCAGTAACCGATTGGGGAAGATTAACCTTAGGGATTAGGGCAAGTTTAGTATGATTTATACCCTTCAACAAGGTATTGGTTTTGAAAAAGTGTTGAATAGCTTTACAAAAATCATGTTTAACAATATGCCAGCATTTTTGAAAAAAAATAGCAGAAAACCCATCAGGGCCAGGCGAACTAGTGGATTTCATTTTTAAAATGGTATCATGAATTTCATCTGGAGTAATTATCTTAATAAGCTTATTAGCTTGATCCTTAGATATAGTATTAAGCGGTAAGTCTTTTAGGACATGTAAATTATCCACATTGTCAGAATGAGCAAAAATGGATTTATAATAATTAAGAAAAGAGTGCTTTATACTTGACTGAGTGTTCACCTCAAAACCATACATATCTTTAATCATGTGGATACAGGCAGAAGACTTCTTAAGTTTCAAGGAGTTATGAAAAGTATTAGTATTTCTATCTCCTCCTATATCCCATTGAAGTTTATTTTTTTCACGAAGCATAAGAAGCTCAGATTTGATAGCTAATTTCAATCTTTTGGTAAGTTCATTAACTAAGTTTGAAAGCATTAAATTACTGGGATCATTCTGAAGTTGAATATGGATATCATTAAGTTCAGCACTTAGTTTGGTAGATAGAAGGTTACCAAAACCATACTTATTAGCAGACCATACTTTAATAGCCGCTTTACAATCTTTAAGCTTAGTTTGAAGTATAAACATAGGATTGCCAAATTTGGGAAAGGCCCAAACATGCTCTATCAAAGGAAAAAAATCTGGATCAGTAAACCAACTTTTGAAAAAATTAAATGAAGAAGGACCTTTAATATTCCTATTTCCCCAATCCAATATGATAGGACTATGATCAGACAAAGATGGAGTAGGGAAGATAGAAAGCAGAGAAGGCCAAGCATTGAAAGCAGAAGAATTAAAGTAAGAACGGTCCAATTTGCAAAAAGTTCTATTACCTGATCTGCTGCAGTTATTCCAAGTATAAAAAAACACCTGTTTTTGGAACTTCATAAAGTTGAGAATGGAGGATTGCATTATTAAGAGGAGCAACATCAACCAGAGTCAGAGGTAGCCCTCCCATCTTTTCCTCAGAGCTTTGCATACAATTAAAATCACCTAAGCAAATCCAAGGACTGGAAGTGTGCAAAGTAGGAAGGATGTCAAGAAAAATCTGTCTATTAGCTTTCATGTTATCTGCATACACAAAGGTAGAGTTAAATTTGAAATTAGTAGGTAAGTGTTCTATATTGCAGTGTATGAATTGTCTGTGAGTTTGAGAAGCATTAATAGAATACGCTTGGGAATTCCACAAAATCAACAACCGACCAAAAGGGGCAGCAATATGATTGTGTAAAAAATCCCAACTAGGTGCAATACGATTAGCAAATATGCTAGTATCTTCTTCTGAGTATTTAGTTTCACTGATGCATATAATTCCCAATCTGTTGCCTTTAATGAGTTGCTTGATTTCATATACTTTGGCATCATCATGCCCACCACGTATGTTCCAATACCCAATATTATCTAACATCACAATTTTTTGTGTTTATTGGCAGATTGCCGAGTAATTCTTTGTTGTCCTTGCAACTTATCAGTGGCATTCTTTTTATTCTTTTTGGAGTTCTTTGGATTGATCTTCGCCAAGATTTGCTCTTGATTGAAAACATAGCCATCATTCATATCGTCTTCTGAACAGAAATCAGATTCTGATGATGACCCTAATTCAGTTTCAACAGCGTTTTCCTTTGTTGGGGTAAACAGAAAGATTTCTTGGGGTGGTTTTAATTTTGCATATGGACTATCTGTTATGACAACACAAGTATCCTTAGAAGATGTAGCTACTGAAATAATATTATTATACTCGGTAATAGAAGAGCAGTTATGATCTGTTGTCTCCTTTTCTTTGTGTTTACTTACAATTGTATCCTCCTGCTGATTGTTTTTAATTACTTCATCTTGTCCATGTTTCTTTTGAGAACTAATGCAAAAACCAGAATTGGCTTCACACTGCTGATTAATTTTATTGCCTGATTCCACTTGCAGGTTACCTAATGGTCCCATGTTCTCTTCTATTAATTCCCCTTCCTCTATGTCAGTAAGAATGGCAAAAGCATTACTAGTTTCAATAGGTTCCTGTGTTACTCCCTGTACTTGAATATCTTTGTTTACTTGAATTGTATCTGAATTATTTAAATTATTTATATCCTTCTCTGTAGTCTTTCTGCCTATGTTTGGTTCCACCATTTTATGTTTCATTTGATTAGCTTTGGGTTTCCATCTTTGTTGCCTCTTCCTCATGTTATCCCCAAAAGAATTCCTGGCCACATCAGAATTACTTTTAACTGTAGGCACTGCTTCATTAGTTAATCCTTCTTTTTCACTGCTAACTTTCTCTTCAACAATATTTTTGTCCATATCGCAGTTTTTAGTGGAATGACCAAAAGCTTTACAAGACGTGCAAATAAGTGGCCTCCATGAGTACTCAATGTAAACTTTTTGACATGTCTCCAATCCATCTCCTATCAATAAGAATTCAGGTAACTCTTTATTAGGAGAAATTTCTACTAAACATTTAGCATATTCCATTCTTTCACGCTTTTCCGTGGCTTCATTGAAGCAAACCAGTTTCCCCAGATGACAAGCAATCCAATTAATACCCATTAGTGTCCAAGCAATATGGGGAATATTATAAAGCTGAATCCATATGGGTACAGATCTCACTTGAGATTGTACCGAACCAAACGCTGGCTTCCAGGAAGTGATGATAAACATTTGACCACGTATAAAGGAAGGATCTGCTCGAAGCACTAGTTGCTTGTCCTCAGGACAAGAAAACTTGATGAAATAGTTTGCTCCATCAGATTTGATGTCATAGGAACCTTTCAATTTCCAAGATTTTTTAAAGTGTGAAACCACCGCCATGTAGTTAACTGGAGCTCCAAGAAAGAAGCCCACTAGATAATCTTCCCAATAACTCATACCTTCTGTCACCAACACTTCAGGGGGAGGAAGCGGCGTACCTTGATAGTCAAGAATGAACTCCGTTGGAGTATATGCGCCAGCGTTCCTAGGCTTATTTGCAAACAGAGAGGACCAAGAAGGCTGTGAGACTGAAGAAGAAGACTTCTGGGGAGGGCATGGAGGGACAGGTGGAGGCAGAGCCGGGAGAGGAATTGGAGATGACTCTGGATCCGGGGGAACTGAAGGTAGAGGAGGAGGAGGGATGAGAGCATGAGGAGGTTTGTCAGGGCAGTGAGAAAAGGAAGAAGAAGGTACAGAGAAAATAGTTGTTGCATTGGACGCCATTAATTTGTATGGAAAATTGAGGATTAATCACTTTTTGAAATTGATGATTTACTATATTTATTAGTTGGTTTGGATATATTCCCACCTATTGGAGAGGATGAGACCCTATTACGTTTCCATGTAAGAGTGTATGACCCTTTATATACGATCCCGCCTCGAAGCTATTGATTTATATTTTTATGATTATATATGGTATGTGATATAAGGGGACAGGTTGGAGGGATCCAATAGGATTCCTTACCACTATTGATTTTACTTTTCATATATATGGTGATTTATGATGTGTTGGATACCATATTATTGATTGTGATATGATTTGACTTATTTAGTGCTATAGTAGTACTGCACCTTAGTTTTGGTATTTTGATATACTAAAATAATGATTGTAAATTGGAAATGATTTTTAAAGTGATTTTGGAATTTTATATGTTTTAATAAATTTTGAATTATTAAAAGAGAGGAATTTATTTTAATAAATAAAAGCATGATTTTGGTATTTTCAATTTACTATTTTATAAAGTGTTTTTAGATAGAGATTCTAGAATAATTTATATAAAGGATTTATAAAAGTATATTTTATAAATAAAGTAATGGATTTTAAATGGTGTTTTATAAAATATTAAATGGATTAGAAATTAATATTTTGTAAATGGATTTTCTAAATAAATTAGATTATCAAAGAAAAGGGATTTATAAATGGATTTTATAAATAAATGAGATTTAGAAAAGAATGGATTTATAAATAGAATTTTATAAATAAAGAAAATTTATAAATAGAAGTTTTATAAAATAGGAGTGAAATTTATAAAGGTTGTTTATAAATACAGAAATGATTTACGTTGAAATTTAGGTACGGAGTTATCGTTTTAAAAATGGTTTATCTTTTAAAAGGAATGTTTGGAAGTAATATTTTGATGGAGTTAATTGTTTTAAAATTAATTTATCTTTTGAAAGTGATGTTTTGGGAAAATAATAATTCCAAATGGAATTTAATAGTTTAAAAATTATTTTTAAATGTGATAAGTATCGAAAACATAGATTTCAACATTTATTATTGTAATAGATGTTTTTTGGAGAAGTAAGGAAGGCATGGAATATAACATTGTTGTTATAGTAAATGATTTCCAAAAGGAAATGTTTTATATAGTATACGAGATTTATATACATATAAAATAAATCGAATCCTTATACTAGTGTTTTGGGTTGTCGTAATGATGTTTTATGCAACATTCATTTTGAAAAAAATAAAGTGCGTTTTAAAGAATACTTTCCTTAAGGTTTATATATATACTTATTTCTGTTTTAAGTATATGGAGTTATTTTCTACGCGTTGAAAATGAAATGATTAATGAATATACTTATACTGTTGGTATAAGTATATAGGAATGTTATCCATTATCGAATAATTTGAAATGGTTTTTTGAATATATGTTTTTAAAGATAATTTGAACTAAACATTGGGAAATTGATTTAGTTAATAAAAGATTAATTAAAAGGGTCTAGTGACTGCTTATGTGCAAGATTTTATTGTTGCTTTGATAGTTAAATAACTGGCTGTCAAATTTGGCTACTTTGTCGTTGTTGATCCGAAGAGACCGAGATCGGATTAATCCGAAAACCACTTTGGACCAATGTATGCGTTCGAAAGTGCAGGTTTATGATGATGATTTTTGAAGACGAAGATCTTCATGATGCAAGGCTGCTTGCCACTAGATTCTCGAGAAAATTACCATATCATATACTTATGGTAGCCGTAGTGCTCTGTTACGGAAATCTTTGATTTGCAAGGGCAAATTGCTACTGACCCTAAGGGTGATTCCCAAAATAGGATGTGATAGGAGAAGTGCCTTCGGTTTGTCTTGTTCCTGGACAACTTGTATTGAAGAATGCCTGACATTGCATTTCTAAATCACGAACATTGATTTTTACAAATGTACATATGTTGGTGGAGTAGGAGGTAAGTCCTATTAGCTTAACACCTTTCTCTTAGACATACGTGCTTGGAGGTTGTATTTTTGTGGAAGTCAATTAGTGATAAACAGAAATGGCAAGGTGGCATTCAAAGTGAAATGTGCTATGTGAAAGGTAATCGTTACCTCAGGCCTCACACCTGGAAATGACCAAAATAGGATAGATGCAGCAAGGCTATATGGTTCGCAAGCATTAGGATATAGCCATCCCCTTCTAGATATATTTATTCCTGCTATGACATCGGGTTTTAAATTATTGTGGTATATGTGAAGAGGGCCCTCGGATAGGTCAGTAACGATCGGGGCGATGACATATTCAGTACTATCTAGTTAGAGGTAGGCCGGTCTTGTTTGGTAGAGGTGCAGATGTTCTGTAGCCTCCGTACATTCCTCCAGAGATGTACTGCCGGAAGGTAGTCCCTTCACCTGGTCATTTGTTGGAAATCTATTCTCCACTACATGCCTGCCATTTTGATTATAGAGCCTAGTATGCTAGAATTTAATAATGGTAACAATTTTGGCTATGATTAATATTATTTGTATACTAGACACTAGTATAATATAGCAGAATTTGAAATATAATGTTTTGGTTATCGTAAGGTAAAGCCTCTTCTGTGTTTATGTGCGGCATGGTCTTACGAGATACTTTTATTTTGAAAGGTTTTTATGACTCTAAAATTCAGTTGAGATGTGTTTTCTCATGCTGGTTTACCAGAATGATCCAGGCGTTCTTCCCTTTCAATGCTCAGGTCTTACCGAGCATATTTATAGATTTAGATTTGGATGCTTTGGAGCTTCAGCAGATGAGCTGAAGGTCTTCAGGACGTATTCACATATTTGTTTATTTTTTTTAAGCATTGTTGTCTAAATTATCAGCATTTGTAAGGACAGGTTGTTATAACTGTCCAGGTTGATAATCGTGATTTATTGTACTCTAATGGATGTATGTATGTTAAGTTTCTCTTTTTTAAAGATCATTGATATTATATTATATGTTGTTCCGCTGCGATTGTGAGATTCTATATTGTTTTAGTTTCTTTTTCTCTTCTTCTTCTCTTCTCATCTTCTTTTTTCTTTCTTTTCCATAACTATCCATTTTTCCATTCAATTTGGGTTGGACATGTGTGGTTTATTGTCAGTTTAAACTGTACGGATTTGCGGGTCATTACAGCCTCCATGGCTAAAAAATTCCTACAAATATATAAATTAAATCAATTTATTAAAGGCAGTTCATACCTCTTGATATTTGCAAAATCTAAAGGTTGATTCAAGAATGTAGGAGCATCGATTCGTCATTGAAGGTGTGACTTTTGGAAATATTTGAAGGTAATTCTCTGATTTAATTTGTTTATAGTTTTTGCATGCTTAGACTCTTTATGATTCATCTTATTTTTAATTGTGCATCTTGAAACACGTAATTCTAATCCTTTTTTATACATCTCAAATAAAAGTATGTTTATTATGTTGTTTTGATTTAGATCTACTTTTGTTATTCATCTCCATTCAATATATGTTCATCCTAATTGATGTGATTTGGATCATACGTCTCCTTTGATAATTTGTTGTTGTTATATGTATTATTTAGATTTAGATATTCTTATCATAAATTTATATATGCCTAATTATCTAAAAAAAATCTTTTCTTTTTGAAATTTTACTAAAAAAGCAAATTTTGATTAAGAATTCATCTCCTTCGATGTAGAAGGTTAGTGTCAACATAATTGAAAATCCACTATGAATCAAACTCTCTGGCTATAGCGACATGATTAATCAATATATATTATCAAATTGAATCGAATGACTTATAAGTCTGGAAAAAGCAATTAACTACGATCTTTATTAGAGTGCTAACCATAAATCTAGCTCTAGATGTTTGAGTGACATAGTGATGATGAATAGATGCAACATACACACTATAGTATTGCTTAAGTGTGCAACCTAAAAGTATTAAAATCAAATTGCTTATTGATTTGTAAGTAACTGAACCTGCGTCCACTATTATGCTTCAGCAAAGTCTATATAGGCTTTGACGTTTAAATTTTTAAACATTAGTGATGGATGAGTTCAAACTTGGAAGTAACGTAATAGTATTTGTCAACATATTTCTACGATTAACTTAATCAAATTATTTCATAAATGTTATAATTTAAAATGGAAAAATTAATACAAATGTCATATTGATTTGTATGGGTTTTTATTTATTTATTAGAGGCATGAAAATCTATTAAAATACTATATAAATATTATATTGACTTAATTTAATAATTAGAACTGTTAGAACCAGGCTAGTCAACAGCGGGTGAAAAGAGTGGATTTCAAAAAAATCTATCTAGATCTTCATGGGCCTATGAAGTCTAATGGGTTGTACTAGATCCAATCTTGTTCATTTATATAACATCCAATTTCATTTCATTTTCCAGCTTAATTAATTAATATTGATTAAAATAATACTTGTATGTTCTAAGTGTATCAATATATACTCATATGTGAATATATAGTATGTGATGTGTAACATAGTAAGGTGTTAATGGTTAATGTATACATAAGCAGACACTTGGATTTATGCCCTCTATGTATACATTGGCCAATTATATATGTGTCAACTGTTTTAAAACATTATTTAATACATTTATGAAATATATAAATATAAGTATAAAATTTGAAATTATTCTTATGTAATAAAATATAAAATATGTAATCAAATTTTTCCCAAGTCAACAAATTTTATAATCAAAATTTATGTTTAAAATATCTAACTAAGACTTAGTAAAACATTTTAAAATTCAAATCAAGATCTTAAAATTATTAGTAAAAATATCTTTAATTAAATTTAAATATGTATAATAATATGAAATGATTTTGTAGCCTATTGATGCCAAAAATGGATCAAAGCCCAGTAGAAATATTTAGATCTAGCAGATAATATATGAAAAGCTACAAGGACAAAAGGATTTTTTAAGTGGTTTGGCAATCTCTAGCCTGCGTCCACTAAAGATTTCATTGATTATAGATTTGAGAGATTTAGAGTCACTGGTACAAGGGATTGACTTATTTAAAATCCTAGAACAGCAAAGGGTAGCTTCCTTAGTGACTTCAATGGATGAGAGATAGAAGATGAAGAAGATCAAGTGCCAAAAGTCCTTTTTTAATAACCAAAAGGTTTGTATTTATAGGCAAATCGCCTAGTAGAACCGGGGGCCTATGAAATATCAAGTCCAGATCCAAGTCCAAGTAAGCAAAAGTGAGCATTCGAGTCAAACAACAATCAAAACCACTCGGTATTGATTGGTTTTTATGGGGATGATCTCCCTTCTTTCTTCCATTTGGCCTTCTATCTCTAATCCAGTATGCTCCGAGCATTTTTTCCTTGAAGATTGTATTGTTTCTGAAGGATTCTGGTATTTCTTGTTCTTGTATGTTTTCTTTGCTTTCTTCCAAAAGAATCCTTGGAGTGGTTCTTCTATTCCTTGCAAAAAGCACCTCATGACGATCGCTCATGACATAGCTTCACATATAAGAGTATTGGAGGTCCCACGTGCAACAAAAAGTAGTCGGTACCGAGTGGTCCTTTTTGCTCCAGTCATTCTAAAATTTCTTGAGTGTGTTCCTATTGCCTTTCTAAGCATGCTCCTAAGTCCGTGGATCGTTTCACCTTCAACCTGACGTTCTAATTCCAATGAAAATCTGCTTGGTCGAAAAGTCGAATAACATAGTCGAAAATATTTTTTATTCTTTTATTTTTAATTTATTTGTTTTTTAATTAAAAATACACAAAACCAATTCAATATGTATAATTAATTTGTAAATATATACATGTATTCTAAAATAAATATTTAAAAATTATATATACATATATAATTTTATTCGGCAAGTAAAAAAATTAGAACGAAAACTAATTTTTATTAAAAGAATATATATATATAGTATTAAAAGTAAACACTATATTAAATAATATATACATTATAATTATATAAAATTATGTTTTTGGCTAGAGAATAAAAAAAATTAACAACCAAAAATAATTTTATTGATATATATAATTTTAAAATAGATTTATGGTATTTTAGGTTTTAAAAATTAGTAAATAATCATTTAAAATAAAATAAATATTTATAATATTTTGAAAGTAGGTGTGTATATTTATAATATTAGAATATAAACATGGTCGAATTTAAAATATTTAGACATATTTTTTATTTTAAACATTTAATTTGAATTAACAGTTTCATGTAGATTAATTATTTAATATATTGATAATATCATATGTGTGTGTGATTGTTCTAATGATGTGAACAATATATATAAAATAAAAGGATAAACCTTAGTGAAGCAGCATTTGATTCACACATCGATTTAAATCGTCTCCTATATCCATGTCCAAAGGCACAAACTTCGAAGCAACACCACTTGAATGAGTTTTGTATTTGATTTGGGCTATGATATAGCTCGGCTATGGAATATAATACATGGGTCATGGCAACCAAGAAAACGAAGAGGTAGAGCAAAACGGTTCACTTAAAACCAAAGATTTAGGTTCACTTTAACAAGGGATATAATAGAAAATATCTTCCATTGTCTCCTATTACTAAGTCATCCCTTAGGACCTCCTTTCCTTCTCAATTTTGGATGACTAATACTTGGTCTATAATGAACCAAATGGATCTCAAAAACCTAATAGCAATTAACTCTATTTAAATCAAATTTAAATTCTTATCGATATCGTATATTGATACACAACAAATGACTTTTATATACACACCCAGTTAATTACTAATATAACTCAAAACATTTCTAGATGCTACCCATTTACTACTTACACTCAAATATTAAATACAAGAATAATTAATATTTCTTTAAATATTAATAAATTTAATCAATTAATAACACTTTATAAACTGATTAAGTTGAATGCGTTTTGTAGACCGAAATGAATTTAATTATGCACTCATAGGTGTGAATTCAATCGGTGTTTAATATTTGAAAAATTCAAATAACAATGTCCATACGTCACCTCAGGCAGTGGTATGATATTTTTTTCGGCCTCGTTTCTTACAAATCTCATCGGTGAAATCTGATTCTACAAATTTAAGCGATACCATTTAACAATGATTATTTACACCAATTCTCTTTGTTAACATTATATCACTTTAGAGTTTATGGAATCTTGTTTTAGTCAAAATTCCAGTATCATCCATATTCAAGTCGGATAGTGATAGAGTTAGGGGTATTCCTTAAAGGCAATTTTATAATTTACAATAAATTATTATCTTTGTAATAAAATCTCGTTCTAAATAAAAGGTGTTTTACTATCTATTATATACTTGATATAATGTGTTACATTAATTATTTATTTGATCTAAGCATATTTAATGGGAAATCCATAAATGATTTGTTTTGTGATAATAGTTACAATGTGATGTAATCATGAGCAATTTATCACAATAAAATAAATATATCATTTTAAATATTCCTAGTCATGATGCATCGAGACTGGATATCGACACATCCGTTGAGACTAGAGTATGTAACGCTCTCTAAAGCTTGGACAGTGGACATGGCTGCTGAGGGCACCAAGGGGTTACATACTAATAATTATTGGATAACTATGGAATAACTCACTCAATATTTTTCTGTTGGTTAATATAATTAAGATTAAACTAGAAAAAATTGAAGTGATAGTATTTGTAACGACCCGCCTTTTCGACCCTTAGATGTTGACACTAATACATCCATTGTATTCACGTGTCGAGCAATCAAGTGTCGGAAAGACAGACCGTTGGGGAAAGAAAAGAAGGAAGAAGACAAGAAGAAACTAAACAACATAGAATCTCACAACACAACGGAACAATATATATTAATTAACACATAAATTTACATAGTCGTTTCCAAAATGATACATCGGAGTCATAATAGTACAACTTCCTACTTAGGACAGTTATAACTTGCCTCTACATAACTGATACATATTTCATCCAAAACAGAGGAAATAAAAAAATATACGAGAAATACGTCTTGGACCTTCAGCTCGTCTCCTGAACTCGAAAGCATCTAAAGTGAATCTAAAAACATGCTCGATCTGACCCGAGCATTTTAAGAAAACAATGTCTGGGTCAGTCTGGTAAAACCAATGTGAGAAAAAAATCAAAACAAATCAAACCATATTGATTTATATATTTGAAAACCTTTTCAAAATAAGGGTATCTCATAAGACCACACTGCACATAAACAGGGACGGGTTTTTACCCTACGATAACCAAACCGTTTTTATTATAAAAATGCAGTGATATTATAATAATGTCTAGGATTTAAAGTATTTAATATCCAAGTAGCTATGATGCGTGTACATGCCAGTAATAATAGGTATACAATCAAAAACCAAAGGCAGATATTGGAGAATGGATTTCCATCAAATGGCAAGGTAAGGGACTACCTTCCGAAAATCTATACACCTCTAGATAAAATGTACAGTGAGATCGAAAATCTTTCGACCTCTGCCAATACAGGACCGGCCTACCCCTGAACTGGGTAGCACTGAATATGATGACTCCTTGATTGCGATCAACAACCAAAAATGGGCTTGAAGCATACATAGAGATATGGGCACTAGATCTTGGGATGATCATACCCTAATGGGTGTGACCCATATGGCCCTGCTGCATCTACCGTATTTTAACCATTACCAGGGTGTGAGGCTTGAGAGGCTACGTAACACTCAGCAATCCATCTTGAAATGCTAACACTGCCCTCCAAGCAGAAGTGTAATGCTAGCATTCATCCATATAAGTTCATTCTGGGTTTGAACGAAACTAAGGACTCTTCAAGGGGCATCGCCTTCAATCATCTTCAAGATGTCTTCAACTTGAACACATATGTTGGTCGAAGTGGTTTTTCGGATAATATATCTAATCCCGATCTCTCCGAACCAACAACGATAATTTCACGTTGACTTATTCCTGGTTTTCTTTTCTTGAAAGTACACAACAAGTATTCGAGTATTCATCGAGGAACTCACGTATACAATCATGCTTCCTAAGTCAAAAATGGTCAAGATTTAATAGTCGTTTATTTAACTATCTACATGAACAAACAAAAATCTAGAGATTTAATTACCCGTAGAACCCACTAAGCCTCAAAAAAACTTCATTTATTAAATCTCTTTTCGAAATGTTTATCAACACATTCATATACTTATCTCACTAACATAAGTATATTCATAAAACATTAGTGATAGATTTCTTACCTCAAAATCATATTAAAAATGATCAAAACAAAAGTTATTTAAATTGGAGATAAAGAGAACCTCAAACACTATTCCTTCGGTGTTAAGTGTGGAACGAATGTTTATACCATCAAAATTAAGAAGGTCGGTTAAAGGAAATCCCATCTCAAATTCTTTTATAATTTACTTCTATAAATCCTTTTTAACAAATCTCTTTCATTTATGAAGTCTCTTTTACTTAAATTCCAAACCCATTTATAAAACCCATTATAAATCTCCAAACTTATTTATAAAAATCTTTTATAAATATCAAAACCATATATATAACACTTTATAATCTCCAAATCATTTATAAAACTTATTTTATAAATATCCAAAATCATTTATAAAACTCTTTCTCAAATTTCAACATCATTTTCAATTTATAAAACTTCTTTCATAAACTTTCCTTATTTAAACAAAACTTCTTAAATAAATTTAAATCAATAAAGTTCCTTTGACAAAGTCAATTATTCAAAACACCTTAAAATAAACAAGTTATTATTTAAACATTCTCCATTAAATCAATCTTTGAATCACATTAACACAATAATGATTTTAAACAAATATTTTAAAATGTATTAAATTAACTTCAAACATTTTTTAATAAAATAATTGCTTGACTATCCTTTAAATATCATATTTAAAAATAATAATAAACTTTAAACCATTTCCAAAAAGGATATAATTTAAATATCTGACTTCACAAGTTCGAAAAGAGGCTCAGCGACCACAATGGTTCATGTTTAATTAAGTTTAACTTTCCAAGTTATAACATGGGTTTTACATATCAAGCATATATGTAAAGGGAATTAGCCAATAACAATCAATCAATCATATAGGTAAGATGTCCAAGTTACTATAATAGCAGACGGGGATTTGTTCTGCTAATCACATGTCTAAGTTATATAATAGTAGAAAAGTGTTGGTTCTGCTAATAGATGTCAAATATAACTTAGTTAGCAGAATGGTGATTTATTCTTCTAAACAAATGTCATTGGGTTTCATATTCAATGAAGTTACTTAAAGGTGATCGACAAAGAAATCCTATGGATTTTAAGAACATTCTTTTAAAGGAAAGTTAATTTAAAACAAAATCGATCTTAAAAAAAAGTGGTTTAAAACCTCAAATCATTTATTTAAAAATTAAAGAACATTTAAACTCTTTGTTTAATAATAATTAAACCTTTACTTAGTTATCAAACCTTAACTAACTTTTAAATCAATAACTAAATGATAATTTTCCTTTATATAAATAATTAAATAATATTTAATCTCTAAATAAATATTTAATCTTTAAATAAATATTAAATCTTTAAATAAATTTTAAACCATAATTAATCTCTAATTAATTAGTAAATAATAATGTAATCCTGAATAATTAAATTAATCTTAATCGAGTCTTAATTAATCTTACTTAATTAGTAATTAATTAAATATTTAACACTTTCTTAAATAAATAATTTAAATAAATATTAATTAAATAATAATTAATTCTTAATTGATTAATTAAATAATAATTAAATTTTATTTATTAACAAATTATAATTAATTTACTTAAAAATAATTAAGTACTAATTACACTAATTTAATTAATGATTATGTATTAATTACCTCACTTAATTAGTAAATAAATAATCATTAAAATTAATTAATTAATTAATTTAATAATTACTTTTATTACTTAAAATTGGAAATAATTTTCAAAAAGATAGTTAAGTTAAAACAATTTAAATTCAAAAAGAGTTCGTTTTCACGAACTGCATTTATAGCGACTATTGGTATACGACCCGAAATTTTCAAAATTTGTTTAATATATCAAAAGGCTTTAAAATACCTAGCTTTCATATACTAACTACTTTTATAAATTAATATAAGACTTTGAAACAAAAGTAAGGTTTAGGAAACTAAATTAAAGCTTTAAAACTTGTACCTTTTCAAAAACAATTCTTAAGTAAAACAAGTTTTCAAAACAAAGGATTTATACGTCGCTACCTTACAAATTCAAGTTGTAACTTTTCTTAATATACAACATCATAAGAAAGTGTACCAACATATATCCATGAAATAATCAACATACACAAGCAAAGGCATTAACTTGCTATTAATTAACTAACTTTCATTTTCAAATTTACTACACCACATCCAAGCACATACATATGCATACATAAGCAAAACAACTACAACATTATTTAAACCAAACATCCAACATATCTAACAACCAAATAACAATATTTATTATCAAAGTAATCATCATATTTAACCACCATGTAACCTCCAAAATAAAGTCAAAAACTTATGTAAACGTGTGAGCTTTACTCACCTTAAAGCTAACCAGAACTAACCAAGCTTAATAACTTTTGCAAATGACCTAGAGCTTTGATTTTACTTAACAAAAATGGAGTTTTGGTTGCCTTAAAGGCTAAGACAATTCGACCATGATGGCTACATAGTTGGGCCATGCTTAGAGGGTGGAGGTGAGGGCTTGATTAAGGTGGAAGAGGGTTGTAGAAAGAAAAAGGAGGTTTTAGACAATGTTTATTTTCCATGAATTTAAAGTAGAAAGAAATGGTTTTTTTAATCAATTAAAAACTAAATGGAATCCACGGAAAACTTTTGAAAAGCTAAAGCAAGTTTAGAGAAAGATAATGAAGTGGAAAATGAATGAGAGAAATAAAGGAATTTCTTTTATATAAAGTGAAATTAGTAAATTACCAAATTACCCCTTAAGTGCATGCCCTCCACAAATATGCTTCCACATCACCATGCTAGCCTCCTCCTCCTTGTACTAACACCCCAAACATGCTTCCTCCTCCTTTTCCATGCCAACATGCATTTAATGCTTAGGTGTACTTGTGTTTCCATATGTTTCATTTTGCTTTTTCATTTATTTATTATTTTCATAACATGTACTATCTCTTTTATAATATATACCTAAATATATACATATATATACATCATATAACCCTAGCTTATTATATTTGTATGTGTGCAATTATTAAAAAGAGTTTACAACATTTCCGACAACTTTTAGCTGACAATCGAAAATTCGAAAAATGAATTGCGGTCAACTTTTTCGATTTTTCTTCAAACTAAATATTTTTGCAAACCAAATTTGAAAACTATTTCCCCATCATTATTTACTATTTAAAAAGGTTTTGTTTTAAATTATAAAACTTATTATTTGAATATTTTAAATTAATTAAATATTCACAAATCAAAGCATTGAAAAATGCAGGTCATTACAGTATTACACAGTTCTCTTGACTTGGGAATAATGTTGAACTTCAATATGGGCATTCCACTTTAGTTAAATTGTGTCATGGCCTCCATCGAACGACTATAGTTGCATCTGAGTTGAAGCATTGGAAGTAAAATGCTATTCAATAGAGAATTTGTCTTCTCGGTTATATAAGGTTAATAATGTGCAGTAAAGTCCCGCTAAATCCCCTCTATAGCACATAGCGCTTTTCGACTGCTACGCATTATCAATTTAGCGTTATTAAACATTAGATCCGCTTTATACCCTACTATTTTTCACTACATCCGCTAAATCAAGATTTTTTAGCATTTGTTTTAGCAATATTAATATGAAAAAGTTTATTTGATTAGTTCCCATTTGAACTAAATCAACAAACGTAGGGTAAATGTAACAACCCTGGTTTTGGTGATTACCTGTAATATTGTGAATTAAAATAAAATTGGAGATTTTAAATTGTTTATTTGGAATAAACGATGAATTTTGGAAATAAAATGTGAAAAATAAAGTTTGGAAACTTTATTTTGTTTGTTTGAGTTAATAATGAATGGAAAATTATTTTTATTTAGTGTAAATGCAATAATTTTATTAATTATTGCCAATTACTTCTTTTAATAATTTTTAAAGGAAGTATTTGATTTTTATTTTTCGTTATTTAAATAAAAAGATGAAATTTGGTTTAAAAATGTGTTTTGGCTATAAAATTAAGTTTGAAATGGTTTGTCTTATTTTTCTATGCAAGAAAATAATTTTTGTAAAATTATTGAAGTTAAAAATAAGGATTTATGCATTTATTTGTGAAAATTATGTATTTATGTATAAATAAGGGTTTTTAGTAATAAAAATGTATTTTAAACTAAAATTATCTATTTATATAGTGTAAAATATTTTATTTTATATGTAAGTATGTTTGCATAAATTGTTAGTGTTAAAAACTTGGAGAAATGTATTGTTTTCATTATAACTCTGTGTCTATGTGTTAATTTGATTTTAGTGTTGAATTAATTCCCAGGCCTAATTAATTTTCTTTTAATTTTTGGGTCCAAAGCCGATTAGTGCACTTAACCAAAAAATTGAAGAAGCGAGAAAACATTTACTGTAAGTACAAAATTTGTTCTCATCTTCTTCCTCAAAAGCCAGTAAATAGAAAACTTCCCATTTTCTCAAATTCAAAGCTTTCAATCTCAAAATTTCTTCGAACAGGCTGTGATTTTTATCAATCTAGAGTGAAATTTCCAGGTAATCCAATCCAAAACCTAAATATTTCACCAAAATCTTAATTTGTGATAAGAATTGTCTGTTAATTGTCTTTTTCTTGTTTGCGTGTATTTGTTCTTCCTTTCTACAGGTTCTTGAAGGCTAAAATCATCACAAGCTTCAATCTTTCAACATAAAATCCAACTTTTCCACTTCAAAAGCAAGGTGAAAGCTCATGAATCTAGCTGAAGCCAATGCTTCAAATCGCTTAAAACTACGAAATTTTTTGCTCTGTGACTTGTTTTATGCTCAGTTTTGTTTCTGTGCTAAAACTGTTCGGACCTCCACTTTGCATATCAATTTCTTGCAATTCCGGCAAAGAAATGCTGCCGGATTTTCTTTCGATAGTAGTTCATGTGTTGTAGTATAAGTGTGCAAAATTTCATAGCAAATGTCTTTAGATTGATACCTGAAAACTTTGCTGCAAAATCAATACGAACCCAAATTTTTGTCTGTACACATTTCTATTTTCTGAGCTGTTGCAAACATGGCCTGAGTCCATGTTTGAGACAGCGTATCTTTTTCATTTTCTATCATAATTCATTGATTTTTTTTATTTGAAATTTGAAGTTTTCTACTATGTGCGTACCAATTTTCAGTTCAATCAGAGGTCGATTGGTCCTCTGCTTCATGCCTGAAAGTTGAACCCAAGATGGTTTTCAGACCTGTACATATTTCTGTTTTCTGAGCTGCTACAAACATGGCCTGAGTCCATGTTTGAGACTGCGTATCCTTTTCGTTTCCTGTCGGAATTCATTGATTTTTTTTATTTTAAAGTTTAATTTTTCTACTATGTGCATACCAATTTTCCATTCAATCAGATGTCGTTTGGTCACCTGTTTCATGTCTGAAAGTTGAACCCGAGAGGGTTTTCATAACTAGGTAGAATTCAACATGGCCTGAGTCCATGTTTGGAATTCCATATCTTTACTGTTTCATGTCGGAATTCAATGAATCCTTTTCTAGTTCATAGATAAATTGTTGTACTTTATGTATGTCAAATTTCACACCATTCCGAGGTCATTAAGTCATTTAAATTATGTCTGAAAGTTGAACCCGGAGAGAAATTCGGACCTGGGTATTGTTTTTGCCTATGCATTTTTTGTGTTCCGCCTTCTTTTTCCGTCCAACGTTTTACTTCTACTTTATGTTTTTGTGATATTACTGAACTGTTTTGAGGGCTATGATGCCTATCAATAGGCTAGCCAAGATTTGGAGAATTTGAGATTCAAATTGAATCGTTTTTTAAATGAATTCGAGTGTCGGTTTTGAGTATTTTACGATGTTTTCTTTGATTTCGAGCACGGGTTTTTCCGAACGAATTTGAAATAATTTTAAAATATCTTGCCTTTTGAAATAATTATTATATAATATTTTTCAATTATTTCCAAGTTATAAAAACTATATATTCTCTATAATAAGGGAATTTTCAAAGATTGTTTTCAAAAACGATTTCGAAAAATTGATTTAAAAGCTTGTTTTCTCAAATAAATTAATTTTTATATAAAATACACGTTTTTGCACTATTCGAGCGAATGAGAAGGAGAATTAAACGGTTCGGTAAAACACGTGGTATGAGACACGTGCGTTTATCTTATCGGTTAATTCATGACTTGTCCGTTTGATCGTTTTGACCTTCGGGTTGTGTTTACCGATGAGATGAGGTAAACATTTTACTGCTTTCTAGTGTGGCATTTACTAGCGGTTAGTAAACCGTTGGGTGTGAACCTATGGTATGGGACGCACGTTAACACTTTTCGGGTTCCTACCTGAGAGTTTGTGACACATTTGTCTTCGAGACGTATTTACCAGTACTGGACCTTCAGTTCATTTGTCCTTCGGGATGTTTGTCACTGCAACGTAGTTGTCCTTCGAGATGTTTGTCATTGCAACGTATTTGTCCTTCGGGATGTTTGTCGTTGCGACGTATTTGTTCTTCAAGACGTTTGTCTTCAAGACGTGGCGCCTTATTTTGAGAGAACAGTACTTGGCAGGCTTCGGCCAATAACACATGCTATGTCTTTGAAATGATTTCATTGATTATTTGTGATTTTCCAAGGGTATCGCCTTTTTACATTATTGGCCATTTGAGCCGTTTGAGCCGTTTGAGATATCATATATATAGCGATCACATCTTTGGAAATTTGAACTCCTTTGATTTTTATATTTGGGATTTGAGTTGCCAACGCTTGGCGTTTATTTGAGATTTATATTCTCCTATTTTGGAGATATATGTTATTGCCTTTATGGCGTATTTTTGAGATTGAGATTTCTCTTTTGGGAATGCATTTGAGATTGTCATTATGGCGAGTTTCGAGATTCCTCCTATTTAGGAGTTATGGTTTCTCTAAACCATTATTATTGTTTTGGGATATGTCAATGATACGAGGCATGTTATGTTTAGTGCTTTTGTTATGGAGTTTATCTCTTTGAGGTTATATATTTGTTTAGTGATACCACCTCATCACTTGAAGTAATCACAGGAACTTAGAATTATTTCTTCACATTTGAGAAGAATTATCACTATTATCCTCATGCATTATATTATCGTTTATCCTATTAAACTGATTGTTTTAGCTAGACTGACCTGTGTATTTTATACTCGGGTCAGACCGAGTTGTTTCAGGTTAGGAACCTGCTTTTGGACTTAGCTTTGCTTAAATGCTTCCGCTTGAATATTTGTCTATCACCTTTTGTTATTGTAGTCTTTTTGCTTGACTCTGATATGTATATTATTTTGACTCGTTGTATATAGTGTGGTCTTCGAACCACTTATGATGTATCATTTTGTATTGTACTGGGGATGTATCTGTATATATGTATATATCTGCTATTTGATGTTCTCTAATGTGATGTACATTTTAGTTGTTGTATTTTGTTTTGATAGATCCGTTAGCCACCTATAGTTTTGTATTAAGCATTTATTAGATATGTTGATCCACTTGAGATAGAAAAAAAATTAGAGCATTAATCAACGTATTAATAGATGTTTAAGACAAAGCTATAAATGGTCGCTCTTAACCAGCCTTATTCTCCGCATTAGCAGACAGTATTACCCAGAAATACTCTTTGTTAATGTGGGTCTCGGGGTGGGGCGTCACAGTAAAGACATTATTTTATGGTATAAATGCTCAATATAAGATAATCTATTGTAGTCACCAAATCTGAACTGCATAACTCATGATATCCCTCAGTTTGCTATATAATATTAAATAACACTTTCTTTTTCTATGCAAATGATGTGAGAACGAGAATAAATTAACTTTAAGTATTTGGTTATATATAATATAGCTTTATGCACTTCCCCTATTTTCTAATATATCTCCACTTTTCCCTTGCTATAACTTTTTGCACCTTTATTGCTATAGAACCGCTAAGTGATTTAAGTCCATAAGGTTAGTATCACGGTCAACTATAATGAACTCAAATTCAAAATCACTTGTCAAAGCAGCTCGGTTAATTAATAAATGTTATATTGAACCAACGAGTTTGTGTCTAAACTGTACAACTTGAATGTGAATGATATTGGAATTTTGACCAATACTAAATTTCATAAGTCCTAATGTGATATAGTTTTGACGAAAATAATTGATGTAAATAATTGTCATTACTGGGGACCACTTATAGAAAAATTGGATTTTACCAAAACTGTGCATGTAACGATACGATCTTTCGACGCTCGAAAGTCGACATCAATACAACCACTGTATCAACTGCCGAACTATCGATTGCCGGAAAACCGAATTGTTAGGGTTAAAAAGAAGAGGTAGAAGAAGATAGAAGAAAAATAAAGAAGAAGAAACAGAAACAACAATAGAATCTCACATTCGCAGTGGAACAATATATAATAGATAATCACTAGTCTTTTAAACAAAGAACTATATCAGTTTATACAATACAACAATGAGAGTCAATATACAACTCAATACAACAATGGACAGTTATATAAACTTGTCCCCATACAGAATACACAGCGGAATAAATAAATAAGTACGAGTGTACGTCTCGCCATCCAGCTCGTCTCCAAAGCTCCAGAATATCCAGAATATCCTGATAACATAACTCTAGGCTGCCCGTGTGGAAAATTATGGGCACCCAGAGTTTAGAAAGGGAACAATAAACTCTGAGTCAGTCATGGTGACTGGTGTGAGATCTTAAAACAGTTATTTTCACAAAGAAAATAAAACAAATTCGCAATGCTTTTGGAAAATGAAACTACCATAAGGCCTCCCGCCACACACACAATGCAAACGCAAAATTGGAGGAGATTTCTCCTTATGATAGTCAAACATGCTTGATACACAAGATTGTTTCTAATATTATTATTAGTGCATAGTGTGGAAAACATTTCGAAAGTATAGTATTAATCTTAGCCAGCATACAACCATTATTGTATGCCTACTATAGCTACTATGTTCAATAGCAGGTTACCGCCACATTCCATAGCAGGTTATACAACTAAAACCGTACAAGGTTCGTATTGTTTCTTTGGATTTTCCAACAAATGGTCAGGCTAAGGAACTTCCTACTGCCACATGGGAACGCCTCTAGCGGGACGTCCCGAGAACTAACTAGCTCTCTGCCAACACAAGGCCGGGTTACCTCTGTAACTAGGTAACTACTACACGAATATGCCACCCCCCGGTCCTTTGGGACCTTTATCCGAGGCGCCTCGATCACAAAGCAACAATCACACAGTAAATGAGATTGGAGCAACCACACAGGTAAATATCTGGGCTCCATACCATAATATCAGCTTTTTCCAGAAGGAAATGACATACCCTAAAGGGCGCGACACTCATAACCTTGCCGCATCTTTCCTGTTTTGACCATTTCCAGGGTGTGAGGTCCGATGAGGTCTCGTCCACAAAGCTACGCTTTACACGAAAGCCATGCTTTGATCACAAATGATCAACGAATGATCATCAACACACAACAACACTTAGCATGCCACACTACCAAATTGGGAGTATATCACTGATAACCTTCAACTACATAACCTCTGAGCTCGTACGTCTCAAAGAAGGGTGTTAAGCTAAGAGAATAAATTCTCCGCCACCAACAGAAATGTATTTGAAAGAAATCATCTTTATATCTCAAAGTGTAGTGTCAGACATACAACCATACAAGTCTGTTCCGGGTTCGAACAGAACCGAAGGCACTTCCAAAGAAGCCCTTGTAATCCGGGTATCCACAATCCCGATCGGACTTCCCATCACATAGGGAATCTCTATACTGGAGCAACTCAGTGTAGAGACAATCGATAGGTTATCCTATCGTTTTCACAAATACCCGGTCTTCAACACCGGTCTTCAAATGCAATCCATTTCGACGTATCACTATTCAGAATGGGTTATATGACACAAAGTCCTCTCCCGGCTAAACCGAATAATGAGCGCTTATTTTAAAAATAAGTGTTGCATTCAAATTTCAAGCAAATCACAACAAATACCCATTTAAAGGTCAATATTGATAGTTGGTTATTAACTATCAATCGATATCCACAACATCACCAGATTTCAAATAATTTCCCAAATTATTTGTTTTCAAATTTTTTTTATCTTCGCGAGATATATTTTAACACTTCAACCATTTGAAAACAAATTTCAAATCACCTTTCAAACTTTTGAAAACAAATTTCAAATCAATTTCCCTACACGAGATATATTTCCAAATATTTATTCATTTCCACCGGAAATCTGCCGTGTTCAAATACTTTATCTCCAAAATATTCCTTAAAATCCAATTTCAGAATTTCTTCATTTATAATTTAAAACTACTTTGGAAATAGACTCGGCTTTTCAAGGAAAAATACACTTCCATTTCAAAATGGTCCATTTAAACCAATTAAATAAATCCTTATCGATTTATTTCAAATTTACATCTCAAATCTGTAAATTTATTTCCACACTTTAAAAATAAATCATTGTTTATCTTTAAAACAAATTCCCTTTCCTTTATAAATTCAAATCTGAATTTACATTCCCAGATATTCACTTTTTATACGATTTTCAAATCGATTTCTCAAATATTCACTTTCAACTCCAAATCAACTTTCAAATTGATTTCCAAATTTATTTCCAATCCCAAATCGATTTTCCAAACATTTATTTCAAACACCTAATCGATTTTAAAATGGATTTTCCAGGATTTATTTTTAAACACCAAGCCAATTTCCAAATTTATTTCTGAATTTATCTTCCTTCAAAATAAATGCCTTTGTTTCTTTCAATTATTAAAATTTGTATTTCAAATAAATTCTTCAACCTTTGAATAATATTACCCGAAATCCATTTATTAAAGTCTTTTCACCATATTTTGGAATTTATTCAATAAGATTACAAAAATCAATTTTATGCTTTTAAATTCCTTCTTTTAAATTCACCCAATTCTTTCAAAAGAAATTCACTTAAAATTTCCAACTTTAATTTCAAAAATCCAATTTTATCTATTTCTGGTATCCAACGATACCAAAAAAACATTCAGCTAAATTTTTAGCCTTCAACAAATTCAATCGTCAATATAATCATTCACAGATTATAAATAAATTATCACACAACATATGAAACAAATTCATGCAATATATGAAACAAATTCATACAATTTGAGGAATCCAGTTGGATCCCTCCAACCTGTTTCCCTGCATCCACAGATGTTAGCACAATACCAATTCCACTTCGAGGTGGAATATCGCGGTATATGGGATTTATAAAATATCATCCGCTATTATGCGGCGCATAGGGTCTCATCCGCTATATAATGCGGGAAATCAACTCCAAATATATGTATATATAGATATCCTACTATATACACTACCACATCCAAACAATCAATCAATAACTGCAATTCCAATTTTTAACTTGAGTGAGAAGATCTCACCTTTGCTTTTAATTTGCAGTCCATTTCAGTTTGTTTTCTTCACAGAATTAGACCTTGTATAAACATTTATACAATTTATTAATATTCGAATAATCGAATAATCAATTTTTATTTGAAAATTTTAATTAACCAATGATTAAATCATTTAAACCAATTTCCATAAATAATACATATATATATATATATATCTTCAAAATCTATCTGTATATATTTCTTTATCTGTACATAACAAAGACAGTAATTTCTTTACTGTGTAAGTATAAATTTTTGAAATCTGAAAATAAATAGTTTTATATACTATGCTGTAAAAAAATCAATCTCAGCAATATATATATTTTCTTCCCAAACCAGAAAAAGAAAGAGTATTCTGTTTTTAAACCTTGTATACTTTTCCTAGCTTATATATATACAAATTTTAAATCAAAACAGAACTGCTCATAAATATTTTCATGCTGTTCATTTATAGTAAACATTTATATTTGGGTAAATTTATCGAAAAAAACTTTATCTATTTAAACATTTACACATGTATAAAAATTATCCATTTAATTAAATTTATAGTAAAACAATATACCTCACTGTCGAGATGAACTCCATCCAACGCGATTTTCCAGAGTCGCCATCGCGACTTCGTCCACCTGCCGCGATTTCTCAAACGCGATAACCAACAGCGTTGTTGAGTCTTGAACTCGGAGCTCCTCTCGCGTGCGTGAGCGCGAGTGCCACCGCCTCGAACCCTAGGTCACGATGAACCCTAGAATGCCTGCCACGACTTCGACCTCGAATTGCTTCGCTGCTAGCCCCTCGCAACCCCAGCGTCAGACCGCGACGCGCCCTTTGCTAGAGCTTCCTTTGCCCTAATCGAGATTCCCTTGTACGACAGCGAGTTCGATCGCCTCATCTCCTCTCTTTCTTTTTTTTCTTTGAATTGAACTATCTTCGATTCTAAGTTGAGGAACAGGGGAGACGAAGAGTAAGCACGCGATTTTTAATTTTTTTTCTTTTTGAATCGAAGCACAAAAAAGAAGTTTGGGAATTAAAGTCTGAATGATTTTGAGTTCAGCCATTATTTTCTTTGTTCTGAGTTCTAAGTTTTTATTCATTAATGTGTTGGCTATCATAAAAAGTAGAGGAGAGAATTGCATGCTATCAGCTGGAAAGGGGGAACAAGAAGAGATGTTTACGTGATTCACTCAACTTGCTACAGTAGCCTGAAGTGATAAAGTTGATCTGAAGGAAATAAGGCTGAAGTTGACCAGTCAATAATTATATATATTTAAATTTGAAACCGTCTCAAAAATGAAACCTAAAATCTCGATCTCCTATCGAGGCGTGCTGCTAGGTGTTCGTAATGTTATACTCCTATTCCGAACGTAATGGAAAAGGTTTCGAGTCCAAATTTGATCGTATGGAGAATATAGCTTTTTGTACCAGTTATTAAATTGAATTCCGATATATTTTCAACGCGTTTGCTTATCGTACGGCCAAACTATCACTCCAAACTTTACGAAAATTGAAATCTGATAATAATACAACATTACGGATCCAATGGAACTGGTTTCGTCGAATTCCGAGACTGTGCCTCGGAAGGCTATTTTCAATTATCGATTTAAACGATAAAATTCAAAACTGAACAAAACAGTTTCAAATCTAATTCTGAAGCTTCCATTATCTTCAGTATTATCAATACAAATTTTCTAAGCCTTTAAACTATTTTTAATCAGCTTAAAACTGAAGATACAAATTTTTACCCAGATTTAATAATTTAAATTCAACAATTAAATTGCCAAATTTGTTCTGATATTTGAATTTCAAATTAAACTGAATTTCAGATATTTAAAATCAATTAAATATCCTGATTTCCAATGTCAAAAATTCAGGGTCGTTACAGTGCAAGCAATAAATTTAGCTAAACTATCACATCACTAGCTATAGTGACGTGTGAAAGTTAATATTCAAATTATTCGATATTAATTGCTAATTGAATTTACGTCTAAGAGTCACACAACCGCAATATTGAATACTCTGAATACCAGTTGATTTTATTAAATTATAATTGTTATAAACTAATTAGTATTTATGAAAGTTAATTGTAAAGTTTTATTCGATATATTTGAATCGGTATTGAAAATAGTGCGAACATAAAATTTATGTACATATGTATCAATATACGATATCGATGTGCATTTTAATTTGATTTAAAATAAGGTTTTACTGATATAGTTTGAAAATGTCATTAGGCCCATTAGCCTAGTAGAATGGCCGACATGGGAGGGGTTTATGGGTGGTGATATTTTTGATATTTTGAGTTTGAATTGGTGGTGAAAGAATGGGTAAAAGATCAATCCAGATCCCATTCTTCCGTTGTCTTTCTTTCCTTATTTTAACCTACTGCCCCTTCTATTTTAAGGTTAATTTTCTAGCCTCCTCACTACCCCTAATGCCACAAACACCATAGGATCTCCTCCTCTATTTTTAAACCAAACACAAGCTTAAATCAAACAAATAAAAAGGTGTGTAGATCTCTTCAATTGCTGGCACTTTCTAGAAGAGACCGAATTAGATTCAAGGAGTTATTTTGATTCGGCATTTAAGGTGTCACAAGTAGGCCAAAGCTGAGGTAATTTTAATTTATATCAATATTATATATGGTTATATATGCTACAGTATATATATTAGAATTTTATCATGAATTCATATATGTTTTTGTTGTCATCTTTAATTTGAATCCGTTAAAAAAAGATTTTGATTTTATGCGTATAATCATATTTAATTTTCAAAAGAAAAAAAACTATTTTTTCAATTTTAAAACTACTTAAAACATTTATTAATCCAGACTTAATTTTAAAATCATTGATACACCCACATGCATATGCAAATATATTTATATAAACTATTTTAATAAAATTTAGTTCTTGTTATTTTTGTAAGTATGTAAGTAAATAAAAAATTTACCAACGCTGTTGTTTTTGTGGTTACGCACTCCGGCTTTGATGCAAGAGGTTACAGGTTCAAAACTTACATAGCATGATTCAAACCACAAATAATATATTGACATATAATATGTTATACTACCTAAGACTTGTAGTACTAGTATATACTATCATCCAAGTACCCAATTTTTAAAAAAATTATATACCACATTTTATTTAAAACCGAATATGTAATACTAAATAATTTGAAAATTAAATTTTATTTGTAATACAAATATGTATGTATGTATGGGTATGTAAATATAAATAAATATAATATACATATACTTTATGAAATAAACTTTTACACGAAATAAAAAAATTCAATTTTGTATTGTACGAAAATTTTGAATTTATAAAAATCATAATAAAAACACTTAATCTGTACGGATAAAATGAGTAAAAATATGATTTTGTTAAAACTTTATAGGGCAAAAGAATGAAAATGTTATTATATATTTATTTTATCTATGATTGTAAAATATTATTTATATTTACATATAATTAAATAAAAATTATGAAAGAATGGTCCTCCTATAAGTAGAGAACTCATTACATATAATTAAAATTAAATGTATATAATTTGTATTATATATGTATATTATTTATATATTTTCGAGAAAAAAAGCATTTTCTATATATATATATATATATATATCAAAGTTAAAAGTAAATTTTTTGGTTTCAATTTGAATTTTAAAAGGATATTTTTAAACCTAGATTTAATTTCAATTTTCAATTTTGTAAAAGATTTAAATTTGAATTTTAAATTGTTTTATACTTAAATCTGACTTAAATTTGTATATAATAATTTTACATATAAATATATGTACATATACAGTTACTTTAAACTTATATATACTTCTATATATATATATATAAGTAGTTCTATATTATAAAAATATTATATATAACAAACTACAAATAAGTATATGAAAGGGCTAGCTAATATATTCTTTGCGGTGTAAGTCTCAGCACTTAGATACAGGCAAGTTAAACTATGCACTATGCACACTTTATATGTTGCACGTGCACATACAGGTAAATGTGTATTTCACACAAATATACACATTATATATCATTTATATAATTAAATAAAATCCTTTTATTAATAAATTAAATAAAATAATGATTTTATTTAAAATTTATTAGATTTAGATCTAAATTATTCTAGACTTCACAGGCCAGTAAGATCCAAAATGGTAAAAAAAAAATTACCCATTTAACCCCCCGGATGCTGGCTCGGATCCAACAATTGATTCATAAACAAAGTTCTTGATTCAATAATAATATATATTTTTTAACTGTACTACTCTGACCAGATATTTTGATACTGAGTTGACTAGGGTTGACTGTAATACTAACCTCATATAGCAAAGGAAATGAATTCTCTATTGAAAAGTGTTTCACTTCCAATGCTCTACTCAAACCCAACTATAGTCACTCAATGGTCACAATGCCATGATTTAACTACAATCAAAGTAGAGTATCCACATTGAAGCTCGGTAATATTCTCAAATAGAGAGAACTGTGTAACATTGTCACTCTGAGATTTTCTGTTTGACATAATTGTTATTAACCAACAAGAAACTGTCGGATGAGTCGATCTATAATTATCTAATAGTTATCAATACGTGGCCCCTTTGTGCCCCCAACAGCCATAAGTAATACAATGCCTAACATTTGGAGACCGGTACATGCTCTGTTCTCAATGAATGTATCGGTATCCTTTCTCGAAACATCTTGATCGGGAATATTTAAAATAATATGTTATTTTATATTGTGGTAATTTTCTCATGATTACAACTCTTTGTGATTAGTATCACATAACATATTATTTAAGGATTTTCTATTTTAATGTATTTAAATTAGTTACTTAATTAATATATCACAATATAACAAGTATATAATAGAAAATTAAACATCTTTATTATGAACAAGATTGGTTATAGAGTTAATCGTATGTAACTAATTACATAATTGCCCCTAGGGTATACCCATAATTCTCTTAATATCCCACTTGCATTTGGAGTCAATTATGGGATTCTCATTCCTTCAATCGGTTCTCTCAAAATTAATCAAGCTAGTCCCTTATGGAATGAATATGTTGTATTTTCTTAATTATCTACTCTATCAATCAACTCTCTCCAATGTTGATAAACCGCCTTCATTATATGAAACTTTTTAAAGTATGTTTCTTGACTTCTAGTGAGTTCTAGGTTCTTTTGTGGTATGTATCAAGGCATTATTATCGCATAACAATGTGATAGAATTTTCAACATTTAGAATCACCCCTGGCTCAGTTTTTTTGTATGTGTATATATATCTATTTCTTTTGTTGCGGCGTTATCTAAGGCAATGTACTTAGCGTTTTTGGTTGAATTAGCCACAACCTTGATGTTTTTTACATTTCCAAGTATAAAGCTCCTTAATATGAATTTAGGATTGACATACTATACTCGATATCAGTTTTGAAATTCAAGTCTGAATACTTCTTTATAAGAAGTTCGTTATTTCCATTAAAAATCCTTTAGTATTTCATAAATACTCCTGAATAGCCTTAACTACAATTTTATGATCTTAACTCAGATTTGATGTTCGCTAAATGTACCAAGTACATAAGAAACATGTGATATGGTAGGCAACATGGCATATATGATCATTCTATTGTCAATGCATAAGGAATCCATCTCGTATGCTCATTATTAAATATTTTAGTATAGGGTCTACGTATACCGTTAGGGACAATCCCAACATCCTTTTATACTGATTATAAAAGAGGTCATTTTCAAATACAATGTCGAGTATTAAACAACTAGACAAAAACTAATTTAACATCATTAGAAATCAGTAGTAGTATTTTGTTTACTTATAGTATAGAAATAGCTTGGTATCTTTTAATGTTGTTTCTTAAAGGCACATGCTTCCTCTGCATTTTGAGTAAAAATCAAAATATTTCATTTCTCTGTTAAAATATTTGACCAATTCCGATGCTTATCTAATAATACTTACATATCAGTTCTTGGATCCTATCCAAATACCCACGAACTTAATATCACTTCCACAAACTATGAGATATTTTGGTTGTTATGTGCAAACAGTCTATTCTAAATCATTATTTAGAACTTTTTTTCAACATAAATGTCCGAAAACTCACAATCATATCAGTTGATAATTTTGCGAGTGAAGTCTGAATTAAATTAAGCACATTGAATGATGAATCTACACATTAATTTCAACAGTTGGAATTTACGATATCATTCTCATCAATGTTGCTTACTACATTCCAACTGTACTAGTCTTCTTCTTGAAGACACAATTGTAGCCAATGGATCGTAACCCTTTGGGCACACCTATCAAAATCATATTTTGATTACGTATTCCAGATTTGTACATTGTGTCATAGTTAGAGTCAATGCTTTTAAAGTTTTACTGACAACTGAGGGATTTCTTTTCTTGACATTGATAAGAAACTCATAGTTTCTCTTTAATGCGCGAGAGCTCTTACTAGACATTCTACTAAACCATGTCTGTTTTTCTTGGTTAATTTTATTTCATCTCATGTAATAAGTTTTATCTTTGGATCGTACTCAAATCCATTATACTACCAAAATTTCTAAGAGAAATTCCTTCGTCGTGAAGTTAACGTTTCTTAAAATAATAATTGTTTCTCAATAAAATTAAATAAGAATTCATAGACATCTTATAAACTTCCTTATATATGTATAAAACGGATTTAATTTTGAGTGTATAAAACTTATGTTCATAACATAACTTATTTAACCAATGTTATTTGATCCCAAACTCCTTTGGGGTGGTCCACACGAGATCACTCAGGAGCAAATATTACGTGCAATCTCTTGACCCCCACAACTTGTCAACTTTTTGACCTAGGATATATATGGGTTTCTTATCAACTCTTATCTTGTATGATCTCGTAAACTATGCTTTAGATGAAAATAAATTTCCTATGTACTTAATCTTAAGTACATATTCTCATGAAAAGTAGTTAAATCAACTTTTCTCATCATTAACCGTATTTTTTCCAACAAAGGTCGATACATTATTATATATCATAGGGTGGAGTGACTTTTTAGATTGAACCTTATTCGTTTTTTGGTACATTTGGAACTCTTTTCCTGTACAGTCGCCTATTTGATCAAATTGAATTCTTTTATTTCATTTGCATGTTGTTTTTCTACTTTCATTTTATATTCTATGAACTTATCATATATACACTATTTCTGTATCAAATACACATGTTCATTTAAAAGATAATTCATCGGTGAATTTGACAAAGTAAGCAAATTTATTTGGTATCGGTGGACATAAACTGCAAACATCTCTATGTATCCATTCGAAGAGTTCACCGACTCTTTTCTCTCTCCCACTGAATGAGTTTTTCGCCTTAATCGTTTGAGATACAATTCACTAGTACCATATGATTCATAATTATATGATTAAACAATTATTTCTCAAAGATATGGCTTAGCCCATAATTTCAAAATAATTATAAAAAATTCAAACACTTCTTTTTTTCCTTTTTCTAATGCACCAATAGTGTTATAAAACAAATACCGTTATTATACTAGATTTATTTCATAGCGATACAATATTCATAACAAAATAAAACTATATATATTTTCAGTCGATATTAAAAATAGTTATTATCTCATTAATAATACTTAGTCCATATACGAAGACAATATTTCATGCTTTGATGCGTCCAATGATAAGCGTCATATAGTATGCTCCCATTTACAGTAATTGCACATGAAATGCAAAACTCCATTAAACCACTTATTATGGGATTTTATTTCATCTACTCTAATAAGTTTACATTTAGGAATTTCAAATCATATATCTTAAATTTGAAGAAATAAATTTCATAGAAAAAATTCTATAAGAAAAATACATTTGGAATTGAAATCGCATTTCTCATTACATATTAAGTACATGCAAGCATTTTATACAATTATGTTTCCAATGTTTCTTTATAAAACATAAATGACTATTTACTTTCTTCATCCCAACCGTGCCTAAGTTGCATCCACTCTCGTTCATTTCTTTCCTTTCCAAAAGGTTGAACCATTCAAAAAGGAAACCCTTACTGCAAGACTATAAAAAACTCTTTACAAAAATACATTCGGCTCTCCTTAACATTTAAGGATATCAAATATGTTGCACTTTACATAAATTGATCAAATTGACAGTTTAGTGATCGAATTCCTAGGTCCATCGTGTAACTCTTGGTCTAATGCTACATTTAACACAAAGATCCTTATTGCAATCAATCATACTGCACGATCCTGCATTATGGTATACCATACTTGCTCATTTCAAATGAACCAATTTCATAGAGGTTTCGTACATTAAGAATCTCAACCGTTCACTATATATCATTTATATGTGATCGAATATGGATCAAATATCCAAATTCTAGTATTATTTTAGAGTTCAAAACTCATTGAAGATAATACATAGTCTTGGGCAAATAAACTCTTAAGTGCCAAGGTATGAATGTATTTAGTAGCCATATTATTTGGCTCTTGTATAGGTCTTGAAGCATCTACATGTCAAAAGATTTATTGATAAGTATATTTTATATTACTTTCTCAAAATTAGTTTAGTCCAATTATATATTTTAACTGATAAACATTTTGTAATTATATTAGTTGCACAAATTTATTGAAGTAGATTATTTTAACTTTATATAGCATATATTCTTACAATGTTAGAAAGTCTAAATGCATTCATTTCATTTTTATACCAAGTCTCCCACTAGATTTTTGTTCTCATACCCTAAGAGAAATACATATAAATTTTTTTTGATTTCTCTAGTTAGTGTTATGACTTGCTTGCCTTTAGATTCTGACCTTGAGTTTGCTCGACAACTCATAGGTCTATAAGCGATGGATAATCACATTATCAGTTGTATCATATACAACTCCTAACACATGGTCTTTGTTCTAATATCATCTTGATCTTAAGTGTGCTCAACAAATTAACATAGGTTATTCAATCGTACCTATCATTTTTGCGACGTCCTAAGTATAATGCATGTGGCTGAATTTTCTCATCAAATACAGGCATGCATCTTACCTCGTCTAATCAATATGTTGATGGTACTATACATAACATCCTTAGATTGAGTTTGCTTAACAGCTAAAGAGTACGTAAGTAATCTATTAATATATAAATGGTAGAGGACAACTCTAAATATTAAGGATTCATAATCTTTAATATATAGATACACAGGCACAAACATATGTATATACACTAACATTGAGTGATATTGATTTAAGGATTAATGTGTTTCGTATGAAGTGCCCCCATGATTCAAGTGTTGTACCCACATGAAATCGCGGTATATGTACTTATTCCAAAAATATGTTTTGTGTTTAGTTCAGTTCCACTTACATTACTTATACATATATAGTTGTATGAGTTTGATTTGTTTATAACCGTTATAATTTATAGACAAAATAAAATACTATAATTTTGCATTAACAAACCAGTTTTAATGTTGTCGTCCACTATGTTTGAAAGTAAAGACAGGTGTGAGGCATGGATACCTCGGCAACTATTTAGATAAAAAAAATGAATAGGAGCAAGACTACATTATCTCAACTACTAAAACCTAACTACTATAGGAAACAAACCCCAATTCCCTTGTGCAGAGGAGGGTACTGAGCCTTCCTCAGATGAATCAGACCCAATTACATTTACAAACTCGCTAAATAATTTAATAATGCTAGTGTCGTTATCGAACGACTCGTTACAGAAATTAATTTCATGTCCTAAGTTTCATTTTTAAGATCTAACAGTTGTGTTCCCTATATTTTCCTTCAACTGGTAGATATGGTGTGTCTCAAATATGTGATACAACAAAGATATATGCTCACCTTCTTCCTCGGTATCATATTTAAAACATGCATCGAACATTGGAGAATAGCGCAAATACATCACTTGATAAACCCAAGTCTTCTCTACGCAATTCTAAGTTATAGGATCTATTGTAGAGCTAGTGCAAATGCTAGTTACATCAAGCAGACTAGCCTTAGGGTCAAAGCCTTCAACAGAAGGCGAGGACTTGTGTTATGGAGCCCAAACACGTTTCTTTACTTTGGAAAGCAATATCTTTTATGGAGCAGGGAGATTAAAATCAACCTTTTCTTATCGTGTAAAGGAGAGAAATGGTAATTTAATTAAATCATATATTGTATATATGTATTTTATTAATTAATTCATTTTTAATTAATTTATTTCTTATCAATTAAATCATATTTAATTAGTTTTATCATATTTTTCTTAAATTATTTAAGATAAATAATCAACTATTGTTATCCCACCTTTTGGTCAAGGCCGGGATATCAATAGATTGGCTGGGAAGGATTGACATCAGGATTGGAGATCGATTGGGAACAAGGCTATGATCGATATCGTCAAAATTTGACCGAGCTCCAATCAAGACGGAATCGATTGGGAATGATGAATAAGGCTAGGAAAGGCTATGTTTCAAATTTCAAGTCAATCAGAGTTCGTATGCTCAAGATATGATCGATGCAAACTAAGGAAACCAACACAATCGCATCATTTCGTATCCATCATCATGCATCCATCTGTTCGTATCCATCCACTGAAGAACCTTGTTCGAATCCATCAAGCTTCGGTAGTTCGTATCCAGGAAACCACTGTTCGTATTCAAGGCCAAGCGAGGCCGCTATCTGTTCATATCCATCACATCCTCGGTCGTTCATATCCATCAAGTTGGAACGACTTCGATCGATACGAACAAAACCACACAATCGATACGAACAGAGCCGCGGCACTCGATACGAACAAGGCAACACATTTGATCGATACGAACAGAGTCGTAGCACTCGATACGAACAAGGCAAAATATTTGATCGATACGGACAAAGCAGTGCGACCGACCTATATGAACATAGCGATACAGAAGGATCGATTCGAACTACGCAGTCTTAATACGAACCACAAACTTGCATCGATCATATCTCATAGTCTACAACTCCAAATGGTATGAAATTTTCAGAAGGGCTTCCTGATGCACTCGAGAACCTACATGATCGATCTCAGTCCGATTGGACCACCTTTGGATCGATACGAATGGAACACGCATCAATCCCAAATCGCTCTGGATCAATCGGGAGAGCCCACTTGCGCAAGAGAAGAGGTATTCCAGGTTTTGGGGCGGATATTTTCAGATCTACACCTATAAATAGGAGTCCTATGGCAACTAAAAAGTGGATCTTCTTCTTCTCTCTTAGGTGAAGCTCTGCCATTTTTGTTATCAACTTTCAAAGGCTTGTAACTGTAATTTCAATATTAAAAAGGAATAAAAAGGATCGATTCAAAGTGGATGTAGACCGGATTGCTGAACCACTATAAACCCTGTGTTCTTTCCTGCTTTCTTCTATTTTAATTTTACTATTTCTTCATTTTTATTCTCTACTTTATTTGGATCCGAGATCTGTGTTGAAATATTGGGAATCTGTGTTTATACACTGGTGCTTTCACTACTTCTGGGGTTTGTGACCATTTTTGGCGCAAACAACTATAACATCTTTAGTTTGTTTATGTATACATACCAAAATACATATGCATGTAATTAATTATATTGTCTAATAAATTCATTTAGTTAGCTAAACAATTTAATTAAATACTTAAATTAATTCAAAATTTTGATACAATTCATTTTAATCAAATTTAAGCTAAACATATAACTATAATAATTTTGGTTACATATATATATATATATATCAATATATATATATATGTTTAATTAATTAATCTTTTGATTAATTATTTTATCTAATTTTATTAATCAAATTAGCCAAATATATATATATCACATATAAGAATTTTGAAATTATTTCATTTATTTTTCAAAATATTTTTGAAAAAAATTAAATTATTTTATAACCTATATAAATTTTCATTTTATATTTCAAATAAATTTGGGCCTTTACAATTAGGTTAACCTTTTGGACTTACTCCACTCATTAGGCTAGACCAATAGCCAGGAAGATGAGAATGTTTGAATATTCAACCTTAAGCCTATACACTACTATTTTAGACATCCATCTGATATGCAGGCTTTATTAATTGGCCCTAAAGTTGCTAATTTAGACCACATAGACCATTTAAGATTTGATACCATTATTAGAACCGGGTCGGTCTGCAGCGTGAGAAAAAGATATATTCCGAAAAAATTTCTATTTGGATTTTAGTGGGCCTATAAGTCTAATGGGTTATACTAGATCCAATCTAGTTAATTTAAATAAAATCTAATTTTATTTGATTTTATGATTTAATTAAGTAATACTAATTTACAATTAATATTTGTGCATTATGAGTTATCAATATATACTCATGTATGAATATATATAGGATGTGATGTGCAACATAGTACGGTGTACATGGTTAATGTATACATAAGTAGACATTGGGATTTATGTCTATTATGTATGCATTGGCCAATTATATGTGTCTATGTATGTGTTAATTGTCTCAAACACTATTTCATATATTTATAAACAATATAAATATAAGTATAATTTTTGAAATCATATATATGCAATAAAATATAAAATGTATAATCTAGTTTTGACTAAGTCGATAAATTTTATAATCAAATTTATATTCAAAATATCTAATCAAGACTTAGTAAAACATTTTAAAATTTAACTCTGGATCTTAAAATTATTAGTTAAAATATCTTTAAATAAATTTAAATATGTAAAATAAAATGAAATGATTTCACAGCTGAAAATATTATATATTTATTTTCTTTCTAATTTAATATTTTTTATTAATTTAAAATAAACAAAACTAATTCACTATGTATAATTAATTAGTACCACATACATGTATTATAAAACAAATATTTAAAAGTATTTATATATATATATAATCTGGTCGATAAAAAAACTAAAATGAAACTAACTTTTATTAAACAAATATATATATATATAATATTAAAAGTAAACGCTAGATTAAATAATAATTAATATATATGTATAAAAAATATATAGTTTTAAGGCATTTTAGATTTTAAAATTAGTAAATAATATTTAAAATAAAAATAAATATTCATAATATTTAAAAAATTATGACAAATATTAGAATGAAAACACGTCCAAATCTAAAATATTTACATATATTTTTTATTTTAAACTTTGAATCTAAGTTAACAATTTCATTTAGATTAATTATCTTGTATAGTTTAATATATTAATATTTATGTGCAAACAATATCACACATATATATAATTATAATGATATAAACGACATATAATGAACAATATATATAACATAAAATGATATACCTAAGAGAAGTGGCATTTAATTCATAGGTCGATTCAAATAATCTCTTAGATCTCATAGATCCCCCTCCAAAGATGAAAACTACGGAGTGACATCGCTTGATTGAGTTTTGTATTTGAATTAGGGTATGTTATAACTCGTACATGGGGTGGAGTACATGGGGTAATGGTGACCAAGAAAAAGAAGAGGTGAAGCAAACAAATTCACCCAAAAATGAAGTCTTAGGTTCACTTAAATAAGAGATCTAGTAGAAAAAATCTTCCACCGTCTCCTCTAACCAATCATGCCCTAAGACCTTTTCTCCTTAATTTTGACTAGCCTATACTTGGTCTATAATGGAACGAATGGACCACAAAAACCTGATAGCAATTAATTCTATTTAAATCCATCTTGAATTCTTATTGATATTGTATATCGATACGCACATATATAACTTTTATATACGCAACCAGTTAATTACTAATAACACTCAGATCATTCCGAGAGGTTTCCTATTTACTAAATACACTTGAAATATTAAGTACAATAATAAATAGCTTTTCTTTAAATATTAATTAAATTGATCAATTTATAACACTTTATGAACTAACTAAATCGAGTGCTCTTTTGGAGACTGAAATGAATTCAGTTGTACGACTCACAAGTGTGAATTCAATCGATGATTGATATTTGAACAATTCAAATACTAATATTCACATGTTACCTCAGCTAATGGTATGATAGTTTGGTCGAACTCATCGCTTACAAATCTCATCGAGAAAATCCAATTTTACAAATTTAAGTGTTACCTTTTAGCAATGATTATTCACACCAAATCTCTTCGTAACACCATATCAAGTTAGGACTTAGGGAAATTGGTTTTGGTAAAAATTTCAGTATCATCCACATTTGATGCGGTTAGTCCATAAATAAATTCATTAGTTCAATAATAACATTTATTACTAATCGTACTGCTCTGGCCAGAGATTTTGTCTTAGAGTTGACTATAATTGGCCATGGTGCTGATCTCATACAACTGAGAAGATGAATTCTCTTTAAATAGTGTTTCACTTCCAATGCTTCAACTTAAACCCAACTATGATCACTTGATGTTTGTCATGCTATGATTTAAATATAATCAAAGTGGAGTATCCACATTAAAGCTCAAAGGTATTCTTAAGTTGAGAGAACTTTGTAATATCATCACTTTGAGATTTTCTGTTTGACCTATTTATTATCTGAAGAAACTGTGTCGGGTCACATCGAGTTAAATGAGAGAATTTCAAAAAAAACAAATCCATTTGGAACTTTGTTTGGCCGATGAAGTGTAGTTGATTTTAGATCCAATCAAAATTGTTTTAAATAAAATCTTATTTTATTTGAATTTTTTGATTTAATTAAATAACGAATCTGATTTGAATTTAAATTTGAATTTTTAATTTAATTATACATAAATATACTCATGTGTATTATGAACATGCAACGTGTAATGGTGTACATAATTAATATATATGTTTGCATAAGCTGGGATATACTCCGCAATGGACACATTAGCCCTTTATATATGCCATTTTATCAATTTTATTTTAACATATATGTCTGTATGTATGTATGTATGTATGTATGTATGTATATGTAAAATAGTGATTGTATATTTTAATCAAAATTGATTTTGACTAATTCATAATATTTTGAATTAGTGTCTTAATATCCTATACTGATTAAAAATTGAAAATCAGATCTAGGTTTTAAAATAAAATATCTTTATAAATTTTGAATTAAAAATTAAATTATATATATACACTTTGAAATTTATTTTATGCTCGAAATATATACACATGCTTATTTTTAATTTTCTAAAATTATACTTATTTATAAATTATTATTATTAAAAATATATATGTGTATTAGAAGTTATATTTTTAATTCAACCAAAAGGTTTTCCAAAAAAATAATTCTTTTATGTTTAAAACCGTACGGAATAGGATTTTTTTAATATGTATATATATATACACACATTTATATATTTGAAATGATTTTAAGATATTTATTAATTATTAATATACAGAAATAGTGAAAGAAATATATTTTTTTATAAAACTGAAAACACACACGCAGATATCTATATATAATAAGAATACTTGGTTTTGAAGCTTTTGAAATGTCTAATATATCCCTTTAATTTATAGTATATGATAAGGGTACTTTGGTAATTCAGAATTACCACTTTCTTAGGCAATAACAACAAACTTGTTTTTACCAAGTCAATTTATAATCTTATTTCTTAGCCATTTCTCCAATAACAAATTCATCATTTGAATCATGTCACGGTTGCAAGACCACTATCCCCAATATTATCTAACCCGAGTTTGTATTTCCTCACGTTTCCAGTTTCTCCTCCATTCACTTTCCTCATTTTCTTCTTAGCTTACTTTCATCAAGTGTTGAAATAAATTAAAATTTTGCAATAGTGACTACGAATTTTATTTAGCTAAAGCCCAACCAATCTGATTGCTACAGGAAACACTTTCTTTTTTATGATTGAAGAAACAAAATTCAGTCTCTCAACTGGATCACCATGATTATTTTCATTTCTAATTTGATCGATTCACAACTTTACTCTTAGGTTTGCCAATCAGTTTTCATAGACATATTTTTTCAACTTTGCAGTAAACACCAATATCTGTGATTGCATTCATCACAAATGGATAAATATACAAGCACAAAATGACGTATGTTTGATGATTGGGAATTGATGACTATGCGAATTCAATGATAATAAAAGGGCTGCAATTTCTGAGTATCAATGCATTATTTTGTGATTTAAAAAGAACTTTGGGAAATGCTGATGTCACATCATTTATTTAAGCTTTGGAAGTAGTGGAAGCGGATTTGGGTTGAAGTAATCGAACCCTTTTGTATGGTAATATTTTTTACATTGTAAGTATGGATAAATTATATATGTTGTCTTAAAAATTCACTGTTTGCTTTAAAATGGTACTGCTAAGAACATGAACATATATTATTTAGAATATAGTTGTTTTACGCAATTGTCATGTGCAAAGTAAAATAGTTTTTATTTCCCAAAATAGGAAACAAAGCAGTTCAAGATAACATCTTATTTCTTACTTTTATACTTATTTATGATTCTAACAAGTTTGGTTTACTGATTAAAGTTATTAAGACCCTCCGTTTTCACCAACTGATTATTCAAACTGTGCAAGTATTCCTTCTGCTGATATTAACCATTTTAAAGCATACAGTTCACTTCCATTTTCATACTTTGAATTGGACCATGTTTTTGTGAAAACCCATTGTAAAAATGTGATTCCAACCTTTAAAATAAGTGTAAGAGTTGTTCTAAGCTTCTGTATACATAATGCTAATTTTTCAATTTTGCCGTGGTAATGGGTTTTCATAGAAACATTTGGCGTTGTATATGCGGGGTTGTTAATACACTGTCTTCTTGATGACAATGAAGGTTACATAACATCCATCCCACTATCAATTTACACTTGCAAAATTCGATTAAGCAGTGTATTGAGGTACAATATCATAATCAACGTTTGTTTTTGATGCAGGCCAGCATCATGATACTATAGGTCGCTCAAACGACCTACGACCTAACCATGATCACAAGCTAAGTCTAAGTCGCGCCCGACTTAATATGAGGAAGAATGAACGAGTTAAGGAGATGAAAATGCAGGAAAACGAGTTGGCAAGTCATTCAGGCGCGTTACGACCTAGCTACATCATTCCAGCGACCTACCGGGATAAGATTCTAATGCTATTGGCCAGTTTCTTTAGGTCGCGAACGACCTTCCATTCCTTAGGTCGAAAACGACCTAACGACCTACGAGTTAACAAGATAACAGAAGCTACCTTAAGTCATTCCAGTCACATTAACAAGTTCCGACCTAATGAGCTCCGATCTAATGGAATACGACCTACTGAAGACGAGTTACGACCTAATTTGTTGAAAGCTGAAGTTTTTAGGTCGCTCACGACTTATGGAAGGATGTCTACGACCTAACGAGTTGGAAGGTAGAACGCTCGAACGACTCAACGAGTTAAAGGTACTACGAGCTAAAATGGAACGACCTAAGTTAGGTCGCAAGGAGCCAGGCCGCAAGAAGTTAAGGCGTGAAGTCCTTAAGTCGCTACATGTTTTTTAGGTCGTTACCGACCTAAAGCTTAGGTCGCGAAGTTTCTGATGCGCATGTTCTTAAGTCGTGGAAGCCTGAATGTCGTTGGATTTTCTACCGAGTTAATCTCCACCATTGGTGTCTTTGAGTCGCCGCATGTTTTTAAGTCGCTATAGCTGTTGCCGTTGGATTCTATTGCCGACTTAATCTGAACCGTGGAAGTCTTAAGTCGTTCTGTTTGTAAGTCGTTGATGGGAAGCTGCTGTGTACTTTAGGTCGTGTACGACCTATGAGAGTCGTTGTAATGTGTTGTAATTTTTCTTAAGTCGTGAGCCGTTTGTCTTTGAGTCGTGTGTATCTTTTTTAGGTCGTAACCTATATGTTTGTAAGTCGGCAAGGCTTGTATTGTGTTGTTTGTCTTAGGTCGCCGACCTTAGATAGGTCGTAAGTCGTCTATAGGTCGTTTCCGACCTAAGTACTTGTAATATTCTTGAAGTTTCCTGTTGTGTTGAGTTGTAGCCTATAAATAGGCATGTATGGTCATTTGTAAAAGGTTGTTGAATATTGAATAAAATTCTCTTTTGTTAGCTTTGTGCTTTCAATTTCAATTGGTAGTCGAGTGTATCTCCTATCTCCACTTACGTCATTCGAGCGCGCTCGAATCATCGTTTGTTGAAGCCGATTCATGGTATCTTGTGCGCAAGATCAACGTCGAAGAATCGTAGATCTCTTTCCCGGTACCTTCGGATCAACGAGTCAGAGATAGCTAAGAATTCGGTATCTTCGGATCAACGAATTCGGGCAGTTCAGTATCCATCAATCCATCGATTGCTACATTCAACGATCTACATTGTTTTTGTAATATCTGCTGCGTCAGTTTTGGACGAGGTTCGAAAACATCTCTTTGAACTTAGAAAGTAACAATTCGAAATATGACATTATGGTGGTGTATGTAACTATATATATGTGTACATTTAATTTTTGACATTTAATAACCAAAATCACAATACCATTATTCAAAATAGGCTAGGAAAATTCTAATATACTATTTCAAAGTTAGTATATAAGTTTAAAATAAGTAGGAGGAACTATGGCCATGATGTTAAGGTTTTTCATTCTAAATGTTCAAACTCTCCCACATGAATGATTATTATTCAAGTATCATTAAAGAAGTCATGTTGGTTTCCATGTTTGATTTCTAATATACTACCTTAGTCTTTTAGTCATTGATATTACAATTAGTATGAGTAACACGAAAGTGCTTAGTCCTGCTTACAAATATGGTAATATTAACAGGTTACTACTATTTTAATAACAAATAACTGAACATCTACATGTTATATACCTGTTAAATGTCTATTTTAATTACTTATAGACACCACTACTGAAATATTCATATGTAAAATATCCATTTAACTTTACCCTACTTTTTGTTTGCACAGTTTTATAAACAAGCTTTAATTAATATTTGGACTATTTTGTGAGGGAACTAACATTAGACTTGACCAGTAACTTTACATTTTTGCATTTTCCATGCGAATATATATGTGCATGGTGCAATCTCCACTTTCTTAATACACCGTGTTTCATCTAAACTAGAGTTCCATCAAGCATCGTAAATGGCTATGGTGATGCGGCCATTACATAAACAAAAAGTCCTCAGCTTTCTCTACTGAAGTAGTCCTTCATCATATGCTACATGACAATATCATAATGGAGGTCATGAACATCTAGCAAGCTCGCATTGTGACAGTATGAACTATTGCACTATTATGGTATTGGAACATGATTAGGTCAGAGATGGCATAGTAAAGAGGAAAGGAAAGTTGTGGGTAGGAAATGCGTTGGAGCTTCTTATTTCACAATTGTAAACAAGACAATGTTGGATTTAATATGGATAACTCAATGAGGAATGCAGTACCAAATGAGTGCTTCTATTTGATTCTAATCAACTAAAATTATAGCTACATATTTGGCATTGAACTGATTTACGTTATGGAGTTATATTGTTTAAGCATGAGTGTATTTGGTTTAAGTTATCATATTCGAGTTGTGTTACATTTCAAGATCATTCAGTATTAGTAAGTTTAATGATAAAAATGGTTTGCATTATTGGACTACCTTTCCTATTTAATGTCATAGGAAATGAGAACGAGATTGAGTTAAAAAAGTTGTTGCTGTAACCACATTTTTGCTGAAACTTTCATTCATGTCGAATATATAACAACAATAATTTTAAATTTTTATGGTCATTATTGTAACATGAATTACATAAAATAGCCCTTAAAAAAATGTTTGTAACTCTGCCGTAACCTACTAATTTGTGATGCCAGTCTCAAGCCGGATAAAGAACTAGAGAAAACAATTTATGAACAAATGGTTACATTTTTCTTCGTTCACGTCAACAGACTGCAACACTATAGTCATGCAGGATTAGCAGCAAAATGACAGTATGAATATGTAAACTGAACATTAAGCCGAGGAAGTTGTAGGACAAGGCATGTTTTGGACATGGGATGATCTGAACATACGAGCCTACTCTGGATATGCGAACAAAATCTGAGCTACTTGCAACATCATGCCATGGTAAGGACTAAAGATCATCCAATTGTTTATACAGTACGGCGCATGCATGCAAAACAAAGTTAGCTATTATATAAAAAGTAGTACATGAAAAATATATACACTGAAAAATATGCATGTTTGTATGTACCATTTTACATTAAAAAGAAGTTAACTCACTGTTGTCTTTGCACACGCCCAATGGACGGGCCATACATACTGGTATATATAATTCAAACAATTTGATATGTATGTAACATATATAAATTTAATTTAATGTGTTATAAAATTGTTTTAGCTAATTAAAAATAGTTTTAATAACCAAAATTACTATTAAATTATTTAAAATATTATGCTCGAAATATATTTATTATAATGATGTTATTTTTTGTTTCTAAATTAATTTGAATACACATATCAAATCAGACAACATAGGCACATATCAATTCATTATAAAATATATTGCATATATTCTCCATAATCAAAAATGATTTATATGAGTGATAATGAAATTGAGAGATTACCTAAAGAGGTTGTCAATGATTTACACCTTGAATGAATGAATAGCTCCAAGATTTGATTGAAAAAGCCTCCGGATTTTGCTATGATCTATAGACAAACACCACATTTCTTTTATTGATAATTTTTTTTATTTTGCTTTAGGGAATTAATGGAAAGGTCGGTGGTGTGAAAGTCAAAAATCCAATAACAATTAACTATATTTTGTTTTGAGTCAGCGGTTAATATCGAATAATTCAAACATTAATGTTTATACGTCACCTTAATTAGTGGTGTGAAAGTTTAGCCAAATTTACTGCATACACATTTTTGATAAAATTCAATTTTACTATTTTAGGCTGTACCGGGTAGTAACCATTACTTACACCAATTTTATCGTCAAAACTGCATCACTTTAGGACTATAGTTGACTATGACACCAATCTCATATAACTGAGGAGATGAATAATCTATTGAATAGTGTTTCTACAACACCCCATAATTTTTTATAGGAATGTCGTTTATAAACTCTAAAATAATAAATGTTTACAGGAGCTAGAATTAGGCTTTAGAACCTATTCCATTGCATCTGGAATGTCGTTTATAGTTAGAAAACATATGTAACTTGTTGATTTTGGTTAAACGTGCTAGAAATTAGAAGAAGTCAAATCCAATGAAATTTTCATAATATATTAATTTCGAGATTTTAGCCTAAGTATGAGTCATTTCAGCTTATAAATAGAAACCAAAATCCTTTTCCCTAATCCTACTTCAGCCTAAACATCCTATCGCTAACCTCAATCTTCTCCACCATCCTTTCTCTTAACAAAATCAAACAAATACACATTAAATCAAGAAGGAATAATATGACATTACAAAAGAAGGAATTACAAAGCAAATCATGATGAATTGAGAGAGTAATACATCAGGCCAGTAAGGAAGGAGGTGGATTAATCAAATTGAAAAGTAAGCAAGGCTAATCAATGAGTGGGACTCTTAATATCTGTATATATATTGATAAGTTATAATAATTCACCACTTATATTCATAAATTGAAATATATGTAATGAAATCGATAGTCAAAAATTATTCTTTTATATATACATCTGATTAAAATCAAATATTCCATGGCTCGATGATTAAATATTTAATTTTTAATGATTGTAATTAGCAAAAATTAATCTTCTTCTAATTTAAAAATTGAAAAATATACAAGTGTTCCAACCATACATATTATATATTAAAACTGTAGTTCTCGATGAAATTAATCCACTGGTGGTGTTCATTCATCGATTGGGTGTATGGATTGATTAGAAAACACCCCGGAAATTCGCAAAATGTAGATCGTTCATTTCGATCCAACGATAAAACAATGACCATAGTACGATCAAGAAGCATATACTTGTATAGGAGGTCAAGTCGGTCTTCGCGGTTGTCTTCGATTGACTCATCATCGTCACATGGCCAGGAATTCTTAGGGCGTGCAGTGGTCAGGTCTGATCTGGTGGCGGCAGAGGTGACATCAGGGGTAGGGATGGATTCGACTTAAGGCTAGGAGCTTTCTGGTGGGGTCGAACCTTGGCGACGATAAGGAAAAAGGTGGGGCGCTAGAGGGTGAAGAATTAGAGATCAGGAATATATGGTTACTGCAGCAGGTGGATATAAAATTATTCGATATTATATTTTATTTTATAAATTAAATAATTGCTAAACTGCCCCTAAAATTTAAATGCTTATAACTCTTACATACGAACTCTGTTTCACGTGAGGTTCGTGCATCGAGATGGTGGCAAGACGACAAACGATACGGTATGTTTTTTGCTATGTTTTGAATTACTTTAGAAACGTGTCTTATTTTAGTAGATTCGTTATATTGGGGTCCTACTAGGATGTTTCGGTACATGTATGGGGAAGTAGTCCTCGGTTATACTAGTAACGTCTTCGGCATTCAAGCTGAGATTTTTGGCTAAGTCATTTGCATACGTTCTCGGCATTTGAGCTGTGACTTTGGGCTTGGTCATTTGCATATGTTCTTGGCATTCGAGCTGGGACTTTAGGATCGGTCATCTTCATACGTTCTCGGCATTCGAGCTTGGACTTTGGGCTTAGTCGTTTGCATATTTTTTCGACATTCGAGCTAAGACTTTGGGCTTGGTCATTTTCATACGTTTTTGGCATACGAGCTGGGACTTTAGGGTTAGGCATGTGCATATGTTTTGTGGCGATGGTGGGTTGAGACTTTGGGCTCAATCGTGACATAGTGTTTCGGTATATGATTAGACCTAGTAGACATTTTAATTGAAACCTTAGCTTATGATGTCACTATATGGTATTATATTATATTTAACTGACTTATTGGGTGCATGTAACACAAGTTAAGGTATGGCTTTCAAGTATTAATGTTGTTTTACTAGCTAATTGATATTATACGCTTATATGATGTGTATCACTCACCAAACGTATATCCAACCCTTTCTATTCCTTTCTCTTTTTTGTTTACTCTGATAGGTAGGTAGAGAGGATTGAAAGTGATTTTGGAGACATAGCATACAATGGAGATGCACATGTACTTATAGCTATCTACTATATATATGATATTTTACCCAGACATAATGATTATTTATTTATTTATATTCAGCATCTAGCGATATTTAGAAACTATCGGTTATGGTTTATTGTATTTATGTGGGATTACAATATTTTTATCTTCATTATTATATTTGGTTCATTCCTTCTGATTTTAAAAAATGTAGAATGTTACAGATAGCTTTGTATAATTTTTAACTAGAAATGATCCGCCATCAATGGCATCCACGATGCTAGTGCTACATTTAGGCGTGGATCGGGCTATTGTTGATGGTGGATTGTTACAGTTTCACTTATGATGCTTCAACTCAGACCCAACTATAGTCATCCGGTGAGTTCCATGCCATGATTTAACTATAATCAAAATGGAGTATCCACATTGATGTTTAATAGTATTTTCAAGTTGAGAAAACAATATAATATCGTCACTTCGGGATTTTCTATTTGACCTCGGTTATATTAACCAATAGAAAACTCTTGATTGAGTCACTCCATAGTTATCCAATAACTATCAGTACATAATCCCTTGGTGCCCCCAGAAGCCATAAGCAATAACTACCCAACATTTAGAGAGCGTACCCTAGTCTTAACGGAAGTATCGATATCCTATCTTTAAACATCTTGACTAGGAACGTTTAAAATAATATGTTATTTTAATGTGATAAATTTCTCATGATTACAATGCATTGTAATTATTAACATATAATAAATTATGTAAGGATTTTCTCTTTAATCTTGTTAAATTAAATAATTAATTAACATATCACAATACAACAAGTATATAATCGAAAGAGAAACACCATTATTTCAAACAAGATTTTTTTATAGAGTTAATAATATATGATAAATTACAAAATTGCCCCCAAGGCAAACCCCTAGCTCTATCAATCTCCTACTTGGCTTAGAGCCAATTATGGAATCCCAATCTCATCCTTTCGATCGATTTGTTGAGAAGTAATCGAGCTACTCCCTTCATGAATGGATCTGCTATATTGTCCTTGGTATCTACTTTATCAATCACAACTTATTTATTAGCGATAAACTATATAATAAGATGGAACTTTTGAAGAATGTCCATTGACTTCTCATAATATCTTGGTTCCCTTACGATCTGCATTATTGTATTGTTGTTGAAAACAATGTCACTGGATTTTCAATGTTTGGAATCACTTCTAGCTCAGCCATAAATTTGCACATTCAGGCTGTTTCTTTAGCTACTTCGTTGAGGGTGATGTATTCGGCCTCCATCGTTGAATCAGCTTCTATTTCATGTTTGGAACTTTTCCAACTAACAACCCCGGTGCTTAATGTAAAGACATAACTAGATACAGACTTACTGTCATTGATATTGCTTTGAAAGTTGGAATCTATATACCCCTTCATAAGGAGATCTTCATTCTTTTATATGAGTAATAAGTTCTTAATATTTCTTAAATACTTAAGAATACATTTTACAGCTATATAATGTTTCTCATCTAGCTTATATCGGTGTTGACTTACACATCCTAGTGCATAAGCCACATCCGATTTGGTACATACCATAGCATGTTAGTCCCTGAGGAGTTGGTTTTGATGACAACAACCTTAGAATAGATTATAAAATAAAAATACTAACATTACAAGTTTAGATATATATGTATATGCAGGATCTAACCATGCAGGTATCAAGAATGAAGACTGTATAGTATAGAGATTCAAGATATAGAGAGAAAGAAGACTCATGAGTATCAAGATTATCAAGAGTTCAAGATTCTAAGATAAGTTATATAGTTAGGAATATTTGTTAAAACTCATAGAAAGGCACTGACATCTTAATATCCAATTTATTCGTGGAATGGAATCCACTTTGAGCCCGTTAAAGGGATGGAACCCTAAGTAGGATGGAACCTACGAAAAATCTAGTGGAACATCTTTTTGTATCCACTTACTTTTATTTCAGAATGATTTTACAAAATTATCTTGTTTTCAAAATGATTTCAAAACTTTCCTTTTAAAAGATTCAAAACTCTCTATCCTGATTTCAAATGATTTTAGCCTCAAAAACATCTTTAATTTCAAAGTCAAATTACTCCTGATTTTAAACTATCTTTTCAAATAATATATTTAACTTTTAAATATTTATACTTAGATTTAAATATAAAATTATAGTTAAATTATGTATATATTGTTCTTTATATTTACTTATGTATTTCAACTATAGTTAAGTATATTTATAAAGTTTAAAATAATTTTAATATAAGATAGAGGTTATTTTCAAAGAAAATCAAAACACCAAAAATCCCTTTGGGATGTCGACATGCCCAAGTAACCCATGTCGACATAGTGTCAGTTGGTTTCAAAATTTAAATTTCAAAAGAAGTGTCTATTCGCCATAACTCTTCATGAATGGTCATGGCTGTTGCTCTTCTATAAATAGGGGTCAGTTTCAACGAATTTTTAATCACTTTTTTCTGGTTTTCACTCCTCTTCTTCTTCCACATTTCTTAATACAAAATCATACCATTACTCTGCCAAAATCAACATCGAATCATACTCGATTACTTCTAGTGTGATTCTCCATCACTATCTCTACAAGATCCAAGTGCTAATCTGAGTTATAGACTTTTTGTAATCAATCGAGCGAGAGAAGGTGTGATTGTAGCCCTGGAAATCAATTGGGTGAACTTGTTGCCCCGGAAATCAAGTATCTCTACCCAGAGGATTGTTATTCTGGAGGGTGTATCTCTTAGCCTTGAAATCTAGGGTTGTAATTGTTGAATTGATTTTGAAAGGAAATCCGTACTTGTGTTGCGGGACTGGATGTAGAGTAACTCCGAACCAGTATAAAATCCGGTGTGTTCTTTCCTTTACTGCTTTTACTTTATATTTGCATCTGTGTTTGATTCTGTGTTCATATCTGTGTCTGTTTAGTGTATACATTGTTAACAAAGTAAGATAAACTCAAAAAGATTAACAAATTTCTTAAAACACTATTCACCCCCCCCCCCTCTAGTGTTAATTCTAGCCTTAAGATCCTTAATCCGCATTTCTCATATAGCATACATTATAGAATCGATTGCATATGCATATGGTATCCTCTTCGTACCCTCCAACTCCTCTTCTGCTTGTCATTATGAGGAGCTCCTTCTTGAAAATATGATTCCAGATTGCATCGGAACATTTCCATGCTTGGAATTCTCCATACTGAATTTTTTTAAATGGTATTTATGTACAGGGATTAGGACAATCCCAGCAACCTCTTGGATCTATCTTTATAGATCCTTATACAAAGTATATAGGTCAATTCTCCCAAATCCTTGAAGAAATTCTTAGAAAACCACGCTTTCACTAATTGTAACGACGCAATGTCATTGCTAATCAGGAGTAGGTCATTGATGTATAAGACTATGGAAACTATAGCACTTCCATATTATTTCCGATATATGCACACTTCCTCTATATTCTGGCAAAAACCAAACTGTTTACTTTACTTTATCAAAATATTTATTCCAGCTCCTTGAAGCTTGCTTAAGACTATAAATTGATATTGATAATTTTCAAGCCTTTCCCTTATTCTCACTAATCTTGAAACCCTCAGGCTGTGACATGTAAATCGTTTCTTTATATCACCATTTACAAAGGTTGTTTTCACATCCATCAGCCATATCTCGTAGTCATAGAATGCGGCATTAGTAAGCATTCCTAACATATTTAAGCATAACTACGGGTGAAAACATTTCATCATAACCAACGCCTTGAATTTGACAAAACCATTTCGTAACTAGTCTTTTTTATAGATCTCTGGCTTCCCATCTGCATTTAGATTTTTCTTAAGAATCGATTTGCAATCGATAGGTCTTGTCCATTCGGGTATGTCAGCCAAAGTCCATACTTTGTTTTCATACATGGGATCCATCTCAGATTTCATATCTTCAAGCCAAAGTGCTGAGTCCTTACTCTGCAATACTTGTAGGAATGAGAGAGTAGTCTCGTCTTATAAGATGTTGTCTGCTTTCTCGCCATGCACGAGAAAACCATAGCATCTCTCTAACGCGCGAGATCACTCCTTATTTGACCATACAGTTTGATTCCTTCTTTTCAAAAAAAATATTGTGTTGTGGAATATAAGGTGTAATAACCTAAGAGATAATCTCGTTACCTTCTAAGTAATGTTGGGGCTCTTGTCCAATATAGTCACCTCCTCGATACGATCGAAGTATTTAATCTTATGGTTTGTATGGTTTTCAACATCATTCTTACACTCCTAAATCTTAAGGTTTGTATGGTTTCCAACTAAAATTTCTCACAAAATCGTGTTACGAACCAAATCAAATTTTAAACTTTTATCAGCCAAATAATGGTTTCAAATTGAGTGAGTGTTCGAAACAAATATTGTCAACTACTTTGAAACAACAATCATTATTGACTCTCTTCATGTCTATCAAATCAATTTTCAAAACTGCTTTGACGAATTTTTTGAATGTGTGTTTTTGCTCAATATAGATTACTTTACTTGTGCTTGATATAAATGGACGTGCTAAAATTTTCAAAAAAATAATTCAAGTGTTGAGGAGTACACGTATATTTCTTATATACCACTATATATCACCATGAATACCTCAAATACAAGTGGTATCTGATATCATCTCATGTTGAAATCATTTTTGCAATTATTTAATTATTTATATTGATTTTCAACTAGAAGTCATTTTCACAAAACCCGCTTACAGAAAATTGACTTATTTTAATTTTTGAAACTTGGGTTTTCATCATGTTAAAAAATACTCTAGTTTATTTCGGTAAGAGATTTACTCTAGAAAAGACAACCATTGACTAATTGAATCTTTTGGAACTTACCAAAATTATTATAGTGCATGAAAAGTGATGGATAGTGATTAAATTATATTTCATAACAAGAGGAAGTATAATTTTATAATTTCATGAAAATTAAACAAATTTTATAATATTTTTAGATTAGTACTTATTCCATGATCATTTCTATCACTTTCACCTTTCGGCCAATCCATACATTATAATATAGTGTGCAGAATTTGGTATTTCAAAATAAGGAAATATTTTTTCTGTAAAATAATTATATCCTAAAGTATTCACTCTCATTTAAAAGTCATCGCGGTTATACATGGGTGAATTACTTGAATTTCTATATATGGGCTTCCGTTCTCATTTAAAAGTCCTTGCAGTTATGCATGGATGGGACGCATATAAGAAAGGGATAAATATCAAGTATATTCTAATCTCATTTAAAAGTCCTCACGGTTATGCATGGTTAGAAAATACTTGACATTTTTTTTAAAAAAAAGGGTAACTACTAACCTCATTTAAAAGTCCTAACGGTTATGCATGGTTAGTAAGTGCTTTACATTTTTTTGTATAATATTTGAAAAGGGAAAATGCACAAATTATTCCTTTATTTAAAATATCAAACTCTTGTCACTGTATAAAATTTTCCATAATCCTACCATTTCTCTAAAGTGGAGTTTGTTTCTAATTAATAAAATATTATGATTTTTGTTTGATTAATTAGAATTTGAAATTAATATTTCCCTCTTGATTTGATTTTATATTCTTAATCAAAATCGTAGCTATTTCAATTACTATTATTATTTTTGATGATAACAAAAGGGGGAGAAAGGTCAAGATTTTGATTTTTAAGCGATATCCTTACTAATATTCGAGAGTGTTTTTATTCAAAGTTATTTTTAATTAATTTTTCAGTTTTAACTACACGCATCTATGAAGGGGGGGTTTTGTTGTAGGGGGAGTATTCAAATGGGTGGGCTAATAGAATTCATCAAGGCCAAATACATTTAATAGAGTCAAAATCTTAATATAAGTTTGTTATCATCAAAAGAGGGAGATTGTAGAATATGCTAGTGTATGATTTTTGTTTGATGATAATAAACATATATATATTTGTTTAAATGTATTTGTTATTGTACTATTTTATTTTTCCACATAATTAAATAAATATTTGTTGAATAAAATAAATAACTCGGATTTCTTATTTAAACAAATTTTTTATTCAAACAAATATTTTATTACAAATTCAAATAGTACAAATTTGAGCTCTCACTACATTTACACATTTTCAATTTCAAATACAAGTTTCAATTGCAACACAATTTTCACTTTAAAATTTCACCTCACTACATATTCACTCATCACTCGTATCTAATCTTCAACTCTATTCCGGCCTCTGAATTATCTGCAAAATAAACAATGACGCGGTAAAATTGAAACAAAAATATTTTGCAGTACAAAATGAAGTGTGTGTTTTTGAAAATATTATTTGCCTTAGTTATTTGGGTTGTTCGTCATCATTTTTCTTTTAATTCATCATACACGAACAACTTGCGACATGTACAGTGTATCACTATATATGCCACAAGGTCGTGCACACCGATATACACTTGCTTGTTAAAATTGCAGGGACAGGTGAGCACAAGGTCAAACCCAAGCCTAGGCTGGATTCAACTCAAGTGAAAATACAAAATCAGAAATACTACAGTTCAGAGGCATAAACAACTTCAAAGTGCAGAATTCAAATGCAAAACATGCAAACAGACTTGAATCAGGTGACCACATGACAGTTTCAACATGTATGTGATGCACAAGGGCCAAGAACAAAGAGAGCATCAACATAACAGGCTCACAACAACAAGTGCACCAGACATACTCCAGTGGAACAGGACAAATACAAGTACACTCAACCAAGCAACAATCAAGTTCTGTTTCAACAAAACAGTGGACAGAGCATAAAAACACAATTGTGAACATGGATACAACATGCATTCAGACTTCAAGTGCAACAAGATATATATGCAGTGACAACCAGGCAGAATCATCATGAAACCAGACTTCAATGGAGTCAAGGCATGGAACAAGACTCAAATGTACATATGAAGACCAATCAATCAACCTGAAACCCAAACCAGACTTCAAAGCAAAACTAAACAGAAAATGCACATGTATAAAGAATAAAGCAATGACAAACAAGACTCCAAATGAACTCAACAAGTAAATGCAACAAGACTTCAAACCACCACACAATGCAGACCAGAGGCAACCATCCAACAAACATGAAGATACACATGTATACATATATATGCATATATACATACACATGTCAGTTCAGTTATGAAGGCTACACATGGTTTCAGAGATAACAAAGAAATGTACAAAGGCAGTTCACTAAATCAAATGCAGTACACATGAAGTATCAACCAAACCAGACCTCATGAAACAAGTTCAATGACCAGTTCACATGCAACCAGACTCCAACCAGTGTGGATGTGTAATGCTCACAACAACACACACATGAATACATGAAGATGGAACCAGACACACAAAATTCTTAACAAGGCAGTTCTGTTAAACACTATAAGAAAATGAACATGGAAATCGACAAACAACTATCACAAAATCAAAACTCCAGAGAATACAAGTACACAAGGATGGGTGAAATGCAATGAACACATACAACATGACAACAGGTATAAGCAAATGCAGACAACTATAACCATATTTCAAATGGCACAAGGACTACATGCATATACATAAGTTTAGTTCAGTCAACATGAAGTGAACAAGAGAACATGACATGATCAAAGCATAGTATTTGTAGCAGTTTGAGAAACAAAGTCAAGGAGTAGAAAAAGCTGCAGTGTCAGTAGAACAAGTTGTTGGCAGTAAATATTAACAAATTCGAATAGATTTAAACATATTTGAATTTATAAAAAATACATTCAAACGATGAACAAGTCATAGCAGAAAAGAACGAAGCAGATTCGAATTCATCAGAAAAATATGGAGTAAATCATATATGATGAACGAGTCAAGCACTGACTTACCATTCGATCAAAAATCCATGACCCAGAAAAGCAATTGACAAGTTCAAACAGAAATATACAAACGAAAATATAGGGAATTAAACCCTATATAAACCCATGTCATCATCGGCATTAAAACCATTTCGAGTTCGAGTTCGAGTTCAAGCAAAACAGAGAGCATACTTAGAACAAATCAAAACAAATCCAAAACTCAAATCATCGAAGTCGAGCATAATTAAAATCGAAAAAGGGCAAAATCACATACCAATTTCATACCAGTCGAGCTTGATACATTTGAAGCAGCGAAGCAAAACAAAGAACAGAGATCGAAGAAGCAGCAAAGTGAATTGAGGAACGAAGGTCAATCAATCAACTTCCAAGCGGTGGCTTCAAAACGAACGAACCTAAATTTTGGAGAGGACCAAAAGATCGACCAAGAGAATACACGAACAAAAGAAAAATAGTATTCTTTTTATTGTTTATTGGGCCGGTTTTATCCTTTTTATTGGGCTTCATTTTTTTATAGGGTTTTGTTTAGTTTGTTTTATTTGTAATTTCCTTTTAAATTGTGTAACTAGGTACAAACTACGGGGCGTAGTTTGAGAATTTGCAACTCAGTGGCTGAGTTGTGGCAGGGTTTTGAGCTTAGAGTTAGGTTAATCGAGTTAGCGGGTGTGGAGAGTTTACGTGTTTTTGTAAGTGTCTGATTACCTAATTTTTAGTAGAAACCTTAAGGGGAGCACATAGGTAGGTTTTTGCCGAAGTTGGGTAAATTTGTGTGTGATATCTACTGCATTACTTTCTGTTTTTATTTCTGCATTAATTTTTATTCGTACACCCTATTCACCACTCCTCTAGGGAGAAAACGATCCTACAGGTAGGGCATAATACTAGATTACCCAAACTCAACTTTAGACTCTACCATTTTAGACACGCTACGAATGGGTAGGCTTTAATAAGTTAGCCTTAATATTGCTAATTTAGACTGCACAAGCTATTGGGCTTGGTTACCGTTGAAGGATCTGGGTCGAGGTGCGGTGGAATAATGGGTGAATATAAAAAAAATTGGATCTTTGTTGGGCTTATAAAGTCTAATTGATTTTAGATTCGATCTAAAATTATTTTAAATAAAATCTTATTTTATTTGAATTTGTTGATAAAATTAAACGAATTTGATTTGAATTTGAATTTTAAATTCGAGTATATCCATATATTACACATGAGTATTATGCATGTGCAACATGTAGTGGTGTATATAGTTAACGTGTATGTTTATAGTGTTGTGATTTACACCGCAACGGACACATTCGCTCATTATATATCCCTTTTGTTATCCGTAGTTTTATTTTGAAATATACATATATATAATATATTTTTAATTAAAATTGATTTTGACTAGTCTAATATATTTTGAATTAATATCTTAATATCTTGTATTGATTTAAAATTCAAAATCAGATCAATTTTTTTAAACAAAATATCTATTATTTAATTTTTAACTAAAAATTATATATAATATAAATTTATACTTTGAAATTTATTTTATATTCGAAATACACACACACGCATATATTTAATTTTATAAAATTATATTTATCTATAAATTATTATTATTATTATATATGTTAAAAAATTGTTTTTAATTTGGTCCAAAGATTTTTTTAAAAGTTATGTTTTTATTTTCAAATCCTTACAGATTGTGTTTTTTATTCTACACACACACATATACACACACATTTATATATTTAAAATGATTTTAAAATATTTATTAACTATAACATTATGGAAATAAATAAAAAATTATAAAGCCGAAGCCATTTTTTGAAATTTGGTACTTAAATGGTAGTACATATTAGTACATAAGTCTTAGGTAATATACAACATACTACATGTCAATCTATATTCGAATCACACTACGCAAATTTCAAACCTGTGACTTCTTGCACCAAAGACGAAGCACCTAACCACTGGGATAATGGTGCCGGTCAAAATTTTTGAACAATTTGATATGTATCTAATATATATAAATACGAATTTGACATGTTATAAAATTGTTTTAGCTGGTTAAAAGTAGTTTTAATAACCAAAAATTATTATTCGGTTATTTAAAATATTATGGCTGAAAAATATTTATTATAATGAGGTTCATATGCTTTTTTTATTTCTTAATCAATTTCAATACACATATTAAATAAATCAACATAGGAACATATAAATTAGTTATAAAATATAGGGGATCTAATCTACACAATAGAAAATGATGTATATGAATGATAATGAAACTGAGAGATTACCAAATGAGGTTGCCAATGATTTGCACCTCAAATGAATGAATAACTCCAAAATTGGATTAAATTAGCCTTCGGATTTTGCTACGGTCCACAGACAGACGTCGCCTTTCTTTTATTTGATTTTCTTTTGATTTTGCTTTTGGGAATTAATGGCTATGACCTCTTATAAATTTCGGTTGGAACAAATAATGGAATGGGCAAAAATATGAAGTAGGTGGCGTATATAAGTAGCACTAAGAAGAGATAAAGGAGGAGAAAATATTTTCTTCTTTTACTCTTTCGTTTTTACCTTTTTAAAACAAATTTGAATCACATAATATCTCTCTCCACATGCTCCGATGGCCAGCCATATATATGCCCAAATGGGCCTCCAAAATTTCCAAACACATTTAGTAATTAGTCGATTTAAACCAAATTCACATATTTATCGATATCGTATATTGATACGTACATATATAACTTTCATTTTCATATAACTTTCATATACGCACGTTATTAAATACTAATGGCATTCAAAAAAATAAAAAATAATTGATAATTAATATTTCATAAATATTAAATAATTTACAACAATTATAAATTAATTAAATCGTGTGGTATTTCGGAGTATTCTTCATTACGATTATTCAAGTCAAATGTTTAAATTCAGTCAATGATTAATATCGGACAATTTAAATATTAACTTTCACACGTCACTTTAGATAGTGGTGTGATAGTTTGGCTGAATTTATCAGTTATACATCTTTTTAGTAAATCCAATTTTCCTATTTTAATCGGTACCCAGTAGTAACGATTATTTATACTAATTCTCTTCGTCAAAACTATGTCATTTTAGGATTTCTGGAATTTGGTTTTGGTCAAAATTCCAACATCATTTACATTCAACTCGGTTAGCCCAAGCATAAAGTCTTTGGTTTAATAATAACAGTTATTATTAACTATACTGCTATACCCAAAGATTTTGACTTCGAGTTGACTGCAGTTGACCATGATACTTACCTCATATAACCGAGAAGACGAATTTTCTATTTAATAGTGTTTCACTTTCGATGTTTCAACCTAGACCAATTATAGTCGTTCAATAGACGTTATGCTACTATTCAACTATAATCAAAGTGGAGTATCCACATTGAAATTTACAGTATTCTCAAGTCGAAAGAACTGTGTGATATCATCACTTCGAGATTATATGTTTGACCTTAGTTATATTAACCAGTAGAAAACTCTCAAATGAGTCATTTCATAGTTATCCAATAACTGTTGGTATGTAATCCCTTGATGTCCCCCAGCGGCCATAAGTAACAAACTACCCAGCATTCGGAGGTGTTATGTACTCTCGTCTTAACGGATGCATCGATATCCTTTCTTGAAACATCTTGACTAGAAATATTTAAAATAATATGTTATTTTAGATTAGATAATTTTCTCATTATTACAACTCTTTGTAATTATTATCACATAATGCATCATTAAATGATTTTCAATGTTAATATACTTAAACTAATTACTTAATTAATATATCATTATATAACAAGTATATAACAGAAAATTAAACACCAATATTACAAACAAGGTTGGTTATAAATTTATATATGTAACAAATTACTTAATTTCCCCTAAGGCATACTCTTAGTTTTATGAAGGTCTAAATAAATATTTAATAAATATATTAATTATGGTCGAAAAAATATATTATTTATTTTAAATAATATGGTCGGCTTATTTGGTGGATAGTATGATTGTTCATTGTATTCTGACTTAGTACATGATGATGTGTTTATCATACATTAGGTTAAAGAGAAAATTGAGGAAATATTTAGTTATTTCAAATCTCTTGTGAGGATATAAATAAACTCTTACTCTCACATTTAACAGCATGGAATAACGTAAAACCTTAGCCTCCATTCGAGTAAGTTGAAGTTGATGACTCAGCTTTGTAACTCAAGGTAATGGAGGAGAGAAAAAATATCCGTAATAGCTCGCAATACAACGTATAATCGACAAGCGGGAATCATTTAAGGTATAATATATAATCGTACCATTTTTATTTATATTATGATATAAAATATATATTCAGTTACACTTAATCAAAAGAACGTTGTTTTGTTTTATTTTACAAATATTTTATGAATATTTCATAATTATTTAAACTCGATTTTGAATTAAATTAAATAACATATGTAATTTAGATATATTTTAGATATTATTAAAATTATTGTTAGCACCATAATTGGTCACTAACACCCTAGAATAGATTTGTGTAGTGAGATAAATGAAGAAAGTAAATAGAAAAAGAGGAATAACACAATATAATGCAAAATAGAACGGTAAAAAGCAAGAATAACAGAATTTATAGTGATTCGGCGTTAATTGTCTACGTCCACTCTGAATATGTTCTTTATTGCTTTATCAATTGCTTGAATACAGATACAATCCACAAGAAAGAGCTTGAATGCAAATTGGAGCAAAAATAAAGTGAGTACAAAAATTGGTAGAGTCTACCTTGAGTTCTCCCAAAAATGCCCCCAAAAAACGGACCCCTGCCCCTCTATTTATAGATGGAGACAGCTTGGCGTCTCAGAGCTTGAACTTCTCCTTAGTACTCGAGCCCATCACCAAGAGAACTCGGCCCACAATTGACAAGTTAACAATACCGACCCGAGCATGCCGAACCCTCAAGGCCGACCCGAATGCAAGCATGTGGAGTACCGGCCTGATTTGAATATGCCTACCCGAACAGGCTATGCTGACCGCTTCTAGTCATGCCAACCTGACCATGTGATGCCGACTGCTCCCAATCTTGCCGACCCGAAGTGATTCTAGGATGCTGATCCCGTGAAGTAATATGATATGCCAACTCCAAGTCCTTTTGCCGACCCGAAGTCAAGCAAGCACCGACCCGAAGTGATTCTAACATGCTGATCCCTTACAATCTCTAATGCTGATCCCAAGATTATGCCGACCCGGGGAATTGTCACCATTAACCCAAAGCTATGCCGACCCCTACAAGTGCTAATCCCAAGTACTTCAAACATGTCAACCCTATCCCCAAGTTCTTATGCCGACCCGATAATATCAATGTCGACTCGAGGCGGGTGTCCCTCTGACTCGAAGCGAACTCCTCAGCGACTCGAAGTAGACTCATGTCTTGACCCTCCTTCCATCAACAATCAACTATAGCCTCTGCAACTACTGTTTTGTAGCTGGGCCAAGGCACCGAATAACATTTGCCCCCCAAAGTGTGTCTTGTGAATAACATGACGCGCTTGGAATCAGCGAGTAATCCATGTTTCCAGAGTCAAGCTCGTTCAAGTCAATAACTGATTGTTGTTTCCCATCAACCTTCGATGAAGTCTTGTGTCGTTCGAACGTATTAGTTTAGCCTTAAGAAAACCTCGGGGTTCCTTTGTTCAACTTTTCAAAAGTTGATTGCATATAACCTTTCAAAGGTTGGATTCATAAGGAATTCTCCCAAGCTCACGGCCATCTCCCAATCATGCATTGTTTCATCTTATCCATATCATTATTATTATTTTTCTTTTTTTAAAAAAAAAGGGGAGGGGTCGGCATAAGCATGCTAACCCCTCGATTGCCTTACGTGGGTTGGGGTCAATATGTTGAATAGCCGACCCCTTGAAATACGATGACCGGTTCTATAGGAGAAGACCGATTCGTATCCCATCCCACATATAAAAGCTCAGGTCCACGGTCTCTCCTTCTCACTTTCACTTCTCCAAGTATATCTCTCCACTGAGCTCCACTAACCAACTCCTCCAATACCATTTATGCCTCTTCATTTCCCAAATTCAAGTTGCTTTGTCTTGCAACTTCCAATTACACGCAGATTCGAACTTTCCTTCACTCGAACCCATTATTATCCCCTAAGCCCCAGATTTGTGACATAGGTATGAACTTCCTTTCTAATTCACAACATAACCTTGAGGAATTACGTGGTGTCCGAGTACATAGGCAATTGGGTTCCAGTAAGGAGTTGATATGAGGTGGAGTAGAAGAGGGATTAAGAGGAACGTGAGGGAGTTGTAGGAGAGGAAATGGATTCGGTGTAGATAAGGTAGAGGATGGGGTCGGCGTAGATTAGGATATTAGGAGGAGCCGATATAGTCGTTTTAACCATAGGGTCGGTGTTGTATGCTAGGCATTGGGACGAGAAAACCAGGGGTCGGTATTTTAGTTTGGACGTAGGGATCGGTATAGTGCTTAGTGAAAGGGATCGATATTAGGGAAAAAAGGAAGGATCGGTATATTTCGTAGAGAGGAGCGAGTCGGTATATTTTGTGGAGAGGAGCGGGTCGGTAATGGGCTAAGGCGCAAAGGTCAGCATAAGGTAGCTGGGATCGGCAATGACAAGTGAAGCTATTTCAACCCGAGTTATCCAAACATTATGAACAAATATTTCCTTGCCTAAGCATGAAGTGATGAATAATGACATAACTTAGCACATACAAGTCAATGGACTTAGCTCGGATTAATAAATCCACAATTCATACAACATGACTTAAATGTAATACTAGCCCAACAAATTCAGGTAACGGACTTCATAACCTAGAATGTCAACGCCCGATCCTAAGACTCCCGTCGTCGACCACCTTCTATGCCACCCGGGACGGTCAGCGATGACGGTCTCTTTGGACGAAAACTCAAAATTTTGTCATTTTACTTTCATTTTTCCGATCTTAAGCTATTTGCACTTATGTCAAATCCACTGCACTAGTTTACACACAGCACGGGGGGATGGATTATTATTACTTCTAATATCGATTGTCTTTTGAGTATAGCTAACACAGGTATCCAGCTACAAAAGGTGCTCTCCCTCGATGTCTTCCAAATCAGGTAGGAAATCGAGCTCCGTTACTCTGTCTGATAAGCCCGGGCCAAGCCAGCAACGAGAGATAGTAGAGACATCAAGCCAGCAGTTAGACCTCTTTTCCAACATTCCTATTTTTCCTACTGAAGTTATAGATCCGGCTCCCGATGCCGTGGATGAAGCTATTGTCTTGGATAACCCGACTGATTCACAGGCTTCGAAAATTGGAAAAACGGCCCTTCGTCAACTATGCTCGATTCACGGGATTCCTTTCGAGGATGTTCTGATCCCGTCGAGGCAAGACAGACCCCATTTGCCCCTAGCCCGGTACACTGCATGTATTAAATACATGTGTTGGGTCGGATGCGTGCCATCCTTCAATTCCTTTATTCGCGAAGTGCTAAAGTATATAGGAATTGCCCCTACTCAATTGGACCTCGATAGTTTTTACGAGTTTATCCATAGCACATTCTTGCTGTTCATGAGCATCCTATTCCGATCGCCAACTACCGAGGACATCCGATATATTTACAATTTCAAGAGACGAGCCAATAGCCCCTCGTATGTATTCCTTGAGCCACTTCCCAAATGCCAAGTTCTAATAGGTGCATGGGACAAACTTTCCCTACTCAAGCAAGAGTGGTTCTATGTGCGATGTCCTACCGGCTTCACGAGAAGGTAGTTGGAAGGACGTAAGTTTTATTCTCGTTCCGCCTTTAATTCAAAGACTTAAATCACATCCTCTCTAATCATCTGAATTCTTTAACTCTTCCAAGTGTTTGCCCTTAGCTCGAAGGCACCAAATATTCTAGGGAAATTGAGGCTATCCGTGCTACTTCGGTAGAGGACTGAGATATCAAGCTGTTAGTCACTGACGAGCTGCTCTCGCTATTTGGGCTACTAGCAGACAGCCGTGGGATCGGCCTTCCAGGGAGTAGAGCAACCTCAAGGGCGGTAGCCGATAGGAGGAGAGAACAATTCGGCCCAGTGGTGCCCCCATCGAAGGAGTCCATGAAGGTACCGAGGAAGGGGAGATTAAAAAAACAGAGGTCCCAAAGCCTAATACTGAAAACATAAGTCCTGGACAGGTGCCAGCAGCCAACGTTCCCCACATAAGCCAGCCACAACCTTCTCCGAAAAAGGAAAATAGCCTAGCATATAGAATTAAAAAGAGGGAAACTGGGGAAACCCCAAAATTTGTTATAACTTCCGTTGAGAGGAGGTCGTCTTCCCAACAAATGGAAAGCTCGTTGAAGGGCCTCTTCGACCTTTCTATTCCGAGCGACCTGTTAAATTATGATTTCGCTAACCTTGGTGTTGAAGGACTCAATTCTCCCGCAAGAAGTGGTGAAAGCAAGCGACTTCGCAATCAAGGAGAACAAACTCCTATGAGTAAAGCAAAAACCACCGGTCTGTTGGGAGGATGCACTAGGACACACACAAGCACTTACATTCCATTGTTCACTTGCATTCAACTTCTTATATGGCATCCACTAACTCGTTCTTGTTTAACACTATTTACAGGCATAATGTCTCGTTCACACGGCTTTGATCGCCTCTGTGGTTCTTCTATCTTCCATCGCTCAGGCCGAGATTCCGAGTCCGGAAAACGTAGGGAGAGAGATGAAGGCTGGGAAAGAGAATATCGTTCTAGAGAATCATCCTCATCTTCCAAAAGGAGAACTCAAGGTCATACTTCTCATCAAAGCGACCCTATGAATCCCCCTTCGCATGGAGGAGACAATCCCACTCAACGAGGCTCCCAGTCCGAAGCTCCCCGCGACCAGCACTCCGGCTCTTTTAGCACTAGGCAGTCTCGCGAGCACCGTAAGCAAACATTAACTTCGTCGGAATGAATTCCACTAGTTCCTACTCACGATCCAACTACGACGGAGAAGTTAGTCGAGCTTAAAGGCACCTTCCCAAGAATTTGCTTCGATGGGCCAAAGTTCCTCCCGGCTATACATCCCATCCCTGGGTCTGCCAAAGCAGATTCGCTTGCATGTATGAATGACATATATATATATACAACATGAGGCGTTCATACACTTGGTTGAAAAAGTCTCGGAGGTTTCTATTGAACGTCAACATGAGATCGACCGCCTTAAGTTTGAGGCGGTCCATGATAAGGACATCATAAAGTATCGAGATAGTGAATTGCTCTCATTCAAAGCCTAACTTAAGGATGCAAAAAGGAATACCAAAGAGACGGCCGAGGCAGTTAGTCGCTTAGAGGCTACTCACAAGAAGGAATTAAATAATGCTCTCCAACGTAGCGGTGCTCTGGCTCTGGAAAAAGATTCCTTGCAAAAGGAGAAAGACACTCTAGACTACCGTGTAGAGGAGTTGGAGAGACTGCTATCTAAGGAAAAAGAGGAGAAAATAGAAGCGTAAGAGGAGTCGTAGAAATATTGCGAGGAAATCGTTGAAACAAGAAACTTGAAGGCAAAGCTTGACAAGGAACTCTCCCAGATTGAAGCGCTAAAGGAAGCCGCCCGCAAATAGGGCAAGTAAGCAATATTGGCGGAGACCGACTCTCGAATTGAGGCAGCGACCAAATCCGGTAGGGAGGAAATTAAGTGCTTGTTCGACCCACTCATCGCAGAATATAACGCAAGGGTCCTCCTCCATCGCGACTTAACATTCTTGGGAGACGGCTATCTCGAGTCACTTGCTGAAGCCTGGACACTCTCATTCGAATCAAAAAAATGGATTCGGGCATGGTGGAGCTTGATGAAGGGGCGCTCGCACAAGAAGTGCTCCGAGGAAATGAGCCATCTGACTTGGCTGCTGCAAAGCTTCTATTTGGCGGAGATCCCCTAATGTCTAAGGAGAAAGAGGATATCGCCGGGCCATTTGACACTGAGTCCCAAGTTCCTTCTTCCGTTCAACCGACCAAGACTTCGTCTCCTAGATCTCTCGGGCAACATGTCGGCTACGACCTGGAAAAACCTGGACTTGGCATTCATAAATTATCTTCAATCATTGAGGGGAGTACTCCCATGACCATCGAAAGTCAACCAGATGTTGGTACTTATCTCGACCTCTTCTAACCTGAAAAGTTGCCGTTCTCGGTGAATAACGGCCGTAATCTAACATTTTCCTTTTGTGAAACCGTGTAGGTCATCCTGGTCTTGAGTCTACTCCGAGGGGCGATGTCATCACGGAACAGGAGGAAAAAAAAGCCAAGGCACCAGCTGCTAGATACATTCCTAGTCCTGATGCTCAAGTAATCGGGGCGCTAGACGAGGATAAACCCGAAGATCCATTACTTGCTGAGGAGCAGAATGATGTTATGATTACGGGGGCTTCTGAGCACACCGCCAAGTTCAGTATGAAGGAGCAGATCGAAGAAGAATAAAAAGCGAAGCTCAAAGTTAAAAGTGAGCCCAAGGTGGTGGAGATTGATGATCCCCTTAATAGGCCACTGTAATTCATTCCTCCTGGCGGGTCTATCCCCATGGTCATTTCTCCTCCTTCCTCAAGTATGTCCTCCTAAGGGAGCAAGGGGTCCCAAAAGAAACGTTTGGCTGAGACGACTCTTGAAAAGCCGAAGAAAAGATAGAAAAGCGAAGAAATAGTCGTGGCCTTGTAATATTTTTCTTAGTTTGAATAAATTAGAATTATGTAGTCGCTTTTCCTTCCCTTATTTTTTGTTAGTAGTACACGTACAGACTTGGCCTCCGAACCTTCGGAGGGGTTGTAAGGAAATTTTGGAGTGTAAATAAAATTTTGTTCCTTTGCCAATCATCAAACGCGTTATTATTTCAATGGTAGATTAATTTTTATACTCCAAGTAGTTGTGATGATTTTTTCATGTTTTGTTGATAATGTATGGTCCTCATGATAAAGCTTCTTTGCAGATTTCACCGAAAGTTGCCGTCGACGCCAGGCCGGAATCGTAGCTAACGATCGTATTCCGTCGCTAACGGTTCGAGCATTTTTATCGATCTTTGACCGGAGCCCGTAGGTAGTAAACAGTCAAAAGTTCTCTCGTACATCTGCAGGTTTGGACGCTTGGCATTTTTAAGTTCGCCCTTGGACTTATAGAATTTTCTCACATCACTCATAATTTAGTCCGCAACCGGGGACTCGGAGATTTTACAAGTCATTTATACTCTAGTCCGTGTTTTGAGGACCCAAAGTACTCTAATCCACATTCTGGGGACTTAGAGATTTTTCAAATCGTTTATACTCTAGTCCGCGCTCTGGGGACTCAGAGTACTCTAATTCGCACTCTGGGGACTTAGAGATATTTCAAATCGTTTATACTCTAGCCCGCGCTCTAGGGACTCAGAGTACTCTAATCCACACTCTAGGGATTTAGAGATTTTTCAAGTCGTTTATACTCTAGTCTGCGCTCTGGGGACTCGGAGTACTCTAATCCACACATTGGGGACTAAGAGATTTTTCAAGTCATTTATACTCTAGTCCGCGCTCTGAGGACTCAGAGACTCTAATCCACACTCTGGGGACTTAAAGATTTTTCAAGTCGTTTATACTCTAGTCCGCGCTCTGGGGACTCAGAGTGTTTTCTTTTTCAAATATAGCTGGTTGATTTTTAGATCAATGTGTGCGTTCATAGGTCACATATGTCAGTGTTAATAAATCTCAACACATAATTATATAACATGAAACAACAGTTGTTCACAGAAAAGTAGCTTCAAGCTTTTATTCATCACAGAAAATGGGGATAGACTAATTTTTTTTATTACATATTGAAAACAAAAACAACAAGAAAGGAAAATACTGAAAACAACTATGATCGAAATGCAAAAGAAATAAACTAGGTAAAATAGCGACGTAGATGTTCGCTATTCCATGCTCTGGGAAGCGTTACACCATCAATAGTCGCTAGCTTGAAAGTTCCTTCTCAATGCCTCCGTTCGATAATGTACGGCCCTTTCCATGTAGGATTCATGTGTGATGGGGCCGGAAAGGCTCGCTTCAGAACAAGGTCGCCCACATCAAAAACTCTTGGTCGGACTTTCATATTATAATATCGGGCGACTCGGTGACGATGTGCAGCCGCTCTCAGATCAGCTTCCTCACACTTCTTGCCAAAAAAGTCCAATGACTCCAATAAGAGATCTCGGTTTGTTCTAGGATCCTAATAAGTTACCCGATGGGAAGGGACTTCAAGCTCCACAGGTATAACTGCTTCAGCCCTGTAGGCCAAGGCGAATGGAGTATGGCCAGTCGCTGACTTGTGAGTGGTTCTGTATGCCTAGAGTGTCGTTGGAAGTTCGCCACCCACTTGCCTCTAGCCTTTTACAAACACTTTTTCAAGATGGACTTAATTATCTTATTTACAGCTTCAACCTGCCCATTCGCATTAGGGTGAGCGACTGCTACAAACCTTTTCTCAATATGATACTTCCGACGAAATTCTTTGAATTCAACACTATCAAATTGAGTTCTGTTGTCGGTAACAATAGTCCGTGGGAGACCAAAGCGGCATATAATGTTTCGTACAATGAAATTAATGACCTTTTTGGTGGTGATCGTAGCTAATGGTTCCGCTTTTGCCCATTTGGTGAAGTAGTCGACCGTGACAATTGCATACCTCGCACCACCTTTGGAAATTGGCAACGAGCCAACGATGTCAATTCCCCAAATCGCAAACGGCCATGGGCTAACCATTTGCGTGATTTCCGTCGACGGCGCTCTTGGGACTTTCGCATAATTCTGGCATTTATCACATCTTCTCCCATAATCTGCGGCGTCCCGATTCACAGTCGGCTAGTAATACCCATAACGAGTATCTTTTTGGCTAGCATCTGCCCCCCAGTGTGGTCGCTACATTCCCCTTCATGGACTTCCTCCAAGACCCGCTTTATCTCGTCATGGGCGATGCACCTGAGTAAAGGAATGGAGAATCCCTTCCGATACATAATCCCATCTCGCATAACATATCGCGAGACCTTACGAAGGACTTGTCGTTTTTCGTTCCTTTTATCAGGCAAGGTTCCGTGCAACAAGTATTCTTTAAATGGGGATATCCATGACTCCCTTTCGGTTTCTATCTCCGACACGTGATCAACTTCCATTGCATTTATGCTCAAGGTATGTAAGGTTTCAATGGGAACCAAACCCATCTATTGTGCATCACCAGTGCTTGCGAACTTTGCCAACGAATCAACTTTCCAGTTTTGCTCGCGCAGGATGTGCAAAATGTCATAGTATTCAAGGTCTGCTAATAACTCCTGAACCCAGGTAAGGTATGGAGCAAGCCGTTGCCCCTTCGCTTAGTAGTCTCCTCTGACTTGGTACACCGCCAGCTGCGAGTCACAAAAGATTTCGATCGATTTCACCCGGAGCTCTTTAGCAAGCTTCAGTCCAGTGATTAACGCTTCATATTCGGCTTCATTGTTAGTAGCGGGGAAATCAAGCTTCAAGGCATAACAAATTGACCGATTCTCGGGGGTCACAAGAACGAAAACAACCCTAGAACAATGGTCATTAGAAGCTCCGTCGGTGTATAGCTTCCATCGTAGGGTAGGAATCATATCGCTTCTATTCGATTCGTTCTGCACAGTGAACTCTGCTATAAAATCTGCCAACACTTGTCCCTGGATAGTTCTTCAAGGCAGGTAGGTGATGTCGAACTGGCTAAGCTTGATGTTTCATTTAAGCAACCTACCAGAGGTTTTGGGCTGCTGGAGTACCTATCGCAAAGGTTGGTCAGTATAGATGTTGATTGGATGTGCCTGGAAATACGGACGCAGCTTGCGCGACGCGATCACCAAGCAGTACGCCAACTTTTCTATCCTCAAGTAATTTTTCTTCGCCCCCGTTAATCGTTTAATGACATAATACACCGGTCTCTGGATCCGGTCCACTTCATGAATCAAGGCAGCGCTTATGGCATGCGACGACATGGCTAGATAAACATACAGCTCCTCATGGTCCACCGGCTTCGACAAGACAGGAGGCCTCACCAAATGACTCGCCAGAGCTCGGAACGCATCTTCACGGTCTTGCATCCATTCAAAATTCCTTTTCCCTTTTCTTATCAAATCGAAGAAAGGAATGCACTTATCGGTTGCCCTGGATATAAATCGACCAAACGCAGCAACCTTTTCATTCAGGCTCTGTACTTGATTAATGATCCTGGGTGCTTGTATATCACGAATGGCTTGAATCTTTTCTAGGTTTCCTTCGATTCCTCGTGCGTTGACAATGAAGCCCAAAAGCTTTCCTGATGCAACGCCAAACGAGCACTTCAACGGGTTGATTTTCATACCATAAAATCTAAGGATGTCGAACATCTCTGCTAAGTCTCGAATGTGGTCATTTGATTGCCGTGACTTCACGAGCATATAATTCACATAGACTTCCATCGTCTTGCCGATCTGGTCTTTAAACATTCGGTTTACCAAACGCTGATAGGTTGCTCCTACATTCTTCAACCCGAATGGCATCACCACATAACAGTATAACCCAACATCTGTGACAAAACTGGTATGCTTCTGATCTGGGAGGTGCATCGAAATTTGATTGTATCCCGAGTACGCATCCATGAATGATAACAATTCATGCACCGCTGTAGAGTCAACCATCTGATCAATTCTAGGAAAGAGAAAACTATCTTTAGGGCATGTCTTGTTCAGGTCTGAATAATCAACACATGTTCTCCATTTTCCGTTTGCCTTCCTTACCAGTACAGGGTTAGAAACCCATTCAGGATAGAGGGCGTCGCGAATAAACCTGTTGGCTTTAAGTTTATCCACCTCCTCCTTGAGAGCAACAGACCTCTCTAGGTCCATGCCTCATCTCTTTTGTTTCATAGGGACATACTTTGGATCAATATTCAGCATGTGGGTCGTGATAGCGGGTGAAATCCCACACATATCAGAATGAGTCCAAGCAAATACATCAAGGTTCACTCGGAGAAAATCACTAAGCTTCATCGTCAGTGAGGGGCTGAGTTGTGATCCGATCTTCAATGCCCGGGATGGATCGTCGTGGCTAACTGTGATTTCTATCGCCAGTTCAGCCAGCGATGCCATGGCCTTTTTGGGTTCGTCTTCGTCATCTCTCGGATCTGTATCTCTATAGAACCGACTATAGTGCCCAAACCAAGGCACGGGCGCTACTTGTCAACTTTCAGTAACTTGAATGCGGACGGATTTGTCCACACCCTTTCCTTTTTCCTTTCGATGGGCTTCTCTCAGCTCAGCCACATAGCAAGCACGACCAGTCGCTTGATCGCCATGCACATCACCAACTCCATTATCTGTAGGAAATTTCAAAGTCAAACACCACGAGGCCAGAGCTGCCCTAAACTCAGCTAGGGCCGGACGGCCCAGAAAAATATTGTACGGGGAATCAACATCCAAAACAATGGACGGTAGTGTAACAACCCGCATATTTTTACGATAATATATTTAAATGATTTTTTTAAATATAGCATCGTTAGTTGAATTTAAAAGTCCAAAATGCGACTTTTTGTAAACGGTTAAATCTAGACTCGAGACCACTTCCATTGAGTCCAAAATAGCATTTGCGACCTTTTTGAGTATAAACATCGATATGTTTGGAGTTGAGTAGAATTTTGCTATTTTTCTATTGGGCTTTGGATTTGGAGTTTCAGCCCACTAACCCAACAAAATACCCTAACACTCCACCCTCTCTTCATTCATTCATTCTATTTTCCTAACACTCTCAAGCTAAAGAAAAATGGGTTAGGATTAAAGATGAATTCTTCAACTCACATCTATGTCTATACCTTTGATAGTTGTTAGGTATGAATTCCTAACATCTATTTCATGTTCATTTACTTTTGATTTGAATTGGTTTGGTGAATTTTCCAATTTTTGGTGTTTTGAAGTCAAAATCTATGAAAATCCTACTATGGATGTTTCGACATGTTGTTTGGAGTGTATGGAAGAGCCTATAAGGCTGGGTTGTCGCTTGGCATAAATCCCTAGCCACCATCGCTCATCCGATCGCTTCCGAACCGGTTTGGCCATTAATGGCCTAGGCTGATTTTTGCTCTGAGCTTCAGCTCAGACGACTGGTAAAAGACTCAGACGTCTGAGGCAAAGGAACAATCGTTTCAGATCTCAAGCTTAGACATCTGAGTGGTCTGGAAAAATTCCAGACCTTTAGCTCAGACGTCTGGGGAAAACCACCAGACGTCTGGCGCTGTTAAAATCTGGCAATTTGCCTGCTTTGAGTGGATTTCCAAGTTTTATCGATTTTTGTTGATCCGGTTGGTTGTTGTCATTTATTATCGACTTTGATGGCTTCTTTTCAGGATTTTTGGGAATATCCATTTGATGGATTTGATATCGATTTTTATGGTTTTGATTCACGTCATCGAATGTGAATTTTTGGTGATAGATTGTTTTTACAATCTTTTCTATGATTTCTCACTCTAAAATACAAAGGTTTCTATACTAGTAGTAAATATTCAAACTCTTTCACACACAAAAAAATGATTTCAACACTAATTTAATACAAAACTCCTTTTTAAAACCGTTTTCCAATCTATTAGTATATACAAACCTTTACCTCATTCGTATGAGAAATCTAATTAAACAACTTAGCAAAACAAGTGGTATGAAACGCTTGCGTTTACTTCGTAGATTAATTTTTGGACTTGTTCGATTGAAATCTTGTGACAATTTTCGAGTGGAAATCTACAATTAGTTCGTAAATATTTAAGTTAAGCTAGTGGTTATGGGACATAAAGCTAAACTCATTTATTTACTAGCTTAGTGTAATTTACGCTTCTTATTGATCAATGATGATCATTTTATGGTTTAGACTAGCGATATGCGATGTCTCCTTGTCCGTGTGGGGGGACTGTACCCCGTTCTATTGAGCTTTGTCTCATTTTTTATAGGCTAGCGACCTATGGGATTTATGGAGTTCGGTTCATCGGGCGTACCGTTATTGTACTATGTTGTTGTTCTGAATTATTTGAGTTTCAGGTTCCTCGGGCGTACCGTTATTGTACTACGTCGTTGCACCGGCTCTATGGTTAGCGACTATGGGATAGCGTCCGTTTGTGATACACGTGTTGGTGAGTTTTCATGCTCCCGTTTGTGATAGGCCTCTCCCTTTGTGTTTTCTGGATTTCTACTTGTTGATTTCTGGAATTTGTGTTTCACTAATTTTTGCGATTGACATTGATATGTTTTGTCAATATTTGGAGTTTGGTGAATAAGCTTAAGAATGTGATATTCTTTTTGGATATTTGACAAGATTTGAGATATTGTATGATTTTTATTGTTATCGAATGTATACTTGTCACAGTATGGCATTATTGTTATCATACATTTTTGTGGTATCTCTTATCCTTTCTCATTTCATATGATATTTATAGCTAGACTGATCCGTTTATTATTTTTCTTCTTAAATAATACTCGGGTCAGACCGAGGTGTTATAGGTGCTTTCACTTGACTTCTTAGTAGGGGCTAGCTTCTGACTTTTGGCTAACTACTTTAGCTTAGTAGTTTTTTTTTTCCTTTATACATTTGAGATAAGGACTCCTTGATGTATACATATTCTTTTGCTTAGCACTTGTACCTATTCTTTTGTGATGTAGTGGATCTTGTATGACCACTATTTTGATGTACACTTTTATGTGTTATATTCATATATGTTTCCGCCTTTGTGATATGAATATATGTGACTGATTTGTGTTATGCTTATTTCTATATTTGTTTCCAAAGCCCACATAGCCACTATGTAGTAGCTTTGAGTTTGTATTTGATATGTCGGATTTTGTCATATTATCTGACATATCGGTACTCGCACAAAGCAATTACACAGATGGTCGCTCCTCAACAGCCTTATTCTTCATGCTAGTCGACGGTATTACCTCGTAGTGTCCTTGGCTAGTGTGAGTATAGAGGTGGGGCGTCACAGCTTGGTATCAGAGCCAAACTTCGGAACAATGTAGAATAATCTAGCAAGGATCATTGTTCTAAGTCTTTCTTAGGAGTCGTGCCTTAGGATTTAATTCGAGTCAATGGACCCGTTCTATCCTATTTTCTTTTGTGATGCCTTGTTTTATCAATCAAGTTTGTTTGATATTCATTCTGAGAATAACCTTTTTCCTCTTCTTTTTTTCTTTCTTAAAGAAGAGAAATGGTTAGACCTGGCCATCCCAGCGCCGGTCAATCTAGTGCTACTCCTCAGGATGGCGTATTCATGTCTTCCCAACAGCTTTTAGATCTTGTAAAGAATGCCCAAGCTGCCAGACCCATTCCAGAGCCTACTCATCCTAAATCTAGATTTGCACGTTTGAGCAGTGATTATACCAATTTGGGTGGAAGGCCATTCAAGGGTTCTGAAAGCGTTGTAGAAGTCCAAGCTTGGCTTAGAGCATGCGATCGCATCTTTTCTCGCATGAATCTTGTGGGTCTACATCGAGTCCAAGTGGCTTCTAGCATGCTCCAAGAAAGAGCATTAGATTGGTATGAGCTTTTGATTTCAGAGATTATTGAAGCGCAATTCCGAGAAAGGTTCGAGTTAAAGTTTGTGCCGGAAGCTGAAAAAGTAACTTTGGCCCGACGCTTTATTGACCTTGTTCTAGGTGAATCTTCTGTGACGGATTACGTCGCATCTTTTGAATCTCTCTCTAAATATGCGGTCGAGTATATTAATACCCCATTAAAGAAAAATCAGAGGTTTGTCTATGGGTTGAATAAGAACCTCAAAAGGCCTTTACTTCTGAAACTAGAAGTTTCTTTCGATCAGCTTGTTGATATCGCTCTTCGACTTGAAGAAGCCGATAAAGAAAGTGATGTTGAAATTGTGGGTGCCAAACAGAACTTCAACAACAACAAGAAGAGGCCTATTAAGTTCAAAGGCCCTAATCCCAACAAGAAAAGGAAGCAAGTAATTTCGGTAGCAAAGACTCCTACCTCTAGTCATGGACAATGCTACAATTGTGGTTCTAAGGACCATTATGCAAATAGCTGTTCAAAACCCCTTTTTGTCGCCATTGCAAAAGTTCGGGTCATCTTTTATCTTCACGCCCCAAACTTCAAGGCAAGAAAGAGGGAAAGCTAAATGTTATGCAAGCTCCTAGTAACACTTTTCTTGGTCAAGGTATTTCTCATTCTGTCCTTGATGATATTATTACATTTCGTGATCTTCCTATTCGAGTTCTTTTTGATACGGGTGCATCTCACTCTTTTATATCAAAGAACTTGTTGATGCTTTGTCTTTAAATGTTATGGGCTTAATGACTTCACCGAGAATTGCGAATCCGGTTGGTGGATCCGCAATACTCGGTTTATTTTGTAAATATGTCGAGATTATTTTATGTGATTATTCTTTCCGAGCTGATTTGCATGTTATGTGCTACTTAGGTTCAGAATGATTTTGGGAATAGATTGGCTTAATCGTTATGAAGCCCACATCCAATGTCCCGAGAGGACTATCCATCTTCGACATCCCCAATCTGTTAAGCAGATTTCTATTGTTCTTAAAGATTTAGATTCCAATTCGGTAGCATCCTTATATTCTCTAAATCCACATGATGGCGATAATGATGATGAGGAAGATGTCATTTCCCTCATTCACGTTGTTTGTGAATTTCCCGACATATTTGAGCCCGTTTTAGGATTACCACCTAAGCAAGCAATTGAGTTCAGAATTAATCTAACCCCTGGAGCTCTACCTATCACTCGTCCTTCTTAACGTATGTCCAATAAGGAAAATAATGAGATGCGTAAACAATTATATGAATTGGAAGCAAAACAATTTATTCGTTCTAGTTCCTCTCCTTGGGGAGCTTCAGCTATTTTTGTGAAGAAATCTGGTGGTACACTTAGGCTTTGCGTTGACTACCGCAAGCTTAATGTTCTCACCATCAAAAATAAATATCCCTTGCCTCGGATTGATGATCTATTCGATCAACTTAGTGGTGATAGAGTCTTTTCACAGTTAGACTTAGCAACTGGTTTTCATCAGCTTCGTATTGCAGAGGATAGCATTCCTTTGACGTCGTTCCGTACTCGTTATGGATCATATGAATGGCTTGTTATGCCATTTGGTTTAATGAATGTTCCACCTTATTTCGTTGACCTTATGAATCAGGTTTTCAAAGACTTCCTCGATCGATTTGTTCTCATCTTTATCGATGATATTCTTGTTTATTCTAAAACCGAGGAAGAGCATGAAAAACATCTTCAGATTGTGTTGGAAACTCTTAGGAGCAATTAATTGAAAGCAAAATTTTCTAAGTGCCACTTTTGGCAATCTCATGTGAAATTTTTAGGATATATTATTTTTGAATCCGGAATTTCCGTGGATCCTTCAAAGATTGAAGCGATTTAAAATTGGAAGAGACCGGAGAGTGTGGCGGAAATTCGTAGTTTCCTAGGATTGGCGGGCTATTACCATCGTTTCATAAAAGACTTTTCTAAAATTTTTGTGCCTCTTACTAGTTTGACAAAGAAGGGAGTTAAGTACATTTGGACAGACAAATGTGAAGCTGCTTTTCATAAATTAAAAGAACTCCTTTCTGATGCTCCTATTCTTGTGATTCCCGAAGGGAACCAAGACTTTATTGTTTATACCGATGCTAGTCGTGTTGGTTTGGGAGCCGTTCTCATGCAAAGGGAACGTGTTATTGCTTATGCTTAGCCTGCCGAGACTAGATATGCCACTCATGATTTAGAGCTCGCGGCTATTGTTTTCGCCCTTAGAATTTGGCGTCATTATCTTTTGGGAGAGAAATTTGTTCTCTACACCGATCATAAATCTTTGAAGTATTTATTTTCCCAAAAGGAACTTAATTTACATCAACAACGTTGGCTCGAATTCCTTGCATCTTATGATCTTGATATTCTCTATACTCCCAGAAAGGGAAATCATGTTGTCGATGCCCTTAGTCGTAAGCAACAAGCGGTTGTTTCCATGATGATATCCGAATGGAATGATCTCGAGACTTTGTCCACTTGTGAGATTCGAGAACATGAATCCGATTTATGTTCATCTTTTGTTTTGTGTAGCCTTGAGGCTCATCCTTCTCTTTTAGACCGCATCCTTGAAGCTCAAAAGCAAGATCCTGAATTGGCTCTTCTTAGCCAAAGTTGTTGGGATAAAATTAAGGTTGATGGTTTGAAAGACTTTGATATTGATACTCGCGGAGGCATTCGAAAATTTGGTAGACTTATCGTGCGAAATATTATTGATCTTCGTAAAGACATTTTAGAAGATCCTCATCGTTCTAAATTTACCATTCATCCCGGTAGAAGTAAAATATATGCGGACATGAAGCGACTTTATTATTGGGATGGAATGAAATCTGATATTGCTAACTTCATTAAGCGTTGCATGACTTGCCAACTCGTAAAGGCCGAGCATCAAAGGCCCGGTGGGTTATTGCAACCTTTGGATATTCCAGTTTGAAAGTGGGATCAAGTCTCCATAGACTTTATTGACGGTCTTCCCCGTTCTCGTTCGGGTCATGACAGTTTGTGGGTGATTGTAGATAGACTTACAAAATCCGCTCATTATATTCCCGTTCGGTCCAATTGGACCGTACCACTTTTGGCCAAACTCTATGTTAAAGAAATTGTTAAATTGCATGGAGTTCCAACTTCTATTGTTAGCGATCGTGATCCATTGTTTACTAGTGGATTTTGGAAGGGTCTTCAAAAAGCTTTGGGAACGAAGCTTAATTTTAGCACCGCTTATCATCCTCAGTCCGATGGAAAAACAGAGCATGTGAATCAAACTCTTGAAGATCTCCTTTGTACTTGTGTTCTTGATTTTGGTGGAAGTTGGGAAGATCATATTTCTCTTGTTGAGTTTTCCTATAATAATGGCTTCTAGTCTAGTATTGGTATGGCACCTTTCGAGGCACTCTACGGAAGGCCATGTCGATCTCCTTCGTGTTGGCTTGAAGTCGGTGAGAAGCTGGTTTTAGGTCTAGATTTTATTCATGATGCCACAGAAAAGATTGACCTTATTTGTTATAGGATGAAAGAAGCTCAAAGTAGACAAAAATCCTATGCCGATAACCGAAGAAGGAATTTAGAATTTTCTATGGGAGATTTGGTGTTCGTTCGTGTTTCACCTATGAAGGGTGTTGTGCGTTTCAATCGATCGGGAAAATTAGCACCTCAATATATTGGTCCATTTCCCATCACCGAACGCATTGGTTCCGTGGCTTATCGTCTTTTTTTACCGGCTCAATTTTCTGCTATTCATGACGTATTCCACGTCTCTCAATTACGGAAATGCCTTAGAGATTCCGATTCTATTCTTGAGTCCGATGTTATTGAAGAAATTGAAGTTTTGCCTAATTTGACTTATGAGCAGCATCTTATTCGTATCATTGCTACGGAGGTTAAACGCCTTCGAAATAAAGATGTTCCGCTTGTGAAAGTTCAATGGTCCTCAAATCCTAAGGATTGCTCTTGGGAATCCAGAGAATTCATCGAGCGAACACATCCGGACTTACTCTCTCGTGCTCCTTAAGGTGAACTTCTCATTTTAAAATTTCTCCTTTTATGTTGTTATGCCTTAGTATGGTTGTTACTTTTTATTTTCTTCTTAAGTATTGCGAGGACGCAATTTCTTTAAGGAGGGGAGTCTGTAACAACCCGCATATTTTTATGATAATATATTTAAATGATTTATTTAAATATAACATCGTTGGTTGAATTTAAAAGTCCAAAACGTGAATTTTTGTAAACAGTCGAATTCGGACTCGAGACCACTTCCATTGAGTCCAAAATGGCATTTGTGACCTTTTTGAGTATAAACATCGATATGTTTGAAGTTGAGTAGAATTTTGCTATTTTTCTATTGGGCTTTGGTTTTGGGGTTTCAGCCCACTAACCCAACAAAATACCCTAACACTCCACCTCCTCTTCATTCATTCATTCTATTTTCCTAACACTCTCAAGCTAAAGGAAAATGGGGGAAAGAAGAGGAAATTAAATTCCTAAACCCTAGATTATTAGGAAATTCAAATCCAAGTTCCAAAATCAAGGAGAAGCTTACGTAAGCATCCTCTTCATCTTCTCCATCTCAATTCCTCTTCAATTCTTGATTTTTCCTATAACCTAACTTAGGAAATATTTTCAAATGATCATAGATTGGAGTTTCTAGAGTTGAAGAGAGGTTGATCTTTCTTTGTTTTAAAGCTTCTCATTCGTTGTTTTTAGGATTAAAGATGAATTCTTCAACTCACATCTATGTCTATACCTTTGATAGTTGTTAGGTATGAATTCCTAACATCTATTTCATGTTCATTTACTTTTGATTTGAATTGGTTTGGTGAATTTTCCAATTTTTGGTGTTTTGAAGTCAAAATCTATGAAAATCCTACTATGGATGTTTCGACATGTTGTTTGGAGTGTATGGAAGAGCCTATAAGGCTGGGTTGTTGCTTGGCATAAATCCCTAGCCACCATCGCTCATCCGATCGCTTCCGAACCGGTTTGGCCATTAATGGCCTAGGCTGATTTTTGCTCTGAGCTTTAGCTCAGACGACTGGTAAAAGACTCAGACGTCTGAGGCAAAGGAACAATCGTTTCAGATCTCAAGCTTAGACATCTGAGTGGTCTGGAAAAATTCTAGACCTTTAGCTCAGACGTCTGGGGAAAACCACCAGACGTCTGGCGTTGTTAAAATCAGGCAATTTGCCTGCTTTGAGTGGATTTTCAAGTTTTATCGGTTTTTGTTGATCCGGTTGGTTGTTGTCATTTATTATCGACTTTGATGGCTTCTTTTCAAGATTTTTGGGAATATCCATTTGATGGATCTGATATCGATTTTTATGGTTTTGATTCACGTCGTCGAATGTGAATTTTTGGTGATAGATTGTTTTTACAATCTTTTCTATGATTTGTCACTCTAAAATACAAAGGTTTCTATACTAGTAGTAAATATTCAAACTCTTTCACACAAAAAAATACGATTTCAACACTAATTTAATACAAAACTCCTTTTTAAAACTGTTTTCCAATCTATTAGTATATACAAACCTTTACCTCATTCGTATGAGAAATCTAATTAAACAACTTAGCAAAACAAGTGGTATGAAACGCTTGCGCTTACTTCGTCGATTAATTTTTTGACTTGTTCGATTGAAATCTTGTGACAATTTTCGAGTGGAAATCTACAATTTGTTCGTAAATATTTAAGTTAAGCTAGTGGTTATGGGACATAAAGCTAAACTCATTTATTTACTAGCTTAGTGTAATTTATGCTTCTTATTGATCAATGATGATCATTTTATGGTTTAGACTAGCGATATGCGATGTCTCCTTGTCTGCGTGGGGGGACTGTACCCCGTTCTATTGAGCTTCGTCTCATTTTTTATAGGCTAGCGACCTATGTGATTTATGGAGTTCGGTTCATCGGGCGTACCGTTATTGTACTACGTCGTTGTTCCGAATTATTTGAGTTTCAAGTTCCTCGGGCGTACCGTTATTGTACTACGTCGTTGCACCGGCTCTATGGTTAGCGACCATGGGATAGCGTCCGTTTGTGACACACGTGTTGGTGAGTTTTCATGCTCACGTTTGTGATAGGCCTCTCCCTTTGTGTTTTCTGGATTTCTAATTGTTGATTTCTGGAATTTGTGTTTCACCAATTTTTGCGATTGACATTGATGTGTTTTGTCAATATTTGGGGTTTGGTGAATAAGCTAAAGAATGTGATATTCTTTTTGGATATTTGACGAGATTTGAGATATTGTATGATTTTTATTGTTATCGAATGTATACTTGTCACAGTATGGCATTATTATTATCATACATTTTTGTGGTATCTCTTATCCTTTCTCATCTCATATGATATTTATAGCTAGACTAATCGTTTATTATTTTTCTTCTTAAATAATACTCGGGTCAGACCGAGGTGTTACATGTGCTTCCACTTGACTTCTTAGCAGGGGCTAGCTTCTGACTTTTGGCTAACTACTTTAGCTTAGTAGTTTTTTTTTCTTTTATACATTTGAGATAAAGACTCCTTGATGTATACATATTCTTTTGCTTAGCACTTGTACCTATTCTTTTGTGATGTAGTGGATCTTGTATGACCACTATTTTGATGTACACTTTTATGTGTTATATTCATATATGTTTCCGCCTTTGTGATATGAATATCTGTGACTGATTTGTGTTATGCTTATTTCTTTATTTGTTTCCGAAGCCCACATAGCCATTGTGTAGTAGCTTTGAGTTTGTATTTAATATGTCGGATTTCGTCATATTATTTGACATATCGGTACTCGCACAAAGTAATTACACAGATGGTCGCTCCTCAACAACCTTATTCTTCGTGCTAGTCGACGGCATTACGCCGTAGTGTCCTTGGCTAGTGTGAGTATAGAGGTGGGGCGTCACAGGTAGGATCTCTATCCTCCTACGTTCACCTTCACCCAACTCAACTGGCAACACAACAAAACCCACTACTTTAGTAGCCGCACCATTAAAGCTGTGTATACGGGCTTTAGATGGCTTCAGATCCTTAGTCTCCATCCTCATCTGATCATAAGCCTTCTTAAAAATGATATTGACAGAACTTCCACAATCGACCAATATTCTCCTCACAAGCGTTGGTCCGATCATAGCAGAGATAACCATCGGATCAATAGTAGGAGCCTCCACTTGGTCTGCATTCCTGCTCCTAAACACTATATCATCTTTCATCATTTGTTGCTGTTTTGATGGAGTCCCATCCTCCGTGTTTGAGCAACATTCAAAATTTACATGTCTTAAAGAACTAGCATAACGCTCCATCTCCTGCCAACTCCTGTCTGCGGGATGTGGTCCACCAACTATCGTGTTTATCACCAATCTTCTGTCGGTTTGTGCAGGCTCTTCGGGTCGACGCGGAGCTTGTCCTCGGTTGGGATCGGACGTTCCCTGTCCGCTTTCCTACGGATTCTTAACAAACTGTTGCAACTTCTTTTGGCGAATCAATTTTTCTATGGCATCATGGAGGTGCCTACACTCATCATTGTTGTGCCCATAAGACTCGTGGAACCGACAGTATTTCCCGGTTTGCTTTTGTTCTTCGGTCAATTCCTTTGGACGTGGCTTTCGGTACTGGAAAGTGTTACAGGTGGACAGGTAGATGTTTTCCAAAGATGTGTTCAAGGGTGTATATTCATTATAAGTAGGAATTTTTGGCTTCCACTTTCTACATTCCCTCTTCCGACCGGGATTTCCTCCTCCAGTCCCTTTTTGTTGCTCTGGCTTATTTTGGACGTTGACCTGGACCTTTCCAGAGATCTCCCCAGATTGCTTCACTGCAATGTTGCTTTACAACGCCTCTCTGCTTGGTCCTGCAGCATTGCCTCTTCTTGACAACCTAGCTTATTCCTTTCTCATAAACTGATTCGCCTTCGAGTAAAAACGCTCCAGTACGGTAGGCGATTTTTCGGCTAGCCAATCACCAAACTCGGATTCTGGGTCAACCCCCTCATCATGGCCATAAGGATGGTGTGGTCATTTGAATTACTAACTTCATTAGCAGCAACATGAAATCTCTGCAAATAATCTTTTAGCGACTCTCTCAGAGCCTGGATCACACTGGATAACGACATCACGTCTTTAGGGCGAGTAGCGTGAATCCGGAACTACTCCACGAACCTTGTTGCCAGCTCATCAAATCTCGGGATTGACCATGGGGGTAACCTCGTGAACCACATTGTAGCATTACAGATAGAGTTATAGGGAAGCATCTGCATTTGGTCACGTCATTCACCCTAGCCGAGTCCATCAACCATTCATATCTCATAATATGCTGTCGAGGGTCGGTCTTCCCTTCGTAAGCAGGCATTGTAGGCATGTTAAACCTCCGGGGATACTTGGCTTGTAGAATGTTATCAGTAAACGAAGTGTGACTCCTAGAGACCCCTCAATCATCATTAGTCAAGCCTTGGTTCTCCCACATCAGCTGCCTGACCATTGTAGATAAATCAGGAGTTTGAATAGGGGGTGCCATGTTGGGATCCATCCTATGTGATTGTTCCGGCTGGTGCCTCACGGGCATCTCATGCCTTCTTGGCCTGTTATCAGCTAGGTGTGCATTTTGAGGATCCGCTTCATTACCATCCTGGCGAGGCAATTGACCAGCTTCCATGCGCGCTCCAGAGCCTAAGTTTCTCACTCCAGGTTGAGCGCGACCTCCCAGGTGTAGTTGAGGAGCCACTCTCCCGACTAAGGGATCAGGATCAACTCTGTCGGATTGCCCACGGTAGCTTGCCACAAATTGCTCTGTTGCTCTGGTTTGTGCCGATTCAATCCTGCGATGCCTACGCCTATGGTGCTCGTCTGACGAAGTTAAGCTATCGGATGATGAGTATGAAGTGGGACTTCCTCCAGCATTCTGACGCTGCTGTTAAGCGGTCTCATTCATCAAGTTGGCGTTCGCCTGGATTTTCTCATTCAGCTGCCTCCTGCTTTCCATTAGCTCCCTCATCAGATCATTGAATTCAGCCCTGGTAAAGGAATCAGCAAGGTTCTGGTTTGCAACGGGTTCCATCCCTGCATTAGCTGGATGGTTGTTTGGCCCTACTTGTTGGACACTAGCAGTTTCATTAGCATCGACATTATGGTAGGTAGATCTGGTGCGCGGCCTTATCATCTTAGAGTTCTTTGTCTAGATTTCGGAAACTCTTAACAGAATACGCAAACTCTTAAGAACAAACTTGGATCTCCTTCGGGGGATTTCTTCAATCCAGTAGCAACAAAGGTAATCCTAACAACCTGAGAATCAATGTTCTCAGTGAAAGAACCAAAATGTTAGCATCAGAATTGGTCACTAACACCCTAGAATAGATTTGTGTAGCGGGATAAATGAAGAAAGTAAATGGGAAAAGAGGAATAACACAATATAATGCAAAATAGAACGGTAAAAAGTAAGAAAAACAGAATTTATAGTGGTTCGGCGTTAATGGCCTACGTCCACTCTGAATATGTTCTTTATTGCTTTATCAATTGCTTAAATACAGATACAATTCACAAGAAAAGCTTGAATGCAAATTGGAGCAAAAAGAAAGTGAGTACAAAAAATGGCAGTTGTTAACCCTCTCTTATTTACGACTTAGCGACCTATACGACTCAACGACTTAAGGGAATAAGCGACCTAACTATCCAAGGCATAAACGACTTAACGATCTATAACAAGGCAACGACCTAACGACCTAAAGCACAGAGCGGCTCAATATGGCACGCCTCAACGACCTAAGAAGCTCCAGCGACCTAGCGACCTAAAGACTCCTGCGACTCAATGGGTTAATGACCTAGCGAGCTTCAAAGTTAAGCCGCATGCACACTACCTCTTCCATTAGGTCGCTTACGACCTAAACAAGCCGAGATAACTTCTGAACTATACATGCTAAGTCGCTCACAGCATATATCTCATCCATGATGGCCCCATTAAGTCGCTAACGACTTACGCTACCTCAGGATGGCTCTTAGGTCGCAACTCCTAGGTCGCTCACGACCTATGACATGGCCGACCTAAGCCCAGCTTCTCCTATAAATACCCCGGCTACTCCGCACTTCAAGGGGGATGATTTTTTTTTGGAGCGCCAAGACTTTGCTGTTTTCACGACTTCTGTACTTGCTCCAACACTTCAAAGGCAAAAGACACTTCAAAGAATCTTCGAAAAAGATCAAATTCATTCAACATGAATCCAAAGAGCTTTTCTGCATCAAAGTTCTAACGACTTGTCTTGATTGTGTTGTAATTGAAGAATCATTGTAAAATCTGTAATCAAATCAGTGATAGAAGAGATTAAGTGGACATAGGCTTGACTTTGAGCCGAACCACTATAAAATTGTTTTCTCTTTTACTGTTTTCTGCTATTTTCTGCTTGCTTTTAGTTCTCGTACCAACGGGTGGTGCTTTCGCTATATCACAACTCACATCGGGGTGTTAGCATACATTTTTAGCGTTAACATTTTTGGTGCTTTCAATGAGAGCTGAACTCAGGAGTGCTCTCATCATTGCTTCACAAAGATTTGTGGAAAGACTCTCCCTTAGAACTAAAAGTCTATCCAAAATTATGGCTCCTGGAAGGAAAAGTAAATCTACTAGATTTGGAAATGCTTATGACAACACCTCCACTTCTCCCGCGTCAAATCAAGCGGCTCCTAGTGTTGGAGTCACCAGGGCGGAATTGGATGATGTAGTGTCTGGGTTGTATCAACAAATGGAAGTCCAGAACACTTTGATGTTGGACAAGTTGAATGCTTTGCTTGGAGTTAACCAGCAACCAGAAAATAATGAAGAAACCTTTGCTGAGGATGTTCATGATTCCCAAGGGAAAAGTATTCCTCAAAGGGCAGCTGGCACCGCCGAAGGGGCACCTCCCCAAGCTGGAGGTTCAAGGCCGCAACCAACTCTTCGTGAACGTTTGTCCAGGCAAACTTCCGAAAAAGTAGCTGACATCTGTCCCGCGGGGCCTCTAAACGATGAGGAGTACCTCTCGGGAATGATTCGACAAATTATGAAGGACAACATGCAAAGGAAGGAAGATGAAAGTGACTGGGGGTTTGCTCCAAGCCGAACTCCTTTTACTGAAAGAATTCTGAAGGCTGAATTTCCGAAGAAGTTTGTTCCCCCCACTATTCCAGCTTATCGGGGGACAAGCGATCCTAACCAGTTCTTATACAAGTATGACTGGCATATGACAGGTGCCAGAGCAACAGACGAGATCAAGTGCAGATGCTTTCCTGTGTACTTGGAGGGAGTGGCCCTGCTTTGGTTCACGAAGCTTCCAGTTCGATCCATGGATCAGTTCTCCGATCTAACTCGGAAATTCAAAGATCAGTTCAGGTTATATGCTTCGAAGGCCTAGGACATAATGTCACTATCCAGCCTCGAACAAAGCCCCGGAGAGTCTATCAAATCTTTCTTAAACCGTTTCAATATAGCCTTGGCCGAAGTTGATAATGCAGAGCCTCGGATGATTCTGACTTACTTGATGCGAGCTATTGACAAATCAAGTGAATTCGGAAAATGGTTAAAGATGAAAGAGCCAAATTCACTTGAGAAGTTTTACAAGAAGGCCGATGAGTTCATGCGCTTAGAAAGCCGTCCTATGCCAGCAAAAGTAGACGTGGCTGAGGTTAAGAATAACAATGTTGCTTCTAACAAAAAGGAATCTGGTGGCCAGAAGAGGGAGAATGATGGTAGGAAGGAACAGAGAGATGTGAAGAAAAATCGCCGCTTTAAACCTTCAGATTTTACTCCCTTAACTGATACTCCAGAAAATATCTTTTTCGCAACCAAGGATGCTATCGAATACCCCAAACCACTTGAGATGAAGCCTGGGAAAAATGTTGTACATAATGGGAGATTCTATCGGTTCCACAATCAACCTGGCCACGACACTAATGAATGTCGCCATTTAAAGAATTTGATTGAAGAGCTGTTGAAACAAAATAAACTACAACAATATGTGAAGAGAAACAGAAGTTACCCGACCTCATCTACTCAGGGGCAGCAAGTTCCTGCTCATCAATCCAACTCAGGTGAGAGGACTGCAGCGCAGGAACCTGAAAGGCCTGTCATTAATGTTATCACAGGGGGTCCTCACCCAGCGGGCAGAAGTTGGGGTGAGATGGAGAGATATGCTCACGCTTTGAGATATGCCCCGGCAGAAGAAAATGTTTTTGTCTTGGAAGATGCTGCACCTTTAAAACAGCAAAGAACTTTTAACGATGACATCATATTCCGGGCTAGAGACTCTGTTGGTGTTGAGGCTCCCACCATGCATCCCTTGGTAATATCTACGGGCATCGGATCAGCCATTGTAAGAAGGGTGCTTGTTGACTGCGGCGCCTCTTGCAATATCCTCTTCAGAAAGACATTTGATCAGATGAAAATTCCCATGGCTGATGTCCAAGCTTCCTCACAGAAGATTGTTGGGTTCACTGGAGAACCAAAACAGCCTATTGGGACTATTGACTTATTTGTAGAACTTGGAGAAGGGGAAAAGAAGGTGGTCCGAAAACAAACTTTTGTGATTGTTGATGAATTCTCCGCTTACAATGCCTTCTTGGGTCGACCAACTCTTGCTGCATTCAAGGCCATTCTCGCCCCATGGTGTCTGACTATGAAGTTCCCCACTGATAATGGTGTCGGTGTTGTGAAGGGGGATCAAAATTCCGGGCGAGAATGCTATTTCATAGAGTTATGGGAAAGAAAGAAAAGAGAAATGGGTAAGGGTGTGGCAGCTCCGCTCCGCATCAAAGAGCCCACCTTGTAGCAATTACGGGGTGGACCCTGCACTGGTGAGCATAGTGGCGCACGAAAATAGATTGATCCCAGAAAAGCCAGTGCAGGGGAGAGTAGAGTGGTGCCGGTGGAAGTAACGGTGCCAATACCGGTTGACCTAAATGATCCAAACAAGGTGCTGAATGTGGGTTCACAACTCGGTATGACGGTTCAGAATGTGCTGATATCATTCTTGAAAGCAAACCTGGATGTATTCGCTTGGAGTCATGCCGACATGTGTGGAATATCTCCAGAAATCGCAGTGCATGCTTTGAATATTGATCCAAAATTCACACCCGTAAAGCAGAAAAGAAGAACCCAGGGTCCTGAAAGATCGACGGCATTAAAAGAAGAAGTAGATCGGCTCATGGAAAATGGTTTCATCGGAGAATCCACTTATCCAAATTGGGTTTCTAATCCGGTGTTGGTTAAAAAAAGCAAATGGGAAGTGGAGAGTATGCATCGACTTTTCAGACTTGAACAAAGCATGCCCCAAAGACTGTTTCCCATTGCCCAGGATTGATCAGTTGGTGGATGGAACAGCCGGGCATGAATTATTATCTTTTATGGATGCTTACTCAGGATATAATCAAATCATGATGCATGAGCCAGATCAGGAGGACACGAGCTTCATCACTGATGTTGGTTTTTACTGCTATAAAGTCATGCCCTTCGGACTAAAGAACGCGGGGGCAACATATCAAAGACTTGTTAATGTCATGTTCAAACCCCAGACTGGCAAGACTATGGAAGTATATGTTGATGATATGTTGGTGAAATCGAAGAAGGCAGTAGACCACATGGATCACTTGGCAGAAATGTTCGCGGTCCTCCGAAGGTATGGGATGAAGCTAAATCCTCTGAAATGTTCATTCGGTGTAGAGTCCGGAAAATTCTTGGGTTTCATTGTGAGTGCTAGGGGCATCAAAGCTAATCCTGCTCAGATTACTGCTTTAAAAGAAGTCAAAGCCCCTAGAACGAAGAAGGAATTGCAAAGCCTCAATGGGAAAGTCGATGCTTTGAGTCGGTTTATTTCCAGGGTCACTGATAAATGCATTCCCTTCTTTGACGCTCTGAAGAAAGGAAAGAAAAACTTTGAATGGACTCCCGAATGTCAGAAAGCTTTTGAAGAACTGATTTGTCACATGGAAAAGCCTCCAATACTTTCTCAGCCCAGCAATGGTGAAGATCTTTTCGTATACTTAGCGGTTTCATCTCATGCTCTCAGTGTAGCATTGGTACGGGAAGACACAAAAGTTCAGCACCCGGTTTACTACATCAGCAAAAGATTCACTGGGGCAAAAATGAATTATTCAAAGCTGGAAAAGCTCGCCTATTGTCTGTTGATTGCATCCAGAAAGTTGAGGCCATATTTCCAGGCTCATCCTATTAAAGTCTTCACTGATCAACCTCTAAAGAAAGTCCTATTTCGCCCTGAAACTTCGGGTCGTCTTCTGAAGTGGAATATTGAACTCAGTCAATACGATATCACCTACCATCCCCAAAGAGCAATCAATGGACAAGCTTTATCAGATTTCATTGCGGAATACACAGATAAAGGTGGCAGTAAGGAAGAAGTGATTGAGGACATCCTGATCCGATGGAAATTATATGTTGATGGTGCAAGAAATGACTATTGTTCCGGAGCTGGGGTTGTGCTTGAAACCCTCGAAGGGCGGTCATTGTGTTATGCATTGAGATTAGAATTTCCTTCGACAAATAATGAAGCCGAATATGAAGCTCTTATTGTCGGCTTGAAGATTGCTAAAGAACTGAACATCAAAGTATTGCAGATCTTCAGTGATTCCCAGCTTATTGTATGCCAAGTCAAGAAAGAGTTTCAAAATAAAGGAGGAAATCTACCTGCTTACTTGTCAAAGGCCTGGGAGCTTCTTGATGATTTTGATCATTATACAATAAGCCATATACCTCGGGAAGAGAACATGAAGGCAGATTCTCTCGCAAAATATTCAAGCTCTAGCAAAGCTCAATTATTGGGATTGGTCCCTGTGGAAGTCTTGTCAGCTCCAAGTACTGATGAGATGGATATTGACTGGATTATGGCTGTATCTCAAGAGCAGGAGTCGTGGATGACCCCGATCAAGGAATATCTACTCAACGGCTCTCTGCCAGAAAACTCAAAAGAGCGTCAGAAGCTGCTAAGAAAAGCCCCGAGATATGTAATTCAAGACGACCATTTGTACAGACGAGGATTCTCGATGCCATTACTTCGATGTGTAACCAAGGAAGAGGCTAAGACAATTTTAGCTGAAGTGCACGGAGGAGAATGTGGGGATCATTCAGGTGGCCAAACTCTTGCAAAGAAAATTGTGATAACCCTGATTTTTGTGAGTAATTTCATGATTCAATTTAGTTTGTATCTGTTTGAAATGGCATTGAAAAAAATATATATAGGAAATTGATTTGCAAATACCAAGTATAAAACATGTACAGGTGCACAAGGCAGTGCACAAACATGTACACAGTTTTCTGTGTGATAAAATAAGCAACAATCAATAGAAATAATAGGATATATGAATTACAAGTATATATGCATGTAGGCAGAAATCATCAAGCCTTGAAAAAAAAAAGAGACTTAGGCCAGGGTAGGCATACATGTATTATACATGGGCACAAAATAATACTGGCAGAAATAAAAAGAAAAATTAACATTTGCATGAAAATGGTATGAGCTATTGGACAAATACTTTATCCATTTTTAGCAATTCCTTTTTACTTTAGAAAAGAAAAAGAAAAGAGAAGAAATCATGCAAATAACATGACCGGGGCAATGAGGTATATTTTCTGGAAAATATACCATGACTATTTACCCATTTTCTCTAAAATGTTAGAATAAGAGACAGATCATAGTTGGTAGGGTAAAATTGGCATTTGGTAATTTCCTAAAACCCTAGTAGCAGTCAGAATTCATATAAGAAGACCTGATGTGGTAAGGTTTTATGTTGGCTCTACCTCTTAAAAAGAAAATATACAAAGTATAAACCAAAGAAATTAGGAGAAGGCAGAAGACTAAAAAGGGGTTCATAAGGCATAGGAAGAAGAAGGATTAATGTGAGTAATCTCACTGAAAACTTTGGCATTAAGACCTGAATATTGAGGCAGCCAGTTTGAACTAATTTTCTTTTACAAGTTATGTTTTATGATTGGATGACTTTGGCTTGTGAATGATTTGTTTAAGGGTAAAATCCCTATCTGATTTACCCAGGAAAAATAAGAGTCATGTATTTATGAACTAAAATGTTTGTCTGAGATGTGGGTTAACTTTGGAGATTGGGTGTTTTCTTTGATAAGTTTTCTTCTTAAGTGGTTTGTAAAATCCCCGGATTCAAGTAGTGGGTATATGGTCTAAAGACAGAAAGAAATATGGGCTGTGACATTGTGTTGTTGCTTATGCCTCATATTAATTAAAACAAAAGAAAATGTAGAAGTGCAATGTTGAACATGTGCTGAGCTTCTATGTTTTATGAAATACCCAAATCAAATATACTTGTGGTTTAGCCAGATCATGAATCTAATTGAACCAGAGGTAGGGGAGAATATATATATATATCTGGAAAATTACTCAGGACCATATGCTTACATCTTGATCCAGTGAAACCCATAGGCAAAATAATGTGCTAAAAAGTCACCTCACTCTTTTGTGATAAAATGGTTGCTTTTGAGAATTTAACTTACCAAACTCTGGATGAATATATGTTGCTTGCATCATTTATGTTTCTCTGATTAAGAAGTGAGATGCAGAAGGGATTAGCACTGCTATGAAAAATATTAAAACACTTAGTAATTTAACTAAGGACTTGGGATCTTAGGGCTACCAAAGTATAGCTTGGCAATGGGAATATTGCAAGTTCACACATGGTATATTTATACCCAGGGGCCTGAGTGTGCTGGGTTAACAGAGAAAGGTCCCAGGCAGTGTGTGTTTAAAAAGAAGAAAGTAGCTAAAGTCCCTGATAAATTTGATAATGAATTCTAGGAATAGATTCAGTAGAGGCCTGGGCAAAAATCCCTGATGGCCAGTAAAGTTGGAAAGGAGATGATAACTGGATTGAAGTTTGTATTTGGTTGTTTTTGATGCTTTATTGGTGTATCTTGTGGTTGTTTTCTATGAACTAAAACATTGTGATCATATATAATCTGTTTGGCACTAATATGAATGCACATGCCTCACAAAAACATGCACACAGAAGATATTGAGTTTCTTATTCTTGCAAAGTACAGGAATATAAATGGAATTGAAATAAATCATGTTTTCAGTTAGATTATTCACACCAGACAAATAGTCTGACCCTTTTGTGTTCATGCACCATTGGGTGTCTCATATTTATATGGGGCAGTTCATGGTGATTTTGCAGGGAAATAGGGATTGCTTTGATCAGGCTTTGGATGTTAAACTGCTTAGGATTTGGATGCTATGTTTTTAAAAGTCTTTGCTGAAGCTAAATTAGATATTCATGTTGAACTATGTTAAGCTATTTGTTTAAGTTGCTTAGAAAACCCAATGTAATGTTATTTGTTGTTTTGTAAGTGTTGAATTTATATGTATCAGTTAGAACTTATGTATTTTGTTTTGCAAAATGCTTTGTTAAGAAATTGAATTTCAAGTCTCAAGAACAGTTAGGCTAAAATGATAGAAAATCTGAGTTTGAAAGAATTTGTGGGTTGCAAGTATATCCATGGAACTGGCATAAGAAAATCCATGTTCAAGTAAAAATTAAATCTGATAGGAAGAGTTTTGAGTTGCTTGAAAAGAAAATGATATAACAGGTATTTGGTAACTAAGTAGTGCAAACCAAAATGGGGCTAGTATAGCCATTTTCTTGAGCCTGGGTTAAGACAGCACCCAAGTGTTTTTAATCAAGTTTTAGATCTGCTTCATAGCCAAGTATAGAGTAGGTTCAGACAGTTTTGCTCTCAGGAGAAAAAAAATAAAAAGGAAAAAAAAACAAAAATTGGGTTGAACCGACCAGCATAGCACTCGAACTTGTGACCTCTCATGTATAAGTTAGGCGCGTTTCCATTACGCCTAGATGTTGCTTGTGTTCACTTAGGATCCACTTTATTATAGCCTAAGTTTGAACACACCTGCACAGAAACATACACACACATGCACAAGTAAAAGCAAATTTACCCAGTAAGGAAATCAGAAGCATATATGTGAAATAAGGAACCTTGAGACATAGCATCAATAGTAATGCATTAATCTAAAAATTGGGAAAACAAAAATTTGAAAAAGAAACACTATTGCTATGTAGAGAGTATTTTTAAGCAATACTCAACAGGTTTCTACCTTCAAAATTTTATACTCTGATATAGGTAGAAGATGACTTATATATCTTTATATATATAAGTTTAAGATAAAATGATTAAACCAATATTTATTGGCAGAAAGGTCCTGGATAGAAGAAAAATTGAATTAAATATTTTTCTTGATTAAATGGCCACTGAATGTTTTAAAAAAAAAAATTCTTTCTAGTGGGTCATTTCATTTGGTATCAGAGCTATGTTGTTAAATAACATAGCAAAAATTTTGTATGAATTTGTTTGCATTGAATGTATAGAGTGTTTACTGCTTTGGATGTTTTGTTTTTATATATATATTTACACTATTGATACTTATTATGACAGAATAAGTTATAAATTAAAATGAATTAATTTATAGAGCATTAGGCAAAACAGACTAACCTAAGTGTTATATCCATAGAGCTATGGTAGGACCCAGACATCAAAATGTAGGAACAAGTGAACCACCCATGGTGAATGTGCAAGAATTCATGAGGGCCATAAGAGATGGAGTAGGTAACAGGCAGGAAAATCCACATGAGGAACTTTCCAAACTACTCAAGACTTTTACTAATCTTGGAGGCAAAACCTTTGATGGCACAGAAGGAGTTATGGGGGTTCAAAATTGGCTTAGAATTCTGGAAAGAATCTTTGCAGACATGCAAGTTGAAGACCAAAGGAAGAGGCAAATTGCATCCAGGCAATTGAGAGGAGCAGCTTTGGATTGGTGGGAAGTTATCATAGCTGGAAGACCTGAAGGAGAAGTGACATGGGATCAGTTTAAAGCAATGTTGGAAGGCAGGTTTATCCCTGCATCAGCTAAGGAATCTTTACTGGAGGAATTCATCAAATTGAGGCAAGGGACTATGAGTGTCACAGAGTACACTCAGAAGTTTGAATCATTGGCAAAGTATGGTGCAGTGCTCATTACTACTGAGGAAGCTAAGAATGGCAGATATATCCAAGGGTTGAACTCCAGCCTGAGTAGAGCCATGCTACCATATAAGGATAAAACTTTTGATCAAGTTTTGGATTTGACTCTGAGCATTGAACAACATGATAAAGCTAGAGAGAATTTCAGGGCATTCAAAAATAATCAGAACAAGAAGGGAAAGGGTAAATTTCATCCTTATGATAAAAAGAAAACAGATATAACTTCCACCAAGAAACCAGAAGAAGCTAGAACCGCTGAAGTTAAGAAGAGGATCACTTGTTACAACTGTGGACAAGAGGGGCACATGAAAAATAGGTGCACCAATCCTAGACCAGCATCCTTCAATTGTCATCATTGTGGGAAGGAAGGTCACATAAAAAGGAACTGCCCAGATTTTAAGCAAGGAAAATTAGGGGCTTTGGAAGGGAAAGGCAAGACAGCTGAGGGATCAAATGGTGAAAGGCATGGTCAAGTTGAAGGTACTTTGCTTATCCATTCAATACCTTTAACAGTAGTATATGATACTGGGGCTACACACTCATTGATCTCTCATGATATTGCACAACAATTAAAATTAAATTGTATGATTGTTGATAAACCACTGCTAATTAGAAGCCCTATAGGTAGTTCATGTGTTATGGGTATGATGTGCATGCAACTGGGATTAAATATAGGAGGACATGTGTTTGAGTCAAACCTATATGTGTTGCAATATCCAGACATAGGAATTATTTTAGGAGTTGATTGGTTGAGTAGATATAAGGCTATCATAAATATGGAGACATCCACCATATCATTGAAGGTTTCTGATGGACAAAGAATAACTGTTCTATGTGAGGCAAACAAAAACAGAAGTATAGCCAACCTTTCTGCATTGTCAAATGAAAAACCCATGCCTGCATTAGAAGAAATCCCCATAGTTAATCAATATGATGATGTGTTTGGGGAAGTAAGAGGAGTTCCTAATCATAGGCCAGTTGAATTTTCAATTAGAATAATTCCAGGAGCTAGTCCAGTGGTAAAAAGACCAACCAGAATGGGGCCTAAGGAATTGATGGAGTTGAAAAAGCAATTAGTTGAACTAGAAGAAAAAGGTTTTATTAGACCCAGTAGCTCATCATGGGGAGCACCAGTAGTCTTTGTTAAGAAGCATGATGGATCTCTGAGATTATGTATTGATTATAGGGAATTAAATAAGGTCACAGTTAAAAATAAATACCCCTTGCCAAGAATTGATGATCTCTTTGATCAATTGAGTGGTGCAAAAATATTTTCTAGACTTGATTTAGCTTCAGGCTTTCATCAGATGAAAGTGGAAGAGGAAAGCATTAAGTATACAGCTTTTAACACCAGATATGGGCTTTATGAATTTTTGGTAATGCCATTTGGCTTAACAAATGCTCCTTCCTATTTTGTTGATTTGATGAATAGGATTTTCAGAGAATACTTGGATAAGTTTGTATTAATATTTATTGATGATATATTAATTTATTCTAAGTCAGTTAGGGAGCATGAAAACCATTTGCATTTGGTATTTGAGAAATTGAGACAGGAAGACTTGAAAGCAAAGTTTTCAAAATGCACTTTTTGGCAGAATGAAGTGAACTTTCTAGGCCATATTATATCAGAAAAAGGAATAGCTGTGGACTCCAATAAAGTCATTGCAGTGCAAGCTTGGAAAAGGCCTACTAATGTCACTAAAGTCAGATCATTCATGGGAATGGCTGGTTACTATAGGAGATTTATAAAAGATTTTGCAAAAATCTCAATTCCATTAACCAGATTGACTAGGAAGAATCAAGTGTTCAATTGGACTGAGGAATGTGAAAATGCCTTTGGGAAATTAAAAGAGGCACTGGTACAAGCTCCAATTCTTAAAGTACCTGAGGGAAATGAAAACTTGGTGGTATATACGGATGCAAGTGGACAAGGGCTTGGAGCAGTATTGATGCAACAACATCAGGTAATAGCTTATGCTTCTAGGCAGTTGAAATCAAGTGAAGTAAGGTATGCTACTCATGACCTTGAATTGGCTGCTATAGTGTATGCCCTTAAACTATGGAGACACTATTTGTTAGGAGCAAAATTTGAAGTATATACAGACCATAAATCCCTCAAATATTTGTTTTCACAAAAAGAATTAAACATGAGGCAGCAAAGATGGATTGAACTCTTAGCCTCATATGATTTTGAAATATTATACACACCAGGTAAGGCTAATAAGGTAGCAGATGCCCTAAGTAGACAACATGCTAAAGTGGCTAAATTAATGATAGAAGAGTTTAACACTTTATCATTATTAATTGATTCAGAGATAAAAAGTGATAACCTAGAAAACATGAGCTTATGCAGTGGGAAGGAAGAGATGGGAAAATTAAGTTTTATTACTCTAGGATCAGAATTGAAAAATAAAGTTACAATGCTACAAAACCAAGATCCATTTTTATTTGGAAAGAAGACACAAATATTAAATGGTGAGACAGTGGAAGGTTTTCAGTTGGATGATCAGGGCCATCTGAAGAAAGAAGAAAGGATATGTGTTCCAGCAATGGATGAGTTGAAGCAAGAAATTTTGGATGATTACCACAAAAGTAAATATACTATACACCCAGGAAGCACAAGAATGTATCACAACCTCAAGAGAGATTATTGGTGGAGTGGTATGAAGAGTGCAGTGGCAACCTATGTATCAAAATGTATGGTTTGCCAGCAGGTGAAGGCTGAGTATCAAAAACCCTCAGGAATGCTTCAACCTTTACAAATACCACAGTGGAAATGGGAAGACATATCAATGGATTTTATTGATGGTTTGCCTAGAACTAGGAGGGGAAATGATAGTATTTGGGTAGTGGTTGATAGGTTAACCAAGTCAGCCCACTTTATACCAGTGAAATCAGAAAGAAATGCTAATACCCTAGCCCAGTTGTTTATTAAAGAAGTAGTCAGACTACATGGTGTACCAAAGACTATAGTAAGTGATAGAGATACCATCTTCACTTCAAGGTTTTGGCAGAGCTTTCACAAGGCAATGGGGACTGATTTATGCTTGAGTACAGCATACCATCCTCAATCTGATGGCCAAACAGAAATTGTGAACAAATTGCTTGAAGACATGTTGAGAGCATGTGTATTGGATTGGGGAGGAAGCTGGGAAGATTACATATATCTAGCTGAGTTTGCATACAATAACACCCATCACAGTAGTATAGGCATAGCCCCCTTTGAAGCTCTCTATGGAAGGCCATGTTTGTCACCTTCAAGTTGGCATGAGTCTGGAGAAAAAGTGGTCTTAGGACCAGAAAATGTGAAGGAGACTTCTGAAAAGGTAGCCTTGATCAGAAAAAGAATTGCCTCTGCCCAAGATAGGCAAAAGAAATATGCAGATCAAAGGAGAAAAGCAGTACAATATGATGTTGGGGATTATGTGTTCATCAAGATATCACCCATGAAAAAGGTTCTAAGGTTTGGGAAACAAGGAAAGTTGATTCCTAGATATATAGGACCATATAAAATTCTAGAAAGAATAGGGACAGTAGCCTATAAATTAGAATTGCCAGAAGAAATGAGAGCAATGCATGATGTCTTTCATGTGTCTCAACTAAGGAGATGGGTTCATGATAAGGAAGCAATATTAGAATCCTCTAAAGATGTGCAGATTGATCCTAGGATGATCTATGAAAAGGAACCAGTGGGCATAGTTTCTAGAGAAACTAAGAAATTGAGAAACAAAGAAATTAAACTAGTAAAAGTACAATGGAGTCTAGACCCAAATGATTGCACATGGGAAGTGGAGGATAAAATCAGAAATGATTATCCTCAGCTGTTTGATTGAAGAAAAGGTAAATCTATATATATGTACATACTAATGAATGTGTTGGTTGAATATGTATTGTGATTTTTATCTTGTGTTGATATGCATAGTGCTTAATAGGTGATTGGTTTGAAAATGGTTTTGAAATCAGAAAAAAAAAAATCACTTTTCTGAAGAAATGATACTTAAGTTAAGTATAAAAGAATTATGGGACACAATTCCTAAAAGGAGGGGTATATGTGATAACCCTGATTTTTGTGAGTAATTTCATGATTCAATTTAGTTTGTATCTGTTTGAAATGGCATTGAAAAAAAATATATAGGAAATTGATTTGCAAATACCAAGTATAAAACATGTACAGGTGCACAAGGCAGTGCACAAACATGTACACAGTTTTCTGTGTGATAAAATAAGCAACAATCAATAGAAATAATAGGATATATGAATTACAAGTATATATGCATGTAGGCAGAAATCATCAAGCCTTGAAAAAAAAAAGAGACTTAGGCCAGGGTAGGCATACATGTATTATACATGGGCACAAAATAATACTGGCAGAAATAAAAAGAAAAATTAACATTTGCATGAAAATGGTATGAGCTATTGGACAAATACTTTATCCATTTTTAGCAATTCCTTTTTACTTTAGAAAAGAAAAAGAAAAGAGAAGAAATCATGCAAATAACATGACCGGGGCAATGAGGTATATTTTCTGGAAAATATACCATGACTATTTACCCATTTTCTCTAAAATGTTAGAATAAGAGGCAGATCATAGTTGGTAGGGTAAAATTGGCATTTGGTAATTTCCTAAAACCCTAGTAGCAGTCAGAATTCATATAAGAAGACCTGATGTGGTAAGGTTTTATGTTGGCTCTACCTCTTAAAAAGAAAATATACAAAGTATAAACCAAAGAAATTAGGAGAAGGCAGAAGACTAAAAAGGGGTTCATAAGGCATAGGAAGAAGAAGGATTAATGTGAGTAATCTCACTGAAAACTTTGGCATTAAGACCTGAATATTGAGGCAGCCAGTTTGAACTAATTTTCTTTTACAAGTTATGTTTTATGATTGGATGACTTTGGCTTGTGAATGATTTGTTTAAGGGTAAAATCCCTATCTGATTTACCTAGGAAAAATAAGAGTCATGTATTTATGAACTAAAATGTTTGTCTGAGATGTGGGTTAACTTTGGAGATTGGGTGTTTTCTTTGATAAGTTTTCTTCTTAAGTGGTTTGTAAAATCCCCGGATTCAAGTAGTGGGTATATGGTCTAAAGGCAGAAAGAAATATGGGCTGTGACATTGTGTTGTTGCTTATGCCTCATATTAATTAAAACAAAAGAAAATGTAGAAGTGCAATGTTGAACATGTGCTGAGCTTCTATGTTTTATGAAATACCCAAATCAAATATACTTGTGGTTTAGCCAGATCATGAATCTAATTGAACCAGAGGTAGGGGAGAATATATATATATATATATATCTGGAAAATTACTCAGGACCATATGCTTACATCTTGATCCAGTGAAACCCATAGGCAAAATAATGTGCTAAAAAGTCACCTCACTCTTTTGTGATAAAATGGTTGCTTCTGAGAATTTAACTTACCAAACTCTGGATGAATATATGTTGCTTGCATCATTTATGTTTCTCTGATTAAGAAGTGAGATGCAGAAGGGATTAGCACTGCTATGAAAAATATTAAAACACTTAGTAATTTAACTAAGGACTTGGGATCTTAGGGCTACCAAAGTATAGCTTGGCAATGGGAATATTGCAAGTTCACACATGGTATATTTATACCCAGGGGCCTGAGTGTGATGGGTTAACAGAGAAAGGTCCCAGGCAGTGTGTGTTTAAAAAGAAGAAAGTAGCTAAAGTCCCTGATAAATTTGATAATGAATTCTAGGAATAGATTCAGTAGAGGCCTGGGCAAAAATCCCTGATGGCCAGTAAAGTTGGAAAGGAGATGATAACTGGATTGAAGTTTGTATTTGGTTGTTTTTGATGCTTTATTGGTGTATCTTGTGGTTGTTTTCTATGAACTAAAACATTGTGATCATATATAATCTGTTTGGCACTAATATGAATGCACATGCCTCACAAAAACATGCACACAGAAGATATTGAGTTTCTTATTCTTGCAAAGTACAGGAATATAAATGGAATTGAAATAAATCATGTTTTCAGTTAGATTATTCACACCAGACAAATAGTCTGACCCTTTTGTGTTCATGCACCATTGGGTGTCTCATATTTATATGGGGCAGTTCATGGTGATTTTGCAGGGAAATAGGGATTGCTTTGATCAGGCTTTGGATGTTAAACTGCTTAGGATTTGGATGCTATGTTTTTAAAAGTCTTTGCTGAAGCTAAATTAGATATTCATGTTGAACTATGTTAAGCTATTTGTTTAAGTTGCTTAGAAAAACCAATGTAATGTTATTTGCTGTTTTGTAAGTGTTGAATTTATATGTATCAGTTAGAACTTATGTATTTTGTTTTGCAAAATGCTTTGTTAAGAAATTGAATTTCAAGTCTCAAGAACAGTTAGGCTAAAATGATAGAAAATCTGAGTTTGAAAGAATTTGTGGGTTGCAAGTATATCCATGGAACTGGCATAAGAAAATCCATGTTCAAGTAAAAATTAAATCTGATAGGAAGAGTTTTGAGTTGCTTGAAAAGAAAATGATATAACAGGTATTTGGTAACTAAGTAGTGCAAACCAAAATGGGGCTAGTATAGCCATTTTCTTGAGCCTGGGTTAAGACAGCACCCAAGTGTTTTTAATCAAGTTTTAGATCTGCTTCATAGCCAAGTATAGAGTAGGTTCAGACAGTTTTGCTCTCAGGAGAAAAAAAATAAAAAGGAAAAAAAACAAAAATTGGGTTGAACCGACCAACATAGCACTCGAACTTGTGACCTCTCATGTATAAGTTAGGCGCGTTTCCATTACGCCTAGATGTTGCTTGTGTTCACTTAGGATCCACTTTATTATAGCCTGAGTTTGAACACACCTGCACAGAAACATACACACACATGCACAAGTAAAAGCAAAGTTACCCAGTAAGGAAATCAGAAGCATATATGTGAAATAAGGAACCTTGAGACATAGCATCAATAGTAATGCATTAATCTAAAAATTGGGAAAACAAAAATTTGAAAAAGAAACACTATTGCTATGTAGAGAGTATTTTTAAGCAATACTCAACAGGTTTCTACCTTCAAAATTTTATACTCTGATATAGGTAGAAGATGACTTATATATCTTTATATATATAAGTTTAAGATAAAATGATTAAACCAATATTTATTGGCAGAAAGGTCCTGGATAGAAGAAAAATTGAATTAAATATTTTTCTTGATTAAATGGCCACTGAATGTTTTAAAAAAAAAAATTCTTTCTAGTGGGTCATTTCAAAAATTCTCCGCTATGGGTATTTTTGGCCGGATATTAATCGAGATGCTGCTAGCCACTCCCGAAAGTGTGACAGATGCCAGAGATTTGCAAAAATCCCAAGAGCACCTTCCACCGTGCTAACACAGATGGTCAGTCCTTGGCCATTCGCTATTTGGGGGATAGATCTCATTGGGCCTTTGCCGATTGCCAAGTCCGGAATCAAATATGCTATTGTTGCTGTTGATTATTTCACTAAATGGGCTGAAGCTGAACCATTGGATACTATTACCTCTAAAAAGATGATAAACTTTGTGACTAAAAATATCATTTGCAGGTATGGTGTGCCTCAGAAGATAATCACAGACAATGGTACTCAATTCGAAAGCGAAGAATTCCAGGACTTTTGCAGGCGATTCAAGATCCGAAAAAGCTTCTCGGCAGTGGCTCATCCGCAGGCAAACGGGCAAGTGGAAGCAGTGAACAAAATTATCAAATCAACCATCAAAAAACAGCTGGAAAAAGCAAAAGGTGGTTGGGTCGATAAGCTGCCGCTAGCACTTTGGGCATATAGAACTACCCACAAAACTGCGACTGGGCACACTCCATTCTCATTAGCATATGGATCAGAAGCAATGATTCCCGTGGAAATAGAGGTCCCCTCACACAGGAGAATTCATTTCAACCAAGCTGAAAATGAAAAGCTGCAACTTGAAGCACTTGACTTGCTTGATGAAAGAAGGAAAGAGGCTGAGCTCAGAATTGCAGCTCATCAGCAAAGGATAGCCAGGCACTTCAATTCTAAGTTCGCCAACGCAGCTTTGAAATTGGGAAACTAGTCTTGAAAAGGGTCATGATAGCAACAGGAGTGTTTGGGCCAAACTGGGAAGGGCCATATGTCATAGGCAAAAAACTTCTTGATGGCACTTTCAAGCTCACAACTGTTGAAGGAGATCCAATTCCGAGAGCCTGGAATAGCAATCACTTGCGTCCATATTTTACTTAAAAGCTATGCTTAAATTTGTAAAGTGATTGTGGATGTATCATTCTTGCATTGTAAACCATTGTAAAATCAGTGTGAATCAACAATAAGAACTATAAAGTGGATGTAGGCCCAATTCTTGGCCGAACCACTATAAATCTTGTGTTTTCTACTACTATAAAATGCCTGTCTCATTTCGATGTGCGAATATCTTAAATATGTTGCTAAAATGTCGATTTAATATTGCAGGCTATCAAAGCAAAGCTTACCTATTCAACACATCGCAAGGCCAAGCGATTCCTACAAATCACTCAACAAACAAATGTCAAGCCACAAGAATTCCATATTCAATTCCTACATAAGAAGTGCTTCTCACAAACAGTTGGTGATTCCACCAAAGGGGCACCTTCCCAAAGTGAAGGTTCCAGGCCCTTGCTAACTGATTACGATCGTTTGTGCAAACAGACATCCGGTTAAGTAGCTTGCGCCTGCCCCGTGGATTCACTTAACAATGAAGTACACTTCTCAGGAAGAATCAAACAACCTACAAAAGAAAGGAAAATGTACTTAGAGGTGATAACGAGGAATCGCTGAGGGACAGATGGTGAAAAGACATGGGCAAGCAGACAAAAACAGCCAAAATGGAATCTTGTCTCTCAACAAAAAAGTTGGTGGGACCACCGAAGGGGCACCTTCCCAAAGTGAAGGTTCCAGGCCCTTGCTAGTTAATTGTGATCGTTTGTGCAAACAAACATCCAGTTAAGTAGCCTGCGTCTGCCCAGTGGACCCACTTAAATGTGAGATGCAACCTCCCGGGCAAACAAAACAAATAAAGCCCTCTTCGGAGGCACACTTCAAAGCCCTCTTCGGAGGCACACTTCGCCAAGTTGAAGTGCCAAATAAAGCCCTCTTCGGAGGCACACTTCGCCAAGTTGAAGTGCCAAATAAAGCCCCCTTCGGAGGCACACTTCGCCAAGTTGAAGTGCCAAATAAAGCCCTCTAACGAGGCACGCCAAAAAAAAACACTTCTCTGGTACAAGGCACACTCTACTAGAGCAGAATAATATTTCCTTAAAATGGAAAAATTATTCTCCAGAGTAAGGGTACAAGTTTTTTTTTTTAAATGAAGAAGATTGCAATAAGCCGTGGTATGGGGGCAATATAGCTACATTAATAAAAGCAACGCTCAAGCAGCATACCACGAGCTCACTGCAGTATCATATAAAGAAAATAAAGAAACTTGTGCGCAAATAAGGAATAAATGCATTCACAAATACAGACAAAAGATTGTACAAGTAAAAAGAGTCATTTTATTCCATACTATAAAAGATTTGTACACATGTGCAGGTTTCAAAAAGCGGGGGCCGGTACCCGCACAATCTCCGGTCGATACAAATCTTTAGATACAAGCAAAAAGCAAAAGAGCGGAACAAGAAGAATAAAACCAAACTCGTTTCTTCTTCTTCCCGCCGCCTTTGGAGCCCTCGCCTGGCCTAATGGTTAACATCTTGAGTCGGCTTGAAAGGAGAAAGAGGTGCAATCGGGTCCTCTTCCGCTTTCTCATCGCTAGTAGAAGTGCCCTTCTTTTTCTTCGAAATTACACGCTTTCCCCTCTTCTTTGAAGAAGATTCGCTGCCCGGAGTGATAAGATCAATCAGCTTTGTATCATCGGCAGTAAATTTATCCGGGGTCCTCTCACCCTCTTCAAGTTCTTCAGCTTTCTGCTCTTGTGAAGCGGCCGGGTCATCTAAGCCTTGAAGAGCTCCTATTTGTTCTTCTTGCGACCCCGATTGAGAAGCAGAAGAAGGAGTAACTTGAAGAGGTGGAGGGGCAACAGCTGGAGGAGGCGAAGCCTGTACAATGCTTGTTGTTTTCACTATAGAAGAAGAAAAGTTAAACATCAGTATTCCTCGCATAGAGAGGAGATAGTGGCACGTCAAGGCTTAAGTAAAAAGCAAGAAGTTCATCGAGCTCATGTGAAGCAAACAAGTAGTCCACTTGAGCTGGATCGGTGTTGAAGTTACCTGGAGAGCTTGGCTTTATCACGTCAATTTCAAAATCTTGGGCTTCGGTGCTTTCTTGGGCCTCGTCTTCAGCATAAGCAGTTGTAGTTTCGGCTTTCGTAGGAGGCGGAGAGTGGGAACTGGAGCCAATAATATCGATGTCGACCGAAGCCGAAGGACGAGTTGGGTCGGTCAAAGGTGCCTTCCCTAGATGCTTTCCTCCCGCCACTTCGGCTCGTTCCTTGGCAAGTTGTTCTTTCCCTCTCGCAAGGGCGGCACGAGCCTCATCATCCAAATAATGAGCCTCAAAATCCTCCTCAGTGTAGCCAGCGTCTCTAAGCACTTCAACTGCTGCCTCACACACTTCAGCCAGGGTAACCTCATACTTTGGGCCCAAAAATGAAAGACTGCCACGCCCCAAGACACTGAGAACATAAAACTCGAATAGAGTGGAGCTAATGTTGGCTTTAGTCGCCTCATGCGAGTGTTCAGCTGCTGCTTTTCCAGCGATGGCCTCGTCACGCTCTTTTTCAGCCTTAGAAAGCTGGGCCTTTAACATTGTAATCTCCAAATCTTGGGAGCTAGTCTTTTCCCGCAGCTGAGCAGCATCTTTGCGGTAAATTTCTACGATTTTCCGCTCCGCCTCAAGTTTAGCCTCAGCATCTTGTTGAGTAGCGTGGGCGTCTCTTACTTGCTTTTGGAGAACCTCTTCCTTTTGAGTATAAGAAGTGGAAGAGGTGGCAAGATCATCTTTAAGCTTCTTGATTTCAGCCTCAAGTTCCTCGTTGTGGGCGGTGATGCTTTTCATCTCCGTATCATGATGATTAAGAACTTTTTGCCACTCAGACTTATCGCTCTCCATGGTCAGCATAGCCTCGAGATTTAAGCGATTTACTCTCTGAAGCTCATCAACTAGTTTTTGCCAACCGGACGTTCTTTCAATATCGAGCTTGACAGCGTCAAGATTTCTCAGCATGGCCTGTTTATCAATTGGAACCAAGTCCAGATCGAAACGTACTCCTTTCAAACACCAATGCGGAAATCGGCTTTGGAGTGCAGGCGGAGGTTTCTCAACTTGATAAGGAGGCCTATTAATGATTGCTTGAATATCAGCTCTTTTAAGGGCAGGAGAGCTAGAAGGGATGTCTAAAGAGATAGAAGCAGCGGGCACTTGAGAAATTTCAGATGTAAACTTTTCGCTGAGCTTGGCCCGCTTGCTCGGATCTTCAGCTATATGACTCTTCCCCTTATCGTCGTGAGACTTCCTCTTATGGGAGTCGTCATCCCTCTGGTAAGAGTCATGTCGGTCGTCTCTTCTTCCATACCGCTCCTCATAAGCCTGCCTTTCACGAGCTTTCCTAGCTGCTCTTTCCTCATCAGTCTCCCTAGGGGCAGGAAGATGGCGCCTGGGATCATAAGAATCACGCCTCGCATAGCGTTGAAAGTCATCATAATATGAGCCGATGCGTCCCATGGGAGAACCTGAAAGTGAAAAAGAGACAAATTTAGAAATCCCCGAAATAAAGAAGCTAAGTGCGCATAATTGCCAAAAATCCCAAGTGTGTGTGGTGTGCGAACTACGCGCGTCAAGCTACAAACCACTCTTTGGCTTAGGAGTGATGTCGGCTTTTGCAGCAGGAGTCAACTCCTGGGTTGATGGAATTGATCGCAGGACGGATGTCGCTTCGATCGCGGGAGAAGCAAGTTTAGGAGTGGTGGTGTCATCTTTAAAGAGCTCATGGGAAGTCACCATAAGATCGCTCAGTCCTCCAAAGATATCATCACCATCATGCCCAACAGAATGGGTTATATTAGCAGTGCCCTCTTCAGCGCGTTTTGCACTCTCCGTAACAGAGCTTTCTTTCTCCGCTCCCTCATCAGCTTCTCTAGTAGCCTTCCCAGAATGTTGAGAAAATTCCTCTTCTTCAATAACTGGGGGAAGTTTAGATTTGCTAGATAACCCCACATCGTCAGCAGAACTGGAGCATTTCACTAATGAAGTCTCTACAATAGGTTCCTTCAGTGCAAATTCTTCTGCGGAGGCTGGGGCGTCTAACGCTTTTGCTTGAGAACTGGGGGCATCACGGGACTGAATGGATCGAGAAGAGTGCAAGAGTCCGAATTGGTGCAAGAATTCGTTCTTCTGTAAAAACTTAATACTTCTCTCATTGGCAGCTATGGCACTCAGTCTTTCGAAGGTTGATTTGTGACTAGAATCTTTAGAAGGAGGAGGAAGTGCTGCAAAAGTAAAGAATGAAGTTAGCACTTGACGGCTCGAATTTTGAAAACTCGGAAATGAAGTAAACGTAGATAGGTAGTCTTACTTCCTACTCTCCAGATACCGTAGAATCCCGGGGGACAACGGACAAAGAAGAACTGGTTTAAAAACCCGTGAGCGCTCTCAGGCAGATCTGTAACCAGCTTGCGGTTTCTTGCGCTCCTTACGAGAGTAATAGAAGGGTGATTTTTGTTCCTCCCAAATGAACACAAATAACAGATCTCCTCGAAGCTTGGGAGGCGGTTAAGCGTCCTCCTGAATAGTACGCACAACCCCATCAAAATGGCATAGCCATTAGGGTGCAACTGGAATGGCGAAATAGTTAATCGAAGGAGAAGTGTTCTAAGAAAATCGTTGAAGAGGGGAATAGCTCCATTCAGACACATTTGGCGATTGATTGCAATGAAGCCAGGTGGCGGCCTATCGGTGGTGTCATTTACTCCAGGAAGCAGAGCATCCGCTTCAGCAATGCCGAATTGAATACATAGTTGGTTGAAGGTCCGTCGGTTCAATGTAGTTGGGACTCTTTCCGGAGGATTATCCAAAGGGTCAGCGATTGGGAAAACCTCATCGGCACGCCCTACTATCTCTTATTGTACTTGTTGAGAAGCCATTCTACACAAGGAACTGGATATTCAAATATGAAGGTGCACGTTTCCTAAAAGCGTGTGAAGTGTTGTGCAAAGCTATTGAAATAACAAGTAAATAAAGCAAAACTTGAAATAATACTGGTTGGCGCACGTCAATTCAGGAAGATTCAAGGCTTGTTATTGGATCAAAATTAAGTGTAGTATCAATGCAGATAATATTCAGCGATAAGCAGTTATAACTGGATGAATTTTGCGTTGATGCTTCATTTAAGTCAGTTGATTCACAGCATTTCACTTTTAATTAGATTCATATTATTTTATTTAAGTAACATATTATCTCTTTGACCTAATCCATCACTCGATGTGGGCAGTCGATGATGAGTATATTCGTCCTAGTTTTCTGCAGATGTTGTATTTAACAGGTTGTTAGCTTAAAAGTTAATACAATATGTGAAAGAGTGCAACAAGTTCAAGCAGTTCATTCTGGCAGTTCAAGTTGGAAATTCAATCAAGTTCTGTCAAATTCTACAAGTATTCAAGTCATGTTCATTCCTTAAGTCGTAGGAACGACTTAAGTTAGCTCGAGACTCTTTAGGTCGTCCAGATCATGTCCAAACGACTTAACATAGGTCGGGCTTCCCTAAGTCGCTCTGCTCGAGTTATAGAGTTCATCAGTCATGTTCCTACGAGTTAAAGCTATGTTGCGGGTTAAATTAGGTCGTGCTAATTCTTTAAGTCGTTCTGCTTTAAGTCATGTGCCATTCTAGCAAGTTAAGTCGCAGTCCCTTATGTCGTTCAGAGTTCAAATGTTAAGTTGTTAAGTCGTTCACTAAGCTAAGTCGCGCGATTCATGTCCAAACTGATAAGCCCTAGGTCGTTCGAAGCTCCTAAGTCGAGCACTTCCTAACTCTCCTTAACTCGCTAACTCCTCTTCATTCAACAACTCGCCTAACTCACTAACTCGTTAACTCATAACCCGATAACCCGTTAGCATCTCCACAATAAAATCCACCATCTCTCCACACCACCAGATCATCCAAGACCGATTCAAATCGCCTCGGATCCATCATAAATCTGATGCACTGCTGTGCTCTCATGAATTACAACGACAACATGTCCAACAACGATCAAAAATCGATCGTAACATGACTCGTGGTGAAATGCGGCACGTGATATCGGATTAGGGTCGGAAAATGGGGGATTCACGATTCGGTGATGGTCGTGGTTGGATAATGATCGGATTCACTTACGTAGTGTGATGGTGAAGATGATCGACGACTGGTTAGTTTGAATTCTTCTTCGAGAGCTCGGAAATTCTTCAATGGCGGGTTAGAGTGTTAGAGCAGGTGAAGAGGAGAAGGAGTCACCTAAGCGACTTATATACAGGGGCAGTGGAACTCGAATCGGCACGAACGACCTAGCTCTCTCATAAGTCGCTCACGACTTAACGACTCAGGATGGCGCGTGTTAAGAAACATCGAAGCACAAGACCTAGCTCCTAGGCGTATACTTCGAGGGGCAAGTGTTAACCCTCTCTTATTTACGACTTAGCGACCTATACGACTCAACGACTTAAGGGAATAAGCGACCTAACTATCCAAGGCATAAACGACTTAACGATCTATAACAAGGCAACGACCTAACGATCTAAAGCATAGAGCGGCTCAATATGGCACGCCTCAACGACCTAAGAAGCTCCAGCGACCTAGCGACCTAAAGACTCCTGCGACTCAACGGGTTAACGACCTAGCGAGCTTCAAAGTTAAGCCGCATGCACACTACCTCTTCCATTAGGTCGCTTACGACCTAAACAAGCCGAGATAACTTCTGAACTATACATGCTACTTCGCTCACAGCATATATCTCATCCATGATGGCCCCATTAAGTCGCTAACGACTTACGCTACCTCGGGATGGCTCTTAGGTCGCAACTCCTAGGTCGCTCACGACCTATGACATGGCCGACCTAAGCCCAGCTTCTCCTATAAATACCCCGGCTACTCCGCACTTCAAGGGGGATGATTTTTTTTGGAGCGCCAAGACTTTGCTGTTTTCACGACTTCTATACTTGCTCCAACACTTCAAAGGCAAAAGACACTTCAAAGAATCTTCGAAAAAGATCAAATTCATTCAACATGAATCCAAAGAGCTTTTCTGCATCAAAGTTCTAACGACTTGTCTTGATTGTGTTGTAATTGAAGAACCATTGTAAAATCTGTAATCAAATCAGTGATAGAAGAGATTAAGTGGACGTAGGCTTGACTTTGAGCCGAACCACTATAAAACTGTTTTCTCTTTTACTATTTTCTGCTATTTTCTGCTTGCTTTTAGTTCCCGTACCAACGGGTGGTGCTTTCGCTATATCACAACTCACACCGGGGTGTTAGCGTACATTTTTAGCGTTAACAGCAGTCTTCTTTGAGTTCTCCCAAAAAAGCCTCCCAAAAATGGACCCTTGTCCCTCTATTTATAGATGGAGACAACCTGGCGTCTCAGAGCTTGAACTTCTCCTCAGTCACTCGGGCCCATCACCAAGAGAACTCGGTCCAACATTGACAAGTTAACAATGCCGACCCGAGCATGCCGAACCCTCAAGGCCGACCCGAATGCAAGCATGTGGAGTACCGGCCTGATTTGAATATGCCGACCCGAACAGGCTATGTCGACTGCTTCCAGTCATGCCGACCTGACCATGTGATGCCGACCGCTCCCAATCTTGCCGACCCAAAGTGATTCTAGGATGCCGATCCCTTGAAGTAATATGATATGCCGACTCCAAGTCCTTTTGCCGACCTGAAGTCAAGCAAGCACCAACCCGAAGTGATTCTAACATGCCGATCCCTTGCGATCTCTAATGCCGATCCCAATATTATGCCGACCCGGGGAATTGTCACCATTAACCCGAAGCTATGCCAACCCCTGCAAGTGCTGATCCCAAGTACTTCAAACATGCCAACCCTATCCCCAAGTTCTTATGCCGACCCGAGGCGGATGTCCTTGTGACTCGAAGTGAACTCCTCGGCGACTCGAAGTAGACTCATGTATTGACCCTCCTTCCATCAACAATCAACTATAGCCTGTGCAACTACTGTTTTGTAACCGGGCCAAAGCACCGGATAACAATTAATATATATGGATATATGGATATTAAATACAATTTAATGCAATCAAATTGCCACGGTAACATAAACTAAAAGTTAGTGTAACGATTTACAACAGATTTTCAAAAAAAATTACATCTAAATTGTATGTTGTTTGATGCATCATATTCATTTATAGAGGAAATTTAGGGAACGACTATTAAAACGCAAAATTAAACATAAAATTTGACATACGTATTGGCTATTAGATTTTTTTAGTCTATATATATATATATAAGGTAGAATTCAAGAGGATATCTAATCTATTTGCATTCATATAAAAAGTGGAATTCAAAATAAAATCCAATGGGTCTGTTGTGTCGTCTTTTTTGTGTCTACAAATTATGTAGAAATATAATTTATCTGAAGCAAGATACAATAAAAGTACAAAACCAAAAGCAAATTTGAAGCACGTGACCTAACATGTGCGCGCGTTCACTCACCCCTATAAATGGGGCAAGCACAGAAGTGGAGAGCTAGAAGAGATGAGAGTCCTGAGTAAATTAGAAAAGTGGAGCTTTAACGAAGACAGAGAGAAGATATAACCACCTATAGCTTCAATAAATAGTCCTTTTTCTAATGTATGGCATCATTCTAAATCCAAACGTAAAAGGCACACTTTAACATCAATTCAGCTAACTTGTAATGTCAGCACTCTGCTAAAAGCATATATATATAACCATTACAAATGCAAACTTTTCCACGACATCGTTCATGAAACAAAAACCACTAAATGCCACTACCCAACATGTGTCAATCCAAAACGCTGTGACGCATTCCCAAATAATACTGTTGAGCGTTTCCGCTAGTAAGAATCCATCACCTGTTCAAATAAATCCTAAAGTTACAAATAGCAAATACAACCTTACTGCAAAATGCTTTTTTCCCCAAAATCTAGTAGAGTGCCCACAAATCAAATAGCTGAAGCATCCATTGATGTAAATTTAGTTAGTTTCCAAGAGAAGATAGAACACTACTGCCGCCTGCAGCAGGTAACACGACTTCCCATCCTGGGCCTTTGAGAGGAAGAGAATAACTTGGCTTCTCATCAAGACTATCCACCAAGTCAGTACGATCCATAACATTCAATAGGTCTTCCTCATTTATGTCAGTTTGAGTCAGCTTATCTTCTTCGTTCTCTTCGTCTCTAAGCAATGCCAGTATTTCAGATTCCTGAGTGTTGAATGCAATACAGAAAATCTAGTAAGTAAACGTCTATGTGACTAATTAACAGTTCAGTATTGGATTAGTGAGAAAGCCAAGTCCAAGAATTTAACATTTGTCATCTATACAAATATATAAAGCTCTATCAAACATACACTGTTCCTTTTTTGAATATCTACGGCTTATTGCATTTCCAGTATCTTTTTTCGGTAACCTTTCATTTCCAGTATCTTTTTTCGGTAACCTTTCAATACAAAAAACGCTCAAGCTTAAAGAAATTTGATCAAATCATTGCACATTTTGATGAAATTAATTAATTTTTTGGTGCAAAAACCTTAAATATTATTGAAGATAACTAATTCATGAAATTCGATTAGTTTGATGAACCCCTTAGCAATTAATGTTTTATTCACCGATGCCCTCAGCTTCTTTCGTACAGCTAAATCAATTAAAATCCAAGACCATTATTTCTTATTCATGCAATTAAACCAAGTCTAAAAGAAACACATCAATGAGCATTTTGGAGACGAGCATGACAATTTTTTCCGTCCACATTGAAAACATCTGTAAGACAGTTTTTCTTCAAACATAAATTGGTCAGGGTCTAATGTCTACTATATATATTATGTGATTTCAATCTCAAGTTATGAATTTTCAACAATAGAAAACTGAATTTGAATGCGTTTAATTTTTGTTCTCAGATGATTATTTTTACAAAGAATAAACCTTCTATTAAGAGAAATGGTCAAGAAATCAGTTATAAATGATGTATGTTAATTTGTGAATAGCCACCTTCTTAACAAAGAAAAAATCAGTTATAAATCAGTTATAAACGACAATTCATTTTTTCAATAAAATCCAGCGTTTGCTGTTTAATCAGATATACCAGTATAAAAGAGAAAAGATGGGAAAATATAAATAAATTGCTAATAATCCTGACCTCTAATGTGTTTGTGTTAGGCTTAACACTGTCTTGTTCAAAGTTTCCTTTGGCAATAACCACATGCTCTAATTTCAATTTCCCAAATGCTTTCTTGATCATTTTCCCCTGTAACAAGTACAAGGAAAATGTTTAGCGAGTTTTTATTGTACTTGTTACAAGCACAGCGAGGTAGAATCAAAAATAAAAGATATACCTCTACAGAATGTGCAGTAGCAAGCCTGTATACATGGACAGGCTTGGTTTGTCCAATTCTATGGCACCGATCCATTGCTTGCAAATCCATTTGAGGGTTCTTCAGTCATTTAAAAGTAACCAAGTCAATATCTAAGATATTTAAATCCTACACAAGCTTTTATTAGAAGATCAAGATGTATACCCAATCGCTGTCGTAAAGAATGCAAGTGTCAGCAGCAGTAAGATTAATACCCAGACCTCCTGCGCGTGTGCTGAGGAGGAATATTCTAACATTGCTACTCAGGTCGTTAAACGCAGCAATCTGGTAAGTAACAAACAGTAAGTGTTTAAGCATATGACCAATGTCAAAGAATTGCTAATGAAAATATATGACATGTAGTATTATAATGCTAAAATGAACATATTATAATAACACATACTGCATAATGTTGGTCTATGTAATAAATTAATATCATGAATGACACCAAAGCCTTTTAAAGGTTCATAAGACGGATAAAAGGTTGTATTATCAAGGTAAAATTATCATTTACTTTCTCCCTTAAATATTCTAAATTGTTTATTATTTTCCAATGCTATATTGAAATGCAATTAAGAACAAAGAACTCATGCTACAAAGTTGGTGATACTTGCAAAACTTGACACGATGTGGCGTAGGCAGAAATATTATATCCACCTGAGGCGTAAAAATAGTAAGGTTGAAATTCATCAGATTTGTGTTGCAGTCCAGATCTATAGTGTCACCAATTGTGCTTTATTTTGTATCCAAATAGCATGCCCCATTGATAAATTTTGACAATTTGGTCCATCATTGATTCATCTTTACTTTGTTTCCAATTATCAATCATCTTATCCTATGATGGTTGTTTTTTTACTGTTAAAAAAATCTAGCAAATTTGAGGTAGCGCCAACTGTTATATACAAAACTTGAATGAAAAAATGATAATTCTGATACGCATTATGTTTGGACCAAATTTGTGGGGATTTGACATAAAGCTAAGAAATCAAGATTTAAGATTTTAACTGCTATCATGATGCAAACTAGTTCTGGGAAATGGAAATTGATCTTTGTAATTGGCATTTCCCACAACAATATGTGCAGTAATTTGACATAAAGGTCATTGTAAAAGGCAATATATGTAGTAATTTATAAAACCCCAATATTTGGTGTAGAGAATTGGAGTTATTGGATCATTAGGGGCAGCCTCCCAACTGGTCCTGTACTAAGTACTCCCCTTCACACACACAGACACACAAATGTGTGTGCTGTACTAAGTACTCCCCTTCACACACAGACACACAAATGTGTGTGCACGCACGCACATGCATCTGTATGTGTTTTGAAAATTGGTAATCAATGTCCGGGAGTTACGAATCCAAGATCTCTAGATCCACACCATAAAGTCACCTTACCACTAGATTAGCAGTCCTGCACATATATACAGTTCAGTCTTTTAACTGCATTCAATATATGTGTGTGTGCTGGAAATTTCAAATCAATGCAAGGGAGTTGTGAACCCAAGATCTCTAGATCCACACCGTAAAGTCATCTTACCACTAGACTAGCAGTCTGGGACATATATTGTTCTGTGTCTTAATTGCACACGCACAGGCAAGCGTGTGCACATACATATGAGGAAGGTTCTATGGCACCTCTCTCTTTTCTAGCACGGTAGCACCCTTATTATATTTTAGTATCGTCTTTACAAAAAATGATGAAATCATTTTAACTGTTGACCTCTTCAAAGGTATAGATCGATATTAATCATTTGGACATTTATTTTAACCATTAACTTTTAAGCATTGATCTTTTAATGCTTGATGTACTGTAATTAGCTCAAATTTTGTAGAGGTGATTTAAGTATGATGTAAACAGATCCACGAATTTTTATAGTATTTCAAATGGTGTATCTCAATTTGATAGGGATGCTAAATGGGTGTGGCGGTGTGTGTTGGAAGCACTTTAGGAAATTTCTATGCACTGGGAATATGTAAAAACAAATAATTACAGGAAAGATCTGGGAATATGTAAAAACAAATAATTACAGGAAAGATCAAATTAATGCTTGGATGTTTTAGCATGATAATTCTCATATTTTTTCTGCAGATTCCTTGCTACTATGTTTTCCCTTTCTCTTTATAGAAATAAGCATTTCACTAAAAGATTAAACATGTCATTTTTACTAAAGAGGATGAAAATGGCTAGACAAAGGTAAATAATCTGCATAAAGAATAAAGTTGTCGGTAATAAGCAGCATACCATTAAAAATCTCAACCTATTTTCACATGATTCAAAACACGGCATGCTGTAGAACTAAAATAGACAACGCAAATATCATGTATTTTCTTTCCACCATTAATCAAAAAATAATTAACTTATTTTCAGTAGACTTTGTGCGCATAATACCGTAAGATGGTTTACATTGTCTCAAGAAGATTATGTGTACTCCACTTTATTGTGAAACGTTCAACCCTCTCCCAACAATAAGCAAATGTTATAGAGTGAAATTAGTAATTCTGTCACCATTCATTTATCCTTTGTACAAAGATGGTAAAGAAGTTCCATCATGCAACTTATTTGTGCAAGTGTCAGTTGAATGTACAAAATTCAATTCAAGGTTCCAGCAACTTACACTAAAATGGTTGAACCAAACTAATCGACCGAGAATCATTGCTCAACCATTCAAATATAGTTTGTATTATTAATAAGTGTATATGTATGCCAACTGTTGATGATATCAGGAAATAACTCCAAGAAAATCAAGCATTTGAACTAATGAAATAGCAAAAATAATTCCAATTTAAAAAGCATTTAATACAAAATAAATAAAATCATTACCTGCTTCTTCCTATCATCCAGTTTCACTCTTCCATCTATTCTACAAACCTCAATCCCTTTCTCACTATAGCAATACTCGATTATGTCCAACACTTTTGTCCATTGTGAGAATATTAGAATCTGAGAAGCCATATAGTACAATGGTTAACTGCACTATAAAAATGCCATATCTCAAAATTACAAAAATACCTTGTGCTTCCGTGCAAGTAGCAAGGTCACAAGCCTCTCTAGCAACTGAAATTTACCACACTGTTCTATTAATTGGTTGGGTGGAGGATAAAAATCTGGAGAAAGAGCAAAAACAATATCATTAAATTTAGGGCTCAAAGGCTGATTTACTAAATATGAGTAATAGAGAAACATACATGAACCATCATACTGAGATTCTAAAAGATCGGGATGGTTGCATACTTTTCTAAGCTGAATCACTAGATTATTTATCTTTCCTCTCATTCCATGTCTAGAGTTACCTGTCAATATTTAACTATTGTTTTAACTCCTAACCAATATTATTTTAGAAAGAGAATATATATTTATAAAATAGCGTGTATACCAGCATGAGTCTCTTCGACATAGTTTTCAAATGTTTTATTTACTAGATGTTCCTGGATTTTCTTTTGATGCTCGGTCATATTTGCATATAGAATTATTTCCTTCTTCCGCGGAAGATTCTTCTCAACATCAACCTTCATTCTCCTTAGAAGGAATGGACGCAAAATTGAATGAAGTTTCGATACAACCTGGGGAAAAGACTTAAGAACATTCAACCCAAAACAATTTGAAAGGTGCAGAGTTAAAAGCATAATGATATGTGCATAAAGACTTACTTGAACCCTTCTCTTTTCTTCATTATCTTCTGGCTCACCATTACACTTTCCAGACAAATCAAACCTGAAAAACACAAAGCAATTATGAAATAACCTGAAGGAAAAATAGGTAGTAGAGTTGATAATTGAAGTTTCAAAACAGATATACATATCAACTTATTTGAAATCAAACAACGGATACGAAGTTCAAATGACAAAACATAAAGAGATAATTTTTTAAAAGAGACACTGCAACCTAGAATTGATTATGGTGATACTGTCTATCATAACAGGTTCTGGAAAAAGAATATTAGATTAATTATTAATTTCTAGAACATCCCACGCTAGTGGATAAATAAACAATTTACAGCAATGCATGTCCAACAATTCCAGTAGTTAAGAAATTACAAAGACAATACACGCTTCCATTTCTTTGTTTATTCATTTTCACAACTGATAAGCAAGTCACATAGAGAAACATTATGTTAATAATTATATTTTAGAGAAAAACCAGAGGAAACTTATTAGGAAAAAAACATAGGTTGTTTTCTTAAGAGTGAATGAGTGTGTGTGTGTGTGTAGAGAGAGAGAGAGTAGTTCAAAACCACAAAATTGTTTTCAGATGGACTATAGTTCTTTGAAAGAATATACCATGATTCAAACTGAGAATGGGATGAGAATATTTCAGGCAAAATGAAGTTCAGCAATGACCAAAGCTCTGCCAAATTATTCTGCAATGGAGTCCCAGTCAAAAGAAGTTTGTTTTCAATTGGCAAACGCTTCAATTCCCTTAACAGCAAGCAGTTCATATTCTTCAGTCGATGGCCCTAGGGAGAAAGAACAATGTATGAATACATATATAATTATGACAACTACATACAATAATATTTGTACAGTTATAAATTGGCTTTACCTCGTCTACAACAACATACTTCCATTTATAACTGGACAGAACTTTTGCATCCCTGAGGGCTACCTCGTAAGAAGTGATTATCAAAGGAAATTTAGGTCCAATGGTCCTAGGCATAAGCTTTCTCCTTATGGTTGCCCTTTCATCCTTAGATCCATGGTATATTAGAGCACTCATAGATGGAACAAACCTAATACATAACCAACAGATGTGAAAGAAATGTATACTGGTTTACAGACTCGTAAAATTTGAGAGTAACAAAATATATTATACCTTTGGACCTCATTAACCCAATTTGACAGAGTAGAAAGAGGAGCAATAACCATATAAGGCCCATCCAATCCCTTTCCTTTAAGATGTGCAAGAAACCCGATAGTTTGAACAGTTTTACCCAAACCCATTTGATCAGCAAGTATTCCATTAAGTCCGTTTTGCCACAATGAAATTAACCACTTTACACCTTTAATTTGATAAATCTTCAATTTACCACCAGTCATTAATGGGACAAGTTCAGCTTGCTCTTTTGCAAGTCTCTCTTCCTCGTTGAGACAAACATCTTCAGGAGCAATGGTTTCATGAGGCTTAGATAGCATGGTTTCAACTGCAGCCTTTGTTCTTCTCTATAAAATATCAACATATCTATAATCAACTCCATGTAGCTTTTTTGAGAATATCAAGCGGATTAACAAAAATAACATAGAATATACAATAATGCATACAGCTTCAAGCAATAGATGCATGACATGTCGTGCTGCTAACTAAAGATGAATATAAGAAAGAATTTGACATGCGCGCACTATGCCTTTCATAAAGTACCCTTAAAATAAGTCATGTGCCTGGATTACAATTCATATTTTCTTGGTAGGGTTGATTACGCAAGACATAAATCTATCGCTGTACACATTTATTTTTACAATTCATATTTTCTTGGTAGGGTTGATTACGCAAAACATAAATCTATCTCTGCAAACATTTATTTTTACAATTCATATTTTCTTGGTAGGGTTGATTACGCAAAACATAAATCTATCTCTGCACACATTTATTTATGATGTTTTTTCCAAAGATAATAATATACATACTCTCTAAAATTTTCAACTCATACAGTGCATAAATTTATTTAAACTTAGGCCAGAACTCCAAAAAAAATTGGTAAGACAAATGCAGGCGGGTCATTTGTTCTGGCAAGCCTGTCATTGTTCAGAGGCCCATATCATGAGGCAGGAAAAAACTGTGACTAATATCAACATATACAATAGGTAAGAACATAGTTATCTTGGGACCACGGCGCAAAATGACACAAAACCTTCATGGAGCTGTAACGCACAGCATGGCAAACAGCGTGTCTTTTTTATTTTTCACGCATGTTTTGAAAAAGATATAAATTTATCGGACATAACAATCATTTGAAAAGGACCAATATAATTAACATTTATTTTACTAAAAACGTATACAACAAAGATTTTTTTAATCATTTCACAAAAACATCATTAAACATAATGTCATAACCATAGAATTTCAAATAAAATAACCTTTTTGAAATCCAAAATCTAAATAAAAATACAAAATAATTATAAACTAGAAATTTGAATCTGATTCGTACAATACATGATAGACGTTATATAACAACTTGCTTTGAAAATATTACATAAATAGATTTAGATCTTCCATGTTAATTGCAACGTATTTTTGGCATCATGCAAAAGCAGTCATTAGAGGACAAAATATCAATTAGAACATGCAAATTATAATATATACAAATAATATATATAATAATAATAATAACAATAATAAGCATATGATAAGTAAGGCTCCCTATGCATTTTTTGATAGTAAAAAGAAGAAGAAAAAATTGAAAAGGTGCAAAATGCATCATGGGTGCCTTATGCATCTTTTGCATCATTCGGCGTGTCTCTTCATGTGTGTCGAATTTTATGGTGAAAAAAGCGCAATCATCACGCCGGGTTGTACCTTGCGCCACAGCACGCGCCTTTCATAACTATGGGCTGGAACAAATTTTGGAGCACAAAATCCAACAAGAGATGAATAAAGAAAGCAGTAAGAAATGGGAATAAATGCAACTGAGGGATGAATTGAAATGCGCAAAAGAGAGAGCATATGAGAAGCGGTATAGGAAACAAAAAATGTAAAATCAACTAAGGAAGATTGCACTCACGCTCATCTAAGATTGTGAGAATCTCACAACCCACAATTTCATTGAGTGGAACATATTTCAATATCTAATAAAAGTACCTATAACTAATCAGGTGATTAACAAGGAAATATTATAGTTTATGATGATAAATTAATTATTGTGTATCAGTCACATTCCTGAGGAGTGCAAGAGTAACATTCCTCCAAATAAAAATGGAAAAGTGGGAACGGATAAAAAGTGGAAAAGTGGGAACGGATAAAAAATGGGGGGAAAATAGATGGATAGAAAACAGGAGAATGGATAAAAGATGCAAAAGACAATCAGATGTATCAATCCCATGACTTTTTGTGTAAGACAACCATTTCTCTTAATAGCATTATGCTATCATTTCTGAAATTGTGAGACTCGCACTTCTAAGCCCCTCAAAAACAAGGTTTAGAAGTTTTGGGACAGAGCCAGGGCCAGGACTGAAATTATGCATAAGCTTATGTAAGTATTATGAGCTCAGTTAGTAACAAAGGAAATAATAGTCTACTGATAACTCTATTTTCCTCATTTCATGATACACCAGAAATCAACAAATACATGACAAATTGAAATCAACAAGTACATGACAAATTACAGTCGCATTAGATAAGTAACTGGCTGAATCTACCGTATGATACTCAACGATTGATGGCTAAACACGTATATTGATTACATCCTCTCAGATCAGATATGTAATATTTTGAAGAACATGATTGAAAAACCACAACACGTTTAAACTTACATTAGCACTGTGAGTATTAGCCTTCCTCTTTCTGCCCCTCTTCCCCTTCCCTTCCACTTCCTTAGGGGAGTCCTCTTCTTCGACCTTTGTCTCTATTGCATTCTGCTAGACCATTACAATATTACTATATGTGCAGCCAAAAAAAACACTTAGATTTGTACAAGTTTAATTTAAGAAAGCAGTGTTACCGCAGTAATATCATCCATTTTTTCAAGCAAAAACTCAGAATAAAGTTGGGTTTGCGTAAGCAACTCATCTAACTTGTCAAATTTGAATTCAGGATCCAGTTTAATATCTCTCTTTTCTTTTTCGCGAGACTCAATTAACTTTTCCTCTTCTTCAGCCATAGTTTCTGAAATAAGTGATACATCGCCATTTTTTGCTTCAAGCTCAAGAGGGAGAGTTTCACTTTCTTCATTATTTTCTTGATGCAGTTCATCCTTTACCATTTTCTGATCCAAAAAATAAAATCACGCAATAACACCAAGAATAAGATGAATATATATATATATATATAAGAATATATTTTTTAAGTGTCCGCAGTATACGCCAGCCAGTAAATAATTTTTAAAATGAAAAATGCAAAATGTACGCTTAAATGGCAGTCCAAATCTTTCGGGGAACTAGTATAAATGCAATCAGGGAGAAAAAAAAAAGGAAAACCCAATGGTGGTTCTATTCACAAACCTATGAAAGATGTAATTTGTATATCAATTCAATGACAAATCATATTAAAATATTCAACTAAATCTTTGAAAATATACATTAACGGAAAGAAAAAGGGAAAACAAAAGCCTAATCAAGTCAAAACCCTAACGTATGTTTTGCTAAAAGTACGAAACAAAACATGGCACAAACCTCTTCTTCTTCCCCCAACACAGAAGTAGGAGAATCGGCATCGATTCCCTCGATTTTTACTTCGACATTATCTCCCGTGATCGCCATTTCCGAAGAAACCCTAAATCATTTCAGCACCGCAAATGGTTCGATATTTCAAGTCAAACGAGACGATAAAAAAAGATATAAATTTGTAACGAAATTTTCAAAAAATATAAGTACTGATAATCTTTTACCTGAAGAAGTTTTCCGAGGCGGCGAATGAAATTTGGGGAATGAAGAGTGAGAAGAAAGGCAGGGGATGTGGATGTAAATATAAAAGTTTCCAGGGTTTGGGCGGGAAAACAAAAGGGCCATAGATTACATAGGCTCGAAGTTGGATTTATTTACCGTTATGCTTTAGAAATTTTGTGCCGTTGATTGTTGTAACAATTACATTAATTGAAACCTGGTTCGTTGTCTTTGCACAGAGAAAATTTAATTCATCTCCCACTCCAATTAAGTTAAATGTATATGTATACATGTCTTTTGGTTATAGACTTGTGCCGTATGAGGTAGTATAAAAGGTTCAGGCTGTCCGCCAAAATCCACGCTTACCCAGCTTAATAAGAGCATTCCTAATAGAGAGGTGGGTTATTGTCGTAAATGTATATGTATCAATGCCGGCCGACTATGTATTGCTCTCAACAATATACGGAATTATCCAGCATAAGACTAACGAGTCTACCTCATCTTTTTCATTCCAAATATTATCTAATGGGGCATTTCACTAGAAGGACAAACTTTGCAGTCCAATTAGTTTCTAGGACATATATCCATAGAAATTAATTTCAATGCCAAAGTCAGCAGAATAATTACTTTTAAGAACAAAGTCAACAATCCAATTATTTTCAATGACATAATTTCATAGGTTTTTAGGCTTTAGAAATTAATTATTTTGCATTTTGTCCTTAAAAGTAATTATTTCAGTTGTGTGTCCTAGAAACTAATTGCACTTGCTAAAGAGGCCATTGTGGCTAATTTCCACTTTATTATATCTAATCATCTACCTAACATGGCTTTTTTTCATCTCAAGTCTCCTCGAGCACTAACTCTTAGGGTTGTCTCGCATGTGGCAAATAAGAACGACGGTTTAAAATTAAAATAGTTCAACATCGCTAAATAATTTGAAGTAGTATGCAAATATGGGTGGTTAACATATAACATTGGAGATTCTTTTTGTTACAATAAGAGTTTGTCTCGCTAAATAATTTAAAGTAGTGATGTATAAATATGAGTTGGTAGGCAAGCAACATTGAGAATTCCGGCAGCCGTTACGCAACATTGGAACCTTCCGATATAGGTGTTGAAATCTGTTTCGCACATCCCTCCGTGGGGGCAACATAGAGTTTGGTCAAAATCTTTTAACAAGAGAAATTCCTTGTTGTTACATACGACCAAACTCATATATATATCACTTCACCTTTATTGTTTTTCACGGTGTGAAACTATTGTTTTTCCAATCTGTGTCCATTACCCATACACAATGCGAGACACCCCAACAAATGTAACAATCCGAAAATTTTGTCATTTGATTTTGAATATCTAATTAATTTTAATTATTGAAGTAGTGGTTTCAAAGCTTTAAAACTTGAATTAAATTAGAGATTATTTAATACCTTTGAATTGTGAATAAATATTTGAAGAGTGATTTAAATAATGGGATTTTAAATTGAATATTAATTATATGGATCTAATGGATTTGTTTAACTCCTTTTAAATTATAGATAATAACGGTGGGTTCATCTTGAAAATTTAATTTTAGAGAATAAATGGTTCAAATAAATAATTTGAAAATTCTTTAAAATATCATTCCGTGGCACTGTCTCGGATTTTGACGAAACTAGTGTCATTAGATCTGGAATAATAAGTTATTGTTCGTTGACAAGTTTTGTGACGATCGGATGTATTATGTGGTTGTGTGAGCACGAAACGCATAACGATTAATTTTAGGAATTAATACTAATATAATTTGATTTTAAAAGCTAATTTCTGTATACAATTGGGTCCCGATAATAGTTCCATTGAGTTTAGAATATGGCTATTTAGCTAGGAACGCCAGTGAGCATACCTCGGTTGGAGTTTGAAAATCTTCGGACGTGAATAGTATCGGATATTTGCTTATATATAGGGACCACACCCATTCATTTTGCCCAAACCAAAGCAAACCCTAGTTTATAACCCAAGCCACCGAAATTGGATACTCTACATCCAACGGTCAATAGCCATTGCGGCTACCAGAGGCCATATTAGGCCTCGACCTCAACAAAGATAATGTGCAGTAGGGTGAGATGAAGCGATCTAACGGTTGGATTGACGATCGACGAAGCGTGGCAGTGGAAAATCAAGTTCAAAGGCGATGGAGTTTTCGAGCAAATTCTCGGCAACGGCGACAAATTGGAAGGCAGTTCTGGTGGTGATGGGTTCGTAGTGGTCGAGGCGTGCTTGCGCGGCGGAGGCTAGTGCCCTGAAGCGGGGACGACATGGCGTTGAACACGACGTCAAGTTTGGAATTTGCGGCCATGATTTAGAATGAAGATGTTTAGGTTGTTAATTAAGGTTTGACTATGTAATTAGAGAATAATTATATTATTTAACTCCAAATCTTATAAACACAATAACTTGTTCATACAAGGTCAGATTCGGACGCGGTCAGTCGCGTTGGACTTATATCGACGATAGCTATGCTTAAGAATTGGATTCATGAAATTTGGAGCTTGTATAAATTTCAGCTAAAATTGAACGTTGTTCGATTTTAGTCGGGACTGAAACGCTTCGGCGATATCTGGAATTTAGGTGAGTTTAACTCACTTTTTTGGTTAATCAATAATGTTTTATAGTAGATAAAAATTATTGATTGTTCGCTTGGATGATTTATTTAACTGATTGTTTGGTTTTGATGAATTATCACTTTTACAGCGGTCAAAGTATGAAATTAATTGCAGGGACTTATCTGATGTATAAGAAATTTATAGAGGGATCCATCGAGATTCCTTGCCCTTGTTGATTTATTTTCAATAATACTCTTGTTATATGAATTATGAAATATCAAACTTGATTGTGTCCCTATGAGATATGATATTGTTATAAGTTGAAAACTTAACCTCTATAGTGATAGAAATCAATATCAACATTGGTTAAGTGATGTGGAGGCTGTTGGTTTCAATTTAGTATTTTGAAATACTATTAATTGCTAATTTGACTTAGAAAGGGTTTGAATTCGGATAATGATTTTAAATCTAATCTTTAGGTTTTCTGAAATATTTTTATTTAAGCAAATTTTGAACTTCTCTATTTTATCCCAAACTTTTTATTTGTCTTTTCTAAATCATTTAGATATGTTTTAAAAGTTGTTTATTTATATTTAATAGTGTTTAAAGAGTTATTTATCAATATTTTATATTGTGAAAAGTTATTTATTAAATAATTAATATTGTCTGAAGTTAAGAATTATTTATTAATAATGTTTTGGAATTTATAATAGTTATTTATTAATAATGCTTCGTAATTTATAATTATTATTTATAACAATGTTTTGGAAGATAATTATTATTTATATAATAATGTTTAAAGATTAGTTATTTTTGTTTCATTGATAAGGTTTGAAATTATTAACTATTGTATTTATAATGTTTTGAAGTTGTTAATTATTATATTAATAATATTTTGGAGTTAATAAATTATTTTATTAATGATGTTGGAAAGTTAATTTATTATTTATATACGATGTTTAAAGTAAATTAATTCATCTGATTAATTTATTTATAAGTAATAAATTGGTTTTTAAAAAGGAATCTCGTTTGATAAAAGAGATTTATTTATAAATGAAAATGGACTTCGAGTTTATAAGAATTTTCAAAAAGGCTTTATAAAGGGGTTTTAGCAAGAATTTTTGTAAAGGATCTTTAAAAAATTTATAAAAGAATAAAGTTTTATAAATGGGTTCATAGATTTTAAAAGGAGTTTTATAGGTAGTTTATGGATTTATAAAAGAGCTTTATAAATAGTTTTAGAAATTTATACATCAATGGTTTTAGAAGTTAATAAAAAGAGTTTTATAAATTGTTTTAGAGATTTATAAAAGAGTTTAAAAATGGTTTTAGAATTTATAAAAGGAGTTTTATAAATGATTTTAAGGGACCTATAAATACATTTCCTAAGTAGTGAAAGTGTAGTGTTTTTCTGAATATACTTATATGTTGAGATAAGTGTATGGATATTTTTCCAAGTATAAAAAGGGAGTATGAAGGGTTTGTGGTATATCTTTGTAAAAGTATTTTGATACAAGTATTTACAAAGCAATTTTAATTCATGAAAGGATTTATTAAAGAGGTCAGTGGATGCTTATATGCTTAACCAATGTTGGGTTCCCTATGGAAATAAATCCCCAATTTGATTGATGCTTGTTTGTTTATTTAATAGTTAAATAACCGACTATCAAAAAACTTGGCCAGTTTTAAATTATCGTTGTTAGTTCGGCGAGACTAGGATCGGATATATTATTCGAAAAGCATTTAGAACCAACATAAGCGTCTGAATGGAAGACATCTTGAAGATGATTAAAGATGGAGTTCTTAAAGCGCAAGGGCTACTTGCTAGTAATCCCGAGGGTGATTCCAAAATGGATGTAGTAGAGGTAGTACCTTCAGATTCGTTCAGACCGAAACGAACTTGCATGGATGAATCTTAGCATTGCATTTCTGCCTGGAGAATAGTATTAGCATCCCAAGATGGTTTGTTATACCTAAAAGGTAATCGTAGCCTCGAGCCTCATCAACTGGAAAATGATTAAAGCAGGGACGTGCCGTAGGGCTATGTGGGTCGCTCCCATTAGGGTATGATCATCCCATATCTAGTGTCAATATTTATGTATGCTTCGGGCCCCATTATGGTTGTTTATCAACCATGTGGTGATCATATTCGGCGCTATCCAGTAACAATAAGAGGTAGGGCCGGTCTTGAGTAGTAGAGGCGCAACATGTTGTAGCCTCTCATACATTTTTATCTATAGGTGTACGGATTCAGTGGGTAGACCCTTGTGCTCTCATAGTTAGAATCCATTCTCAAATAAGTGTCTTCGGACTTGATCGTGTACTATTATGCTGGAATTTAATTAATGTAACAATTTCAGCTATAATTAATATGTATTTGTATCCTAGACATTATTATAATATCACTGGATTTTCTATAGAAAATGTTTTAGTTATCGTAAGGTAAAAACTCATATGTATTTATGTGCGGCATGATCTTACGAGATACCTTTGATTTTAAAGGATTTTACAAGTTATAATAAAATTCCTTCTGATTTGAGTTTCTCACGCTGGTTTACCAGATTGATCCGGGCATTGTTTTCTTATAATGCTCGGGTCAGACTGAGCATATTTACAGATTCAGTTTGGATACTTGGAGCTTCAGGAGACGAGCTGGATGCCTCGAAGTCATGTTCATATATAATCTAATTTCTGCTGCATTGGTTGTTTATGTTGATCAGCAATTGTAAGGACATGCTGTTATAACTGTCCAGACTAATCACTTATTTAGTGTGCTTTGATTAATATATGTATAATAAAGTTCAAATTTTCTTTTGTAAAGATCAATATTATATTATGGATTGCTCATCACGTTGTGAGATTCTGTTCTATCTTTTGTTTATTTTTCCCTAAACAATCTGTCTTTTCGGCACTCGAATGCTCGGCACGTGAATACCGTGGATGTATTAGTGTCGACTTTTGAGGGCCGAAAAGGCGAGTCGTTGCACGTGGTATCAAAGCTTGGGCTGAGCGAACACCTAGGCTTTGGTAGGGTTATCTCATTCGAGATAGGGTAAGTGAGACCTTAGGATGAGTTTGAGTGGATTATATATATATGAGCGCGTATTTGTTAGTGATATAAAAACGTTTTATATTGTTTTGATTTATCAGTTGAGTGGTTATGAATTCTGATTGATACAGAAGGAACAACTGTATCGACAAGGGTTTCTAAACACTTAAACATGGTAAACCGACACGGTATTGTTTTAAAATTAGGTAAATGAAATAATTTTACTTGGATTATATTTCATATATAAAAAGAATAATTTTCATAAAATTAATATAGTTATATATAGTGTGCTTTATTGTTAGAAAATGATAATATTTGATTATTATCATTTATTGTTTATTGTTTGTGCTCAGGTAGTTTATGAGCATTTATTATTTGATTAGATAAAATACGAACACTTTATGAATTCAGTTTCATAGTTTAACTATAGAGCATTCGGTGATGATGTTGAGTTAAAATTTAATTTTATGGAAGTTGTTAATTATAATCTATACAAAGAGAAGTAATTATGAAAAGATCTTATATAAGAAGTGAAATTATATAAGTAGGATTTATAAATATAGCTTATAAATAAGGATTTAACTGAGAAATTCAGAACTCAAAGCCGGTGTTTGGAAATTGGTTTCAAAATTTTAGGAAAAATAATAATGGTATTATTTTGAAAGTATTGATTAATATAAATATTGTAAAAGAATTTGGAAGAGTTAGAAAGCACTGAACTTACTTCGGTCATTGGAAAATAATCCTGATGATGACTACAGCATCATCGGCATTCATTTTCGAGTTACTAAGTGACGGATTGCTGCCATGTAGTATTTCTTCAAAATTGTTTTGGGAAAAACAAGTTTTGCTTTGAAATTTCTGAAAGTATGATTTGATATACAAAGGAATTATATGTATATTATTATCAAAATTTCAGAAAGGGGATTTGAAATCAAGCGGGGTGTTCTGGTTCTAAAAATTTGATTTATGTAATATTATAGACTAATGTATCTTAAACATTTGGATAGTCTAGTTTGTGCATCTGGTTTCGACATGTTGTTTGGTAATTTTCATGTACAAATATGAAATGAAATTTTCGGCGATTTGAATAGTCGAAACTTCCAAGTTAAATTGGAAAAATTAAGCTAAGTTTTTTGTGAAAATATAAGAAAATAAGTTTTTGTAACTTATAAATTTGAAGAGATAGAAATTTTAAAACAGGTTTTAAATTTGTTGAATATTCTAGTTAAGTAAAACAATTCTGAATATTATATATATACACACGCGCGCGCATTCTTAGGAAATAGAAGAGTATTTTGCAATTAGGAACTTTAGTTATAGAACGTTAGTAGACTTAAGTAATGTTTCTTAAGTAAAATAATGATTCCTTAGAAGGTAATTATAATCTTGGAAATGTTTATTAATGAAGATAAATATTTATAAAGTGTTTGTAGGCTTGGAGTAATATGTTATAAAATGACTTGGAAAATGAATTCTAGTATTAAATAAAAATATAAACTTAAGTTTTAAAGTGGATAATAAACCTATGTGTGCTTTATAAAATGCTTATAATAAACTTAAGTATGAATGAGCTTTAAGATGAAGTTATGGCTTTTGAAATGTGTATGAAGTTGAGTTTTAAAGTGATTGATTTGCATAGGCAGCATTACAAGATGTTTGTGAGCTTAAGTAATGGATTTATGAAATAGTTCATAAATGATTTTAGTATTAAAAGGAATATACTAAGAAATAATAAATGTAAATTGAAATAATTGGTATAGTTAAGAAAAGTAAATTTGAAAATTTAGCTATGAGATGAAATTTAACTTAAGTAAAGTAAAGTTAAATAAAATGATTTATGATACGGTTTGTACAAGAATTCTAATATTAAATGGAATTCTATTGGAAAATTAAGCGTAATTTAAAATTGAATGTGAATGAAAAGGATTTGGTATAATCTAAGAAACCAATTAGAATAAATACATAAGAGGTACATGTATCACTTTATTCACAAGAGGATCTTTGATCTAGATTCGGGCACATGATTTCGAGATGATATACATCGATCCGAACAAGAATATTTACTCGATTCTTGACGACGAACACTGGATATGGATTTTTAATTCCAAAGTTTTATGTCATGGTTGATGACTATGTAAGGAGAATATAAGTTTCTAATCAAAGAACCGGATCAGAGTCCGCACTAGGGAAGTCGAGTGGGCGATACTAGTTCGTAAGTGAAATTATGTGATCGAGCGAGCGATCAGATTTGATGTTGCATACAGATGGTATATGTACATCATATAGGCTTAAATGTAATTGTGTGTTTTTGTTACTAAAAATGCAAGTTTCATGATTTGTTATGGCATGATTGTTTGAGATGTTTACTATGTATGTTTTAGCATGCATAAATTCATGTATATGATGATTGAGTTGTAGTATTGTTTCATTTTCATGTTTAACTCTCATTTGGGTTATGTAAGTGAGATGTAGGTATATGGAAGCAAAAGCTGGTTGCTACTTTTAGTTTCATAAGTAAAATTTGGTTGCTTGACAAATAGGTACATGTTTATATTTTTGGTCTGGTTTGATGATTTTATGCTCCATATATGGGAGGCCACTTGGCTTTTGTTTTCTTTTGTTGGATTGCGCTCGTAGTGGCAATTTGTAGCTTTTTCGATCGAGTCGCACAAAGGAGAAGCTGCCGAAATTTTCTGTAATTTTAGGACTTAGAAAATTAAGTAACCTATTCCAACTAATTGATTTTGAAAAGTTAATGGGTTTGGAGGCATTTTCCTTACCTTAGCAATTTCGGGGACGAAATTCTTTTAAGGGGGAGAACGTCACGACCCAAAATTTTGGTCATTTGATTTTGAATATCTAATTAATTTTAATTATTGAAACAGGTTTAAAAGCAGTAAACTTGAATTAAATTAGAGATTATTTAAAGCCTTTGAATTGTGAATAAGTATTTGAATAGTGTTTAAATATTAGGATTTTAAATTGAATGTTAATTCTATGTGTTTAATGGACTTGTTTAACTTCTTTTAAATTATAGGTAATAACGGTGAATTCATCTTGAAAATTTAATTTCAGAGAATAAATGGTTCAAATAAATATTTTGGAAATTCTTTGAAATATCATTCCGGAGTTGATCCTATTCTTGCTGCCGATGTCGTTATTCCTGCCAAGGCGCCTCCTGCTGCTAAGGCTTTTGTTTGGGATGCGGAGGAAAAAACATGGATTCATGTGAAGTCTACTATGAGATATAGCCCTTTGGACGATTATTTTTTCAAATTTGTGCCAAATGATGACATGGACCTCAAATGTCTCTTTTATAATATATTAGGTGATGTGTTGGAACTTGGTACTGTTGGACAGCTTACGAAAAGGAATGATGATATGTTAGCTAATGCCTATCGTGATAGGCCATTCATTTTCTCTCCTGACTCGGTGGACTATGTCCCTTCTCTCGCTGTGCAGTTTCGTCATTACTATCATATTATTGGGGGTATCCCCAAGGAGATTAACCCAGTTTCTGTATGTGATGGCAATTGTCCCTCCTCTTCTTAGGAAGTTTAGTCATTTTTAGTAGTTATGGCATTTTCACCAAGCTCATATGATGTATTTTCTTGTTTAGCAGTTAAGGCTCTTTTGCCTTACTCTTGTACTTAATTTGTATTTTATTACTTTGGTAATGAAAAGTGGACGGTCCACTATAAAACCCACTGGCTTTGTCAAAAAATATCATTCTAGGGCACTGTCTCGGATTTTGAGAAAACTAGTGCCATTAGATCCGAAATATTAAGTTATTGTATGCTGACAATTTCGTGACGATCGAATGTACTGTGTGGTCGTATGAGCCCGAAACGCGTAGCAATTATTTTAGGAATTAATATTAATATAATTTGATTTTAAAATCTAACTTCTATATATGATAGAATTAGGTCTCAATAATAGTTCCATTGAGTTCGAAATAGGGGTATTTAGCTAAGAACGCCAGTGAGCACGCCTCAATTGGAGTTCGAAAATCTTCGGGCGTGAATAGTATCAGATATTTGCCTATATATAGGGACCACACCCCATTCATATTGCCCAAACCAGAGCAAGCCCTAGTTTAGAACCCTAGCCGCCAAAATTGGATACTCCACATCCAACGGTCAACGGCCATTGCAGCCACCAGAGGCCATATTTGGCCTCAACCTTAACTAAGATAATGTGCGGCAGGGTGAGATGAAGCGATCTAACGGTTGGATTGGCGATCGATGAAGCATGGCGGCGGGAAATCAAGTTCAACGGTGATTGAGTTTTCGAGCAAATTCTCGACGGCAGCGGCGAATTGGAGGGCAGTTCTAGTAGAGATGGGTTTGTGGTGGTCGAGGCGTGCTTGGGTGATGATATATGTGGTGGAGGCTGGTGGCCTGAGGCAGCGACGACATGGAGTTGAACACGACGTCGAGTTTGGAATTTGCGGCCGTGATTAAGAATGAAGATGTTTAGGTTGTTAATTAAGGTTTACCTATGTAATTAGAGAATAATTATATTATTTAATTCCAAATATTATAAACACAATAACTTGTTCATACAAGGTCAGATTCAGACGCGGTCAGTCGCGTTGTACTCGTATCGATGATAGCTAAGCTGAGGAATTGGATTTATGGAATTTGGAGCTTGTAGAAATTTCAGCTAAAATCGAACGTAGTCGGGATCGAAACGCTTCAACGATATCCGTAATTTAGGTGAGTTTAACTCGCTTTTTGGTTAATCAGTAATGTTTTATAGTAGATAAAAATTGTTGATTGTTTGCTTGGACGATTTATTTGGTTGATTGTTTGGTTTTGATGAATTATCACTTTTAAAGCGGTCAATATATGAAATTAATTACAGGGACTTATCTGATGTACAAGAAATTTGTAGAGGGATTCCTCGCCCTTGTTGATTTATTTTCAATAACACTCTTGTTATATGAATTATGAAATATCAAACCTGGTTGTCTGGCCCTATGAGATATGATGTTGTTATATGTTTAAAACTTAACCTCCATAGTGATAGAAATCAATATCAACATTGGTTAAGTGATGTGGTGGTTTTTGGCTTCAATTTAATATTTTGAAATACTATTAATTGCCAGTTTGACTTGGAAAGAGTTTGAATTCGAATGATGATTTTAAATCTAACCTTTGTGTTTTCTAGAATATTTTTATTTTATCAAATTATGAACTTCTCTATTTTACCCTAAACTTTTTATTTGCCTTTTCTAAATCAGTTAGGTATGTTTTAAAAGTTGTTTATTTATATTTACTGGTGTTTAAAGAGTTATTTATCAATATTTTATATTATGAAAAGTTATTTATTAAATAATTAATATTGTTTGAAGTTAATAATTATTTATTAAAAATGTTTTGGAATTTATAATAGTTATTTATTAATAACATTTCGGAATTTATAATTATTATTTATAATAATGTTTTGGAATATAATTATTATTTATATAGTAATGTTTGAAGATTAATTATTATTCTTTCATTAAGGTTTGGAATTATTAACTATTATATTTATAATGTTTTGAAGTTATTAATTATTATATTAATAATGTTTTGGAGTTGATAAATTATTTTATTAATGATGTTGGAAAGTTAATTTATTATTTATTTTGGGTGTTTAAAGTAAATTAATTTATCTGATTAATTGTATTTATAAATAATAAATTGATTTATAAAAGGAATCTCATTTAATAAATGAGATTTATTAAATATTTTATAAATGAAAATAGTGTTTGAGTTTATAAGAATTCTCAAAAAGGCTTTATAAAGGATTTTTATAAAGAGGTTTTAGCAAGATTTTTTATAAAGGATCTTTATAAAAGGCTTTTATAAAAGAATAAAGTTTTATAAATGGGTTTATAGATTATAAAAGAAGTTTTATAAGTAGTTTTATGGATTTATAAAAGAGCTTTATAAATAGTTTTAGAAAATTATACAAAGAGTTTTATCAATGGTTTAAGAAATGAATGAAAAAAGTTTATAAATGTTTTGGAGATTTATAAAAGAGTTTATAAATGGTTTTAGAATTTATAAAAAGAGTTTTATAAATGATTTTAGAGCTCTATAAATACATTTCCTAAGTAGTGAAAGTGTGGTGTTTTTGTGAATATACTTATATGTTGAGATAATTGTTTGGCTATTTTCTAAGTATAAAAAGGGAGTATGGAGGGTTTGTGAATATACTTTATAAAAGTATTTTAATACAAGTATTTACAAAGCGATTTAATTCATGAAAGGGTTTATTAAAGAGATTAGTGGCTACTTATATGCTTAACCAATGTTGGGTTCCCTATAGAAATAAATCCCCAATTTGATTGATGCTTGTTAGTTTATTTGATAGTTAAATAACCGACTATCAAAAACTTGGCCACATCGTTGTTAGTTCGGAGAGACCGAAATCAGATATATTATCCGAAAAATACTTCGAGCCAACATAAGCGTTCGAATGGAAGACATATTGAAGATGATTACAGACGGAGTTTTAAAGTGCAAGGGCTACTTGCTACTAATCCTGAGGGTGAGTCCAAAATGGATGTAGTAGAAGTAATGCCTTCGGATTCATTCAAACCCAGAACATACTTGTATGGATGAATGCTGGCATTGCATTTCTACCTGGAGGGTAGTGTTATCATTCCAAGATGGTTTGCTATAAATAAAAGGTAATCGTAGCCTCAAGCCTCATCAACCGAAAAATGATTAAAGCAGGAACGTGCCGTAGGGCTATGTGGGTCGCTCCCATTAGGGTATGATCATCTCATATCTAGTGTCGATACTTATGTATGCTTCAGGGCCTATTATGGTTGTTTATCAACCATGGGGTGATCATATTCGGCGATATCCAGTAAGGGGTAGGGCCGGTCCTGAGTAGTAGAGGCGCAACGTGTTGTAGCCTCCCATACATTTTTATCTAGAGGTGTACAGATTCGGTGGGTAGACCCTTGCGCTCTCATAGTTGGAATATATTCTCCAATAAGTGCCTTCAGACTTGATTGTATACCTATTATGTTAGAATTTAATTAATGTAACAATTTCGGCTATGATTAATATATATTTGTATCCTAGACATTATTATAATATCACTGGATTTTCTATAGAAAATGTTTTGGTTATTGTAAGGTAAAAACCTGTCAGTGTTTATGTGCGGCGTGATCTTACGAGATACCTTTGATTTTAAAGGATTTTATAAGTTATAGTAAAATTCCTTATGATTTGAGTTTCTCATGTTGGTTTACCAGACTGATCCGGGCATTGTTTTTCTTATAATGCTCGGGTTAGACCGAGCATGTTTACAGATTCAGTTTGGATACTTGGAGCTTCAGAAGACGAGCTGGATGCCTCCAAGTCGTATTCACGTATATTCCATTTTCCACTGCATTGGTTGTTTATATTGATCAGCAATTGTAAGGATGGGTTGTTATAACTACCCAGACTGATCACTTATTTAGTGTACTCTGATTGATATATGTATAATAAAGTTCAGTTTTTCTTTTGTAAAGATCATTGTTATATTTTAGATTGCTCGTAACGTTGTGAGATTCTGTTCTGTCTTTTCTTTCTTTTTCCCCAAACAATCAGTCTTTTCGGCACTCGAATGCTCGGCATGTGAATACCGTGAATGTTTTACTGTCGATTTTTTAGGGTCGAAAAGGTGGGTAATTATAACTAATCTCTACCTTGGGTCGCATCCATCTATGCATCTACCAATATGCCAACATGACGCCTATACCATATCGAGACTTTATTCCTGTGTCATTCTACCATATCCAATGTACCATGATCTAGCTCCACAAGCCTGACTACTTAAGCATACACTACTAGCCACCTCGATTTATAGATCTCTTTTGATGTGGGACTATTCTTTTTTCCAATGTGTGTCCATTACCCACACACATGCAAGACACCCCAACAAATCTCCACCTTGGCTCGCATCCATCTATGCGTCTTCCAGTACACCAACACGATGCCTGCACCATATCGAGACTTTGTTCCCGTGCCATTCTACCAGATCCAACGTACCACAGTCAAGCTTCACCTCAAGTTTGACTACTTAAGCCTACCCTACTAACCACCACGATTTACAGATCTTTTGCGCGTTATCCATTGTCCTAGGCATTACCATCGGCTCTGATACCATGTTGAAATCCATCCGCACATCTCTCCGTGGGGGCAACATATGGTTTGGTCAACATCTTTTTTAACAATAGGAATTCTTTGTTGCTGCATGCAACCAAATTCATATATATATTTATCCACTTTCATTATTTTTCATGATGTGGGACTATCCTTCTTTCTAATGTGCGCCCATTATCCACACACAATGCGAGACACCCCAACAAATCTCCACCTTGGCTCACATCCATCGATGCATCTTCCACTACGCCAACACGATGCCTACACCATATCGAGACTTTGCTCGTGTTATTCTACCAGATCCAATGTACCATGATCTAGCTCCACCTTAAGTCTGACTACTTAAGCATATACTGTTAGCCACCACGATTTACAAATCTCTTGTCCATTGTCCATCATGCTAAGCATTACCATCAGCTCTGATACCATGATGAAATTTCTAGGATCGCCCATGCATCCCTACGCGGCGGGCAACATATGAGTTCGGCTAACACCTTTTTAACAAAAGAAATCTCTTGCTGTTACATGCAACCAAACTCATATATATACCACTACACCTCCATTAATTTTCACGGTGTAGGACTATTCTTTTTCCAATGTGTGCTCATTACCCATACACAATGCGAGGTACCCCAACAATACGGTACAATGATGTGACATATCGTTCCATCAAACCTAAACTAGCATCCGCGGGATGGGTCCTCCATTTTGCCTACCTCTAATCACTCATACATATACTAGTGATGAGCAGTTTCACTCAAGTTATCTCTATTGCCCTTAGCGAGTGATTTCCTACTTTGGCTAATCATATATCCAGACCTAACTATGGCCTTTTATTGGTAAACTTTTTCTTTATTGAAGCCTCGGTTAAATCTTTGAGATGCCGATACTCATCAAGATTGTGTCCATGTGTCTTAGGGAATCAGCAAAACTTGCCAAATTCTTTTCCTTCTCAATAGATTGTTTTGGATGTGGCATCTTGTACTGCATACTGATGGAATTAGATCGGTCTGTAGTGGGTGAAATAGGTGGATTTCAAAAAAAATCTAATTTGGATCACAGTGGACCTATAAAGTCCAACGAATTGTATCAGATCCAATCTAGTTTTTTTTCATAATCTAATTTAGTTTAATCTTCTTATATATTTAACTAATGGGTTTAATTTAAAATAATTTTATATAGCTTATGAGTGTATCATTATATACTCATATATGTGTGTATGCATGTTCGATGTGATAAAGGTGTACATGGTTAGGTTTATACATAATTAGATATTGAGATTTATATCTACTATGTATGTATACATTATTCGAAAATATTTTATAATATACAAAATATTATTTTTAAATTTTTTCTGAGGAAATTGAGTGATCGTCTATGATTAGAGGAGAGCACTCATGACACTAAAAAAGGAGCTGTCAACATGCTTGATAGGTAGCGATACCCTATAATAAAAAATAAAATAAAAAACCCCAAACTCAAAGAACAAAGGTCCAAAATAAATATACAACAAAATTCATGAAATAATAAAAACTCTCTAGTCTATAACAACCGATAAATCCATTCAAACCAGTATGCATACCTAAGCCTGCTAAGAAATCATACAAAAAGGATAAGCATGATACATATATATGTATATAAATATATACTTATATGCATATATATGCAAAATAAAAATATACTAATCTAAAAATAAATGATATAGGGCAATCAACAATTATAATTAACATTATGCAATAGAAAATAAAGAGTATCAAACCTATTTCATAATATCCTAGTAAAGGATAATATCCCAATGAATATTATAAATCTAACAAAGGAAAAACAAGTGAACAAAATAACATACCTTACTCAAAGAAATAAAGCCTCATATATTGAAGTGTCGTTAAAATCATTCTCTAATTTGATTTAGACCAAATTGGAACAGAGTGTTATTAGTTTAAATTAGGCTAAAACTTAAACACACCAACTATTCTTAATAACATATATATATATATTCATTATATCGATAACACAATTGATATTTATTGAACTTGACGGGCGTAAACACATGAATATGCACGAATCCAAAACAGAAAAGCGTGAATAGGCCAAACCTATATCCTTATCAAACAATTAGCCAATGTAAACTTATAATAATATATAATCAAGGTCTTAATGGGCTATATTCAATCTATAGTTAACTGTACTTTAAACCAAAATAAGAAAAATGCAACGGTTTGCTCAAAACTGCATTTAAAATCTAATGATTAATTTAAAAATCAAATGATACATTAAGTTATCACATATAGACAAAATATTGTAAATCTTTTCTTTAATAAAGTCATACTCCAATGCTTAAACAAAACAGACATTGTTGAATACGAAATCAAAATATAACAAAGGGAAACAATATCATTCAATAAACTATGCTTACTTTATATTAGCAAAAGAAATCAAAAATAACTCTACATACCAAAGCTATATCTGTAGAATACAATAGCCTATGATTTTGTTTGATGATAATAAACATATATATGTGTATATATATATATATATTCGTTTAAATGTATTTGTTATTGTACTATTTTATTTTTCACATAATTAAATAAATATTTGTTGAATAAAAGAAATAACAAAGAATTCATATTCAAACAAATATTTTATTCAAATAAATATTTTATTACAAATTCAAGTAGTACAAATTTGAGCTCTCACTACATATATACATTTTCAATTACATTACAATTTCGATTACATCACAAATTTCAATTTACAATTTTTTCACCTCACTACATATTCACTCAACACTCGTATTTTTATCTTCAACTTTATTCCAGTTTGTATCCAGCATCTGAATTATCTGCAAAATAAAGACCGATGCAGTAAAATTGAAAAAGAAATATTTTTACAGTGCACAATGAACTGTGTGTTTTAATAATTTTGTTTGCCTCGGTTATTTGGGTTGTTCGTCATCATTTTTCTTTTTAATCCATCTTACACGAACAGCTTGTAACAAGCACAATGTATCACTGTATATGTCACAAGGCCGTGCACACCGATATACACTTGTGTGTTAAATAGCAGGGACAGGTGAGCACAAGGTCAAACCCAAGCCTAGGCCGGATTCAACTTAAGTGCAAAAACTTTCGACACAGCTAGTCTAGCATGCAACATGAAAATAAGCCAACCAAGTGCATAAGTACACAAATCACGCACATATATACATACATGTATGCGTATATATATACATGGAGAAAACTAAAGGTCATCATGCCAGCAAACAGTGAACATGGCAGTTCAAAATAAAGTAACTCAAAGCACACGGCAAACAAAATCAAAGCAAGAATGCAAACCATGGAACAAAAAGCTTCAGAATGCAATTACCAAAGGCAACAACACCCCCACAAGACCATATTCAAGTTCAATAAACATGAAAACATGTGAAACCAAACTCAGGGTAGAACAACATGATCCAAACCAGTATACATGTGTATACATGTACAAATATACAGTAACATTCACTACACATATATACATGCATATATGTGCATGTATATACATGAATATATGCGAATTTTCCAAAATCAATGAGCTACAGTTCAAGTCCACAACAACAACATGCAACCACACTAGACAGACTCAAATAAAACCCATGCACATGAACACAAAGAAATGAAACAAGACTTCATATGGCACCAGAGCAATTTGAATGCATGGACACAAGCATGGATGGTCGAGCTACAGAAACATCAAAATCAAGATCAACATGAATGCAAACTCTAGAATGCATAGTACATACGCATACATGAACACAAGGAACAAGACCACTTCAAGTAATAGTGGGAACCAAACAAGAATGAGACCAGACCAGATTTCCAGTGAATCAAATGTACAAGCCAGTGAAACAAGGCCAGAAAAGGTCATCAAGCAATGGGTCATCAAGGCAACCCAGTTCAAATAAATGCAAATGAAAATGTACACAATGACTCGATGCAAATCAGACTCCATCAAGCTACAGCATGGTATGTACAACATTTCAACCCAACATGATAATATGAATGCAAAGGGAATGCAAAACATGAATCAAAGGAAATAAGAAGTCCATACTGCAAATGTACAAAGCTCAACCTAGACAACAGCAGCTAACCCAGTTCAATGAAATACTCGAATGCACCACACAAGGGATGCAATAGGGACTTACTCAAGTGGAACCACCAGTGTGACATGAAACAAGACCAGGCTACAATACAAACAAACACCAGCAACACCAAAGACTTAGTCAACAAGTGAAGACCGAGATAAAAATCAACAGGGGTCAAAAATATTTGAGGATATTTCAAAGAAATTGTTATATTCGTACATATATCGAACGATGCCAAAGTCGTAGAAGTTGAACAAGTCGAAGTCAATTTTTATCTCAAAGTTCAAATGCCAAAATCAATGGAGCAAAAGAAGGAACCGACTTCAAACGTATTCAACTGATAATATTATGATCAAGTCAAAATTCATCTCAGTCATTAAATCCAAAATCAACGCCGAAGCATAGAAACGTGAAATATTCAAATGAAAAATATACGAATGAAAATTTAGGGTTTTAATCCCTATAAATTACCCATTAACATCATCGGCTAGGTATTGGAGTTTGAAACAGAAAATCCAAAAAGCATACTTTGAACAAAAACCAAAAACTCCAATCAAGTTCGAAAGCAAGTCGAGTTCAAGCATATCAAACAGAGAAATCAAAGTGGAAATCACATACCAATTTTCATACAAGTCGAGCTCCAGACAATTGTAGCTGTCGTGCCTATCAAAGCCATAGAATCGATTGAAGAAGCAAAGCAAATTAATCAAGCGGTGCCTCAATTTGGACAAAACCCTAGAATCAGAAGAGAAAGAGGAACAATCAGCCATAAGATTACACGAGAAAAATAAAAAGAGGAAGACGTCTTATTTTATTTACAATTGGGCCGGTCATATTATATTTAATTTTGGGCTTAAGTTATTTAAACTAGGGTTTTGCTTTGTTTATTTTATTTTGTAATTTTTTCTATTTTAAATTCTAGTCGTGTGACTAGGGACAAACTACGGGGCGTAGTTTGAGAATTCGCAACTCAGTGGCTGAGTTATGGCAGGGTTTTGAGCGTAGAGTTAGGTTAGTTATTAGTGGGTGTCGCAAGTTTACGTGTGTAAGCGTCCGATTACTTAATTTCTAGTAGAAACCTTGGAGGCAGCACGTAGGCAGGGTTTTGCCAAAGTTGGGTAAATTTATGTGTGATCTCTTCTGCATTATTTACTGTTATTGTTTTTATTTCCACATTAATTTTTATTATTATTAGTATCACCCTATTCACCCCCCCTCTGGGGTGAAAACGATCCTATAAGTGGTATCAGAGCTAGGAACAAAAACCATTTTTTAATTAAAAATTTGATTTTTCTTTCAATTAAAAATTTGATTTTTTAAAATGACTTCTTTTAATAATGCTTTTGCTGAGGGTCAGTCATAGTTAGACCACCTATGTTCAATGGTGAATATGCATATTGGAAAAATAGAATGAAAATTTTTCTGAAAACCATAGATGCATGGAATATTGTTGAGACAGGATATAGCACACCAACAATAATGGCAAATAATCAAGAAGTTGAAAAACCTATGGATCAATGGACAGATCTTGAAAATAAATTGCAAAATGCTAATGCTAAAGCTATGAATTCTATTATTTGTTCATTAGATCAAATTGGATTTAATCGTGTCTCACATTGTCTAACGGCACAGGAAATTTGGCACACGCTTGAAGTGACTCATGAAGGAACCTCCCAGGTTAAAAAATCACGCCTTGCCATGCTTAGTAGCGAGTACGAGAACTTCACAATAGCAAAGGATGAAAGTGTCAAAGAAATGTATGGACGACTTTCTAATCTCGTATACAAATCAAAATCTCTAGGAAGACCATACACAAAACTAGAAATAGTCTGAAAAATCCTCAGAATTCTTCCATGAAATTTTGAAGCAAAAGTGACTGCCATTCAAGAATCAAAAGATCTGAAACAAGTCAAAGTTGAAGAACTCATCGGAAATCTCACCACTTATGAGCTAGAAATCAAATTCTTAGAAGAACGTGAAGGAGGTGATACGCGAAAGAAATCAATAGCTCTTAAAGGAACAACGAAAGTGAAGATGATGATAATAGAGCAGCTGAACTGGCACTGATATAAAGAGATTCAAAAGGTGGAACCGCAAATATGGAAATCCCGCCCTAAATTAACAACTGAAGAGCAGAATCATCAAAATTCTAGACAACCCAGAAGTGCAGGAGATCATTTGTCACAAGTGTAATAGACTTGGTCATATCAAACCAAATTGTCCTCAAAATCAAATCAGGAATGGAAAGAAACCGAAAAGGAGAAGTTTCACAGCAACTTTGGATAAAAGTGATGAAAGCACTGGCAGTGAAAGTGAAAGAACAAATCAGTGTCTTTTAGGAGAATCAAGTGACATCGATGATGATGAGCCAAGCGAGGTATCAAAACTTACTCACTCGCAATTACTTATATATCTTCATGAAGTAAATGGTTGTTTTGAATGACTTAGGGAGAAGTACACTAAAATTGAATCTTAAAGAGATAGTTTAATAGAACTAAATAAGCAGCTCGATCAATTAGTTAAAAACTATCAAAATAAAAGCCCTAAGTGTGATAAGTGTCCATCATTAGAAGAAGAAATAAAAAAATCAGAAACTAGAATTAAATCGCTTGAAAATGAAATTTTGATTTTGAAAGAAAGTGAAAATACTAGGAGAGAAAATTCTATTAAAAAGTGCACTTTGTTATTGAATGAAAATGAATCTCTCAAAACACAAGTCCAACAATTGTCTACAACTTTAGGGAAATTCTCCAAAGAAGAAAAATCACTAAATATGTTATTAGGGAAACAAACTGTTAATACTGTTAAATGAGGACTTGGGTATACTCAATCTGAAAAAGGTAGAAGAGAAATTAATCATGTTAACTCCAAGTGCATGATTTGTGGAAAAATTGGACACAATCAAAACAATTGCTGGTTTAGAACCAAACACGTGAAAACCATATCAATTTGGGTTCCTAAAGGCTTGAATGTAAAATCCCTTAGAATTAAACAAATCTGGGTTCCAAAAGGAACTAACATAGATTGTCTTGGGTCTACACAAACTTATTTTTTAAAATCTTCTGTCACTAACAATCATGGACCTATAAAAACAAATAGGTCACAAAAATCTTTTCTCGTGTAGATATGGTGGTAGACTAAGGAACAACAAGAGTGGTACCTAGATTCTGGCTGTTCCAGGCACAAGACGGGTGACAAAATCAAAGTTCCTTAGCCTAGAGAAGTACAAAGGTGGTAGAGTCAAAATGGGTCAAATGATGTATTATATGTTGAAAATTTGCACCATAATCAGATTTCAATCACTAGTGATCAACTGAGAAAATTTGAGCACCACGGTTAAATTTGACAAGGATGAAAAAGGTAAGGTAGTTGATCAAAAGAAATATCAAGGTATGGTTGATCACTTCTTCTTCCTACTGCTTCTAGACATTATGTTCTCTGCTTACTTGTGTGCACGGTTTCAATCAAATTCAACAGAATCTTATTTTAAAAGTTGTAGAATGATTATTGGGTATTTGTTGCACACCTCACGGTTTGGTCTATGATATCTATCTAATGATAACTTTGAGTCAAAGGGAAATTCAGATGCAGATTACACTGGTAGCCTAGTTGATAGAAAAAGTACTGCTGGAATGTGTTTTATGTTGAGACATTCATTAGTTACATCACATTTCACAAAGAAAATATCTACATAAAATTCATTTCAACTGATTTTTAATTGGCAGACATTTTTACAAAAACCCTTTTAGAAAATAGTTTTTGGTTGACTTCTTCTCATTTTAGGAATTTCAGAAATTTGATTTTATATTTGATCTTAAATGCTTATATAAACTAATCTGACTCCCTTCATATTATCTAAAAGGAAAATAGTGACTGAAAAAATGTGATGACTATTGATACTAATCATACATTATAACTTGAGACAGTATATGTAGTAAATTTCTTTAAAAATTTAAACAAAATTTGTAATAACTTTGATTGGTAAAAATTCCATGACCATTTTTGTCTCTATCATATTTCTAACTACCATCACTCATCAAAATTCAATGTAGTATGTCAAAATGTGATATTTTAAATGGGAAATTATTCATTTTTTTAAATTTAATTAGTGATAAAAACATCCAAAGTATTCACACTCATTTAAAAGTCCTTACGGTTATGCATGGGTGAATTACTTGAAATCTTTGATTGTGTGCTTTCATGCTCATTTAAAAGCCCTCACGGTTATGCATGTATGGAACACATATCAAAATTGATTATTAACAAACGAGTTGATTCTAAACCCATTTAAAAGTCCTCACGGTTATGCGTAGTTAGAAGATACTTGAAATTCCTTTTTTTTAATTGGGAATACTACTAACCTCATTTAAAAGTCTTAAGGGTTATGAATGGTTAGTAAGTATTCAAATTCTTGTCATGAATATACCACAAATAGATACAACTATATGGTTTTATATACCGTCATCACCCTTATCACTCTAAAGTGGAATATGCGCCTATTAGAGTATTTATGATTTTTGTTTGATTTTTTATTGAAATTTAATATTTATACTCGATTAGGTATTAATGTTATATTAATGTCTATCACTTTATCTCTATTTTTCTAACACTGTTACTCTTTTACTGATAACAAAAGGGGAGAGAGAAGTTAAGATTTTGGCAAATAAGTCGAGTCATATTTTTTATTTGCATATTCCCATCTAGGTTCATTTGCATATTTTTTATTTATTTTCATGCATATGTGAAGGGGGAGCTTTGTTGTAGGGGGAGCATTCAAATAGAGGGAGCTAATAGAATTCATCAAAACCAAATACATCTAATAGAGTCAAAATCTTAATATATGTTTGTTATCATCAAAAGAGGGAGATTGTAGAATACAACAGCTTATGATTTTTGTTTGATGATAATAAACACACACACACACACAGATATATATATATATATATATTTGTTTAAATGTATTTGTTATTGTACTATTTTATTTTTCACATAATTAAATAAATATTTGTTGAATAAAATAAATAACACAGAATTCATATTCAAACAAATATTTTATTACAAATTCAAATAGTACAAATTTGAGCTCTCACTACATATATACTTTTCAATTACATTACAATTTCGATTACATCACAAATTTAAATTTATAATTTTTTCACCTCACTACATATTCACTCAACACTTGTATTTTTATCTTCAACTCTATTCCAGTTTGTATCCAGCGTCTGAATTATCTGCAAAATAAACATTGATGCAGTAAAATTGAAAAAGAAATATTTTTGCAGTGCACAATGAAGTGTGTGTTTTGAAAATATTGTTTGCCTTGGTTATTTGGGTTGTTCGTCATCATTTTTCTTTTTAATCCATCTTACACGAACAACTTGTAACATGCAGTGTATCACTGTACATGTCACAAGGCCGTGCACACCGATATACACTTGTGTGTTAAATAATAGGGACAGGTGAGCACAAGGTAAAACCCAAACCTAGGACGGATTCAACTCAAGTGCAAAAACTTTCGACATAGCTAGTCTAGCATGCAACATGAAAACAAGCCAACTAAGCGCAAAAGCACACAAATCACACACATATATACATACATGTATGTATATATATACATGGAGAAAACTGAAGTGCATCATGCCAGCAAACAGTGAACATGGCATTTCAAAATAAAGTAACTCAAAGCACACTGCAAACAAGATCAAAGCAAGGATGCAAACTATGGAAAAAAAAGCTTCAGAATGCAATGACCAAAGGCAACAACACCCCCACAAGACCATACTCAAGTTCAATAAACATGAAAACATGTGAAACCAAACTCAGGGCAGAACAACATGATCCAAACCAGCATACATGTGTATACATGTACAAATATGCAGTAACATTCACTACACATATATACATGCGTATGTATGCATGTACATACATGAATATGTGTGTATTTGCCAAAATCAATGAGCTACAGTTCAAGTCCACAACAACAACATGTGACCACACTAGACAGACTCGAATAGATCCCATGCACATGAACACAAAGAAATGCAACAAGACTTCATATGGCACCAGAGCAGTTTGAATGCATGGACACAAGCATGGATGGTCGAGCTATAGAAACATCAAAATCAAGATCAACATGAATGCAGACTCTAAAATGCATAGTACATACGCATACATGAACACAAGGAACAAGACCACTTCAAGTAACAGTAGGAACCAAACAAGAATGAGACCAGACCAGATTTCCAGTGAATCAAATGTACAAGACAGTGAAACAAGGTCAGAAAAGGTCATCAAGCAATGGGTCATCAAAGCAACCCAGTTCAAATAAATGCAAATGAAAATGTACACAATGACTCAATGCAAATCAGACTCCATCAAGCTACAACATGGCATGTACAACATTTCAACCCAACATGATAATATGAATGCAAAATGGAATGCAAAACATGAATCAAAGGAAATAAGAAGTCCATATTGCAAATGTACAAAGCTCAACCAAGACAACAGCAGCTAACCCAGTTCAATGAAATACTCGAATGCACCACACAAGGGATGCAATAAGGACTGACTCAAGTGGAACCACCAGTGTGACATGAAACAGGACCAGGCTACAATACAAACCAACACCAGCAATACCAAAAGACTTAGTCAACAAGTGAAGACCGAGATAAAAATCAACAGGGGTCAAAAATATTTGAGGATATTTCAAAGAAATTGTTATATTCGTACATATATCAAACGATGCCAAAGTCGTAGAAGTTGAATAAGTCGAAGTCAATTTTTATCTCAAAGTCAGCAAATTCAAATGCCAAAATCAATGAAGCAAAAGAAGGAACTGACTTCAAACGTGTTCAACTGATAATATTATGATCAAGTCAGAATTCATCTCAGTCATTGGATCCAAAATCAACGCCGAAGCACAGAAACATGAAATATTCAAATGAAAAATATACGAACTAAAATTTAGGGTTTTAATCCCTATAAATTACCCATTAACATCATCGGTTATGTATTGGAGTTCGAAAAAGAAAATCCAGAAAGCATACTTTGAACAAAAACCAAAAACTCTAATCAAGTTCGAAAGCAAGTCGAGTTCAAGCATATCAAATAGAGAAATCAAAGTGGAAATCACATACCAATTTTCATACAAGTCGAGCTCCAGATAATTATAGCTGCCATGCCTATCAAAGCCAGAGAATCGATTGAAGAAGCAAAGCAAAGCAAATTAATCAAGCGGCGCCTCGATTTGGACAAATCCCTAGAATCAGAAGAGAAAGAGGGACGATCGACCATAAGATTACACGAGAAAAATAAAAAGAGGAAGACGCTTATTTTATTTACAATCGGGCTGGTCATATTATATTTAATATTGGGCTTAAGTTATTTAAACTAGGGTTTTGCTTTGTTTATTTTATTTTGTAATTTTTTCTATTTTAAATTCTAGTCGTGTGACTAGGGACAAACTACGGGGCGTAGTTTGAGAATTCGCAACTCAGTGGCTGAGTTGTGGCAGGGTTTTAAGCATAGAGTTAGGCTAGTCATTAGCGGGTGTCGCAAGTTTACATGTGTAAGCGTCTGACTACTTAATTTCTAGTAGAAACCTTGGGGGCAGCACGTAGGCAGGGTTTTGTCGAAGCTGGGTAAATTTGTGTGTGATCTCTTCTGCATTATTTACTGTTATTGTTTTTATTTCCGCATTAATTTTTTTTATTTTTAGTATCACTCTATTCACCCCTCTCTAGGGTGAAAACGATCCTACAATATCAAATACCCAATGATAATCGAAGCCAGTAATTTCCACCTTAGTCGTAGTCAGTTTAATATTTCACCTGATTCTAAAAAAACAAACAAGAAGAGATGCAAGTTGCTTGTTCCAAATATATATCTTTGTTTTGTGTTATGTATTCCACGAACGGTATTACATTCTCTAGTTTCCTTTCGGCATGTTCCTTCAGTGTATAATATTAATTCTAAGAAACTTTAAGCATTACAACAGTAATAATTATAAACCAAAGGCTCTTTAAACAACATTATAACTAGAATATTTTACAAAATTCTTAAACATGCACAAGGGGACATAATCCTTTTTTGAAACTCTGTATATAGTTGTGTATAATCGAATCAACGAAATGTACATACTTGATTGAAAACAGAGGTGTCATTACCATTTGACTCTCTCTTAATATAACATGGATCAATCAGCAATGCCTCACTCTCAATATAACATGAACTAATCATCTGTTCCCAAATACCAAACATAAATTTATTCTACTAATTAACATGGGCAGTACAAATATATGAAACTAGCAAACTGTCTTAATCTTTCATGATAAGATAAATATAATCTAATTGATAATAATCCAACCAAGATAAACATTATCTAATAAGATAAACAATTGCGTACTTAGGAACATTAATACTAAATTGAAATCTGATTGCAACCATCAAATAATAATTTCAATTAAAGTAACCAAACATAACCGAACTTCATAATATATTGCTACATGATCATCACTTATTAAGGCAATTAGATGCATAGTATAACTCCAAAATCATCGCCAATTAAATCCAAATTTTAATATATTGATGTAGGCAACGATTATATGAAGTTATTGGTCTTTGAAATTTTACCTACTGTAATTGTCACGTACAAGTTTCAAAATATTATTATCGAAGTTCTGTAAGACATTTTAGTTGTTACTGTACCCTAAATTAAATGAAATGCCATTATTTACTGAAGTGTTCCTCTATCAAATGTAAGGTTTATAATTTGGCATATAAGAATCCAATAATTTTGATTTTAAAGAAAATAACTCAATCTTATTATACAAAAAGAAACAAATAAAAGACTTAGAAAGAAGCTAATAATCGAATAAAAATGAATGATCAAATGTTACTATATTTTGGTTATCCAAAGAAGTTAAAATTAGCTCTTTATTATTTTGTCTATTTTTTAAAATGATACTATTCTTTAGAAATACAGTGCGAGATTTTATTTTAAAAAACTCTTTAAAACTCGAATTTTTATTTAATTTATAACCAGGATTTAAAATCCAGTTAAAACTAAATAGAGAGATTACATATACTAAATTTTCCAAATCCATACTAATATTATTAAACACGTGTTGATTTCTTTCAAAACAAATATTTGCGTAAATAGTATCTAGTAAAAACATAGTGTAACCCTTATATAGAAATCTAATTTTATCCCAATATAATTCAAAATTAATTTGTTTATAACTTAAACTCAAATAAAAAACATTAAGAGTTTTTATTAGGATAAATCTAGTTATATTACATTCAAAATACAAATGTATATTATTTTCCATTTTATTATTACAAAAGAAATATTTTTTGTCATTAGAAATATTTTTTTTAAAAAGTTCTATAGTATTCAATTTTCCGTGTAAATTAACCACATGTGTAGTTTTGCTAAATATATTATTTTGAAAATATTAAATAAAATTTTACAAAGTTTATATTAAATTTGAATTTTAAATAAATATCCAGTTTGATTTGGTTATTAAAATTAAAATGCTAAATATATCAAGGTTTAATTTGTATTGCTTTGTAAAATGAATATAAATAAAACATATTTATATTGTGCCGAAAATAATTTTATAGTTATTAAGTAATATATGTATTATTCTTTAAACAGCTGATACAATTAAACTTTATAAAATTTAGATATATACATATAAAATATATTTCAGCCAAAAATTTATTTTAAAATTTCCAAAAGAATTTTTATTTTATGTATACAAATTTAATTGCATACATCTATATAAATTTGAAATTAATCATTATTATAATATATATATATATAATATTATAAATATATTTCAATAGTAAAATATATATTTTTAAATAGCGAACCAAAATGAATATTTATATATTAACATATGCATATTATGTTATTCTACTTTTAATATCTATGCTAATGAATAAATTAATAAGCATTGTTAAATTTTAAAAGAAAAAAATATATTAATAATTAGAAATATTATGGCTGAAAATATTATATATATATATGCATTTGTATTTGATTTAATACATTGTTAATTAATTATCAAATAATGAAACAACATATGAATAAACATGGCATTAACATATATACAAGCGGTGACATATAAACATTAACATACAATGAATATCATACCCATATATATCATAAATATAATTGTAAACAAAAGATGCACCTAATGAAACGTTGCTTATACTTCACACTGTAATCTATTCAATATCATTTGATCTCTTGGATCTGCATCCACTATTGCAAACAACTGGCATGAGAACAACAGATCTAGTTGTATTTAACTAATGTGATGTGAACGAAGTTAAAAAAATGGAGTTCTAGGAAGTGGAATTTTCGCCAAAATATGAAGAGGAACAAGTAGAAGAATTAAGTGCAAAAGTAAAGGCCAGTTTCGAATTTATAGCGAGGTATTATAATAAATATCTTCATATTTTTCTCCCACCAATTCAAACTCAAGACACCTCCTTCTCTCCCCATCCTTGGCCGACCATGAATGTGTCCTAGATGGACCAAAATCCTACTAAACCCATTTGGTAATTTATTTAATTTAAATCCAATTTAAATTCTTATTGATATTGTATATCAATAGGCATATATATATAACTTTTGTATACGCACCCAAAAAATTACTAATAGCACCATGAATAATTATAGAGGTTACTCTATTTTACTAAACACACCTCATATAATAAATACAATAATAATTCCTGTTTCAAAAATGTTAAGTGATTTAATTAATTTATAAATATTATAAATTAATTAGATTAAGCAGTTTTTTAGAGACTGAAAAGATTCGGTTGTGTGACTTACAGATGTGAATTTAGCTAGCGATTAATATTCAAAACGATTCAAATACTAATGTTCAAACATCATCGTAGCTAGTGGTGTGACAGTTGGACTTAATTCATCACTTACAAATCTCATCGGTAAAATCTAATTTTATACTTTAAGCGGCTTTTTAGTAATGGTAATTTACACCAATTATCTTCGTCGGTACTGTATCATTTTAGGATTTATGGAATTTGGTTTCGATCAACATTCCATTATCATTCACATTTAACTCGGTTGTCCATAAAAAAGTTATTGGCAATAATAACATATATATAAATATTAACCGTATTACTCTGGCTAGAGATTTTGACTTTGATTTAACCGCAATTGACCGTGATACTAACCTCATACCACCGAGGAGACGAATTCTTTATTGAATAGTGTTTCACTTTCAATGCTTCAACTCAGACCTAACTATAGTCCATCGACGATCGCTATGCCATGATTTAATTATAATCAAATGGAGTTATAACGATCAAGAATTTCAGTTATTTGAATTTGGAATATTTAATTAATTTTAAAATATTGAAAAGTAATTTTATATGTTAAATAACTTGAATTTCAAATATAGCGATTTGTTTGATAATTAATTTGTTGATTTAATATTTGGAATTGTTTAAATAATTAAATCTTGAATTTTATGTGAATGAAAATGATTTCGAAAGTTGATTTAAATTCTATTTAAATAAGAATGAAGATAGTAAACTTTTGATTTAGATTTAAAAGTGATTAATTTGGTTTTTATAATAATTTTTTTTAATTAATGTGTAAAAATAGCCTTCCGGGGCACTGTCTCGGATTTCAACGAAACTAGTTTCATTGGATATGTACTAGTGAGTTATTGTATGTTAACTAATTTTGTGGCAATCAGACATATCATTTGGTCATACTAGCTCGAAACGCTTAGAAACTAATTAAAGAAATTTATATAATATAATTGGATTTGAAAAGCTAACTTCTGCATGCGATCGAATTAGGTCTCGAGACTAGTTTTATTGGGTTCGGAATAGGGGTATTACATATAGAACGCCAGGCAACATGCCTCGTTTGGAGTTCGAGATTTTCGGACGTTTAAAGCTAGACATTTTCTAGTTAAAATAATATATATGTACTATTTTATAACCATATTCAACCCATACTCTCCACTGTTCATGGTCATACCCACCTTATCCCTCCTTTATTTTTAAATGCTCCTATCTCCCTCTGTTCAAATGTTTTCATTCAGAGAAAGGAAAAAAAGAAACGAGAGCTTCAAAATTCAAAAACGATTAAAATAAATTTCTAAAAATTATAAAACTCATATCTTTGGATTGAGCAAGCTAAGATCTTTATGTGGATGGAGTTTGGAGAGGTGCAATAGCAGTAAAGGGCATTCGATGGTTTCTTTTAGTGTGAAAATCAAACTAGGGTTAGAAAATACTTAGGATTGGTGTATTCGAGCTCAGGGAAGCAAGGCAAGGCGGTGGAGATTTTCTGGTAGGGTCCGATCGCGTCTTAGGGGCCGCGATTTTGGTTGTCGGCTGTGTGTAGTGTGGATGTCACGATGCAAGGAGGAGGGTCAGACTCGATGTGGAGGTGAGGGATGTGTAGATATCGAAAGGAGAAGTTCAACGGTGATGGTTTCATCGTGATTCGTAGGAAGGTGAGGAAGACATGGAGGAAGATGGTCAGGAAAATGGGGGAGGGAGTTTACTGGAAGCGACATTTGAATTTAAAGAAGAAAGATTAGTGAATAAATGGGTAATTATTGGTAATGAATTGTAATTAGTTAATTAATTTAATTTAATAATCGATGACTTTAAAATTTGAATAACTTTTGCATACGAGGTCGAATTGAGGCGCGGATTTTTGCATTGCACTCGTTGATGTAAGCTTCGCAATGGAACTAGGTTGGACGAATTTGGAGACAGTTGAAATTTGGGCTAAAATTGGACGTCGTTCGATTTTAGTTCCAAACCGGAACGCCTCGGCGACAACAGAAATTTCAGTGAGTGAAACTCATCTTTTTGGTTGACCAGAAATGTTATATATTTAATAAAAATTATTAATTGGATGTTTGGATGATTTACTGTTTTTATCAGTTGGTTTGGATTTATTCCCGCCCATGGAGCAGATGACCCTTTATATATATATACCCGCTTAGTAGCGGATGACCCATATTATATAATTATATATTGTTTATGATGCAGGGGGACAGCTTGGAGGGATCTAATAGGATTTCTCGCCATTGTAGATTTTAATTTCAAAAATATTCCTTTTATACGATTGTTGAATATGAAACCTGATTGTGGACACTATGGTTTATGACATTATTATATGTTCAAACTTACATCCCCTAATGATAGAAAATTAATATCGATATTGCTTAAACATTAGGTAGTTATTGGCTCAAGTTAGTATTTTAAAAATACTATAAATTACTATTTGAGTTGGAATTGGTTTTTGAGACAGGAAATGATTTTAAAATCCGAATTTGGGTTTAAGAAATATTTTATTTAAAAGATTTAATTTCTATCTTATTCCAATCTTTTTCCCTATCATTTTCTAAGTTATTTATTTAATATTGTTTTAAAAATTATTTATTTAATATTGTTTTTAAGTTATTTATCGATATGTTAATGTTTTGAAGATTGATTATTTAAACAATTAATATGGTTTGAAATTAATAATAATGGTTTATTAATACTATTTTAGAATTAATGATTATTATTTATAATAAGGTTGAAAATTAATTATCAGTGTTTTATTAATAATGTCTTTGAAATTATTAATTATTATTTTAAAATGTTTTAAGATTAATAATATTTATTTATTTATAAGGTTTATTATTAATAACTATTATTATATAATAGTTTTTGAAGTAAATGATCATTATTTATTTATAAATGTTTCCAAGATTTATAAATAGAGTTTTATTAATAGGCTTAGGTTTATAAGAAGAGTTTTATAAATGGTTTGGAGGCTTAAAGGAAGAATATTTACAATGTATAGAAAGAAGTTTATAAATGATTTTAGAATTGTATAAAAGGGAATCTTTCTCTGCTTTGTGAATATACTTATATTGTTGAGATAAGTATATGGATATTTTCCAAATATTGAAATATAAGGGGTTGTGAATGAATCTTTGTAAAAGTATCTTGATATAATTATTACAAAGTGATATTAATTGATGAAAGGATTAGTCAAGGAGGCTAGTGGTTGCCTACGTGCTTAACCAATGTTGGTTTTACCTTTTTGAAATAAATCCCTGAATTGGATGTGTGCTTGTTGATAGTTAAATAACCGACAATCAAATATGGACCCAAACATAACTTTGGAAATATCTAGAAGAAAAACACGTGAGTTATATGACACAGTCATCTCCGATGATGTTGTACTATGCATATAAATCTTGTTTCGTTCTCCTAGGACAAATGATAAGGAAATTCATCCACTAACGATTAGGAGGTGATCCCCCTCCCTTCCCCCGCTCTTATCTTTGACTATTTATTTCCTAAAGAACCGGGGTTGAGTTTACCGGAAATTACCGAAGGTTATTTCGAAGAGACCGGGATCAGATATGTTATCCGAAAACCACTTCGATTCAACTTATGCGTTTCGAAGTGAAGACATCTTGAAGATGATGGAATTGAAAACGGAGCTCTCAAGCATTTCGTTTAGTCCCAAAATGAACATGTATGGATGAATGGTGGCATTGCATTGTTGCCTGAAGGATAGTGTTGGCATTTCAAGTGGAAGTGCTATATAAAAGGTAAAATGTAGCCTCACGCCTCATCAATCGGGAATGACTAAAACAGGGAAGATGCAGCAGGGCTAAGTGAGTCTCTCCCAAGTAGGGTATTATCATCCCCATCTAGAGTCGATATTATCTCTCATTTGTATGCTTTGTGCCCATTAATGGATGGGTGATCATATTCGGTACTACTAGTCAAATGATAGGTCGGTCCTGTGTTAGCAGGGGATCTTAGCGAGGTCCTTGGTGTTATTTTATCTAGAGATGCATCGTGATGGGCGGTACCCCAATCATTGTATGGAATCCATTCTCCCATAAGCGCCGTGCGGACTTAGTTGTGCCTAGTTATGTTAAAACATAAGATGCAAGCATTTCAGCTATATTTCATATTTTACTTTGACTCCTAGAAATTATTATAATATCGGTGGATTTTCTATAGAACTGTTTTGGTTATCGTAAGGTAAAAAACCGTCCGTGTTTATATGTGGTGTGGTCTTACGAGATACCTTTATTTACAAAATATTTTGAAACTTTAAAATTCTGTTGGGTGTGTTTTCTCACGTTGGGTTTTCAGACTGACTCGGGTGTTATTTTATTATAAGGCTCGGGTTACACCGAGCATATTACAAATTTAGTTTGAATGTGTTGGAGCTTCAAGAGACGAGCTGGAGGCCCAGAGACGTATTTGCATATATGGTTATTTTTCCGCTACATTCACTATTGTATTTATCAACAATTGTGAGAACAGGTTGTTATAACTGTCCAGGCTGAAATAGGTTAGTATACTCTGAATGATGTATGTATATTACAGATTTCCTTGTGTAAAGATTTGCTGTATTTTATAGCTTATTCGTTCCGCTATGAGATTTTGTGTTGTTTAGTTTTCTTCTTATCTTCTTCCTTCTTCTTTTTCCATAACAATCAGATTTTTCCAGCATTCGATTGCTTGGTATGCAATACAGTGGATGTATCAGTGTCGATTTTCGAGGGTCGAAAATCCCGGCTGTTACACTTAGTATCAGAGCGCAAGGTTAAGCGAGAAACTTGGATTTGGTGGGTTACTCATTATATATAGGGTCAGTATCACCCTAGAATGAGTTTGAGTGTGTATATATATATGAGCATGCATTTGTTGGTGATATAAAAATGTTTTATACTACGTTGATTGATCTGCTGAGTGGCTTATGGATTCTGGTCAATACGAGTGATTAACGTTATTGATAGGGATCTCTAAACAATTGAACAGAGCAATTCAACATAGTTTTGCTTTAAAATTGGGTAAATGAAATAATTTTACATTGATTATATTTTATATATGAAGGAATAATTTTCAAAAAATTATTTTAGTATATTTGGTATGTTTGGTTGTTAGAGAATGATAATATTTGATCATTATCATTTGTTATTTGTTGTTTGTGCTCTAATAAAAGTTGTTATTATTATAATATATAAACAAGATAATAAAGTAAGAAATGATTTTATGTAACCAAAGTGAAATTACATATAAGGAAAATTTATAAATATGATTGTAAATAAAAAGGATTTAAAAGCCGAGAAATTAAGAATTTAAGTTCTGTTGATTTTGAAAATTGTTTTTCAAAAGTTTTGAAGAATAATAATAGTATTATTTTGAAAATATTTTGATTAGAAATATTTTAAAAGGATTTAAAAGAAATAGAAAACATTGAACTCGCTTCGGTCGTTGGAAAATACTTTCGATGATGACCGTAGCATCATCGACGTTCATTTTCAGGGTTTCCAAGAGAGGAATTGCTACCATTTGAGTTTTGTTTTAGTACAACAAGTTTTGATTTTAAAGCCCAAAGTTTAATTTGATAAATATGAGAAAATAAGTTTTATAACTTATAAATTTTGAGAATTAGTAAATTAAAGCAAATTTTTAGATTTGTTGGATATAAATTGTTATGAAAAGCAAAATTGAAATGAAATTTAACTTAAGTCAAATAAAATAAATTAATGAAACGAACTAATTAAATAAATTAGAAAATTGAATATGGTTTAGAATGTTGTCTGATAAAATTGGATAATGAAGTGGATAAATAAGTTAAATGGAGTTGACTTTGATTTAAAATGAATATGAACTTAAGTTGTAAAGTGAAAATAAACATGAGAAGTGTTGTATAAAATGTTTATAAATGAATTTAGTATGGAGTGAAATGTTGTTAAACATAAATTTGATGGAATAGTTTTTAAGTGATGTTAGTATTGAAAGAAATATACTATGGAATAAAGGAATGTAAAGAAAAGAATCTAAATGAAAAGAATGGGATATAATAAGAAACCAATTGAAATAAATATGTAAGTTGTATGCATATTATTTTATTTGCATAACTGTTTGATCCAGATTCGAATATATGATTTCGAGGTGATTTACATCGGTCAGAATTAGAATTTTTCACTCGATTCTCGACGACGAACACTGGATATGGATTTTTGATTGATTCTGAGATTCTTTATCATAGTATATGGCTATGCAAGGAGAGTGACAGTTTCTGATCAAGGAACCTGGATCTGAGTCCGCACTAGAGTGGTCGTGTGAATGATGCTAGTTCGGAAGAAATTATATGATCGAGCGAGCGATTAGATTTGATATTGCGTACGGATGATATAAGTACATCATACGGGATTTAATAAATTAAATGTTGACGTGGGAAAAATGTAAATTGATGTGGTTATGAATTAATTGAATGGATATTAGTAATTGGATGGTTTCACTTGTTACATTTGCTACAATTGCAAATGGTTATTTTATAGTCTATATTATATATTGATATTACTTCCTATATACATGTTCTTATAGGTTGTTTGAGTGATTGTAGGTGCGGATGGAATATGCTTTGCATTTGGAGCTCGCTTGCGCATTATATTGATTGTATATGCTTGTTAATGCTAATAAAAGGTACACATCTTAGATTACATATCATATTTTTATGTTTTTCCCTACGATGAGATGTATTTTTGTTATTATATATATTTTGTAAAAAAATTCGATCGAACCACGCAAAGGAGACGCTGGCGAAATTTTCCATAAATTTAAAAGTTAGAAAGTTTTTGAAGAAATTTTTGATAACTAAAATTTGATTTTTATGTTACAACTTTGGATGATATTAGTTGGAATCTATGAATGAATATAAAGACTTAGAAAAGGTGATAACAAAGTTTCAACAAATTGATTTTGGAAAATTAAAGGCTTAATAGAATTTGGCAATCTATTTTAACTAATTGGTTTTGAAAAGTTAAAGGGTTTTCTGGTATTTTTCTTACCTTGGAAATTTCAGGCACGAAATTCTTTTAAGGGGGAAGAATGTAACGACCCAGAATTTTAGTCATTTGAATTTGGAATATTTAATTGATTTTAAAGTATTGAAAAGTAATTTTATATGTTAAATAACTCGAATTTCAAATACAGTGATTTATTTGATAATTAATTTGTTGAATTTAATATTTGGAATTGTTTAGATAATTAAATCTTGAATTTTATATGAATGAAAATGACTTCGGAAGTTGATTTAAATTCTATTTAAATAAGAAAGAAGATAGTAAACTTTTAATTTAGATTTAAAAGTGATTAATTTGGTTTTTATAATAATTCGTTTTAATTAACGTGTAAAAATAACCTTCCGGGGCACTGTCTCGGATTTCGACCAAACCAGTTTCATTGGATCTGTAATAGTGAGTTATTATATGTTAACAAATTTCATGGCAATCGGACGTATCATTTGGTCGTGCGAGCTCGAACGGTTAGAAACTAATTACAGAAATTTATATAATATAGTTGGATTTGAAAAGCTAACTTCTGCATGGGATCGAATTAGGTCTCGAGACTAGTTCCATTGGGTTCGGAATAGGGGTAATACATATAGAACGCCAGGCGGCACGCTTCGTTTAGAGTTCGAGATTTTTGGACGTTTAAAGCTAGACATTTTCTAATTAAAATAATATATATGTACTATTTTATAACCATATGCAACCCATACTCTCCACTATTCATGACCATACCCACCTTACCCCTCCTTTTCTTTTTAAATACTCCTCCTTCCCTCTATTCAAATGTTTTCATTCAAAGAAAGAAAAGAAAAATAAACGAGAGCTTCAAAATTCAAAAACAATTAAAATAAATTCCTAAAAATTGTAAAACTCATATCTTCGGATTGATCAAGCTAAGACCTTCATGTGGATGGAGTGTGGAGATGTGCGGTAGCAGTAAAGGGCATTCGATAGTTTTTTTAGTGTGAAAATCAAACTAGGACGAGCAAATACTTAGGGTATTGGTTCGATTTGAGGGTGTATTTGAGCTCAGAGAAGCAAGGCAAGGTAGTGGCGATGTTCTGGTGGGGTTCGGACGCATCTTGGGGACCGCGATATTGGCCGTTGGCTGTGTATAGTGTGGATGTCACGATGCAAGGAGGAGGGTCGGACTCGACGTGGAGGCGAGGGATGTGTAGAGATCGGAAGGAGAAGTTCAACGGTGATGTTTCATGGTGATTGGTGGGAAGATGGTCATGACAATGTGGGAGGGAGTTTACTGGAAGCGGCATTTGAATTTGAAGAAGAAAGATTAGTGAATAAATAGGTAATTAGTGGTAATGAATTGTAATTAGTTAGTTAATTTAATTTAATAATCGATGACTTTAAAAATTGAATAACTTTTGCATACGAGGTCCAATCGAGGCATGGATTTTTGCATTGCTCTCCTAACGATGTAAGCTTCGCAATGCAACTTGTTTGGACAAATTTGGAGACAGTTGAAATTTGGGCTAGATTCGGACGTCGTTCGATTTTATTTCCAAACCGGATGCCTCGACAATAACAGAAATTCCGGTGAGTTAAACTCACCTTTTTGGTTGACCAAAAATGCTATATGGTTAATAAAAATTATTGATTGGATGTTTGGATGATTTGCTATTTTTAACCGCCCCTAGAGCATATGACCTTTATATATATACCCGCCTAGTAGTGGATGACCCATATTATATAATTATATATTGTTTATGATGTAGGGAGACTGGTTGGAGGGATCCAATGAGATTTCTCGCCATTGTCGATTTTAATTTCAAAACTATTCCTGTTATACGATTTCTATGAAACCTGATTGTGGACACTATGGTTTATGACATTATTATATGTTCAAACTTACATCCCATAGTGATAGAAAATCAATATCGATATTGGTTAGACGTTGGGTAGCTATTGGGCTCAAATTAGTATTTTAAAATACTATAAATTGCCATTTGAGTTGGAATTGGTTTTTGAGATAATAAATGATTTTAAAATCCAAATTTGGGTTTTGAAAATATTTTGTTTTAAAAGATTTAATTTCTATTTTATTCCAACCTTTTTATCTATCTTTTTCTAAGTTATTTATTTAATATTATTTTAAAAGTTATTTGTTTAATATTGTTTTAAAGTTATTTATTTATAATTAATATTGTTTTTAAGGTTATTATCAATATGTTAGTATTTTGAAGATTAATTAATTAAATAATATGTTTTGAAATTAATAATAATGATTTATTAATACTGTTTTAGAAACTAATTATTATTATTTATAATAAGGTTGAAAATTAATTATTGTTTTAAATTGTTTTAAGGTTAATAATTATTATTTATTTATTTATAAGATTTATTATTAATAACTATTATTATATAATAGTTTTTGATGTAAATGATCATTATTTATTTATAAATGTTTATGAGATCTATAAATAGAGTTTTATTAACAGGCTTGGGTTTATAAGAAGAGTTTTATAAATGGTTTGGAGGCTTAAAGGAAGAATATTTACAATGTATAGAAAGAAGTATATAAATGATTTTAGAATTGTATAAAAGGGAATCTTTCTATGGTTTGTGAATATACTTAACGTTGAGGTAAGTATATAGATATTTTCCAAATATTGAAATATAAGGGTTTGTGAATGAACCTTTGTAAAAGTATCTTGATACAATTATTACAGATTGATATTAATTAATGAAAGGATTAGTCAATGAGGCTAGTGGTTGCCTAAGTGCTTAACCAATGTTGGTTTTCCTTTTTGAAATAAATCCCTGAGTTGGATGTGTGTTTGTTGATAGTTAATTAACCGACTATCAAATATGGACCCAAACGTAACTTTGGAAATATCTAGGAGAAACACGTAAGTTATATGGCACAGTCATCTTCGATGATGCTATATTGTGCGTAGAAATCTTGTTTCATTCTCCTAGGACAAATGATAAGGAAATCCATCTACTGACTGTTAGGAGGTGATCTCCGCTCTTACCTTTGTCTGTTTATTTCCTAAAGAATTGGGGTTAACCGAAAATTATCGAAGGTTGTTTTGAAGAGACCGGGATCAGATATGTTATCCGAAAACCACTTCGATCCAACTCAAGCTTTTTGTAGTGAAGTCATCTTGAAGATGATGAAATTGAAGACGAAGCTCTCAAGCGTTTCGTTTAGTCCCAAAATAAACTTGTATGGATGAATGTTGGCATTTGCATTGTTGCTTGGAGGGCAGTGTTAGCATTCCAAGTGGGAAGTGCTATATAAAGATCAAACTTAACCTCAAGCCTCATCAATTGGGAATGACTAAAACATGGAAGATGCAGTAGGGCTAAGTGGGTCACTCTCAAGTAGGGTATGATCATCCCTATCTAGAGTCGATATTATCTCTCATTTGTATGCTTCGGGCCCATTAACGGAGGAGTGATCATATTCGGTACTACTAATCAAGTGGTAGGCCAGTCCTGTGTTGGCAGGGGATCCTGGCGAGGTCCTCAATGTTATTTTATCTAAAGATGCACCTTGATGGATAGTACCCCAATAGCCCAGTCATTGTATGAAATCCATTCTCCAATAAGCGCCGTACGGACTTAGTTGTGCCTAACTATGCTAAAACGTGAGATGCAAGCATTTCTGCCATATTCATATTTTACTTTGACCCGTAAACATTATTATAATATTAGTGAATTTTCTATAGAACTATTTTGGTTATCGTAAGGTAAAAATCCATCCATGTTTATATGCGGTGTGGTCTTACGAGATACCTTTATTTTCAAAAGATTTTTAAACTTTAAAATTCAATGGGGTGTGTTTTCTCACGCTGGTTTTTCAAACCGACTCGGGTGTTATTTTATTATTATGCTCGGGTCAGAACGAGCATATTATAGATTTAGTTTGGATGTGTTAGAGCTTCAGGAGACGAGCTGGAGCCCAAAGACGTATTCGCGTATATGTTATTTTTCCGCTGCATTCATTATTTTATTTATCAGAAATTGTAAGGATAGGTTGTTATAACTGTTCGGGCTGAAACAGGTTAGTATATAGTCGTTGATGTATGTATATTACTAATTTCCTTATGTAAAGATTTGTTATACATTATAGATTATTCGTTCCGTTGTGAGATTCTATGTTGTATAGTTTTCTTCTTATCTTCGTCCTTCTTTTTCACTAACAATCGGGGTTTTCCGACATTTGATTGCTCGGCACACAATATAGTGGATGTATTAGTGTCAATTTTCGAGGATCAAAAATCTCGACTGTCATAGGAGTATCCACATTGGAGTTCACATTATTCTCAAGTTGAGAGAACTACGTAATTCTGTCACTTTAGATTTTCTATTTGACCTAGTTGTTGTTAACCAACTAGAAACTCTCAAAGGAGTCATTCCATGGTTATCTAATAACTATCAGTACGTAACCCCTTGGTGCCTCAGCAACTATAAGTAATACACTGCCCATGGAAATTGTTATGTACTCCGTTCTTAATGAATGCATTGATATCCTTTCTTGACACATCTTGACCAAGAATATTTAAATAATATATTATTTAATATCGCGATAATTTTTGCATTATTACAACTCTTTGTTATTATCATTGCACATCATATGATTTAATTATTTTCTATTAAATATACTTAAATTAATTATTTTATTAATATATCATAATTAACAAGTATATATAAAAAACAAATACATTATGTTTCGAATGAGCACTACAACAAAAGTTGCTTATTACAGCGCTAATAAATAACACTTTATTCCATAGCGCTATTGTCTGTTTTAATTTGATTTACTTTGAGCAAGCACCGACTGTGCAACACTTTAGGCTCTCCCAAGTATTTTCGTGGATGCCTCTTCCTCTGATTATTTCCTCTTTCCTCTTCTTTTCCTTCTTTCTTACAAATCCTCAATTCCCTACTTCGGATCATATTTTAAGTAATGTAACCTCCAATTTATCATTATCTACATAATACAATGATTATTCTCGTTCTCCTAGACCAAAACCTAACTAAAACATTGATAGATTAGGGTATGCCCTAAGGGTAATTATGTAATTTTTTATATGTATCTAACTTGATAATTAATCTTATTCGAAATAAAGGTGTTTTCTTTCTATTATATATTTGATATAATGTGTTATATATTAATTAATTAACTTAATTAAATGTATATTTAACAAAAAATTCCATAAATGGTATGTTTTATGATAATAGTTACAAAGTATTGTAAACGTGAGTGATTTATCACAGTGAAAATAAATATATCATCTTAAATATACCTAGTCAAGTTGTATCGAGACTGGATATTGATATATTCGTTGAGACCAGTGTACGTAATGATCTCTAAATGTTGGACAATGTATTACTCATGGTTGTTGGGGGTACCGATGTTAATGAAGTTTACGAATTTTTAATTTTACCTTATTATATATTCACCGTGTTAATGAAGTTAAAATCCTATACATGCTACATCTCATCTCATCATTTGTTCATTATGTTGGCCCATCGTTTAGATCCGATATATGTTAATTAATTTAACTAATTTAAATCCAATCTCATCATTTATTCATTATGTTGACCCAAAGTTTAGATCTGACATATGTTAATTGATTATATGTTCATCATTATAATATAAGTAGATCCTACATTTGCTACAAACTTTTCATTATATTTTCATATTATATGTAACGACCCGTAAATTTTAACTGTTTTAATATCGTAATTAGTTGAAAATTTTGTGAAATTTTAAAAGATAAAATTTTGAAATATAAATTTGATATTTGGAATGCGTCTAGTTAAGCATAGCAACTGGTAAATTTTTGTCCGAAAATATGAAAGTTTATTTCGCGCGTAAATTTACTTCAATTTAATCAGTTAAAAAGCGATGAAAATAAAATGTTTTCGGAACCTAAATATTTTTACATAGAAAAATTCTAAACCATCTTCTGAGCAAACGTCTTTTTTCGTTTTTCCAAATTCGGACTTCTTTGGCTCCGTCGATCTTATTTTTCTAAGTTTTCTTGCATTTTCCGCCAATGGAAAAATTCGAATTTTATAAATTCAATTGTACCTCTGATATCTGTATATCGTTTTGTTCGTCTCGTCGCGCTGATCTTTACGGTATATTTGTTTGTGTATTTCAAAGTCCGGAAGACGGCGGAGTCTACGGAATATTTACTGTATCGGTTCCATATTCGAATTTTGTATCCATTATCTTTTAAATTTCCAACTATTATAAATTCTAACAGCCATTAGCATTTATGATTTCCACATATACAACTGTGGTATTTGCTTTTTTGCCAAATTTGTTCATTTGAGGCGTTCCGTTTCTCTGGGTTTTCTATTTCCCAATGCATCTATTTTGTTGTCACTCTTCTTCTCTTTCCCCTCTCTGTTACTCTCTTCCTCTCCTTTTTAAATTTTAGTCAGCCACTTCCACTTACCTCTCCTTCCCCTCTTTTCCTTCACCACGCATTCCCCGCGAAGCGAGCATCTCCAGCACTGGCAACGCGCTCAAAAACATGCACGACCCAGCCCTAGCCCACGACAGCATCCAACAAATCACCCACCCCATCCTCTGATTTCGCAACCCTTCACTCTCCACACGCGGTTTACCCGACCCGCCAAAGACGCACCATCGCTCCTCCACGTCAAGCTGAGCCACCAACCCCTTGTGCGCCTTTCTCTCCCTCTCTCTCCCTTGTTTCCTGCTATTCCTCCGCGCTACAACCGTCTTTTGACATCATGGCTACCATCGGCCATCGCCTCGCGCCAAAGAACTCCACGTCATCAAGCCAATCGACCTGAAACTCCTTGCTGCCTTCTAACTATTTTGAACTTGTGAGTATAAATATGTATAAGTATAATATATTGATTTTAAATTTTGGCTTCCAGAATCTTATATATATATTCAGCAGTTGCATTGAATCTATACATATTTAGTTATATATGTTTATGTAAACCATCGTGGTTACAAATAATGTGTTAAAGAAGTTATATATATCTGAGTATAATACTATAAGGTTTATATATAAGGTTGTTATATATAAATGTTGTTAAATGATTTTTACGTAAGTTGTTAATATATATGTTATATGTACATATCTATGTTTAAAGCATTTATATATTAGACTCGGATTTTTTTAAGGTGCCAGTAAAGTTTATATATTAGTTACTGTTGATGTGATTTTGAAATGTATGATACTTGGTTTTGAAAGTTTGTTTAAGGTGCATATAGTATTATAAGCTTATTATCCTATAGTTTCCAATCGCATACTTTTATTAAATGTATATAATTTATATATGTGTATAGGACATGGTGTTTGCATATTTATACTACATATATACATATTTACGTGAGTATATATACGTATATAGCTGTGTAAGTGTTTGGGTTAGCTTATACATAAATAGCTATAGGTTTGATCTTGGTTTTATGTTTTTCACTTACAGTTTTAATATATGTATTAACATATATGTAAAAAGCTTTGGAAATAGTTTAGCAAGAAATATAATTTTGTTCAAGTATATTTACTGTATGATACATGTTCACAGTAGTATAGATAGGTTTCATTGATGTACATAGATTATTTTACGCTGTTGCAAACACGACCAGTGTCCATGTTTGGCACAGTGTATCTTCTGTATTTCTTGTCGAAATTCAACGATTTTTTTTTGTTTGGAAGTTGAGATTCTCTAGTATATGTCTGCAAAATTTTATTTCATTCGGATGTAATTTGTTACACCGTTTTGATGTCCGAAAGTTGGACTGTTGAATGTTTTCAGCTGTGCTTAGAATTATTCGCCCTGTTACAAACACGACCAGTGTACATGTTTGACGCAGCGTATCTCTTTCATTTCCTATCAAAATTCAACGATTCTTTTTTTGATTGAAAGATGAGATTCTCTAGTTTATGCATGTAAAATTTCAGTCCAATTCAAGGCCGTTTGGTCCTCTGTTTTATACCTGAAAGTTGCAACCAAACTGATTTTGCACTTGTTTGCATGTTTATTGTTTTTTTCTGAATAGCAGTTAGACTACATGTTCACGATATCATATCTCACTCATGTTTTATCGGAATGGGTTGATCCTATTTTTCAAAAAGAGTAGAAGTTACCTAGTTTATGCATGTCAAATTCCAGCAAAATCCGACATCGTTTGATTAGTGGTCGAGGATCTGGAAGTTGAACCCAGGCAGCTGTTCTTTTGTACTTGAAATTATTTTACACTGCTGCAAACACGACCTGAGTTCATGTTTGACGCATCGTATCTCTTCCGTCTTACGTCGGAATACAGTGATTCCCTTTTTGTTTAAAAGATAAAGTTTTCTACTTTCTGTATATAAAATTTTAGCTTCATACGAGGTGGTTTAGTCCTCTGTTTCTTACCTGAAAGTCAGACCCAGAGAGGTTTTCACACCTGAACATTTGACAGTCGCAACATGGCCTGAGTCTATGTTCGTGACATCGTAACTTTTCTCGTCTCTTGTCCAAATCAAGTGATTCTTTTGCAGTTTGAAATACAAGTTTTGATCTTTATTCATACTAAATTTCATACCATTTCGATCTCGGTAGCACATAAAATTATATTGTTAAACTTTGACGCAGGACATGTTTTTTTATTTGTTGCTATGTTGAATGTTTTGATTTGATTTCGGCAATTCCTATTTAACATCTTTGCTCGTCGATTCGTGCCAATCTAGTTTATTTCGGAAGTCGTGCTTGCAATTCGTAACTCAACTTCGTTGTCTATTCTCGCTCCCTAGCCTCAAAAGGTGAGCAATCACTCACGATTAATGTTCTTTTATTTATTAAATTGGATTTCAATTGAAACGACAATTGAAATATGCTGCTGTTAGTTATTTACACTGTTATATATGTTATTACCTGTATCAGTTCACCTGTGACATCTGACACCATTATCTGTTATTTATACAATGATAATCCAGTTTGGTTGTTAAATGATTGATTGTTTGATGTTGACAATTGGACGTTAAATTATTGATGTTGTAAGTGATAAATAATTTGAAATTGAAATTCACGTAGGATAGTTAGATTTGATATATGTTAAATTTGATTAAATGACATTTGCATAATATGACCCCTTTTAATGTTTAATTACTTGACACATAGTAATATGGTTAATTACACCTTGAACCATTTGAATGTATGTGGTATAAATTGATGTAGTTTGAAATTGAATAATAAATATCAAGTGAAGAACCGTATAAACATTAATGTAATAATCTTTAATCTACATGAAATGATAGTGTGGATTCTAGAAATAATTATATTAATTTACACAAATAACAATGTAAATTAATACGATTATTTCGGGATTATTTGAATTGATTATTGGATTGATATTGATTGTTGTTATTGCTTGTTTATTTACTTTGACACCATCCCAGTTATCACACTGCAAGTTCCCTTTGCTATGTTTTGATTTTGAATTGAATTGGAATCAGGTTGAAATGATAAATACCCAAATTGAACTTTGACCTAGGATAGAGAATTAAATAAAACCCGATTGGTCAATAATTTGATTTAAAAATAAACTAAAGATTTTATTCGAATAAACAATAAGGTTTTGAAATGAAATTGGAATTTGAATTTTAAAGAAATGAAATGTTAATATTTAATAATCCGAAACAAAATATTAACATAGTAGTTGTTGGAAGAATGTTGTTTTAAAATTAATTATTTAATAATTAAATTTGGAATTATTAATAATTAAGTTTTGAAATTAGTTAATAATTAAGTTTTGGAATTATTTAATAATTAAATAAGAATGAATTATTTAATAGTCAAATAAAATTGAATTCTTTATTAAGTGAAATTGAACTTCTTGAATAAGTGAAATTAAGTTTCTTTATTAATTGAGTTTTGAAATTGTAACTAAGTAAATAAATAGGTGAAATTGAATTTCTTTAACAAGAAATAAAATGTGATTTATTGAAATAAATGTAAGACTTGTAATTGAAATAATTGATTTGACGAATTTGATTTAATTCAAAATTGTAAGCTTTGATTTAATGAATTGGAAATCAAATAGAAATTATTTTGAATGATAAATTTAACTTAACGAATATTGAATGAAATCGATCAATGAACTTAAATTGATTTGAATGTTAAATTAAATTAATTTAAATGATTATGGAATGAAATTTATATATGAACTTGAATCAATATTTGAATTGTTTTAAATCAAATATTTAATTTGAATTATGAGACTTTGAAATGGTAATTTGGAAGTTTTGAAACGTAAATTATGGAAATTGTTTTAGAAAGACAAATGTAATGTTGGTTTACAAATTCTAATTGAAATTGAAATTGATTTGGTTTTGAAATAAATAAACGACCAATCGGTGTAATAATCACGGAAGTTATTAAAGAGACCGGAATCGGTCTGGGACATACTCACTGTCTAAACCGAAAACCACTTTAATAACTACACGCGGAGTATGATCCAGAATGAAGTGGTTGGAATGATGTACGTTGATGACTGAAGAAAGAGAATGATAATGGATAGCCTTGACACTTGTGTTAAATTGGGAATGACTAAAACAGGAGCCGTGCCGGGCCAAATGGGGGTTAGCTACCTCGAGCGAACACACTTCTTCGAAAACTACTCATTACTTGTTGTCGATTGGTGCACCCTTGATTTTGGGAGTGTTGTTTCGCGGTGTTGCGATCGCTGCGGCGATGCGTTCTCACCAGTCCGGATCAGGCAAACGGTAGTTTCACTACCTTGGGTAATGCCTCATGTGCCTTGTCATACTTGTATCCCTATTCGTGACCACTACGATTTGTTTTGTGTTATGCCTATGGAGTACTCCTTGATATCCCACTAGTTTACGGTGGAGTTTACAGTGCTGTATAGACTATAACGCTTATATAAAAATTGTGTTAAGGGGATAATGGTAACGCCTTGACACTATTTTGATACTTTATATTACTGATAGGCATTATCTATTTACCGTACACTACTACATAGTAGATAGTTTAATGGATCCTTAAAGGATGGTTATTCCAAACATCCTTTGAGTTACTTGTATTTCAATTGCTATTGCACTTGAGTTGGATTTATTAATATAAGAATGTTAATCCTGACTCGAGTGTTTTTTGTTTTGCTTTATGCTCGGGTCAGACTGAGTGTACCAGTATTCGAGACTCACCTTTGGAGTTGGAGCTTCGCTTGGAGATCCAGCTATCTATCCAGCTTTCAGATATTCAGTTGATTCCAGTGATGTATTCTGATATTGTATTTGATTATTGTATTCGAGACATCTGTTGTACCTTATTTAATTCTGATATGTATATAATAGCTTCATGAACTACTATCTTTTGTTTCCGCTGCAATTATTACTCTGTGTCTATTATCTGTGATTATTTTATTTACTGTATATGTTCAGTTTTGCCAAATTTAAATTAACAATTCGGTATTTTGAGTTATTCAAGTCCGACATGTGCGGATGCGAATGGTCCAAAATAACGGGTCGTTATAAGTTGGTATCAGAGCTTTGGTAGCTCTAGGCAAAACTTAGCATATATGGTAAATGTATTTACAGAATCACTCTCATTCGAGTTTCAGTCTCTTCCTTTTGACTCGATTCCTTTGAATTTTTGGAACGTTCCCTGCGGTTCCAAAAATTCATTCGTGTCCCTCACTATTCATCTTCTTTCAATTCTGTAGCATCCCATAGCTCCACTTCGAATAACCCTTATAATGAATCGGCGGTCTCGCCAAACTTCGAATGATTTGTAAAGGGGTGAAACTCCTTTACAATTGGCATTGATTTACCGGAGATTTATGTATTCTCGGTTTACGATGCTATCTATTTCCTGCTATACTTGAATTCTATTTCTTGAGATCGAATGTCGATTTACCTCGAAACTCTACATTGATCTTATTCTTGAAGTCATGGTCGACCTAGTTAAGGTTGCCCGCGATTTATATATATTTATCAATCTTCCTACTTTGTTATTAATCATCATATCTTTGTTTCGAACTTATCTTCGAATCAAATTTCTCTTTGATTTGAGTCCATCAAATTTGAAACCCTATCCTTATTTTGAAAATTCATTCATGTATCGTCGAGCAAAGAAATGTATTTGTAAACTAATATATATAAATGTTTTAATATATGCTGTGTTGTTTGAGTTGTTGATGTTGATTTGGGTTTCCGATCGATTCGTCTGATCAACGCTATCGATAGGATTTCCAAAACACTTGAGCAGAGCAAACTGACACAATATTGTTTTCAAATTTGGTAAAAAAAATAGTTTTGTATGATTATATTATATATAAATATAAGTTTTCTGAAATTAAATTGTTAATGAAGTTTGTTGTCAGAAATGATAATAATTTGATTTTCATTTCTTGTTTTGTAAACCATTGACTATTGCATAATATAAATAAATGAATTTATGAAACTTGGTTATAATTTGATTTGGGATTTGAAAGGAATTTAAATAAAGAATTTGAGAATTTAATTTCTGGTGATTTCAAACTTTGATTTGAAAGTTTTAAAGTGTATAGTATTTAAAATATTTTCGAATATAAATCGTTTTCAAAGAATTTTAAAATGTTGAAACCAGTGCTCTTCTCTTTATCGCTGGAAAATAATTTCGGTGATGGAGGCCGCATCATCGACATTCATTTTCGAGTTTTGAAGTGGAGAGACTATTCTGTAGCTTTGCTAAGGTTTTGTTTTGGAAAAATATTTTGATTTGAATTTCTTAAATATGACTTGATTTATATATATATATATATATGGGTATATTATTTTAAATTTAATTTGATTTAATATATATAGTATATACATAATTATTTCTAAAGGGTTTGAAATTAAATGGAAATTTAATTCTTAAAAATCATGTTAAAAGATGTTTTCAATTATAAATAAAGCTAAATTTTGAATAAGTATTTAAACTTGAAACAATTGAATTTGAAAATTTGATTTGTATGGTACTAAATTGCATTTCAATATAACTTACCTAAATTATTCATAAGTTAAAATGTAATTGGATAATATACAATATAAAATAATTTTATAAATAAAATTTGAGCGTTTATAATAAATATTATACACTTAGATTTTAATTAAAAAAATGCTAATAAAGATAATAGAATAGTAAGTTAATTAAATGAGATGAATATAATAATTTTGTTCTGAAAGAATTAACAAATTGAAATTAGATCAACTTATGGAAATACTTTAAATTTAAACCAATTATTGAATATAAATCAATTTAAATTGAAATTTATATGGATAAATTAATTTATATGGTTTAAATATATGTAATAAGATATATTAAGTGGAATAAACTTAATAATAATTTGGAATAAAAGAATTAAATTTGTTGAATAAAATATGAGCATAATAAATGCTTATACAAATTGATGATTTAGAAAATGTTAATTGAAGATAATTGGATAATAAGATAATGAATTTAGAAATTGATAGATTGATTTAACTTAAGTGAACTCAAAGGGATTTAACCAAATGTTGAATATTAATTAGTTTAATTCGAAATTTATATGGTTTTAAAATCAGTTGTTTATTTTCTTTTCAAAGCCATTTTTCTTTCTGGTTGTTTCTATTCTTCTACCTCCTTCCTTTTCGGGGACGAAAAGTTTTAAGTGGGGGAGAGTGTAACGACCCGTAAATTTTAACCGTTTTAATATCGTAATTAGTTGAAAATTTTGTGAAATTTTAAAAGATAAAATTTTGAAATATAAATTTGATATTTGGAATGCGTCTAGTTAAACATAGAAACTGGTAAATTTTCGTCCGAAAATATGAAAGTTTATTTCACGCGTAAATTTACTTCAATTTAATCAGTTAAAAAGCGATGAAAATAAAATGTTTTCGGAACCTAAATATTTTTACATAGAAAAATTCTAAACCATCTTCTGAGCAAACGTCTTTTTTCGTTTTTCCAAATTCGGACTTCTTTGGCTCCGTCGATCTTATTTTTCTACGTTTTTCTTGCATTTTCCGCCAGTGGAAAAATTCGAATTTTATAAATTCAATTGTACCGCTGATATCTGTATACCGTTTTGGTCGTCTCGTCGCGCTGATCTTTACGGTATATTTGTTTGTGTATTTCGAAGTCCGGAAGACGGCGGAGTCTACGGAATATTTACCGTATCGGTTCCATATTCGGATTTTGTATCCATTATCTTTTAAATTTCCAACTGTTATAAATTCTAACAGCCATTAGCATTTATGATTTCCGCACATACAACTGTGGTATTTGCTTTTTTCCAAATTTGTTCATTTGAGGCGTTCCGTTTCTCCGGGTTTTCTATTTCCCAATGCATCTATTTTGTTGTCACCATAGTTTTCATAACCCGACCCGGCCGCGGTTGAACCGCGAATAACCACGAGCCGTGGGGGTCAAAGGCCGGGAACTCAATCAAACCTTCTTCATGCAAGAACCTTGGTTCGACCTTTGAATTGGCGGTTTAACCCTTCATTTGAACCCGGTTGAACCCTCCCATATGCACAATTTATTCGCTCCAAAATATGTTTTCAAATCTCCGCTCGTTTTATATTCGTAATTAGTGCAGCTAGTGTAACAAATTTTGTTTAGTTTTTCATATTAGAATTAATGTGTGAATTATGAATTAATATTGTATATTTTTATTAAAGATGTTGGTTTATTTTGTACTTAAGATTGATACGTTGCATTTAAATGTATTAATTTTCAAGAAAGAGTATGTGCGGTTCTTGACGGTTCGACCGGTCGAACCCTCGAAACCTCGAACTCTGAGTCCTCACGGTTTGATTCATGGTCCGGTCATGGAAACATTGGTTGTCACTCTTCTTCTCTTTCCCCTCTCTGTTACTCTCTTCCTCTCCTTTTTAAATTTTAGTCAGCCACTTCCACTTACCTCTCCTTCCCCTCTTTTCCTTCACCACGCATTCCCCGCGAAGCGAGCATCTCCAGCACTGGCAACGCGCTCAAAAACATGCACGACCCAGCCCTAGCCCACGACAGCATCCAACAAATCACCCACCCCATCCTCTGATTTTGCAACCCTTCACTCTCCACACGCGGCTTACCCGACCCGCCAAAGACGCACCATCGCTCCTCCACGTCAAGCTGAACCACCAACCCCTTGTGCGCCTTTCTCTCCCTCTCTCTCCCTTGTTTCCTGCTATTCCTCCGCGCTACAGCCGCCTTTTGACATCATGGCTACCATCGGCCATCGCCTCGCGCCAAAGAACTCCACGTCATCAAGCCAATTGACCTGAAACTCCTTGCTGCCTTCTAACTATTTTGAACTTGTGAGTATAAATATGTATAAGTATAATATATTGATTTTAAATTTTGGCTTCCAGAATCTTATATATATATTCAGCAGTTGGATTGAATCTATGCATATTTAGTTATATATGTTTATGTAAACCATCGTGGTTACAAATAATGTGTTAAAGAAGTTATATATATCTGAGTATAATACTGTAAGGTTTATATGTAAGGTTGTTATATATAAATATTGTTAAATGATTTTTACGTAAGTTGTTAATATATATGTTATATGTACATATCTATGTTTAAAGCATTTATATATTAGACTCGGATTTTTTTAAGGTGCCAGTAAAGTTTATATATTAGTTACTGTTAATGTGATTTTGAAATGTATGATACTTGGTTTTGAAAGTTTGTTTAAGGTGCATATAGTATTATAAGCTTATTATCCTGTAGTTTCCAGTCGCATACTTTTATTAAATGTATATAATTTATATAGGTGTATAGGACAGGGTGTTTGCATATTTATACTACATATATACATATTTACGTGAGTATATATACGTATATAGCTGTGTAAGTGTTTGGGTTCGCTTATACATAAATAGCTATGGGTTTGATCTTGGTTTTATGTTTTTCACTTACAGTTTTAATATATGTATTAACATATATGTAAAAAGCTTTGGAAATAGTTTAGCAAGAAATATAATTTTGTTCAAGTATATTTACTGTATGATACATGTTCACAGTAGTATAGATAGGTTTCATTGCTGTACATAGATTATTTTACGCTGTTGCAAACACGACCAGTGTCCATGTTTGGCACAGTGTATCTCCTGTATTTCTTGTCGAAATTCAACGATTTTGTTTTGTTTGGAAGTTGAGATTCTCTAGTATATGTCTGCAAAATTTCATTTCATTCGGATGTAATTTGTTACACCGTTTTGATGTCCGAAAGTTGGACTGTTGAATGTTTTCAGCTGTAAGAATTATTCGCGCTGTTACAAACACGACCAGTGTCCATGTTTGACGCAGCGTATCTCTTTCATTTCCTATCGAAATTCAACGATTCTTTTTTGATTGAAAGATGAGATTCTCTAGTTTATGCATGTAAAATTTCAGTCTAATTCAAGACCGTTTGGTCCTCTGTTTTATACCTGCAAGTTGCAACCAAACTGATTTTGCACTTGTTTGCATGTTTATTTTTTTCTTTCTGAACAGCAGTTAGACTACATGTTCACGATATCATATCTCACTCATGTTTTATCGGAATGAGTTGATTCTATTTTTAAAAAAAGTCTAAGTTACCTAGTTTATGCATGTCAAATTCCAGCAAAATCCGACATCGTTTGATTAGTGGTCGAGGATTTGGAAGTTGAACCCAGGCAGCTGTTCTTTTGTACTTGAAATTATTTTACACTGCTGCAAACACGACCTGAGTTCATGTTTGACGCATCGTATCTCTTCCGTCTTACGTCGGAATACAGTTATTCCCTTTTTGTTTAAAAGATAAAGTTATCTACTTTCTGTATATAAAATTTTAGCTTCATACGAGGTGGTTCTGTCCTCTGTTTCTTACCTGAAAGTCAGACCCAGAGGGGTTTTCACACCTGAACATTTGACAGTCGCAACATGGCCTGATGCTATGTTCGTGACATCGTAACTTTTCTCGTCTCTTGTCCAAATCAAGTGATTCTTTTGCAGTTTGAAATACAAGTTTTGATCTTTATTCATACCAAATTTCATACCATTTCGATCTCGGTAGCACATAAAATTATATTGTTAAACTTTGACGCAGGACATGTTTTTTTATTTGTTGCTATGTTGAATGTTTTGATTTGATTTCGGCAATTCCTATTTAACAGCTTTGCTCGTCGATTCGTGCCAATCTAGTTTATTTCGGAAGTCGTGCTTGCAATTCGTAACTCAACTTCGTTGTCTATTCTCACTCCCTAGCCTCAAAAGGTGAGCAATCACTCACGATTAATGTTCTTTTATTTATTAAATTGGATTTCAATTGAAACGACAATTGAAATATGCTGCTGTTAGTTATTTACACTATTATATATGTTATTACCTGTATCAGTTCACCTGTGACATCTGACACCATTATCTGTTATTTATACAATGATAATCCAGTTTGGTTGTTAAATGATTGATTGTTTGATGTTGACAATTGTACGTTAAATTGTTGATGTTGTAAGTGATAAATAATTTGAAATTGAAATTCACGTAGGATAGTTAGATTTGATATATGTTAAATTTGATTAAATGACATTTGCATAATATGACCCCTTTTAATGTTTAATTACTTGACACGTAGTAATATGGTTAATTACACCTTGAACCATTTGAATGTATGTGGTATAAATTGATGTAGTTTGAAATTGAATAATAAATATCAAGTGAAGAACCGTATAAACATTAATGTAATAATCTTTAATCTACATGAAATGATAGTGTGGATTCTAGAAATAATTATATTAATTTACACAAATAACAATGTGAATTAATACGATTATTTCGGGATTATTTGAATTGATTATTGGATTGATATTGATTGTTGTTATTGCTTGTTTATTTACTTTGACACCATCCCAGTTATCACACTGCAAGTTCCCTTTGCTATGTTTTGATTTTGAATTGAATTGGAATCGGGTTGAAATGATAAATACCCAAATTGAACTTTGACCTAGGATAGAGAATTAAATAAAACCCGATTGGTCAATAATTTGATTTAAAAATAAACTAAAGAATTTATTCGAATAAACAATAAGGTTTTGAAATGAAATTGGAATTTGAATTTTAAAAAAAAGAAATGTTAATATTTAATAATCCGAAACAAAATATTAACATAGTAGTTGTTGGAAGAATGTTGTTTTAAAATTAATTATTTAATAATTAAATTTGGAATTATTAATAATTAAGTTTTGAAATTAGTTAATAATTAAGTTTTGGAATTATTTAATAATTAAATAAGAATGAATTATTTAATAGTCAAATAAAATTGAATTCTTTATTAAGTGAAATTGAACTTCTTGAATAAGTGAAATTAAGTTTCTTTATTAATTAAGTTTTGAAATTGTAACTAAGTAAATAAATAGGTGAAATTGAATTTCTTTAACAAGAAATAAAATGTGATTTATTGAAATAAATGTAAGACTTGTAATTGAAATAATTGATTTGATGAATTTGATTTAATTCAAAATTGTAAGCTTTGATTTAATGAAGTTGAACTTAATTAATTGATTTAATGAATTGAAAATCAAATAGAAATTGTTTTGAATGATAAATTTAACTTAACGAATATTGAATGAAATCGATCAATGAACTTAAATTGATTTGAATGTTAAATTAAATTAATTTAAATGATTATGGAATGAAATTTATATATAAACTTGAATCAATGTTTGAATTGTTTTAAATCAAATATTTAATTTGAATTATGAGACTTTGAAATGGTAATTTGGAAGTTTTGAAACGTAAATTATGGAAATTGTTTTAGAAAGACAAATGTAATGTTGGTTTACAAATTCTAATTGAAATTGAAATTGATTTGGTTTTGAAATAAATAAACGACCAATCGGTGTAATAATCACGGAAGTTATTAAAGAGACCGGAATCGGTTAGGGACATACTCACTGTCTAAATCGAAAACCACTTTAATAACTACACACGGAGTATGATCCAGAATGAAGTGGTTGGAATGATGTACGTTGATGACTGAAGAAAGAGAACGATAATGGATAGCCTTGACACTTGTGTCAAATTGGAAATGACTAAAACAGGAGCCGTGCCGGGCCAAATGGGGGTTAGCTACCTCGAGCGAACACACTTCTTCGAAAACTACTCATTACTTGTTGTCGATTGGTGCACCCTTGATTTTGGAAGTGTTGTTTCGCGGTGTTGCGATCGCTGCAGCGATGCGTTCTCACCAGTCCGGATCAGGCAAATGGTAGTTTCACTACCTTGGGTATTGCCTCATGTGCCTTGTCATACTTGTATCCCTATTCGTGACCACTACGATTTGTTTTGTGTTATACCTATGGAGTACTCCTTGATATCCCACTAGTTTACGGTGGAGTTTACAATGCTGTATAGACTATAACGCTTATATAAAAATTGTGTTAAGGGGATAATGGTAACGCCTTAACACTATTTTGATACTTTATATTACTGATAGGCATTATCTATTTACCGTACACTACTACATAGTAGATAGTTTAACAGATCCTTAAAGGATGGTTATTCCAAACATCCTTTGAGTTACTTGTATTTCAATTGCTATTTCACTTGAGTTGGATTTATTAATATAAGAATGTTAATCCTGACTCAAGTGTTTTGTGTTTTGCTTTACGCTCGGGTCAGACTGAGTGTACCAGTATTCGAGACTCACCTTTGGAGTTGGAGCTTCGCTTGGAGATCTAGCTATCTATCCAGCTTTCAGATATTCAGTTGATTCCAGTGATGTATTCTGATATTGTATTTGATTATTGTATTCGAGACATCTGTTGTACCTTATTTAACTCTGATATGTTTATAGTAGCTTCATGAACTACTATCTTTTGTTTCCGCTGCAATTATTACTCTATGTCTGTTATATGTGATTATTTTATTTACTGTATATGTTCAGTTTTGCCAAATTTAAATTAACAATTCGGTATTTTGAATTATTCAAGTCCGACATGTGCGGATGCGAATGGTCCAAAATAGCGGGTCGTTACATTATATGTATAGATTAGATCTAATTCATTTTACAACAAATTTATACATGCCTATTGTCCAATCTATTTTTGTTATTATTTTAGAAATTACTATTTTATAAAAAAGGCAAATAAACAGACAAACAATTTTGGATTGGAAACAAATTTAATAAATTGATGTATTTTGTACCTTATCATATACACAAACATAAATTAACTACATATGTAAATTATTAAAATTATTTTGATGATTGAATACATGTTTCATATATTTGTTGTTTTAAATATAATTTTGGTTGTTGTTGATATTTGTTTAAATGTTGTTTCAATTAAAAAACATAAGTGGACTTTTGTGCAAAACATTATAAACCCTTTGAATCTCTCTTAAGTTAAAGTAGATTTCAATCTTTTACTTTAATTTTTAAAATGTAATAGATTACAAAGTTTATATACATACACATATATGTTATTTTAATTTAAAACATAGTTTGCATCTATTCATATATGCATACATATATACGTTTGAGTATTCAAATTGTTTAGAAATAACATTAAAGATAAGTTGATGAAATGAGATAACTCCTCCACATTTTTCTCTCCTTATTAATTGATTTCTTTAACATAATTGAATCTCCTTTTATATGTGTGTGTGTGTATATATATAAACTTTTGATTTTGTAAAATAACTTTCTAACATATTATGTATAAGTAAATATAAATAAACTAATGAAATGAGATAACTCCTCCATGTTTTCTTCCCCTCATCAATTGCTTTCTTTAACATAATTTATTGTCTATATATATGTAAACTTTTGATTAGGTAAAATAACTTTCTAACATATTACATATAAGTAAATATAGGTAAACTATATATATGCATATATTATTATTTTATATAATTCAAAGTAAACTATAGACGAAAAAGGCATATATAAATGGCGAATATGTCCGTTGTGGTGTAAATCCCAACATGCAACAACCAATATTTTTTAACGATAGGATATTTAAAGAATTAATTCAAATACTAAATAATTATTGAATTGAAGGTCCAAAATATGATTTTTCACATACGGTCGAATTAGAGCTCGAGATCACCTCCATTGTGTCCAGATCGACGTTGCAAATCAAAATGAGTATAAATATCGCTATATTTGACATCGGATGATCCAATGGCCAAAACGACCTCAAAATACGTGAATTTATCATTCCGGAGCACTGTCTCGAATAGCGATGAAATTTATACCATTGAGACCAGAAAAACGTAGTAATGTAAGGCTACGAGTTTCATTGTGATCCTATGTACTGTGTGATCATACAAGCTCAAAACGTGTGGCGATTTATTTGAGAACTCAAATTATATATATGTATATATATATATATTCCCTCCACCCAGCCAAGACTTTTCCACCCCAGCTTTTCTTCTTCTCCTTTTTATTTTTTTACGGGTCAAAAGAGATAACGGGTTTTCCCCCAATTCATGTAGCTTCAGGCAATGTAGGCAATGAGGTCGGATCCATTAGACTCATGGGGAGAAGGGCAACAAATTTATGTGTGTTGTTGGGTGTGCGGTGGCGATGGCAGAAGTTGACATTCTTAGGTCGACAACTAGGGTTCCGATTTGATGGGGATCGAGGCGAAGATAAGTGAAGCAGGGATCATCATTGCGATATACTTGTCGAGGAGCACCTTCCCGCAAAATTTCAACACCTCCGGTCGTGGGATGGAAATCACAACATGGGGCTTGTCGTGATATGGGAAGCAGATCACGAGTTAGGGGGAGGCACCGGAGATGACTTTGGTGTCGATAGATTGGGCGGTCGATGAGAAGTGCAATGGCGCAGTCGACGTTCGATTTCATAGAGCAAGCTCCGTATCATCGCGAGAGAGTGCATGGTGGTTTTAGGTTATGCATGTATGCATGCATAGGGGGATGGATTTGAGAATTTGGGGAAGAAAGGTTAGTAGGGTAATTAGTAAGTAGTTATGTTAATAATTAATTAACATTATTTCAAATGTTAATTAATTATATTAATAAATCTCAATTCGTATTTAATTCATATCTCTTGCATATGAGATCTAATCGACACGCGGTCTTCGCCGTTGCACTCATAGTGTGATTATCTATGACATGGTATAGGATTGGATTGGATTCGGACACATGAGAAATTTTAGTTTAAGTGATTGGAATTATAACTCTAAATTTATACTTAGTGTAAATCCCCATAATTATATATACCTATAATATTGAAAAATATTACCGAAAAGAGGCATAATATATATATAGGTAATTATTTCCCCATTTGATTGGACTTGTTTGAGTAGATATTCGGGATAATTAATTAAAATCCAACATATATAAAATACTGTGTTATATTCGTATTGAATAGAGATAGATGGATTTGTTATAACTCGGTTATAAATTAATTAAACTCCACATTGTTGTTGTGTTAGTGATAGAAATATCATTATATATATTTTATTGCAGATATTCGGGATAATTGATTAAAATCTCGTATATATAAAAATTGTGTTCTACATGTATTGAATAGGGTGAGATGGAGTTGATATTAATTTAAAGCTATTTTAGTGGTAGAAATATTAATATATATTTTATTACTGATTGAAAGTTAAAAGTACGACCTTTAGAACAAGCTACAAGAATTAATGAAGCTTAATTAGTACTTATACATATTATTTGAATTATAAATATGATTTTTATAAGTAAACGATTTATTTATAAATATTATTTATGTAAAGGAATAATTTTATAAATAAAAAAGATATTTTATAAAATAGTATGAGATTTTATAAAATAATATAAAACAGATATTTAATAAAATAGTACGAGATTTTATAAAATAGAATAAAAGAGATATTTTATAAATAGTACGAGATTATATAAAATAGTATAAAGGAGATATTTTATAAAATAGTACTATATTTTATAAAATAGTATGAAAGAGAGATTTTATAAATGAGTATGAGATTTTCTTAAATAATACGAAGAAGGTATTTTATAAAATAGTTGTAAGGTTTTATAAAATATTTATGTAGGAAATACTTAACTTTAAACGAAGAAATTAAATATTATAAGGGCTTAAATGGATTTCTAAGCCAGTAGTGTATTTTATAAAATAGTATGGGATTTTATAAATTAGTATAAAAAGGTATTAAACCTTGATTAAAGAGGTTTTAGTAAATAAAAGTAAGATACAGTTAAGTAATCTATAATACTTATTTAAATGTATATGTTTTGATTAACGATATTGGTCTTATATTAGCGACCATGCCCAGTATTGATCTTATATTAGTGATTGTACATCGTAGTGACCTTATATTGGTAGTCATGCATATTATTAGTCTTTTAGTAGTGACCATACATATAAATAGACGGCGACATAATATTGGTCTTCGTTTGTGATATGCGTATTTTAGTACACAACGTTATATTCGATGTGTGTGTATATCAGTATGATATCGGTATTCTTTTGTGGTCCCGATAGCGGATTATATAGGACACGCCCATCGTTCTCTTTTGCAGAGGGTTATATGAATCTGCTTAGAAATCCATGATAACTAAGGGGGAGATGATGACAATCATCTACCGGTGGATAATCTATCACATATGCTTGATATGGGGTACGCTGAGGTCCACACAAGTTTCAAATATCTAGAGTGGGTCATATATCACTTATGATCGATATGGGGTACGGCGAGATCTACACGAGTTCGATCAATCAGGATGCAGCTTGGGGTATATGGTACAATTAGGCACCGACGCTATTTGTTTTGGCCCTTAATTGGAATCACCGGATTACAGTGAGATCTATATTAGTGTCAAATATCTAGAGTAAGTCACATATCACTTATGCTCGATATGAGGTACGGTGAGATCTACATGAGTTTAATCACACTGGATGCCGCTTGGGGCCTATGGTACAATTAGGTATCGACTCTATTTATTTTAGACCCTACACAGGGATTATTGAATCACGTTTAATGTCCACTTCAGACTTCACTCCTCAACAATGATAAGTATCGATTTACACATACTATTTGTTGTATATCATTAGATTGTAGACGACGCGTTGTATAGTAGTTGGCTGATGATGTTGGTGTGTATTCTAGGATATGCTTATATTATGATATTTATATTACCCATGCATGTGTATATTGGGTTACTTCTAAAATAGTCACATATCAATCATATTATATTAGTTTTCCGACCCATTGATTATAATACAAGAGCAAGTTATGATATGATTTCCTATTTTTTAGACAGGTTTACTTTATTTATTTATGGACAGTCCGGATGTAACGACCCAGAATTTTGGACACTCCGTATTTAAATATCTGAATTATTTAAGTATTTGAATCTTAGATTAAATGTTATTAAAATGATTTAATAAGATTGTTAACCCCTTTTAAATCATAACTAAAGATGGTAAACTTGTTTAGGAAAAATGTTTACAAAAATATATTCTTCGAAGAGAAATCGATAATGTGACCGAAAATAGGTTTATCGGTAAACAGCTTTTCGACCGATATAAGTTGTTCAATCTTTTGTGCACTTGTCTAATGATCAAATGAACACATTAAAAACTAATTAACACACACATCTCTTCATAAAGCTTGAAAGGTTCTAGAAGCTTCCTTTAGGATAAGTGATATTATCATGATGAGGGTATAATGGTAATTAGCCTAAAGGAGAAGTGACATAAAGAAGAAGTGGTGGGAGGTGAAGCTTCCATGGCATGGTGGGGAGTAAGTGCAAGCTTAGGCAACACCATTTATTGCCTATATAAGGAGAGGCATGCCTTAGAGTATCATCACAAAATCAAAAATGAAAACCAAGCTTCTTTAATGGCTTCTTCATCTCCTTCTTCACTAAATGTTCTAAATGAAATAGTTGCAAATCAACTCCAAATCACTTCAAAATTTTCCACAAGGCATAGTGTAATATTATAAAACCTTCCACTGAGCCAAATGTTAAAGAATCAAAGTCATGCTCCCTATATTATGATAGGCCGTGAGCATTATGTGGGTGGTGGAGGCTAAAAACAAGCGTAAAGAAGAGAAAGGAGGAAAGGAAAGTGGTTGCAAGGATGGGGTTCGGCTTGGGTTCTTGGATCTTGTTTATCTGTGTGGTTAAATATGAGTTAAAACCTCACTTTGAATGGAAAATATAACATATATATGTTGTGTTTGATTGTGTTTATGTTGTATGAATTGTTGTTAACTTATGTTAAAACTTTGGTTTGGATTCTTACTTTAAAAGTAGGTGACATATGTGATCCATGTATATGGACTTTTACAAACTTTGAATGGAATTGGATGGACTTGTATGACTTGTGACAAGACCTTGAACAAAGCATATAGGTTATAGATGGACTTTGGTTTAGATCAGACTCGGATTTGAAAGTGTACTTATAGCAATAGTCGCTATAAGTGCAGTTGTGAATTACTTTGTTTTTGGCGATTGCTATGGAACTTTGTAGAGAGATCCTTAGGGTCTCATCATATTTATAATTTTTTATATGTATGTTTATTGCTTTTAAAATCTTGAATAGTAAAAAGTTAAGTAACATCTCGAAAAGTGGCCAAACATCACTAGTGCAAAACTACCCCATTTAGACTTAATTTTGGACTTTAAAAGGTTTGAAAAGATATTTAATTTTAAGTATTTTGTTTCATTCTTTTTACAAGGGTTTACTAACACTTTTTAGAGTATTTAAAAAGTGGTTTGATATCTTTATGAATTTTTAAGAATTAGTTGTGAAATTTAAAGTAGCGATATTTTGTTAAAATATATAGAAAACAAGTCGTTTTCAAGTTTTGAAAGATTTTATAAACTTGTTATTTTCAAGTAATATTTTGAGTAAATTTTTAAAAACTTATTATAAGTATTATAAAGCATTTTAAAAGCATTTTTAGGTATATATGGTTTTTAGGAAATATGTTGACTATTTTATATCTTATGTAATAAACATCTTCTAAATTGGTTTATTTAATATCCATTTTTATAAATAAATTACTATACATACATACATACATATATATATCTTTTTAAAGGGTTTTAAAAGTACAAAAAAATGTTTAGAAAGGGTTTAGTAATTGCTTAATGGCCAAATCGTTACTTGTTTGTTACTTGTTGAAAAGTAATCAACTATCTTAACACTAAAAGCCGACGAAGTAAGGCCTATATATTTGTGAGAGTTATGATTGATGTCAAGTAGGGACGGAGCAATAGAGCTCTAACCTACCAGGCTTCCCTCTTGACCGAGGAATAGTAAGTCAGAAAATGTCGGAAACGTTTTAATCATGTTGATTTCTTATTGTTTATGGAAATTATTAATGTTGTACTTACACTAAAAGCCGACGAGTTAAGCTTATCTATTTGTGAGATTCAAGAATGAAGTGTCTATGCAAGGTTTTGATCCAACCAGTGCTCTAACTTACCTGGCTTCACTCCTGAATGAGGAATATTGAAATATCGGAAACTAGTTAAGCAAGCGAATCGTGATTTCTATAAGCAATCATTTTTGAAACTTGATAGTTAACCAGTCAAACACTGAACTTGTCTGAATATGAACTTAGATCTTTAAAAAAAAGTTTTCAAAGACGGAAACCAGTATAAGAATGTTTTGGGTTTGTTGTGACAATGCGTTAATAACATTCGTCTTTAAACCTTTTTGATTATACTTATGAATGTAAATAGATCTTTAAAAGAATGATTTAAAGATAAGCATGATCAAACTGGTCATGGGTTTGTTGTGAAAATGTTTAAGTAACATTAGTCTTAAACCTCTTGAATGCATTGCGAAAGTACTTAGATCCTTAAAATGGATATTTTAAAGGAAATTATAAGTATGAGATCATTTGGAAAAAGATAGAAATTTATTAGATAAAAGAAGTTTACTAATAAAGAAGTTTTTAATTAATAAAAGGATTAATTAAATAAAAGGGATTAGGAGTTTCTTAATTAGCTTAACCAAACTCTATGTGGCTTAATCGTGCTTTGCATGACTTGATAGTGTTTTGCATGTTCATTTGTTTATGGAAAGTATACTAGACTTGGTTTCCATTTATAAACATATATCTTGTGCCAGATAGTTGATTAGTCGACTAACGAAATTGTCCAAATATAATTTTGGGAATATCTAGAAGAAAAACAGGAAGTATATGGTACAATTATCTTTGGTGGTGCTATACTATACGTATAAACTTGTGTGTTCTTCTGGGATACATGATAAGAAATCCATCCACTTAAACGGTTAGGAGGTGATCTCCACTCTTATGTATTGTCTATTTAATTTCGAAATAATCGGAGTTGAATTTACCGAAAATTCATCAATTGGTTTTAGAACATCCGATAAATGGGAAGAGTGTACTTATATGAAATGACTCGAACCTGTAACCACTTCAAAACCTTATACATGATCTATGTTCTGGAAGTTGTTGAGAAGTGGAATATTATAAGGTTGAACTATTTATCCTAAGGTTAAGTCCAAGGGAAAGGTCATCCTAACGCTCGTCTTCGGGGCCCCCCGGTTACCCAGTGTCGTAGTAAGGGTCAAATCCCAATTGGATGGGGATTCCATCAACATTTAGATAATAGCAGGGTCAAGGTTAGATAAAAGCCCTTAGTAAAGCCATGAACTTTCAGTCAAAAAGCCTAATGAATCTGAGGGTAGGACTGTTTAAGTGAAGATTAATGGTAGCTAACGACGTTAACATTTCAAACGATGCTATCATGTGGGACCATCTATCTTAAGGAGTATTCCAAGAGAGAGGACATCATTACCATCCATTGGAGGACTTATGTGGGGAATTTATGTGGAGGTTCGAGATTTGTTCGAGATGCTCAAATCCATGTAGTGATTCGTGATCTGTTCGAGATGAAGGGATCCAATTCGGGATTCGTGTGCTATTCGAATGATGAAGACTCGAGTGAGAGATGCCGAACGTAGCGTCAACATCAAAAATGACTAAAACCAAAGAAGGATGCATAATGTCTGGTTTAGCACCCATGAGGGTATATCAACTCCATATCTAGAGTATGCTTATTGATATGTTGCATGCAGGAGTTGTTGATACTTGGTACCACGCAGTTCATCATTGGGCCAATTATGTTTACCTTAGAGTATATCCTATCTAGAGATATACGATGCTCGGAAGGTGGTTTCTGATCCTTGTTATGGGATTTAGATGCGGTCATACCAAGGAGATATCCGCGGAAAACAATCCATACGTGAACGTGCCTTAGCGATATTGATTGTATACCTATTATTGTTGTGGTGTTCACATAATAACAATTTGATATGATTAATGTGCTACAATATATACATTATCTATCATATCACAATATGTTAAACTTAATGAACAGGTGGTTTCTTTGAGGGGAAAACCATTACCAGAATCCGTATGGTCTCAATAGTTACCATTACATGTCACACATATTTCTTGAGTTTTTCACGCTGGTTTACCAGACTAATTTAGGTGTTATTTTCTTATAATGCTCGAGCCAACCCTGTGTATGTTTCCAGATTTAGCTTTAAACGCTTTGGAGCATCTGGAGAAGAGTTGGAGTTCTACCTACCGTAATATCTATTTCCGCTGCATTACTATTATATCATTAACATTTATGGGGACAAGTTGTTATAACTGTCCAGGCTGATTACTATAACTCTGAAAAACGTTATATCTTAGAATGATAGTTCATCTTTCCGACATTTGAGTGTTCGGCACATGAATGTCGTTAATGTATTATTGTCGACATTTGGGGGTCGAAAAGGTGAGTCGTTACAACTAGTATCAGAGTTGAAGGTTAAGCGAGAACCTTGGCTTTGGTTCAGTATGACTCATTAAGAGATAAGGTAATGGAATGCCCTAGCATGAGTTAAGTATATTATATATATGAGAGCGTATTTGTTAGTGCTATAAAAATATTTTATATTGTGTTTATTGGTTTGTTGAGTGGTTTATGAATTCTGGTCGATACATGGGACGCCATGGTATTGATAGAGATTTCTAAACACTTGAACAGAGTAAACCAATACAATATTGATTTCAAAATTGGTAAATGAAATAATTTTACCTAGGACTATATTTTAGATATAGAAGGAATTTTTTTCAAAGGAAAATTGATATTGTTGTTTATGATGTGTTTGTTTGTTAAGAAATGATAATATTCAATTATTATCATTTGTTGTTTGGTTAGTTATGCTCAGCCAGTTTATGAGCAGTTACTATAGTTTGTTGATTTATAAGGAATTTACCTTCTTACAACAAGGGTTGGGTAGATAGTATTTATAGGAACATTAAATACGAACACCTTGTGAATTAAGTTTCATGGATTGATTATAAGCCGTTCGATGGTAATGTTGGGTTAAAATTGAATTTTAACAAGAGTTGTTTATTATAATCTAAACAAAGATATACATTTGTGAAATGATTTAGATAAGAAAGTAGCTTTATGTAAACATGGTTTATAAACGGAAAGGATTTAAATAGAGAATTTGAGGACTTAAATCCTGGTATCTTTGAAAATGTTTTCAAAATTTTGGAGAAAATAATAGTAGAATTATTTGAAAGCAAGTATTTGGGAAATTGGTTTATGAAATTGAGATCATGGTACTTAGTAACATGTACGAAGTATTTGATACCATTTTGAAATGATTTTGGTTAAGTCCAAAAAGCATGAATTGGATGTACTGAAATCACTCATTTCTCTTGAAAATAATTTTTATAACAACTTCAACATCATCGACATTCATTTTTGGGTTTCTAAGTGTGGGATGCTACTAATTTGTTTTGGTAAAATAGATTTTGATTTAATCCTAAAGTAAGATTTTATATACAAAAGTTATGTGTGTGTATTATTTCAAAATGATTTGAAATGAAAATCGATGTTTAGTTCCAAAGTTTTCTTGTTAAGTTATTTCATAGATACATGTAGCTTATGCGGTAGGAAAGTATGGATGTGCATCATAATTTGATATGTTATTTGGTAGTTTTTGTTTGTTAAAATGAAATGAGATTTTCGACGATTTGGGATAGTCGGGAACTTCCGGATATTTATAGAGCTTGTAGTTATGTATTTTTGAAAATATAAAGTTGAGTTTATATGACACTTGAATTGAGAAGATAGGAAGTTAAAAAAGTTCTAAATTTGTTAAACATACCTGGTACAAATTTGATGTTTTTGTATATACTCTTAGGATGTAATGGAGTATTATACAAGTATGGAACTTAAGTTGTAAAATGTTTATAGACTTGAAGTTAGGTTTTTATTAATAACCCATAAATGATTTAGTATTGAAGAGATATACTATTAGGGTAAAAGAAAGCGATATAGGATATTGGCATAGTTAAGAAACTAATAGGATGAATACGTAAGTTATATGTAGATTGTTTTATTTGCATGACTGTTCTTGATCCAGTATTCGAGTACGTGATTTCAAGGTGGTTTATACCGGTCCGAAAAAGGGTTTTTCATTACATTCTTGACGGCGAACACTTGATACAGATTCTTGATATGATCCCGAAGTTTTCTATCATAGTATATGACTATGTAAGGAGAACAAAGGTTTCTAATCAAGGAACCTGATCGGAGTCCGCACTAGAGAGGTCAAGTGATCTATAGTAGTTAGGAAGTGAAATTTATGCGATCGAGCAAGTCATCAGATCAGATATTGCGTACGGATGGTCCATGTGCATCGTACAAGCTTTAGTATATTTGTATACTATGTTTGTTGGCTTATAGAGAGTTTAAGGAATGACACTTCGATTTTTTCTATGGTGGCATGAATAATCGTCTAAGCAATAAACTAAGGCTGTTGAGCAGAAGGTGCACTTAGTTGATTGATTATCATCCTTATAAGATAAGAGGTTTGGGCTTACAAGAGCTTTGTTTGCTAGTGATTATGATACTGTTAAGTATCAATGCGTGATTGTTTCTTTGGTTGCTCGTGTTGGAATTTCGAGGACGGAATATTCTAAGCGGGGGAATGTAACAACCCGGAATTTCGGACACTCCATATTTAAATATCTGAATTATTTAAATATTTGAATCTCGGATTAAATGTTATTAAAATGATTTAATAAGCTTATTAACTCCCTTTTAAATCATAACTAATGATGGTAAACCCTGTTTTGGAAAAGTGTTTACAAAAATATATTCTTTGAAGAGAAATCGATATTGTGATAGAAATCGGTTTATCGGTAAACAACTTTTTGATCGATATAAGTTGTTCGAACTCTTGTGCACTTGTCTAATGATCAAATGAACACATTAACAACTAATTAACATGCACACCTCTTCATAAAGCTTGGAAGGTTTTAGAAGCTTCCTTTAGGATAAGAGATATTATCATGGTGAAGGTATAATGGTAATTAGTCTAAAGGAGAAGTAACATAAAGAAGAAGTGATGAGAGGCGAAGCTTCCATGGCATGGTGGGGAGTAAGTGCAATCTTAGGCAACACCATTTATTGCCTATATATGGAGAGGCATAGCTTAGAGTATAATCACAAAATCAAAAATGAAAACCAAGCTCTTTTAATGGCTTCTTTATCTCCTTCTTCACTAAATGTTTTAGATGAAATAGTTGCAAATTAACTCCAAATCACTTCAAACTTTGCTACAAGGCTCGGTATAATATTAGAAAACCTTCCACTAAGCCAAAACTTAAAGAAGTAAAGCCATGCTCCACCTATTATAATAGGCCGTGAGCATTATATGGACGATGGAGGCTAAAAAGAAGCACAAAGAGGAGGAAGGAGGAAGAGAAAGTAGTTGCAAGGATGGGGTTCGTCTTGGGCTCTTGGATCTTAGGTGTTTGTATGGTCAAAGGTGAGTTAACACCTCACTTTGAATGGAAAATATAACATATATATGTTGTTTTTGATTGTGTTTATGTTGTTTAATTGTTGTTAACTTATGTTAAAACATGATTTGGATTCTTACTTTAAAAGTAAGTGACATATGTGATCCATGTATATGGACTTGAAAGAACTTTGAATAGACTTGGATGAACTTGTGACAAGACCTTGAACAAATCACATAGGTTATAAATGGACTTTGTTTAGATCGGACTCGAATTTGAAAGTGCACTCATAGCGATAGTCGCTATAGATGCAGTTGTGAATTGCCTTGTTTTTGGTGATTGCTATGGAACTTTTTAGAGATATCCTTAGGGGTTTCTTACCATATTTATAATGTTTTATATGTATTTTTATTGCTATTAAAAGTTTGAATAGTAAAAAGTTAAGTAATACCTCGAAAAGTGGCCAAAATATCACTAGTGCAAAACTGTTTCGTTTAGACTTGATTTTGGACTTTAATAGGTTTGAAAAGATATTTAAGTTTAAGTATTTTGTTTCATTTTTTACAAGGGTTACTAACTCTTATTAGAGTATTTTAAAGGTGGTTTGAGATCTTTATGAATTTTTAAAAATTAGTTGTGATAAAGAAGCGGTATTTTGTTAAAATATATAGAAAACATGTCGTTTTTAAGTTTTAAGGATTTTATAAACTTGTTATTTTCAAGTAATATGTTGAATAAATGTTGTAAAACCTATTATAAGTATTATAAAGTATTTTAAAAGTATTTTTAAGTATATATAGTTTTTAGTAAATATGTTGACTACTTTATATCTTATGTAATAAATATCTTCTAAAATGGTTTATTTATATTGAGTTTTATAAAGAAATTACTATACATACATATATATATATATATATATATCTTTTCAAAGGGTTTTAAAAGAACAAACAAAAGGTTTAGAAAGGGGTTAGCAATTGCTTTATGGCCAAATAGTTGCTTGTTTAATTACTTGTTGAAAAGTAATTAAATAGGCTTAAAACTAAATGCCAACGAAGTAAGGCTTATCTATTTGTAAGAGTTAAGTTTGATGTCGATTAGGGACGAAGCAATAGGCTCTAACCTATCGGTCTTCCCTCTTGACCAAGGAACAGTAAGTCAAAAAATGTCGGAAATGTGTTAATCGTGTTGATTTCTCATTGTTTATGGAAATCATTAATACTATACTTAACACTAAAAGCCGACGAGGTAGGCTTATCTATTTGTGAGATTTAAGATGAAGTGTTTAGGCAAGGCTTTGATGCAACAATACTCTAACTTACCTGGCTTCACTCTTGAATGAGGAATAGTTAAGTTAGAATGTGAGAAATGAGTTAAGCGTACGAATCATAAAATTTATGAGCAATCATTTTTAGAACTTAATAGTTAACTAATCAAATACTGTACTTGTCCGAATATGAACTTAGATCTTTAAATAAATGTTTTCAAAGATAGAAACAAGTATAAGAATGGTTTTGGGTTTGTTTTGACAATTTGTTAATAGCATTCGTCTTTAACACTTTTTGATTATACTTATGAATGAAAATAGATCTTTAAAAGAATGATTTAAAGATAAGCATGAGCAAAATGGTGTTGTGTTTGTAGTGACAATGTTTAAGTAACATTAGTCTTAAACCTTTTGAATGGATTTACGAAAGTACTTAGATTCTTAAAATGAATATTTTGAAGGAAATTATAAGTATGGAATCTTTTGGAAAAAATGGAAGTTTATTAGATAAAAGAAGTTGACTAATAAAGGATTTTTTATTTAATAAAAGGATTAATTGAATAAAAGGGATCAGGAGTTGCTTAAGTAGCTTAACCAAACTTTGTGTAGCTTGGTCGTGCTTTGCATGACTTGATAGTGTTTTGTATGTTCATTTGTTTACAGAAAGTATACTAGACTTGGTTTCCGTTTACAAACATCTATCTTGTACCAAATAGTCGATTAGTCGACTATCGAAATTGTCCAAATATAACTTTGGGAATATCTAGAAGAGAAACGGGAATTATATGGTACAATTATCTTTGATGGTGCTATACTATATGTATAAACTTGTGTGTTCTTCTAGGACAAATGATAAGGAAATTTGTAACAACCCGCATATTTAACGATTATGTATTTGAATATCTTATTTAAATATTTTAATCGTAAGTCGGATCTTAGTCCGAAAAGCTACTTTTTGCATACGGTCAAATTAGGACTCGAGACCCCCTCCTTTGAGTTCAAAATGACGTTTGCGATCTTTTTATGTATAAACTTTGATATGTTTGGAGATAGTGGAATTTTCGCCACCTTTTCGCTTATGGCTTTGGTTTGGGCTGAAGCCCCTTACTAACTCAGCCCAACCCCCTCTCCTCTTCATTAATTCATTCTTCATTTCCTAACACTTCAAGCTTCATCAAAAATGGGGAGAGGAATGAGAAATTAAAACTCCAAAGCCTTAGTCTTCATTGCTAATCAAACATCTACTCCAAATTCAAGTGAAGACATTGATTCAAGCTTGTGATTGTTCTTGCTTTGCTTTCAAGTTTCATCCCCATCAATTTCTGTGAAAAGGTGAGATTTTTATCTCACATTCTTGTCTATAACTATCTTGGATTGTTGGGAATGAATTCCTATCACTTTAGCATGTACATTTGCATTTGGTTTGGATTGGATTGGCGAAAAACTCCAATTTTTAGTGTTTTTGGCAAAAAACTGGGCTTAGGTCGCTCTGCCTATGCCTTCACTTGTTCTGCATAGCTCTCGGCCAACGTAGGTCGCATCGGTACTTTAGGTCGTAGGTCGCATCGGCACTTAGGTTGTTAGGTCGCTCGGCCTTTCCACGATTAGGTCGCTCGCCCCTTACTTCATTAGGTTGTTCGAGTATGAAGAGTCTCACCTGCAGATAGGTCGTTCATGTTTAAGTCGTTCGGCAATAACTTGTTCGCCTTCCTTAGGTCGCGCCACCGGTAGGTCGCACCATCTCTTACACCATAGGTCGTTGCATCGGCCCATTCCACCCCTTAAGTCATTAGGTCGCTCGGCCTTGTTTAAGGCCTAAAGCCGCTACCCCTTAGCTCGTTGCACCTCCTCTAGGTCGTTAGCCCCTAGGTCGCTCGGCCTTTATTTCGTTAGGTCGTTCACCCTTAGGTCGCTCGGCCTACATAAGTCGCACCATGCTACTGAGGTTAGCTCTCATCCCATTAGGTCGTTAGACCTTAATTCGTTCGACCTATTTTACTTTAGGTTGTTCCATTGCACTTTAGCTCGGCCTTGTTAGGTCGCATGGGTATTTCTACTTTGATGGTTTTGGAACTGATTTCCTTGAATTTTATTCACGTCTTCGAATGTGAATTTTAGTGAATTGATTTGTTTCTGCAATCAATTTTGTGACTTGTCACTTTAAAAATATAAAGGTTTCAATACTAGTAGTAAATATCAAAACTCTTTCATCAAAACGATTTCAACACTATTTTATTTATAAAGTTCGTTTTCTCAAACCGTTTTCCAATCTACTAGTATATATAAACCTTTACCTCACTCGTATGAGAAATTGAATTAAACGGCTTAGTAAAACGAGTGGTATGAAACGCTTGCATTTACTTCGCCGGTTAATTCTTGGACTTGTTCGATTGAACCTCTTGTGACAATTTTCTAGTGAAGATCTACAATTTGTTCGTATATATTTAAGTTAAGAAAGTGGTTATGGGACATGAAGCTAAACTCATATATTTACTGACTTAGTGTAATTGACACTTCTTGATGATCATTGACGATCATTTTTGTGTTTTAGACTAGCAATTGTGCGATGTCTCTTTGTCTACGAGGGAGACTAAACCCTGTTTGTGTGATGTTTCGACTCACATATGTGGGGTATCGCTCCATGGTCTTTGGGCCGTTTGTGTGGAGCCTTGGCTCAAAATTAATGGTTAGCTACCATGAGATAGCATCTCGTTTGTGTGATACATGTGTTGGTGAGCTTTCATGCTCCCATTCTTGTGATAAGCCTCCCCTTTTTTTTTTGATTTCTGGATTTCGTGTGTTGATTTCTGGAATTTGTGCTTCACCAATTTTCGTGATTTTCATTGATAAGGTTTATCAATTTTTGTGCATTGGTGAATTCGTGTGTCATTGACTTGTTATGAATACAAGCTTAGGGTATGATACCCTATTTTATCTTTGAGAAGATTCTTGTGATATTGATTAATCTCATGTTGATTTTCAGTTACATACTTATAGTACTATGCCATTATGGTTATTACATGTTTATGCCATATCTTTTATTCTATATCATGTCATCTGATATTTATAGCTAGACTGATCTGTTTATTATTTTCTTATGAAATAATACTCGGGTCAGACCGAGATGTTACAGGTGCTTCTGCTTGACTTCTCTTCTGGGATTACTCTGACTTTTGGCTAACTACTTAGATTAGTAGTTTTTGTTGTATACATTTGAGATATAGACTCCGTGATGTATACTTATTCTTTTGTGTAGCTTGTAGCTATTCTTTTGTATTATCGTGGATCTTTTAGACCACTACTCTGATGCACACTTTCATGTGTTATATATATATATATTCATATCCTTTTCCGCCTTTGTGATATGGATGTCTGTGACTGATTTGTGTTATGTTTATTTCTACATTTGTTTCCGAGGATTATATACAGCCACCGCGTGATAGCTTTGAGTTTGTATCGGTATGTCGTACTTCCTCTTATGCATGCTATTCTATCTGACATATCGGTGCTCGCACAAAGCAATTACACGGATGGTCGCTCCTCAACAGCCTTATTCTCCGTGCTAGTTGACAGCATTACACCGTAGTGTTCTTGGCTAGCGTGGGTATAGAGGTGGGGCGTCACAGCTTGGTATCAGAGCCAAACTTTGGAACAATGTAGAATAACTTAACAAGGATCATCGTCCTAAGTCCAACTTAGGAGTCATGCCTTAGGATTTAATTCGAGCCTTCGTACCGATTCATCCTATTTCCTTTTATGTATCCTTGTTTTATCTATCAAGATTTGCTTGATATTTATTTAAAGAATAACTTTTCTTCTTCTCTCTTTCTTAAAGAAGAGAATGTCTAGACCAGGCCGTCCCAGAGCCGGACCATCTCCTGCTGCTCCCCAGGATGGAGTTTTTATGACCGCTCAGCAGCTACTTGATTTAGTAAAGAATGCTCAAGCAGCTGGTTCTAATCCAGAACCTACTCACCCTAAGTCAGGATTTGCACGCTTGTGCAACGATTATACCAACTTGGGTGGGAAACCATTCAAAGGTTCTGAAACTATTATTGAGGTCCAGGCTTGGTTAAGAACATGCGATCGAATCTTTTCTCGCATGAATCTTATTGATCTTCACCGTGTTCAGGTGGCTTCTAGTATGCTCCAAGAAAGAGCATTAGACTGGTACGAACTTCTTATTTCTGAGATTAATGAAGCAGATCTCACCTGGGGGCAATTCCGGGAACGCTTCGAATTAAAATTCATGCCAGAAGCTGAGAAAGTGACATTGGCTCGACGTTTCATAGACCTTGTTCAAGGTGAATCCTCTGTGACAGATTACGTCGCAACCTTCGAGTCGCTTTCCAAATATGGGGTTGAATACATCAACACCCCATTGAAGAAGAATCAAAGATTTGTCTATGGCTTAAACAAAAATCTCAAGAAGCCATTACTTCTAAAATTAGAAGTTTCTTTCGACCAACTCATTGATATCGCTCTTCGTCTTGAAGAGGCGGATAGGGAAAGTGATGTTGAAGTGGTGGGTGCCAAACCAAACTTCAACATCAAGAAAAGGCCTAACAAGTCCAAAGGCCCTTATCCCAATAAGAAGGGGAAACAAGCAACTCCTATTGAAAAGGCTTTTTCCTCTAGTGATGGGAAATGCTTCAACTGTGGTTCTAGGGACCATTTTGCGAACAAGTGTTCAAAGCCCCGTTCTTGTCGCTATTGTAAAAGTCCGGATCATTATATGCATCTATGCCCTAAGCTTCAAGGCAAGAAGGAGGGAAAGTTAAACGTGGCTCAAGCCCCTGGCAACACATCTCGCGGTCAAGGTATGTCTCATTCTGTCCTTGATGGCATTATTATATTTCGTGATCAACCTATTAGAGTTCTCTTTGATACGGGTGCATCCCATTCTTTTATATCAAAGGAACTTTTCGATACTTTTTCCTTAAGTGTTGTTGCTCTAATGACTTCTTTAAGAATTGCGAATCCGGTTGGTGGATCCGCAACTCTTAGTTTGCTTTGTGAAGATGTGGAGATTATTTTGTGTGATTTTCCTTTCCTAGCCGATTTGCATGTCATGCGTTATTTAGGCTTTGGAATGATTTTGGGTATGGATTGGCTTAACCGTTATGAAGCTCATATCCTATGTCCTGAGCGGACTATTTATCTGCGACATCCGCAATCTGTAAAGCAGATTTCTATTATTCTTAAAGATTCGGATTCCACTTTGGCTGCATCTTTATATTCTTTAAATCCTCGTGATGATGATAATGATGATGAGGAAGATGTCATTTCTCGTATTCACGTCGTTCGTGAATTTTCTGACATATTTGAGCCCGTTTTAGGATTACCACCTAAACGAGCAATTGAGTTCAGAATTAATCTTACACCTGAAGCTCAACCTATTACTCGTCCTTCTTATCGCATGTCTAATAAGGAGAATGAGGAGATGCGCAAACAATTATCCGAATTGGAGACGAAGCAATTTATTCGCTCTAGTTCCTCGCCTTGGGGAGCTTCGGCAATTTTCGTGAAGAAATCCGATGGTACACTTAGGCTTTACGTTGACTACCGCAAGCTTAATGATCTTACTATTAAAAATAAATATCCTTTACCTCGGATTGATGATCTATTCGATCAGCTTAGTGGTGCTAGAGTCTTTTCACAATTGGACTTGGCTACTGGTTTTCATCAGCTTCGTATTGCAGAGGATAGCATTCCTTTGACATCGTTCCATACTCGATATGGATCTTATGAATGGCTCGTTATGCCATTTGGTTTAACGAATGCTCCGGCTTATTTTGTTGACCTTATGAATCGAGTTTTTAAAGATTTTCTCGATCGATTCGTTCTCATCTTTATTGATGATATTCTTGTGTATTCTAAAACCGAGGAGGAACATGAAAAGCATCTTTGGATTGTATTGGAAACTCTTAGGAGTAATCAGTTAAAAGCAAAATTTTCTAAATGCCACTTTTGGCAATCTAGTGTGAAGTTTCTCGGTCATATTATTTTCGAATCCGGAATATCAGTGGATCCTTCAAAGATTGAAGCGATTCAAAATTGGAAGAGACCGGAGAGCGTGACTGAAATCCGTAGCTTTCTCGGATTGGCAGGTTATTACCGCCGTTTCATAAAAGACTTTTCTAAAATTGCCGTGCCTCTTACTGGCTTAACAAAGAAAGGTGTTAAATACATTTGGTCGGACAAATGTGAAACTTCTTTTCAGAAATTAAAAGAACTCCTTTCTGATGCTCCTATTCTTGTTATTCCCGAAGGGAATCAAGATTTTGTTGTTTATACCGATGCTAGTCGCATTGGTTTGGGTGCCGTTCTTATGCAAAAAGAACATGTTATTGCTTATGCTTCTAGGAAATTGAAGCCGGTTGAGACTAGATATGCCGCACATGATTTAGAACTCGCGGCTATCGTTTTCGCCCTTCGAATTTGGCGACATTATCTTTTGGGAGAGAAATTTATACTTTATACTGATCATTAGTCTTTGAAATATTTATTTTCTCAAAAGGAACTTAATTTGCGTCAACAGCGTTGGCTCGAATTCCTTGCCTCTTATGATCTTGATATTCTTTATACTCTCGGAAAGGGAAATCGAGTTGCTGATGCTCTTAGTCGTAAGCAACAAGCAGTTGTTTCTATGATGATATCCGAATGGCATGATCTGGAGGTTTTATCCACTTGTGAGATTAGAGATCGTGTATCCGATTTATGTTCATCTTTTTTTTTATGTAGCCTTGAGGCTCGTCCTTCTCTTTTTGACCGCATTCTTGAAGCTCAAAAGCTAGATCCTGGATTGGCTCTTCTTGGCCAAAATGTTAGGGATAAAATTGATATTGAAGGTTTGAAAGACTTTGATATTGATTCTCGTGGCGGCATTTGAAAATTTGGTAGACTTATCGTGCCAAATATTAGTGATCTTCGTAGAGATATTTTAGAAGATTCCCATCGTTCTAAATTTACCATTCATCCCGGAAGTAGTAAAATGTACGCGGATATGAAGAGACTTTATTACTGGGAGGGAATGAAATCTGATGTTGCTAACTTTGTTAAGTGTTGCATGACTTGCCAACTTGTCAAGGCTGAACATCAAAGGCCCGGTGGGTTATTGCAACCTTTGGAAATTCCAGTTTGGAAGTGGGATCAAATTTCCATGGATTTTATTGATGGCCTTCCCCGTTCTCGTTCGGGTCATGATAGCTTATGGGTGATCGTTGATAGACTTACTAAATCCGCCTATTTTATTCCCGTTCGGTCGAACCGAACCGTTCCTCTTCTGGCCAAACTCTTTATCAAAGAAATTGTTAAATTGCATGGAGTTCCTACTTCCATTGTTAGTGATTGTGATCCATTGTTTACTAGTGGATTCTGGAAGAGTCTTCAAAAAGCTTTGGGAACGAAGCTTAATTTTAGCACCGCTTATCACTCCCAATCCGATGGACAAACTGAGCGTGTGAATCAAACTCTTGAAGATCTTCTTCGTTCTTGTGTGCTTGATTTCGGTGGAAGTTGGGAAGATCATATTTCACTTGATGAATTTTCCTATAATAACAGCTTCCAAGCTAGTATTGGTATGGCACCTTTCGAGGCACTCTATGGAAGGCCATGCCGATCTCCTTCTTGTTGGCTTGAGGCCGGTGAGAAGCTGGTCTTAGGTCCAGATTTTATTCGAGATTCCACAGAAAAGATTGATCTTATTCGTCATAGGATGAAAGAAGCCCAGAGTAGACAAAAATCCTATGCCGATAATCGAAGAAGGAAATTAGAATTTTCTGTTGGAGATCTTGTATTTATTCGTGTTTCCCCTATGAAGGGCGTTGTATGTTTCAGTCGATCGGGAAAGTTAGCGCCTCGATATATTGGGCCATTTCCTATCATCGAACGTATTGGTTCCATGGCTTATCGCCTTTCATTACCGGCTCAGTTTTCTGCCATGCATGACGTGTTTCACGTTTCTCAATTACGGAAATGCCTTTGAGATTTTGATTCTATTCTTGAGCCCGGTGTTGTGGAAGAAATTGAAGTTTCGCCGAATTTAGCTTATGAGCAGCATCCTATTCGAATTATTGCTTCAGAGGTTAAACGACTTCGAAATAAAGATGTTCCGCTTGTGAAGGTTCAATGGTCCTCAAATCCTAAGGATTGCTCTTGGGAATTTAGAGAATTCATCGAGCGAACACATCCGGACTTACTTTCTCATGCTCTTTGAGGTGAACTTCTTATTTCAAATTTCTTTTGTGTTAATATGCTTTTATGGTTGTTACTTTTTATTTCCATCTTATATATATATTGCGAGGACACAATTTCTTTAAGGAGGGGAGTCTGTAACAACCCGCATATTTAACGATTATGTATTTGAATATCTTATTTAAATATTTTAATCGTAAGTCGGATCTTAGTCCGAAAAGCTACTTTTTGCATACGGTCAAATTAGGACTCGAGACCCCCTCCTTTGAGTTCAAAATGACGTTTGCAATCTTTTTATGTATAAACTTTGATATGTTTGGAGATAGTGGAATTTTCGCCACCTTTTCGCTTATGGCTTTGGTTTGGGCTGAAGCCCCTTACTAACTCAGCCCAACCCCCTCTCCTCTTCATTAATTCATTCTTCATTTCCTAACACTTCAAGCTTCATCAAAAATGGGGAGAGGAATGAGAAATTAAAACTCCAAAGCCTTAGTCTTCATTGCTAATCCAACATCTACTCCAAATTCAAGTGAAGACATTGATTCAAGCTTGTGATTGTTCTTGCTTTGCTTTCAAGTTTCATCCCCATCAATTTCCGTGAAAAGGTGAGATTTTTATCTCACATTCTTGTCTATAACTATCTTGGATTGTTGGGAATGAATTCCTATCACTTTAGCATGTACATTTGCATTTGGTTTGGATTGGATTGGCAAAAAACTCCAATTTTTAGTGTTTTTGGCAAAAAACTGGGCTTAGGTCGCTCTGCCTATGCCTTCACTTGTTCTGCATAGCTCTCGGCCAACGTAGGTCGCAGCGGTACTTTAGGTCGTAGGTCGCATCGGCACTTAGGTCGTTAGGTCGCTCGGCCTTTCCACGATTAGGTCGCTCGCCCCTTACTTCATTAGGTCGTTCGAGTATGAAGAGTCTCACCTGCAGATAGGTCGTTCATGTTTAAGTCGTTTGGCAATAACTCGTTCGCCTTCCTTAGGTCGCGCCACTGGTAGGTCGCACCATCTCTTACACCATAGGTCGTTGCATCGGCCCATTCCACCCCTTAAGTCATTAGGTCGCTCGGCCTTGTTTAAGGCCTAAAGCCTCTACCCCTTAGCTCGTTGCACCTCCTCTAGGTCGTTAGCCCCTAGGTCGCTCGGCCTTTATTTCGTTAGGTCGTTCACCCTTAGGTCACTCGGCCTACATAAGTCGCACCATGCTACTGAGGTTAGCTCTCATCCCATTAGGTCGTTAGACCTTAATTCATTCGACCTATTTTACTTTAGGTCATTCCATTGCACTTTAGCTCGGCCTTGTTAGGTCGCATGAGTATTTCTACTTTGATGGTTTTGGAACTGATTTCCTTGAATTTTATTCACGTCTTCGAATGTGAATTTTAGTGAATTGATTTGTTTCTACAATCAATTTTGTGACTTGTCACTTTAAAAATATAAAGGTTTCAATACTAGTAGTAAATATCAAAACTCTTTCATCAAAACAATTTCAACACTATTTTATTTATAAAGTTCGTTTTCTCAAACCGTTTTCCAATCTACTAGTATATATAAACCTTTACCTCACTCGTATGAGAAATTGAATTAAACGGCTTAGTAAAACGAGTGGTATGAAACGCTTGCGTTTACTTCGCCGGTTAATTCTTGGACTTGTTCGATTGAACCTCTTGTGACAATTTTCTAGTGAAGATCTACAGTTTGTTCGTAAATATTTAAGTTAAGCAAGTGGTTATGGGACATGAAGCTAAACTCATATATTTACTGACTTAGTGTAATTGACACTTCTTGATGATCATTGATGATCATTTTTGTGTTTTAGACTAGCAATTATGCGATGTCTCTTTGTCTACGAGGGAGAACAAACCCCGTTTGTGTGATGTTTCGACTCACATATGTGGGGTAGCGCCTCATGGTCTTCGGGCCGTTCATGTGGAGCCTTGGCTCAAAATTAATGGTTAGCTACCATGAGACAGCGTCTCGTTTGTGTGATACACGTGTTGGTGAGCTTTCATGCTCCCGTTCTTGTGATAGGCCTCCCTTTTTTTTTGATTTCTGGATTTCGTGTGTTGATTTCTGGAATTTGTGCTTCACCAATTTTCGTGATTTTCATTGATAAGTTTTATCAATTTTTGTGCATTGGTGAATTCGTGTGTCATTGACTTGTTATGAATACAAGCTTAGGGTATGATACCCTATTTTATCTTTGAGAAGATTCTTGTGATATTGATTAATCTCATGTTGATTTTCAATTACATACTTATAGTAGTATGCCATTATGGTTATTACATGTTTATGCCATATCTTTTATTCTATATCATGTCATCTGATATTTATAGCTAGACTGATCCGTTTATTATTTTCTTATGAAATAATACTCGGGTCAGACCGAGATGTTACAGGTGCTTCTGCTTGACTTCTCTTCTGGGATTACTCTGATTTTTGGCTAACTACTTAGATTAGTAGTTTTTGTTGTATACATTTGAGATATAGACTCCGTGATGTATACTTATTCTTTTGTGTAGCTTGTAGCTATTCTTTTGTATTATCGTGGATCTTTCAGACCACTACTCTGATGCACACTTTCATGTGTTATATATATATATATATTCATATCCTTTTCCGCCTTTGTGATATGGATGTCTGTGACTGATTTGTGTTATGTTTATTTCTATATTTGTTTCCGAGGATTATATACAGCCACCGTGTGATAGCTTTGAGTTTGTATCGGTATGTCGGACTTCCTCTTATGCATGCTATTCTATCTAACATATCGGTGCTCGCACAAAGCAATTACACGGATGGTCGCTCCTCAACAGCCTTATTCTCCATGCTAGTTGACAGCATTACACCATAGTGTTCTTGGCTAGCGTGGGTATAGAGGTGGGGCGTCACAAAATTCGTCCTCTTAAACGGTTAGGAGGTGATCTTCACTTGTATGTATTGTCTGTTTATTTTCGAAAGAACCAGAGTTGAGTTTACTGAAAATTCATCGACTGGTTTTGGAGCGTCCGATAAGTGGAAAGAGTGTACTAATATGAGATGACTCGAACACATAACCACTTTAAAACCATTTACACGATCTATGTTCTGGAAGCGGTTGAGAATTGGAATGTTATAGGGTTGAACTGTCTATCCTAAGGTTAAGTCTAAGGTAAATGTTAGCGTTAACATTTCAAATAATACTATCGTATATGACTATCTATCTTAAGGAGTATTCTAAGAGAGAGGATAACGTTAGCATTCGTTGAAGGACTTATGCGGGGCACCTATATGGAGGTTCAAGATCTGTCTGAGATGCTCGAATCCATGTAGCGATTTGTGATTTGTTCGAGATAAAGGAATCCAATTGGGGATTCATATGTTGTTCGGGTGATGAAGACTCGAGTGAGAGATGTCGAACATACCCTCGATATTAGAAATGACTAAAACCAGAGAAGGATGCATAGTCTCGGGTTTAGCTTACCCATAAAGGTATATCAACTACATATCTAGATTATGCTTATCTATATGTTGCGCACATGAGTTGTTGATACTTGGTACCATGTCTACCTTAGAGTATATCCTATCTAGAGATATACGATGCTCAAAAGGTAGTTTCTGATCCTTTTCGTGGAATTCGGATGCAGCCAGACCAAGGAGATCTCCATGGAAAACAATCCATATGCAAACGTGCTTGAGTGGTATTGATTGTATACTTATTATTATTATGGCATTCACACAGCAACTATTTGATATGATTTATGCTGCACTATAAACATTATCTATCATATTGCTATATGTTAAAATAGTGAATGAGTGGTTTCTTTAAGGGGAAAACCATTACTGGAATCTGTATGGTCTCAATGGTTACTGTTACATGCCACTTATATTTCTTTGGTTTCTCATGTTGGTTTACCAAACCAATCCGGGTGTCATTTTCTTATAATGCTCCGGTCAGCCCTATGTATATTTCCATATTTAGCTTTGGACGCTTTAAAGCATCCAAAGAACAGTTGGAGTTTTACCTACTGTAATATCTATTTCCGCTGCATTACTATTATATCATCAGCATTTGTGAGGACAGGTTGTTATAACTATCCAGGCTGATTACTGTAACTTTGAAAAGCTTTGTATCTTAAAATGACACTTTATACTATCTTTTAATATTATATATGATGTTCCGTTGTGAGATTTTGATATTGTATTTCTTCTTCCTTGTTCTATTTAATTTTCTTTTATTTTCACCCGAACAATTCGTCTTTTCGGCACTTGAGAGTTTGACACATGAATACCATAGATGTGTTAGTGTCGACATTTGAGGGTGGAAAAGGTGTGTCATTACATCGGGTTACCCTTAAGCCACGATCGTGGAGAAGACCGGCCGTGCCTTAGTAGTTCACGTTTATTTGCATATTGTTTTAATATATAGTATTTTGAGATAGTTCCCTCACACCAGCCTTTATGTTTGACCTGCATTTTGTCTTTGTCTATTTATATCATGACAACTCTCGGGTACTCGATTGAGTAGTATAGGAGTCATGTGATTTGAGGATACACTTTCCAAATAGTTGGAGCATTTTATGGAGGCAATGTCCATACTTCATATATATACTTGATATTATAGTACTATATGACGAATATGTATATATTTATATATGAGACTTGATGTATTCTGACTTTTAGTATTGATATTCATTTATCAGTTATTTCCATTAGTGCAGTCTCTTATATATATATAGCTTGTTTTGTTCATGTATATTCAGTATATTATGTTATCATTCCGCTATGAGATTCAATTGATATGCATTGGCATAATGTTCGTTTCAATTTTTTCTCGACGATCGATCTTTTGTGGTATTCGAAAGTCAAACGTCGTCATTAAGTGCTTATTTCAGGGTATTACGAAGGACATGTTGTTACACAACACCTGTATACGTACATATTAATTATTTACACTACTTGTATGGTGGACTTGCACTATACAAATATGAATGTATCTAATACATTCATTATTATAAATTTGAATTCAACTTAAGTGTAAAACTCCTTTTACTTATGAAATAAAATAAAATATTAATTTTATTTTAAAGAAACTTAGAAAAGTCCTAAATGAATTTAGACCTCATGGGCCCATTAAAGATCCAATAAAGGATTTTTTTTCTTCAAAATTTACCATTATAACTCTGTTGCGGGCTAGCCCAGTTCCAACAATGGTATCATAGCCCAATAGCGTATGCGGTCTAAATTAGTCATGTTAAGGCTAACTAATTGAGCTTGCCTACTTAGCATGATATCTATAAAGGTAATGTCTAGGATTGTAATTGGGTAATCAAGTATCATATCCTACCTAGTTATCGGCCTGGCCTAAGAGGTGAAGTGAGCCCAAAGGCCGCCCCTAAAAGAAAAGGCCCAATTTGAATTGGGTCTTGGGCTAATTTTCAAAATAGTTTTGAAAATTAAGACAAGATTTTAAATTTATAAGTTAAATTTAAAATAAAAACATGTTTATTATAAAAGGTTATAATATAACATAAGTTTTCAGAATGTAAGAAAAGATAATGATATTTTCGAAATGATTGAAAATATTTAATTACTAGTTTTGAAATTTAAAATTTATTAATAAGGTTAATAAAATGAATTAATCAGATAAGTTAATTAATTAGTACTTATATACATGTATTATGTATTGATATACGTCATATTATATAAAAGTGTTTAAGGTAATATAAGTATACATGTATGTAAATAAAATAAAATTTTTAAATTAACATAATTTAATATAAAATTAATTGAATAAGATTTAATTAATATAATATTATACATAGACTATTATATAAGCAATATGAAATATAAAAGTTATATAATAATAAAAATTATATGATATGAATGTATAAACTAAAGGTGGAACATTAAAGAAACCCAAACAGACTTGAGGAATAAATATGTATGTAAATATATGCATACCGTAATTTCTGATGTGTCTGGCACTTGAATTACGGGGGTATTTCATAAGAAATATATTATTCCATAAGTCGATGTCACTTAGGATAATATATTGAAGATTATGAATCTTCAATATAATGTTTTCTTCTACCATATATATATATTAATAAATTACTTGCATACTCCTTAGTAGTTAAGCAAACTCAAGCTATGGATATGTTATGTGTAGTATTATTAATATACTGAATAGACAAGGTAAGATAACTATGTGTATTTTTGAGCAAATCCAAGATACATATATTATATTAGGCCATCGCGATATGGTAGGTACGGGTGAATAATAGCTTTCGATCCGTTGAGAAAACTGAAGGTCAAAATAATATTAGGAATGGAACCATGGTTAGGAGTTGTATGTGATACAACTAATAAGGAGTTATCCATGGTTTCTGGGGCTATGATTTATTGAGCAAACTCACGGTCATAATCCCCAAGTCGAGTCCTTACATCCACTAGTAAAGTCGAAAGACTTTTATGTTTCATCTTAGGGTTTGGAGAAACATAAAAGACTAGTGGGAGCCTTATTAGAAAAATTAAATGATAACATTTAACTTTTCTAATATTGCAAGAACATACACTAAATAATGTTATAATAATCTTCATTGATTTATTTGTGCATTTAATATGATTGATAAAATGTTTATAAATTAAAATATACAAATTGAAATGAATTGAAGATTGACAAATAAAAATAATATATATACTCACACACACATATAACTATTAAATACTTGTTGCATGATAGTGTTTTCTACGCCCATACAAGTGCCTTATATTACAACTACTTAATGCATTCGTAATTTGGTCGCTCACATGTTTATTTGGTCGAGAATGTGTATAGCATTCTGTGAGTTCCGAACTCAAAAGCAATACAAGATTATGTATATTTGATCCATATACTATCACATATAAGTGTTATACGGTGAACGGTCACAATTCGTAATGTACAATACTTCGATGAGTATAGTTCACTTAAAGCAAATAAATAAACCATCCTATGAGATCAAGTATTCAATTTGATTGATTACAATAAAGATCGCATTGTGTTAAATGTAACGCTAGACCAAAACTACAAGATTGATCTAAGAACTCAATCGTTGAAATGTCATTTTGATCAGTTTAAGCAAAGTGCATTATATATGATGTCCTTAGATCGAGTGTGCTTTTGTAAAGTGTTCCTTGTGATGTTGTAGTAAGGGTATTTTTTTGAATGGTTTGACCATTTAGAAAGAAAAACAAATGTACAAGAGTAGATGTAATTTAAGGTACAGTTAGGATGAAAAAAGCGAATGGTTACTTCCGCTTCATGAAGAAACATGAGAGACGAGAATTGTAATAATAGTGAGTGATACTTAACAATGGAATAAGAAATATGATTTCTATTATGAAAAGTATTTTCGTCTAGAAAATTGTTTTCTACGAGATTCATTTCTTTGAATTTAAGATATTTGATCAAAAAACTCTCCATTATAAACTAGTTACAGTATATGAAATAAATTATCTATATTAAGTGAATAGTGGACCTATGAATTTAGTATGCTATTATAGTATGGCAGAAATAACGAGAGCATGCCATATAACACTTATTGATTATGTCAAGTTACGAAAATTGTTTTCGTAAAACATACCAAACATTATTTATGAAATAATGACTATTTTTCCATGTCGACTAAAAAATAGACATAGTCATATTTCAATATGAATATTATGAATATTCATTATGAAATAAAACTATAAAGTGGTATTTATTTTCATAACAAAAGTGATGCAATGGAAAATATAGAAGTACCTAAAATTATTTACTACTATTTTGGAATTGCAGACTAAGCCAGATTTGAGAAATAATTTTTGTTATATAACCGCGAATCATATGATACTGGTTAATTATATCTCAAACAACTAAGGGCTATGCATCTATTTTTTGGGAGCGTATAAGAGTTGATGAACTCTTCAGATTGATACATATAAATGCATGCAATCATAAGTCTAATAGTAGCAAAACGGTTCCATGTACTTCGTCATATTCACCGATGAGTTATCATAGACATGTACATGTGTATTCGATATGCATGTATAAGTCCATGAAAAGCTCATAGAATATAAAATGGAAGTAAATAATATAACATGTAGAAGAATTGATTCATTTGATCGAATGGATGAGTATGATGGAAAGAGTTCCATGTGTACCTAATATGAATAATGATTCGGTCTCAAGATCATTCCTCCTTATAATACATAATGATGTATTGATAAGGAATAATCGAGTTTTGTTGGACAAAACACAATTAATGATGAGTGAATCTGAGTTAAATTCTTTCTATAGCGTGTGTACTTAAAAGTAGTACACAAGGTTAAAATTAGTATCATCCAAAGAATAGTTTACAAAACCATACAAGATATGGATTTATAAGAAACCCCTACATTTCCCAGGCCAAGGAGTTGATAGGTTGTGCGAGTTGAAAGACTACATGTAATAATTGTATGTAAGAGATCTTGTATGAATCGTTCTAAGAGAATTTTGGAAATAATAGTCATTAGACGACTAGTTTATGTTGTGAACATAAATTTATTGTGAACTAATGCAAAATCAGTTTTATATAAGGCAATTCATAAAATATTTATGAATGCTCATTTCATTGCACTGAGAAACAACTATTGTTTCAGGAAATACCAACTTCGCAGCGAAAGAATTTCTTTAAGAAATTATTGGCATAAATTGGATTTGGATATAATCCAAGGATAAAACTGATTGCAAGGGATAGAATTAAATTTACCAATCTAAATGAACACATCACATTAGAATGTCTAATAGGTATTCTTATACATTAAAGATCAACTACGAGTTTCTTATCAATGTCGAGAATAAATAGTCCTCGAAAGCAATTAAACCATTAAAAGTATTGACTCTACGATATGATATGATGCATAAATCCGAAATAGATTCCAAGAACATTATAAAAGTATGATTTTGAAAGTTGTACCTACAAAGATATGATCCAGTGGCCGCAAATGCATCTTTAAGAGAAAGACAAATGTAGTTAGAATATAGTGAGCCACATTGATAAGAATAATACCATAAATTTCAATTCTTGAAATTAATGTAACGGATTCACCATTCGATGTGCTCAAGTAAGTACTGATTTTACTCACAAACTTATCGCATAGTATGACCTTATGTTTTGGTATGTATGTATTTAAATAGAAAATTATAAATAATGATTTACAGTAAACTGTTTACACATAATAACCAAATGGTCTCAAAGTCAGTGGGAGCGATATTGAGTTTGTGATTTTTCAGATATGATCCGAGAAAGGAGAGGAAAATATCATTCAAAAAAGCATCAAAATTAAACAAATATTTTGATAGAAATATCAAATAGTTTGATTATGAATCAAAATCAGAGGAAGTGTGTGTTCATTAGAAAGAGCGTAAAAGGTACATTGATATTTCTAAACTAAAAATAAATAATATGTTGAATTTTTAACGATGTACTTATGTTAAAATCATCCTTAGTTGTTTCAATACTAGATGTTGGATTTTTAAATAATGTATTTTATAGTAAGTATAAAATATATTAGGAATGTTCCAAACGATATGCAAGGACACCTTATTAACATGTTTAATACAGAACATGTAAAAATGATTCATTCTGTATTGACAATAGGAATTACCATACATGTTATGTTGCCTACGATATCAAGATTTGTTTGTGTATCTGATACATGATGCAAATATCAAATCCAAATTGATATCACTAAATGATTTTTGAGGTTTTCTTGTGTATTTATGAAATACCATAGAGTTGTTTACTGCAACAACAAACTTCTTATGAATGAGTATTCGTACTCAAATTTTCACAAGTGATATAGAGAATAATATATTAATAATAAATTCAAGTTAAGAATTTTTAAGTTTGAAATGTTCCAAACGAAAGACTGTGGTTGATTCAATAAAAAAAAGCTAAGTGCATCGCCTAGAATAGTGCCGCAATAAAAACAAAATATATAAATACAAATGCACGAATTTATAACCGAGTGGAAGGTAATTCCAAATGTTGAGATTTCCATAACATTGTTATATGATAACAATGTCACAAAATGGTTCATAACGGAACATAGAACTCACTAGAAGTCGAGAGACATGCTTCGAATTGTTCCACATGATAAAGGTAGTTTATCAGTGTAGGAGAGAGTTGATTAACAGTGTAGAAAATTGAAACATAATAGCATACCCGTTCACTGATAAAGGTAGTTTATCAGTGTAGAATTGTTCCACATGATAAAAGAGTTTTTTTCTGTTACATACTTGATATAATGTATTATATATATTAATTAATTAATTTAATGAAAAATATATTTAATAGAAAATCCATAATGGTATGTTTTGTGACAATAATTACAAAGTGTTGTAACCGTGAATAATTTATCACAATGAGAATAAATATACCATCTTAAATATTCCTAGTCAAGATGTATCGAGACTATATATCGATATATTTGTTGAGACTAGAGTACGTAACACTCTTCAAATATTAGACAGTGTATTACTCATGGCTGCTAGGGGCACTAAGGGGTTACATGCTGATAGTTATTGGATAATTATAAATGACTAACTCGATATTTTTTTGTTGGTTAATATAACTAAGGTCAAACATAAAATATCGATGTGACTAATTTACATAGTTTTTTCCACTTGAAAATACTGTTGACCTTCAGTGTGGAAGATCCACTTTGATTATAGTTAAATCGTGGCACAGCGTCCATCGAACAACTATAGTTGGGTCGAGTGGAAGCATTGAAAGTGAAACAGTGTTTAAGAGAGGATTCGTCTTTTTTATTCTATGAGTTTAGTATCACAGTTAACAGAAGTCAAATCAAAGTCAAAGTCTCTGGCCAGAGCATTTTAGTTAATAATAATTGTTATTATTGAACCAAGGATTTTGTATTTGGACTATAAAGTTGAATATGAATGATACTGGAATTTTGACCGTTACCAAATTCCATAAGTCCAAAGTGATATAATTTTGATGAAGAGCATTGGTGTAGACAATTGTAACGATCAGGTACCGCTTATAATAAGAAAATTTTGATTTTACCAAAAGCAGTGTAAGCGATAAATTCACTCAAAATGTCACACCACTAGCGAAGTTGACGAGTGAACGTTAATTTTCGAATTGTTCGATATTAGTTGCTGCTTGAATTTACACCTTCGAATCACACTCGTAATGATGAATACTCTGAATAAACCACATGATTTAATTAATTTTACTATGGGAAAAACGCATTAGATGACAAATATGTTCCATTGTCTGATTGCGTATCTATATGTCGTTAAATACCATGTCGTCTCATTGCACATCAGACCATAGATATGCATCGCCTTCTGATATGCACTAACATAACAAAAAAACCATATGTTGTCTGATGTTATAATATCATTTCTAGAGTTTCCTATTAGACAACATATAAATATTGACTGATATGACTAATTGTTCACACAATCAAAAAATATTTGCAGAATGAAATAAATGAATCGCAATTTTATTTAAACAAATTTTTTATTTCAAATTAAATTCAAATAGAATACTACTCTCACTATTACTCTACTTACATTTTCAAATACAATACAACTTTCACTATCACTCTCATGTATACAACATTACTCTACACTCTCATATATAACATTTTTTTACTCACACTCACTCGAGTTTGTTTTTGATGTTGATCTTGATTTTCTTGCTCCAGCTTGTGTCCAGCCATCTCCTATACCCGACAAATAACCACCGCAGTAAAATGGAAAAGGAAACAAACCTAAATTGCAAAAATAAAATTAAATTTGAATATTAATATTGCCTCGGTTTATGAGTTTGTTTTCTCCTTATTTTTTAGACAGGGACAAATATATATATGCACGGACAACTTATGATATGCACAATATATCACTATGAATATCACAAGGTCGGGCATCGATGAAATCTCACGGACTGTTGCAAAGGTCAAGCCCGCAGGCTCAACACAGTGCAAATGTGCACAAGGTCAAGCCCAAGCCTCCTCGGGCTCAACTCAGGTGCACATGTATACAAGTACAAACCAGGCAGCAAAATAATCGAAAGTATCTCAACACCACCTTGAACCAGACAGCAAAACAATCAAAATAAACCAGGCACATATACAAGTACAAATCAGTCACAAGGGATTCAACCAACAGTATGCACACACATAGCAATCGAATTAGCAAGCATTCACACATATACATACATACATATACATACATACATACATACATACATATGTATGTACATGAAAATGCACACTTGAACATCCAGGAAATGCAAATAAGACAACTAGGCAAGAATTAAAGGTAGTGCACATAAACAAGCTCAAACAAAACAACAAGTGGAAATGCATATAAAATGGGTCAAAAGGTCAAAATGGTTCAAAACTAAATTCAAGATAATGCACATAAACAGACTCAGGAAAAACAACAAGTGCAAATGCACATAAAATGGTTTGGAAACTCAAATGGTTCAGAACTGAATTCAAGATAGTGCGTATAAACAAGTTCAGGCAAAATAACAAGTGCAAATTAAATGGTTTAGAAACTCAAAATGGTTCGAAATTGGACCACCAAAAGCAACATGGACTAGTGTAATATACAAGTTCAAGTATATACAAGTGTATACAAGTATATATAGAACTGGACAAGTATACAAGTTCAAGTACAATATGGACCAGTGTAATATACAAGTTCAAGTATATACAAGTGTATACAGAACTGGACCAGCAAAAGCAACAGAAACTCAAAATGGTTCAGAAACTCAAATTGGTTCAAGCTCAAGTATATACAAGTGTATACAAGTATTTATAAACAACTCACAAACCAACATCATGTATGGATGAACCAAGACAGCATAACAAGAAACCAGCAAAAACAACATGGACCAGCAAAAGCAACATGGACTATCACAGCAGAAGCAACATGGATCATCAAAGTGCACAAACATGGCATCGCTAGTGTGCACTGCCTTGTCAAGGCAGTGCATTGACTTGCCACAAATTAAAACAAGGCAGTGCCACAAACATTCACACATATAAACATACATGTGTATGTATGTATATACATGGAAGTTCAAACCATCGATAATCCAACAAGTACAAGGCAAGGACAAGTGTACACCTGAACTTAAGTGTACACTAACTCGGATATGAACTCAAGTGTACACATGAACTCAGACATGGTAATGCAAGTCGAACTCAAGTGTACACATGAACTCAAACATGGTAATGCAAGTAGAACTCAAGTGTACACATGAACTATCAAATGAAGTACATATATCTCAAAACAGTTTAAGCATGTAGCAGATCAAGAGAAAAGATTGAATTTTTCAAAGTTAATTATACAAACGAATAACCAGGCGCACTACTATACATATATACACATATGTATATACATGTATATATGTACATAATAAGTAGAAAGGCAACTCAACATCATGGTTCAGAAACTCAAAATGGTTCAGAACTGAATTGGTTCACGCTCAAGCATATACAAGTATATACAAACAACTCACACACCAACAACATGTACAAACAAACCAAGATAGTTTAACAAGAAACTAGCAAAAGCAATTGGACCAGCAAAAGCAACAAGGACTAACAAAAGCAACAACAAAAGCAACATGGACCATCAAATTGCACAAACAAGGCATCACTAGTGTGCACTGCCTTGACAAGGCAGTGCTGTGCACCGCCTTGTCAAGGCAGTGCACTGGCTTGTCACAAATTAAAACAAGCAAGTGCCATAAATTAAAACAGTGTGCACCGCCTTGTCAAGGCAGTGCACTGGCTTGACACAAATTAAAACAAGCAAGTGCCATAAATTAAAACAGAAAATGCCATAAATTAAACAAGGCAGTGCCACAAATTAAAATAAGGCAGTGCCACAAATCATACCAAGATAAATAAGAAAATTAAAACAGTAGAGAAATCCATAACCGAAGTAAAGATCAGTACACATATCAACAACCAAAGTGCAGTCCAGGTTCAAAGTTTCGAAGCATATATACGAAGAACAAGTGACCGGTAAAGAATAAGAACCATTTCAAATCAAAAATCTCAAAATGAAAATATAGGAAATCAAATCCTATATAAGCACCCATATCATCATCGGCATAATTGTAGATCGAGTTCCAACAGAATTAAAAGGTTATAAAAAATCACGCACCGATTAGTAGCAACCGAGTTCGATTAGGAACCCTGATTCCAAAAGATGCGAGAGAACCCAAATTGAGAGTGAGAGAGTACCGGATTTGCACAAAGACGAGAAGACGAGAAGGAGACGGCTTCAATTTCATAAAACCCTAAGTTAAAGATGAGAAGGAGACAGGCATTTGCATTGTATCGAGATATGGACTGAAGAAAAATAAAAAGGGTGAATAAAAGTATAAAGAGGAAAACAAAAATAAAAGATGGCCATGAAATAATCGAGAGGGAAAAGATGGAGCCAAAACTAAAAAATTTAATAACTTAAATCAGATGATGGATAAAATATTGTCTGAATGACAAGCATTTTCATAAAGATTTCACGGGCTATTCAGACAACAGTTGAAAGATTTCAGAGTCTCTTCAGACAATAGATGATTTTTTATGCATCGTGTGAAAAAGTGGGATAATAGAAAATCTACCTTATGTAGTTTGATCACTGTTGTCTGATTCACTTTGTGGATAGTGTTTATAACTTATTGTAAATTAAGTAATGTTTATGTAATATGAGGTATTAAACTTTATTTGATTTGTTTGAATATCATTAGCATTTAATAAAATGCGTATATAAAAGTTATTAACGTGCGTATTGATATATAATATCGAAAAAAAATTAATTAGGTTTAAATAGATTAATTTCTAAGTTGTTTTGGAAATTTTTTTGAGGCCCGTATGCACGACGAATAAGGAAAGAGTTTTTAAATGCGATTTGAAAATCCAAATGAGCAATTAAAAGAAGGAATTAAATCTCCGTCCTTTACTCCTCTTTATGATTTATTTAAATATCATTTATGAAATAATTTTTGTCCTTTTCTCTTTGATTTTATTTCTTCTACCGAACATATGTAGAGAAGGGAAAGGATTTGATTGGATTTAATTAAGAATTGAATAGAAGGGTAGTAAAATGGAAAATTTAAAGGTTTCAATGTTTCCTTTAAAACATATTATCTTTTATTCAATCCATCATTATTCTTTTCTAGACAAAAATCTCATCTTCTTTCTCTTGCTCTCCTTCTTTCCTTTGATGGCCTCTATAAAAAAAATCTCTAGAACAAATTCAAATAAAATCAATAACATTCAAGGTAGTGTCTACCTCTAGATCCTTGCAAAATCCGGAGGTTGATTCTATCGAATCGGAGTTTTATTCTTCATTCAATGTGCTAATCTTAGGCTTTATCTTTAGGTAATTCTAATTTTATCTTATTATATATTCACTATGTCAATGAAGTTTAAATCCTATACATGCTACATCTGATCTCATCATTTGTTCACTATGTTGACCCAACGTTCAGATCTAATATATGTTAATTAATTTAAATCTAATCTCATCATTTGTTCATTATATTGACCCAAAGTTCAGATCTGACATATGTTAATTGATTATATATTCATCATCATAATGTAAGTAAATTCTACATTATCTACAACCTTTTCATCATTTATTCGTATTATACTTATAGTTTAGATCTAATTCATTTTATGACAAATTTATGTATGCTTAATTGTCCAATATAATTTTGTCATTGTTTTAGAAATTATTATTTTATTAAAAAAGGAAAATAGACAAACAAATAATTTTGGATTGGAAACAAATTTAATTAATTAATGTATTTTGTACCTCATTATATATACAAACATAAATTCACTATATATGTAAATTATTTAAAATTATTTTGAAGATTGAATACATGTTTCACATATTTGTTGTTTTGAATATAATTTTGGTTGTTGTTGATATTTGTTTAAAAGCTGTTTCAATTAAAAAACATAAGTGAACTTTTGTGCAAAACATTATAAACCCTTTAAGTTCCTATTAAATTAAAGTAGATTTCAATTTGTTACTCTAATTTTAAAAATGTAATAGATTACGAAGTTTACAGACACACACACACACACAGAGATATGTTATTTTAGTTTAAAACAAAGTTTGCATTTATTCATATATGCATGCTTATATGTGTTTGAGTATTCAATTTTTTCTGAAATAACATTAAAGATAAGTTGATGAAATGAGATAACTCCTCCACCTTTTTCTCCATATTAATTGCTTTCTTTAACATAATTGACTATCCTTTATATATATGTAAACTTTTGATTAGGTAAAATAACTTTCTTACATATTATGTATAATTAAATATAAGTAAACTAATGAAATGAGAAAACTCCTCCACCTTTTTCTTCTCCTAATTTATTGTTTTCTTTAACATAATTGATTGTCCTTATATATATATATATAAACTTTTGATTAGGTAAAATAACTTTCTAACATATTATATATAATTAAATAAAGTAAACTATATATATGCATATATTATTATTTTATATAATTTCAAATTAAACTATGGATAAGGAAGGCATATATAAATGGTGAATATGTTCGTTGCAGTGTAAATACCAACATCTACGTGCATATATATTAACTATGTACATTACTTGTATGTTGCACTTGTACATACACACATGAATGTATTTGACACATATATTATTATATATTTGAATTCAAATTAAATTTAAAACTCTTTTTACTTATGAAATAAAATAAAATATTGATTTTATTTAAAAGAAACTTAGAAAAGCTCTAAATGAATTTAGACCACATAAGCCCATTAAAGATCCAATAAAAGATTTTTTTTTGAAATCAACCGTTTAACCCCGTTGCAGGCAGGACCAGTTCAACAAACATAACCCTAAATCCCTAACCCTTATCCATTTCCCCTATAATTGGAAATAAAAAAATGCAAATATGCACGTAGCATCATAAATGGAGGGATGGTGATGCGGGTAATTTGAACAAAAGGAGCGCGCGACGGTGATGCTGGGTCATGGAGCGATGCGGTATGGAGATTGGTTAGGGTCCATTCTTGGACGAGCAAGGCAAGGACGGAGAGGTGGAGGTTAAAACTGTGGAGAAGGAGATTTGCTGATATAGGAAGATGAATGACTGAGGTTGATTTATGCAGTAGGAAAAGCCAATTTAGTCAAGTCTGAGAAGCTTGACTTGAGAAGGAAGATGGAGCTTGCCGTGGTGACCTCAAGGACTAGTAGCTCGATTTTTGGATGAGAGAAATTATAACTTTTATAATACATTATATAAATGATATATACTTTCTTATATATACACTGGATTGTTTTGATATTAGAATAAATTGTCTTATTAAATTATTATTAATTTGATTTTTATATTTAGAATATATATACCACTGTAAACTTTGTCGGGTGTTTAGATAGTGAATTTGTATAAGTTCATTGATTGCTATAGCCTTGAGTTAATTTGAATGTCATTTTTGACATACATTGAAATCTTTGTGATTTTGTTTCGTACTAATTGAAATCAAGCTTAAAAGGATTCGAACCTTGTAGTTTTAAAAGGTTATAATCGACATATCATTCAAATCTATCAGTTTTAGGTTTGTTTTTTATTGTTGGGAAATAGTCTAAACGATTTGGGAAGTTTCTGGTTTTGGATTGTTTGATAAGATGGTGTATATAATCATGTTGGTTCATTAGGCTTTGGTTTTGTACAATTATTCTCAATTTTTTTGTATCATTGGCATGTGTTTGATCATACAGTATAATTTTCATACAATAATTTTTATTACAATTCTGACCTTCATCGACATAATAGCTTTTGTTTTGAAGAGAACAATGAGTAAATTGCCAAAGAATAAGTGTTGGTTTATTGGATTTGCATATTTAAATAGTATAGAAATGGCTGAATAGTTTAATAATGAATGGTTAAGTGCTTTGATAGTCGAGAAACACGATTATTGCCATTATACTGAGGGTATTTATGAAATCTTATCTTTATACTAGTTAATGCTTTTAATCAGCATTTGCTGTATAAATGTTATAGGTTATCAAATACGCATAAATAGGAGGTCACTAAGCATATATTGTCCAAAGAATGTCATATTCATTGACATATAAACTAAAGGTTTAGAGGGTATATATGTTAGAGATAACATATTGAACCATTCCTTTTATGTCAAACTAAAGGTTTAGTTCAAAGACTCACAAGGGTGATAACCGCGCTGAAACTATTAGGAGTCCATTACAAAATATATGACAAATATTAGAGAAGCATGAGCTGGTATATATTTTATTGCTAAACATATTTCCTTTAATAGTATCAGCTAGTTTTTGTATCCCTGTTCTGTAACAGTTATATGTAAAGATGATGCAGTTAACTCGTGTTATTTTTTTTCCTCTTTGATGATCATTGAAGTGTTTTATAGTAATTAACATATACTCCTGATACTTTTGTGTCTAATATGCTTGAAATCCAAACCAATAGTATCCTTCCAACTAATGGGTTGCTCATTTTAGATGTAAGAATAGCATAAACACTTCTTTTGTGGCTACATTTGTCATTGTCATTACTTTAAAAGTTGTTCTTTGCGATTTTCTGAGCAACAACTGATTCAAAATAGTAACACTGTAACCAAAGACACATTTTTTTGTTTTTGTTGTGTTACATGTCATAGTTGAGTTAAAAACCAGATACTGGTTTTAAACTCAAGAAAATTGCATTCTTGAAGCTAATGTTCACTAATATGAACAATTAAGGACCTAAGTTTCGATGTTTATATCTTTTATTGTCATCTTCAAACCAAATCAAATACAACAATGTAGTTTATTAGAAATGAAAATTGGTTATTTTGTATCATTTCAGTGCTTATGCTAAAAAGAAAAATCCGATAACAGCTTTTTGAAATTTACCTTGTATCAATTGATTCACAGTAGTAGCACAATGACAAAAATAAGTTAACGTTTCTTTCATATGAAGTTTTCATGTACAACCTAAACTCCCACCACCACTTTTAGATGATATATGCTTTAATCTTAAGAGACATACTGTCTGAATATGTTGTATAAATGGCTATACTTTTGTTTGTATTGGAAAATTGGGTAACATGGATAATAAAATTATGGCAACTTTTGTTTGGTATCTTTTACTACACCATTCTGATGAATATTCATCTACAATTTTCAGGCATCAATGGTGTTTTATTGTACACATCACAGATTCTTGAATGAGTATGTGTTGGAGTTCTCCTCTTTAATCTTGGACTCACTGATTCTTTAGCCTCCATTCTTACATGTGCATTGGTTACTCTACTGATGCTTCCATCTATCAGCATTGCTATGAGATCCATGGCAATAGCTGGAAGAAGGTTTCCTTTAAACCTTAACTTATTTTTCTAGTGTAACTAATACAAAAACAGGCTCTAAGGAGTAACTAGAAATTACAAATGCCCTTATTACCTAGCCTAGTAGTTGTTTGCATAACAAGAAATTTGTGCACAATATATACCTAGAAATGTAACTACTTCCATGATTGACAATTATAAGTATAAATTAATGTTAATTTTGCATTGTTAGGTTTATTAGTAAACTTGTTGGAAGATACCATGATAACAAATGTATTCCAACTAAATATTTGAAATGAATTGAAGCAAAGGCAAAAGGAGGTGCTCAAATATTAGAAAAGTAGAAAATTGAATAGGCAAGGTTCCAAGCTATAATTCAAGATAGAGTGATCAAGAGGATGGAAAGGTACTAACAATTTTCTGTTATGTTCTCTTTATCTATTATGTTAATGTTACACTCGTTTTTTGAGTCGTATATTACGATGAGTAGACTGGTTAAATAGTGAATCGCATAGTAAAATTAAAAGGGGATAAACCAAAAGCGCAGTGGCCCACTTAAACAAGATGGACTAGCTAAGCCATGAAGCGAGCTGCGCAAGATCAAAACACACACCACAATTCTAAAAAAAAGCAGACCGCGTATTCTTAAGATACAACTACGACAATATAAATCAGATTTCGGATAGCCCATGTCAAAGACAGAAGAATCACTCTTTCATCAATCATATTACGAATGTAACTTTCACTTCCCTAATTTGGAATATCTGGTGCGAGAGAAACAACAGGTCTTCAGAGGAATTGAAATGCCAGCTCCCGTGCGACTCAACCTAATCATTCAAGATGTTAAGATCCTTATGCAATACAGATTAAGTAATCAAACGATAAATCCAGAGACAAAACTTATCTTTGCAAACTTTAATATTGCCATGGATCCACAAGATCATCATCAACCTCCCTGATCTTCAGCTTATCTGATCTTTGTTAATTAGCAACGGTGCCCTTGTCCTAGTCTGTTTGCGTTGTCTTCGGATTTGGACTCTGAGTTTCTTTGACATTTGAAGTTTAGATCTACTTTTTGAGAGAAATGGTTTACCTTCTCTCTCTTTTCTGTCATTATTTTGCTAGGGTCTTCTCTGGTTACCACGTGTCGCTTTGTCTTTGGGTTTTATTTTTCTTGGCTTGTGAATTGTATCTTTGGTTTTTTATTTTGTTGGCTATTCCAAGTTGTTATTACGGATGGTTTTGAGTGCGTTTTAACGTTTGTTTACTCCTCTATCTGTTTAACAACTTGGTTTAGTATTGTTAATATATGGAATTGGTTTAGTATTGTTAATATATGGAAATGATATGTACTCTTTTTCCTTCCAAAAAATCCATTTTGGTTAGGGGGTTGCAAGGTTTTAACGAGGCATATCGTGGAAGTAATGTTTCCTTTTTAATAAATAAAGTACCTGTTTCCAAAAAAAAAACTACGACAATAAAGCGCATAAATGATAAGGCCTATAAAACTGGCATGTCCCATTAAAAGATATACTCAATTGGACAAAACTCAAGCTGCAGCCCAATAACGAAAACTCCGCACCAACCATATGTCTGGTGTGCCACGAGCTGAAAATACACTTCATCTTATAGAAAGAATGCACTATATGTTTGAATAAACTAAGCAACCCTCACAATTATGAGATGTCGTGGTATGACACACTAAGAGCCGACTGTTATGCGCAAAACTAAATATCAAGTCAAATAAAGCCAAGCTGCGTCGTATTATCATGCTATTCTTTCATGATCCACTTGATCATCAAAATTCTAAGTGAAGAAGCAATGCCATACTGCACCGATGCTAGCCAACATGGATCGAGGCAAGGCAAACAAGAATAACTACGCCGCCCTATAAACTGCTCCATTTTGATAGAAAAGGCCATTTCAACATGTAAAGCTGGCCAATTACATCACCATAAAATTCAAGTTTATGGCAATGGAACTGCATCGATACACTTTTGAAGCATAAACCTCATACTACACGGATGGAAAGTCAGGTCACAACGTCCAAACCCATCCTAAACCACGTTACATCGCCATTTCAAACTGTGCTACCTTTACAACCTTAGACCGAGCCACAATCCCACGTTGGAACAAAATCCAGTTGATAGGAACCGACCTACAGCCTTAATATTCATCTCAAATTGGAAACGCGACACATCTACTTAAATAACTATCCTCAAGCAAGGATGCGGCACAAACTGAAACTAATGTCTAAATTGGTATGTCTGCACCGCAATCTTTTATCACATAACAAAGCTATAAAGATGCCCCACCATCCTGATGTGGTATTCAAGAAACAAGACTGCACTGCAATCAATAGCAATGCTAAAGTTATAAAGATGCACTACAAACTTGACGTAATAAGGCAGTGCCGCAATCCCAAAAGGTACTTGCCACACACACAAAGGTCCAAGTGATGATGTAATGGTATGAACTACTTCACTGCCAAAAAATCAAACCTTATTTTTCAATGTCAAGGGAGGCATCACAGTCCTCTACCTATGGAACGGCTTATAATATATTCATATGAAGTAATTACCTTTCAGAATTGCAACGAAGTAACCACTACTAAGCCATGCAACCCTTCAACACCACACCTTACTTATGAAGGAAAGTTGATAAAATTCGTCTCCAAATAGAGGATAGTTTCCCAACGCAGTTTATCTACACATGCGTGCAGCCCACCAACCCATTACTTTGCCAAATCAAAGAAAACATGATTCATTCAAATTTGGACGTTTTCCGCCTCAATTCCGTGCATTTCCGCTTCAAAAATAAATCTTCCCACCAATGGCAAACTTCCCATCCAAAGCCACGTCACTAATCCACACTTGCTAAAAGCAAGCAGCAGATGGATGACATGTGTAAAGATCTAATAGGGGATGGGAAGCAGAGAGGGATAAGCCCGTCAATTCACCAAAAGCTCAACTATAAATAGAAAGGCTCAATAGCTAAAAGGAGGGGGTATTTTTCTGATTTCCGAAATAAATATACTATGTAAAAAAAGATTCTCTACAACAATACAGGTGTGTAAAATGTCAAATTATGGATGAAAGAACAAAAGATGGAGTTTCCTGTGGACATAGGATTTCTTGAAATTCGAACGACGTAAATCTTAGTGTATTTATTTATCTACTGCATTTTCTATTATATTCTTTTAGTTTGATTTAATTAAGGAATTTAATGAGAGAAATGGTTACATTGAAAGAGACATTTTAGCAGACACCTTGAATGCTACTTCCTAATTATGTAAGCATACAACAACATAATTACTACTTCAAAACTAATTTAATATTACTTGTTTGCTAATTCATAATGCAAAAGTAATTGTCACCATAATTACTCTGTAATCATCTTGGGTGTTATAGGATGAAAAATCTCACCAATAGTTAATATTGTGCATTTTTCACGATTGATTAACTTATGTAGAAATTATGCATTAGTTGCCAACCGAGGATAAAGTTCCACTAAACATCTATAAATTGATCGTAGACTTAGACAATACGTATATCAGCTTCTTCAGCTTATTAACTGTTGAAGAGAGTGTTTCACTTGTTTCTTATAGACTTAGACAATATAAAAAAATGTATTCATAGAGTTTGACATCTTTATATTAACCATGGTATAGGTAATTGTTTATTACTGATTTTATTGAAATTGTCATTGTTTCGTTTGCTTATTTAGTTGAAGAAGCATGGGGTAGGCTATATGGTAGTTGTTTGGGTTATAAATAAAGAAAGAAATAGGAGGGAAATAGGTTTGCATTAAAGAAGATTATCTGCATTAGAGGTTTGTAAAAATAGATTCTCAAAATGATCATAACAAGCTATAAAAAATGCCTATATTTTTAAACATCAGCCACTTAATAAATAATGAAAGGTGGAGCCATTATTGTAAGTAGCAATCACTATAAAAGTGCAACCAAAGGTAAAGAGTATGAGCCAGTTAATATTTTATTATTTTATAATAGAAAATAGGGTATTTTTTTGATCTAAAAAATGGTGAAAATTAGCAATACATAAAAGATTCAAATATTAACAACAAATGCTGAAAATTCCATTTTTCTTACCTATAATATATTGACTGAGTTTATTATAATAATAATAGTAATAATAATAAATTATAAAACATTACCAAGTTAACTTAGTTTTATAAAAATTAGCTAAGTTTATATAATAATAAATTAACTATAAGCTTTATAAAAACTAACTAAGTACAATGAGTAGTGTATCATAATTTTAGAATGGCGAAACCCTAAGCTCTACCGCAGATGACTTTTTTCATCTGATTCCTCTTTTTAGTCCTACGTATTGCTTCACATTTTTTCTTCTCTACATAAATCTATATGAATTCAAATGAAGAAGAGGAGGACGGTTGGGAAGTTGTTAGGAGGCGTGAAGGGAAATTTCCGGTCATGGAACTGGTAGGTTCGAGCAAACTGGGGAGAGAGGCGAAAGGCAAGGAACAAATTCGACTTGTTGGTAGAGTTAAGATTCAATTTCCAAAGCATAACATCATTAAAAACAAATTTACAATGGCCATGGATGTCAAAAAGTCGACATACTATGAAGTTGTCCAAGGTGATATGCTACCTCAATCAGCATGTAACGAACCAAATTTTCGGCCCTCGTAAATCGACACTAATACATCCACTGTATCACATGCCGATCAATCTAATGACGGTAAAACCCAATTGTTAGAGGAAAAGAAAGAAGGAAGAAGCTAAGAAGAAAACTAAACAACACAGAATCTCATAGTGGAACGAATAATCTATAATATACAACAAATCTTTACACAAAAGTCAAACTGTAATATATGTATATACAAACATCAATCAAAGTAAACTAACCCATTTCATCCTGGATAGTTATAATAGCATGTCCTCACAATTGCTGATAAACACAATAATGAATACAGCGGAAAAACAACCATATATATGAATTCGTCTCTGGGCATCCAACTTGTCTCCTGAAGCTCCAAAGCATCCAAGCTAATCTGTAATATGCTCAGTCTGACCCGAGCATTATAATAAAATAGCACCCGAGTCAGTCTGGAAAACCAGCATGAGAAAAACACACCCAATTGGATTTTAAGGTTATAAAAATATTTGAAATCAAAAGTATCTCGTAAGACCACGCCGCACATAAACACGGACGGGTTTTACCTTACGATAACCAAAATATTTCATATGAAATTCTCTGATATTACATTATTAAATTCCAGCATACTAGGTTCTACAATCAAAACCGTAAGACACGTATTGGAGATTGGATTTCATACTACGACAAGATAAAGAGCTACCTTTCGAAGGTATATTTCTAGATAAATGCATCGTGGTCTGACAAGAACATCTTGTACGCCTGCCACACAGGACTGACCTATCACTTGACTAGTAGTACCGTATATGATCACCCCGCTTGGGCCCCGAAGCATAAAAGAATAGATAGTAACCGATCCAGATTTGGAATGACCATACCCTACTTAGGAGCTACCCACTTGGCCCTGCTGCATGCCCGATTTTTGTCATTTCCCGGTTGATGAGGTCCGAGGCTACGTTTTATCTTTTTATAGCACTTCCTACTTAGAATGCTAACACTGCCCTCCAGGCAACAATGCAATATCAGCATTCATCCATACGAGTTCGTTCTGGGACTGAACGAAACACTTGAGAGCTCCATCTCCTAAATTCCATCATTTTTAAGATATCTTCACTTCAAAACGCATTCGTTGGATCGAAATGGTTTTCAGATAACATACCCGATCCCGGTCTCTTCGAAACAAAATTCGATAATTCCCGGTAAACTCAATCCTGGTTCTTTAGGAAATAAATAGTCAAAGATAAGATCGGAGATCACCTCCTAACCGTTAGTGGACGGATTTCCTTATCATTGTTCTAGGAAAATGAAACGAGATTTATACGCACAGTACAGCATCATCGGAGATGACCGTGCCATATAACTCTCGTGTTTCTCTTAGATATTTCCAAAGTTACGTTAAGGTCCATTTTCGATAGTCGGTTATTTAACTATCGAATAACAACATTCAATCAGGGATTTATTCCATAGGGAAAAACCAACATTGGTTACGCACATAAGCAATCACTAGCCTCTTTTTATAAATCTTTTATAAATAAAATCATTTGTACATTTCAATCACGTATGAATCCTTTTTGTACATTTCTAAACTCATTTGTAATCCTTTATATATCTCTAAACCTTGTAAATAATCTTCCTTACGTCTCCAAACCATTTTATAAGCTCCTTTATAAAATTCAAGTCTTTCAACTCTATTCATGGGTCTTGAAAACAATTATAAATGATTAAAAATATTTTACTTCAAAACACCATTATATAATAATGATTATTAACAATAAACATTATCAATAAATGAAATTTATTAATTTTAAAACATCTTAAAAATAATAATTAATAATTTCAAAATATTGTTTAAGAAACAATAATAATTAATCTTTACCACTTTTATAAATAGTAAGAATTTATTTTCAAAGCCTTATTAATAATCCTTATTATTAATTTCAAACCATAATTATTCGTGGAATAATTAACCTTTTTATAAATTCTTAAAGCATATTAACTATAAACAAATAACTTTAAACAATACTACTATAATTAAATAACCTTAAAATAATGTTAATATAATTTAATAACTTTAAAACAATATTATTATAATTAAATAAATTAAAAATAATATTATTATAATTAAACACTTTAAAACTATATTAGTATAATTAAATAAATTAAAATAATATTATTATAATTAAACACTTTAAAACTATATTATTATAATTAAATAACTTAAAACAATATTATTATAATTAAACACTTTAAAACTATATTATTATAATTAAATAACTTAAAAAAATATTATTATAATCAAACACTTATTCCTTTGAGCAAAATATTTTCGAAACCCAATTTCGGATTTGAAAATCATTTCTTGTCTTCAAAAATCAATTCCGACTTAAACGACAATTTATAGTATTTTTAAAATAGTAATTTGAGACCAATAGCCACCCAACACTTAACCAATATCGATATTAGTTTTCTATCACTACCGGGTTTTATTTTCAAACATATAACGATGTTATAACCACAATGTCCATAATTATGTACATTTTCAATAATCTATATAAAAAAATATTATGGAAACAATTCAAACAATAATGTGGAATCCCGTTGGATCCCTCCAACCCGTTTTCTTGCATTATAAACTTTATATATTCATAAAATATTAATCAACCGCTTCGAGGCGGGATTCGTATACAAAGGGTCATCCGCTCTTACATGAGAACGTAATAAGGTCTCATCCGCTCCAATAAGCGGGAATATTCAATCCAACTAATATAAATATAGTAATTCATCCAAACAATCATTCAACAATTTTTATCAACCATATATCATACTAGTTAACCAAAAAGGTGAGATTAACTCACATTGATTTTTTATAGTCGCCAAGATGTTTTTGTTTCGAATTAAAATTGAATGAACGTCCAATTTTAACCCAAAATTTTTTCTAGCTCCGAATCCATCCAATCCAACTCTATAGCGTAGCCTTCGTCAATACGATTGCAACGCAACTTGCCGTGCTTGAAACGGACCTCGTATGAGAAAATTATGAATTTATAATTATAATGAGATAATTAATTATATAACTAACTTAATAAAAATTATTTTAAACTTATCCTTACTATTACTTTTCATTTCCCTCTTCACCGCTGCTACAGGCACGCGCTTCCCTCCAGGTAGAGACACCCGCACGCGATTTTTTCCCTTTCTTTTTAAAAAATAAAACTTCGATCGAATTGCCGCACTCGCCCATGAGTGACGCCGAGCATACCACCGTCGCGCCTGCTCCCCTCGTTGCCTCAACGTGCTCCGCCCTCCCATCTGAACCCCGTGCGCTTGACTTCCAGTTCTTTTTTTTTCGACATTGATCGCTCGTCGTGCCCATGAACGACGCCACCACCTGACCGCCGACCTTGCTCCTCAGCCGCGTGTGCCTGCGCCACCTCCGCTTATGACCACCAGCGCGCTTCAGGCATTTTTTTCTTCTGTTAACAGGATGCGTTTATATAATCCGAGTGGAAGATGGGAAAGAACGAGGAGGGTGTTGTCTTTTGTACGTGTGGTCTGGAAAGTGCAGAGATCAGGGTATGGGCTTGTGTAGTCAAGTCTAAGTATAAATATATTATTTAAATTCAAAATTTCTAGCTATATAATTTCGAACCCCGATAGAGATGTGCTGCCTGGCGTTCTATATGTTATACCCTATTCCGAATGCAATGCAACTTGTTTTGAGACCTAATTTGATCGTATGCAGAAGATAGCTTTTTGAACCTAATTATTATATTAAATTTTCAATATTAAACTCTACGCTTTTCTATCTCGCACGACCAAATGATACGTTTGATCGCTACGAAATTTGACGGCATAATATAATTTACTATTACGGATCCAATGAAACTGGTTTCGTTGAAATATGAGACTGTGCCCAGAAGGCTATTTTTATATGTTAATTAAAATGAGTTATTATTAAAAATTAGTTAAATCTCTTTTAAATCCAATTTAAAAGTTTTATTATCTTCATTCTTATTAAATAGAATTTAAATAAGCTTTGAATAATTCTATTTAATTTATCTAATTAAATTTCCTAAATAATGTTATCAAAAATTAAGAATGTTACAGGGTCCCCCCCTTAAAGAATTTCGTCCTCGAAATTCATTAAGGACTAAATACTAAACATAGCAATCATCTGTAACAACTCCTAACAACCATACTAGTCTAACTGACTAGAAACTATCTATATAAATCTAATATAGACATACCTTCAAAGCAGATCAGGATAAGTATCTCTAATCCTGTCCTTTGTCTCCCAAGTACAGTCCTTCTCATTGTCGCTCCACTGAACTTTCACCAACCTGACTGTCGTATTCCTAGATTTTCTCATCTCTAGCTACAACCCGAACTGGTTGTCTAACGAAAGTCAAATTAGGCTCTACTACTAAGTCTTCCAACCCTGTTGGAGGAATAGCAGTCTCTGGATCATGCACATACTTGCGAAGATGAGACACATGAAATACATTATGGACACCTGCAAAACTGCTCGGCAACTCTATTCTGTATGCGAGCTTTCCAATCCTCTCTATAATCTGGAATGGACCTACATATCTTGGGGCCAACTTCCCTTGTTGATTCATGGGTTTTGATTCATGACACAATCTTCAGAGATCATAAGACGAACTACAAAGAGAATACTATACAAAGACGACAAAAAGAGAATAAACGTATATTGTGCACTACAAAGGAGACAAGACTACAATCCAGAGATTAGTACGAATATTTTATTATATTGAGTCTTAGAATATTGTTAAAATCATTCCTCAAGAAGTCACACACACATACAAATAGTTGTATATTTTTTTATACTTGAAAAAATGTGATCTGTGCACATAACATCAGGTCGGTCGACCGGCCAGTAAACTCGGCTGACCGAACCTGTGTTAGTGCACAAATATACACTGTTTTGTGCATGATTTTAAACTCAGCTGACCGGCCAGAATTTTCAGTCAACCGACCTGGAAATAATGGCTATTTTTTTGAAGAGTTGCGATCGTTCGTGAAGAGGAATCACCTTCAATCCAAGAGATATGGTCACAACTTTTGATTGAAACTCTTCATGAAAGATTGTAACTATTCTACAACTATATAAACATGTTTAATTCACTTCTACAATCACCGATTCTTGTTTATAATTCTGAAATCTAATCTCTATTTATTTCTGCAAATAAAAGCATTCATTCTCATTCAATATCGCTAGAATCCCTGAATTAATTCATATACTTCGATTCTATGCGATTATCCTCCTTCTAAATCTTCACACACACTATATATTCTTGAGGATTTGATTATAGGAGAATTGTACTATCAAAAGACAATCCGTGTTATTCAGAACACATTCGTTAACAAGTTATTTGTATTAAGTTGAAGTCCTCTTCGGCTGTTGAGGCGGAAAAATTCCTGTTCGGCTGCTCAGGTGTCGTATACCTATTCCTCCGGGTTAAGTGAGGGGTTTAGTTTAAATCCAGAGGGTATTCTAGGACTGGACGTAGAACAGGAAGTTCGAACCAGTATAAAACTTCCTGGTGTTCTTACTTTAATTTTTATTTTACTACTATTATCAGTTTCCACATTTATATACCATATTACACGATCCTTAGTACTGCACGTACACTTTCATTTGGTATCAGAGCAAGGTTATCCTATAACCGTCACAAAGTTATTTGATATCTATTTCTAGTAATATGGCAACAACACATACTAACGATTTTGACACTAACACTAATACTAGTTTCACAGAGGCTCAATCAACTTCACGACCTCCACTTTTTAATGGTATAAATTATAATTATTGGTCAACTAGAATGAGAATCTATATGCAATCTAGTGGATTTGATATCTGGAATGTTATACAAAGTGAGTACACAACTCCTACTGGAGAATACTCAACTTGTAGTAACACACAAAAACTAGATGCTACATCAAATGCAAAGGCTATGAATATTTTATTTTATGCATTAGATAGAAATGAATTCAATAGAGTTAGCATGTGCACTTCTGGTTATGAAATTTGGAGAACACTTAAGATAACACATGAAGGAACGAACAAAGTTAAATTAAGCAAAATCTCTATGTTGAAAAATCAATTTGAAAATGTCAAAATGAGGCCAAATGAATCTATAAATGATATGTACTCTAGATTTCAGGATATTTATCATGCTCTACTATCATTAGAACAAAAATTTACTGATTCTGATATTGTCACAAAAATCTTAAATTCTTTAACGGACGAATGGGAAAGAAAAGTCCTAGCCATTGAAGAAGCAAGTGATTTGTCAACATTAAAACCAGAAGAATTGATAGGTAATTTAATGTCCTACGAAGTAAATTTGCAGGCAAAGAGAAATGGAGCACAAGAAAAGAAGAATGTGGCATTTCAAGCAGAAAAAGATGACTCCGACTCAGAGAATGAAGATATGGCAATGATTGCTAAATATTTCAAAAAGTTTCTGAAATTCAAAAGAAATAAATTCAGGGGAAATAAAAATAATTCCAACAACAATAGCAAACCATCATCTTTAGCAATGGAATGTTATGAATGTCACAAGAAAGGTCACATGAAGAAGGATTGTCAAAACGTAAAAAGAGCAATTTTAAGAAGGACAGAACCAAACGAAGAGCTTTTTCAGTCACTTGGGACGACACAGACTCATCATCCTCATCAGAGAGTGAAAGTGACAATGAAAATGAACAAGCAAATGTGTGCTTCATGGCTTCGTCAGACGATGTAAGTGATCTTAGTTTTGAAGATTTAATTGAAATTAATTCTGAATTAGTAGACTTAGCAAAGCAACTTAAAAAGAAAAATAAAGGTTTACAAAGAAAATTAGATAGGACGGTCTTAGAAGTAGATATGCTGAAAGATGAGAAGAAAATATTAGAAGAAGAACTTGAAATTTCTCAACAATCAAATTCTAACTTATCTTCTCAAATTTCTTCAATATCCGAAGAACTAGAAATTCAGAAAAATAAAAATGATGTTTTATTTTTGGAAAATAATAGTTTAAATTCTAAAATTAAAGATTTAGATTTAGAAAAATCTAGTCTAAAAATAAAATTTGATGACATCACTAAAAATGTTTCTAATTTCAATAAAGGAAGAGAGAATCTTTCTAAAATACTTGAAAATTCTCAATCCACTAACAATAAATATGGACTACGATTTAAGAAATAGAATAATTTTGCTAAAAGTAGGATTAATAATAATATTAAAAAGGATATTAAGAAAACAGTTTGTTCAAACACTAAAACCATTAAGATATGGATTCCAAAATCAAATAATGTTTTGATAAGGAATAAACATATCAAAATGTTCATGGAAACTGTTCATAATAACAAAAACTATGTTATAAAGGGAATTCTGAACCCGTATGGGTTTGGCTTCCTAAGATCTAACTCTTAGGACCCTAAAAAGAAATGGGTACCAACTTTTTATAAATTTTTGCAGGTACCACATAAAAGGAGAGGAAAATGGATTTTAGATAGCGGTTGCTCAAAACACATGACTGGAAACAAAGAAATGTTGTCAAATATTATCTACTCAAATGGAGGATCAGTCACTTTTGGAGATAACTCAAAAGGATATATCATTGGTAAAGGTGATGTCAGCAGCAACGGTACAACTAATTTACCTCTCATTACTGATGTTTTATTAGTTAAAAATTTAAAACATAATTTATTGAGTATTAGTCAGCTATGTGATAAAGGTTTTAATATAACTTTTTCAGAAAATAAATGTAATATTTTCGATAAAAATCATAACACTATTTTTGAAGGAATAAGAGATAAAAACATTTATATTTTAAATATGAACGTTAATAATGATTTAAATTTGTGTTTAGTAGCTAAGGAAAATGATTCCTGTCTTTGGCACAAAAGATTTTGTCACATCAATTTTAATACCATCAACAAATTAGCTAAAAATAAATTAGTTAAAGGATTACCTAACATGAGATTCAAAACTAATATATTTTGTGATGCATGTAAATTAGGAAAATTAACAAAATCTTCTTTTAAATCTAAAAAGGTAATTTCTACAGAACAACCACTTGAACTTTTACACATGGATCTTTTTGGTCCAACTCAAGTTCAGTCTATTAATCATAATAGATATGTGTTTGTTATTGTAGATGATTTTTCTAGATACACTTGGACTTTCTTTTTGAAAAATAAAAGTGATACTTTTGATTATTTTAAAGTTTTTGTTAAAAGAATACAAAATATTAAAAGTTTGAAAATTAAAAATATCAGAAGTGATCATGGAGGAGAATTTGAAAATGAGGTTTTCGAACAATTTTGTAACAAGAAAGGTATTAACCATAATTTTTCATTTCCTAGAACACCACAACAAAATGGCGTTGTAGAAAGAAAAAATAGAACGTTACAAGAATGTGCAAGAACTTTATTAAATGGAACCACTTTATCAAAACACTTTTGGGCAGAAGCTGTAGCTACTGCTTGTTATGTATTGAATCGTGTTTCCATTCGACCGTTAACTAAAAATACTCCATATGAACTTCTAAATGGAAGAAAACCAAATATTTCATATCTTAAAGTTTTTGGTTCTAAATGTTTTATTTTGAATACTAAAGATCAGCTAGGCAAATTCGATCCAAAATCCGATGAAAGAATATTCGTAGGATATTCGGAACGAAGTAAAGCTTATCGAATTTTTAATAAAAGAACTCAAATTATTGAAGAAAGTTTACATGTTTCATTTGACGAATATTTTAAAAATATAATTCCAAATATTACTATCGATTCTGATGATGAAACTATTCAGAATAAAAACAGTAATACTAATGAAAATTTTGATAATAATCATGAATTTACCGAAAATATAAACATTACTTCTAATATAATAAAATCTCCATCTAGAATTTACAGGATCATCCTGTACAAAATATAATTGGAGAAGTAAATACGAATTTTAAAACCAGACATCAATTAATTCAAGTTTGTCATGTAGCTTTCCTCTCTAACATAGAACCTAAGAATATAAAAGAAGCCTCAACTGATGACTACTGGATTCTTGCCATGCAAGAAGAACTAAATCAATTCGAACGAAACGAAGTTTGGGAACTTCTTCCTAGACCAAGTGATCAATCAGTCATTGGTACTAAATGGGTCTTCAAAAATAAAGCAGATGAACTAGGAAATATAACTAGAAATAAAGCTAGATTAGTTGCACAAGGATATAATCAAGAAGAGGGAATTGACTACGAAGAAATTTTTGCTCCAGTCGCCCGACTTGAAGCAATACGAATTTTATTGGCGTTTGCATGTTTTCATAATTTTAAACTTTATCAAATGGATGTTAAAAGTGCATTTTTAAATGGTTACATAAAAGAAAATGTCTTTGTTGAACAACCACCTTTTTTTATCATGAAAAATTTCCGGATCATGTTTATAAACTCAAAAAAGCTTTATACGGTTTAAAACAAGCACCACGTGCTTGGTATGATCGTCTTAAAAGCTATTTATTAAAATCTGGGTTTGAAATTGGTAAAGTAGATCAAACTCTTTTTATTAAGAAAACAAAGAAAGATATTTTGATAATTCAAATTTATGTTGATGATATTATTTTTGGATCGACAAATGAAAAGTTATGTCAGGAATTTTCGACTATAATAACAAATGAATTTGAAATGTCTCATATGGGGGAATTGTCATATTTTCTTGGATTACAAATTAAACAAGTTGAAAATGGAATTTTTATTAATCAAGAAAAATATTGTTATAATTTAATTAAACGATTTGGTCTGGAAAACACTTCTGCCAAACCAACTTCTATGAGCACAACGATTCATCTCGATAGAGACGAGGAGGGCAAAAGTGTTGATCAAAAACTATATCGTAGTATGATTGGATCTTTATTATATTTAACAGCTAGTCGACCTGATATAATGATGAGTGTTTGTTTATGTGCTAGATTTCAAGCAAATCCCAAAGAATCACATATGCGAGCAGTTAAATGCATTATTCGTTATCTAACTAAAACCAAAGATTTCGGACTATTTTATCCAAAAGAATGTCCTTTCGAATTAGTTTCCTATAGCGACGCTGATTTTGGAGGAAGTCGGACGGATAGAAAAAGTACTAGCGGAACATGTCACTTCATTGGACATTCCTTAGTCTCTTGGTTCAGTAAGAAACAAAACTGCGTTTCTTTATCGACATGTGAAGCATAAAATATACCTGCTGCTTTGGCATGTGCACAAGTCATTTACATGCAACAAACACTTCAGGATTTTAACTGTCATCTTGAAAAATCTATAATTTATTGTGATAATACTAGTGCAATAAATCTTTCTAAAAATCCTGTCAATCACTCACGAAAAAAACACATAGATATTCGTCATCATTTTCTTCGTGATTGTTTGGAAAAAGGATTGATAAATTTAGAGTTTATTAATACTGAAAATCATATTGCTGACATTTTTACTAAACTATTAAATGAAAATATATTTATCAAACTTAGACGAGATTTAGGAATAATGTCTCTAAAAGAGCTATAACTAAAAATATGCAAAATGTTTAAAACAAAAAATTTCTACTTGCTTGTTAAATGGTGTATTATAGCCACTTGAGCTATAGTTGTTTCTTCTCTCAATCTCCTTTTTACTTTAAATTGAATTTTCAGAAATCTATTTGTAGTTTTAAAATTTGTAATCATCCATTTACAAATTGTTTTGCTATAAATTACCTGTGATGAGAATTACATAATAATTCTTATCCACTTGTTTTTTTAGTAAACAAATACTTATATAAACTATGTTTAGTTTTCAAACAAATACTAAGAAAGTTTATATTCAAAATTATTTGAAAATGTCATCCAACAATGATGTTTACAATTTCGAAAACTCTCGTTTATCGTATACATCTCCGGACGATGATTCCGATTGTATTCCTGAAAACGGACCCTATCCTATTTTTCCCTTACCTAATCGTGTTCTTAAATTCTATCTTTTCCGGATAAAGACCCCCGACATGGTTGGAAACCATGGGAGAACACTCATACCGGTTATACACCGGAAAAGAAGAAAGGAAAGAATGCTATGGTCATATCTCCTTCAACTAAACAGAAAATAGATGAGATACACCACTATCAATAACAACAATTGGATCTACAAAAGGAGTTATACTATGAACAAAAAAATATGGCAAGACGTTTGAGCTTTCTAGAACGGATGGCCATAAAAATTTGTTCGTCGAAAAAGGAAGACGTTGTTAAACCCACATCTAGACCCTCAACCTCCTCAAATCCTGCTCAATCTCCAGTAGCTCCTACGTGGTCACCTATAGAGAATGTTCCATCTCCAAATTCTTGGAAACGTCGATATTAACAACCGGTGGCTAATTTTTTTTAATATATATATATATATGTTGCTGATTGTCTATAAGTTGTATTAATATCATGCAAAAATAATAAAATTTCTATTTATACAATTTTTTTTAACAGAAACAACAAAACTGGGCAGAACAACAGGGTCGGTCGACCGAAAAACTGAGTCGGTCAGCCGAATACCTTCCCGAAAGTTTAATATGTTTCTGTTAACAAAGTCGGTCAGCCAACCAGAGATTTCGGTCGACCAAACGACACTAAATCTGCTACTTCCTATTCAAATATTTAACCTACCTATTCACTTTTTTCAACTACCTCTTTATTTTAACTTTCCCAAATTCAGATTTTTACCCTAAACTCTATTAAAATTTCCTCAAATTTTATCTTTTTCCTCAAAATCAATGGCTCCTAGAAAGAAAACTAAAACTACCGCCGCTTCTTCATCAACTCCAGTGGATTCTCAAATAGCCTCATGGCTTATGAGTGATAAAGCACTCGAAAAATGGATAAAGCTTCAAGATGCCAAGATCTTCGAGGAATCCTTCGTAAGTTACCCCGATTTCTCTTCTTACGGTATTGAACATGCCGCAATTGAAAGTGGGCTTGACACTTTTCTTGACCATAGAAAGAACAACTTGAAAATTAACCACATTATGGTCAAATTATTTCTTGCTAACCAAAACCTTGTTAATCCCTCTAGAAACACTGAAAATTGTGTTTGGACGTCGGTATGTGGTACAGAAATTTTCCTTTCACTAGATAGAATAAATCATACCTTGAATGCTCGACCGGGTGGAATATCGTTACATGATGTGGATTGCAATGTAATGAGACGCGACCAAATAAGCCATCTCTTTTTCGAAGATGATGCTATAGATTTCTCTTCGACCAAAAGCTAGACTTTTTCATCGATTCATGATGAAATCCATTGTTCCAAGAGGCGGCTCCTACCACTTAGTGTATCCTGAAAATTTTAAAGCTTTATATGCTATATGTGGGAATGTTCGAGTCAATTGGGCACAATTACTTATGGATGAGTTTCTCTCATTTAACCAAGGCAAGATGCTTCATATTTACTATGGAGAGTATATAATGAGATTAATCAATGACTTAGTCATACATGCTCCAGAATCCGAAACTACCAAAGTTCATCATTTTGATTCAAGGACCATTAAAGTAATGAAGTTGCCGGATGCTCCACCAAGATTTATAAGATTTGACCAATGGCATGCTACTCCTAGAGATCAACTACGCCGTAGCCATTCCACACCACAACCAACCACTCATTCTACGGAACGCTTAACTCGCCAGTCCACAATTCAAAGACCAACTCCCGGACTTGGTACGGAAGCGGCTATTGATCTTTTGGCTCGAAATCAATTAGTTTTAGATGCCCGTCTACGGAAAATAGATGGAAGATTCAAGAAAATCAAAGGTTTCTTTGTTAATCTTTGGGATGCTTTGTCATGCACTTCTGAAGCCGGTGCCTCTCATCTGGCTCCTGGAAAAGGCCAGCACCTAATTTCTCTTGGTCAACTTCGGAGAATATAAGTTCTGGAACATCAGGAACTCATACTTCTCATACTCAGCGTCGTGGTAAAGAACAAGCTCCTCCTGATGAAAATATTCATCCGGAATTTTGGGATACCGACGAGGGTGAGGAGTGATCTTGTTGTTTTTTGTATTGCTACTTTCTGTTTTATTTTTATTTTTGAACAATTGTTTTATTTTATGACGTTTTAAGTGATGATATCATTAACATTTTATTTGGTTTCGATATGTAAATTTAATTCTATGTTCCTAAATTTGATACATGTTCCGTATTGTTTTTTATGTATCATAAGTATTCCTTTTTGTCGATGACAAAGGGGGAGAAATATATGAAAGCTAACAAGTTTTTGCAGAAAAGTAAAGTCGCCATATATTCAGGGGGAGAATTACAATATATATGTATATACTACTTCGTCACATAAGTATTGTCATCAATCAAAAAGAAGGAGAATGTTGATTCATGGGTTTTGATTCATGACACAAGCTTCAGAGATCATAAGACGAACTACAAAGAGAATACTATACAAAGGCGACAAAAAGAGAATAAACGTATATTGTGCACTACAAAGGCGACAAGACTACAATCTAGAGATTAGTATGAATATTTTATTATATCGAGTCTTATAATATTGTTAAAATCATTCCTCAAGAAGTCACACACACGTACAAATAGTTGTATATTGTTTTATACTTGAAAAAATGTGATCTGTGCACATAACATCAGGTCGGTCGACCGGCCAGTAAACTCGGCTGACCGAACCTGTGTTAGTGCACAGATATACACTGTTTTGTGCATGATTTTAAACTCAGCTGACCGGCCAGAATTTTCAGTCAACCAACCTGGAAATAACGACTATTTTTCTGAAGAGTTGCGATCGTTCATGAAGAGGAATCACCTTCAATCCACGAGATATGGTCACAACTTTTGATTGAAACTCTTCATGAAAGATTGTAACTATTCTACAACTATATAAACATGTTTAATTCACTTCTACAATCACCGATTCTTGTTTATGAAATCTAATCTCTATTTATTTCTGCAAATAAAAGCATTCATTCTCAATCAATATCGCTAGAATCCGTGAATTAATTCATATACTTCGATTCTACGCGATTATCCTCCTTCTAAATCTTCACACACACTATATATTCTTGAGGATTTGATTATAGGAGAATTGTACTATCAAAAGACAATCTGTGTTATTCATAACACATTCGTCAACAAGTTATTTGTATTAAGTTGAAGTCCTCTTCGGCTGTTGAGGCGGAAAAATTCCTGTTCGGCTGCTCAGGTGTCGTATACCTATTCCTCCGGGTTAAGTGAGGGGTTTAGTTTAAATCCAGAGGGTATTCTGGGACTGGACGTAGAACGGGAAGTTCGAACCAGTATAAATATTCCTGGTGTGCTTACTTTAATTTTTATTTTACTGCTATTATCAATTTCCACATTTATATACCATATTACACGATCCTTAGTACTGCACGTACACTTTCATCCCTAACTTTTCAAATCGTATCACACCCTTCATTGGTGATACCTTAATGAAAACCTTATTTTCAACTGAGAATTCTAAGTCCTTACTCCTCTTATCTGCGTAACTCTTCTGTCTTGACTGAGCTTCCTTCATCCTTCCTCGGATTAACTCAATCTTTTCTGACGCCTCTCTAAACAAATCTGGACCTAAGACTAATCTGTCTCCAGTCTCTAACCAACATGTTGGTGATTTTCAGGGTCTTCCATACAAAGACTCAAAAGGCGCCATTCCTATACTAGTCCGATAACTATTATTATAGGAAAACTCAACCAAATGTAGGTGATCCTCCTAAGATCCACCAAAGTCCAATACACAAGCTCTCAGTAGATCCTCGAGTACTTAGTTGACTCTCTCTATCTGCCCATATGTTTGAGGGTGATACTAGTACTCATATTAAACTTGATACCCATCACTTCCCGTAGACTCTTCCAGAATTCACTAGTGAACAAAGCATCTTTGTCACCGACTATACTACTAGGAACTCCATGCAGTCTAACTATGTTTTTCAGGAACAACTTAGCTAAAATAGGTGCCACTCTGGTTGACTTAACTGGAATGTAATGGGCACTCTTGGTCAATCTGTCCACTATAACCCATATAATTTCATTACCTCTATTTGACCTTGGTAACCTGTCTATAAAATCCATAGATATTGAATCCCATTTCCAAACTGGAACCTTTAAAGGTTGAAGCAACCCACTCGGTTTCTTATGTTCAACTTTCACTTGTTGACAGTTCGCACAATACCTAACCCACAAGCCAACATCTCTCTTCATGCCTTCCCAATAGAAGCTCCTCTTTATATCCTGATACATCTTGGTCCCTCTAGGATGAATCGTAAACTTGGACCGATAACATTCTCCAAGAACTTCTTTCCTCAAGTCCTCAATATTTGGAACACACAATCGTCCCTTCATTCTCAACCATCCCCTCTGGTCAAGGCTAAAATCCTTTAGATCATCGATCTCAGTTCCAACCTCATTTCTGATTTTCTCAGCCAATACTGGATCCTCCTTCTGCTTAGAGGCAATTTCTCAATCAATATTGGTCGAACTTTTAAACAAGAAAACCTGGTGGAACTCTGACTAGAATTAGCAGTCGATCTTAACTGCACATCACAACTGACTAAAGCTTCTAAATCTTTCCACTCCATCAACATAGCTAACACCACATTCTGATGTTTTCTGCTAAGAGCATTTGCCACCTTATTACCTTTTCCTAGTGTATACTCTATACCAAAACACTAAGCAGCCAAAAACTTCAGCCATCTTTGCTACCTCATATTCAACTCTTTCTGAGAGAATAAATACCATAAAGACTTATGATCGGTATAAAGCTCAAACCTCTCCCCTAGGAGATAATGTCTCCAAATCTTCAATACGAAGATCACAGCTTCCAACTCCAAATCATGAGTAGTATATCTAACTTCATGCGGTCCAAGCTGCCCAGAAGCGTAGGTAATGACTTTACCATTCTGCATCAACACTGCACCTAATCCAGTTCCACATGCATCAGTATACACTACCAATCCTTGGTTTCCGTCTGGAACTACTAACACGGGTGCATTGGTTAGCAAATTCTTTAACTTAAGGAATGCTTCCTCACATTTTTCGGACCAAACAAATCTTACTTCCTTCCTGGTTAGCTTAGTTAAGGGTGCTGCTATCCGCGAGAAATCCTTAATGAATCTCCGGTAGTAGCCAGCAAGTCCAAGAAAACTCCCGATCTCAGTCACCATCTCTAGTCTCTTCCAATTATTCACGGCATCGATCTTATCTGGATCCAGGGCCGGTCCAAGGGGTTTTGGTACCTAAAGCCAAAAGCGAAAAAAATGCCCTTGTACAAAAACTAATGTACTATCAAATAGCCTTTCTCAAATTAATGTGCATATTGCAGCAGCAGCAACCTCATGTTCTTTGAAATTTTGTTGACTGAAAGTATCAAATAGCCTTTCTCAAACTTTTTCTTTTCTTTTTTTTTTGCAAGCGGAAAAGTATATCTCAATGCAAACTAATGTCACAATGTCCTAACAAAGAGAACTAAGTGTACAATAGGATATGCCAGTACTCCCATATATAAAGCAAATTGATATGAGCAAAATGAAAATTGGAATACTGTAGTGACCTATGATGATGTGAGATTCGCTAAAACATCACAAACGCATACAAAGGAAACTTATACCTTTTCATCGAAAATCAGCAAACTGCAGGTTAGTCATCACATAGCAAGTTCAAGTTCATCCCAATAGACGTTCATTCCCAAGAGAAGAAAAGGAAAAAAAGTTTTCAAACACTCGGTAGCTTCACGAAAGCCAATTTTGACAAGTATTGGTGCACGCGTGACCATAAGAAAAAATGGACATTCTTTTTCATAAAAGTAAGGGAGGTTAGAGTGACTAACAGAGTAACTTATGCTGATTTTGTGCCCTAGGTCCTTTTGCTGTCATCTCGATTGATTTGGAGCCTTGGAGGAGATGATGCTGAGAGGGAGTAGTCGCCGCCACCTTGCCTCGTCAGTCGCATGTCGCTTGTGCGTCGCGATTTAATTTTTTTTTCGTTCGCATTTTTTTTCGATGCCCTAATTGTTTTGGGGCCCTAAGCGACCGCTTCTACCGCTTTGGGGAAGGGCCGGACCTGTCTGGATCGACTGACAATCCTTTCTCTAAAACCATCTGACCAAGAAATTTTACCTCTTTCTTCCAGAAATGGCACTTGGTAAACTTCGCCTTTAGCTGATTCTGCCTCAGCGTCTCAAGTATCACTCTAAGGTGAACTTCATGCTCTCTCTCATCCCTAGAGTAAACTAGAATGTCATCTATAAACACCAACACAAACCTATCCAAATACTCTAGGAAAACTCGGTTCAACAAATCCACAAAGAAAGCTAGTGCATTCGTTAATCCAAATGGCATCACCAACCACTCATATGAACCATACCTAGTTCGAAATGATGTCAAAGGAATACTGTCCTCCGCCACTCTTAACTGATGGAAGCCTATTGCCAGGTTTAACTGGGAAAACACTCTAGCTCCACTCAACTGATCAAACAGATCATCTATTCTTGGCAAATGATACTTATTCTTAATTGTCCTTTCGTTTAACTTACGATAGTCAATGCACATCCTTAACGACCCATCCGGTTTCTTTACGAACACCGCGGCCGCTCCCCAAGGCGAACTGCTTGGTCTAATAAAACTTTTTCCTTCTAGATCCACTAGCTACACCTTCAATTCCTTCAGCTCAGTTGGTGTCATCCTACTAGGCGGTCTATTCACAGGTTCAGCTCATGACACAAGATCTATTCTAAACTCAATAGCTCTTTTCGGGGGTAATCCAGTGACTGGCTCAAAGATATCTGCAAACTCTCTTGCTACCCGAACCTGACTTAACTCATTTCCTACCTCTATAGCATTAAGCATAGCACTAACACTCCGGTCAGTATTATCTACTGAGAATATAACTCGGTTATGACTATTTGGGTGTCTCAGTGATATTTTCCTATCCTGGAAAAATATTCTAGCCTCATACCTACCCAACCAATCCATACCCAAAATGATTCCGATATCTACAAAATCAATAACATACAAATTGCAGGTAAACTTATGACCTAACAAGTCAAGTTCTAACTGGTCACATCTTAACCTAGAGTTGCATACCTTCCTATTGTCGCAACCCTTAAGGAAGTAACAAGGTAGGTAGGTTCTAAACATAATCTATCAACCAAACACTAAGATATAAATGAATGTGATGCACCAGTATCAAAAAGTACTCTAACTGGAATACTCTGAATCTAAAGTGTACCTTCCATCACAGTCTTTCCTTTAATAGCTGCGGTAAGCCTAGCTTGTCCTATAGCAAAAAAATTTCCTTTGTCCTTCCTAACCGGCTCTGGACACTGATTCTTGTAATGCCTAACTTAATCACATTGAAGCACTTCACATTCTTCTTACTTGCAGCTTTCTTCCCATTTCCTGACCGGCATTCATTAGCAAAGTGACCTTTCTTGTCACACTTATAGCAAACTACCTCAGCCTTTGACTTCTTAGCAGTATCTTCCTCCCTTCTTTTTAAAGAACTTCCTCTTCTCCCCCTAAGAACCATGAGTTTCCACCGACTTCTCTTTAGCAAACTCAGCAAGTAACTCCTCATGACCATCTCCACCACTATACTACAAGGATCACATACATATGTCATGGTTATTCTAACAAGCTCGGGCCTCCATCCCCGAATGAACCTCTCATTCCTTTTGATGTCGGTATCTATAACAGCATATCCATATTGAGACAATTCTTCAAACTTAGTAGCATACTCGACTACTGACATCTCTCCTTGCACTAAATCCATAAAATTCCTCATCAGCTCGGACTTAGCAAACTCAGATACAAACTTCTGCTCAAATCTCGTTTTAAAATCAGTCCAAGTTAACCGCTCTTCCATAACTCCGGCAGTGACACTATTCCACCAATGTAGTGCTGACCCCTACAGCTGTCTAGAGGCCAACCTCCTCTTTTGTCCATTATTCGGGCCCAAATAAGTAAATATACGCTTACAATGCAACAGCCAATTCTGAACCTCTATGGCAGTCTCCGTTCCCAAGAATGGCTTCCCACCTAAACTGGTGTAATCTTTACTCAGCAAAGCATAATTATTCCCAACTGGAGCCACATGTTTAGCTCCTCATGCATTTCCAACAACACCAGCAGCAACTCCTACTTGCATCAAACCAACAAAGAATTGATACATCCCTCCATATCTACAGGTGGATTTCCAACACTCACACTGGCATCAACATCTTGATTACTAGCATTAGCCTATCGACCCAGGTTCCTCCTGGTAGTGGGTCGAGCATTTCCATTAGTTATGGTGCTTCCTCCACCGAGATTTCCTCTTTCGTTTCCTGCTTCCATATCTCCTTTCTCATAAATCTACATACGAGCCTTTGTAAGATACAGAAGAACGGTCTAAGAGAGCGGGGGATGCGTACTTATATATATAACTGTATATAGCAAATACAAGTACGTTATTATAGCATTAACCCAAACCCCAATCTTATTATCCGATTCATTGAATTATGTTTGGAAAATCTTTTAGGTTTAAGTTTCTTTTAAAGTTTCATAAACCTATGCTCTGATACCAACTTGTAACATCCCCCTACTTGGAGGCCTAAAACTAACGGCTACGGATGCTCAGTCATCCATAGTTATTAATCTTTGGCGACCAAATACGGCTGTGTTAGATTCATCGATACACAGAAACACATGAATATTGAAAATTTTAAAACAACAATCAAAGTCCACATTCCATTTCAAAATATTTCAAATTCATTACATAATCCCAGTACACAGACCACGTTCAAATAATATATAATTAATACAAATTACACCAAGAGTGATATATGAAGATGCCCTTCTTGGACGATCAGAGTATATCATAAGGCACTAAAACAATTTGCCTTTACAATCAAACACACAACGGAAATAAAAGAACTCTAATAACAAGCTTGCCTCCTGCACGTCTTCGGAAGCTTTATTCTTCTAAAAGAACACCTGTAAACCTTAACGCTCAACCTACTCAAAATTAATTGAGTACCCGAGGGTTTAAGGGAAAAACTAAAACTTCGAGTCAGACATAAAGCCTGGTATGAATAATAATTTACCATCTCAAACCATTTAGATATCTATTGAGACCACGCCGCTTAGCGGAACGGGTGTTCCCCTCACTAGTATTCTTAAAAATTAAAAAACCATATACCGTGCTCCTGCATCCACAATGGTTAAAACATAGTATTTCAAAAACATTAAGATGTTATGCAAAACAAGTAAATCAAATTTGGATTACCCATCCCCATTCATTTCGACTATCTGTCTTAATAATAGTTTCTAGGATTACTATTATCTTGTTAATTATTTATGGACTATCTGTCCAATATCATAGTTTTCATGGGATCACTAAGAACCTATTGGTAACTCTAATACCTTATCTCTTATCCTAGTTTTCATGGGCTAACTGGGAACCTATTGACTAACTATCAATACCTTAATCCAGATATAGTTTTCATGGACTAACTACAAACCTACTAGCCCCTGCCAGTATCAAAACGTAGTTTTCATGGGCTGACTATGAACCTATTGGCCCCTGCCAATATCATTTATTATACATAGTTTTCATGGGCTTACTGCGAACCTATTGGCCCCTGCCAATATCTTTAATTAAGATTTTGACATTTCTTATGTTATATTCACTACTGGGTCAACCTAACCGGTTATTCTGTCCTTCCCAAAAGTACTATTATGGGTTAATTACAATGTGAATAAGTATATGAAGAAGTAATACTTCTAAAATCTTTAGTTATGCCATGGTATTTCCTTTTTAAAAGTGAGAGTGGGTTATTTATTTTGAAACTTTAAAGCATCACCTTCGAAAGCTCTGGATAACCTCCTTCGAAAGCATAAACTTTTTTGCAAAACATAATAAACATACCTTTCGAAGTCCATGTTCAATATTCACTTTCAAAACCAATGGTATCTTTCGATGTATCAAAATATTCTTTAAACATAGCTTCGAAACAAATAAATCACCCTTTCGAAAGCATTGGGTTTGCTCTTTAAAAACATTCTTTGGGTCAAAATGATTATATACCAAAGTACCTCTTTCGAAACTAAATAAAAAATTTGTTTTGGGGAAAAAGTTGATGGTGTTGGAACCATCTAGTCGAAAGCAACCACCTTCTAAATTAAAACATCAGAGGATAGAGTCAAAATCCCTTTTCGACTCCATTGCCTTCGAACCCCCAACCCATTCGAAAGCATTCAGGAAAAGGCTTGGTTCAAGTTAAAACAGAGGTAACCCTTCGATAGCATAAATGGCTTCAATGCAGTCGAAAGGAGAAATTAGCGGCTGGGTTTCGACTTGGTCGAAACCAATCCTTTAGAAAGCTAACACCTTTACATAGTATAACAACCTTCTTTTAAGGCTATTTATAAAAATCCTTTTCGAAAGCATATGTTTCGACTATGTCGAAAACTTTAAGTAAAACAAGGCAGGAATTTAACTTTAGAAAACAAACCAAGGTTTATACTCTATAGGGTGTCGACTCAGTCAAAAGCCGTTCAAAAACTAGGTAGGCGCTTATCTTTTAAAAGTGAACCTCGGATTCGACCCTGACGAAAGCATTGCTTTCGACACCCTACCTTCCTCTACTTACCAATTCACTTCGTACCAATTTAATTGATACAATGTTCATTGGTTTCGACTCTAATGGTTTCGAATGGGTTGATGCGAAGGTAAAGGAGTCGAAAGGTGCCTCCGAAATAGGTGGAACCACCTTTTTCTGAAATGCTTATTTATAGCTAAATATGGCAATTACTTTATAACTAGCCTGCCTGTTGTAATTCTTGATTGGTTACTTTAAAACTTTTCAAATGCTTTATCATTAAACCGCCGCATTTATCAGATATAAATCAAAATAAATTCAAACGTTAAGCCCTTACATTTACAAAATCAGTATTTGCAGATAAGTCCTTCTTTTTGAAATAATTTATTTTCCCAAGTAAATCAATTGGGAAAAATCCCCAAAAATCACAGAAAATCTCTTTCATCATATAATCAAACATTTAAAATTTCAGATCCAAATTCTTCCTAGAATACTCGAAATAAATTTTAAACCCAATTATATCATAATTTCCTTTTAAAATTCATAACAAATTTTCTATAGCTTGGAATATTCTGAATCAAAACCCATCTCTAAAATCATGTTTTACTTAACATAAATTTTTCCATGGCAATCTAAAATCATAAACTCTCGGTTTTACCCTAAAACCATGCTACTTCATATGTAATTGAATTAAAATAAATCAAACATAATATAGTTCTAGCATATCATCATCCATATCAACATAAATACGAATTTAATCATAAATACGAAAACATATATAACCATAGAATAAATAGAGATGGTATGAAATCATTATTCACCTTAGGTATGATAAGGAATTTGAGATTTGTTGTTGATTAATCCTTCCTACCTTTAGATAACTTTTCCTCCTTTCTTCCTTGGTAATGGTCGGCTCTTAGGTTTTAGATTTGCGTTTGTGAAAATGAAAAATGGAACGTGAATGGACAAGGGTGAGATGTGTATAGCCGTGTATGATAAAGAGGCTATTTTACTAATATGCCCATGTGTGATTTAATTAGTTTAATAACCCAATTAAAGCCCATTTATTTTATTAATAAGCACAGCCCTGTATATGGTTTATTCAGATCTCAATCCCCTTATCATCGTTATTCTATTTAATTTATCTAATTAATTTTTTTTGAATAATTTTATAAAAAATTAGGAATGTTACACTTGCCGCACTCAAAACGGACCTCGTACGAGAAAGTTATGAATTTATAATTATAACGAGATAATTAATTATATAATTAACTTAATAAAAATTATTTTAAACTAATCCTTACTGTACTTTTTCATTTCCCTCTTCACCGCTGCTACAGGAATGCGCTTCCCTCCAGGCAAAGACACCTGCACGCGATTTTTTCCCTTTTTTTAAGAAAAATTCGATCGAATTGCCACATTCGCCCATGAACGACGCCGAGCATACCACCGCTGCCTCCCCTCGTCGCCTCATCGTGCTCCGCCCTCCCATCAGAACCCTATGCACGCGACTTCCAGTTCTTTTTTTTTGACGTTGATCGCTCGCCACACCCACAAACGGCGCCACCACATGACCGCCGACCTTGCTCCTCAGCCGCGCACGCCTGTGCCACCTCCGCATGTGACCACCAGCGCGCTTGAGGCGTTTTTTTTCTTCTGTTAACAGGATGCGTATATATAATCCGAGGGGAAGATGGGAAAGAATGAGGAGGTGTGGGCTTGTGTACGTGTGGTCTGGAAAGTGCAGAGATCAGGGTATGGGCTTGTGTAGTCAAGTCTAAGTATAAATATATTATTTAAATTCAAAATATCTAGCTATATAATTTCGAACCCTGATAGAGATGTGCCGCCTGACGTTCTATATGTTATACCCATATTCCGAACGCAATGAAACTTGTTTCGAGACCTAATTTGATTGTATGTAGAAGGTAGATTTTTAAATCTAATTATTTATACTATTATATTATTACCGAGTTGCATTTCAAGAGCTCGCATGCCCTTGAGAATTTTCTGAAATGAATAGTCGCATCTTTTACTTTCTTATCTTCGTGCCCTTCCTATCATTTTATTTTTACTATTCCACGCATCTCCTTCTCTGATCTCTCCACCCTGAACCTAACCCTAGATCCAACATTTTTTTTCTCCTCCCGTCCGCATGTACTCCCATGTTTCTCTACACATCGCCGAACCCCTTTCCCTCCATTACCCCATCAACACCACTCCTTTTACTACTTGAGGTTAAAATCAAATCCCCTGTAACCATTCCAAAACAAATCACCAACAACTCTACTCTTCATCTACTAAGGTCAAAATGGTTACAATCTGCTGCATATTCGATTCTTCTCTTGTGCGATGGTATCAAATCAGTTTTACTGACGAGTACACCTCAACTAAATGATGAACTAAGGATGGCGTAAAATTGATTCATCTGAAGATTCAAACCTTAGTCGAATGTCGGTAATTTAGGTGACCTTTCTCTTTTCTCAATTTTGTTTTCTATTTTTTATTGTCAATTATTTATCTTCGATTTTGGTTAGTTTATATCCCATCATTGACTATTTTCGTTCATGCTTAAGTCTAACTCAAAATGAGTAATATTTTTGTAGGCCATTCAATTAATGAAATATTTCAAATGCTCACGGTGTTTGTGTGTTATCAGAGTTTCGTTATCAATTAAATTTCAATTCTTGAGATAGCTTTGGAATACTTACAGTAAAATTTTAACTGGAATAAAAATATCAGTCATTACCTTATGTAAATTTTAATTTTGCATATGGTTCATTAATTCCTTGAGATGAATATTGAGGACAACCAAGAGTTCCACTATAAGACCCAATTTATATAGCTGTTTTTACCATTTGTAATTTTCTATCTGATGCTTCTTTGTCTGGACAAAATGAATATTAGGTACATTGCCATCTGTTAATTCTCAATGAGATGTTTATTAAAATTGATTGTTTGATTTCCCCAAAGGATAAGTTTGGACGCAAATGGCAATGTTTATTTTGTCTCTCCAATAGTGAAAAAGGTTGATGTTGGTAGGAAACCAAAGCTTAAAAATCCACTATAACACAGTTCTCTCAAGCTTTATTGGGTTACTTAAAGATAACTAATAATTTTGAATATTATTAGTCTATTTTGGACACTTAATATAGTTACCAATTAAATCAGTGGACACCTGTCCCTGATTCATATAGCAAAAACAATATTTTTATTAGATTCCATTCCCTATCTCTTTTTTGCTTGAGTTTTTTTTTGAAAAGCAAGAGTATAAACTCATTTTATTGACTAATATATCATAACAAGCAGTTACAACTCACACAAAACTATTATCATGACAAAATATAATGACAAGTACAACCAAAACACAATTTATTTACAACAATTTGAGAAAATCTAAACCAACCCTGAAATAAGAAAACACTAAAAAGACTATATAAAAAGCTTCATGCAACAGATGCACATCATATGAACCCTTACTTCATTCCAGGAAATACATTATGCAAGCTGAAGACAAAAAGCACTCAGACCATACAACAAATAAACCAATGCCAGCAGTTCCTTGTAATCATCAAGCTTCAAATATTATGAATCTTTAAATCTCTCAAAATATTGCCATGAATCTGGGTATAAAGCTGAGATGAGTTCTTGCTACCAATACCAAAAATTCTTTTATTTCTTTCAGACCACACAGCATATATCAATTTTTTAAGAAGCTTTAGCAAAAGCCTAGTTGTACGAGTCTTCCATCTAGTTACTTTGAATACATTAAACCATTCAATAGAACTAACAGCAGAAGGCTTATAAAAACCACCATTAGATAAGAGCCTAAACCATATTTGATAGACAAAAGGACATTCAAAAAATAAATGAGTGTTAGTTTCAGATTGTGATTTGCAAAATACACATAAATCCTATGAAATAATTCCCATTCTACAAAGCTTGTCCTTAGTATTCAAAGCATTTGCCATCACTTTCCACAACAACAGATTTTCTTTAGCTAAACAACCAGTTTTCCAAATTCTTGAATTCCAAGGAAACTCAGAAACATTTTGGCAAAGGAAGTTATAAAAAAGCCTGATAGAGTGATTTTTACCTTTCCTTGACCAGATTAGAGCATTATCACTAAATGTAATTGGATTACTGGTAATGAGCTTCCACAAATTTCTTAGCTGAAAGGAGCTAGAATAAGGTAAAATAATACCATCATCATGCATAAATTCGTCTACTCTAGCTTCCTCAGAAATTCCAGAATTCCTCCTCAGGTTGTAATCTACTAAATTACTTAAAATCAGTCCCTGTTTAGCCCATGGAGAATGCCAAAAAGATAATCCTTTAATCAAAGCATAATTACATTGTATAAAAGGCAAGAAAGTTCCCCTTAGTTTAAGTATACATCTCCAACTCCAACTACAATTTTGAGGTATTATCATAGTCCAAAAATTTCTTTTACCTATAAGATTTTGATTAACCCATTGAGACCATAAGTTTTTATCTGTTGCAAAAATTTTGTTGAAATACACTGAAATAACAGCCTTATTCCATTGAAAAATATTGGTAATACCAAGTCCACCATACTTCTTAGCATCAAACAACTTGCAGAAAGAAATGGGAATGATCTTTTTTGAGAAAGGGTCACCATGCCAGAGGAATTTATTTAGAGCACTAGAAATCATATTAATCAGCCTGATTGGAAGAATGTAGTGTCTAGCCCAATACGTAGTCATGGCCACAGCAATTGATTGAATAATAGTGAGCCTACCAGCTTGTGACAATTTATCAGATGGCCATAGCTGTAACCTTTCAATTATCCTTTCAAAGAGTGGCAAACAGTTCTGCTTGGAAATTCTAGAACTAATGATAGGCAAACCCAAATAATATGAATATTTAGGTAATTCCTGAAGACCCGAGCATTTAATAATATCATTCTTCATTAAAGTAGACAAACCAGCAACAAGAATATTGGATTTAGAAATATTGATTTGAAGGCCAGTAATGGAATGAAAGAATTGCAGAGAGGAGATAATACATTGAATATTACTATATGTAGGCTTTGTGAAAATGATCAGATCATCAGCAAAGAGAAGGTGAGTAATAAGGGGATGCTTACATTTTGGATGTAAATCAAGTTCTTTCTTTACAACAAGATCCATTAAAATAGAATTGAGCAGCTCCATGACAATAATGAACAAGTAGGCAGAAATAGGATCACCTTGCCTAACACCTTGTGTACCTTTAAAATATCCATACAAACCACCCTCTCTTGAAATTGAGAACTTTGGTGAAGAAATACAAGTAAAAATCCAAGCTAAAAAAGGTTTAGGAAAATTCATCCTAGACATAATAGCTAAAATAGAACTCCAAGCAATAGTATCAAAAGCCTTCTTAATATCCAGCTTCAACATGCATCTAGGTGATATATTTTTCCTCTCATATCCGTACAATAATTCTTGAGTTAAGAGAATATTGTCACTAATGGATCTTCCACTAATATATGCAGCCTGATTATTGGAAATAATGGATGGGAGAACTAATTGCAATCTATTAGCCAACACTTTTGAGATGATTTTATAAATGATGTTACAACAAGAAATTGGCCTATAATCAGCAACTGAAGTAGGGTTATCAATCTTAGGAATTAAGGTAATGGCAGTAGCAGGTAGATCAACAGAGAGTTTGTTATTAAGAAATAAGTATTTAATAGCTTTCACAATATCAAACCCAATTATTTTCCAACTTTGCTGTATAAAATGAGCATTAAAACCATCTGGACCTCCACAACTATTACTATCCAAACTAAAAACTGCAGATCTAATCTCTTCAGCAGAAATGGCACAAATTAATGAATCAGATTGAGAAATGGATAAGGTTGGAAGTGTTATGTCAAAAAGAGGCCTTATATCAGGTGTAAAGGAGTTGGAGGGAGCTAAGATAGATGAAAAATACTGAACAAATGCATCATTAATACCCTCAAAAGAGTTCTTCATATTACCATTCAGATCCTTTAACTGAAATATGCAATCTCTAGCTCTCTTGATTTTTAGAAAATTATGAAAATACTTAGTATTCCTGTCAGCCTCCTTCTCCATTTTCAAATGGATTTTCTGTTTAAGTGATGATAATTCCCTTTCAATAACTAATTCAAGTTTTTTCTTTAGTTCCAATTCAGCACATTGTAAAAGAGCATCATATGGTCTCGCACTCAAGTCCTCCTGAACCTTATTAAGCTCATTTCTAATATGAGTAGAAAGCTTAGATTCATTACCAAAATTAGCTGCAGACCAGACTTTTAGGTGAAATTTGAGAGCCTTCATCTTGAGAGAAACATTTGCCAGGGGATTCCTGCCAAATTGCATATTCCAAACCTGTTTAAGAATAATTTGATAGTCTCTATGCTTAGTCCAAAAATTAAAAAAAATTAAAAGAATGTTTCCCTCCACAAAAATCATCAACTCCCCAATGAAAAATTAAAGGACAGTGATCAGATAAAGAAGGCTGCAATATATCATAGAATGATTTAGACCATAGTTGAAGAAAAGGAAAGTTTATGAAAATGTGATCCAGCTTACAAAGAGTTAAATTTCCATTCCTACTACAATTTGACCAAGTGAAATGTGAACCAAAAGATTTGACCGAGGTTAGTTTAGATTGATTCATAGCACTATTTAAAGGAGTAATATCCTTTAGAGATAAAGGACAACCACCAGATTTTTGATTACAAGCATGCATACAATTAAAATCCCCCCCAATTAACCAAGGTTCAGAAGAAGAATTAAGTCTTGGAAGTGTATCCAAGAAAACCTGTCTCAATGATAAAGAATTTTGAGCATATACTGAGGTTAGAAGAAAATTCATATTAGAAGGCAGATGAACACAATTATAATGAATGAATTGATCAGTGGCAATAATTTTTGAGAGCTTGAAGATTTGAGGATTCCATAATGTAAGAAGTGTACCATAATTAGATTCAATAAAATTATGATCATGTAACTAAGAAGGAGATATCAAGTGAACAGCCTTTAAAGTAGATTGAATATTTAGCTTTGTTTCAGAAACACACATCAATTGAATATCCTTTTCCTTGATAAGATTCCTAATCTCAAACTGTTTTGAGGGTAAGTTAGCCCCTCTTATATTCCAAAAAGCAATATTATTCATTTGATAGGGAGCGGAGGAAGCAGAGGTGATGGATTTTTCCTTGTATGTCTAGGATGAGAATTATTTTTTGTTGAAGATAAAGGAAGAACTTCCAGAACCTTAAAATCTTTCCCTTTATTCAAATCACCAGAATTATGAGTGCTAGTAATACCTTTAGTATCCATACATTCACCTGATTTAGAAGAAGGAGGGAGTATAATATGATCAGGTGGAGACAAATGCAGATAAGGTGATGAAGTGCTAGAACCAAACATAGATGGAGACTGAGAACTAAATTGTGAACTGCATGAAGAAGAGACGGAAGTAGGTTTATTAGAGAATGAAGAATTGGATAAAGTGTCAAAGGAAAAAGAAGAAGAACAAGGAACTGCATCACTACAATTACCAAGATTATTTTCTCGAGTTATGTGAAGGTTTATGTTTGAATCAAGAGAAGAACTTGATAAAACTGAAAATGAATTTGAAGTAACAGTAGAATAAGATGAGGAGCTATTTACTTCACTACTCTTTCCTATTTCATTTTCTATACTTTTTATAGGATCAACATTTAAATGAAGCCTTTCTTTAACCATTGTCTCTTTCCTCTTCCATATTCCTTTTTTCTTCTTATCCACATCTTTCCAGCTATGATCTATTAAGCTGTGATTAGTAACTCCATGATCACTTTGGTTCTTTTCTTCATTCTCAACCGAAATAACTACTCTGTTAACATCAATCTCTCTACTCTTGTTTACAATCTCACAACTTACAGTATCATGACCAAAATTTTTACAATGAGTACAGATTTTTGGCCTCCAATCATATGACAATTTAACATCTGGACAGTTACTTCCCAACTGAGGAATGGCAATAGAATCTGGTAATTCAAAATCAGGCGTAATCTCCACTAATGCCTTTGCATACTTAAATCTTTGCATTTTCTCAATACTACTATCAAAACAAATTAATCTACCAACATGACAAGCCAACCAATTAATCCCTACCAGTGTCCAAAGTATAAGGAATCCTATGAAAATGTATCCACACAGATACTCTTTTGATTTGGGCTTGAGATATACCAATAGAAGGATCCCATTTAGTAATTATGAACATTCTACCCTTTATAAAAATTGGATCCGAATTAAGAACATGATCCTTATCCTCTTGATTGGAAAAATTAAAATAGAAATTGTACCCATCTGATTTAAATTGAACCTCACCCTTAATCTTCCAATACCTTTTCAAGAAATTAACAACAGTCAAGAAAGAAAGCATACCATCCAAAAAGAAACCAACTAAATGATTATTCCAGTACTTTAAACCTTCTTCCTTCACTAGATCCGGTAAAACACTTGGATTAACCCGAGATATATCAAAATGAATGGGCTTGTAAGACCCAGCATTACGAGGAAGAGATTTGAAGAGAGAAGACCAATTCGAATTCAAAGAAGATGAATCATTTTTGATACAAGTCTGCACAAATCCAGACTGAAGGGAGTTAGAAGAAAGGAGGAGAGATGATGAAAGAACGGTAGAAGAGGAAGCAGATTGCAACGAAGAAGATGAGGAAGAAACCAGAGGAGGAAACAAGGCAGAGTCAAGAGAGAAAGAAGATGAAGAGGGAGAAGAAGAAAACGCCATTAAAGTTTCAAAAAGAGCTGAAGTTCCAACACTTAGTAGAAGAAAACGCCATTAAAGTTTCAAAAAAACGCCATTCAAAGAAGAGGAAGAAATCATTCTTTTTTGCTTGAGTTTTCTTTATGTGAAATATTTTTTTCCTTTTATTAAAGAAGTAGTTCTAGAGAAGAGGTGGCAAAACTCAGTTATATCGGGCCTCTTAATAGTACGATTCATTATACAATTGAAATGAAGCAAGAAGGTTATAAGGATTAGAGAAAATATAAGGGTTTTTATTTCTCCATTTTTCCTCATCTGATTGCTTGCATTAATTCATAATTATTTTGGCTTACTTTAAAGCATCGATTGCACATATTATTCTAGATTATTTTCTACTATTTGGATTGATTCATGAAGCATCGGATCTAAGTAATGTTTTAGTTTATTCACCCATGTGGTATTTAAATTTTAAAGCATTGGATTTATGGTGGATTGTGTTATAATGTCAAGCAATCATGACTTCATACTTTATCCATATGTGTTTTATGCTTTTCTTCCTCTGAATTATGGACAACTCAGTAGTCACGAAGTAATAGAGCAATAATTTCATGCATTATTATCTTCAATATGGAAAGTGTTCGGGCTACGAGTTTGCATTATGCTATCATGTATAAATAAAATAGAGTCCTTTAACAAATTGTGTCATTTGTTTATGTTTTTTTAATGTCATCTGTTTCTTAATGGTTTTTAAATATATTTTCTTCGATCACATTATCTGTTACGATATCATCATTCAAAAGTACTCTCGAATTTACATTTATTTATCTATTCATATATTTGTCACTATAAGTTAATTATTCTGTTCAGGCCCTTAATCTAGCCATTTGTTATTGTGTTGACAGGTTAGCCACTCAAAACTCAAGGTTTGCACACTTTAGTTTCTCCTAATTCTTCAACTAACTATATTAATAATTGATGTAGAATGAATGTTGAACTCACAAAATTGTTGCGTTTATGATAGATATAGACTTGAGAATTATTATTGTCTTAATCAATACCACATGAACATCAAAATTAAAGTGATTTAGTATGCAATAGTAAGATTCATTGACAAGGTATTAACATAGTTTAATTAGCATTTTGTTTTATTTGGTTAAATATACTTAATACTGCAATTTTACTTGAATTTTAATTTACATTTTTTGTTTGAATCTGTTTGATTCAGTCATTATGAACCGGTCCCTAAAAAAGTCATTGATCAACTCAAAGATATACAAAAAATAAACAACAAAATTCAACACTGAAACTGAAATTCTTGAACTGTATGAATTAGATCGAAACTCCTAAATGTTTCTCTTCTTGGCTTCTTGATGTAGTAGGTATATATGGTTGCATGTATGTGTGGACACACCTATGCAGTTAATGCCCCGCTATAACCCCGCTATATCTCATAGCGGATTTCTACCGCTACGATTTTGCCATATAGCACCAAAATATAGCCTTTCCGCTTTAAGCCCCGCTATTTCCATTATATCCAGTTATTCCCGCTATATTCCGCTATTTCCGCTATATCTTCTTTAATAAAATGAATTGAAAAATGCATTTATACATTATAAAAATTATGAAACTAGTTTATTTGATTTAATTTTTAATATATTTTTAGAAATGGAAATACTCTAATATTCTACTAAATTCAATTATGTTATATAACGGTTTTATGTTTATTTAAAGTATATTCGCACATGTTTTTATTTAAAATTATTTATGTATTAATTATAATTCAATTGAATGATATTTTTTCATTTAATTACCATTTATATATTTGAAAAAACATTAAGTACGAGTTTTATATGCTATTTTAGAGCCATCCGCTATATCCCGCTATATCCTTGCTGTATTCCCGCTATGACTTTTTGCACCTCCACCGCTTTGAATCCGCCGAGCGCTTTAACTGCACAGGGGCACACACACATATACATACGTACACACACATAGAGAGAGATACACACACGGATATATATATATATTCATAATTCTATAGACATAGATATATGTATGTGTGTCGGGGGGAGTGTTGTATAGACACACACCATCCATAGATATAAATATTTTTTTTCTTCCATATATTCATAATTCTATACACACGTATATATAAAAGTATAAGTTATAATATAAATGTGTTATTCATTAGCATAATTGTGCTTGAAGCTAGTCTAATAATCTAACAGCCTACAGCAACCCCGATAGATCAACGGTTCCAAATAACTCCATTTGTAGCCGCTACAGCCTCAAAAGGCACATAAACTGTATGTTCTCTGATTCTTTCTCTAGTATAAGAGAGAGCCCATAGCGGTGTTGACATGTAACGCATGTAGCAAAGAATTCAATGAGGAAGAAGAGCATAAATTCCATTACAAATCTGAATGGCATCGCTACAATCTCAAACGCAAGGTAAATTTTACGTTTCCGAATAATGATTTTGATTGTTCCTTTTTCCTGTCCTTTGAACATAAAATTGTTCAAAATACCCTTTTAATATATATTATTGCCAAAGGATTGTCGAACAAGTTTATTTTTTATTTTATTTTTTAAAGTTTTTGTTTTTTTTTGTTTTTTGTTTCCCCAACGCGATTACTTTCAAAACAAATTGTTTTGCTTCTCCCATTTATTTAATTTTAAAGGTAGCTATTTCGTTAGCAATTCTTTTGCTTCTTCAATTTGATATTTATTTTAGCTCATCGTATTCGTATCATGTAGTGTAAAAGCTGCGCATCATGTGGTGTAAAAGCTGTGCTCAGTTAACTGTTAAGGTTACTCAACTCTTTCTGTTACTCATTTACCATGTTTCTGCATTCATTCATTTTCTATGCACATGCTTAAAACAAGTAGTAGGTGTCCCAGGAGTAACTGAAGCATTATTTCTGGCTAGGCAAGCTACTATAGCAGAAGAACGTAATACGTTTAGTGAAAAGCCAATGTCATACAACTTTTCTTTATGTGGTAAGTAATATAGAAGTGCAAAGGCTCATGCTCAACATATCAATTCACGTGTCCATATAATGAGGGCTTGCCAACAGTCAGATACTTTAGCTGCAAGTATTACTGTTATCAAGAATGCTTTCATCAAACCAGGCAAGTTGTTTTCCCAACCTGCTGGATTCGCATTCAACATCAGTTTATGAAAATATATGAAAAGAGGCAACTGTGAATAAGAACTCCACTAGAACAAGAATAGTTATTGATGATATAATAATTCATATACTAAGTTCTTTTATGAAAATTGAAGCTACAAGAGACTGGAGTCTCACTTTGGAGTTAACCGCAAGAAAGTTACTCAAGGCTTAGAGCCATCTTGATCGGTGGGGAAGTATTGATTTGCATTCACACGTCTTAAAATTGTTACTGATTTCTTCATCTTGGTTATATGCTATGTTTGATATTTTATGCTGTGATATTTTCATTATGTGAACTATTTTATTCGGTACTATATTGTTTTGTATCACCGTGACAAAATGAATTAGATCATTTTGGTAGACGTGTTTCTGTTATTATACTATCACATTAATTTTAACATTGTAAAACCTTGATTTCTGTCCGGTTACCTTTTCTATTTTAGAACAATGTGCTTCCTATGAGGTTGACTGTTTTTTTTACAAAGTGCTATCAGAACTTAATAGAATTAATAAATTAATGGGAGAAGTGGATGAGAAATCAAGTAAAGAAATTATGTACCTTTATTTACCTAAATATATGTTAATCAGGATGTTTCACGTTTTTAATGATAATGATATATCATGTGAACTTCCTAATTTTTTGTTAGTTTATCTTTTAATTTATTTTTATCTGCATAACCTATTAGAATGCCATGTAAAAACAATCATTCAATGTGTTCTTTTGCATATTAGTGACCAACAAAAGGTCGGTGGACACTTTATAGCTTTCACGTTGTTCACAATTTATTACCAATTATATTATGAATCAAGATAAATTCTAATTAGCGTTTTCTATTGAATGTTGTATAGTGACGGTAAACGGTGAAACAAATTCTGCTAATAGTAAATGAACCATGTATTGAGTAGTCATTTTTAGCTAAAGGAACTATATATAATCTCAACTCATGCATGTTAAATAACTACAAGTAGGCAAATTTCTATGGGCCTTGCATTTATCCTTCTCTTCATTCCACTTATGCACGAGATTTTACAAAGATATGCTCAATAGCTATAATGGTCGCCCGTCTACATTTAGAGACTATTAAACTTGAAATGGGTTACAAAATCTGTATAACATCATCTCCTTTTCTATCACCCAAATAAAGCAACTCAAAAATTAGAGAGACATAACTTGAAAAACAGTTTCCTAAAAAAAATTCTTACATTGAATTATCACATATACAACCAAGTGGAAAATTATGATTAACATGAGAATAAAAAACTGGATAAAACAAATCTATAAGAATAATAGAACCACAATTTTAATTAGATTTCAATATCTTACACATTGTGATATGGGACTTTTTTATAATCGATAATTACGAGAGAAAAAACTTCCCAACGTTCATAAATAATAAAATTCCCTTATTTTTAGACTTTCCAATAATAAATAATAACAGTGCCACATTACTTCTCAATATTTACTATTATTGCCGACTGATAAATCTAAAGAAATTTTTTATTTTCGACTATTTCCAATTATTAGTAGTATACAACTAAGATGACCGCTGCTTTAAGCAATCTTCTGTTAACAAAATTATATGCTGCTACTTATTACAATGTACTCTTTATACAGCTAAGCCTCATGTACATTGATATCAAAAGGTGATTTTCTTTCACTGGGTGTACCAAAATCTATTTCTTCTAATTTTTCTCAAACTAATATTGATAGTTGAACATGTACTGACATAGCTACAATGCTACTGCACCAGTCCTGAATCTTTGTTTAGCATTTAATAATGCTAAATCCTTTTTTTAATTAATCCAGTATTTAAATTTACAGCTGAAAGAAGACTTACTTATGTACCTTTGGTTTTCGTTTCCATGTGTATTTCAGTATGTTTCTTTTCAATATCGTAAAATTATGGTTTAACGTTCCCTTACTTACTATACATGCTATTCCCTTACCCTATTTACTTTCTATTCCTTATGTAAATGATTTTCCTATTTTTCAATTTGCTATGCTACAATATTTTCACCACATCCGTGTGCAAAGCACGGGTTCACACTAGTTATATTAAATTTTCAATATTAAACTCTACACATTTCGATCTTGCACGACCAAACGATAAGTCTGATCGCTACGAAATTTGATGGCATAATATAATTTACTATTACGGATCCAATGAAACTGGTTTCATCGAAATCCGAGATTGTGCCCCCGAAAGGCTATTTTTATATGTTAATTAAAACGAGTTATTATTAAAAATTAGTTAAATCACTTTTAGATCAAATTTAAAAGTTTTATTATCTTCATTCTTATTAAATAGAATTTAAATAAGCTTTGAAATTATTTTTATTCAAATAAAAATCCAAGATTCAATTATTTAAACAATTCCAATTATTAAATTCAACAATTAAATTATCCAATAAATCGCTATATTTGAAATTCGAGTTATTTAATCTATAAAACAAACTTTTCAATATTTAAAATCAATTAAATATTTCAATTTCAAATAACTAAAATTCTGAGTCGTTACACAGCGGAATTGGAATATGTGGAACCATGTATTGTTGATGGGAAGAGGAAAGGGCGTATTTTGGGGAGGTAATTTGAGAGGCCGAAGGGAGTTGGCAAAATTATTTAATTTGTTATGTGATTGGCAGTCGTCCTTTTTTCAAAGCTTTGATCCTGGAAAATGGAAAAAGGCTTTGAAGTTCAATCTAGGGACAGCATGTTTATGGTTGTTAGATTCGAGATGGTTAGGGATTGTGATAATAAATTAAGAGGGGGTCCGTGGTTTTTGACTGTACGCTGATCATAATGAAGAAACTTACACCATCTATGACTACAGACAGGGATCTTTTAAATTCAATGCCAATGTGGATTAAGCTTCCATGTTTAAGCTTTAATCTATGGGGACCTTGAGCCATTAGTGCTTTAGTTAGTGCTATTGGGAAGCCAGTTAGGATGGATGAGGCAACCAAAAATAGAACAAGGATTTCTTTTGCAAAAGTCTTTGTGGGAGCTAAAGTGGAGTTTGGTTTTCCCAGTAAAATTGAGGCTATCGATGAAAACGGGAACTGTTATACACAAAAGATTATCTATGAAAACCCTTTGCCTCTATGTGAAAACTATTAGTGCTTTGGGCATGTAAAGTTACAATGCCCAATGAGTAAATATTGGGTACCTACGGAGAATTTAAAGTAAGCCTCAGAAAAGGTAGATTACGTGGTAAAGGATTGTGGATTGGAAAAGGAATGTGATGTCAAGTTTTCTTCTAAGAAAAAAAAAGGAGTCCAGTGTTATGGAGCAGGTGAATTCTAATCAGGATTCTGAGAGCAAGGACGTGAGCAAACCGCTAGTAATCATTAATGAATAGAAGATTCTTACAACATCGAAGTCCGGACCTCTTGAGAATGAAAGAAATATGATGTCTTCGACATCTCCGGAGAAGAAAGATAAGAAGGCAGCTATCCTCGGCAAAGAAGAGAGAAAAATAAAATGAGATGCTTTCAAATCATTTGACTGGGAACAACCAGAAATGTGAAACTGTTAACAACTTTAATGTAGGTAGCAATCAGAAGGGAAAGTCGAAATACGCTATTGCGGAAGTAAATGTAGATATTCTTATGATACTGGGTGATGAAGGGAAAGCAGAAAATGTCATGGTGCAAGTAACGCATGAAGTCAATGTTGGCAGTACATATAGGACTACTGTTGGTTGCTCGGAGTTTAATTAGCATGATCCAGAGAAGGATCAAGGGAACGATTCTCAGTGTCAGGATGAAATTCATCATGTATCTAACGCAGACTCCAAAACGATAGGTTACATTAATGAGATTCTTGATCAACTCAATCAGGTGAGGGAAGCTATTTTGGAGGAGCAGTTGGCTAATGGTACTTCTACCGCAAATGAAGGAATCTTATCATCAAAGAAAGAGGAATGTGCAAATAAGCCATCTTCGATTGGGGATGAGGTATTGGCGACGCCTCCAGGTAAGATGTCATTTGAGGTGCATATAAGCATATAGAGAGATATGGTAAGATTAAGAAAGAAAAGCTGGTAATGGGAAACCCCGAATCCGAAGCACTAAACATTAATGATTTGATTGAGAAAGCTAAAGCCTTGTCGAGTAGAATTCTTAGAAGCCACCTTAGAAAGAAATAATGTGAATTTTCTGATGGAACGTTTGGTCTGTAGTTCGTCTTGTACATATATCATCTCATTGGATCCTTAAAGTTACTGTTGCAGTGTTTGATAAGTTTTAGAAGCTTTATGTGTAATTGAGTGGGTTTATACTGCATTTGATGAACATACGAGCTCTATGAGTAGTTAGTAATTAGCTCAATGTTAGATAGCTACATGGTTTTATGCGTCATCATTTTTTTCACTACTATAGCTATTGGTTTTGGAACTTCTGTTAAGTTCAATGGTATCTGGTGGATTAGTTAGCAGGTTTAACTTGGTCTAAATCTGCTTTTAGTTACTCCAGGTATTGAAATAGTGATTGCAGAGAAGTTGAAATTATTGATTTTGGCATCTAGTGGACACGTTCATTTTGTCTAAGGTTGCATTTGTTTCGTTCTGAGTTTCATATAAAATAGATATTTTTCTCATTCGCATGCAAAGAGATTTACCTGAAGACTGTGAATTGCTTTTTGACAGGTAATGGGATTTTTCATTCCTAATGATTTGTACTTTGTTCCTTATGCATGGATTTATGGTGCCTAATGTATTGCAAAGGTGTTATTGTGCCTTTCCCATTTGTACTTGCCTGTGATGTTGTATGCCAAATCTCAGTATAACTTCATATCATGCAAATGTGAAAGGCTCTGATAATGTAGTTTTGATTGGTTTTGATATGTATTCCAAAGACCTGCTACCTGGGTTAGAAAAGCATTCTCAGAATTGGTGTTATATCTTACGTTACCTGCATGGCTCTTCTAGTGCAACTGATCTTGTTATGTGTATGGTTCTGGTGTTATATCTTACATTAGCTGCACTCATGCTGACTGTTCTTTTTGTATGGATTAATGGTGCGGAAGTATAAAATGATTTGCCAGCTTTGATGCGTTTAAGTACTTCTTCCAAGATTCTTTGTTTAAGTATTTTTGCGGAGTAGTGTCGTGTTTGCATACTTTGGTCGAAAAGGTGGAGTGCAGTGATTATGGTTATTATTCTATAGTGTTTTTGCAGTAGTGTGATTCATTTTAATCTTCAATATAATCGAGGTCTTTTGAGATTTATTCTTGGTCAGTTCAGTAAGAGTTTTGGTTTCTTTGGCCTTATGTTGGGTCTAAAGTCATGGTTTGTGTTAGTTAGGCCAAGTTTGGGCTGTATACGGGTCGGGTTGGTTGTTTTTGTTCAGTTGTTGTATATTATTGGGTTGTTTAATTACTTTTTGTTTTTAATAAAAGCACTTGAATCTTATTCAAAAAAAATAACTAAGTCTATAATAATAATAATAATAATAATAATAATAAAATATTAACCAAGTTAATTATGTTTTATAAAAATTAACTAGATTTATATAACAACAACAACAACAAAATAATAATAAACAAAATAAATTAACTACGATTATAAATATTAACCTCGTTAATTAAGTTTTATAAAAAATTAAATAAGTTTATAAAAATTAACTAATTTTATAATAATACTAATAATTTAACTAATGTTTATGAAAATTAACTAAGTTTATAATAATAAACAAAATAAATTAACTAAGATTATAAACTTGGCCGACCAATCTGAAATCTGTCATAATGATACTGTCTTTTCCGACCAATCTAACATCCTCCGTCTATTCACTGATTACTACAGAAATATTCTAGGCAAATCGTCTCCTTCGCTCCCGCCCATTGACGGGAACCTCCTTTACCCCAATCCCACTTCGATTTCCATCGACCATCCCTTCTCGGAAGATGAAATTTGGTCAGCCCTGAGGGATATGGCTTACGACAAAGCCCCAGGTCCGGATGGCTTTGGCCCCCTTTTCTTCAAACACTTCCGGGGAGTTGTCAAATCTGATATCATTGAAATGTGCTATGAATTTCAAAACATTCCCGCCGTAGTTGCTCGTATAAATTATGCTAACATCATCATGATCCCCAAAACCCCAAGCTCAATCTCCCTCCCTTCTTTTCGATCCATCAGCCTCCTCAACACCACCTTCAAGATCATCACTAAGATCCTGGCCAATCGCCTCCAAAGTGTCATTGGCTCTCTGGTTGGGGTCGAACAATCGGCCTTCATCCTTGGCCGCAACATCCTTGATTGTGTGGTGGCCACACAGGAAGTCATCTCCTTCTGTTACTTCTCAAACACTCCTGGAGCCTTACTCAAGCTTGACTTCTCCAAAGCCTTTGACTCTGTAAACTGGAACCTTTTGCTAGCCCTTATGAAACACAGAGGTTTTTCTGACACTTGGTGTAAATGGATACAGTGCATTCTCAATACAAGTCTTTCATCAATCTCCATCAATGGCTCGCTGGGTGGTCATATAAAGTCAGCTCGTGGATTGAGGCAAGGCGATCCCCTATCTCCACTTCTCTTTGTCCTCATCTCATACGTGTTTAACCGCATGGTCAAGCTTTCAACATCCAACAATCTCTTAGCAGGCATTAAACTTCCAAATTCGAACCTATCAGTCTCTAATCTCCATTTTGCGGATGATACCATACTGCTTGTTTCCCCTGAACCTGCTCATATTCACTGTCTTAAAGTCCTTCTTTATGTCTTTGAACTTATCTCCGACCTATCCATCAACTTTAACAAGAGCTCCATCATCATGCTGAAACTCCCATCACCTCGGTCCCTCTTCCGCTTCACTTCTCAACTGTAATCTGGGCCATTTCCCATCACCTACCTTGGAATCCCCCTACATCCCACTATGCTTGCACGCCCGGACTGGCTCTCTCTTATTTGTAAGATCGAGTCTCGCCTCGCGTCCTAGAAGGCTAAATCTCTATCAACTGCTGGCCGCCTTGTCCTTGTCAAATCCATCCTATCTGCCCTCCCGTCGTACTGGATGTCATTTCATAGACTGCCAAACTGGGTTATAAACAAAATCGACGCTATTCGTCGATCTTTTCTCTGGAATGGCAATAAAGCAAAATGTTTGATCAACTGGAAAACTGTCTGTCTGGATCAGGATCATGGCGGACTAGGCATTGCTAACCTCGACACTTTCAACACAGCTTATCCAAGTGGATCTGGCGCATTATTACACCAGGCGATCTCCTCTGGAAAGAATGGATACTTCAACTCCACTACCACTCTAACCCTCATCCGGTCCTTCATTCCACCCCGTCTCAAACCTTCTCCGTTCTGGGCTGGCGTCTTACGAACCATTCCACTTGTCAAATATCTATTTCATGTCTCTTTGGGCAATGGAGGTAGTTGTCTTTTTTGGCTTGACATATGGCATGATCAATCTCCCCTTGCCTGCTCTTTCCCTAACCTTTTTTCCCATACCTCCCACTCCATCGCAACAGTTAGTGAGACCTCAAACATAAGCCCGCACGGCCTATGTCCCCCATCTCTCTTTGATCTTAACACCTTAAATGAGCTTACATCAGCTTCAAACATGCTTCTCACTCCAACTCTCCAACATACCAGATCACTACAACTGGGCGTTATCTCTTGAGAAAGGCTTTTCTGTTGCCTCATGTTACTCATTTCTCAACCATCCTGGCAGGTCATTCTCTTTCGCAAGACTATGGAAATGTAAGCTCCCTCCCCGCATTCTATTTTTCCAATGGTGCCTCATACATGCTCGTATCAACACCAAGGATACACTCAGACGTAAGAATATTCCTGTTGACCCTCTATGCACCTTGTTCTCCATGCAAGATGAATCTGTCTCCCATCTCTTCTTTGCCTGCAACTTCTCCTATCACATTTGGGCCACGACCAGTGCTACCCTCCTTGGCCACATCCCTGTTCTTCGCTCGTTCTTTGATTATTGGCAGTATAACCCTCCGGATAGGAATCTTGACTCCTTCATTGCCATCTATAGTTGGTGTATCTGGAAAGAAAGAAATGCACACATATTCAATAAACCTAAATGCAATATTGATGGGATATGTAACCGAATCTCTCACTTGTTTTCTCTCTGAACAGGTTCTACGCGCAGGAGGCCTTTCATTCGGGTTCTGTCATCCAGGGACAATGCTACTGCGGAATAATCCACTCTATTGCTGAGGCAGAGGACATGCCTCTTGTGTGTTTACCTTAACACTTGTGTAAACAATGCTACTGTTCTTGTAAATATTGCATACTGGGTTGTGAAACTATATTTTGGCCATCGACCAGGCCTGTTGGTCGAACTCTACTACTTATTTATTTCAGCTATTAAACGGGTGTGTAGCCACGCGCTACACACCCGTTTCTCTCAAAAAGATTATAAAATCATCTTCGTTAATTAAGTTTTATAAAAAGAAAAATTTTATAAAAATTAACTTAGTTATAGTAATACTACTAACATTTTAACGAATGTTTATAAAAATTAACTAAGTTTATAATAATAGTAATACTAATAACAACAACAACAATAATAATAGCAATAATAACAATAATTAAACTAAGTTTATAAAAATTAACTAAGTTTCATAATAATTATTTAAATTTATATAATATAATAACAATCAAAATCAAAATAAATTAACCAAGTTCATAAAATTAACCTTGTTAACTATGTTTTATAAAAATTAACTAAGTTTATAATAATAATAATAATAATAACAACAATAACAGTAACAATAAATTAACCAAGTTATAAGTTTGTGGTGATAATAATAAAATTATAAGTTATAAAGTATTAACCAAGTTAACTAAGTTTAATAAAAAATAATTAAGTTTATATAACAACAACAATAATAAATTAACTAAGTTTACAAAAGTTAACCAAGTTTATAATAATAATACTACTACTAATAACAACAAGAATAGTCATAATAGTAAAAATAACGATAAAAAAACCAAGTTTATAAAAATTAACTGAGTTTCATAACAATTAACTAAGTTTAGAGTAGCAATAATAATAAATTATGAAGTATTAAACATGTTAACTATGTTTTTTTAAAATAAACTAAGTTTATAATAATTAAAAATAATAAATAATAATAATGAATTAATTATAAGTTTTATAAAAATTAACTAAGTTAATGATAATAATACTAACACTAGCATCAGTAGTAATAATAATAAATTATAAAATATTAACCAAGTTAACTAAGTTTTAAAAAAAGATATTATAATAATAATAAAGTTGGCTATAAGTTTTATAAAAATTAACTAAGTTTATAATAACAATACTAATGGTAGTAGTAGTAGAAGTAGTAGTAATAAATTATGATATATTAACTAAGTTAACAAAGTTTATAAAAATCGACTAAGTTTATAATAACAATAGTACAAATAATACTGATAATAAATTATAAAATATTAAGCAAGTTAACTAAGTATTATAAAAATTAACTAAATTTATATAATAATATTTTTTTTAGCAAAGTTGATATAAATTACTAAATTTATATAATAATAATAATTATTATTATTAACTTCACTAATTAAGTTCTATGAAAATTAAATAAGTTTATAAAAATTAACTAAGTTTATAATAATATTTTAAATTAACTAAGTTTATAATAGTAATGATAAAGTAATAAAGTATAAAATATTAACCAAGTTAACAAAGGTTTATAAAAAATAACTAAGTTTATATAATAATAATAACTATAATAAATTAACTAAGTTTATAAAAATTAACTAGGGTTATAACAAAACTAATAATAATAACAACTACAATCATAGTAGTAATAATAACAATAAAAAAACTAAGTTTTAATAAAATAACTAAGTTTCATAATAATTTACTAAATTTAGAATAACAATAATAATAATAAACTACAAAGTATTAACCAAGTTAACCGAGTTTTGTAGAAATTAAATAAGTTTATAATAATAAATTAACTACGAGTTTTTTAAAAATTAATTAAGTTTACGATGATGATGATAATAATAATAAAATATAAAACATTAACCAAGTTAACCGAGTAAAATTAACTAAATTTATATAATAATAATAATAATCAACAAAGATTATAAAATTTAACTTCGTTTATTAAGTTATATAAAATTAACAAAGTTGATAATAATAATATAATTTAACTAATGTTTATGAAAATTAACTAAGTTAATAATACTAACAACAACAACCGTCATAAAGCAATAATAACGATAAATAAACTAAGTTTTATAAAAATTAACTAAGTTTAAAATAATAATTGTTATCCCGCCTTTTGGCAAGGCCATGACACCAGGAACTTGACTAGAAACCAAGGACAGTCCATCCCGAAGATCGGTTATACATAGGTTCACTATGGATACTGGTGAATTTTGTCCGAGTCCAGATCGAGTTACATTTGCCAAGACAGGTTAAGCAAAGCTATGAAAGGCAACATTCCAAATTTCAAGTCAATCGGAGTTCATAGGCTCAAGATATTGATCGATCAAAGCTAAGAAGATCAACTACTTCGTATCCATTCTCGTTTGCATCCATGGAAGGAGCAAGCTCATTCGTGTCCATGACAACACATTATCAACTTCGTATCCATCATACCACTTCCTTCGTATCGGTTTCGTTCGAATCCACTAGGAGGAACTAGCACTATTCGTATCCATCGAGGTAAGTGGTGGTTCGTATCCATGAAAGGGAGTTTCGTTCGTATCCATAAAACATTCATTAGTTCGAATCCATCAAGCATGTCCCACTTTGTATCCATCCATGCTCATATTACATAGCATCCATCATCCCCGAGGTTATTCGTATCGATCCACCCACGTCTACTTTGTATCCATCGAAGCCATAAAAAACCATCATTTCGTATCGATCCACCGATGCACCCTATTCGTATCGATCGGCCAGTGATCGATGTGAATAATGCCAGATGGACCGATACGAGTGACACCCTCGTTGATCGATACGAAATGGAGCAACAATCATCGATACGAATGACATAACGATTAATGGACATGAACGAAGCCATATCAATAGACACGAACGACATGGATACGAAACATCTAAATGAGAGCGATACGAAGGGAAACACGTAAAGAAGGAAAGACTCGGTCGCTCGGCATGAAAAGTGGATCGATCCTAGAAGTTAGTGCCGCGGCATTGGTCATCACGTGCCCAAAAGCGATGCGAACAGAAGCGATGCGAACTCGGCAGCCTTCCACAAATCCAAACTTGCATCGATCATAACTTGAGATCTACAAGTCCAAATGCCACCAAATTTTCACAGGAGCTTGCATACAACCCCAAGAATGTACCTGACAAATTTCAGCCTCAAAGGACCATTTATGGATCGATACAAATTCAATTCGTATCGCTCCCGGATCGAGTCAAAATTACCTGAACTCGCTCCTGTGGGCCCACTCACGTGGGAAAAGAAGTCTTCCAAGATCTGGGCGAGATATTTGCTACCTATGCCTATAAATAGTGACCCTAGACCTATAGAAAGGGGACTTTTGGCTCTTCTACGTCTAGACTCTGCTGAAATTACTATTGTACTTGGATTATACTATTGTAACTCATTGTAACCAGCAAGCAAACATCAATAAAAGTCAGCCATTTCATAGTGGACGTAGGCCATACGCCGAACCACTCTAAATTCGTGTGTTTCTGCGCATTTTCTTGTTTGTTGGTTGGTGTGTTTGTTAGATCTACCTCATTTTACATTTATTTTCTTCATTTTATTTGTTCAAACACATCCGAAGAGTGTTGTGTCCAATTTTGGTACAAACACTTTGGTGCTTTCACTGAGAAAACCCAGTTTTTCTTCTGCTCGTTGGATCTACTGCCGATATCAGATTGCGAAAATCTAAGGAGAAGATCTAGATTTCAAGCCTAGAAGTTCTTCCATCCTATTCAGATTTGTATCAAGTCTAGGAGAGAGCTTCGCTATCCACCATGGTCAACACTAGGACTACTTCAACAGCTATAGATCCAGAAGAACGGGATAGACAGAACCCTGCACAACTTTCTCCTACCGACCAAAATGCTGCTAGACCTTTAGATCCGCAAGGCCCTGTCACCAGGGACGAGTTCCAACTGCTAATGCAAGAGCTGACTCAAAGCCGCCAGCAGCTTACGCAGCAGCTCTGTGCCAACACGGAGTTGACCAATCGACTGAACCATGAAAGACAAAGGAGATCCAGAAGGGATTAGGCTTCCTATTCATCAACTGAGAGTTCAGCCTCTTCTGACTACAATCGCAAATCCACTCGCCCATGGCTAGATGGAAGCTATACGTAGGCGACCGGACATTAACGCACTTTGACTATTAGACAACCGAGAGTTTATCCGTCAACCAGCCACCAGACCAGACCCATTTCCCAAGGAAAGACGGTTCCCTATCACACTACTGACAACCGCGCTGCTGCCGCTGCTACCGAGTTGGGAGCCGACGCCCAAAACCGAACTGATCCGAACCGTCGCCAACATGAGTATACTCCTGAGCCTTATATTCCGGAAGACTTAGAACCAAGGAGGCAAGATATGGACCGTCGACCTTGACCAGCCCATCCTCGCATTGTGGAACCCGACCACACCTTGGCTCAACATGCTCAGAATATCCAGATGTCGGACATCCCGACAATGATCCATCCTTCAGATGATCCATGAAAGTCAGGGCCTCACCAATGATGACTGGGGAATCTCCCGGAGTCTTACCCCCTTCACCGATGACATCTTCTACGCTGAACCGCCTCAGTGATTCAGAATGCCAACTCTACCTGTTTACGAAGGGAGTTCTAATCCTAACCATCACATTTTAAAGTACGAATGGTTAGTGAATGCTGCACGAGCTAATGATGCGGTCAAATGCTGAAGCTTCCCGATCTCCCTGGGGGTATAGCAACTATGTGGTTTACTCGTCTACCACCTCGATCTATCTCATGTTTCGACCAGTTGGCCACGAAGTTTGTTGAACAGTTTCACATGCATGTCACAAGGCCGAAAGATGTTAATACCTTATCCAGCGTCACTCAAGCTCCCGGAGAGACACTCGGACATTATTTAGAGAGGTTTCATGCTGCATGCGCTGAGATTAGTAATCCCAATGATAACTCAATTCTGATGGCACTGACTAAGGGGATCGATCCCGATTCCGAATTTGGCAACTGGTTGGCTGGAAAACCCCCTGCGTCATTGGACCGTTTCTATTCCAAGGCAGCTCAGTTCTTGAGACGAGAGGATGCGAAACAGTCTAGGAAAAAGGATGACGTGGGGCCCAGTGTGGAAGGAATCCAAAGCAATGTCGTTGTTAAACAAACCGGGGAGAGTTCCGGAAAGGTGCAGTTAAACATACAGAATAAACAAAATCAGTAGAAAGGCGATCGAAATCAGGGCAGGAAACGGGATCAGAATCGCTGACCGTGACGTAGAGCCCCCATGTTTGACACTTATACTCCTTTGAATACATCTCTGGAAAATGTGTACTTACAGACCTGCAATACCATTCAATATAAGAAACCTGCTCCGAAGCAATCGTCAGAAATACAGATTCAAACGGGGAAGTATTGTAGATTTCACGATAGTTATGGTCACAACATGAACGAGTGACGTCATTTACATGATATTATCTAAAAGTTAATCCGGGAGAGAAAGTTGGAGTAGTTTGTTCGGGTGAAGCAGTCTGGAGGTGGGGGCCCATCGAATCAGAACCAAATACCAAATTAGGCGAGACCGGAGGAACCCGCTCGTACCGAAGGGAGGTTGGTGATTAATACTGTCAGTGGTGGTCCTCATCCAGCAGATCGGAGCTAGAGGGAAATGGAGTCGTATGCCAGCGCCATTAGGCATGTGAGCTTCGAATGTTGTAGTAATTTGGAAGACGGGGCTCCGGCTAAACAACAGAAAACGATGACAGACGACATCGTATTTCGGAGTCGGGATGCCGACAAAGTCGAAGCCCCAACCATTGATCCACTTGTCATTTCAGCTCAAATAGGTCCTGCTTGGATGAAGAGGATCTTGGTGGACAGTGGAAGTTCAGTGAACATATTGTTTAAGCGAGCTTATAATCAGATGAAGATGGAAGCGAAAGATTTGAAGCCTTGTCAGTCTCGTATTCATGGCTTCAATGGAAGTGCGGCTATACCCATATGGATGGTGGAGCTACCGGTGGAATTAGGAGTTGGAGAACGCCGGAGAGTCCGGATATTATAGTTTATTGTATTGGACATAGACTCACCATATAACGCGTTTTTGGGCCGACCGGCCCTAGCTGAGTTCAGGGCTGCTATTGCCCCGTGGTGTCTGACTTTAAAATTCCCTACCGAAAATGGAGTTGGAGTTGTTCAGTGAGACCAGGCTGCTGGACGAGCCTGTTATGTTGCTGAGCTACGGGAGGCACAACGAAAAAAAGAGGAAAGGGCATAGAGGAATCTCTCTGCGTCCACTTTGTGGAGAATTGACAGCTAACGCCTGGGCCGAGGCCCGGGCACCACAACCAATTCCCAAGAGATCTTGACCTGAGAGATACTGAAAGTGAGGATGAGGTCAATGACAGTCAGCTTCTCCGACAAAGCGACGATCGATGTTCCAATCGATAATGATAATGATTCTAGAATGCTAAAGATTGGATCTCAACTAAGCCAACAGATGAAAGAGAAATTGGTTGATTTTCTCTGGGCAAACTTCGACGTGTTTGCGTGGACGCACTTTGACATATGTGGGATCTCACCAGACATCGCGAGCCACACATTGAATATTGACCCACGGCATGTCCCGGTCAAGCAAAAAAGGCATGGTATGGATCCAGAGAGATCTGCCGCCCATAAGGAAGATGTAGATAAACTCAGGTCGAACGGGTTTATCCAAGATGCATTATATCCGAAATGGGTATCCAATCATGTACTTGTCAGAAAACCCAATGGGAAATGGAGAACATGCGTTGATTACTCAGATTTGAATAAAGCTTGCCCTAATGACAGTTTTCCACTGCCCTGAATCGATCAGCTCGTAGATTCAACGGCTGGACAAGAACTCTTATCTTTCATGGATGCATATTCCGGCTACAACCAGATACCCATGCCCTTACCCGATCAGGAGCATACCAGCTTCGTCACCGATCTGGGACTTTACTACTACAAAGTGATGTCGTTCGGACTTAAGAACGCCGGGGCAACCTACCAACGGCTAGTTAATTGAATGTTCGCTAACCAGATCGGAAGAACTATGGAGGTATATGTGGACGACATGCTTGTGAAGTCGCGATTCTCCACCAATCATATCAAAGACCTGGAAACGATGTTTAACATCCTCCAAGAGTACAGAATGAAACTCAAACCGTTGAAGTGTCACTTTGGGGTCGCTTTTGGAAAGTTCCTTGGATTTATCGTCAATGTTCGAGGAATCGAAGCCAATTCCGAGAAAATCCGGGCAATCAGAAATCTTGAAACTTCATGAACCACAAAACAAGTCCAGAGCCTTAACGGGAAAGTATAGTGCTGAGCTAGTTCATTTCAAAATCCACTGACAAATGCATTCCCTTCTTTGATCTGATCAGAAAAAGAAAATGGAATTTTGAATGGACTATAGAATGTGAAGGCGCATTCCGAGCGCTGGTTCAACACCTATCTACGCCGCCCATTCTGTCAAAGCCTATTGATCATGAGAGATTGTACATCTACTTGGTGGTGTCAGAAAATGCAATCAGTGCTGCCTTAATTCGGGAGGAGGACCGGGTACAACGGCCGGTATATTACATTAGCAAACGACTGACCGGAGCAGAGAGAAATTATCCGAAGCTGGAAAAGTTGGCTTATTGTCTTGTCATTGCCTCGATGAAGCTCCGTCCGTATTTTCAGGCTCATGCTATCACTGTATACACCGACCAGCCGTTATGACAGGTCCTTACGCGGCCTGAGCCGTCTGGGGTTGCTCAAGTGGAATATCGAGTTGAGTTAGTTCGATATCACCTACACACCAAGGCGAGTCATTCAAGGACAAGTCCTAGTAGATTTCATCGCTGAATTCACTATCCCGGAGGACTTACCCGAAACCAGTGAATCTCCTAAATATGTCTGGAAGCTACATACTAATGGTGCATCGAATGACCGCTGCTCAGGCGCTGGGGTTATACTCGAAACTCCTGAAGGCCGATCTATTTGCTATGCTTTAAAATTTGATTTCCGTGTGACTAACAACGAGGCCGAATACAAAGCCCTGCTCGCCGGACTTAGGCTTGCCAGAGATTTAAGAATTATTGCTGTGGAGATTTACTGCGATTCACAATTGGTCGTGTGCCAAGTTCGTGGGGAGTATCAGGCCAAAGACCGAAGGCTGGCTACTTATCTTGCTCGGGTTCAGGAAATATTGAATCAATTCGATTATTATACCATCTATTGCATACCCCGAGAACGCAATCAGAAAGCTGATTCCTTGGCAAAGTTAGCCAGTACCGGTGAGGCACAGTAGATGGGACTCGTTCCCGTAGAAACATTATCTTCCCCGAGCATTGATCATATGGAAACAGACTGGGTATTAGAAGTCATTCCTGATAAGGAGTCATGGATGACTCCATTCAGAAACTATCTCGAGTACGGAACCCTGCCGGAGCGCATGAGTGAAAAAAGACAAGTTCTCCGAAAGGCTTCCAGTTCACTATTCAAAATGAAGTCATGTATAGAAGAGGATACTGTTCCTTTACTCCGGTGTATCGCCCACGATGAAATCAAACGAGTATTGCATGATGTACACGAAGGAGAATGTGGCAATCACACCGGGGGGCAAGTTCTTGCCAAGAAAGTGCTCCGACATGGATACTATTGGCCGACTGTAAATCACGACGCATTAGATTACGCCAGGAAATGTGACAGATGTTAGAAGCATGCTCGAATTCCGAGAGCCCCGCCTATCGAAATAACTCAGATGGTCAGTCCCTGGCCGTTTGCAATATGGGGCATCAATATTATTGGTTCTCTACCTCTAGCTATAAAGGTGGTGCGAAGTGCGCTATCGTTGAAGTTGATTACTTCACTAAATGGGCAGAAGCTGAGCCTCTTGCTGCTATCACAACGAAAAAAGTGATCAACTTTGTTGTACGCAACATTATCTGTCGATTTGGCCTCCCACATACCATCATCACTGACAACGGAGCACAATTCGACAGTGTTGAATTTAAGAATTTCTGTCAACGATTCCACATCTAAAAGAAGTTCTCTGCAGTTGCACACCCTTAAGCAAATGGACAGGTTGAAGCTGTTAATAAAGTTATAAAGTCCATTCTGAAGAAATGACTGGAAAAGCCAGGGGCAAATGGGTCGATGAACTTCCTATGGCCCTATGGGCTTATCGAACAACCCACAAGTCCGCGACCGGACACACTCCATTTTCACTTTCTTACGGTTCAGAAGCCGTTATACCAGTCGAGATGGAAGTACCTTCTCATCGTGTGACATATTATGATCCGAGGACAAATGCTATATTACTTGCTGAATCTCTGGATTTAATGGATGAGAAGCGAGGAGAGGTTGATCTGAAGGTAGCCGCATACCGAAGTCGAGTCGCCTAATTTTACAATGCCAAGGTCTGACCCCGAACCTTTGAACTCGGCGATCTCACCCTTAAGAGAATTTATCCGGTTCCTTCACATATGAAACTAACATGAGAAGGACCGTATATTATTGAATGAAGACTCGAAGACGGCACATTCAAATTATCAACCCTTGACGGTCTCACTTTGCCGAGAGCCTGGAACAGCGAAAGTCTTCGTCGCTATTACAAATAACATGCTTTATTTATTTATTTAGTCTGCTTTTCATTTGCAATTTGTTTATGCATTTTGAAATTTGAATTTGTAATAAGGCAACTGACTTTTCCATATTTTCTTATTTTAGCAATAAAATGCAATCTCTTCGAGCCAGAGTAGTGATTTTTAAAATGCGTCATACGACCATCACAATGCACGGAGAGCTAAGTTCCATCCTACGGTGGGATTTATTCAAATAGGGAGTGACTGTGATACGACCGATCACTCGCTAAGTGAAACCCGAGCTCGGGGGCAAGTCATCACACTAAAGCCATAAAAGGATTGATACACGACAATCCTATAACTAACTCCGGCTCCTAGAGTGCGAGCTGGAGTATAAACATACAAATGCAGGCTAGAGGAGGGTGGATCCGTCCACCTAACGACTTCGCCCGTGTTTAAACCAAGTTCGAGGAGGATGGATCCGTCCATCTAATGACCTTACTTGTTAACTCAGGGTGTATGTGAATCGACCATCCACGATCCTGATAAGTCTATCGTTCCCGGAGTGCGAACGAAATTCTGAAACTCAAAACAGATGTGATCGACCGTTTGTTAACCAACTCTAAGTCCCCAGAGTGCGGATTGGAGTATAAACACAAACCGGGTGTGAAACGACCACCCGTAAGACAACTCCGAGTCCCCAGAGTGCGGGCCGGAGTATAAACGCAAATCGGGTGTGACTGACCACCCACTAATCAATCTAAGTCCCCAGAGTGCGGACGAAACTCTAAATATCCAGCAGGTGTGACTGACCGCCCATAAAATGACTTAAGTCCCCGTAGCGCGGACATATCTCCAAACCTTAAGCGAACATGACCGACCGTCGACGTGCAGGTGCAATCCCCAGGATGTGGATGCAATTGCTAATAGATGAACGAGTGTGATTTGACCACCCGGATTCATCTTGTTTCAGCCTCGTTTCAACTAAGTTAAGTTCGATGTATTAAAGGCGAAAAGCGACTGCCGACCGATCTTTTCAATTTATCCCCGGGTCTGGGGGCAGAACTGAAGTACCAGCTACTGATCGAGATAGTGCGGTAATGGAACTCAGCTTAACGTTCGATTATGACTCGAAGCCATAACTTCGAAACTTAACAACTAAACTCAGATCCGATTCAAAGACTAAAAATTCACAAGTACATTGAATGGAAGTTTGAGCGCTGAAATGCTTAAACAAATAAACACAAAGTCATGCTGGAAACAAAATGGAATCTTATTTTAACTATTCTTTGGAAAAGAAGGATAAGTACAAAATTATTCCAAAAAATCCTACTAGCGGGGGCTGAACCTGCATCTATACATGGCCTGCAAGAAGCAAAAAGAAATTCCTATCTGTCTACCAAAAATGAGGCAAAAGGACATGCATATTCTCTCACTTTCTTCTTCTTCCTCCCCGACGTTGACCCACTGGAGCTACCACTCGGATGCCTCTTCGAGCCTTTGCCTTTTGGTGGTTGGTCTCCGGCCGGGGGAATTATGGTAACCTCTTCCTTCGAACTCACATGAATTGGAATACTTTCTGAAGGCGGATTCGGAGGAATATGATCGATGTTGGAAGGCGGGGGAGGCACACCGGTGTCGATGACTGTGCCTGTGACGCCCCACCTCTATGCTCACAATAACAAAGGTTATTATAAGGAATAACGTCTGCTATTGCGAAGAATAAGGCTTGTTAGAAGCGACCATCCGTAAGTTATGCCTTAGACGAGTATTGATTACATCGATAGGAGTTGTTAATCCCAAAGATATACATTCAATCCAAATCCAAAACGAAACTACGGTGGCTTAAGAAAAATTCAAAACAATTCATAATAACAATAACACAGATAGTATAATCACATCAGAACAGAAATATCAGATATATAGCGGAAGACTAGTCTGGAATACATGCTACAACAATCGATAGTTCACATGAACCGATACATATACATGTCCATCAATACATACATAAGATGAGGACTAATAAACCAAAAGAACTCCTCGAAGGCTAGACAAAAGATGATGCGAAATCCCAAAAGCTGAAGCTGCTACTAAATCAGAGATGAAGACTATCCTGAAATGACTCGGTCTGACCCGAGTATTATTTAAAAGAAAATAATAAACGGATCAGTCTAATTTATTCTCAGAAATAAGTGAATGATAAACAACACTTAAACAAATAATTATAGTCCCGAATGAGACTATACAGCATAATTAATCAGCATAGTTTAAATAAAGAAATCTCAATTTAAACTCCATCAAAATCAGTTTTCAAATTCACAATTGAATTTAAAACAACAATACGCAAATTTATAATCTCAGATGAGATTATACTCATACTCAACTTCCAAATTCATAATTGAATTCAAAGTCGCAATTCATAAAATCCAGAAATCAAAATAGATAACTAGAAAATCAACAGTCGCAAAATCTAGAAATCAAAACAAGATAACTAGAAAATTCAGCATAAAAGGTGGATCGATCCCAGCAGATGGCGAGTTTTAGCTACGCCGCACGTGCATCTCAGATGGCCGAAGCCTACCAAGTACTATAAATTTTGGCGCCCATCAGATGACCCGAAGGTCCGCAGAGTGACCCGAAGGTCTAGTACTGGTAATTGACCCGAAGGTCCATCAGATGACCCGAAGGTCCAACAAATGACCCGAAGGTCCAGCAGAGTGGCTCGAAAGCCCAACAAAATCATCAGAATCATCAAACAGCAGATGTTTCAATTAACGAGTCCGGAATTAACCGAAATAGTAAAAGTGTGGTTCCATATTCCGCACTTTTGCTAAATCGTTTAAATCTCTTCATCGTTTCCTTGAAAGTGCAAAATTGTGTATTTTAAATAAATGACATTTTACGTTCTCAAACGGACAAATCCGGAATTAAGCGAATCAGTAAAAGTGAGGGTTCATAGTCCTCAATTTTGCTGAAGCGTTTAAATCGCTTCCTCATTCTTTTGAAAGCGCAAAGTGTAAAATTTTTGGAAACACTTTTATTTTAAAACGATTTTTAAAATACGTGATTAAAACAGCAACATCTGTAGCAATTTCGACGAGGAAATTGCGCTTCACAAAACACCGTAAAAACGGAACCGCTTTAAAATTCACTTTAAAATTTACGGTTACGGAAGTCAAAACGACGATAATTTTTGTACGTCAAAATCTCATCTAAATAATTCGCATCAAAATATAATACCGGTGTAAAATTCGTTATAAAAATAACGGTAACCAATTTTTTTTTCTTAAAACAAACACTGGTTCAGATAAATCAACCGAACTCACGTATAGGATGAAAGTGGAGAATATTGATATAGCGGGGTCTCACTCTAGTTTCTCACGTTCAAAAATATAGTGAAGATTGTCAATCTATCCTAAATTGCATTAATACATTCAACACTACAATACGCATGTAAAGCTAAAAACGTGACCTGACCTTACTATATTTTTCCCATGCAAGTATTACTAAAAGAAAATAGACCTGGACATAAAAGCATAAATTATTTCACATGAATATTGTTCATGCAAGGGTACGCACATATGCTTGAAGACACAGTTTGTATTTATGTACAACAAAATGAAGAAGCCTGCACTACTTTTACACTAGCAACTTGCACGTGTACTACTTATATAATGAAAACAAAATTTATATTCAAGCTACAAAATTGGTACACATGCATGCGTCAAGACTGGTACGCACGCATGCATTTAAACATTGTTCTGGGCATATTTTCACACTTCATAGGGTACGCAAGCATTATACTAGCTAAAATGCAACTGTCTCAAATATACCTCATCAAACAAATAGCTATGCCAAGAAATTTTAGGACCAGATAGCACGAAATGAAATATTCAAAAGGGATGCTTCACGTACTGACCACTAGGCGAGACTCACATTTAGATTTACACACATGCAATATTTCGCTCCCTATGGTTATTCAGGTATGTAAGCAGTTTGGTGTTTGGAACAAATAAATAAATAAAACTGATAGGAATAATTGATTCAGTTAAAATAGATGTGAGTTTGCACTCACCAAAAAATGTAGATAGTGGCTTCGCACAATTTGCATGAAAATAGCCACAATTGTATTTAATGTACTGAAACTCATGTACGCAAATATTGAAGTAAAGAATAAATTTGAAATGTGAGTGTTTTCACTCACCTCAGATTTGCCTCAAAAACGGTTATCAACTATGAATGTTTGAAGTCAGGCTTTACAGCTGCCATTAATATTTTTGTTGAGCTATTGAAGAAGTGAATTCAATGATGCCGCTGTTTCACTTTTCTTTTATCAAATTTTTGAACAAGTGAAAGCAACAATGAGCTGGCAATATTTTGTACAACGCATTTAAGGCTAGACGTGCTCAAAAGAAGAAAAGGACTACACTGTTTTTGTAATGATGGTTGCAAGTCTATGTTTTGCATTATAGACTTTTTTTTTTTTTATTTGTGTGACTGCTCGTATAAAAATGATGTTCCACTTTGCATTAGAATTAAGTGACAACAAACTCTTACTTTAGACTTGGACTTGCTCTCCTGTCTGTGCTTTTAAAACATGCTGCAGTCGAAAATATGTTCCACTTGTTTTATAAAATATGGACCAATTTGTTTGCTTTTAAATGGACCATTTCTTGTTACACGTGAGTGCATAATATCAATTTCAACTTAGCTTAGATATTTAACAACCGACTTTGCAACATGATTTGTATTCTATTTTTCTTTTCATATTTTTAATATAAAATTTCTATTTAATATTTTTACTCCGACCGTAACTCAAAAATCACAGTCGTTACCGATAAAAAAAAAATTTATTACGACGGTAATAAAATCACGGTCGTTACAGTGCCTCCCGGAGAAATCATTCGCAGAGGAGCTGGACCAGGGCCCGCCATCCCACCTCCAATACCGCTGGCCCGCACGGCCGCTTCCATCTCGGCATTGATCTCAGCTATTATTTCATCTTCATGAAGTGTTTGGGCATCTGTGGGGATGCTGGCAATTGGGCCCGAGGAGCTGATCACGGGTGCGCCTCCGCCCATGACAAATGGCAGGTCGGAAAAAGGGTCGCTGTGATGACCAAGAAATTCCTCCATCATCTGCTCATCGAAAGTAAACGTGCTCCCCTGTGCTCCATCGTTTGGTGTAGTGGCCGTTGTGGTGGTCGCTTCTGTCATAAGGGCCTCCTGCTCATGATGCAACTCTTGAGTCACATGAGGCACGACCGGTGTGGCTCCTATCGCTGGATGAAGATAAGAGAAAAGATGTTAATAACTGCTTTGAACAAAGTTCCTTACTTCGAATAGGTGTGAGAAATGTTCAGAATACCTTCCTCATATTGGCTCGCGAGTAGTGGAGCAGCTTTAGAGACATGCTCCCGAGCTGGAGACAAATGTGGTTGATTAGGATTGTATGCGGGCACAGATTGAGGATCAACCGTAGGAGCAGATTCGAGCTAGGTTAGCATAGAAATTTCTTGGCATGCATCATGATGCTCAATGCCAGAACCCTCTCCAGCTTCCGAATGTTGAGTACCGAGTTTCTCCTTCTCGAATGTGATAGTGATGTCGTGGAGAACTCTTCTTTCATCCTTATTCAGCACCCGATTCTCTTATTCAAATTCATCGATAGATTCAACCTGGTGCTCTGCTTTTTCATCTTCCACCAAGCGGCACCAAGCATTGTATAGGTGCGACAGATAGTTCTCGAGCCAGGCTAGATTTATATGCTTTAAGACGTTGGCGTTATATGTGATAAGAAGATCTTCGATGTCAACTTCCAACCTGGTCTCCGCCGCTTTCACTTCATTCTCAACCCTGGCTTCGGCTTCCTGAACTTTGAGCGTTGCCGCATCCCTTTCATCCCTAAGCACCACAGCCTGTTCACATGTTTCCTGGGCGGCTTTGTTTGCATCGTCTTTCTCTTTGACGATTTCACCAAATTTGGCTTTAAGCTCTTCAAGCTCTTTAAGCGCCCCGTCTCTTTCGGCCATAACTGTGGTGGTCCGATGTCCCATCTCCTCAACCAGTGCTAAGTGTGTCCGCCTCATCTCTTCCATCTGCCGAGTTGCCTCATCGGCCCTTTTATTGGCCTCTGTCTCTGAATTTCTCACAGACTCATTCTCATCGTTAAGCACCTGGATTATGCGGTCCTTCTGAGCGAGATCGGTCCCTAATTTTTTGATTGTCTTCGCCCACTCGAAGGCCACTGTTGATACTTTGTCCGCGATCTTCATCCATTCCCGGTATTGGCCATAAACATCATGAAAGTAATCGTGCATCTCCTGTTCAGCCTCGACAGAAATTCGCTTTAAGTGCGGGGAAAAGACGAAGCCGTCAAAACAGATATTTGGAAAGTCCGTTTTCAGCTTAGCAATTCTGATCACTCCCTCCTCGTTGGGCTCTGTGATGGCTTGTTCAGTGACGATGGGAATTTCGGTTTCAGTCCTCCAACGCCGTGGGTCGGGCCTTGGTGCTTGAGAAGGTGGTATTTGACGTGAAGATTCCAGGGGTTGTTTGCCGAAGCCTGAAGGTTGTGTTGGACCCCTAGGTGGTGGAGAGCGTGACCGAGAACGGTGCCTGTACTCTTTCTCCCTCTCATAGCGCTCCCTCTCTTGGCTAGAGTAGCCGCGATCGCGGTCTCTATCGGCCTCACGTCTGCGAGACTCATGATATGAACTAGATGAATGGCGTGCCAAGCGAAGGTTACCAGGCATGGATTCCCGCCTCGTCATCGTATCTGTAAAATAAAACGAGAAGCAGAGTTGGTAATCTCCAGAAATGAATAGCTTATGATTGGAAATCGTGTAGTGCCATGAAGTGTATGTATGCATGTGCAAACCCACCGACCAACCGATTATATCGACCATACTCGTAGGAAGTGACTCGCCTAAATCTAAAGCGCTTTGAAGCCCTTCCAATATGGTGTCTTGTTGGAGCGACACATAGTCCGGAATTGGAATGTCAGCGAGTCCTTCGAAGGGATTCTCCATTTGTGGGGGAGGAGCCTCCGAGATTCTAACACCGGCGGCTGGCAGGGACATAACCATGGATTTTCATCTTGAAGACTTGTGAAGCTTATGAGCAACCGCCTTGCCTTTTCTCTTTCCCTTCGAATGACGAGGGCTATCTGAGGGCCCAGCTACGGGTTAGTCTTTGGTGGGCGTATCCTCTTCAACACCCTGCTCAGCAATTACAATCTCGGGCGCCTAGCACCCAACCCGTCTTGTCGGAGCTGCCCTAAGAGGTCCTTCAGGCCTTATGCTCTGGTCTCTATCGATCAGCCCAACGGCCCTCAAATTTTCATCCGTAAGTACCGAGTCGATCTCTCTAATCTCGCCCAGTACCTCTTGAAGAATCCGCACTATTTCTTTAAATCGGGCACCTTCGGGTCATGGAATTGCGGCTGTAATGGAAAGAAAATGTTAGACTCAACATCGATTACAACTATCTCGTTAGTCACTAGAAAAATTGCGGCACTTACGTCTAACTAGCCACCGTCTGGCAAAACCCTGGCGGGCACCGAACATAGAACCATTCGGTCTTGAAATAGCTAAGTCTGGTCCAGGTTCCAGTCACAACTTGGCAATTCCTGACCGCCTCTAAGAATGTGAATGAGGGATTATCTCCCCGACTCTTGACATTGAACAAGAATCCGACTTCCTCCGGAGTCGGGGGCTGTAAGAGATGCTCCATAAAAACAATGAATAAGTTGTTCAGCAATGCGTATCCATTTGGATGCGGCTATGACAGAGCAATTCCTAGGTAAGATAGCACCTCCCGGATATACTGAGTGAATGGTGGAAGTGTCCCGGCTATGCAGTAAAATCGATTAAAAGCAATGTAGCCTTCCAGGGGAGCATGTGGCCTGTCACTTGGCCCTGATAACAGAACATCATTCAACGATAGCCCGTGCCGCAAGAAAATTCTCCCCAACATATCTTTGGTGACATTGGATGGAACAGAATGTTGTGGGCTCCCAATGAAAGTTGCTTATGGTAACTCGTCTGGAGCTGGACCTATGACTTCGGCTGTGATGGTCGGCATCTCTATTACCAAAGGAGGTGAACTTAGAGCCTCTTGGTGCGGTGGACTCCCGGGTTCCATAGCTAATCAACTCAGTAAAAACCATCATTATATGATAAGACCGTGTGTTCCCCAGTGTAAAGTGCATGAATGTAATGCAGTGAAGTGCTGTATATAGTTAATAAAATACTGCAAAATATATAAGGTGTTTGAATGACTAGACTTTGGAATTCAACCAGTGTGACCGTCACCGCTGACCGTCATAACCGTGCCATCTAGACTTTGGATACTGATCCAAGTTAGAGTTCGTTAAATTTTTTCAAAGTTACAGTTCCATCGACGAGCTTTGAAAGACAGTCAAATATACAATGAAAAGGTTAAGTCCAATTATGCAGGGCTAAAGCTCGTCGGAGTCAAATGTTCGAGTATGCAAAGATTTCGTATCCATCAAAATTTCAAACTTGGATCTTTCCACAAGAAGCCGACTTCGTATCGATCGTGGAAATTAAGGTTTCGTATTGATCACAAGAGGATCAGTTCGTATCGATCCCTCAGATTCGTATCGATCATAGGCCACATCTTCGTATTGATCATCAGATCCAGAACTTCGTATCGATCATACAGTCAAGTCTTCATATCGATCGTTTCAGATTGATACGAACTCCCACCATTTCTAATCGACACAAAGTGGCCCATCAATTATTTCCGGATCGATATGGGCCTCCACGTCTTAGATCCATATGAACAATGCATCCTCCATCGATATGAGATCTAAGGCAAAGCTTCTTCCAATGACTATTTTGTATCCATTAGTGTTTCTTCTTCCCCAAGCAGTCTAAATGCCATTACTCTCTCCTCGGCCTCGCTCTGACCTAACTCCGGTATCAACATCACCGGTATCGGCCACGACTTTAAACGAATTAGCATTCGAACTCGAGTCTCCTCGTTTTTGATGTGAATTAATCAGTTAATTACCTAACTAAAGTATCGATTCAAGGGATTAGAGTGTTATTCGATTCGAGAGCAAGAATGGATTTTCTTTTCTCAAGTTTTTGAACGATACGAAAGCTAAAACAGACAAATGAGAGGAAGTTTTTCTAAGTACAAAAAGCCTTTATATGAGCACGAGAAATGAAGGGAAATGGCGTTTCGACTCCCTATTGCTATGACCGGTTAAAACGAGTATCCTCTCCAATCGATGCGAAGAGAGCAGTTCGCATCCATGCGCCCTTTATCAAAAGCAAACAGCTGTTCGTATCCATCGGCTTTCATTGATGCGAACACCACTACCAAGTCATATTTGGATTGTTCGACCCCATCGATACGAAGTGACAACTTCGTGTCCATCACTTTGAAGACCACCAGACTTCGTATCCATCGATACGAAATGCTTTAAAGAGCCAACTGATTCGTATCGATTGCCGTCGATATGAAGAATATTTTTTCAACTTCTCAAATCGATCCAGGAGAGGATCGATACGAAGATATACTCTAAAACAACCATCAAGCGTTGTCATAACTCGAATTTCAATCGATTCAGGAGAGGATCGATACAGAATTTGATACAAGGAAATTGACAACCACTCGTGAACGTATGAACGTTAACGGGAGTCAGGTTAACACATAATTATGTATGTGATGGACTAACATTCAAATTTCAAAATTCACAGGAATTGAATGATCACCTGATGGCAATTACGACCTAGAACAACAATTTGCTATCACTCGACACTCAGTTACAACGGTGCACGGTACAACAATTGGCGATCAACAATTCATTATTTGTACTACTGAAGATAAATCAAAGGTTACATCTTTCGACGAAAAGACAACAACTATTCAGTGAATCAGATAGAGTCTTTTCAGAATGAAGATTGCAGCTTTTCAAAGCACGTCATGTTCACACAAGACGTACTTTGGGGGGCAAATGTTATCCCGCCTTTTGGCAAGGCCGTGACACCAAGAACTTGACTAGAAACCAAGGACAGTCCGTCCCGAAGATCGGTTATACACAGGTTCACAATGGATACTGGCGAATTTTGTTCGAGTCCGAATCGAGCTACATTTGACAAGGCACGACAAGCAAAGCTATGAAAGCCAACGTTCCAAATTTCAAGTCAATCGGAGTTCGTATGCTCAAAATATTGATCGATCAAAGCCAAGAAGATCAACTACTTCGTATCCATTCTCGTTCGCATCCATGGAAGGAGCAAGCTCATTCGTGTCCATGACAACACATTATCAACTTGGTATCCATCATACCACTTCCTTCGTATCAGTTTCGTTCGAATCCATTAGGAGGAACTAGCACTATTCATATCCATCGAGGTAAGTGGTGGTTCGTATCCATGAAAGAGAGTTTCGTTCGTATCCATAAAACATTCATTAGTTCAAATCCATCAAGCATGTCCCACTTCGTATCCATCCATGCTCATATTACTTCGCATCCATCATCCCCGAGCTTATTTATATCGATCTATCCACGTCTACTTCGTATCCATCGAAGCCATAAAAAACCATCATTTTGTATCGATCCACCGATGCACCCTATTCGTATCGATCGGCCAGTGATCGATGTGAATAATGCAAGATGGACTGATACGAGTGACACCCTCGTTGATCGATATGAAATGGAGTAACAATCATCGTTACAAATGGCATAACTATTAATGGATACGAACGAAGCCATATCAATGGACATGAATGACATGGATACGAAACATTTAAATGAGAGCGGTACGAAGGGAACACGTAAAGAAGGAAAGACTCGGTCGCTCGGCATGTAAAGTGGATCGATCCTAAAAGTTAGCGCCGCGTCATCGGTCATCACGTGCCCAGAAGCGATGCGAACTCGGCAGCCTTCAACAAATCCAAACTTGCATAGATCATAACTTGAGATCTACAAGTCCAAATGCCATCAAATTTTCACAGGAGCTTGCATACAACCCCAAGAATGTACTCGACAAATTTCAACCTCAAAGGACCATTTTTGGACCGATACGAATTCAATTCGTATCGCTCCCGGATCGAGTCAAAATTACCTGAACTCGCTCCCATGGGCCCACTCATATGAGAGAAGAAGTCTTCCGAGATCTGGGCGAGATATTTGCTGCCTACGCCTATAAATAGTGACCCTAGACTTACAGAAAGGGGACTTTTGGCTCTTCTACGTCTAGACTCTGCCGAAATTACTATTGTACTTGGATTATACTATTGTAACTCATTGTAACCAGCAAGCAAACATCAATAAAAGTCAGTCATTTCATAGTGGACGTAGGCCATACGCCGAACCACTCTAAATTCGTGTGTTTCTGTGCATTTTCTTGTCTGTTGGTTGGCGTGTTTATTAGATCTACCTCGTTTTACTTTTATTTTCTTCATTTATCTCTTCAAACACATCCGAAGAGTGTTGTGCCCAATTTTGGTACAAATAATAATAATACTAATACTAATACCTGTAATAAATTATAAAATATTAACCAAATTAATTAAGTTTTGTAAAAATTAACTAAATTTATATATAATAAAAATAATAGATTAACTAAGTTTATAAGAATTAACTTCATCAATTATATAAATTAAATAGTTTATAAATATTAACTAAGTTCGACTGAAATCAAAGATTCTTATGTGATGGTGATGATGATGATCATAATACAACGTATATTCTGACCTATATAGCAGGTTTATTTTGTTTCAATATGATTTCAAACCCCAACTATAAATTAGCTAAAAACAATAGTTTCATAGAGTTTTTAAAAAAGTAAAATCTCGTATCAATGTCTTAAGGGAGGGAATTGTTGTTAATAATAGAAATAATAATGCCTTAAGTCCTGTCCTGATAGATGATAATGCACGCGACTATTCTGATTCACTGGTTTTATCAGAAAACTAGCTCTTATTTAGAATATTTGTTCGTTACCTACAAAATCAATGTTGTTTAAAAGTGATAGTCTTTCTTCTACGGGTTTAGTTGTATAAATTCATAAATTTATGCGCACATATGCTTGTTTGAGTTAAGTGTAGGTATTTGATGGCTCTTGACTGCCTTTTGGTTCTTTTCATGCTCATATTTTTTTTGAAAATGTTAGAGAAACTGCTACTATAGCTAAACGGTACATTTTAATGCTTAATAGGTGTGTACGCTATGTCGTACACACTTTATAAGGTATATATAAGTAAATTTTTGGATATTTACCCATGCGGGTGTTTGTGATTGACATATATTGTGATTCTAATCATGTTTTGATCATGTATATTTATTTCTTGTGTTTGGGATTTTCAGCCACTGTCCGCGCAAAGGAGACTCTAGCAATTTTTTCCTAAAACCTTGACAGTTAGAATATTTTTGATAACAAATCTTTAGTAGAAGGTTTTTTCTGATGTGGATATTTCATTTTCCAATATTATTCATATTCATATATATACTAGTGTGAACCCGTGCTACGCACATGGATTGCAACTATATTATTTTGCAAATATGGTTGAATATACTTATTATGATTAACTCAAGCAAAACCATTATTTCCAAGATATTTTTTACATTTAAATATTCTTTATATTTTGAATAGTTAAAATTATTTATCTAGAAAACATATTTATATGTTAGTGTATACATCTGTACATATGCACCATACAAAAGAAAATCAAAATAATTATGTAATACACCTACAAATAATTATGCAAACGCACACATCAAATTTTAAGCTATAAGGCTGAAATAATAATTTGAGAGATCATTTTTATAAAATAACTCATACATAATGGCTCAATTCAAGTAACTATGTGCACATATAAAAAAATAAAAATAATAATTGCATTACGCTATCATTGTACAATAATGAAAAAAATTATAAATTAATCTACGTGTGGTTAGTAGACATAAAAGAAATAATGTCAAACACTCAAAAAATTTGAGCTATAAAACATATTGCAATAAAACTAAAAACCTTAGGAGTGTCCAATGATGATACATAATTATTCGATTTACTCTTCCCAGCAATGTTTCATATCCTACAATTTTAGTTGCTAAGGAAACATATATTTCTAGTCATTAAGATGAAAGTACAGTACAAAGATTGATATTAAAATATAATGTGTTGGAAACATTAAAATATGAAAGATCAAATTAAATGGGAAATAACGGCACTGGAGCTTTCCAAATCCTTAAATTGGATCCTTGTCTCATTTCTCCTTTACTACTTCCTTATCTTTATTAGCATCAAGTAAACAACAAATGAATTAGAAAAACCAATTACTAGATCAAGAAAGTTATTCAATATTCAATATTTATAAAATTTATATGAAAGTCTAAAACAAAATGTATGCAACACATGGTGTATATGGGTTTTTAAGGAATGTCCATGTCTGGCTAAGGTTTAACATGGTTGGAATGTAGAATATAATCTTGAATTTATGTATTTATTTAGAGATTTAACTTTTGTTAAGATTTTGTACGTGATATAAATTCCATTAGGTATGTAGGATATTATTTGAATTTGTTTTTATTTTTAAAAAGCAGTTATTTATTACGTAAATGTTATTAATTTTTGTAGAAGCAAATAATTATTTTGATAGATTTCATGTTTCTTAGTTATGCATAACAAATTTCTTTCAAAAAAAAATTATTTCCTTTAACTTATTTATTTAATCCATTTGACTTTTCTAGAGTTAATTTCACTTTAAAATACAATTTCAACTATTCTTTGAAATTTATATTTTATCTCAAACAAATTACAAAGATATAATTTATTTATTGCTTGTTCAGTTCTTAAGTTCATATTTATTTAGATAGTATTTCCCTTTTTATTATTCCATTTATTTCACTGACATATCTTGCACTATTGATTAAGTGTATAACCACTTAATTTTATTCAAAAATTCCTTATCACATTTCATTTTTGAACATCTTATTACTTATATTTATTATTGTATATTATTCAATTACATTCAAACCCTTCCAGGTAAGTTTTATCAATGTCTTTGAATATAATTGAACACTATACAAATCTACCTTTTATTTACAACATTTTTATTAAGCAAGATTTTAGTTTGAACAATTTATTACTTAAGTTTCTCTTGTATAACCTTCAATTATATATACATTCACCTTAACCTTTTAACTTTTTGAATAATTTGGGTAAGTTATATATTAGAATGCAACTGATTATTACACAAATAAATTTTTATCCTATTTCTACTACTTAAGTAGTTAAATTTCCATTTCTCTTTTAGATTCTCCAATTTTTGAAAATTTTGCAAAATTTCAATAATTGAAAATTATCACGTATCAAAAATTTTAAGAGTTAAATTTCCGGATTCACTTTAACCATTTTGAAATAAATATATACATATATATATATATTATATATCAAATCATACTCAAGAAATTCAAATCAAATCCATCTTCAAAACAAAAGTGCAGCAAAGCTACTAAGCGGTCTCTCCACTTTGAGACTCGAAAATGAATGTCGATGATGCTGTAGTCATCACCGAAATTATTTTCCAACGACAATAGAGGAGAGTACTGACTTATTTCTTTTAAAAATTCTTTTGGAAACAATTTCTACTCGAAAATACTTCAAATAATATAATTTTCAAAACTTTGAAAACCAAATTTTGAAAAGCACCGGAAATTAAATTCTTAAATCCTTACTTTAAATTTACTTCATTTTCAAATCAAATAAACCATGTTTATAAAATTTCAACACCTTATAACATATAACAATAGAAAATGATTTAGTAACGTTGATAAATTAATAAATGATAATCTAGTATTATCATTCCTAACAACCAATTTAATTAACTATCCAATGTCAGAAAATTATACTTTTGTATATAAAATATAACTATACATAAAATTATTTCATTTACAAATTTTGAAAACAATATTGTGTCAATTTGCTCTGTTCAAGTGTTTTGGAATTTCCATCGATAGCGTTGGCCAGACGAATCGATCAAAACCCCAATTCAACCTTAACAACACAAACAATACAATATAAAACAATTTTTATATTAATTACAAATACACTCCCTTATAGGATGATTCAAGAATAGATCTAGAACAAGGATAGATGTTCAATTTAGAGAGACCCTATTCAAGAGAATTCTAACTAACAAGATTGGCTCGAAAGGAAGGTAAGATAAATGAATTACAAAGAGGAAATAATGGATAGACTAATATTAATCGTGGGTGACCTTAACCGGGTCAACCGAGATTCCAGGAATAAGATCGATGTGGAATTCAATTTCTCGCTTAGATGGGAGAGATAAGACTTCACCAAAACATCAGGATAATCCCTGACTATCAGGGTGGAGTCAAGATCATTGGACTGAGAATCAAGCGGAAAGATAAACTGCCTGCTTAATCCTGAGGGAGTTAACATTCGATCTAAACCGAGGACGTAGAAATCTCCGGTGAATCGACACAGGTTGTAAAGGAGTTTCACCTTTTTATAAACCAAACCAAGGTTGGTGGGACAGAAAATGAAGCTATGGGATGCTCCAATATCAAGAAGAACACGAACAGGAAAAGATAGGAATGGAATTTAGAAACGAGGAATGTGTGATAACCCTGATTTTATGAACAAGTATTATAATTTAATTTAGTATATTTGTTTGAAATTTTGGTTGCCTAGGAAAAATAAATATGATAAGTTGACCATAAATGCATTGGGTAAGTATTGATATGTATGCAAGATGGTATAATACATATGTACATACTTCTCTGAAAAAAAAAGAGAAGCAGAAAATTTATTTGTAAGCTAGAGTAAACTATAAATACATGAACATGACATGATTATTACAGATATGAATGTGCCATTGAAACAAGTCTAGAATAAGGAAAATAAAGGCTTAGGCAAGGATAGAAATATAGGTATTATACAGGTATTTTGAACAAATGCTGGCTGAAGAAAAATTATTAGAAATTGCATGAAAATAGTATGAGTTGTTGAATAAATACTTTATCCACTTTTAGCAATTTTCTTAGCTTTTAAAAAAAACAGAGATCATGCAAATAAGGTGACCGGGGTAATAAGGTATAATTTCTGTTAATAGAAACAGGGACCACTTACCCATTTTCTCTTAGAATAGAAAGGGAGGCTGATCATAAGTGGTAGGGTAAAATTGACATTGGGTAAATTTTAAAACCCTAGAGGCAGCCAAGGTCTTGTATAAAAGAGGGTTTAAGGGTGAAAGGATCTGTCACCATTTTCTTAAAAATAAAACAGAAATATAGATAGCTAGCAAAAGAAAAAAATGAGAAGCATTGGCCATTAGAGACAAGTAGGAAATAACAGATCAAAGGAAAAGGATTAAGGTGAGTAACCTCACTGAAAATTGGCATTAAGTCCTGAATATTGAGGCAGCCTAAATGGTTTTATATTTTTATTTAATCTGTGCTTATTTTATGATCTTGGTGTGTTGATGATCTGTTTAAATATTTTGTGTTAATATACCCAGAAAATATGTTTATGGCTTCCATGTTTAAATGATTATTGTGTCATGAATTATCTTTGAGATGAGATGCTCTCTTTATGTGACTTCTGCATATAGATTAATTCATGGAAACTCCAGGGATATATATTATAAATCTATGGTCTAAAAATGGAAAAATGGGGCTGTAGCATAAAGTGGTTGCTGCTTATGTCTCAAGATTAAACATATGGTAACATAGAAGTGCAATGTTATACTTGTGCTGAACTTCTATGATTACAAATAAATCCAGATAAGAATAAAGGCTTGTGGTTTAGTCAGATCTTATGAATCTGTGAGTATCTGATTAAGCCAGAGGTAAATGGATGCATCATAGCAAACTATATATATGACCATATATTTATAAGCATGATTCCTTAAAACCCATGATTTAAATAATATGTACACTGAGAAATTAGACTAGTTTGTATGAATAAATCTATGATTATGAAAACATGATCTGTTATTCTTTGAACACATGCATGATGGTTGAGTTATTTATTTTCTCTGATTAATTTATGAGATGCAGAAGGGATTAGCATAAATGGGGAAAGAGGGAAAATGAACACTTAGTAATTTAACTAAGGATTTTGGATCTTAGGGCTACAAAGTATGGCTTGGCAAGGGAAATATTGCAAGCTCACACATGGTATGATTATACCCAGGGGCCTGAGTGTGCTGGGTTAACAGTGAATATGCCCCAGACAATGTGTGTTTTAATAGAAGGAAAGTAGCTAAAGTCCATCATAAAATACCTGAGATTGAATTCTGAGAATAAGTTCACAGGTAGGTTTGGGTAAAATCCCTGATAGCCAGAAAGTTATAGATAGGGAAAATAATTAAATGATGATCATATGGGTTGGTTTAGAGTATTCTATTGGGAAATTATATGTTTGTGCTCCCTGATACAATCCATTGAATGATGTATTTTTATGTTATGTATTAATGAACATGCACAGGTGGTAGAGAAAAGTATACAAGTGAAATATTGCTTTACCTTATCTGTTTTAAAAGTTATTTGAGAATGAGGAAAAATTATTTAAATTTAGATTTTCAGTAAGATTATTCATACCAGACAATTTAGTCTGACCCTTTGTGTGTTTGTACACCATTGGGTGTCTCATATTTTTATGAGGCAGCTCGTGGTGATTGTGCAGGTAAATAGGCATTTTCTTGATCAAGAATTGGATGAATTAGCTGCTAAGGAATTGGATATAATAGTTACAGACTCAAGGATATTAAAATAGATGTTAAATTGAACTTATGTTATGAAATGTTAGTTAAGTTGTTTGGGAGGAAACTAATGTAATGTTATTTTCTGTTTGCAAGTATTGAACTAATCATGAGATTTCTGTTGAAAGTTGTGAGTTGCTTTTGAGAATGTCTCATTAAGTAATACAATTTCTAGTATTAACTTCTGGAATGCTTAACAAAAATGTGCAATGCTAAGAAAAATCTGAAATGATTTGTAGGATAGAAAGAACTGAGAGACACATAAAGAAACCCAGATTAATTTGTATGTTACTCGAGTAAAGTAGCAAAAGAATTCAGGTTCACTTGACCAACTTTGCCAAGCCTGAACTCAACCAGTCTAAATGTCCTAAACTTATTGGTTAGGAAAGGTAACAAATAAAGAAAACTAGTAAATCAGGATTGTTGTATTGGAAAAAAATGGTTACCTGAAATCATCCAGATGCACACATGCACACAGAATACATATACACACTTGCACAAGGGATAACTAAGGGTTCAGTAGATCTAAAGTCATGGAAGAGTAAACAAACTCTAAAACTAGAGAAATAACATCTAGAATTTGCCCAAAATTAAGCAAGACAGAAAAGCTCTTTTTGAAATTATTTTGCCATGAGGAAATTATGTAGTGAATTCCAAAATGAATTCTCTGCTTCCAAAACTCTTCTACTCTGATTGAAAAAGAAAGAGAAAAACTCAAAGTATCATCCATGTATGGTTTCATATGCGTGAGTTAGATGATTTGATTACAACAATATTTTTATATTGGTTGAAAGATCTTGGATAGTAGAGAAATGAGAAAGAATGTTCTCTTGAGTAGATGATCATTGAATAAAACTAAAAAAAAAATTAGTAAGAAGTGGGTCATCTCAGAATGTTCCAAAATTCGAAGGAAATCCAAATCAAAGAGGAGGAAATTTAAGCTCGAACGAAGGTGATTCTGTAATTAAATTTTTTCTCCATATGCTAAGTTTTGCCTAAACCTGGCTCTGATACAAACTGTAACGGGACAACGCCAGTGGGGTAATGCCCACCGTAGCATACAATGGTACCTATGTTCTGCTTTTACGGTCGGTCTCTTGACTGCACCAACCCCATGGGACATGTAGGAGTAAGAGTCATCCGCTCGCTACCAAACCCAAATGCGAGAACCCCCTATTATGCTGCACCCGCCAAGTGTATAAGCAGACACACATGTCATAAGGCATGTCTAAACCAAAGCTCTGGTACCAACTATAACGACCTGGCATTTCGAACCATTCGCATCCGCACATGTCGGACTTGAATTGCTTAAAATGTCAGATTGTTAATTTATATTTGGCAAAACTTAGCATATACAGTAAATAAATAAATCATAGAATCACAAACACAGAGTATTACAACAATAAGCAGCAGAATAGATAAATAGTAGTTCATGAAGCTACTATAAAACATCAGAGTCTGAAACAAAATACAACAGAAATCTCAAATACAGAGTTACTAATACAAATGCCAATAGCAGTCTGAAAAAAACAACTAGAATACACCGAAGTAACTAGAAAGGGGAATAGATAGATGGATCTCCAAGCGAAGCTCCAACTCCAAAGGCGAGTCTCAAATGCTGTGACACTCAGTCTGACCCGAGCATAAAGCAAAACACAAAACACTTGAGTCAGGATTAACATTCTTATATAGTAAATTCAACTCAAGTGAAATGTCAACTGAAATACAAATAACTTAAAGGATGTTTGGGATTCCCATCCTCTAAGGATCCGTGGAACTATCTACTATGTAGTAATATACGCTATTATAATATGTCTATAGTAAAGTAAACTATTAAAATAGCGTTAAGGCGTTACTCATATCCCCATTAACACATTTTATATATTCCCATAGTCTATACAGTATCGTAACTTCTCCGTAAACTAGAGGCTATCAGAGGCACTCCATAGGTATGGTACAAACCAAACTCGTAGAAGGCGCGATAGGGCATGTGATAAGGCACGCGAGGCAATGCCAGGGTAGATATACCGTTTGCGGATCCGGACTGGTGGTAACGCATAACAGCTACTACTGCCCACCTCGTGACACACTCCTAAATCAAAAGTGCACCTAATCAAATCACAAAGTAATAGAATGGTATCGAAGAAATGTGTCCGATAGGAGGAATGACCTCACTTGGCTCGGCATGGCTACTGTTTTAGCCACATCAAGCTGACTCATGGGAGTCAGGGCTACGTTAATACCTCATATAGAATCGTCGCCAAACCATCCTACTTCGTTCTGGAATCTCCACCACGTGCACAGTTGTTAAAGTGGTTTTCGGTATTGGCAGAGAGTATGACAATATCCGATCCCGGTCTCTTTAACAACCAAACGCTTATTTCACACTGTGGTCATTTTATTTCAAATAGTTCATAACTCATACCAAAATATCATATTCATTTCAAAACCATATCAATTCAATATCATCATTCACTTTAAATAATATTCATTTCCAGGATCGTAACACTTTCAAAATTATAACACTTTTGAAATCATAACAGTTTCGAAATCATAACACTTTGGAAATCATAACACTTTTGAAATCATAACAGTTTAGATATTAAAAATAGTATATATATATATATATTAAAATAGTTATAAATTAAAATAGTTTATATATTAAAACAATTTATATTAAAATAGTTTATATATTAAAAATACTCTATATAATAAAAATAGTTTCCACAAATTTCACAAATCGATTCAAATCAGCTTAAATTCAAAAATTCAATTTAAATCAATCCCTGTTCAACACTTTAAATTTAAAAAGGTTAAAGGTTCAATTCCAATAAGATTCAAGGTTTAAATATTCAAACAACTTCAATATAAGTTTCATTTAGATTTCATCATTTAACTTTAATTTTATTCAAATGGGAAAATATTCACTTAGTCATTTTTAATAACAATTTATTAAAGTCTCAATTTATAGATTTAAATCAATATTAAATATTCAGTCTCAATTTTATTTAAAGTTGAGAATATTCATTTAATCACTTTTTATCAAATCAAGTTATAAATCATATCTTTCAAAACCTCCAAAATCAATAAGTTTATATCAATTCTTATATTAACTCAATTATTAACCAATTTAAATTTCAAGTCAACATTAATTTATCTTCCCAACCTCTATTATTAAAGTTATTGAAAATCTATTTTTAAAATATTAATATAAGTTTAAATAAACACTTAAACATATTATAAACCAATTAATTTAAATTTTATTAAATTAAATCTTATTATTAAATGTATTTTGTACTAAATCTTATTTTATATACGTTTAAAATAATAAAATTATAAGAAAAATCTTAAAAATTATAATTTCAAAACTAACTTATAAATTTAAAATTTCCAAAACATATAATTTAAAAAAATCTAAATTTTACACATATATTAAAATAAATTATTTATATTTTAATTTTAAAAAAATCAATATTTAATAAAATCCATATATTCTCTTTCAACTCTGGAAATCATTTTTCAAAATAGACCAACGATGTCCGTATATAATTTTCCATCCTATGGTCAAGTGATACAGATATTTATCATTTCAATCCACAATTTAAATATTTACGGGTATATATCATTTCAACCCGCAATCCCAAAATTCAAAATCAATGAAAATCGCTTGGGTTTATCATTTCAACCCATAACGATTTTCCCCTATTCTAGAATATCGTTCGGGTATGTATCATTTCAACCCATAGGAATTTCTAACTAATAGGGAACTTACAGTGTGAGAACAAATATAATAATAATATCATATCGACAACAGGCATATATCATCGGTAACAGATTTAAATATAATACAAATAATAGGTTAGGTTATGGTGTCATATGTCATAGGTGAACAGTTGCAAAAATGGCATATCATATATTGCAATCAAATAATTAACGGGTCAAATTTAACAACATATTTCAATCGTCATTTCATATGATTTAGATTTATTAAATATAAGAATGTTAGTCGTGAGTGATTTCTCACCTTTCGAGGCTAGAGAAGTTTGATAATGAACCGAGCTGCGAATTCAAGCAACACATTCCAAAGTAAAGTACGATGAACACGAATTTGACGATCAGAGCAAAGCTGGAAGTTTGGAATTGATGGAAAACAAATCAAAACTAGCTTAGTATTAACTGAGAAAATATATGTTCTATATATAAAATCTTTTCTTACTCAATTTAAAACCATATGTTTAAAATAATTTCTCTACATACATAAACTCAACAACTTATCTACAAACTTATGTAACATACATATTATACATGATCCACATATACTTATACTAGTTTATATATGATCAAAAAGATATATGTACACTTTTAAAATCAATATTAAATAACAATATATTGCCTTTTTAACACGTTTTATACATACTTACCAACAAACATATGAAATCAGGTTATATAAACAAGTTATGCAAAACCAATATATATACTGTAGTCAAATCTATTTCAATATATATACAATATAAAATAATATTAATAAAAAAATAATTCTTTCTGCCAACAAGTACACATTGCAACAACAAGCTATATATTTATATATATAGGCTGCCATATATACTTTTGGTTAAAATAGAAATCAAACAAAGCACAGATCAAATCAATATCAAAAGACTACAACACACACACACACACACATATATATATTCAAGCAATGTTTATAACATATATATATATATATATATGTTTTAATAGAGAAGGGGAATCAGCTGCTCACATGGCCAGGGTTCAAGCAAAGAATGGCCATACAGCATTGGGCTTAGCTTGCGTGGAAGTGGAGCAACGGTGGGGTGAGTAGCGGTCGAGGGGAGTTGCATGCGGAGGGGGTGGGGAGAACTGTCCTCGGGCCAAGGATGCATACAACGCAAATATATATCTTTTTTCAAGAAGCTATGCTGCGACAAAGAAAGAAGGAGGAGCGGCAAAGGTGTGCTCGATCATGAAGGGCGGATGGTGATGGCAGTGGCCCTTGTCAGTGGGTTGGCGGGTTTGGCTGTGGTCATGTGGGGCGTTTGGTGGAAAATAGGGTGGCGGAGGCTGCCGTGTCAGGCTAGGTGGTCGGCAAATAAAGGTGGGTGTGTTAGGGATGGGTGATGGCGGATCTGAAGGCGGAGGATGATGATGAAGGGTTAGTGGTGATGCTCGGGTTATTTGTGTCGTTATGTTGTTCGGTTATAGGTGGAGTTTGGTGTGCGATGCGGCCATGTGAGGGTGGAAGGCTGGCGAATGGGTGGAGTCAGGATAGCATGGAGCTGAGGCGGAGAGGGGACGGTTGTGCTTGGCTTACAGTGGGAAGGTCGTGGAACAATGGAAGGTTGATGGTGGGCTTGGTGTTTTGCACAGCGGGGTTAGCTTCTGCACGTGAAGCTGGGAGGAGGAAAAGGAGCGTGGGCGGAAGATGGAAACAAGGTGGTGATGGGTAATAGAAGGCGGTGAATGAACGGTCGCTGATAGGTTGCTCGTATTAGGTGAAGCACTAGAGGTTGTTGCCACGTATAGCAAAGATGAATGATAGGGTGAGGAGATCAGAGGCGTGGGTGAAGGGATTCGGGAAAAAGAAGGCGAGCAGCTAGTTTCCAGATTATCAAAATATATATACAAGCTTTTCAAAATAATTTTTTTATGCAAGATAACGAAAAGCAAAGAGGCAAGAAGAGAGAATGAGCAGATAATTGAACCAGGAAATAATATATGAAGTGGTGGAATAACAAAAGTTAGCAGTTCAACACACGAGATTATATTATATATATTTTTTCTCCTATCAAAAGAAACGAACAGATTGGAAATGAACAACCAAAGTAAAACGAAACCGTAGGATTACCAAAAGTCAAAACTGATTTTTAGGGATATGAATAGTCAAAGGCTATTGGTATAACGCTGTGGATATATGAAGGAACACAAGGAAACCAACAGGTTCAAAACGGGTACCGAAACGATCAATCGTTTCGTAGATTTTGCCGCGAACCTGATGCCGAAATTGACAAATGAATATACTGCGGCGATCAGCGCGACGAGACGAACAGAACGGTACACAGATATCAGTGATACGATTATCCTATCAAAAGTTAAATTTTCGTTGTTGAAAATGCTGCTAAAATGCCAAAAATAAGATAAACGGAGCACTAGCAGTCTAAATTTGACGAAACGAAATATAACGTCTCACTCAGCAAATGATTTACATTTTTATTATATAAAAATATTCAGGTTTGAGAAATATTTTATTATCATCAAATATTAACTGATTTAAATTGAAGTTGAAAATTACACAATAGAATAAAATTTCATATTTTCAAACAAAAATTTACCATTTGCTATGTTTAAATAAGCACATACCAAATACCAAATTTTCAATGCTAAATTTAATCATTTAATTTTAAGCAAAATTTAAGTTAATTACGTTATAAAAACGTTAAAAATTTACGGGTCGTTACACTCTCCCCCACTCAAAAATTTTTGTCCCCGAAAAGGAACGAGGTAGGAGAATAGAAGTAACCATAAAGATAGATTTATTCAAAATACAAAGAACTGGATCCAACCATTAATTCAAATCATATAACTTTCATTAATTTTATATTGATTTATATTCAGCAAATTTGGTTTCAATTCATTTTATTCAATCAGTAAATATTCAATATATTTATCTTTGGTTGATGTCAATTCAAGGTCTTTTCATTCAGTTGATTAAATTTCAATTTTATTAATGTTTATTACAAAAGGTTTCTTTCAAAACAAAATTTATTTCCTTTAACTTATTTATTTAATCCATTTGACTTTTCTAGAGTTAATTTCACTTTATAATACAATTTCAACTATTCTTTGAAATTTACATTTTATCTCAAACAAATTACAAAGATATAATTTATTTATTGCTTGTTCAGTTCTTAAATTCATATTTATTTAGATAGCATTTCCCTTTTTATTATTCCATTTATTTCACTGACATATCTTGCACTATTGATTAAGTGTATAACCACTCAATTTTATTCAAAAATTCCTTATCACATTTCGTTTTTGAACATCTTATTACTTATATTTATTATTGTATATTATTCAATTACATTCAAACCCTTCCAGGTAAGTTTTATCAATGTCTTTGAATATAATCGAACACTATACAAATCTACCTTTTATTTACAACATTTTTATTAAGCAAGATTTTAGTTTGAACAATTTATTACTTAAGTTTCTCTTGTATAACCTTCAATTATACATACATTCACCCTAACCTTTTAACTTTTTGAATAATTTGGGTAAGTTATATATTAGAATGCAACGGATTATTATACAAATAAATTTTTATCCTATTTCTACTACTTAAGTTGTTAAATTTCCATTTCTCTTTTAGATTCTCCAATTTTTCAAAATTTTGCAAAATTTCAATAATTGAAAATTATCACTTATCAAAAATTTTAAGAGTTAAATTTCCGGATTCACTTTAACCATTTTGAAATAAATATATACATATATATATTTTATATATCAAATCATACTCAAGAAATTCAAATCAAATCCATCTTCAAAACAAAAGTGCAGCAAAGCTACTAAGCGGTCTCTCCACTTTGAGACTCGAAAATGAATGTCGATGATGCTGTAGTCATCACCGAAATTATTTTCCAACGACAATAGAGGAGAGTACTGACTTATTTCTTTTAAAAATTCTTTTGGAAACAATTTCTACTCGAAAATACTTCAAATAATATAATTTTCAAAACTTGAAAACCAAATTTTGAAAAGCACCGTAAATTAAATTCTTAAATTCTTACTTTAAATTTACTTTATTTTCAAATCAAATAAACCATGTTTATAAAATTTCAACATCTTATAACATATAACAATAGAAAATGATTTAGTAGCGTTGACAAATTAATAAATGATAATCTAGTATTATCATTCCTAACAACCAATTTAATTAACTATCCAATTTCAGAAAATTATACTTTTATATATAACATATAACTGTATATAAAATATAACTATATATAAAATTATTTCATTTACAAATTTTGAAAACAATATTGTGTCAATTTTCTCTGTTCAAGTGTTTTGGAATTCCCATCGATAGCGTTGGCCAGACGAATCGATCAAAACCCCAATTCAACCTTAACAACTCAAACAACACAATATAAAACAATTTTTATATTAATTACAAATACACTCCCTCACAGGATGATTCAAGAATAGATCTAGAACAAAGATAGAGGTTCAATTTAGAGAGACCCTATTCAAGAGAATCTAACTAAGAAGATTGGCTCGAAAGGAAGGTAAGATAAATGAATTACAAAGAGGAAATAATGGAAAGACTAATATTAATCGTGGGTGACCTTAACCGGGTCAACCAAGATTCCAGGAATAAGATCGATGCGGAATTCAATTTCTCGCTTAGATGGGAGAGATGCGACTTCACCAAAACATCAGGATAATCCTTGACTATTAGGGCGGAGTCAAGATCATTGGATTGAGAATCGAGCGGAAAGATAAACTGCCTGCTTAATCCTGAGGGAGTTAACATTCGATCATGAAAGAATTACCCGGGTCGTCCACTAGGAAAACTGTTCGGGCTTTGCAAGAAATAACAACATCTAAACCGAGGACGAAGAAATCTTCGGTGAATCAACGCCGGTTGTAAAGGAGTTTCACCTTTTTATAAACCAAACCAAGGTTGGTGGGACAGAAAATGAAGCTATGGAATGCTCCAGTATCAAGAAGAACACGAACAGGAAAAGACAGGAATGGATTTTAGAAACGAGGAATGTTTCAAAATTCAAAGGAAATCCAAATCAAATAGGAAGAAATTTTAGCTCGAATGAAGGTGATTCTGTAATTAATTTTTTCTCCATATGCTAAGTTTTGCCTAAACCTGGCTCTGATATCAACTGTAACGGGACAACGCCAGTGGGTAACGCCCACCGTAGAATACAATGGTACCTGTGTTCTGCTTTTATGGTCAGCCTCTCGACTGCACCAACCCCACGGGACATGTAGGAGTAAGAGTCATCCGCTCGCTACCAAACCCAAATGCGAGAACCCCCTATCATGCTACACCCGCCAAGTACATAAGCAGACACACATGTCATAAGGTATGTCTAAACCAAAGCTCTCATACCAACTATAACAACCTAGCATTTCGAACCATTCGCATACGCACATGTCAGACTTGAATTGCTCAAAATGTCAGATTGTTAATTTATATTTGGCAAAATTTAGCTTATACAGTAAATAAATCAATCACAGAATCACAGACACAGAGTATTACAACAATAAGTAGCGGAATAGATAAATAGTAGTTCAAGAAGCTACTATAAAACATCAGAGTCTGAAACAAAATACAACAAAAATCTCAAATACAGAGTTATTAATACAAATGCCAATAGCAAGTCTGAACAAAACAACTAGAATACACCGAAGTAACTGGAAAGGTGAATAGATAGATGGATCTCCAAGCGAAGCTCCAACTCCAAAGGTGAGTCTCAAATGCTGTGACAGTCAGTCTGACCCTAGCATAAAGCAAAACACAAAACACTCGAGTCAGGATTAACATTCTTATATAGTAAATTCAACTCAAGTGAAATGTCAACTGAAATACAAATAACTTAAAGGATGTTTGGGATTCCTATCCTCTAAGGATCCGTGGAACTATCTACCATGTAGTATTATACACTATTATAATATTTCTATAGTAAAGTAAACTATTAAAATAGCATTAAGGTGTTACCCATGTCCCCCTTAACACATTTTATATATTCCCATAGTCTATACAGTACCGTAACTCCTTCGTAAACTAGAGGCTATCAGAGGGCACTCCATAGGTATGGTACAAACCAAACTCGTAGAAGGCGCGATAGGGCATGTGATAAGGCACGCGAGGCAATGCCAAGGTAGATATACCGTTTACGGATCCGGACTGGTGGTAACGCATAGCAGCTACTACCACCCACCTCGTGACACACTCCCAAATCAAAAGTGCACCCAATCAAATCACAAAGTAATAGAATGGTTCGAAGAAATGTGTCCGATAGGAGGAATGACCTCACTTGGCCCGGCATGGCTCCTGTTTTAGCCATATCAAGCTGACTCACGGGAGTTAGGGCTACGTTAATACCTCATATAGAATCGTTGCCAAACCATCCTACTTCGTTCTGGAATTTCCACCATGTGCATAGTTGTTAAAGTGGTTTTCGGTATGGACAGAGAGTATGACAATATCCGATCCCGGTCTCTTTAACAACCAAACGCTTATTTCACACCATGGTCATTTTATTTCAAATAGTTCATACCTCATACCAAAATATCATATTCATTTCAAAACCATATCAATTCGATATCATCGTTCACTTTAAATAATATTCATTTCCAGGATCGTAACACTTTCAAAATGATAACACTTTTAAAATCATAACAGTTTCGAAATCATAACACTTTGGAAATCATAACACTTTTGAAATCATAATAGTTTAGATATTAAAAATAGTATATATATTAAAATAGTTATAAATTAAAATAGTTTATATATTAAAATATTTTATATATTAAAAATACTTTATATAATAAAAATAGTTTCCTCAAATTTCACAAATCGATTCAAATCAGCTTAAATTTAAAAATTCAATTTAAATCAATCCCTGTTCAACACTTTAAATTTAAAAAGGTTAAAGATTCAATTCCAATAAGATTCAAGGTTTAAATATTCAAACAACTTCAATATAAGTTTCATTTAGATTTCAACATTTAACTTTAATTTTATTCAAATTGAAAAATATTCACTTAATCATTTTTAATAACAATTTATTAAAGTCTCAATTTATAGATTTAAATCAATATTAAATATTCAGTCTTAATTTTATTTAAAGTTGTGAATATTCATTTAATCACTTTTTATCAAATCAAGTTATAAATCATATCTTTCAAAACCTCCAAAATCAATAAGTTTATATCAACTGTTATTTTAACTCAATTATTAACCAATTTAAATTTCAAGTCAACATTAATTTATCTTCCCAATCTCTATTATTAAAGTTATTGAAAATCTATTTTTAAAATATTAATATAAGTTTAAATAAACACTTAAACATATTATAAACAAATTAAATTAAATTTTATTAAATTTAATTTTATTATTAAATGTATTTTGTATTAAATATTATTTTATATACTTTTAAAATAATAAAATTATAAGAAAAATCTTAAAAATTATAATTTCAAAACTAACTTATAAATTTAAAATTTCCGAAACATATAATTTAAAAAAAAATCTAAATTTTACACATATATTAAAATAAATTATTTATATTATAATTTTAAAAAAATCAATATTTAATAAAATCCATATATTCTCTTTCAACTCTGGAAATCATTTTTCAAAATAGACTAACGGTGTCCGTGTATAATTTTCTATCCTATGGTCAAGTGATACAGATATTTATCATTTCAATCCGCAATTTAAATATTTACGGGTATATATAATTTCAACCCGCAATCCCAAAATTCAAAATCAATGAAAATCGCTTGGGTTTATCATTTCAACCCATAACGATTTTCCCCTATTCTAGAATATCGTTCGGGTATGTATCATTTCAACACATATGGATTTCTAACTAATAAGGAACTTGTAGAGTGAGAACAAATATAATAATAATATCATATCGACAACAGGCATATATCATCAGTAACAGATTTAAATATAATACAAATAATAGGTTAGGTTATGGTGTCATATGTCATAGGTGAACAGTTACAGAAAATGGCATATCATATATAGCAATCAAATAATTAATAGTTCAAATTTAACAGCATATTTCAATCGTCATTTCATATGAGTTAGATTTATTAAATATAAGAATGTTCATCGTGAGTGATTGCTCACCTTTCGAGGCTAGAGAAGTTTAATAACGAACTGAACTACGAATCCGAGCAACACATTCCAAAGTAAAGTACAATGTACACGAATTTGACGATCAAAGCAAAGCTGGAAGTTTGGAATTGATGGAAAACAAATCAAAACAAGCCTAGTATAAACTGAGAAAATATATGTTATATATAAAAAATCTTTTATTACTCAATTTAAAACCATATGCTTAAATTAAATTCTCTACATACATAAACTCAACAACTTATCTACAAACTTATGTAACATATATATTATACATGATCCACATTTACTTATACTAGTTTATATATGATCAAACAGATATATGTACACTTTTAAAATCAATATTAAATAACAATATATTGCCTTTTTAACACGTTTTATACATACTTACCAACAAACATATGAAATCAGGTTATACAAACAAGTTATGCAAAACCAATATATATACAATATAAAACAATATTAATTAAAAAAAATTCATTCTGCCAACAAGTACACATTGCAACAACAAGCTATATATTTATATATATAGGCTGTCATATATACTTTTGGTTAAAATAGAAATCAAACAAAGCACGGATCAAATCAATATCAAAAGACTACAACACATATATATATATATATATTCAAGCAATGTATATAACATATATATATATATATATAGGTTTTAATAGAGAAGGGGAATCAGCTGCTTACGTGACCAGGGTTCAAGAAAAGAATGGTCGTACAACAGTGGGCTTGGCTTGCGTGGAAGTGGAGCAACGGTGGGGTGAGTAGCGGTCGAGGGGAGCTGCATGCGGAGGGGGTGGTGAGAACTGTTCTTGGGCCAAAGATGCATACAACGCAAATATATATCTTTTTTTCAAGAAGAAATGCCGCGGCAAAGAAAGAAGGAGGAGAGGGAAAGGTGTGTTCGGTCATGAAGGGCGGATGGTGATGGCAGTGGTTGTTGTTAGTGGGTTTGCAGGTTTGGCTGTGGTCATGTGGGGCGTTTGGTGGAAAATAGGGTTGCGGAGGCTGCCGTGTCAGGCTTGGTGGTCAGCAAATAAAGGTGGGCGTGTCAGGGATGGGTGATGGCGGATCTGAAGGCGGAGGATGATGACGAAGGGTTAATGGTGATGCTCAGGTTGTTTGTGTTGCTATGTTGTTCGGTTATAGGTGGAGTTTGGTGTGCGATGCAGCCATGCGAGGGTGGAAGGCTGGCGAATGGGTGGAGTCAGGCTAGCATGGAGCAGAGGCGGAGAGTGGTCGGCTGCGCTCGGCTTACAGTGGGGAGGTCGTGGAAAAATGGAAGGGTGATGGTGGGCTTGGTGTTTGGCACAGCGGGTTTGGCTACTCCACGTGAAGCTGGGGAGGAGGAAAAGGAGCGTGGGCGGAAATGGAAACATAGTGGCGATGGGAAATAGAAGGTGGTGAATGAACGGTCACTAATAGGTTGCTCGTATTAGGTGAAGCACTGGAGGTTGTTGCCATGTGTAGCAAAGATGAATGATAGGGTGAGGAGATCAGAGGCGTGGGTGAAGGGATTCGGGAAAAAGAAGGTGAGCAGCTAGTTTCCAGATTATCAAAATATATATACAAGCTTTTCAAATTTTATTTTTAAGCAAGATAACGAAAAGTAAAGAGGAAAGAAGAGAGAATGAGCATATAATTGAACCAGGAAATAATATATGAAGTGGTGGAATAACAAAAGTCAGCAGTTCAACAAACGAGATTATATTATATATATTTTTTCTCCTATCAAAAGAAATGAACAGGTTGGAAATGAACAACCAAAGTAAAACGAAACCGTAAGATTACCAAAAGTCAAAACTGATTTTCAGGGATATGAAGAGTCAAAGGCTATTGGTATAACGCGGTGGATATATGAAGGGACACAAGGAAACCAACAGGTTCAAAACGGGTACCGAAACGATCAATCGTTTCGCAGATTTTGCTGTGTACCTGATGCCAAAATTGACAAATGAATATACTACGGCGATCAGCGCGACGAGACGAATAGAATGGTACACAGATATCAGTGATACCATCATCCTATCAAAAGTCGAATTTTCGTTGTCGAAAATACTGCTAAAATGCCAAAAATAAGATAAACGGAGCACTAACAGTCCAAATTTGACGAAACGAAATATGACGTCTCACTTAGCAAATGATTTACATTTTTATTATATAAAAATATTCAGGTTTGAGAAATATTTTATTACCATCAAATATTAACTAAAATTGAAATTGAAAATTACATAATAGAATAAACTTTCATATTTTCAAACGAAAATTTACCATTTGCTATGTTTAAATAGGCGCATACCAAATACCAAATTTTCATTACTAAATTTAATCATTTAATTTCAAGCAAAATTTCAGTTAATTACGTTATAAAATCGTTAAAAATTTACGAGTCGTTACAATATATATAAGTGTATATATTTAAGGTAATTTAGGAAGGAATAAATTAGTTTTTTATAGCATTATGTAAATCAAGATCATCGAACAAACTTGCATACACACACACGCGCGCGTGTGTGTGTCTTATCAAGCATTATTCATTTTTTCACATACAAAGTTTATGTCTTTTACTTCTTTTATTCTGTTTTTTCAAAACACTTCATAAAACATTAAGTGAAATAAAAATAAATGAAGAAGTTACTCATTTTGACATTAATTACCTCATTAGTTGTCATATTAATTGAATTTATTAATGAATTTATCAATTTCATTTATGCCCTAAATTTAATTTGATTGAATTTAAATTAGTGACAACTCACACTAAAACAATTTTGGCTCAAATATTATAGATTTTGCTTAATTTTCTCAAATAATAATCCTATTCTCATTAGATAGTTCTTATATAATCATCTACTAAAAAGTAATAATATAAAAAAAGAATAAGAATAAAATTCAAATCCTTCTCTTTTTATCATAGAAAAATAGGTACTCATTATTTTGATTCATCCACTGAATTTAGCTATATTGTCAAAGTTATAACTCTTTATATCAATAATATCCCTCTACCATTTCAAAATCTCTTACCTTAATTTAATGTAAAAAACCTCATACCTGAATTTGATATTCAATCAAAATGATGGATACTAAAATTCCTCATAAACATAATTAGAAAGAATAAAAGGAAAGAAATTAATACCCATACTATTTTGTCTATTTTAGATTTTGATGAAGATTGTGAAAATTAAGATTAAGATTGAGATAATATTTCCTCCATTGTCATAATTACATGTATAAGGTAAGGTTTAGAGATGAAAAGAAAAAATTTATGGCGCAATAATGTACATGAATTGGAAACTAAGAAGAAAGAGAAAGATAGATTATATAAACGATAATTTTGTAATTTTATAAGATTTTATAAGAAGAGAATGTTTTGTTTGATTCTTTCCTCAATAAAATATTTTTAATTAAAAAATTGACTCTTCCCATTCCTCTTAGTCAAAATGATTCACCATTTGACAATTCATTGTAAATAATTGTTGCTCCTTCTACCAATATAAGGAATTATTACTTTTATTAATCTTATTTAGTAAAATTACAGTTCATTCAACTCATAAATAAGAAGTGGGGATATAAATCAATATCTACTACTAACAATGCATGCAATTTTTTACCATTAGTGCAATATTCAACCACCGTGGATAATTTTTGAATCCAACGCATTAAATGATAGAGAGAGAAAGAAGAAATGGTTTCTTAACAATAATTGAAATGCATTAGTATAATTAGAATAAGTTGTATTAATTGACTTCTCTCTATCCTCATATCTGTAGATACATTAATTTCTTACCAACAAAATCTCCTAGAGTTATGGAAACTCAAACATCAACTACGCGTTGTACAACTTTAATATTTCCAACTACATATTCAAAAATATGCAAATAATATGAGTATGGATTATACAATATATGATATAATAAAGCTACATAAAATATGTAATTAAGTAAAATTAAAAACTATTCTTAATGTATCAAAAAAAATCAAAAATTATTTGAACTTATGTAGTCGATTTCCCACTAAATTGAATTTCAATGAAAATAATTTAATTGTAATTAGTTCTCTAGTTAGTTTAAATTCGAATTAAATGAAATTAATAACTATTTATTCTTTTTTATCGGTTGCATGGTAATATCACTTGATGTGAACCATTATATTTAAAGTTAATTTACATATAACATTGCTGTTGTCTACATCTTTAATCCAATATTATCTATAATAAACTGAAGTAAAGTTTAAAAGAGCATAACTTCTAACTAACTATGTAGAAAATAATAGATAATTACCTCATTTGTAAGATCATTAAGAATTGAATAATGATAAACCTTACATCTAATAGACTATAAAGAACATAAGATTATTTGATGTCTACGAAGTAATAAACCAGTTACAACATACAAAACAAATATAGAAACGAATTTCATAATCTTACTCAACAAACAAAATTAAAATGAAAATTGATTTATGTATAAATTTTGGGAATACAAAATAGTTCAACTTTACCTATAATAGATTTTGGAAATAACAAAAGATTTTACGGTTGTTAGCACCAAAATTGGTCACTAACCTCGTAGAGAAAGATTATGTAGAGAAATAAGTGATGAAGGTAAATTAAACAGAGAAGACAATGCTAATCTAAATGCAGAAAGTAAGAACACCAAATTTATAGTGGTTCAGCGTAATTGCCTACGTCCACTTTGAGGTTAAACTTTATTGATCTTCTTAATGATTGATTACAAATACAATTCGTAGATCAAATGCTTGAATGAAGTTGTTAAGTAAAGAAGATGAGTCTGAAAAATGGCAGAGTCTCCCCAGTGTTCTTCCAAAAAAGGTCCTTTTCACTTTGACCCTGCCCCTCTATTTATAGACAAAGATGGGTTGGACTTCCCAGGTGGGCTTGGTAGCCGAACACTCTAGCCCAAGTATAGTGGTCGCTGCATGCCGAACCAGGTAGGCCGAACACAATGATGCCGAACCAGGTAGGCCGAACACAATAATGCCGAACCACCCTTCCTATGCCGAACGATATGTTTAATGTGTGGGAAGTGCAGAATAGTTGTTAGTCGAAGCCGAACGTGCCTCTGTTTGAAGCACTTGACCGAACAATGCTCTCTGGCCGAACGATGCATTCTGGCCGAACGATACCTTTGGCCGAACGATCCTCCTTGGCCTAACGTGCCTTCTGGCTGAACGATGCTTTTAGCCGAACGATACCTTTGGCCGAACGATACTGCCATGTCGAGTACTACGCCGAGTACTCCTAGATGCCGAGTGCTTCTGGACGCCGAGTGCTATTGGATGCCGAGTACTCCTGTTGTTGGGTTCCACTGGATGCCGAGTACTCCTGTTGTTGGGTTCCACTGGATGCCGAGTACTCCTGTTGCCGAGTGCTATTGGATGCCGAGTACTCCTATTGCCGAGTTCCGCTGGACGCCGAGTTCTACCTGATGCCGAGTACTAGTTGATGCCGAGTACTACCTGATGCCGAGTACTACCTGATGCCGAGTACTACCTGATGCCGAGTACTAGTTGCCTGGTCAAATCTCCAGGAAACACTTGCCCCCCAAAGTGTATTACGTGACTGAATCGTGATACGCTTTGAATTGCATATCCCCCGTACTTCGCTTCGAATCTAGGTTAACTCTCCTTGGAGACGCTTTCTTGAGAATATCAGTGGTGGAGGTGCGTGACGAGCGTGGTATAGATGCCGAACGAAGCAGTCGAAACCGAACGCTCCTTATGCCGAACGACTTTGTATTCCGATGCCGAACACTGTGGCTTTGACCGGTTCCACCGGATATAGCCTTTTCGACTTCTCCTTCTGTCTTTTCAGGTATTAACCCACGTCCGAAGGGCCGAGGATATTCTGAGGCCGTTGAGGCCATTAGAGCTCTTCCTGCCGAGGAACGCGACATCCGAACCATCATTTCGAATGAATCATTGTCAAGGTTCGGCTTGCTAGCCCCAGGTCGTCGGATTAGCCTCCCGGAGGGCATCTCCATTCCCAAGCTAGCATCCGTTAAAGGGAAAAAATAGGCCAGATCATCATCATGCCGCACTCCCGATACGCACGAAGGAGGTGAGCGCAAAGAGGACGAAGCTCCTGAGACCCAAGGCGAGAATGTGGGCCCCGCTTAGAATCCGGCGGTCGAAGTTCATGACATTGAAACGTCATCCTCCCCTTCGAAGGGAAAGAAGAGGTTAAAATACAATATTCGGAAGGCTAAAGTCGGCGGCACTTCAAAAGATATGCCTATCCCGCCAGAGAAAGAGGCTTCCTCACAGCACCTGAAGAGTTCTCTAAGGGGTTTGTCGAATCTTTCCATCCCCGACGATATACTTAATTATGGATTTGACGATTCTGAAGCCCTCAAGTTTTCTTCGCCCACTAGAGGCAATGCGGGAGCTCAACTCCCAGTCCAGGGAGACAATACTCCGATTAGTAAAGATAAAAGAACTGGTCCGTCGGGGGGAACACTAGGACACACACGCACATACGCATTCCATCATACACTTCAAGTTTTTTCTTGTTTCCCGGATCTTTCTTAACTCGTTGTTATCTCTATCCTTTGTAGGTGACATGGGGCGCTCTCACGGATTCGATCGCCTTCATGGCTCTTCCATATTTCATCATTCCGGACAGGATTCAGGTTCGGGCAGACGTAGGGACAAAGACAATTATGAAGATAGAGACAACTGTCCCCGTGATTCGTCTCATCGTAAGAAGGCATATTCCCAATCTTCTCAGTCCTGTGATCCTCTTCCTCCAACTGAGCCGGATAGAGAGAAGTCTTTACAGAAGGGGTCCCAACCCAATGCTCCTCGAGAACAACACTCTGGTTCGTCAAGTACGAGGCAAATTCGGGAGCAACGAAAAAGAGCAGAACTTCCAAGGCCTCCTCCCCCTACTCCCGCGGTTGACCCAACTGTAGCAGAAAAGATGGTCGATCTCAAGGCCAAATTTCCAAAAATTTGCTTTGATGGTCTGAAATTCCTCCCAGCTATCCATCATATTCCTGGACACGTGAAGCAGAGCGCCATTGCCTGTAACAACGACGTCTATGTTCAACATGACGCGTTTGTTCACTTGGTTGAAAAGATCTCGGAGGTGTCTGTTGATCGACAATATGAGATTGATCGTCTGAAACTGGAGGCTGGCTGTGACAAGAACATCATCAAGCACCAAGACGAGGAGCTCGCTTCGTACAAGTCAAAGCTGGAAGCCGCTGAGCAAAGCGCAAAAGATACTGCTGAGGCAGTCGCTCGTTTAGAGGTGGCTCACAAGAAGGAACTTGATGAAGCAGTCCAGTGTAGCGGTGCCCTTGCCCTAGAAAAAGATTCCATCCAAAAAGAAAGGGACGCGCTTGCTATACGAGTCAAAGAGTTTAAGGAATTACTTTCCAAGGAGAAAGAGGACAAAGTAGCTGCTCAAGAAGAGTCACAACGATACTGCGATTAAATCGTTGCTACTCGACTCCTGAAAACGAAGCTCGATGACGAACTTGCTGGGGTCGAAAAACTGAAGGACGAAGCCCGTGAGGAGGGCAAAAGAAAAGCTGCAGAGGAGATTGATTCTCGCCTCGAGGCGGCCGTAGAAGCCGGCAGGGAAGAGGTCAAGTGCATGTTTGACCCGTTGATTGCTGAGTATGGAGCCCGCGTCCTTATGCACCGCGACTTGACATTCTTGGGCAATGGCTATCTCGAATCCCTAGCTGAGGCCTGGGAAACTTTGGTGAAGATTAGGAAAATCGAGTCGGGCTCTGAAGAGGTCGATGAGGATGCCTTGGTGAAGGAGTTTCTTAGGGGGAATGAGCCAGCGGATTTATCCGCAGCTTTGGCGCTTTATAACAAAGGCTCTCCCCTTCCAAAAGAGAAAAGTGATGAAGCTGGCCCGTCTAGGGCTGAGACTACGGCTCCTCATATTGCTGCTCCTCCCGCTGCTCAACCGGCCGGTCGGCCGACACTTGACCCGTTCGAGCAGCATGCCGGCTATGATCCTGAAGATCCCGGGCTTGGCGTTCACGTGCTATCTCCTATCCTGGAGGGTGAAACCCCACGCGCAACCGATAGCCAACCAGAACCCGGTAGGAAACTCTTCTTTTCTAGAAGTCAAAAGATCTTGTTATTTTCCAGCATTTATCCGTTCTAATGTTCATTTTTTATGTTTTCATGCAGGCTGCTCTGATCCCGAGCCAACTCCGAGAAGCGATGACGCCAAGGAGGAGGCAGAGAAAACAAGCGATGTTGCTCACTCGGGAGTAACACCTGGCCCTTATGCTCAAGTGATCGGGGCGCTAGATGATGACAAGCTTGACGCTTCGTCTCCTGCCGAAGGGAGCGATGAAATCGAAATCACCGGCGCCTCTGTGCATACCTCAAAGATGAGCATGAAGGAACGCCTCGCCGAAGAGGAGGAGAAAAAGGTCAAGGTCAAAGTTGAACCTGAAATACTGGACTTACCGACCCGCGGAACAGACCTCTGAAAATCATTCTCCCGGGCAGGTCCAAACCACTGGATGTTCCGTCTCCTACTCCTGACTTTGCTTCTTTAGCAAGCAAGAAATCCAAGAAAAAGCATGAAGGAGAGGAGTCGTCGGAAAAAACAAAGGAAGACAAGAAGAAGAAACCGAAGAAATAATCGATACACTCGTTCAACGAGCTTCTTGCTTAAGTCTTGTAGTTGCTTTTATCTTTTGTAGCTTGTAGTTTGTATAGATAGGTTCTTAACTCTGAGTTTCGTAGGAGTAACTGTGTAACCCCATTTTGAACTATTGAATGAAGTTTAGTTTCTTTTTCGTTTGAATGATTCTCTTGCTTTTCTTTGGTTTGCTGACCAACTGTAGTCATAACTCAAGTTCTTATGAGTTGCATTATCTCCCAGTCCATTCTTGTGTTGTTCAAACATTTCCAGACGTGGCATACTTCTTGCTCCACATTTCTCGAGTACTTGGACTTTCTTCCAAATCTGCGCTTCAGGGATTTAGAGTAAGTTGATCCGCGTTCAGGGAATTCGGGGGTTCGCATCGTTTACACTCTAGTCCGCACTCCGGGGACTTAGAGTACTCCGATCCGCGCTCTGGGGATTCAGAGATTTGAAATCATTTATACTCTAGTCCACGCCCCGGGGACTTAGAGTACTCCGATCCGCGCTCTGGGGATTCAGAGATTTGAAATCGTTTATACTCTAGTCCGCGCTCTGGGGACTTAGAGTACTCTGATCCGTGCTTTGGGGATTCAGAGATTTGAAATCGTTTATACTCTAGTCCACGCTCTGGGGACTTAGAGTACTCCGATCCGCGCTCTGGGGATTCAGAGATTTGAAATCGTTTATACTCTAGTCCACGCTCTGGGGACTTAGAGTACTCCGATCCGCGCTCTGGGGATTCAGAGATTTAAAAACGTTTATACTCTAGTCCGCACTCTGGGGACTTAGAGTACTCCGGTCCGCGCTCTGGGGATTTGGAGATTTGAAATCGTTTACACTCTAGTCCGCACTCTGGGGACTTAGAGTACTCCGATCCGCGCTCTGGGGATTCAGAGATTTGAAATCGTTTACACTCTAGTCCGCGCTCTGGGGACTTAGGGTACTCCGATCCGCGCTCTGGGGATTCAGAGATTTGAAATCGTTTATACTCTAGTCCGCGCTCTGGGGATTCAGAGATTTGAAATCGTTTATACTCTAGTCCGCGCTCTGGGGACTTAGAGTACTCCGATCCGTGCTCTAGGGATTCGGAGATTTGAAATCGTTTATACTCTAGTCCACGCTCTGGGGACTTAGAGTACTCCGGTCCGCGCTCTGGGGATTCGGAGATTTGAAATCATTTACACTCTAGTCCGCACTCTGGGGACTTGGAGTACTCCGATTCGCGCTCTGGGGATTCAGAGATTTGAAATCGTTTATACTCTAGTCCGCGCTCTGGGGACTTAGGGTACTCCGATCCATGCTCTGGGGATTCAGAGATTTGAAATCATTTATACTCTAGTCCGCGCTCTAGGGACTTAGAGTACTCCGATCCGCGCTCTGGGGATTCAGAGATTTGAAATTGTTTATACTCTAGTCCGCGCTCTGGGGAATTAGAGTACTCCGGTCCGCGCTCTGGGGATTCGAAGATTTGAATCGTTTATACGAGTTCGTGCACCGTATAGGATAATGTAGTTCTAGTAATTCATCACCCGACTATGAAATATAGAAACATTAGTAATTCGTGGAAAATACGGCTTCAAGCCTTTATTAATGAAAAACAACCAAACTGCTCGATTACATAGTTAAAAAGAAACTAAGTTGCGACTGAACGAAAACATATAGGAAATAACAGTGCCTAAAACAAGAAAGAAAACATGCTAAATGTAATAATGCCGCAGATGTTCACTGTTCCATGCTCAGGGGAGTGTCGTGCCATCGACGGTCGCTAGCTTGAATGTTCCCTCTCCAAGCTTCCGTTCAATGACGTACGGACCTTCCCAGTTGGGATTCATACGTGATGGTACCGGGAAAACTCGTTTCAGAACGAGATCACCCACATCAAAAGTCCTTGGGCGGACTCTGCCGTCGTAGTAACGCTTGACTCGGTGTCTATGCGCTGCCGCCCTTAATTCGGCCTCTTCTCGTTTTTCATCGATGCAGTCCAGTGATTCCAACAAGAGGTCCTGATTCATCTTGGGATCATAATATGTCACCCGGTGCGATGGAACTTCAAGTTCCACGGGTATAACGGCTTCAGAGCCGTATGCCAAGGCAAATGGAGTGTGGCCTGTTGCGGATTTATGGGTAGTTCTATAAGCCCATAATGCCGTCGGGAGTTCATCTACCCACTTGCCTCCGACTTTCTCCAGACGCTTCTTCAGTATTGACTTGATTATTTTATTAACGGCCTCGACTTGTCCGTTAGCTTTTGGGTGTGCAACGACGACGAACTTCTTCTCGATGCCATACTTTAAACAGAACTCTTTGAACTCTCTGCTTTCAAATTGCGTCCCGTTGTCTGTAATGATGGTGCGAGGAAGGCCAAAGCGGCATATAATGTTTCGTACAACGAAGTTAATGACCTTTTTAGAGGTGATTGTGGCCAAGGGTTCTGCCTCAGCCCATTTTGTGAAATAGTCGACTGCAACTATCGCGTATTTCGCACCACCTTTGGATATAGGCAAAGAGCCGATTATGTCGATTCCCCAGATTGCAAATGGCCAGGGACTAACCATTTGTGTGAGTTCCGTTGATGGAGTCCTCGGGATTTTCGCATATCTTTGACACTTGCCACATTTCCATGCGTAGTCTGCAGCGTCCCGATTCACGGTCGGCCAGTAGTATCCATAGCGGAGGATCTTTTTTGCTAGCGTTTGCCCCCCGGTATGGTCGCCGCATTCCCCTTCGTGAACCTCTTTCAAGACTCGCTTTGTCTCGTCATGAGCGATGCACCGTAATAAGGGGACTGAGAACCCTTTTCGATACATTAATCCATCCTGCATTACGTATCGCGCGGCCTTTCGAAGGATCTGTCGTCTTTCGCTCCTTTTTTCTTGTAAAGCCCCGGTTGTCAGGTACAGTTTGAACGGGGTGATCCATGACTCCTTTTAGATTTCTGTTTCCAACACACGGTCAACTTTCATCTCGTCTATGCTCGGGGCATGCAAGACCTCGACGGGATACAATCCCATTTGCTGCGCATCGCCTGTGCTTGCAAACATAGCCAACAAGTCGGCTTCTTTATTCTGTTCGCGCGGGACATGTGAAATGTCATAACGCTCAAGACTTGACAGTAGTTCTTGGACCTGAACAAGGTACGGAGCAAGCTTCTGTCCCTTTGCTTGGTAATCTCCCCGCACTTGGTAAACCACCAACTGTGAGTCACAAAAGATTTCAACTGATTTGATCCCGAGTTCTCCGACGAGCTTCAAGCCAGCAATCAGTGCTTCATATTCTGCTTCGTTATTTGTAGCTGGGAAATCAAGCTTCAAAGCATAATGATCGATTTTCCGAAGTTATAAGAACTACACCCGCGCCGGAGCAACGGTCGTTTGATGCCCCATCAGTGTATAATTTCCAACGAACGGGGGGAATGACGTCATAATTATCTGGTTCTATGGGTATGTTAAACTCAATGATGAAATCCGCTAATGCTTGTCCTTGTATGGCCCTTCGTGGCAAGTAGACGATATCGAACTGGCTCAACTCGATGTTCCATTTTAGCAATCTTCTGGAAGTTTCTGGTCGTTGGAGTACCTGTCGCAGGGGTTGATCGGTATAAACACTGATTGAGTGTGCTTGAAAATATGGGCATAGCTTTCGTGATGCAATCACCAAGCAATAGGCCAATTTCTCGATTTTAGGGTAATTTCTTTCTGCCCCCGTTAGACGCTTGCTAACATAATACACCGGTTTCTAGATTCGGTACTCCTCGTGAACTAAAGCCGCACTTATCGCATGTGGGGATACAGCCAAGTATACGTACAGCATCTCGTGGTCTACTGGTTTTGACAGCACTGGTGGACTCTCCAGATGCCTCACCAGATCCCGGAATGCTTCCTCACAACTAGACGTCCATTCGAAGTTCCTCTTCCCTTTCTTTATTATATCAAAGAAAGGGATGCACTTGTCAGTTGCCCTGGATATGAATCGACTTAGCGCAGCTACTTTTCCACTCAAGCTCTGTACCTGCTTTATAGTCCTGGGTACTTGCACATCTCGAATAGCTTGGATCTTTTCGGGGTTAGCTTCAATTCCCCTAGCATTGACGATGAATCCCAAAAACTTCCCCGATGCAACGCCGAAGGAACACTTCAGAGGGTTGATCTTCATCCCGTAATACCTGAGTATGTCGAACATTTCAACCAAGTCTCGAATGTGGTCGTTTGACTGTCGTGACTTCACGAGCATGTCATCCACATAGACTTCCATCGTCCTACCAAGCTGGTCCTTGAACATTCGATTCACCAAACGCTGATAAGTCGCTCCTGCGTTCTTTAGTCCGAAGGGCATTACTACATAGCAATATAGCCCGACATCTGTAACGAAGCTGGTGTGTTCTTGGTCCGGAATATGCATCGGGATTTGGTTGTATCCCGAGTATGCATCCATGAATGATAACAGCTCATGTCCTGCGGTGGAGTCGACCAACTGATCGATCCTTGGTAACGGGAAACTATCCTTGGGGCACGCTTTGTTCAAATCGGAATAGTCTACACAAGTTCTCCATTTCCCATTTTCCTTTTTCACCAGTACGGGGTTCGATACCCATTCAGGATAGAGGGCGTCGTGGACGAACCCATTGGCTTTGAGTTTGTCCACCTCCTCTCTGAGAGCAGCGGACCTCTCCGGGTCCATTCCTCTCCTCTTTTGTTTAACCGGGACGTATTTCAGGTCTATGTTCAACATATGACTCGTGATGGCGGGAGAAATCCCACACATATCAGAATGCGTCCAGGCGAAAACATCAAGATTCGCCCGGAGGAAGTCACTAAGGTCTTCAGTCATTGCGGGGCCAAGCTGTGATCCGATCTTCAGTATTCGCGAAGGGTCGTTTTGGCTAACTGAAATGTCAACCGTTAGTTCAACCGGCGCCGCCTTTTCTTCCCTGGGTTTCTCATCGTCGTCTCTCGGATCTATGTCTTTGAAGATCCGAGAATTATGCCCGAGCCAGGGATCGGGCACTACTTGTCAATTATCCGTGTTAAGGATGCGGACGGGATTGTACGCAACCTTTCCTTTCTCCCTCCGATGGGCCTCTCGAAGCTCAGCCACATAACAGGAACGACCAGCTGCTTGGTCGCCATAAACAATACCTACTCCTTTGTCAGTCGGGAACTTCAAAGTTAAGCACCACGGGGCTAACGCTGCCCTAAACTCAGCCAGGGCCGGTCGGCCCAAGAAAACATTATATAGAGAATCCACATCCAAAACTACGAAGGGTAGGATTCGCACCCTCCGACGCTCGCCTTGTCCCAGTTCAACTGGTAACTCAACATACCCCACTACATCGGTCGCTGCTCCATTAAAGCCGTGTATACGAGCCTTGGACGGTTTCAAGTCCTTTGTTTCCATTTTCATTTGGTCATAAGCCTTCTTGAAGATGATGTTGACAGAACTTCCGCAATCAATCAGAATTCTTTTCACATATGTCGGTCCGATCGTCGCAGATATGACCATCGGGTCGATGGTTGGAGCCTCTATTTGATCAGCATCTCTGTTTCTAAACACTATATCGTCTGTCATTATAAGCTGCTGCTTAGCAGGGGTCCCATCCTCCACGTTCGAACAACACTCAAAATCTGCATGCTTCAGGGAACTTGCGTACCGCTCCATCTCTTGCCAATTCTTATCCGCGGGGTGAGGTCCACCGATGATTGTATTTATGACTAGTCTACCCACAGTTCGGGCAGGCTCCTCGAGATGACACGGAGCCGGTGCATGACCTGGGTTGGACGTTCCCTGTCCTCCTTCATGTGGATCCTTCACAAATTCTTGCAACTTCTTTTGCCTAATCAACTTCTCGATAGCGTCGTGCAGGTGTCTGCACTCTTCCGTATTGTGCCCATAAGTCTCATGGAAGCAGCAATATTTCCCGATCTGTTTCTGTTCCTCGGTTGATTCTTTTGGACGTGGCTTTCTGTACTGAAAGGCATTGCAGGTTGATAGGTAAATGTTCTCAAGAGACGCATTCAGCGGGGTATATTCGTTGTAGCTTGGAATTCTCGATTTCCACTTCCCCGCTTCTCTCTTCTTCCCTTGATTTCTTCCTTCGGACTCCTTAGGCTGCCCGGACTTATTCTGGACATTGACTTGGACCTTTCCCGAGTTGTCCCCGGATTTTTTTACAGCAACGTTGCTTTTCATGGACTCTTGGACAGGTCCTGGTGTCTTATCTCGTCTTACCCACCTAGCTTCCTCTCTCCTTATGAACTGGTGTGCCTTTGAGTAGAAACGCTCTAGCATAGTCGGAGGTTTTCCTGCCAACCAATCTCCAAACTCAGAATCCGGATCCATGCCTCTCATCATAGCCATTAGGATTGCATGATCGTTGGGATTACTGACTTCAGTTGCCACAACGTGGAACCTTTGTAAATATTCCTTCAATGACTCCCCAGGACTTTGGATTACACTTGACAGAGACATTACGTCCTTTGGACGAGTAGTGTGTATCCTGAACTGCTCAATAAACTTCTTTGCCAACTCCTCGAAATTGGATACAGACCGCGGAGGAAGTCGGGTAAACCACATAGTAGCGATCCCTGATAGAGTAATTGGGAAGCATCTACACTTGGTGGCATCATTTGCTCTAGCTGAATCCATCATCCATTCGTACCTCATGACATGCTGTCTGGGGTCAGTCTTTCCCTCATACGCAGGGATAGTTGGCATACTAAACTTTCTGGGGTACGTCGCCTGTAACACAACATCTGTGAACGGAGTGTGACTCCTTGATACTCCCCAATCGTCATTTGACAAGCCCTGATTTTCTTTCATCAGTTGCCTGACCATGGCTGTCAGGTCTGGTGTCTGTATGGAAGATGGAAGGTTAGAGTCCGTTCTACGTGACTGTCCATGTTGATGCCTCCTCTCCTGGCGATTTGCTAATCGTGCGCCTTGAGGTTTGACATCATTAGCGTTTTGATGGTCTGGGCCTCCAGCCTCCATCTGTACTCCAGTTCCTAAATTTCCAGCTCCGACTTGGTCACGATTTCCAGCTGTTTGAGCAGCAGCACCCGTCCACGCAACTTCAGTCTTACGGCGTCTACGCCTGGGAGGTTCATCAGAAGAAGTTGAGCTGTCGGATGAGGAATAGGGAGCGGGATTGCCCCCAGCATTCTGTTGCTGCTATTGAGTGAGTTGTGCCATCAGGTTGGCGTTAGCGTGCATCTGTTCTCCTAGTTGTCTCCTGCTTTCCCTGAGTTCTCTCATCAAGTCGTTGAACTCTATTCTGGTGACAACTGGAGTTTGGTCCTGGGTGGCAATTCCTACACCCGGAATTGCAGGTTGATTGTTAGGTCCTGCTTGTTGCACGCTAGCAGTCTCATGGGCATCCGCATTATGAGAAGCTAACCTGGTACGTGGTCTTGCCATTGTAGAGTTATTGGTAGGAACTCTGAGTAGAATCAATGGATGTCCTATCAATGAGTCGGATCTTCTTTGGGGGATTTGTTCAATCCAGTAGCTTCAAAGCAGATCCTTGAGGTCTGAGAATTCAATTCTCAGTGAAAGCACCAAAGTGTTAGCACCAAAATTGGTCACTAACCTCGTAGAGAAAGATTATGTAGAGAAATAAGTGATGAAGGTAAATTAAACAGAGAAGACAATGCTAATCTAAATGCAGAAAGTAAGAACACAAAATTTATAGTGGTTCAGCGTAATTGCCTACGTCCACTTTGAGGTTAAACTTTATTGATCTTCTTAATGATTGATTACAAATACAATTCGTAGATCAAATGCTTGAATGAAGTTGTTAAGTAAAGAAGATGAGTCTGAAAAATGGCAGAGTCTCCCCAGTGTTCTCCCAAAAAAGGTCTTTTTCACTGTGACCCTGCCCCTCTATTTATAGACAAAGATGGGCTGGACTTCCCAGGTGGGCTTGGTAGCCGAACACTCTAGCCCAAGTATAGTGGTCGCTGCATGCCAAACCAGGTAGGCCGAACATAATGATGTCGAACCGGGTAGGCCGAACACAATGATGCCGAACCACCCTTCCTATGCCGAACGGTATGTTTGATGTGTGGGAAGTGCAGAATAGTTGTCAGTCGAAGCCGAACGTGCCTCTATCTGAAGCGCTTGACCGAACAATGCTCTCTGGCCGAACGATGCATTCTGGCCGACCGATACCTTTGGCCGAACGATCCTCCTTGGCCTAACGTGCCTTCTGGCTGAACGATGCTTTTAGCCGAACGATACCTTTGGCCGAACGATCCTCCTCGGCCTAACGTGCCTTCTGGATGAACGATGCTTTTAGCCGAACGATACCTTTGGCCGAACGATACTACCATGTCGAGTACTACGCCGAGTACTCCTAGATGCCGAGTGATTCTGGACGCCGAGTGCTATTGAATGCCGAGTACTCCTGTTGCCGAGTTCCACTAGATGCCGAGTACTCTTGTTGCCGAGTTCCGCTGGACGCCGAGTTCTACCTGATGCCGAGTACTAGTTGATGCCGAGTACTACCTGATGCCGAGTACTACCAGATGCCGAGTACTAGTTGCCTGGTCAAATCTCCAGGAAACAACGGTGTCCACTTATTTATAATTCAAGTAACCTCCTATAAAATTAATGAAGGAAACAAACTCATGATCTTACGAAATGAAAAAAAAATCAGAAGAAGACACAATTTGGGGTAAAAGCCCTAAGCAATGATAAGAAATTAGTGATTTAAAGCAAAAACAACAAATTCAACAATGAATTAAACGAAAAGGAATATAGTAAAATAAAAGTCAAAATTTTGAATCGATCTCAATGGAATCAAACAAAACAACAAATTAAACACTGAATTAAATGAAAAGACAAATAAAAATTTAACTTATTAATCGATCTCATCAAATTAGAGTTTTTTTAGGTCTTTAAATAATATTTCCATAAAAACCATAACATTGAAAGTAAGGTAGAAAGACGAACACTAAAAAATATGCATATATTCACAAATAATATAAGATAAAGGCAAAGTGAAGAGCTATTAGGGAATTAAATTGAATCCTAATCAAAATAAAAGAAATAAAAATTGACCAACATTTTTTGAAAAGAATCCTTGCATTGAAACTATTGAACATGAGAAATAAATGAGGAAATGCAAAAATTCTTGCATTGAAAATGAAGAGAAGATGAAAAGAATTATTGTTAGAATATAAAGAAAAAATAAATGCATGTTTATTGTATGTGGAAATAAGAATGTTACAAAGGAAAATATATGAAATAAAGAGCTATATGCTACAAATAAATAACCAAACTCATAATCCAACAAATGAAAACAAAAATCATAAGATGACATAACTTTAGGCATAAAAGTCAAAGAAAAGATCATCAATTTTTAGGGGCTCTTTCGATCAGTAACATTGAAACACAAACATTGAAAATAAGGTAGAAACATAATCGCTAGAAAATATGTACATATTCACTAGATAATTTAAGATAAAGGCAAAGTAAAGAACTATTGGTGATTAAATTGAATTCCAATCAATAAAAAAAATAAAAACCGATTAAAGTTTTTTAAAAAGAATCCTTGTATTGAATCTATTGAATATGGAAAATAACTGAGAAAACACAAAAATTCTTCTATTTGAAAATAAAGAGAGGAGAAAAAGAACTTTATGCTATAAAAATAAATGCAGGATTATTGTACAAGGAAGTAAGAATATTACAAAGGAAAATATATAAAATAAAGAACTATATGCTATAAAAATAAGATTATATTCTCAAAATAGCATTTATAAATCCAGTATCCTACTACAAATAGGGGCATTTCACTAGAAGGACAAACTTTATAGTCCAATTAGTTTCTAGGACACACATCCACAGAAATTAATTTCAAGGCCAAAGTGAGCGGAATAATTACTTTTAAGGACAAATTCAGCAGTCCAATTACTTTCAAGGACATAATTTCATAGGTTTTTAGGCCTTAGAAACTAATTATTTTGCATTTTGTCCTTAAAAGTAATTATTTCAGTTGTGTGTCCTATAAACTAATTGCACTTGCTAAAGAGGCCCTTGTGGCTAATTTCCACTTAATAAAATCATAAATAATTTAAGATGATTGTAGAGTTAAGATCTGTTCGTGAATTAAATTCTATATAGAATAAAAAGTTCTAAAGACTAATCAAAACTTGTGTACTGGAGTCACCAGGGAAATAAAATCAAAATCTCTTACATGCAATAAAATAAAGATGATTGGAGTAACTTTTTGGAAGAATGATTTCCGTTAGCCTAATTTTTCCAACTATGATCTATAAAAAAACCTTTTCTTAAAGTTTAAGCGATATATTATTTAACATATTAATTTATGTTAGTGCCAACACCAAGCCACTCTAAGTCATATTAATCAACATAAAATCAAATAAAAAATTTATTATATACCCAAAAGCATACCATAAAACATGAAAGAGAAAATTCTATGATTGTAGTTAAATGAGCAAATTTTCCACTTAGATCTAAAGGGGAAAAAACATAAGATATGATAGTATTTATGGATTTAAATTTTAATTTTAGATATGAAGTTGAGAAAATGAAAGTAAGAAGAGAAAGTAAGCATGTAACATTTAGAAAATGAAGTATTTTAGATAAGAAGTTGGGAAAATGAAGGTAAGAAGAGAAGATGAGCGTGGAACATTTTTGAATGGCTGAAATAGAAGAAGAAATGACATACTGTTATTAATACATAATGGAAATTTAATTTGGAGCTTGAAATGGTAAGTAATTATTAGAGGGGTAAGTGAAACTTTTGTACTCAAAGCAACCACAGTAGAGGATTGGAAGTAAGAATGAATGAGAAGAAAGAATATAAATGATCATATATTGAACTTTATATATAATAGAACATATAGATTTAACATATTAATTTATTTTAGTGCAAACAACAAGCCACTCTAATTTATATTAATCAATATAAAATCAAATTTAAAAAATATTATATACCCAAAAGCATACCATAAAACATGGAAGAGAAAATTCTATGATTGCAGTTAAATGAGCAAATTTTCCACTTAGATCCAAGGGGAAAAACATAAGATATGATAGTATTTATGGATTTAAAATTTAATTTTAGATAAGAAGTTGAGAAAATGAAAGTAAGAAGAGAAAGTAAAGATGGAACTTTTAGAAAATGAAGTATTTTAGTTAAGAAATTGGGAAAATGAAGGTAAGAAGAGAATATGAGCGTGGAATGGTAAGTAATTATTAGAGGGGCAAGTGAAACTTTTGTACTCAAATCAACCACAGAAGAGGATTGGAAGTAAGAATGAATGAGAAGCAAGAATATAAATGGTCATATATTGAACTTTATATATAATAATAGAATAGATAGATTTAACATATTAATTTATTTTACTGCCAACACCAAGCCACCCTAATTTATATTAATCAACATAAAATCAAATTTAAAAAATATTATATACCCAAAAGCATATCATAAAACATGGAAGAGAAAATTCTATGATTACAGTTAAATGAGCAAATTTTCCACTTAGATCCAAAGGGGGAAAAACATAAGATATGATAGTATTTATGGATTTAAAATTTAATATTAGATAAGAAGTTTAGAAAATGAAAGTAAGAAGAAAAATAAGTATGGAACATTTAGAAAATGAAGTATTTTAGATAAGATGTTAGGAAAATGAAGGTAAGAAGAGAAGATGAGCGTGGAACATTTTTGAATGGCTGAAATAGAAGAAGAAATGACATACTGTTATTAATACATAATGGAAATTTAATTTGGAGCTTGAAATGGTAAGTAATTATTAGAGGGGTAAGTGAAACTTTTGTACTCAAAGCAACCACAGTAGAGGATTGGAAGTAAGAATGAATGAGAAGAAAGAATATAAATGATCATATATTGAACTTTATATATAATAGAACATATAGATTTAACATATTAATTTATTTTAGTGCCTACACCAAGCCACTCTAATTCATATTAATCAACATAAAATCAAATTAAAATATATTATATACCCAAAAGCATACCATAAAACATGGAAGAGAAAATTCTATGATTACAGTTAAATGAGCAAATTTTTCACTTAGATCCAAAGGGGGAAAAACATAAGATATGATAGTATTTATGGATTTAAAATTTTATTTTAGATAAGAATTTAATAAAATGATAGTAAGAAGAGAAAGTAAGCATGAACATTTAGAAAATGAATTATTTTAGATAATAAGTTGAGAGAATTAAAGTAAGAAGAGAAGACGAGCGTGCAGCATTTTTGAACCGCTAAAATAGAAGAAGAAAAGGCATACTGTTATTAATACATAATGAAAATTTAATTTGGAGCTTGGAATGGTAAGTAATTATTAAAGGGGTAAGTGAATTTGTTTAGTCAAATCAACCACAGAAGAGGATTGGAAGTAAGAATGAATAAGAAGCAAAAATATAAATGGTCACATATTGAACTTTATATATAATAGAATAGATATATACCCAAAAGCATACCATAAAACATGGAAGAGAAAATTTTATGATTATGGTTAAATGAGAAAATTTTCCACTTAGATCCAAAGGGGAAAAAACATAAGATATGATAGTATTTATGGATTAAATTTTTTATTTTAGATAAGAAGTTAAGAAAATGAAAGTAAGAAGAGAAAGAAAGCATGGAACATTTAGAAAATGAATTATTTTAAATAAGAAGTTGAGAGAATTAAAGTAAGAAGAGATGATGAGAGTGCAACATTTTTGAATAGCTAAAATAGAAGAAGAAAAGGCATAGTGTTATTAATACATAATGAAAATTTAATTTGGAGCTTGGAATGGTAAGTAATTATTAGAGGGGTAAGTGAATTTTTTTTAGTCAAATCAATCATAGAAGAGGATTGGAAGTAAGAATGAATAAGAAGCAAGAATGTAAATGGTCACATATTGAACTTTATATATAATAGAATAGATTCATTTCTAATGTAGATATTCATTTCGTTTGCAGTTGTTATAATAAATGATTTGGTGTATTTCTTCTTTTTAATGCAAACAACTAGCTACTTATTTTTGGTGTAATATTAGCTACTACCTTGTGGTTTCTGCTTATATATAAAATAGAACATTATGTGGTTATAAATTAAAATTGTGGGATTTATGTATGAATATTTAGTTATGTTTAATACAATGTGTTGCGTTTTTTATTTTAATATTTTCTATGAGTTTTCATTATCTAAATGGTTTTATGTTTTAGAAATATTCTTAGTGCAGCATTTTGATATGCATTAACTATTGTGATTTATAGGGATACATCGGTTTTTTAAAATGCAAAAAATAAACTATAGCATTTAGAAAACGCTATATAAAACTTAACAAAAAAGCATTATCAATAGTAAAAAAAATTAAAGTGCTTTTTTGTGTTATAAATAGTTCGCTATCTACTATAACATGTCTATACGTAGCGTTTATTAAACAACTATAGAAAACTTATGATAGCGGATAAAAAGTGCTATAAAAGATGATTTTTTATAACCTTTTATTTTGTGCTATAAATAAACCATTATTTCTTACAACGTGTCGATATACAGCCTTTTTCGAACCGCTATAATAGGCTTTTATAGCGTTTTTCCTATGCCATCGGGCTTTTTTTGTTGCAGTGAATATTTTATCATGGAGTAAAAAATTATAGTAAATCACATAATTGCCCATAAGGCATACCCTCAACACTCTCAACCTACTTGCACTATGGGCCAATTATGGAATCTTAATCTCGTACCTTTAATCGGTTTGTTCAGAAGTGAATGGATCTGCTATGTTGTCCTTAGTCTTTACTCTTTCAATCACAACTTCTTTATTACTAACAAACTCCTTGTTGGGTAGAACTTTTGAAGAATGTGCCTTGACTTCTTCCAAGCTCTTGGTTCTTCCGCGATCTGTATCGCAGTTATCACATAACAATGTTACATGTTTCTTAATAATTGGAAATACTCCTAGCTCAGTCATAAACTTACGCATCTAGACCGATCCTTTAGCTACTTCATAGGGGCGATGTAGTCAGCCTCCATCATTGAAACAAGTACCGTCTTTGCTTGGAACTTTTCCAATTGACTACTCCACCATTCAATGTAAATACATAACCAATTACTGATTTACGATCATCGATGTCACTTTGAAAGTTCTAAACTGTATACCTCTTTATAAGGAGGTCTTCATTCCCATATACAAGGAATGAGTATTTAGAATTTCTTAAATACTTAAGAATATTTCACTATTGTCTGATGCTTTCCCCCAGGATTATACTGATGTTGGCTTATGATCCTAATGCACAAACTACATCTGGTCTAATACATAGCATGGCATATATGATGGAACTGGTTGTGGATGTATATAGTATCCTCTTCATACACTCCTCCTCATCAGTATGAAGAGCGTCCTCTTTAGGAAGAATAATTCTAGATTGCATTAGAACATTTTCGTGCTTGGAATCCTCCATACCGAACCTTTTAAGTATGCGCTCTATGTACATGGACTGGGACAATCCCAGCAACCTCTTAGATCTATCTCTGTAGATATGAATACTTGCTTCCCTCAAATCCTTTATGAAGAAATTCTTGAATAACCATGATTTCACCAATTGCAATAACGCTTTGTCATTGCCAATCACGAGTAAATCATCGACATACAAGACTAGGAATGCTATGACACTTCTGTAACGATCTGGAATTTCACTGCTTTGATTTATGAATATTTAATTAATTTTAAATATTCAAATAATTGATTTTATAATGGAAATAAAAATCTTTTAAATAATGAATACTAATGGTGAGATAGTTTTCCAAATTTGTTTACAAAAATATTTAGTTCGAAGAAAGGTCGAAAATGTGACCGGAATTTGTTTTCTGAATTTTCTACTTTTTGTCGGCTAAAAGTTATCGGAAACATTGTGAACTCATTAGCATAAGTATACACATTTGTAAATTAGTAGTATATATAGGGGTGTGTGTGTGTTAGTGTATGTATATATGTATTTATACTTAAGATAAATAAGTTTAGAAAAATATAAATAAAAAAATAAAAAACTGTCCCATCATTGGAGACATATGTACACTTAGGTACTTAAACATGTCTAAACATATTGGCTAATGTTCATAAGAAGGGGAGACAGGGCAAAAGCATGTATGGTGAGGTGGAGGAGGGTGACATGGCAAGATGAGGTGGCATGGTTTAAGTGGAGGGCAAGGTACCAAGGGCATGTTGGTAATTTTTTAGTTTCATTTTATATAAAAAATCTATTTCCTAAACTTTTCTCATTTTATTTTTTTCCTTATCTCTACTTTCCAAAATTTCTCCAATCTTCCAAAAGACCTTTCATGGCTTCCATTTGTAAATTCCTAAGTTTTTAAATCAAAATTTTTGTACTTTAAAATCTGTTGAAATCATGTTTAAATCACCTACTTTCTTCCTCCTCTTCTCATGGCCATAAACCCCCCTAAAATAATCCAAATCAAGAAATTACTTTTTTCAAACAATGGGAAATTTTGGTGGCTATTGAGACAGTTCTTTAAATTTTGAGATCATACATGTCAAAATATCATTTCTTTGCAAAGTGTTTTCGAACCCATATTTTCAAGTCCGAAAATATCTCTTATTCTTTTGAATATACCTCCCTCAGAACAGATCCAAATTGGATGATTTTTTTTTGAAGTGGTAAAGAAGATAATTTCTGAGAAATTTTATTTTGACCACTTCTTCAAATTCCAAGAGTAACATGGCCAAAAATCCAAGAGAATATGACTAATTTTTGGGTATGGTTTTGTGTATTCAACCTTATCCAAAGTCTGTCCACCTCTCCAAGTCAAGCCCGTACATCCTTGTTCTTATCACGCCCGAGCCATGCATGCCTTAGGCCGAACCATCTAGGCCTTTAGGGCTTCAAAAATCAAAATTTTAGCATGAGGAAGCAAGGATCTAAATTTGATTTCAAATGTAGGAAAGGTTTTGCAAACTTTTGGTGAGTAAACATTTTGGTTTTCAATTTAAAGTATTAAATTTTTATTTGCTGAAAAATTAGTGTATGATATGTGGTTGATAATTATATTGTTATGATTGGTTTAAAATAATGTTATTATGACGCTTATGTATGGGTATATATGTGCTTGGATGTGGTAGTATAAACTTGGAATGGAAGTTAATGTAGTATGGTATGAAAGTTGTAAATTTACTTTATGTAGATTGTATGGTATGTGAAAAATGTTGGAGTATATGATATGTGTTATAATGCTAGAAAAGTTAGTGATGGATTTGTTAAGTGATATAGGGATCCTTTGTGTTTTAGTTATTTTACTTACTTTGTTTTCTAACAAAAGTTTTATAAAGTTTCTAACTTTACATATAGAGTTTTCAAACACTTATTAAAAGAAGCTAAAAGTAAAGAGTAAGTGTTTCAAGGGTATTGTATACGCAAAATAAGTTTCCAAGTTATGGCATCCATAGCGATAATCGTTATGGATGCAGTTTCGATAAAGTCGATTTTTGAAATTTTAGTTTTTCATACTTTAAATTGTTTTAGAGTTATAAACTTAATAAATTATTTTATAAAGTTAATTAAGTTTTTAATAATTAATTTTTAATTAATTAGTTTTGATAATTAATAATTAATTAAGTATTAAACAAGGTTTATTAACTTTAATTAAGTAAAGATTAGTACTGATTAAATATCCTTTAAAGATAAGATTGATTTAATTAATTATTAATTAAGTAAGATTAATTATTAATTAAGTATATAATTTATTTTTAATTAATTATTAATTAAATATAAGGTCAACTATTTGATATTTAATTTATTAAATGTTTAATTATTTTTAATTATAAATTAATTAAGGTTTAAATTTTACTAAATTATTTATTGAAGGTTTAATTTATTATTTAACTTTCAATTAAAGATTATTTAATTAATAAATTGAGAATAATTAATATTTAATTATTAATGAAGGTTTAAATTATTATTTAATTAATAAAGGATTAATTAGGGTTTAATTATTTATATAATGGTTAATTATTGTTTAATTATTTATTTAAGATTTAATTATTTCTTAATTATTAATTGAATGAAATTTAGATTTAATTAAGTTTAATTAAGGTTTAATATGGGTTTAACTTGTAATTAATTAATTTAAAAGGAGTTTTAAGTTTATGATTACTTTGTTTTCCTAGAATCGATTCGTTTTTTAGATGGAAAACACTTTTACAAATGATAGTTTTGAACACAAGGGATTCAAGTGTCGATGCCATTAAGTAACCAAATAGTTGTGAATGAGTTATATAAATTATTTGATTATTAGGACATCCATTAGCAGAATAAATCCCCGTTTTGCTATAATGTAATTGTTGGATTTTGTGGACATCTGTTAGCAGAATAAATCCCCATTCTGCTATAATGTAATTGTTTAATCGTGTGGACATAGACAAGCAGAATTAATCCCTGTTCTTCTATAATTAAGTAAATTGTTTGGACATCTATTTAACAGGAAAAATCACCATCATGTTATTATGTTATTAGACATGTATATGTCTGTTAGTTTATATTGACATGTTATGTGCTGGTTTCGATATGAATTGAATTTACATACATGTTGATCTATGTAAATAATTGTTAAATGAATTAGAATTCAAAACTGAAACTAAATGATAACTTAAATTAGTACCCTTGAGAATGCTAAGCCTCATTTTGAATTATTAAAGTATGGTTTGGAATTAACTTCAATTCTTTAATCAATTTGAGGTTAAGGGTTTGTAAATGGCTTTGCATGTTATTTAATAAAGGTATTAATGAATAACAACTTGTTTAAATAAAAGGGTTTATTTAAATTGATTTACAAACGATATTCTGTAAATGATATTTTATAAAGGAAATTTTATAAAGGAGTTTTAAAGGAAGATTTATAAAGAGTTTTAAAAATATGGAAAAGATTTATAAATCATTTAAAGATTTGTAAAGAGGTTTTATAAATTAACTTGGAGATTTATAAAAGCGAGTTATAAATTTATTTTGGAAGTTTATAAGTTGTTTGAATTATGAAGTGAGCTTTTAAAAAGGAATTTTTTTTATAAGGGATAAGTGGATGAGTTTTATAGTAAATGTTGTTTTGAAAAGGGAATTGTTTAGCCATTTAATATGGAATTTGAGAAGGGAATTTTTCCAAAATGTTTTCGGTAAATACTTATATTGTGATAAGTAAAAATGTTTTCCAAGTATAAAAGGATGTAAGGGGTTTAGGAAAAGTACTTTAGAAAAGATCTTTTGATCAAGTATTGCAAAGTGTTTTAATTAATGAAAGATTAATTAATAAAGGCTTAGTGGATTCCATATGGAATTTAATCAATGTTTGAATGATTGTTTATTTGATAGTTAAATCACCGACTATCAAATCCGGACCAAAATGTAACTTCGGAAATATCTAAAAGAAACACGTGAGTTATATGGCAAAGTCATCCCCAATGATGTTGTACTGTGTATATAAATCTTGTTTCGTTCTTCTAGGACAAGTGATAAGGAAATTCGTTCATTCAATAGTTAGAAGGTGAACTCAGCTCTTATCTTTTGTCTACTAAATTCCTAAAGAACCGGGGTTGAGTTTACCGAAAATTATCGATAGCCGTTTCGAAGAGACCAGGATTGAATATGTTATCTGAAAACCACTTTGATCTAACTCAAACGTTTCGAACTGAAAACATCTTAAAGAGTATGGAACTGAAGACAGAGTTTTGAAGTGCAATGGCTATTTTCTATTAACTGTAACGACCCGAAAATTTCAACTGTTTTAATAACGTAATTAGTTGTAATTTTGTGAAATTTCAAACGATAAAATTTTGAAATAAAAATTTGATATTTGGAATACGTCTAGTTAAACATAGCAACTGGTAAATTTTCGTCCGAAAATATGAAAGTTTATTTCGCGCGTAAATTCACTTCAATTTAATCAGTTAAAAAGTAATGAAAATAAAACGTTTTCGAAACTCAAATATTTTTACATAGAAAAATTCTAAATCATCTTCTGAGCAAGATTTCAGTTTGTCGTTTTTCCAAATTCGGACATCTTTGGCTCCGTCGTTCTTATTTTCTGCAAAATAGCAGTATTCTGGTACCGGTATCGATTTTTATCGGATGATCGTACCATTGATATCTGTATACCGTTTTGATCGTCTAGTCGTACTGATCTCTACGGTATATTAAATTGTCAACTTTGAAGTTCGGTGTGCGATACAATCTGAGAAAAGACTCCGTATCGGTTCCGTATTCAAACTTTTGTATCTTTTACCTTTTCAATTGCCTAGCGTATAATTCAACCAGTCACTTGCTTTTATTAATTTCAGAATTCAAGGTGTGGCTATCACACTTCCCTATTTCCAATTTATTGCATGCCGGTACGTGTTCAGCCACCTTTACCTTGAATGGAATTACATTTGTAAAGAACGTTTCTTATTACTGTGCTACCTCTTCCCTCTTTTCTCTTGATTTACTTTCTGTGAATTTTTTTTTACCCACCATTTTCTCTCGACCAAACTCTATCACCTCCGCCACCTATTACCCACCCTCCAAACCATCTTCCACCTCTCCTCGCACCCATGTTTCCAGCGACGCAACCCCGCCCTCGGCCAGTGCCACAACTTCACGTGCAAATACCATCGCCAGTAACCTAGCTTTCCTGCTTTTGCCGAGCACATGGCTCCCTCCCTCCTACAGCTCACCACTTCGGCAACCTCTTGCCTCATCCCTCCCCACTTCCGAGCAGCTTCCAACTGACCACCCAGTGGCCTTCCTCTCCATTTCCTCTACGCGAGTTCAAACCACCACTGGCCAACGCCCACTAGCCTCCGCCTCGCCTCCTTCTTCTCGCCAATAACCGCATCCACCTCCGCCCTTCACCCACCACCGTCTAGCCCTCCTCTCGGCCATGCATACGTGCCTTCTTTTCTTTGGGGTTTCCAAAAGCAGGTACATAGATTGTTGATAATTGTTGGCTGTAGAATACGTTGATTATATATATTTGTTTATCTATATATAGGTGAATTATGTTAGTACGTACAGTATATTATAATATATAATAGGTATATTACAAAAAGGTTTACAGTTTCAGATTTTACATCATATAGTAGAGAGTGCCAGCTTTTGTGTAGTAGACATGATATAGTTATAACACATTGATATATACACACACGTCATATAGTACTTTACAGTATGTGATGCTATATCATATAAATTGTTATAAAAGCTTTAGGCACAGTTGAAAAAATTAGTATATAAGTATGGTTGTGTGTTGCGTGCGTGTATATGTATATATGTGTTGTGTAAGTGTATATTTATATATATATATATATAACTGTTAGTATATTGTATATATAATTTATAAAGTGTAATATATGTCGCATGAAGACTATTTTTACTTGAACTGTTAGTATTGTATATATGTAATTTACAAAAAAAAAATATAATAATAATAATAGCAACTTATAATAATATGTTATGTAAGTAAGACACGTGTGTTTTGTTTTTGTTTGTTTTCAAAAGCATGTCGTATAAGTGGCTGTGTTCTATTTTATTTATATATATTAGTAAAGTTTGCATAGTGATTTTAAAATAAGTATTGTATGTGTTGTTAGTAATTTCCTAGTAAGTATACTTATTGATAAAATGCCGTGTGTTCTGTATATTATAGAGTCATATATATTAGTTTATATAAATTTTCGGTTGTTGCTTATAGTTTTAATCTACAGTTATATATATATTAGTCTGGTCAAATGAAGGTTTTAGGCATGTCAGTAGGTGTATATGAAAGATTCTTATGAAGTGTTGTCAAGATCAGTTCGTATAAAATATGTATATTTCAGTTTATGAACTTTTTTTTTATTTTAGAGTGGTTTATATAGTTTGTTATTTACAGTTTGGGTTTAAGGTTCAAGTATTAATACATGTGATGTAACGGTTCATTTTTTAGTATAATATAGTACAGGTTAATAAAGCAAGCTATAATATAGTGGTGGTCTCAGCTAGTATGCACAGTGACTTATATGTCATTTATATGAAATAGGTAAACTCTAGAATAGTACTATTATATGCTTTGTTTTAGTCGTACTATTTATGTATACACTAGTTGTATATTTGATTTATAGAATGAATTTTTCATCTAAAATAAATTTACATGTTTTTATACGAGGTACTATATGAATATAATATAATATATATTTTAATTTAAAAACGTGTTGTATTTAGAGCATGATTATATATATACAATTATATCTATGTGTTCACTTATACCATCGATTTAGTTCTGATTCAATTTACTCTATTTCGTATCTATCAGCTTTGTCGAATTCGTGCCGTCTAGCCTAGTTTTGGAATTCGTGCTTTGATTCGTAATTCAATGTCAGTGACCGTTCAGTGTGCGCATCCGTGTCATCTTCTCGTGCATCTCTAGCCTCGAAAGGTGAGCACTCACTCACGATTAACGTTCTTTTAGTTATTAGATTTGATTTCAATTGAAACGACAATTGAAATATGCAACTGTTAGTTAATTACACTGTTATATATGCTATTACCTGTATCAGTTCACCTGTGACATCTGACACCATTATCTGTTAATTATTTATGCGATGATAATACAGTTTGGCTGATAATTGATTGATGGTTGATGTTTATATTGGACGTTAAATTGATAATGTTAAATTGATAACTAGTATGCAATTGAACTTGATATAGGATAATTAAATGTTAAATTTGATTAACTGACATTTGTATAATATGACCCCTTTAACTGTTGAATTTATTGACACGTAGGATTTGTTTAATTACATTTTGAACCACTGAATGTATGTTGTTAAATTGATGATGTATGAAATTGTAAGTAGATGACAAGTGAAAAACCGAAATGTAATAATCTTTAATCTACATGAAATGATAGTGTAGATTCTAGAAATAATTATAGTAATTCGTACAAATAACAATGCGAATTAACACGGTTATTTCGGGATTATTTGAATTGATTATTGGATCGTTATTGTTTGATGTTATTGCTTGTTTATTTACTTTGACACCATCCCAATTATCACACTACAAGTTCCCTTTATTATGTTTTGATTTTGAATTGAATTGGAATCGGGTTGAAATGATAAATACCCAAAAAAATTGAATTTTGACCTAGGATAGAAAATTAAATAAAACCCGATTGGTCAGTAATTTGATTTAAAAATAAAACGAAGATTTTATTTGAATAAATAATATGGTTTTGAAATGAAGTTGAAAATTGAATTTTTAATGAAAGGAAAATGTTAATAATCTAAAACGAAATATTAACGATGTAATCGATGAAAGTATATTGTTTAATTTGAGAAATGATTTGATAATTAAGTTTGAAATTAAAATCAAGTTTGAAATTATAATTAAGTTTGAAATTATTAAAGTTTGAAATGATTTAATAATTAAGTTTGAAATTATTAAACTTTGAAATTATTTAATAATTAAGTTTTGAATTATTTAATACTTAAATAAGATTGAATTATTTAATGATTAAATTGAATTGAAATTCTTTAAAAAGAAAATTGAACTTTTGAATAAGTGAATTTTACTTCGTAAATAATTGAAATTGAGTTTTCTTTATTAAGGTTTTTGGAAAATTATTTAAGAAAGTAAATAAGTGAAATGGAATTTCTTTAACAAGAAATGAAAATGTGATATTTTTGGAATTAATGTAAGACTTGAAATTTAAAGAATTGATTTGACGAATTTAATTTAATTCAAAATTGTAAGTTTTGTTTTAATGAAGTTGAATTTAAATAATTGATTTAATGATTTGGAAATTTAATAGAAATTGTTTTGAATGGAAAATTTACTAAATGAATATTGAATGAGATCGATAAATGAATTTAAATTGATTTAAATGTTAAATCAAATTAATTTAAATGATTTCGGGATGAATCTTATATACGAATTTAAATTGGTATTTGAATTGTTTTAAATAGAAAATTGAAATTGAATTATAAGATTTTGAAATGGTATTTGGAAGTTTTGAAACGTAAATTATTGGAAATTGGTTGTGAAAGACAAATGAAATGTTGATTTACGAATTGAAATTGAATTGAAATTGATCTGGTTTTTGAAATATATAAACGACCAATCGGTGTAATAATTACGAAAGTTATTAAAGAGACCGGAATTCGGTTATGGGTATACTCTCTATCTAAACCGAAAACCACTTTAATAACTATGCGCGGAGTGATGATCCAGAATGAAGTGGTTGGAATGATGTACGTGATGACTGAAGAAAGTGAACGATAATGGATAGCCTTGACACTTGTGTCAAATTTGAAATGACTAAAACAGGAGCTGTGCCGGGCCAATGGAGGATTGATACCTCAAGTGGACACACTTCTTCGAACTACTTATACTTATTGTCGATTGGTGCACCCTTGATTTTGGGAGTGTTGTCTCACGGTGTTGCGGGCGCTGCGGCGTTGCGTTCTCACCAGCCCGGATCAGGCGAACGGTAGTATCACTATCTTGGGTATAGCCTCATGTGCCTTGTCATACTTGTATTCCATTTATGCGAGACCACTACGAATTTGATTTGTACCTTGAGTATATGGATTGCCCTCTGGTGACTTCCGGTTTTGGGGAAACTACGGTCTTGTATATGCTTGTGGGAATAAAAATGTGTTAAGGGTGGAATGGGCCATGACTTAACGCTATTTTGATATCTTTATATTACTGATAGACATTATCTACTTATCGTACACTACTACTTAGTAGATAGTTTAACGGATCCTTAAAGGATGGTTATTCCAAACATCCTTTGAGTTACTTGTATTTCAATTGCTATTTCACTTGAGTTGGATTTATTAATATAAGAATGTTAATCCTGACTCGAGTGTTTTGTGTTTTTGCTTTACGCTCGGGTCAGACTGAGTAGTTCAGCTTTCGAGACTCACCTTTGGAGTTGGAGCTTCGCTTGGAGATCCAGCTATCTATCCAGCTTTCAGATATTCGATGATTCCAGTGATATATTCTGACTTGTATTTGATGTACCATATTACTCTTCCGTTGTATCTGGTTTAACTCTGATGTATTTTATATATTCATATAGTAGCTTCATGAACTACTATCTCTTTTAATTCCGCTGCACTTATTACTCTGTGTCTGTGATCTGTGATATTTTATTTACTGTATATGTTCAGTTTTGCCAAATTTAAATTAACAACGCGGTATTTTGAGCAATTCAACTCCGGCATGAGTGTCTACCTATACACTTATAATGGATGCGAATGGTCCAAAATTTCGGGTCGTTACAGTTGGTATCAGAGCTCTGGTAGCTCTAGGCAAAACTTAGCATATAGGGTAAATATATTTACAGAATCACTCTCATTCGAGTTTCAATCTCTTCCTTTTGACTCGATTCCTTTGAATTTTGGAACGTTCCCCTCGGTTCCGAAATTCATTCGTGTCCTTCACTATTCGTCTTCTTTCAATTCCGGAGCACCCCATAACTCCATTTGAATGATATCTATAATAGATCGGCGGTCTCGCCAATCTTCGAATGATTCGTAAAGGAGTAAAACTCCTTTACAATAGACATCGATTTACCGGAGATTTCTATATCCTCGGTTTACGATGTTATCTATTCCCTGCTATACCTGAATCCCACCTCTTGAGATCGAGTGTTGATTTACCTCGGAATTCAGCATCGATCTAATTCTTGAAGTTACGGACGATCCGGTTAAGATTGCCCGTGAATTAAATAAGCTTGTCCAACCCGATTCTGTTAATTGAATCATCTTATCTTTTCTTTCGAACTTGTACTTAAATCAGAATTCTCTTTAACTTGAGTCCATAAAATTTGAAACCCTATCCTTATTTTGAAAATACATCCCTGTATCGTCGAGCAAAGAAGTGTATTTGTAAATTTATATTAAAAATGTTTTATATATTGTGTTGTTTGAGTTGCTGATGTTGATTTGGGTTTTCGATCGATTCGTCTGATCAACGCTATCGATAGGATTTCCAAAACACTTGAGCAGAGCAAACTGACACAATATTGTTTTCAAATTTGTTTGATTATATTGTGAAAATATAAGTAAGATTTTTTGGAATTTAATAAGTTAATTAAATTGGTTGTTTAAAATGATAATATTTGATTATCAATTATTATTCTAAATGAATTTATAATTATGGTTTATAAATTGATTTGGAATTTGAAATGAATTTAATTCAGAAATTTGAGAATTTAGTTTCCGGTGATTTCGAACTTTGATTTTTAATTTTAAAGTATATATTATTGGAAGTATTTTTCGAATAGAAATCGTTTTCAAAGAATTTTAAAATGTTGAAATCAGTGCTCTTCTCTTTGTCGCTGGAAAATAATTTCGGTGATGGCGGCCGCATCATCGACATTCATTTTTGAGTTTCGAAGTGGAGATACTATTCTGTAGCTTTGCTACGGTTTTGTTTTGAAAAATATTTTGATTTGAATTTCTTCAGTATAATTTGATTTATATATATATAAGTATCTTATTTTAAATTTAATTTGATTTGATATAAATACATTATATATATATCTCTAAATTGTTTAAAGTTAATCGGAAATCTAATTCTTAAATTTTGTTAAAGGAAGATTTTAATTATAAATAAAACCAAAATTTGGAATAAATATTTAAACTTGAATAATTGAATTGGGAAAATTTTATTTGTATATTGTTCAACTGCGTTCTAATACAACTTGCCTAAATCATTCAGAAGTTGAATATGTAATTGGATAATATATAATATAAATTGAATTTATAAATAAAATTTGAGTGGTTATAATAAATGTTGTACACTTAAATTTTAATTATAAAATGTTAATAGAGATAAATAGAATAATAAGATAATTGAAAAAAATAAAAATTTTGTTAGGGTTAATTAATAAATTGAAATTAGATCAACTTATGAAAATACCTTGAATTTAAAGGCAGTTAGTGAATATAAATTTATTTAAATTGGAACTTTTATGGTTTAAATTAATTTATATGGTTTAAAAATATGTAATAAGATATATTAAGTGAAATAAAATTTATAATAATTTGGAATTAAAGAATTAAATCTGTTGAAAATAAAATATGATTATAATAAAAGATTATTCAAATTTATGGTTTAAGGAATTGAAAATTTAGGGTAATTGGATAATAAGATAATGAATTTAGAAATAGTTGAGATTTATTTTGGTGAAATCAAATGGATTAAATCAATTATTGAATAACAATCAATTTAAATTTGAATTTATATGGTTTAAATTAATTATTATTTTGTATTTCAAATCTGTCTTCTTCCCGGTTGTTTCTATTCTTCTACCTCGTTCCTTTTCGGGGACGAAAAGTTTTGAGTGGGGGAGAATGTAACGACCCGTAAATTTCAACTGTTTTAATAACGTAATTAGTTGTAATTTTGTGAAATTTCAAACGATAAAATTTTGAAATAAAAATTTGATATTTGGAATACGTCTAGTTAAACATAGCAACTGGTAAATTTTCGTCCGAAAATATGAAAGTTTATTTCGCGCGTAAATTCACTTCAATTTAATCAGTTAAAAAGTAATGAAAATAAAACGTTTTCGAAACTCAAATATTTTTACATAGAAAAATTCTAAATCATCTTCTGAGCAAGATTTCAGTTTGTCGTTTTTCCAAATTCGGACATCTTTGGCTCCGTCGTTCTTATTTTCTGCAAAATAGCAGTATTCTGGTACCGGTATCGATTTTTATCGGATGATCGTACCATTGATATCTGTATACCGTTTTGATCGTCTAGTCGTGCTGATCTCTACGGTATATTAAATTGTCAACTTTGAAGTTCGGTGTGCGATACAATCTGAGAAAAGACTCCGTATCGGTTCCGTATTCAAACTTTTGTATCTTTTACCTTTTCAATTGCCTAGCGTATAATTCAACCAGTCACTTGCTTTTGTTAATTTCAGAATTCAAGGTGTGGCTATCACACTTCCCTATTTCCAATTTATTGCATGCCGGTACGTGTTCAGCCACCTTTACCTTGAATGAAATTACATTTGTAAAGAACGTTTCTTATTACTGTGCTACCTCTTCCCTCTTTTCTCTTGATTTACTTTCTGTGAATTTTTTTTTACCCACCATTTTCTCTCGACCAAACTCTATCACCTCCGCCACCTATTACCCACCCTCCAAACCATCTTCCACCTCTCCTCGCACCCATGTTTCCAGCGACGCAACCCCGCCCTCGGCCAGTGCCACAACTTCACGTGCAAATACCATCGCTAGTAACCTAGCTTTCCTGCTTTTGCCGAGCACATGGCTCCCTCCCTCCTACAGCTCACCACTTCGGCAACCTCTTGCCTCATCCCTCCCCACTTCCGAGCAGCTTCCAACTGACCACCCAGTGGCCTTCCTCTCCATTTCCTCTACGCGAGTTCAAACCACCACTGGCCAACGCCCACTAGCCTCCGCCTCGCCTCCTTCTTCTCGCCAATAACCGCATCCACCTCCGCCCTTCACCCACCACCGTCTAGCCCTCCTCTCGGCCATGCATACGTGCCTTCTTTTCTTTGGGGTTTCCAAAAGCAGGTACATAGATTGTTGATAATTGTTGGCTGTAGAATACGTTGATTATATATATTTGTTTATCTATATATAGGTGAATTATGTTAGTACGTACAGTATATTATAATATATAATAGGTATATTACAAAAAGGTTTACAGTTTCAGATTTTACATCATATAGTAGAGAGTGCCAGCTTTTGTGTAGTAGACATGATATAGTTATAACACATTGATATATACACACACGTCATATAGTACTTTACAGTATGTGATGCTATATCATATAAATTGTTATAAAAGCTTTAGGCACAGTTGAAAAAATTAGTATATAAGTATGGTTGTGTGTTGCGTGCGTGTATATGTATATATGTGTTGTGTGAGTGTATATTTATATATATATATATATAACTGTTAGTATATTGTATATATAATTTATAAAGTGTAATATATGTCGCATGAAGACTATTTTTACTTGAACTGTTAGTATTGTATATATGTAATTTACAAAAAAAAAAATATAATAATAATAATAGCAACTTATAATAATATGTTATGTAAGTAAGACACGTGTGTTTTGTTTTTGTTTGTTTTCAAAAGCATGTCGTATAAGTGGCTGTGTTCTATTTTATTTATATATATTAGTAAAGTTTGCATAGTGATTTTAAAATAAGTATTGTATGTGTTGTTAGTAATTTCCTAGTAAGTATACTTATTGATAAAATGCCGTGTGTTCTGTATATTATAGAGTCATATATATTAGTTTATATAAATTTTCGGTTGTTGCTTATAGTTTTAATCTACAGTTATATATATATTAGTCTGGTCAAATGAAGGTTTTAGGCATGTCAGTAGGTGTATATGAAAGATTCTTATGAAGTGTTGTCAAGATCAGTTCGTATAAAATATGTATATTTCAGTTTATGAACTTTTTTATTTTATTTTAGAGTGGTTTATATAGTTTGTTATTTACAGTTTGGGTTTAAGGTTCAAGTATTAATACATGTGATGTAACGGTTCATTTTTTAGTATAATATAGTACAGGTTAATAAAGCAAGCTATAATATAGTGGTGGTCTCAGCTAGTATGCACAGTGACTTATATGTCATTTATATGAAATAGGTAAACTCTAGAATAGTACTATTATATGCTTTGTTTTAGTCGTACTATTTATGTATACACTAGTTGTATATTTGATTTATAGAATGAATTTTTCATCTAAAATAAATTTACATGTTTTTATACGAGGTACTATATGAATATAATATAATATATATTTTAATTTAAAAACGTGTTGTATTTAGAGCATGATTATATATATACAATTATATCTATGTGTTCACTTATACCATCGATTTAGTTCTGATTCAATTTACTCTATTTCGTATCTATCAGCTTTGTCGAATTCGTGCCGTCTAGCCTAGTTTTGGAATTCGTGCTTTGATTCGTAATTCAATGTCAGTGACCGTTCAGTGTGCGCATCCGTGTCATCTTCTCGTGCATCTCTAGCCTCGAAAGGTGAGCACTCACTCACGATTAACGTTCTTTTAGTTATTAGATTTGATTTCAATTGAAACGACAATTGAAATATGCAACTGTTAGTTAATTACACTGTTATATATGCTATTACCTGTATCAGTTCACCTGTGACATCTGACACCATTATCTGTTAATTATTTATGCGATGATAATACAGTTTGGCTGATAATTGATTGATGGTTGATGTTTATATTGGACGTTAAATTGATAATGTTAAATTGATAACTAGTATGCAATTGAACTTGATATAGGATAATTAAATGTTAAATTTGATTAACTGACATTTGTATAATATGACCCCTTTAACTGTTGAATTTATTGACACGTAGGATTTGTTTAATTACATTTTGAACCACTGAATGTATGTTGTTAAATTGATGATGTATGAAATTGTAAGTAGATGACAAGTGAAAAACCGAAATGTAATAATCTTTAATCTACATGAAATGATAGTGTAGATTCTAGAAATAATTATAGTAATTCGTACAAATAACAATGCGAATTAACACGGTTATTTCGGGATTATTTGAATTGATTATTGGATCGTTATTGTTTGATGTTATTGCTTGTTTATTTACTTTGACACCATCCCAATTATCACACTGCAAGTTCCCTTTATTATGTTTTGATTTTGAATTGAATTGGAATCGGGTTGAAATGATAAATACCCAAAAAAATTGAATTTTGACCTAGGATAGAAAATTAAATAAAACCCGATTGGTCAGTAATTTGATTTAAAAATAAAACGAAGATTTTATTTGAATAAATAATATGGTTTTGAAATGAAGTTGAAAATTGAATTTTTAATGAAAGGAAAATGTTAATAATCTGAAACGAAATATTAACGATGTAATCGATGAAAGTATATTGTTTAATTTGAGAAATGATTTGATAATTAAGTTTGAAATTAAAATCAAGTTTGAAATTATAATTAAGTTTGAAATTATTAAAGTTTGAAATGATTTAATAATTAAGTTTGAAATTATTAAACTTTGAAATTATTTAATAATTAAGTTTTGAATTATTTAATACTTAAATAAGATTGAATTATTTAATGATTAAATTGAATTGAAATTCTTTAAAAAGAAAATTGAACTTTTGAATAAGTGAATTTTACTTCGTAAATAATTGAAATTGAGTTTTCTTTATTAAGGTTTTTGGAAAATTATTTAAGAAAGTAAATAAGTGAAATGGAATTTCTTTAACAAGAAATGAAAATGTGATATTTTTGGAATTAATGTAAGACTTGAAATTTAAAGAATTGATTTGACGAATTTAATTTAATTCAAAATTGTAAGTTTTGTTTTAATGAAGTTGAATTTAAATAATTGATTTAATGATTTGGAAATTTAATAGAAATTGTTTTGAATGGAAAATTTACTAAATGAATATTGAATGAGATCGATAAATGAATTTAAATTGATTTAAATGTTAAATCAAATTAATTTAAATGATTTCGGGATGAATCTTATATACGAATTTAAATTGGTATTTGAATTGTTTTAAATAGAAAATTGAAATTGAATTATAAGATTTTGAAATGGTATTTGGAAGTTTTGAAACGTAAATTATTGGAAATTGGTTGTGAAAGACAAATGAAATGTTGATTTACGAATTGAAATTGAATTGAAATTGATCTGGTTTTTGAAATATATAAACGACCAATCGGTGTAATAATTACGAAAGTTATTAAAGAGACCGGAATTCGGTTATGGGTATACTCTCTATCTAAACCGAAAACCACTTTAATAACTATGCGCGGAGTGATGATCCAGAATGAAGTGGTTGGAATGATGTACGTGATGACTGAAGAAAGTGAACGATAATGGATAGCCTTGACACTTGTGTCAAATTTGAAATGACTAAAACAGGAGCTGTGCCGGGCCAATGGAGGATTGATACCTCAAGTGGACACACTTCTTCGAACTACTTATACTTATTGTCGATTGGTGCACCCTTGATTTTGGGAGTGTTGTCTCACGGTGTTGCGGGCGCTGCGGCGTTGCGTTCTCACCAGCCCGGATCAGGCGAACGGTAGTATCACTATCTTGGGTATAGCCTCATGTGCCTTGTCATACTTGTATTCCATTTATGCGAGACCACTACGAATTTGATTTGTACCTTGAGTATATGGATTGCCCTCTGGTGACTTCCGGTTTTGGGGAAACTACGGTCTTGTATATGCTTGTGGGAATAAAAATGTGTTAAGGGTGGAATGGGCCATGACTTAACGCTATTTTGATATCTTTATATTACTGATAGACATTATCTACTTATCGTACACTACTACTTAGTAGATAGTTTAACGGATCCTTAAAGGATGGTTATTCCAAACATCCTTTGAGTTACTTGTATTTCAATTGCTATTTCACTTGAGTTGGATTTATTAATATAAGAATGTTAATCCTGACTCGAGTGTTTTGTGTTTTTGCTTTACGCTCGGGTCAGACTGAGTAGTTCAGCTTTCGAGACTCACCTTTGGAGTTGGAGCTTCGCTTGGAGATCCAGCTATCTATCCAGCTTTCAGATATTCGATGATTCCAGTGATATATTCTGACTTGTATTTGATGTACCATATTACTCTTCCGTTGTATCTGGTTTTAACTCTGATGTATTTTATATATTCATATAGTAGCTTCATGAACTACTATCTCTTTTAATTCCGCTGCACTTATTACTCTGTGTCTGTGATCTGTGATATTTTATTTACTGTATATGTTCAGTTTTGCCAAATTTAAATTAACAACGCGGTATTTTGAGCAATTCAACTCCGGCATGAGTGTCTACCTATACACTTATAATGGATGCGAATGGTCCAAAATTTCGGGTCGTTACATTAACCTTGGGAGGGATTCCCCGTAATGGTCCTAATAGAAGTAGTGCCTTCGGTTTCATTCAGTCCCAGAACGAACTTGTATGGATGAATGATAGCATTGCATTGACGCTTTGAGTGCAATGTTAGCATTCCAAGTGAGTTTGCTATATAAAAAGGTAAGGACGTGACCTCACAAACCTCACAACTCGGAGAAATGGAAAAAACATGGCATGCAGCAGAGCCATGTGGTTAGCTACTATTAGGAGCCGTCATCCCATTCTAGATTGTCCCTGTCAGAGTTGGTTTGTGCGCAAGCACCGTGGTAGTAGAAGACCTCGGTGTCAAAGGGGTGAGGTAATCTAGCTTGTCTTGTTAAAGGGGAAGTCAGCTCTGTGTGGCAGAAGGGCAGATGCATCTATAGCCCTCGGGTACATTTTCTAGTGGTGTATCATCGGAAGGTAGTCCCTTAACTTGCCATAGTATAGAAGACAATCTCCAATACGAGCCATTATGATTTTGATTATGCCCAACTATGTTGGAATGTGAGATGCAAGCATTTCAGCTATTTTACATATTTACTTTGAACACTTATACATTACTATAATATCACTTGATTTTATATAAAAGTGTTTTGATTATCGTAAGGTAAAAACCCATCCATGTTTATGTGCGACTACCCTTGATTTTAAAAGAGTTATTAAAGTAATAATTCAGTTGTTTTGAGTTTGCTCACACCAGACCCACGTCTGATCTGGAGTTTTACTTTCTTTCCCTAAAACTCTTGGGTGCTCAAATTTGTATGGGCAGCCAAGTAGTTCATGTTTCCATGGATGCACTTGGAGGAGCTTCATCGATAGCTTGTTGCTATTTTTTTTCTACTGTACTATATGTATATTGATTTAGTTAGATAGGGACAGGCTGTTATAACTGTCCTAGGGTAGAATTGTATTAGTATGACTCTGATGTATCATTTTGGAAATGACTTTGTAAAGTATTATCTTGATTAATATATGTTATTCCGTTGCGTTATGAGATTCTGTGATTGTTCAAGTTTCTTCTTTTTTATTCTATCTTCTTTTTCCCCTAACTATTTGTCTTTTCGGCACTTGGTTGTTTAGCACGTGAATACCGTGGATGTATTAATGTCAACTTCTGGGGTTTGAAAAGGCAGGTCGTTACAACTTCCCTATTTTTCGATATACATGCTTTTCTATACTCTAATAAAAACCAAAACCGTTTGATTAATTTATCAAAGCACCTATTCCAACTCCTTGAAGCGTAATTAAGACCGTAAATTATCTTAAAGTTTGCATATCTTTCCCTCGCTCCCACTAACCTTAAAACCCTTGGGTTGCGACATGTGAACAGTCTCTTCTAAACACCAATTATAAATGCCATTTTCACATCCATCTGCCATATTTCATAGTCATAGAACATAGCGATTGCATGCATTTTCCCAATGGAATTCAACATGGCTACGAGCGAAAACATTTCATTATATTCGGCACCTTGAATATGACGAAACCCTACGTGACCAGCCTCACCTTATAGGTCTCTACCTTTCCTTTTGTGTTTAGCTTTTTCTTAAAAATCCATTTGCAGAAAATGATTTTTATCTCTTTGGATATGTCATCCAAAGTCCAAACATCGTTGTTATACATGGAATCCATCTCGGATCTCATAGCTCAAGCCAAAAGTGCAGAGTCTTTACTCTAGAGTGCTTGCTGGGATGAGAGGCCAGTGTCATCTTCTAAAACACAATCCTCTTTGTCATCATCCATAGAAAATCGTAGTATCTCTCTGGTGCATGAGATTCCTTTTTGGACTTCTAATAAGTTGTATGTTATCATATAATGGTGAATTTGATTTATCTACCGGTCAAACCTCTATGTTAATTTCTCATATCTCATTCAAGTCAATAACTTGGCTATTAATTTCTTTTGAGAGAAATTCATTTCTAAAAAGAGGGCATGTTAAGAGAATGGAATACTTGGGATATATTATAAACTCACATAAAGCCAATCTTACCTTAAGTTTATTATGGCCAATATTCTTAGTGTAGGCTAGACAACCTCACACCTTCAAATACTTAAGCTAGGTTTCCTTCCCATGCCACATCTCATTTGGCATCTTAGGCACATATTTGGTAGGCATAAATCCTAAAGTGACATAGTGTTGACGAAGAGAATGTGTGTAAATAATCATTACTAAAAGGTATCGGTGAAGAAAACGTGAAATTGGATTCCACTGAAAATATCTGTAAGCGATAAATTTAGCCAAAATATCACACCACTAGCTAAGATGGTGCGTGAACTTAATATTTGAATTTTTCAAAATTAATCACCGACTAATTCACACCTTCAAGTCTCATAACCATAATTGTGAATTCTTTGAAAAACCACACAATTAAATTTATTTATAAAATGTTGTAAATTAATTAAATTAAGAAATATTTTTTTGGAAAGGGTACTTTGTCGATAGCAAAATAAATTCATATACTTCTATAATATGTCTCATCAAAACCTTACAACTCTTATAACCTAGATGAGTGCTTTGTAAGGAAAAAAGAGTACATATTATTTCCATATATTAACATTACAATAGGTTCCAGTTGGTCCAGCTTATCAAATAGACGTAGGAGTTATACAAATTGGGGATTACTTAAAACCATCTTTATGAAATACTAGACCCAATATTTAAAAAATATTAATTATTTTTTAATTTACCATATGCTTTTAGTTGTTTGGAATATTTGAATTCATATATAAAAGTTATATATTTGCACGCATGATATACGATATTGATGTAACTTTAAATGGGTTTAAATAAAAGATAATTGCCTGAAAAGATTTGTGAAAATTTTATGGCATATATGGCCGGCCAAATAATAAAGAGAGAGAGGTGGAGAGAGAGAGAGAAAATTAAGGGAATTGACTAGGGAAGTTTCAATAGAAAGTAAGGGAAAGGTTTCATTCTTTTAATTAAAACAAATCTAATAATTCATTTTCGTTTATTCTACCATTCATTCACTTTTTCACTGCTCTTCTCAATGCCCATGGCCAAAAATAAAATCCTTCATTCTAAAACAAAATCAACTCTAAATTAAATAAAAACATAAAATAAAATAAAATGGTTCATCCTTCTCTTGTAAAGCTGGGTGTGGATCTACTTAGAAATCCGAAAAGAAATCTCAAATCATGGTGTAACTTATTGGCTGGATCCATAAGGTAAAGTTTCTTTTCATATATTTATTTTGTTGTATATCCCTTTACAATGATTATACATACATACATACACACACACACATATATATATATATATATATATATATATCATTGCCTCACTACGATTTATAATCAACATCATAATTTAACAATTAATTGGATGATGTGATTTCATTTAATTCATTTGTTTAAAACTGGGTTATCTGTGCAAAAATATAATTTTTTCTATAAATATGATTCAATATACATGTAATAGTTTTCTAAGGTTATCTATAATTTTATCAAATTAAAGAATATTGATTTAAATCTTTTTGAAACATGAAATTCATTAACATCTTGTTCTAAACTTATGTGTATATTTTGATTTTTTTTAAATTCCTTTTAATTGATTTGTTTTGAATTACATTAATTTGAGTTATATATATATATGTGTGTGTGTGTGTTATATATTTATACATAAAAGCATTTAGAAATATGTTATTCTTATGTTCGTATTGAAATTCAAATTCAAACTTGTATATGTGTGTATAGAATAATTGGAATTATTTTCAACTCCATATTTGTATAAATATAAATATACATGTTAAATTTAATAGTAATTCTTTAAGGTTATTTCATTAATAAATTGTAATCCAGATCTTAATAGTAATTTGGATTCTAACTTTATATTTATATTTTAAAATTTCTATTAGTTATCTATGTTAAGTTTTTATCTAACTAATCTTTGTTTCAATATTCAAAATCATACAATATTTGTAATCAAACATGCATCTCACAAAAACAAATTAAATTGAGACAGTTGATATATACATATAAATGGTGAATATATACATAGTAGATATAAATCCTGATATCTATACATGTATATATCGATCTTGTTGTTGTTTTGTCATTAGTTATCATATTAAACATTTTATTGTCACATGTTATTTGAATATAATTAGGTATTGTCTTAGAAGAATGTTTGAAAATGGAAGGTGCAATTGGTTCTTGATAACTCCATTTAGCCTTTTTTCCTTTTAGACCTTGATGTGATTACACTTAGATCTAATAACAAATTGTTATTCCCTTTTAAACTCAATTTAGAAATAAGAATATATTTGATATACTCATAATTACTCGAACTTTACACTTAATAAACATAGATTTAATAAATAAATTAAAAAGTTAAATAAAATTGGATTTTATTTAAATTAATAGGATTTGATCTAGCAAATCCATTAGACTTTGTAGGTACACCATGATCCAAATACAGAATTTTTTTGAAATTCATCCGGTGCAGACCGATCTAGTTTTTTCAACTCATACCCGCCCATCCTAGCCTTGGTCTACGGTAGGTTGTATGGCTTACGCCCACTACCAATTTGATTAATAATAGTCATGGGTTGTGGCCCATTGTCCAACCTAATCATGACACGACTCTTAAATTTTTTAGGTGGTCAAGAAAATGTCCAACGTCGATCGATTATTATAGATCTCACAATGGAAAATCGACACCGCTTAAGAAGTTCATCAGTGCAACGGTGACACTCGGATCATCAAAGCAAGAGCAAAATGAAGAAGAAAATACAACAACAAAGTCAAATGAATATCTAAATAGTGAATCTACTCAATCTTCAAACTATGGGTCAACATTAAGCAAAACATCAAGGAAAAAAACTAAGCATGAACGAAATCAAGTTAGGGAAAGAATTACACACTGGTTAAAGTCGAAACCTGAAGATGCCAATTGAAGACAATGAAAATCAAAAGCTCTATTCTTTTAATGATAGAAATTAAAATTATCAGTAAAGGTTGAAGAAGAAGAAGAGGAGACAGTTCTTATAAATAATGATGTTTGTTCTGAACCGTTAGATCTAATAGGCGGGAGATGATATAGACCATATAGGTTTCATTAGTTACTCTATCAAATCTCACCGAACCGCTCTGCGATGTCTTGAGAAACCAACCGCCATTGCTAATAGTAAGAGGCACGTGTCGGTAGCATTAAATGCGCAAATGACAAGTCTACCCCTACTTGCTGGTGTGAACTTGGAGGGTAAAATGTTGCTTGATTTTCTAACAAGTGTAACACGGACTGACATACATGGTTCCAATAGCCTACATCTGTGCCTGCATGGTTCCATCAATAAGCATCTTGGCCTGCTTAGTTCCAGAAGCACGCACCTAGCTCGAACGACTTAGTTCCCACAAGAAACTGACACACCCTACATCAATGCAAACATGAGCCATACAAAGCCCATGCAGTCATCAATGGGCGACATTGAAAGTAGCGGCCCAATATATGAAATGGACCTCAACAGTCGAGTGACCTAGACAATAGCCTTGCCCATACTTTAAGCGACCCAAATAATATCATCATGCATTCTTTCACAAGGTCCTCTGCTCACCTTCCACCTCGACCAATTGCACCTTCTAAATTCCTTATCTTGACTCAGTAGGCTTTGGCAATGTGCACCTGACTACCCATGCAAAAAGAAGTAACCACTCTGCACTGTAAAGACTAGAACATGTGATACTATTCATCTGACAAAAGAGGCGCTATGTGAACCACTCCTAGTCCTTTGTTGCCACACTAGCAAAGCATCTTTGCATAACCACTCCTTAATCTTATGCCATATGACCCTGACTAAGCCATGCTCCAGTATAGATAGCAGATGGTGATAATCTAAATCTTACAATCCAGTTGGCATCCTTGCTGACACTGATATCAATCAAAGAACCTAATCAACAACCAAGAGTGCATTTCGAACTTTGGTAGTGCAATCACGGCCATCTAATGCAATTTTCCAAAAGCTATAATAATAACTTATCATGCAAGTCTACAAGTATCGGTCATTCTATGCTCTCTCACATTTATTTTTCTTATCATTGCCTCTTGTAATTCAAGCTATTGTAAGAGAAGTAAAGTAATAAGAAACAATTCATGGACATAGATCAACATAGATTGAACCACTTTAAATCTTGCATTTCTTTACTTACTACGTATTTATTCCCTCATTTTGCATTTTTAAATCAAGTTATTAGTGAGTGACCTTCGCTAACGGAAATTCCTAACTATAATTCCAAGGTTGGCTAAATTTTATTACGCACATTATCCTATAGGATCTCACACATGTTTATTCCTTCGCTAAGTATATCAAATACCTAATTTTCATACTCATGAACCTAATCCATTATTGACTGGTTATCCACAATCTGAAGTTGCAATCTTTACGCACCAGATGCTTTTTTCCTCCAACATCACCAGCCCTATACTTCTTTTAAAGTGTTTCCAAAATGACCTTATTTGATTTTTGGTTGATAAACATATTAAATAGTATGTTTGACATGTATGTGAGCAAATGTCCCTGATAAAATTGTTATCCTTTAAAAATGTTTCTTGGCATCATCATCAGTTTGCTTTGTTATGAAATTTTGTTGTACATCTCAGTTATAGCAGGAGTAGTGGCATTTAAACACCAATGGAATGGGATTCAGTGTATAAAAACATAATGAATTTTAATTGTCCGAGCAAGAGTATTTTTTAAGGACCAGCAAAAGCTATCAAGTGGTATTAATTCGAAGGGATCGGGAAGGATGTAATTGACTGGAAGGGTCATTGCTCTCACTATATATTTTGCTTTCAAGTCGCTAAATTAGGAATTATAAAGAGGTTGAAGTAATTGGTTTTTCCATGGATGAGCCATTTTCTTGAAAGAAATTTAACACCATAAGGTGCAATCGTTATCGTCGTTTGCTACATAATGTTAACACAACAATCACCAAACTTGTGCACTCAAGTTTAAGATCAAGGAGAAGTGCAAAATGTCATTTTCCCTAGGAGTTTTAGAGTATTTGGAAGATGTAGCGTTTCTTTTTATGTTGTTTTCTTTATCGGATGAATGCTGATTGGCATAAGTGAATATTGTTGCTCTAGGTACAATAAGGTAATAAAATGTAAATAGTCAGGCTAAGAAGAAGATATTTTTTAACGTAACATAACTTTAATGAATTAGAATAAAAGAAGAACATATTGGAACTAGGCCAGCCTGCAGTGGAAGAAATAGATGAATTTCAATTTTTTTTACCCGTTTTGGATTTTTATTGGGCCTATGAAGTCTAATTCATTTAGAATATTTCTAAATTTCTTTTAAATAAAATCATTATTTTATTTAAATTTATAATATAGCTTTATATTATGTAATTAATATTTTATATATACGTGTGTGTCATATACACATATATGTGTGTGTGCAAGTGTAACATAGCAATCCATGTAAGGTTCAACCTGCCTGTGTATAAGTGTTGGGATTTGCACCACGCCGGACATGTTAACCCTTTTAGTATATAAACATATGGTCCAAATGTAAGCTTATGTGTTTAAATTCGTATAGTAAATTTTTGCACACACACACAGATATATATATATATATGTATGTATATGTATATGTATATGTATATGTATTTATATATCAATATTTAATTTTTAATAATTTATATATATATATATATGTGTATGTGTAAAGAATTTATAATATATATATATCATTATATATGTATATATATGAATGTAAAAAAATGCAAAATTATTTTAAATTATTTTTTTATTTATACTATATATGAATCCAAAAACAAATATTATATATATATATAATTAAAAAAATTTGGAAATTACTAAAATTAAAATAAAATTATTTTCGAACATAAATTTGTATATTAAAATTTTATAATGTACAATATTTCAACAATTAAATATATTTTTTGAAAGGAAAGGTTCTTTATTAATAAACGAAATAGAACCATATAATAACAGGATTCGGCTCCTTAAAAAACCTTACCATTGTGGTAAGGAAAAAGAGAACGACATCCTCTATTACAGTCAAACTCTATTACAGTGGGTAACAATCTACACGAAACAAACTAACACTTAGAAAAGAAAATAATAAATCTCGGACCAAGATTGGGTAGGAAACTAAAACGTCTTCCACAGCCTGTGAATACCACCAGCCCAAGCCCAAAAACACAAATAAACAAATCACCGAAAACTAAACAATCAGCTCCATTCGAACTATCCAGAATCCTCGAGCTCAATACCCCTTTTCAAGACCTCCTCTCTCTCTACCGAGGATAAACGGCGGTGTCTAAAACGGCGAACCAATTGCAAGCATACGTCAATCTCAAAGAGCTTCAACCTTTGTTCTATCGAGCAAGATTTGTTTTCGAATCGGCGGCGAACCCTCTCCTACCATATGTGGTGGATTAGCATGGATGCCGCCACATATGTCAATTGTTGGGTGGCTGTTTTGAGTGGGGAGCTTTGCCTCAGTGTCGAAAAGCGTTGGTTTAAGGAGGTCGCAGAGTCATACGGTAGGTCTAAAGTCCGGAACAGCCATCTTCAAAGATAAGTACTAAATTTGCACTGCATAAATAGATGATTGTGCGATTCATTGGTATTGTTACACAGTAAACATTGTTACTCGATAGTCATGCCCCAACTTGCTAATCTATCTATTGTAGGAAAGTGTTGTATATATGCTAAGTATGTAGTAAAAGCAAACTTTCTAGCAGTCATGTTATGCCATATCAATAAGTAATTGTCATCTCGTTGTTGATGTTGGCAAATGTTGTCCCAGACCGAAGCGAAAATAAATTTCCTTTGGTTTGCAATAGTCCAGTAGTCAGTAATGCCGTCATGGCTTACATTTACCTGCATAATCTGTGTAGAGACCTCCCTGGTCTTTGATAGAAGTCGTGGTTGCAGTTTTTTATCACGTATGATATGGCTTGCCTTTCTGTTAACTGAGTTGCTTAGATAAACTCTATTCCAACCTATCAGGTCTACTAGAGTTTTATGATTAATCCACAGGTCAAACCAAAGATCAGTTTCCTCCCCATTAACAATAATTCGATTCATAAGATTTGAAGCCACCACATGTTGCCTTAAAATTGATTTAAAAGTGCCTGAAAAATTGTTATTAATTGGCAAAACCCAGAAATTTGTCTTCGACAAATATTTAGCCCTCATCCATCTTGACCAAAGGTAGTCATTGGTTAACAAATTCCATAGTATCTTAATCCTGGCAGTAGGTGTGAGGTCAGTAAATTTTCGAAGGCCAATACCCCCTTTAATTTTTGTCCTGCATAAGATATCCCATGATATCTTATGTAGCTTCCGTTTCCAGAAGAAATCTGCACATAATTTATCAATTTTCTTCAATATTGACACTGGCAAGTGATATATTAATATCCAGTACATAACAATAGGAGTTATGGTACTATGAATAAGTTCTACACGCCCAGTTGTTGTTAAAAGCTTGTTGTCCCAGCCATCTAATCTAGTACTGATCTTTTGCAGCAGTGGAATACAGTGAGTAGCATGGATATAATCATATGTTAGCGGGACGCCAAGGTACTTAATAGCTAAACTCTTTTCTGGTATATGTAATATTTCAGAGATAGCAGATTTATTTCCAGCCCCCTTACTAAAAAATAGTTGGGACTTAGTTAGGTTAGTACATAAACTCACACAATTAAATATATATATATATATAAACAATTGTTAAACTTAATTATTAATTTGACATGTATATGTATATTTAATTTAAATATATAAGAAAAATTATTTTTCCTTAAAAGGTTATTATACTTTGAATTAATTTTATAAAATTTCAAAAATATATTTTATATGATATATTTATTTATGTTTTAGGTTTATAAAATTAATTTGATTTAAATAATATTTAAATAAACAATACATATACTTAAATAAAATTTGTGCCTAAAGTTTATTAGGCATAAAATTAATTTAATAAAATTTGAAACATATTTTATATGGTATATTTATTGATGTTTTAGATTTATAAAATTTATTTGGTTTAAATAATATATGTGTGTGTGTGTGTGTTTATATATCGAAATCCTTTTAGATATAAAACTAATTTTATAATGTTTTAAAACATAATTTGTATGGTATAGTTTTATATTTAGATGTATGAAACATATATGATTTAAATAATACTATTTAATATTAAATTAAAATAAATATTTTATTTAAATTACGCTGTGAGTATTATTTGCTATAGTTATTTTTATACATAAACACATAAACAAACAACCATCGTAAATGTGATGATATACTGATATGCAAGATTCGTCACCTATCGATCTAAATATCATATGATATATAAATGATAGAACATTAATTTATAATTATAGATCAGAAATAGACCTTTACCAAAGCCCATCGAATACATGTAGAAATGAAGAGATTGACTCTTTGAGCTAGATTCCAATTCAGTAAGGTGCTAGCTCCTGAACTAATAACCACTGGTTATCGAAGTGAAGTAGAATTTGATGTGATTTTGTTTGGAGATTTTATGTTAATGGAGGCTGCAATTTTTGGTGGTAGATGATAGGGGTTGAGAGTCAAAAATCATCATTTTTAATAAGAGAGAGTGTTGCTTAAATAAAGGAAGAGATGATGGAGAGAAAGGTGGATCCAATCCTCATATTTCTCTCTTACTCTTTCTTTTTTTAATTTGATCAACATCCTTTTTTTTAGTAACCCATGTCAGCCATTCATAGGCTAGACCAGCTGCCTATACCCTCCATTCTAGCTCCTAATAAATTACAAACCCAAATAATAGCGTCACATTTAAATCCGATTTAAACGCGTACTGATATCGGATATCAGTTGGTATATTTATAACTATTGTAAATGAATTGTTTAATATTATTCAATACATCAAGTAAAAATTTATAAATAATATTTCATAAACATCAATTAATTTAATTTATTATAACAATTATAAATTAATTAATCATGTGGTAAAAGGAGTATTCAACGTTTCGGTTGTGTGACTCTTTAGATTTATATTCGATCAATGATTAATATCGAATAATTCAAATATTAATGTTCATACGCCACTTAGCAAGTGGTGTGACATTTTGACCAAATTATCACTTGCTTGGTTTTGGTAAAATTCAATTTTACTTTGTTAAGCATTACCCGGCAGTGATGACTATTTACACCAATTCTCTTCGTCAAAACAATATCACTTTGGACTTATGGAATTTGGTAATGGTCAAAATTCCAACATCATCAATATTCAACTCAATAGTCCAAACACAAAATCCTTGGTTTAATAATAACAGTTGTTATTAACGAAATGCTCTGGTCAGAGACTTTGACTTTGAGTTGACTTTAGTTGACCGTGATACTAACCTCATATAATCGAGATGATGGATCCTGTATTGAATAATGTTTCACTTCCAATGCTTTCATCGGACCCAACTGTAGTGGTTCGATGGACCCCGTACCACGATTTAACTATAGTCAAAGTAGAGCTTCCACATTGAAGATCAACAGTATTCTCAAGCCAAAAGAACTATATAATTTTGTCACATCAATATTTTCTGTTTGACCATAGTTATATTAACCAACATGAAACTATTGAGTGATTCATTCCATAGTTATGCAGTAACTATCATTACGTAATCCCTTAGTGCCCCTAACAGCCATGAGTAATACACTGCCTAATATTTGGAGAGCTTTACGTACTCTAGTCTCAACGGATGCATCGATAGTCATTCTCGATACATCTCGACTAGGAATATTTAAAACGGTATGTTTCATTTATTGGGATAAATCACTTATGGTTACAACGCATTGTAAATATTATCACAAAACATACAATTTATTGACTTTCTATTAAATATACTTTTAATAAATAAATTAATTAGCATAACACCTTATATCAAGTATATAATAGAAAGAAAACACCTTTTTTTATTTTCAACAAGATTGGTTATCGAGTTAGATTTATGTAAGAATTACATAATTGTCCTAGGGCATAGCCCTAACTCTATCATTCTCCCACTTGCAATTGGGGCTAATTATGGAATCTTAATCCCATTCTTTATATAAATTTGATTAGAATTGGTCGAGTTAGACCCTTTTGAATGGATCTGCAATGTTGTTTAATTATCAACTCTACCAATCAACTCTCTTTGATGCTGATAAACTACCTTTATCATGTGAAACGATTTAAAATATGTTTCTTAATTTCAAGTGAGCTCTTATTATTACATTGCTATCATATAATAATGATGTAGTATTCTTAATACTTGGAATCACCCCTAGCTCAGTTATATATTTTTGAATTTATATTTATATACATTGCTTTTATTGGGGCGCTATTCAAGGCGATGTACTTAGCCTTTCGTTGAATCGGCCACAAACTTTTTGTTTGGAGCATTTCTAACTCAAATCTTCTTAATTAAGGTTTGAACATGATTTAATATCGACATATTCTACTCGATATCACTTATGAAGTTCGAGTCCGAACACTCTTTCGTAAAGAGTTCATTGTTTCGGTAAACAATTCTTTAGTATTTTGTAAATACTCGAGAACACTCTAAACTATGATTTAGTGATCTTAATTCAGATTTGGTATTTGCTTCATGCATCAATTACATAAGCAAACTACGATATTGTAGATAATTCAACATGTATGATCATTCCTATTGTCAATACACAAGGAATCCATCTTACATGTTCCATATTAAATATTTTAATATGGTGTCTTTGTATATCATTTAAGACATTCCCAACATCCTTTATACTTAACATAAGAGGTATAATTTATAAATCCAATATCGAGTTTTAAACAACCAATTTATTTCTAACTTAACATAAATGCATCAATAACAATCAACAGTATGTTGTGTACTTATAGTTTAGAAATACCTTTTAATGTTCTTTCCTATGGACATATGCTTCCTCTACACGTTGACTGAAAATCAAACTATTCGATATTTCAGTCAAAATACTCATTCAGTTCTAATGCTTATAGAATGATACTTTCATGTCATTTCTTGGATCAAATCCAAAAACCCACAAACTCAATATCGCTTTCACTGACTTCGAGGCACTTTGGTTGTTATGTAAAAATAGTCTATTCTAAATCATTATTTAGAATTTTCTATTTTAATACATATGTACTATAACATCCCCTATCTTGAGGCCCGAAGCTAAGCGCTACAGATGCTGAAGTCATCTATAGTATTAACTTCCGGTGACAAAACATGATAATGTTAATGGTATCCATAATATCAGAAGCACATGAATATGAAATAAAATCAACATAAATTTCAAAAATAGCTTTTCTAATTACATTTCAAATCAATATTTCATATTCAATTACATAATCACAAAATGATTTCCAGGTTTTGATCGAATATATTTATTACAAATTACGCCAAGAGCGACATATGAGGATGCCCCCATGGATGATCAGAGTACTAGATAGACATATCAGTCATAATACATCACAGCTGAAATAATACTAAATAGCTCCTGCGGAGCTAGTTTTGCCTCTTGCACGTCTTTGGAAGTTTATTCGTCCAACCTACTAAACTTGAAAAGTCCTTAATTCTCAATCTACTCAAATTTAATTTTGAGCACCCGAGAGTTTAAGGGGAAAACATAAACTTCGAGTCAGACATGAAGCCTGGTGTGAATAATTCTATTACATCTCGATCTTCTTATATTAAGTGAGACCACACCGCTTAGAGGAACAGGTTTCCCGTCACGAATATCCTTTAAAAACATATATTTTGCAAATCAAATCCTGTAATCAAACTGATTATAACAATAATAGCAATAACATATATGCATATAAATCAGGTAATCAATGAACTAGCTGTCCACACGATAGCTTCATCTGGCTAATTATTAACCACTGGCTGACTCGGGCCTACCAGAAATAATAAACATTCCAACTTCTATTAGTCACAATACTGGGCTATCTGCCCTTAACTATCTTCTTCTAGGATCAACTGATCCTAATGCTTTTGCAGGCTCACCAATAACCTATCTTTATTTTGTATATTCCCTTCTATGTGTAACATTATTTTAGTCCCATCTACGACAAAGCCCTACTCACCGGAATTTGGGACTTATATTAGCTAGGGCTATTAGCTAAAGTATAGGGCACGACCCCATACCAGTCCAATTTGGCCTTCTAATATCTGAGTCTATTCTTAGGGTTAACTATCCTATTCAAATTTCATTTCCTTGTAAACAATCTTTACAAATGATTTACCCTTGAAATCATATCTTTATAAAACAAGGAAATCCTGCTCTTTGCTTTACTCAAAATAATTATTCCATGATATATGCTTTACATAAAACAATGTTGATGAAATCTAATCGATGGGACTACCTATCCCTTCAAATAAGTTAAAGCCTCTTTTTAACTTGGAAAACTTTTGGCTATAAGGCCCAAACAATACCTTCGAAACCTTTGCTTAAACCTTTAAACAATCCCTTTCAAAAAAAATAGAAAGCGTCCCTTTTGTAACTATTATAAAACCTTAGACATCCCCTTTCGGAACCATTTAAAATTGTCTTTCGAAAGCATTCAAAGCCTTCCTTTCAAAACACTGAAATAAACCTTTCGGAAGACTTAAATATACCTTCCGAAAGCATTGGGAACTTCCCCTTCGAAACACTTATAAACCTTTCGAAAGCATTGGGTTCAAGTAAGGATTTGTGGAAACATTGCTTCGAAACCATTTAAAATTATTCCTTTCGAAACCATTGGATTTAACCTTTAATATAACTAAAGAGTCATAACGAACAGAGGTGAAAGCATTACTTTCGAAAGTATCAATCCCCAGTAAAGAAAGAGGATAGTTTCAAAACTCACCCTTTCGAAACCATTGCCACTGAAACCATTGATTAAAAGCGGCTAAGTGGAACCCTTTTGAAAGCATTGGGAGGGCGGCTTCAAAGTAAAAAGGTGAAAGCACCCTTTTGAATACGTTGTTTTAAGGCTATAAAGAAAAGCGGCCTTAACTAATTCAAAAGATATGAATGTGGTAGCATGGGTATCGAGTAGGTTCAAAAAGTGGCAACCCTTTCTAAAGCTCCTTTTTAAAACAAAGGCAAGTTGACTGATTCGAAAGCTAATAAAATTGGCTTCAACCCTTTCGAAAGCATCTTTTATAAACAGAGGTAAGTAATGGATTTGGAAGCTTATAAGAATAACTTATGCCCCTTCGAAAGCATGATTTCGACACGGTCCCTTCCGCCTTTCTCCAATACACTACGTATTAATTGCTTGATACCACGTGCATTGGTTTAGAAGGGATGCAAAAGGCCTCCAAGGCATGGTGCGAAAGCAAGCTAAGGAAGTGGCGAAATTGTAATTCGAAAAAAATGGGTTTATTGCCTTTCAAAGTAATTCCTTTTCACCTAACTTACCCAATTTATCAAAATATTATTGGTTGCCAATTCTTTATCAAAAACTTTTCTAAAAAAGCTGTCGAATCAATAATTGAAAAACATTTCAGCAACTAAGCCCTCCTCCTTAACAAAACATATAAAACGTTTAAGCCCATTTTCTTAAATAATTTTATAACCATAGTAAAATACTTAGAAAAATTCCCCAAAAATCATGATAATTCACTTTAATCTCACATATATAAATTTCAAACCCGAAATCATTACATAATTGGCTTAAATATATTAAATCCAATATTAACTTTTTTCTTTTATAGAAAATTTATAATAAATCCACAATTACTTAGAAAATTATGAAACTTGAAACCCACTTCTAAAGTAATGTTTTTGATCAAATATCAAGAACGCAACTCATATGGATGTCATTTGATAGGTATTCCAATATAAACTTATCATAAAATCTATATGAAACAAAATAAATCTTCAATAAAGAAATATATATATACACACATATACATACATACATACATACATACATACATACATATATATCCATCTAAACAAACATAACATGGCATATTACTTGCGAAATAGTTTGGATCAAAATTTGTAACCGAGATCATTATTAAAAATGACATGTAAATCACTTATTCACCTTGGTGTTAAGAAGGTTGAGATTTGCCATTTGATTGATCTACTTAATCTTTCTACTTGAATCCTAGCTTATCTTCTTCTTGAATCTCCTTAATGGTGGTCGGCCGAGCTAAATAGGGTTTTAGTTTGGTTTGTGAATGTTAAAATGAATATGGAATGAGGAATAGAAGGGTTTAGGGTATTAGAATGAAGGATGTTCCCATTTTACCCTTGCCATATTCCTCCTACTTACTTGTTTTAAATTTTCTTTGCTTATACATTCATTAAGGCACGGCTCCTTCTAAATTAACAAATCTCAATCCCTTAACTATCAACATTATCTTATTTAATTTATCTAATTAAATATTCTAAATAATGTTAGTCAAAATTAGGGTCATTATAAACTCCCCTCCTTAAAGAATTTTGTCCTCAAAATTACGATAAGCTACTTACAACAATCAAACATGAAGGTAAAACATACCATGAAAAAGTCAAGATAAGTATCTCTATCCCTACTCTCAGTTTCTCAAGTATAGACTCTCTCTTCGTCGCTCCACTGGATTTTGACTAATCTGACTGCCTTGTTCCTTTGTCTCTTCTCATCTTTCGTGACTATACGAACTAGTTTTAGAACTATAGTCATATCCGGTTCCATTACGAGATCATCTAACACGGTTGGTGTAATAGTAGTCTCTGAATCTTGAATACACTTCCTTAGATGAGAGATATGAAGAACATTGTGGACTCCAGCCAAACTATTCAGTAACTGTACTCTATACGCGAGTTTCCCGATCCTTTCTATAATAGGAAATGGCCTAACGAACCTTGGTGCCAATTTTCCCGATTTTTCAAATCTGATTACATCTTTCTTCGATGACACCTTGACGAAAACATGATCTTCGACTGAGAACTCTAAGTCTTTTCATCTTTTATCAGCATAACTCTTCTTCCTAGACCGAACTTCCTTCATCCTAGCCTGAATTAACTCAATCTTCTCTGCAGCCTCTCTAACCAGATCTAGACCAAGAACTAACCTATGACCGGTCTCTAGCCAACAAACGTGAGATTTGCATGGTCTTTCATACAAAGCTTCAGATTGTGCCATCCTTATACTAGTCTGATAACTGTTGTTATACGAAAACTCGACTAAGTGTAGATGGTTTTTCCACGATCCTCTGAAATCTAGCACACAAGCTCTTAACAAATCCTCCAGGACTTTGTTAACTCTCTCCGTTTGCCCATCTGTCTATGGATGGTGAGCGGTACTCATCTTGAGCTTGGTACCTAAGGTCTCCTGTAGACTCTTCTAGAACTCAATAGTGAATAAGGAATCTCTGTCACTTACTATACTGCTAGGAATTCCATAAAGTCTAACTATATTCTTCATGAATAACCTAGCTAAATCTGGTGTTGTCCTGGTCAACTTAACGGGTATAAAGTGTGCAGTCTTAGTCAACCTGCTCACTATAACCCATATACTCTCATTTCCTTTTTTCGACCTTGGCAACCCATCTATGAAATCCATTGAGATAGAATCACATTTCAAGACTGGAATATCTAAATTCTGAAGTAACCCACTCGGTTTCTGATGTTCAGCTTTTACCTGTTAACAGTTTAAACACTGCCTCACTCATAAGCCTACATCTCTCTTCATACCTTCCCAGAAGAGACTCCTTTTCATATCCTGATACATCTTAGTTCCTCCTGGATGAATAGTGAACTTCGAACGATGGCATTCTCTAAGAACTTCCTTCCTAATGTTTCCCACATTCAGAACACATAGTCGTCTTTTCTACCTCAACTGCCCATTCTGGTCAAGACTGAAATCTTTCAAGTCATCGCTCTCTATTCCATTCCCTAACTTTCTGATCTGTTCAGCTAATAATGGATCCTTTCTTGTTTAGAAGCAATCTTTTCGATCATATTCAGTCGAACTTCTAAACATGATAACATGGTGGTTCCTCGACTAGAACTAGCCTCGGATCTCCACTGTATTCCGCATGTAGTCAATGCTTCTAAATATTTCCACTCAGTTATAATTGCCAATACAGCATTCAGATATTTACTGCTAAGTGCATCTGCAACCTTATTCCCTTTTCCTGGTGCGTATTCAATACCAGAGCCGTAAGCGACTTAAAACTCTAACCACCTCTGCTATTTCGTATTCAATCTCCTTCTGAGAGAATAAATATCTCAGAGACTTATGATCCATAAACAACTCGAATCTTTCTCCCAACAGATAATGTCTCCACACCTTCAATGCGATGCAGCTAATTCCAAATCATGAGTTGGATATCCAGCCTCATCTGGTCTGAGCTGTTAAGAAGCATATGCAATCACTTCACCCCTCTACATTAACATAGCTCCTAACTTTATTCCACAAGCATCCGTGTACACAACTAAGTCCCAATTCCCCTCTGGAGCAACTAACATAGGTGCATTAGTTAACAAGAATGGCATCACTAACCATTCGTACGATCCATATCTGGTCCTAAACGCCGTCAAAGGAATACTATCCTCTGCTACTCTAAGCTGATGGAACCCTGTTGTCAAATCCAACTAAGAAAATACTTTAGCTTTACTCAACTGGTCGAACAAATCGTCAATTTTACGTAATGGATATCGATTATTTATCGTCTTCTCATTCAGCTTACACAACCTCAACGATCCGTCTGATTTCTTTGCAAACAATACAGTTTATCCTCAAGGCGAATTACTTGGTCTGATAAAATTCTTACCTTCTAGATCCATCAACTGCACCTTTAACTCCTTCATCTCGGTTGGTGTCATTCTAATTGGCGGTCTACTCACAGGTTCTGCTCCTGGTACTAAATCTATCCGAAACTAATGGCTCATTTCGGCGGTAATCCTATCACGGGCTCAAAGACATCTGCGAATTCTCTAACAACGAAAATTTGGTTTAACTCGTCTTCTGTTTCCATAACACCCTACAAAACATTAACCTCAAAACTAGGGTTTTCTACAGAGTATAGAATCCGATCACTACAACTAAGGTGTCTAAGTGATATTTTCCTATCATGGCAAAATATCCTAGCATCATACTTACTTAACCAATCCATACCCAAAATAATTCCTAACCCTATGAAATCAAATACATGCAAACTACAAGAAAATATAGGACCTAACAACTCAAACTCTAAGTGGTCACATCTCATCCCAAGAGTCGCATACCCTCCTATTGGATTTGCAACCCTTAAGGAAGTAACTAAGTATGAGGATACCAAATTAAGCTTTTCTACCAAACTATAAGATATAAAAGAATGCGATGCACTAGTATCAAATAGAACTCTAGTTGACACACCACAAATCAAAAGTGTACCTCCCAACACAGTTGTTCCTTTCTCCTCTACTGTTGGCCTTGAGGTAGCTGGTTCCAATGCCAACACATTTTCCTTTCCATCCTTGACTGGTTCTTATAATGTCCAATCTGATCACAGTTGAAGCATTTGATATTCTTCTTCCCAATCACCTTCTTTCCATCTCCTGAGTGACATTCATTAGCAAAATGCCATTTCTTATCACACTTGTAGCAGATAACTTATGTCTTTCCTTTCTTGGCAACTCCACTGTTCTGGGCACCCTTCTTATGGAAATACTTTCTTTTCTATCTGCCTACCTTGAGTTTCCACTACTTTACTATTAAAGAAAGAGAGCATCTCCTTATTCCTCAAAGCCATCTCAATAAATACATCACATGGATCCCTAGTATGTGGTAAAGATGCTTTAGCAAGCTCGGGTCCCAATCTGCGGATGAATTTCTCATTCCTTTTGATAACGGTATCAACCGTAGCATACTCGTATCTTGATAATTCCTCAAATCTAGTTGCATACTCAAACACTGTCATGTCACCCTACACCAACTCAGCAAACTTCTTCAGCAGAGTTGACTTGGCGATCTCCGACATGAATCTTTCCTCAAACCTCCTTTTGAATTATGCCCAAGTCATGATCTCTTCATTTACTCCCACAGTAACACTATTTCACCAGCACAATGTTGCTCCTTGCGATTGTCTGGATGCCAATGTTCTTTTCTTCTCATCATTGAGTCCTAAATCAGTAAAGATCCTTTCGCCATGAAGAAACCAATTCTCTACTTCAATGGCGTCCTCAGTCCCGATAAATGGCTTCCCTCCAAGCCTAACATAGTATCTGCTTAACGCTGCATAGTTATTGACTACCGAAGCTCCCCGATTTCCTTCTCTAGCATTTCCTCCAACTAATCCTGCAGCAGCTCCAGCTTGCATCATGTTGATGAAGAACTGATACATAGCTCCCATAGCGACTTGTAGCGCTCCAACACCCATTAGCGGCTTGTGTCCGACCCGGATTCCTTCTAGTATTTGGTTTGGAATTTCCATTGGTTGTGGTGCTTCCTCTACCAATGTTAACTCTTTCATTCCTAGCACTCATATCTTGCTTCCTTATAATCCGCATTCAAGTCTTTGTAAGATGTAGAAGAATAGCCTAAGAGAGATGGGAGAAATAGAGATAAAGCGTATACTTACATATAGCAAATACAAGTACGTTACTATAGCATTATCCCATACCCCGATCTTTTCTCTAATTCCTTAGGATTATGTTTCAAAAATCATTTTCAATTTAAAATTTCTTTTAAGTTTTCACAAACCTATGCTCTGATACCAAGTTTTAACATCCCTTATCTTGAGGCCTGAAGCTAAGCGCTACAGATGCTACAATCATCTATAGTATTAACTTCCGGTGATAAAACACGGTAATGCTAATGGTATCCATAATATCAGAAGCACATGAATATGAAATAAAATAAACACAGATTTCAAAAACATCTTTTTTGGTTACATTTCAAATCAATATTTTATATTCAATTACATAATCCCAAAACGATTCCTAGGTTTTGATCGAATATAATTATTACAAATTACGCCAAGAGCGACATATGAAAATGGCCCTTTGGATGATCAGAGTACTAGATAGACATATCAGTCATAAATACATCACAGCGGAAATAATACTAAATAGCTCCTACATAGATAGTTTTGCCTCTTGCACATCTTTAGAAGCTTATTCGTCCAACCTACTAAACTTGAAAAGTCCTTAACTCTCAATCTACTCAAATTTAATTTTGAGCACCCGAGAGTTTAAGGGGAAAACATAAACTTCGAGTCAGCCATAAAGCCTGGTGTGAATAATTCTATTACATCTCGGTTTTCTGATATTAAGTGAGACCAAGCCACTTAGCGGAATGGGTTTCCCCTCACTAATATTCTTTTAAAAGCATATCTTTTGCAAATCAAATCCTGCAATCAAATTGATTATAACAATAATAGCAATAACATATATGCATATGTTATTAGGTAATCAATGAACTATCTGTCCACATTATAGCTTTATCTGGCTAATTATTAACTACTTGTTGATTCGGGCCTACCAGACATATTAAACATTCTAACTTCTATTAGTCACAATACTGGGCTATCTGCCCTTAACTATCTTCTTCTAGGATCAACTGATCCTAATGGTTTTGCGAGCTCACCAAAAACCAATATTTAATCTGTATATTCCCTTCTATGTGTAACATTATTTTAGTCCCATCTATGACAAAGCCCTACACACTGGAATTTTGGACTTACATTAGCTAGGGGCTATTAGTTAAAGTACAGCGCGCGACCCCATACCAGTCCAATTTGGCCTTCTAATATCTGAGTCTATTCTTAGGGTTAACTATCCTATTCAAATTTCATTTCCTTGTAAACAATCTTTACAAATGATTTACCCTTGAAATCATATCTTTATAAAACAAGGAAATCCTGCTCTTTGCTTTACTCAAAATAATTATGCCATGATATATGCTTTACATAAAACAATGTTGATGAAATCTAATCGATGGGACTACCTATCCCTTCAAATAAGTTAAAGCCTCTTTTTAACTTGGAAAACTTTTGGCTATAAGGCCCAAACAATACCTTCGAAACCTTTAAACAATCCCTTTCAAAAAAAATAGAAAGCGTCCCTTTTGTAACTATTATAAAACCTTAGACATCCCCTTTCGGAACCATTTAAAATTGTCTTTCGAAAGCATTCAAAGCCTTCCTTTCAAAACACTAAAATAAACCTTTCGGAAGATTTAAATATACCTTCCGAAAGCATTGGGAACTTCCCCTTCGAAACACTTATAAACCTTTCGAAAGCATTGGGTTCAAGTAAGGATTTGTGGAAACATTGCTTCGAAACCACTTAAAATTATTCCTTTCGAAACCATTGGGTTTAACCTTTAATATAACTAAAGGGACATAAAGAACAGAGGTGAAAGTATTACTTTCAAAAGTATCAATCCCCAGTAAAGAAAGAGAATAGTTTTGAAACTCACCCTTTCGAAACCATTGCCTTCGAAACCATTGATTAAAAGCGGCTAAGTGGAACCCTTTTGAAAGCATTGGGAGGGAGACTTCAGTGTAAAACAGTGAAAGCACCCTTTTGAAAACGTTGTTTTAAGGCTATAAAGAAAAGTGGCCTTAACTAATTCGAAAGATACGAATGTGGCAGCATGGGTATCGAGCAGGCTCAAAAAGCGGCAACTCTTTCTAAAGCTCCTTTTTAAAACAAAGGCAAGTTGATTGATTCAAAAGCTAATAAAATTAGCTTCAACCCTTTCGAAAGCATCTTTTATAAACAGAGGTAAGTAATGGATTCGAAAGCTTATAAGAATAACTTCTACCCTTTCAAAAGCATGGTTTCGACACTGTAACGACCCAGAATTTTGAACAAATTAAATTGAAAATATTTAATTAATTTTAAATATTTGAACGATGATTTAATTTGAATCCCCAATATAACTTTGAAATTGGCGATTAAATTTTAAAATTTAATCTGTTGATAGTTGAACGAAAATTTATATCTTCAATTTTAAGTTGAAGAAAAATATTTCGAAAGCTTTTAAAATTCATATTGATAATACCGAAGATAATCGAACTTTCAGAATTGAATTTTAAACTGTTTGCTCAGTTTTGAATTTAACTGTTTGAACCGATAATTAAAAATAGTCATTTTTCAAACAGTCTCGAAATTCGACGAAACCAGTTCCATTGGGTCCGTAATATTGTATTATTGCCGGGTTTTAAATTTCGTATTTTTCGGTGTTAATACGTAAGCACACGGTGAGAGAACGCATTGGATTTTTAAATCAAATTCAATTTAAAATTTTAAAATTTAAATTTTAAAAGTTAGTCAACACACACGTTCTCCCCTCAACCACGCCTGAAAAAATGCCCCGTTGTTTCAACCGAGCATCACGAAGAAAATCGTGCAAAGCATACCCTTCGTTCGACTTTAAGTATCTCGTCCCTCTCTGTTAATTTAAATCTCGAGCATTTCAAAGATGTCGAATTCACTAAAATGGCCGAAGCCACCAGTTCAAAGTCGAAACCCCCTCTTCCATTAAATTCAAAATCAAAAGAAAACTCCTCTTCTGAAATAACGAAACCCTTCGCCATTCGTTCGTTCAACTCAAAGTAAAATGGCAGAGCAATTTCTTTCAATCGAAACCAGGAGCAACTTCGACTTCAAAATTGAGGCTCGCGCACGCGTTCGCGTGGGAAGAAAAATCATGGTGGAACTCGCGATTGTAGAGGGAGGATTCGTTTGGGAATGTCAGGAATGGCGGCTACGAGGCAAGGCCTGGAGGAACTCGGCAACGTTCGATCGAGATGGTGTCGCGATGGAGGAACAGTCGAGCTCGACAACGATGGGTGGTCGAACTTCGAACGGCGAGGTGTGGTGACTGTCGCATACTTCTATGGCGCTCGCGTGCGTGAAGACTGGGTCGTGGTCACGATCCGATTTTTTCCAGGCAATCGAGGAGGACGAGTACTGTGAAGAAAACGAACTGGAATGGGATTGGATTCCAAATTAAAAGGTGAGATTTTTCTCACTCAAATGAAAGTTGATTTTTACAGTTATTGATTTGATTGATTGACTGTTTGGATGTGATATTAGATATAGTAGGATATATCTATATATATATAGCAATATATACATATTGGCATATGTATATATTGGATTGATTAATTTCCCGCCTCGTATAGCGGATGAGACCCTATTGCGCCGTTAGTAAGCGGATGATTTTTATAAAACCCATATACCGCGATATTCCACCTCGAAGTGGAATTGGTATTGTGCTAACGTCTGTGGATGCAGGGAAACAGGTTGGAGGGATCCAACTGGATTCCTCACCAGTATTTATTTATTTACAGATATTGTGATATTTGTTGATTATCATATTGATATATGATATTGAATGTTGTGATTGACTAATTGGTGTTGTTGCATCATCGGATTCAAGTTTCGAAGTTTAAAAATAACGACTTTTACTTTAAAAGGATTTTAAAGTGATTTTTGAAAATAGACGTTTTATTTAATTTTTGAATTGATTTATTTCAAATAAATAAACGTCTAAAATTTTAAAGTTATAAAAGTTAAGATTTTTTGTGAAATAAGATCAAAGTGTGATTTTTGAAATAAAAGTTAAGAAATTTATGAAATGGTTTAAATTGGGATTTCTAAAGTATTATAAACGGTTTATTTAAAAAATGTACAAAAATGGATATTTATAAATTTGAAATATTGGGATTATAAGACAAGTTTCTATAAGTGTTAAAATGAAGTATAAATGGGATTTCATAAGTTGATGAAATCTGAAAGTTTTAAATTTTGTGAAGTTTAAAAGAACGATTTCTTTTTAAATAAATGAATTATAAGTTATATTAACTTATAGGATGGACCTTTGGTATATACATTGAGTTATAAATTGAATAGGTCATTAAAGAAGATTTATAAATCAAAGTTGTTATAAAATGGAAATAGAATTTATAAACGTTGTTTTATAAATTCGAAAATAAATCAAATTTGATTGATTTTAAATATAGAGATTATTAAGGGAATTTTATCCACGATTTTGGATAGTGGATAATTCTTGAAATAAGTGTGTAGAAAATATTGAAATTTGGTTAGTGAAGTATATTCACGATTTTGGACAGTGAATATATTGTTAAGTAAAATGGATATTGTTTTGGGGAAGTGACATTAAAAATGAAGTTAATTGATTTAACGATGTTTTAAAATGTGTTAAATATCGACCATAGATTTCAACATTTATTGTTGAAATAGACGTTTTCGAGGAATAAGGAAATGATGGACTATAACACTGTTGTTATAGTAAATGATTTCCGAAAGGAAATGTTTTGATGTAGTATTGGGATTTATATATCTATCTAAATCCGAATCCCTATACTAGTGATTTTGAGTCGTCGTAACGATGTTTTACGTAACATTCGTTTTGACTCAAATAAATGTGCTTAAGAGAATGATTTCCTTAAAGAATGAATTTATACTTAATTTTGATTTAAGTATATCGAATATTTTCAAATGTCGAAAATAAATAGATTTGTGAATTACTTATTATTAAATAAGTATGGAAATGTTTTCCAAAATGAAACGAAATATTTTTGAGAATTTATCTTTGTAAAGATAAATCGAAATTGAATATTTGAAAACGATTGAAAATCGTATATCAGTAGATATTTTGAAAGATATAAATTCACTATGGAATTTATAAAAGAAATGGGAATTCGTTTTAAAAATAAATAAACGTTGATTTATTTTTGAAGTGTGGAAATTTTATATCTAGTAAAGATATTTTGGGAAATAAATAATTTGGAAAATTATTTGGAATCTGATGATGTTGCGCATCTTTATTGATAGTTAAATAACCGACTATCAATAATTACCTTGAATGGGTATTTGTTGTGAATTGGATGAATTTGAATGCCACACTTATTTTTGAATAAGCGCTCACTATTCGGGTTAGCCGGGAAAGGACCATGGGGTCGTATAACCCATTCCGAATATGTGATACGTCGTTATGAATTGCATTCGAAGACCGGTGTTGAAGACCGGATATTTTTGGAAACGGAAGGATTACCGTCGAGTTACTCTACATCGACTGATCTTCGATTTAGAGGTTTTATCACCCTTAGTGACGGGAAGTCCGGACGTGATTAGAAAATTATCCGGATGTGCAAGGGCTTCGTGAGAAGTGCCTTCGGTTCTGTTCGATCCCAGAACAGACTTGTATGGATTGTGTGTCTGACGTTACAAATTGAGATATAAAGCTGATTTCTTTCAAATACATTTCTGTTGGTGGCGGAGAATTTATTCTCTTAGCTTAACACCCTTCTCTGAGACGTATGAGCTCAGAGGTTATGTAGTTGAAATTTATCAGCAATATACTCCCAATTTGGTAACGTGGCATACTGAGTGTTGCTGTGAAATGATCAGTGTTTGATCATTTGCGATATGATCATTTGTTTGATCTTATATCTTTGTGATCATAGGTTGATCATTTGTTTGACCCGAAGCATGGCTTTGTAGAAAGCGTAGCTTTGTGGACGAGACTTCGTCGAGCCTCACACCCCGGAAATGGTCAAAACAGGAAGGATGCGGCAAGGTTCTAGGGAGTAGCGCCCCTTAGTGTATGTCATTCCTTCTGGATAGAGGTGGTATCATGGTATGGAGCCCAGATACTTAACCTATGTGGTTGCTGCATTATTATTATTATGTGGTTTGTTGCGAATCGAGGATCCTCGGGAAGATCGGTGACGATCGGGGGATGGCATACGCGTGTCAGTAGTTACCTATTTTTGCAGAGGTAACCCGGCCTTGTGTTGGCAGAGATCTAACCGTAATGTTAGGTTATTTCTCGGGTCGTCTATTCCAGGGACGTACCCATCGTGGAATAGGAAGTTCCTTAGCCTGACCATTTATTGGAAATCCAAAGAAACAATACGAGCCTTTACAATTGCAAATTGTAGAACCTGTCTCCTCAGGAGGCAGCTATAGCAGGCATAATATAATGGTACCTATGCTGGCTAAGATTTATATTCTACTTTCGAAATGATTTTCCACTATGCACTAATAATAATAATATCAAAAAAAAGAATTTGATTTTTGCGTAGTAAGCATCTTTGACTAACATAAGAAGAAATCTCCTCCAAGTCTGCGTTTGCATTGTGTGTGTGGTGGGAGGTCTTATGGTAGTTTCATTTTTCAAATGCATTGCGAAATTGACTTTAAAATTTTCTTGTTGTTTGTTTTAAAGATAAACTATTTTACGATCTCACACCAGTCACCATGACTGACTCGGAGTTTATTGTTTCCCTTCTAAACTCTGGGTGCCCACCAATTTCCACACGGGCAGTCTAGAGTTATGTTATCAGGATATTCTGGATATTCTGGAGCTTTGGAAGCAAGCTGGATGGCGAGACGTAGTATTTGTATCTGATATTATTTATTCCGCTATGTATTCTGTATGTGGACAAGTTTATATAACTGTCCATTGTTGTATTGAGTTGTATATTGACTCTGATTGATGTATGTAAAAACTGATATAGTTCTTTGTTTATAAAAGACTAGTGATTATTTATTATATATTGTTCCGCTGCGAATGTGAGATTCTGATATTGTTTCTGTTTTTGTTGTTCTTCTTTCCTTTTCTTCTATCTTCTTCTTCTTCTACTACTTTTTCTTTTTCTTAAACCCTCAGGGTTCGTATTTCCATGCCTCTTGAGTTAATTAATGGAGATTAGTGTTTAATCAAGGAGTATGGATTTGCGGGTCTTGACAGACACGATCCCTACCGCCTTTCTCTAATACACTACGTATCAATTTCTTGATACCATGTGCATTGGTTTCGAAGGGATGCGAAAGGCCTCCTCGGCATGGTGCGAAAGCAAGCTAAGGAAGTGGCGAAATTGTAATTTGAAATAAAACTGGTTTATTGCCTTTCAAAGTAATTCCTTTTCAGCTAACTTGCCCAATTTGTCAAAATATAATTGGTTGCCAATTCTTTATCAAAAACTTTTCTAAAAAGGCTATCGAATTCAATAATTTACCATTAAAAACATTTCAGCAATTAAGCCCTCCTCCTTAACAAAACATATAAAACATTTAAGTCCATTTTCTTAAATAATTTTATAACCATAGTAAAATACTTAGGAAAATTGCTCAAAAATCATGATAATTCACTTTTAATCTCATATATATGAATTTCAGACTCGAAATCATTATATAATTGGCCAAAATAATTTAAATCCAACATTAACTATTTTCTTTTATTGAAAATTTATAATAAATCCACAATTACTTAGAAAATTATGAAACTTGAAACCCACTTCTAAAGTAATGTTTTTGATCATATATCAAAAACGCAACTCATATGGATGTCATTTAATAGGTTTTCCAATCTAAACTTATCATAAATTCTATATGAAACAATATAAATCATCAATAAACATATATATCCATTTAAACAAACATAACATGGCATATTACTTGCAAAATATTTCGAATCAAACCTTGAAACCGAGATCATTATTAAAAATGACATGTAAATTACTTATTCACCTTGGCTTGGTGTTAAGAAGGTTGAGATTTTCCCTTTGATTGATCTGCTTAAGCTTTCTACTTGAATCCTAGCTTTTCTTCTTCTTGAATCTCCTTAACCGTGGCCGGTCGAGCTAAATAGGGTTTTAGTTTGGTTTGTGAATGTTAGTATAAATAAGGAATGAAGAATAGAAGGGTTTAGGGTATTAGAATGAAGGATGTTCCCATTTTACCCTTACCATATTCCTCTTACATAATTATTTTAAATTTTCTTTGCTTATACATTCATTAAGGCATGGATCCTTCAAAATTAACAAATCTCAATCTCTTAACCATCTACAGTATTTTATTTAATTTATCTAATTAAATATTCTAAATAATTTGTCAAAATTATGGTCATTACAGACTCCTCTACTTAGAGAATTTCGTCCTCGAAATTACGATAAGGTACTCACAACAATCAAACGTAAAGGTAAAACATACCATGAAACAAGTCAAGATAAGCACCTCTAATCCTACTCTCAGTTTCCCAAGTACAGTCTCTCTCTTCGTCGCTCCACTGGACTTTGACTAATCTGACTGTCTTGTTTCTTAGTCTCTTCTCATCTTTCGCGACTATACGAACAGGTTTTATAACTATAGTCATATCGGTTCCACTACTAGATCATTTAACACGGTCGGTGTAATAGTAGTCTCTAGATCTTGAATACACTTCCTTAGATGAGAAATATGAAGAACATTGTGGACTACGGCCAAACTATTCGGTAACTCTACTCTATACGCGAGTTTCCTGATCCTTTCTACAATAGGAAATGGCCTAACGAAACTTGGTGCCAATTTTCCTGATTTTCCAAATCTGATTACACCTTTCATCGATGACACCTTGACAAAAACATGATCTCCGACTGAGAACTCTAAGTCTTTTCGTCATTTATCAGCATAACTCTTCTACCTAGACCAAGCTTCCTTTATCCTAGCCTGAATTAACTCAATCTTCTCTGCAGCCTCTTTAACCAGATCTGGACCAAGAACTAACCTATCCCCGGTCTCTAGCAAACAAATTGGAGATTTGCATGGTCTTCCATACAAAGCTTCAAATGGTGCCATACTTATACTAGTCTGATAACTATTGTTATACGAAAACTAGACTAAGTGTAGATGGTCTTCCCATGATCCTCTGAAATCTTGCACATAAGCTCTTAACAAATCCTCTAGGACTTTGTTAACTCTATCTGTTTGCCTATCTGTCTGTGGATGGTAAGCGGTACTCATCTTGAGATTGGTACCTAAGGTCTCCTGTAGACTCTTCCAGAACTCAATAGTGAATAAGGAATCTCTGTCACTTACTATACTACTAGGAATTCCATAAAGTCTAACTATATTCTTCATGAATATCCTAGCTAAATCCGGTGTTGTCCTGGTCAACTTAACGGGTATAAAGTGTTCAGTCTTAGTCAACCTGTCGACTATAACCCATATACTCTCATTTCCTCTTTTCGTCTTAGCAACCCTTCTATGAAATCCACTGAGATAGAATCACATTTCAAGACTGGAACATTTAAATTCTGAAGTAACCCACTCGGTTTCTAATGTTCAGCTTTTACCTGTTAACAGTTTAAACACTGCTTCACCCATAAGCCTACATCTCTCTTCATACCTTCCCAAAATAAACTCCTTTTCATATCCTGATGCATCTTAGTTCCTCCTGGATGAGTAGTGAACTTCGAGCGATCACTGCAAGAAAATAAGATTTTGGTTGCATTAAATAGCAGCGTTTGAACGTTAAATGCTACTATTTCACCGAACCCAAGGTAATTGCAGCACTTGAATTTTAGACATGTTCATTGATATTTCTAGGCGGTCTTTATTTTCATTTCCCGCCTACGCCTACGCTACTGTGCCATCTTATTTTCATTTTTTACCCCAAAAAGGAAAATAAAAACGTTAAACAACTCTGATTATCTCGACTCCTCCCCTTTCCTTAATCCTTCGCCTTCTTTACCTCATGCCTTCCTCCTATCACGTTATTTCTCCGACTCATTATCTTGGTGAGCAATCTCTTACGAGACCTGGGCATCCTTTCAGTTTGAATTCGTCCATTTTGTCACCTCCTGTCTTTGTTGCTTCAGTTGGTGATTTCCCTCCACTCCCTGCCTCTAGTGTCGTATCTCCTCCGGTTCTACCGATTGAAACCCTCCCTCCCTTACTTACCAATAACCCATTTAGTGAAGTTGATTCATCTCTGGATAACATAGACGCAGCCTGTCCTCCATTATCGGAGTTGCCTACTACTGAAATTTGCAAATGTGTGGTTTTTCCCTCTACTCCGTTGTTGGCTGCTAGTTCCAAAGTTTGTCAATGGCTGTCTACTGAATTAAGTGATGTTGTTGTATGTTTTAGTGATAACATTGATAGTCTGGGTAAGGTAGTCATGAAGGATCGTGAATGTGAGATGGAAGGGCTGGGCTTTGTGAGAGGTGTTTTAGGCACGCATATTGTACTTGATGCACTTTTAATTAACATATTTCATCTTGCACCAACACTAATATCAAATCCATCTTGTCATGTTCATATTTTAGCAATGTCTAAATGATACAATAACAAAAATTCTCACCTAGAATATGGAAACTGCAGTATACTCAGTAAATAAATGCATATAATTAGTTTACTTATTGAAGATGACATAAAATAATTCTTTATTCCCAAAAGGCAAGCATGCACATATTAATGCATGATTTTTTTCTTTGATAATTTTATCTGATTCTTGAATTCCCAACATAGCTTCCCACAGGTCCATTTTTGACTTCTCCCAATGGATTTTAAAGAACTTTGAATTCAAACTATCTGGCCTAGGACTACTCTTATGGTTAGTTTGAAACAGAGCTTCTTAAACTTCTTCCAACTGAAATGATCTGGTCATATTTTTCTCTAGCATTTTCCGATAGACATTTTGCTGTGAAATTTTTTTGAGGTCTTATCACCTTGAGCGAGCCACTTGAGTTTCATTCTTTGAGTATTTTCTATTGCAATTATCCTCATGAGGTTAGATAGATGATCATTTTTTGAGCATATAGGAAAGCAATATTTTCATCAAAGGATTTGTTAACTAGCTGCTCATAAAGGTCATTTGATTCATTTCTAAGTTATTCACATAATCTGTGACTGCTTCCTATATTTTTCTACCATGACCTTAAGGTTAGTTTAGTAGCTTTCAATTTTCTTATGAGCACAAGTAGGGGATTGCCTTGGACATTAGTATTTAGAGATTATTGGACTATGTCCTTATACTCCTTATTCAAACACCAGGAATTATTATACCTGAAGGGGATCCTTGCGTTGACCGAGTGATTATAACTAAATTTGACATGTATAGGAGCATGATTACTTAGAGAGTAGTTTCCAAAGTGTTCTGAAAATTTATTATTTAAGTAGTCATTAACAAATACTCTATCAATTTTACCATGAATTGAAAAAATTGCTCCACCTCTCCAAGTAAAAAATTGCCTGCAAAATTTGGTTCGATTAAATTTGCTGTCTTTATAAGGTTTATGAAATTAGTATCACCCAAAGAAGTATGTACACCTTAGTTGATCCTTTCTTGACTAGATAGAATTGTATTAAAGTCGCCAAGTATGATCCAGGGTAGACTGAAGAAATTAGCTTGTGTGGTTAGGTACTACCATAGGTCTATTCTTTGACTTAAAAAGTTATAAGCATAAACAATAGGGCATATCATACTTAATCCATTGGAATTGTGAAGGATGCAACTAATATATTGCTTATTAGTATGCATGGTAATGTTGGATCAAACCGTGGAATCCAAAAAATAGTATAATTCTACTCTTGTTATCTACATTACTATTGCGAGAACATTTCAACTTGTTATTCAATATATACATAAACTGGTCTATTCTATGAGTATTTAACTTATTTTCCAAAAGACCAAAGAAAAAGAAACTGTTACTATTAATTAAATTCAGAATTTATAGCTGCTTTAGAGGGGAATTAATTCCCCGTACGTTCCATATAAAGAACTCCATTTAACCAGATGATGGTGGATTACTACTTTTATCAGGGAAATAGTAGCCCCATTAGTCTTTGGTTTCTTTTCTTTTTTCCCTTTCATTTTTAACTAATTGACCATGCAATTCTATGTAGGGTTTTATATCACCTCTGAAGAGAAGCTTTAAATTTGAAAGCCATTTCCTTTGTCCTAATTTTCTTGGTAGTTTTTGATTTGGTAGCGTAATTGGATTTAGAAGCTTGATCCGTCTTTAGATTGGGAATTTCATCGGAGGCATCGTCCATCGCCGAAGTACTATTCGGTTCATTATCAATTTCAACTTGAATGGTTTTTTAATTAGTGTTTAAATCAACATGTAATTCATTTTAGACTAAACTGTTATTATTAAAATTTGTAAACTGATGTATTAAATTGTTCGTAATCACTTTAGTTATATCTTAATTACTTTTACTAACCGGAATATCCCCTTCACCAAATGCACTCCTTAAACCAAGTGCAGTTTCAAAATCCACACACTGAAATTCAAGGAAATTTGGCCTACCGCTACTATTACTACCAACCCAATCCATCGAACCGAGACAACCACTACTCGTGCTTTTAAGTGAATTACCTTCCATATTTGATTTGATATTCCCTATAATAGGAACTTCCTGTATTTCATTCACATGAAGTTCAATAGCTAGTACTTTACTTAACATTTCATTGATTGCATATTTAGCTAGAAGTTCTTTCTTGCAATCATATAGGACATCATTAAGCTGTTTATTTTGCTTTTCCATATCAGCAGCTTATGGTTTCAGCCATTACATCTTGTCCATTTGATATATATTCATAGCAACTATTAGGGGGTCTAACACAAGTAATGGTTCTTCGATTATCATTTTAGGTGCTTTGAATAGGTCTACTTTAGCACCTAGAATGAAATCATAACCATAATTTGGTATGAAGTTTTCCTGTAGATGTAAAAGTAACAGAGTTATAAGCTATGGATTATTACATTTTTTACTTGGAAAGACATCAATCTTTCTTGCCAGTAAATATGATATCTTTAAGAGTAACAAAAGATAAGGTATTAGATACTTATCAAAAACGAAAGTACAGATGCGTTTGGAGCTGTTGCTCAACATATCAAAAATGATATGGTATTCGATACTTATTTAAATTATTTTTCAGCATCTGATGTTGATGGAACTAATTAAAATGCATGAATTATAGATTGTTGACAAGATACACATACAAATGGATGCTTTCCTAGAAGAAGGGTCTCATGAAGCTACAATTGCTATAATTCTTGCTCTGGTAGGCGCAGTACCACCTAGAGCTGAGAGACTACGTGAATATATCCTTTAAAACATTTTGCTACTTATATTCATATTGTTTCCAGCTTGTTATTTGTTAAAATCTTTCAAATTTTCTTTATTTTCCTTGACGTTTCATACATCTTCGGTCAAAGATATCCCCACTTAAAGCTTTGCTAGGGCAAGGAACAAACATTACTCGTTATTGTGAGAAAACAAATGTTTTCAATGAGGCAGCACGTGCTCTTGATTCTACAGGTTAGCCTTGTAATACAGACCACTGCAATCTTATTTTCTTACTTTTTTTTGTTCTTGAAATATATAATCATAACTTTAATGTGAAAGTATGATGTGGAGTAAGAGGGTTGTTTGTATTTATGATAGTAGTCACTGTTTGCATTAGACTATTAGTAATAAACTGAGAATGTTCGTGCACTGAGTTAGATCCAAATATTGAGTTAGACTTTTGTTTATTGTGCTAGCTAAGTTCTTTTGCTTTCATTTGAACTATGGTATTACGAGTAAATATACTTGCATGCATTCAGCTTTATATATCCTACACGGTTACCATGCTTTTTTGACAGTAAGTTCAAGAGCAGTTATGCTAATTGTTTGTGTTTGTTCAGCTCTCAAATTCAAAAACCAATGGAACCGTCTAAAGTGTAAACTTAAAATTACTTTTTGGAAGCTCATAAACTGTTTGTCAACGTTTTCCTGATCTGAATGTTAGATATTTAGAGCCACTGATGAGAGATAGATCATGTATAGTTACTGGTGGTAGAAAATATCAAAACTAAAATACTCAGTTATTCAATAAAGGGTAAGATCATCTCATTGGAGATATTATGCTTCAACCCTTGTCTAAACCAAAAATACTTAGAAGACTTGTGCTACACAACTTCAACTTTATTGGTTAAAAGCGTTTCTTGTATGTAGGTCCATCTTTTATTTTTAATAGCATCCTCATTGGTTTCTGAAATAACAGGTTCAAAGAATGATGAGAGGCGGATTTACTGACATTTTAAGAGGTAAAGGAAAAGGGACTGATGATTCACCAACTTAAATTATGTACAGTTTACAATATTTTGTACAATTATAAATGTAGTATTAAGACAGCACATTGGCTTCGTAATGATCCTTTTCCAGCTATTATTAAAGTATTAGTATTATGCTCGGTTTTTAAACACCTGCGCAGGATCGTATGGAACTATTTTCAATTATCTACTGATGTTCTGGTGGTTTCGCACATTTACTACGCTGTTATAGTATGTTGTATGATATTTTCAAAACTATAGAAAGTACTGCTTTATTCATAAATTTGAAAATTACAAAGTATATATACTGTTATAATGATTGCTGCATTTTTTATGCAGATATCATTTTCTGTAAGCATTTGAGATAAAAAGGTACTCTATACTTACAAGTGGTTAAACTGATCAATATCCATGCATCTTTTGTGTAGAGTCATACTTGTTGTGTTTTCAATATTGACTAACATAATTTATTTTATTATACAACTAACCTTACTACCCTGCAATTCTATGTTACCTTTTCTAACATGGTTTGATGGTTTGTTAATTGACATGTTCATTGGGATACTACATGCAATGACATACTACGTGTATCACCCTTTTTGTTTAAAACAACTTGACTACGAGAAAATTGTTCTAAAACAGTGATGTCTTCACATTTCCGGTGGTTTTAAATTTGTAATTTCATTTACTCAAAAATGTACTTTGGAATGATTGCTGCTTATTGGAGTTTGTATCTTGGCCTTCCCTTTTTGTACATCAATTTGAAATGAATTTTAATCTCTTAGAATTGTTGCATTGACATGTTTTTAAAAGTTATATTATGGATTTTCCAGTGAAGAGGAAGGGGTTTTAGTGCTTGCTTTAAGCTTACCTAATACAACTAATGGGTTACATTCCTATAGAAAGTAAATAGCCAAAAACACCCATATTTTTGCCAGCTGCCAGAACATAAATTTTGTTATGTTTGTGCATAAAAATAAAGAAAGTGATATTAAATCCCAGTTTGTATTACTGGAGTCAAACTGATAGAAAAATAAGCCTAAAGTTTATAGATGAATAACGTTTTTATTCCGGCTTTGGGACAAAAGATTTTGATCTTCTCTTTTGGCTTTATCCTCTATGTTTGTGTATTTAAAATAGAATGGGATTGAAATATGTTAAAATAAGTGGGTTGAATATCCATGATCCACTTTAAAGAAATATATTATTTTCATTTTTGCATCTTGTGGACTTTAGAAAAATGCCTTCACAGATGATCCTTTTCCAGCTAGGTTACTTTTGTGTCCTTTATCTTCCAAAATCGTCCATAATTAAAATATGAATATTACTTTTAGGTAGCAATATCCATTGCCTTGCTTAGTTAATATTTGAAGTTCCATAATAATATAATTTATCCTCGTACTTTTAACTCCTTACTTCCAGTAAGGTGTAGTTTATTACATTCGAATTGATCTCCAGACAAATAAGTTTTACTGCTGTACTGGTCATATTTCAATTAAACAACCTGCAAAGAATATTTTCAATATATTTTTCGCTGATGATCTTGGAGCGCATGAGGCGGAACTAGGAAAAAGGACAAACCTAAAAAAAATTTAGGATGAAGGACATCAGGTTTTACTTTTTGACCGAAGAACGAATGCTAGTTATTGACATCAGATGTGTGCACATGCATACATATATACATATAACACATATTTTCCTACGATATTTCATTATAGTTATTGACTTATTTTCTAGGTAGTGAACCAAGTTCTGAAATCAAAGATTTGCCCAACAAGATGACATTCTAGGACGTCTTGTTCTTCCACTTTCAGTCTTCAAATAAAGACTAGATCATCGTCCTGTTCACGCTTAATGGTAATGCATAAAAGAACTGAATTTCAAATGTAAATATTGGTTACATCCATTCTTATCACTATAACTAGTAGTCATGAACACTTTTTTCCAATATTAATTTTTCACCTGAAGATTTTCATTTGATAATTTGAACTGATTACTACAGATTCAACATGGAAATATTTGGATTAGGTGTTGTAGAAGGAGATAAGCAGTGAAAGGAGCTCAAGTTCTCGAATAGAGTTATCTAAGAGCCTATCTAGAAGGACGCTATCACGTGCTCGATGAGTCGACTATGTACATCAGCGATCAAAGGCCCAGTGCCCGACAGTTGTGGAAGTAACCTATTGGCATACTCGAGGTATGTTTCTACTTGTAATAATAATAATATTAAATTAACTAAGTTAACTAAGTTTTATAATTAGTAGTAATAATAATAACAGTAACAACAACTAAGTTATAAAAATTAACAAAGTTAACTAAGTTTTACAACAATTGAATAAGTTTATAATAATATTATTATTAGATTAACTACGTTTACAATAATAAGAATAAATTAACCGAGTGTACCCTTTTTTTCTTTTCCTTTCCTTAATTATTTATTTCAATCGAGTGTACCCTTTTGTTCGGGTTTAACATCCTGGTGTAGAATATTTGATGATGGTTGACATGAAGAACGTGCAAGATTTTATTCTGTTTTGGTAGAAGTTGCTAAAGAGGTCGAGAAGCAGGTACGCTTTCATTTCTTAGTAGTACTCACCAATTTATGAAAATTCTTTGTTTCACTATTGATTTGTTTCTTATGACTGTATGCTAAAGACTTATGTTATTTAATGTTCATGTATGCATTATGGATAAAAATTATGATAATAACATGTATAGAAACAATGATACTTTAAATAGAACTAAATTGAGAAACACTCCAATATGGCTTAAGTTATCATTGAATTACTTTTCGAAGTCTCTCGATCGAGGATTGTTTAAACCTTAATTCGGTTACTATAATACAACTATATGGTTTTGACACTACTTTTGGGATAAACTTCACTTGTAATTCTATTTTGAGCACACTACTTTTGGGATAAACTTCACTTGTAATTCTATTTTGAGCACACTACTTCATTACAGTGGACAACTCACTGTTTCCTTGTTAATCTTCATATTCTTTTATAGTTCAATGTATGATCTTCAAGTTAGTTTTTCCATCATATTTTTTGTTGTTTTCACATTCAATATTTGAGGTTTTGACTTTCTGGGATAAGTTATATGTTGTAAATCATCAATTCCAAGAATTTTATTTTATAATTATTGATGCTATATAATTACATGATCAACTGGAAAAAAGGGACTCATTCCTCATATTTAAAAGAATATGACTTGCATGTTGAACGATAAACCACAAGATCCACTTATACCCAAGATACGTTTTTGTAATGGTATAACAACAGCAAAAACAATAATAAAAAGTTATGTTTATAAAAATTAACAAGTTTGTAATAAAATAATAATAATAATAATAATTAAGCTTAATAAAATTAACTAAATTTACAATAATAAATATTATTAAAAAAATAACTAAGTTTATAAAAATTAAAAAAGCTAACTAAGATTTATAAAAATTAACTAAGTTTGATAAAAAATAATTAAGTTTATAAAAATTGACTAAGTTTGATAAAATTAATTAAATTTGATAATAAGTTAACGGATTTTTATAAAAATTAAACTAGTTTTATAAAAATTAACCAAATTTTTAAATATTAACTAAGTTTTATAAAAGTTAAATAAAATTTATACAAATTAATTAAGTTTTATTAGAATTTAACTTTAATAAGTTTTTAAAAATTAAATAAGTTAATTATAAAAATCAACCAAGTTTATAAAAATTTAACTAAATTAACCAAGTTTTATAGAAATTATTTAAATTTGATATAAGTTTAACTAAGGATGTTTGATATACTTTAAATATGCAAAACAATTTCATAATCATTTGTTGATTGTTAAATTTGTCTACAGGTAATTAGCTTTTTAGGAGCAAAGACCAACTGCAGCAAAGAATTGTGGGTAATCAAGTAATGAACATGGCTTTAATTGTTATATATATTATAACATTTTGTTAGTACTTGTTGTGTAAACTTATTTATGAATGGTTATGATTTTATGTGAGTTTTCTTATTTTGTTGAAAAACTATTATTGAAATGGTTATGGATATCATATTTGATTATGTGATTAACGTGTTTTTTCAATTATTTGAATATAATGATTATGTAATTGATTGATTGTTGGTTTGAATATGACGATTATGCGATTGATTGTTGGTTTTATTAAGACTATTATGCGCGTGATGGCTGAAATGATACAAGTCATTAACAGAAAATGGTAGCGTTTAAAGCATGCTGCAAAACAGTTAATAATCTTTAGTAGCATTTATAAAACGCTGCAAAAATAAATGTAAACAGCAGCGATTTAACTTTCATAGCCTTGAAAAAATGCTACCAAAACTTTTAGTAGTGTTTCGTTAAACGCTTCGATACCAAAACTTTTAGTGGCTGTAATCTTTAGTAGCGTTTCGTTAAACTTTTAGTAGCGTTTCCTATATGGAAAAATATCCTAGCATCATACTTACTTAACCAATCCATACCCAAAATAATTCCGAACCCTAGAAATAAAATACATGCAAACTGCAAGAAAATATATGACCTAACAACTCAAACTCTAAGTGGTCACATCTCATCCCAAGAGTCGCATACCCTCCTATTGGATTCGCAACCCTTAAGGAAGTAACTAAGTATGATGGTACTAAGTTAAGCTTTTCTAGCTACCAAACTATGAGATATAAAAGAATGCAATGCACCCGTATCAAATAGAACTCTAACTGTGACACCACAAATCAAAAGTGTATCTCCCAACATAGCTTTTCCTTTCTCCTCTGCTGTTGGTCTTGAGGTAGCTGGTTCCAATGCCAACACATTTTCCTTTCCATCCTTGGCTGGTTCCTTGCACCGGTTCTTATAATGCCCAATCTAATCACAGTTGAAGAATTTGATATTCTTTTTCCCAATCACCTTCTTTCCATCTCCTGAGCGACATTCATTAGCAAAATGCCATTTCTTATCACACTTGTAGCAGATAATTTTTGTCTTTCCTTTCTTGGCAACTCCACTCTTCTAGGCTTCCTTCTTATGGAAAAACTTTCTCTTCTGGTTCTGCCTACCTTGAGTTTTCACTACTTTACTATTAAAGAAAGCGAGCATCTCCTCATTCCTCAAAGCCATCTCAAAAACTACATCACACAGATCCCTAGTATGTGGTAAAGTTTCTTTAGCAAGCTCGGGTCTCAATCCGCGATTGAATTTCTCATTCCTTTTTTATAACGGTATCACTGTAGCATACCCGTATCTTGATAATTCCTCAAATCTAGTTGCATACTCAAACACTGTCATATCTCCCTACACCAACTCAGCAAATTTCTTGAGCAGAGTTGAATTGGCGATCTCCGACATGAATCTTTCCTCAAACCTCCTTTTGAATTCTACCAGAGTCATGGTTTCTCCATTTACTCCCACAGTAACACTGTTCCACCAGTACAATGCCGCTCCTTGCAATTGTCTAGATGCCAATCTTCTTTTCTGCTCATCATTAAGTCCTAAATCAGTAAAGATCCTTTCGCAATGAAGCAACCAATTCTCCACTTCAATGGCATCCTCAGTCAAGATAAACGGCTTCCCTCCAAGACTAGCATAGTCTCTCCTTAGTACTCCATAGTTATTGACCACCGGAGCTCCCTTATTTCCTTCTCTAGCATTTCCTCCAACTAATCCCGCAGCAGGTCCAGCTTGCATCATGTTGACGAAGAACTGATACATAGCTCCCATAGCGACTTGTGGTGCTCCAGCACCCATTAGCGGCTTGTGCCTGACCCAGATTCCTTCTAGTATTTGGTCTAGCATTTTCGTTAGTTGTGGTGCTTCCTCAACCAATGTTAACTCTTTCATTCCTAGCATCCATATCTTACTTCCTTAAAATCCGCATTCGAGTCTTTGTAAGATGCAGAAGAATAGCCTAAGAGGGATAGGAGAAATAGAGATAAAGGTATACTTATATATAGCAAATACAAGTATGTTACTATAGCATTATCCTATACCCCGATCTTTTCTTTAATTCCTTAGGATTATGTTTCAAAAATCATTTTCAGTTTAAATTTTCTTTTTAGTTTTCATAAACCTATGCTCGATACCAAGTTGTAACATCCCCTATCTTGAGGCCCGAAGCTAAGCGCTACAGATGCTGCAATCATCTATAGTATTAACTTCTGGTGATAAAATACGGTAGTGTTAATGGTATCCATAATATCAGAAGCACATGAATATGAAATAAAATCAACATAGATCTCAAAAACAGCTTTTCTGGTTACATTTCAAATCAATATTTTATATTCAATTACATAATCCTAAAATGATTCATAGGTTTTGATCAAATATAATTATTACAAATTATGCCAAGAGCGACATATGAAGATGCCCCCTTGGATGATCAGAGTACTAGATAGAATATCGGTCATAAATACATCACAGCGGAAATAATACTAAATAGCTCCTACATAGCTAGTTTTGCCTCTTGCACGTCTTTGGAAGCTTATTTGTCCAACCTACTAAACCTGAAAAGTCCTTAACTCTCAATCTACTTAAATTTAATTTTGAGCACCCGAGAGTTTAATGGAAAGACATAAACTTCGAGTTAGACATAAAGCCTGGTGTTAATAATTCTATTGCACCTCGATTTTCTTATATTAAGTGAGACCATCGCTTAGCGGAACGGGTTTCCCCTCACTAACATCCTTTTAAAAGTATATCTTTTGCAAATAAAATCCTGCAATCAAACTGATTATAACTATAATAGCAATAACATATATGCATATAAATCGGGTAATCGATAGGCTATCTGTCCACACTATAGCTTTATCTACCTAACTATTAACCACTGGCTGACTCGGGCCTACTAGACATAATAAACATTCTAACTTCTGTTAGTCACAATACAAGGCTATCTGCCCTTAACTATCTTCTTCTGGGATCAACTGATCCTAATGGTTTTGTAGGCTCACCAATAGCCTATCTTTACTTTATATATTCCCTTTTGTGTGTAACATTATTTTAGTCCCATCTGTGACAAAGCCCTACATACTGGAATTTTGGACTTATATTAGCTAGGTGCTATTAGCTAAGGTATAAGCCGTGACCACATACCAGTCCCATCTGGTCTTCTATTTCCTGAGTCGTATTCTTAGTGTTAACTAACCAATTCAAATTTCATTTCCTTGTAAACAATCTTTACAAATGATTTACCCTTGAAATCATATCTTTATAAAACAAGGAAATAATGCTCTTTGCTGTACTCAAAATACTTATGCCATGATATATGCTTTACACAAAACAATGTTGATGAAATCCAATCAATGAGATATCCATCCTTTCAAATAAGTTAAAGCCTCTTTTTAACTTAGAAAACTTTAGGCTATAAGGCCTAAACAATACCTTTGAAACCTTTGCTCAAACCTTTAAACAATCCCTTTCAAAATAATTGAAAGCGTCTCTTTCAAAACCATTATATGAAACCTTAGACATCTCCTTTTGAAACCTTATGAACTTGTCTTTCGAAAGCATTGGAAACCTTCATTTCAAAACACTTGAAACAAACCTTTGGGAACACTTAAAATATACCTTTCGAAAGCATTGGGGACTTCCTCTTCGAGACACTTATAAACCTTTCGAAAGCATTGGGTTCAAGTAAGGGTTTGTGGAAACATTGCTTTGAAACCACTTAAAATTATTTCTTTCGAAACCATTGGGTTTAACCTTTAATATAACTAAAGGGTCATAAAGAACAGATGTGAAAGCATTACTTTCGAAAGTATCAATCCCAAGTAAAGAAAGAGGATAGTTTCGAAACCCACCCTTTCAAAACCATTGCCTCCAAAACCATTGATTAAAAGCGGCTAAGTGGACCCATTTTGAAAGCATTGGGAGGGCGGCTTCAAAGTAAAAAGGTGAAAGCACCCTTTCGAAACGTTGTTTTTAGGCTATAAAGAAAAGCGGCCTTAACTAATTCGAAATGTATGAATGCAGTAGTATGGATATCGAGTAGGTTCAAAAAGTGGCAACTCTTTCTAAAGCTCCTTTTTAAAACAAAGGCAAGTTGATTGATTCGAAAGCTAATAAAATTGGCTTCAACCCTTTCAAAAGCATCTTTTATAAACAGAGGTAAGTAATGGGTTAAAAAGCGTATAAGAATAACTTCCACCCCTTCGAAAGCATCGACACGGTCCCTTCTACCTTTCTCCAATACACTACATATCAATTGCTTGATACCATGTGCATTGGTTTCGAAGGGATGCGAATGGCCTCACGGGCATGGTGACGAAAGCAAGCTACAGAAGTGGAAAAGTTGTAATTCGAAACAAAACTGGTTTATTGCCTTTCAAAGTAATTCCTTTTCACCTAACTTGCCCAATTTGTCAAAATATAATTGGTTTTCAATTCTTTATCAAAATCTTTTCTAAAAAGGCTGTCGAATTCAATATTTTATAAGTAAAGACATTTTAACAATTAAGCCCACCTCCTTAACAAAACATGTAAAACATTTAAGTCCCTTTTCTTCAATAATTTTATAACCATAGTAAAATACTTAGGAAAATTCCCCAAAAATCATGATAATTCACTTTTAATATGTTTTCTAACATATATAAATTTCAGACCCTAAATCATTATATAATTGGCTTAAATAATTTAAACCCAATATTAACTATTTTCTCTCATAGAAAATTCTTAATAAATCCACAATTACTTTGAAAATTATGAAACATGAAACCCACTTCTAAAGTAATTTTTTGATCATATATCAAAAATGCAACTAATATGGATGTTATTTAATAGGTTTTCCAATCTAAAATTATCATAAAATCTATATGAAACAATATAAATCATCAACAAACATATATATCCATTTAAACAAACATAAAATGGCAGCTTACTTGCAAAATAGTTCGGATCAAACCTTGAAACCGAGATCATTATCAAAAGTGAGATGTAAATCAATTATTCACCTTGGCTTGGTGGTAAGAAGGTTAAGATTTGACCTTTGATTGATTTGCTTAAGCCTACTTGAATCCTAGCTTTTCTTCTTCTTGAATCTCCTTAATGGTGGCCTGCCGAGCTCAGTAGGGTTTTATTTTGTTTGTGAATGTTAAAATGAATAAGGAATGAAGAATAGAAAGGTTTAGGGTATTAGAATGAGGATATTCCCATTTTGCCCTTACCATATTCCTCCTACTTACTTATTTTGATTTTTCTTTGCTTATATATTCATTAAGGCACGACTCCTTCTAAATTAAAAAATCTCAATCCGTTAACTATCTACATTATTTCATTTAATTTATCTTTAAAAAATGTTAGTCAAAATTTGGGTCATTACATGTACCAAACCACAAAGTCATACTAAGCGAAGGTTTTGTGAGTAAATCTGAATTAACTTGAGCAAATTAAATAACGAATCTATTATGGATAATTTCAACAATTGAAATTTATGATTTAATTATTATCAAGTTGCTCATTATATTCCAACTGCATTAGTCTTTCTCTTATAAACACATTCGCAGCCGATGGATCATACCCTTCGGGTATAACTATTAAAATCATATTTTGATAAAGTACTTCGAATCTTTTTCGGATTTGTGCATCATATCATATCGTAGAGTCAATATTCTTAATGACTTAATTAACAATTGAGGATTATATATTTTCGATATTGATAAGAAACTTATTGTTTCTCTTCAATGTGTGATAATACTTATTTGACATTTTAACACGTTGTGTTCATTTAGCTTTGGCTAATTTTATTTCATCCCTCGTAGTCAGTTTTCTCTTTGGATCGTATCCAAATCCATTTCACTACCAATAATTTCTAAAAGAAATTTCTTCACTATGAAGCTGATATTTTTTAAAACATCAACTTAATGGAATAGGTATTCACAAACAGTTTATGAATTGCCTTACGTATAAAACTAATTCGGGTTTAGTTTATAATACTTATGTTCAAAACATAAATCGGTCATTCAATGGCTATCGTTCCCAAACTCCTTTTTGGGTGATTCATATAAGATCCCTCATGAAAAATTAATACATCCAGTCTTTCAATTCGTAAAATCCGCCAACTCCTTGGCCTAGGATACGTTGGTTTCTTATAAACCCTTATCTTATATGATCTTGTAAACCATTCTTTAGATGAAATTAATTCAAACCTTATGTACTACTTTTAAGTACACGACCACATATAAAGAAGTTAACTCAACTTCACTTACAATTAATTACTTCGTTCAACAAAGTTCGATTACTTCTTATCGTTACATCATTATGTATCATAGCGAGAAGTAACTTTTGAGATTTAATCTTTGTTCATTTTTGGTATTTTTGAAACCCTTGCCAATATACTCACCTATTCGATCAAACCAAATCAATTTTATTTTATGTTGCATGTTATTTTATTTAATTTCATTTTATACTCTATGAGCTTATCATAGACATATTATAGGTGTATCAAATACACATGTCCAAGTTGGTGACAACTCATCGACGAATATAATAGAGTATGTGGAACTATTTTCGTATTAATAGACTTGCGATTGCATACATCTATATGTATGAATCCGAAGAGTTCATCAACTCTTATCGCGGTCCCACTGAATGGGTGCTTTGACCTTAATTGTTTGAGATATAATTCACTAGTACCATATGATTCATAACCATATAATCAAAGAATTATTTCTTTAAACTCTGGCTTAGTCGATAACTCCAAAATAATTGCAAATAAATTTGGATGCTTCTATATTTTTCAATGCATCACAAACACCACTATTATAGTTTTATATTATAATGAATATTCATAATATTTATATTGAAATAAAACTATGTCTATTTTCAATCAATATTGAAAAATAATTGTTATTTCATAAATAACGTTTGGTACATTTTACAAAAACAATTTTCATAATTTGATGTGATCAACAAGTGCCTTATGGCATGCTCCCACTATTTCTTCCATTACTGTAGTAACATATGAAATACGAAGCAACATTTAACCACTTAATATAGGCTATTTTTCTCATTTACTGTAACCAATTTATAATCGAGAACTTTCAGATCAAATATGCTAAACTTAGTGAAATAAATCTCACAGAAAACAATTTTCTATATGAAAATACACTTCAAATAGAAATCATATTTCTCATTCCAATGTTAAGTATCAACTATTATTTTACAAGTCTCATTTTTTATGTTTCTTTATGAAGCAGAAGTGAGCATCCACTCTCTTCATCCCGATCGTGCCTTGGTTTACATCCACACTTATGCATTCGATTTCCTTTTTGAACGGTCGAACCATTCAAAAGAAATCCTTGCTATAATATCACAACGAACTCTTTATAAAAGTGCATTTGGTCATCCTTAACTTTTAAGAATATCAAATAAATTGTACTTTACATAAACTAACCAAACATACATTTCAGTGAACGAATTCTTAAATCTAGTCTTATAGCCTTTGGTTCAGCGTTACATTTAACACAACGAGATCATTATTGTAATCGATCATATTGACTACACAATCACACTATAGTTTACTTGCTTACTCCAATGAACTAATTTCATTGAAGTTTCTTACATTACATATTGTGACTGTTCATTATATAACATTTATATGTGATCGTATATGGATCAAATATCCATATTCTTGTACTACTTTTTAGAATTCGAAATTCATTGAAGACAATACACAATCTCGGGCAAGTAAACTTGTAAGTGACCAAGTTACGAACGTATTTAGCAGTTGTATAATTAGGCGCTTGCATTGGTCAACATGCAAAAATTTATTGGTAAGTATGTTTTATATTTCTATTTGTCAATATTAATTCAGTTCATTTGTATATTTTAATTGATAAACATTTTATCAGTTATATTAGTTGCACAGATTTATAGATGTTGATTATTTTAATTCATACACATCAGATGTTCTAACAATATTAGAAAGGTTAAATGTTACATTTCATTTTTCTAATAAGGCTCCTACTGGTATTTTATGTTTCTCCAAATCCTAAGATGAAACACAAAAGTCTTTCGACCTTACTAGTGAGTTCAAGGGCTTGTCTATCTTGGGATTTTGACCTTGAGTTTGCTCAATAAGTCATAGCCCCACAAACGATGGATAACTCTTTACCGGTTGTATCATATACAACTTCTAACCCATGGTTCCTTATCCTTATCTCATTTCGATCTCGAGTTTGCTCAATAAATCGAAATAGATTATTCACTAGTGCCTGCCATTTCATGATGGCCTAAGTATAATATATGTACCTTGAGTTGCCTCAACAAATACATATAGTTCTCCGACGTTGTCTATTCAATATATTAATAATACTACACATAACATCTTCAGCTTGAGTTTGCTCAACAACCAAAGAGTATGCAAGTAATTTATTAATATATAAACAGTAGAGGACAACATTATACTAAAGATTCATAATCTTTAATATATTTGTTAGCACCAAAATTGGTCACTAACCTCGTAGAGAAAGATTGTGTAGAGATATAAGTGATGAAGATAAATTAAACAAGGAAGAGAATGCTAATTTAAATGCAGAAAGTAAGAACACCAAATTTATAGTGGTTCAGCGTAATTGCCTACGTCCACTTTGAGGTTAAACTTTATTGATCTTCTTAATAGTTGATTACAAATACAATTCTTGAATCAAATGCTTGAATGAAGTTGTTAAGTAGAGAAGATGAGTCTCAAAAATGGCAGAGTCTCCCCAGTGTTCTCCAAAAAGGATCCCTTTCATTGTGCCCCTGCCCTTCTATTTATAGAGGAAGATGGGTTGGACTTCCTTCATGGGCTTAGGAACAAGGTGCCTCTGCCCATAGTGGGTGAATCTGCGCACCAGGCCAGGCAGGCCGAATGCTCTTGCTTTATTGTGGGCCTGACAACTTGCTACCACCTCCAGTCTCTCCTTGATCAGAATCTTGTCTAGTGCTAATGATAATTTCTTCAACCGTCATTTTGTAACCGGGCCAAGATGCCGGTTAACACTTGCCCCCCAAAGTGTGTCGTGTGAAGCAACACAACACGCTTTGAATCAGCGAGTATTCCTTGTCTTCAGAAAGAAATCCACCATGTTTCTTGAATAGTCATTATCCTCCAATTTATCCTCCCAAGGTGTTGTATCCTTCTTTGGTCATCGTGATGCTCGGTCGATTCCCAATATTATAAATCCAGGGTTATAGTTCATTAGTGGCCATCCGTGTCTGATTCTACAGAGCTAATAAGCTTCGGCTATATGATCTAGTCTTCTCTTAATAACCCTTAGTGAGAATTCAATTTCTGTTGATTTCAAGAAGTCGAACTTTTTCGGATGTACACATGCACGTTCGGGTACATGTTCTTGCCATTGGCTCTCGGATGCGTTTTATATGCTTATAAGTCGTCGCCAACTCCATCCAGTTTAATTGTAATTCAATCGCGATTCCTTGTTTGTATTTTCTATGAAATAAGGGTTGCAATCAGCCACTTGAGGAGTTTTCCAAACCTCTCTTCAGTACAGACTCTATGATTTTGTTCACAGCTTCAACCTGTCCATTTGCAGTTATAATGGATCATGGAAGGTCATAAGGACATATGACGTTATGGATAAAGAAGTTGATTATTTTCTTCATCTTGGTCGTGGTTAAGAGTTCTTCATCTGCTCATTTGGTGACGTAATCAACTGCTATGATGGTGTATTTTGCACCACCTTTAGGATCGACAAGAAGATGATTTCAGTGCCCCCAAGTGGCAAACGGCTATGAACTAGCCATTTGAATAATTTCCATCGGCGGGGTTCCCGGATTTTTTGCAAACATCTTGCACTCGTCACATTGTCTAGCATGATCAACCGCATCTGGGTTGATAGTTGGCTAGTAATACCTATAACAGAGTATCTTCTTTATCATGGTTTTCCCCCTGATGTTATTACCGCATTCTTCTTCATAGACTTTGCTCAAGATATCATCATGGGCGATATGCTGAAGCAAGGGGATGGATAAACTCCTTTTGACACACGACTTATTCTTAGATTATCTGGCGTGAAGCTTTGAGGAGGATGTGTCGTTTTCCATTCCTCCGTTCAGTAAGAATTCCTCATTGTAGATAGTCTTTGATAGGAGTCAACCATGACACCTTTTCATTTTGTTCGCTGAGTACGTGTGTAATGATGTAATACGTGAAGTCGGTTAGTAGCTCTTGGACTTGGCCGAGATAAGGAGCAAGACAATGCCCCCTAGCAAGATCAACTTCCTTAAATTTGTATACTACCAATCAAGAATCACAAAAGATATGTAAAGTTTTCACTTCAAATCCTCTAGCAAGTTTGAGGCTGGCAGTCAAGGCTTCATACTAAGCATCGTTGTTTGTTACAAGTAAATCGAGTTTTAGGACGTAGCAGATTGATCGTTCCTCAGGAGTCATTATCGAGCCATAACACTGATCATTGGATGCTCCATCCACGTACATTTTCCATCTTATGGTTGGTTCTCTGCTACTCTTCGAGTAGTCATCTGAGGTAGTGAATTTGGGTGTGAGGTCTGCTAATTTCCGTCCTTGGATAGCCCTTCGTGGGAAATAAGTGGTATTGAATTAGCTTAGTTCGATATTCTATTTAAGTAGTCTTTCAGACGTCTTAGGTCATTGTGTGCCCTGTCGCAACGGCTGGTAGGCATAGACGTTGATGGGGTGAGCCTAAAAGTAAGAGTGGATCTTTCATGATGAAATCAATAGAGATTGTGCTAGCTTTTGTAGCTTTGGGTTGATATCCAATGCATGGCTTGCGATAGTTAATGAAATCACATATGCATGTCAGAATGGGTCCAAGGGAACATATCATCATTTATTCAGAAAAATCCAACTAATTTTTTTATCATCACTGCACTGAGTTGTGATTCGATATTCAGCACCCGGAAAAGGTCGCCATGGCTGGCTGCTATGTTGACCGTCAGCTTAGCAGGTGCCATCCCAGATTCTTTGAGTAAAGATGTAACTATTTTTCATAACATTCAATGTGAAATATGGTTGGGACGGTCAATGTTGATGGTTACTCTGGTCGAATCCTAGAGTCTTGCCATGAGTTGTTAAGTCAAATAATGAAGGGCTCTGAATGCTCTAATTGATTATCTGCAAATGGCCAAAGATCAGGCTTAAAAGCACGTTGAAGGAAATGTCGAGTAGGGGCCAGCCTCGAGTTGCGTGCAACTGCATAGCCGGATCTTGCTATGAGTTTGAATTTGCTTGTATATTCGAGTAACGCATTTTCTATTCAATGCATTCATGATCCTTCACTCGCCCTTTGGGTTGGAGTGACAGTCAGTTGCCCCCAAGCTTTGGCATCGATTTAACGATTCTATCTCTAGGCATCCTTTCGGTCGTTGCCTTGAGTAGCTGTAAGCACTATATATAAGCTTTAATACTGAGCTATCGTGGCCAGTTTTTGGATGACCATGCGTCTTCTCCCAGTCTCGGGTTGATAAATGTACTGCATGGACGGTTGAGTCTCGTCCTAGCTATGTTTATGTTTTCACCTAAACTCCAAAGACATAGAGGTGATTGGTGAATAGTCGGTTCACATTCATCTTGCTTCTCGCTCGTGCCCCCAGGTCTAGGGCATATACCGATAAGTAGGAAGGCCAGCCATGCCCACTTTAGCTTTACTCTCTTTCCCGTTGAATCGTGGGATCATGTAAGTCGATAGGAGACTAGGTCTCGCCTATCTTGGATTTTATCGTGGTTTTTCATTCCAAGAGGAATACTTCGATGCCACGTAAGTTTCAGGGCGTAATTTGGACAGTGGATGGTTATCCACGTCCACTTTGGTTCATGCTCTGTAATCAGATCTCGGGGTAAAGTTGGCTACAAATGCAGTCGGGTTATGCTCATCCAATTTCATACTCCTCCTGACGAATCGAATGAGGGTGCTGGAGAATTTTTGACCAAGTATTCGTGGTTTACCCTCTTTTCCATACTCTGGGGGTCATAGTTTTTCAAAAAACAAACATCCGAGTCACATTCGTATGTGCTTGGTGCGGATCGGCATTGACCCTTGGTCTGAGGTATGATATAGTAGGTTGCTCGTAGCTTTGGGTGCCGTTTCGATTGGTTCTGTATTGAGGCCTCTATGCAGTCGCTGCCTCAAGTTATAAAGAACGCCATGCTAGAGCTATAGTAAGCTGTCGTATTCGGCTTTTTAGTGTTTTGTACCCTTGCCCCTAGCATTGATTTAGCCAGGTCACTAGTTGGATGGTCAAACTCCATCCTCAGCGGGTTAATAACCCTTCTGTAGATTCCAGGCCGAAATTTGCGGAATAGAAAATGGTCGGAATCCACTCGTCTATTTATCGATGTTTATACACCACTCTACATTCTGGTGACTTAGTGTTATTCTTTATGAAGGACTATTGCATTCTTGTTTTCCACGATTTTGTGCAGGCCGTTCTGACCCCGAGCCCACTCTGAGGAGCGATGTCGCCAAGGAAGTGGGGGAGAAAACAAGTGGAGCCACTTACGCAGGGGAGGCTTCTGGTCTAGACGCTCAGGTGATCGAAGCGCTTGACGAAGAAAAGTCTGTAACCTCCTCTCCTACCGACGGGGGTTATGAAGTAGAAATTACAGGCGCCTCTGAGCATACATCCGAATTGAGCATGGAGGAGTGGCTCGAGAAAGAGAGGGAGGAGACGGTCAAGGTCGTAGTAGATCCCCGAGTTGTGGACTTGGACGATCCTTTGAACAAGCCGTTGAAGGTCATCCTTCATGGCGGGTCCAAGCCCATGGAAGGCCCCCGTACTCCTTCAGTTGCTACCCCTCTATCAAAGAAGAGTACCAAGGGTAAATGCTCTGGAGAGGAGCCGTCTGGAAAGAAGTTGAAGAAGCACAAGAAGTGATTACTATCCTCGTTCAACGAGGGTTAGTTTAAGTCATGTAATTATTTTCATCTATTTCCTTAGTCCTTGTAGATAGAATGTCGACTCTGAACTTTGGAGGGGTTGTAATAGAAAATCATTTCTGAATAAGGTTTAGTTCCTTTTCTGTCTTATAAAAGACTCTTATTGTTCAGTTTTCTTTGTGATTGTGATTTTAATCCAAGCAGTTGTGAGTAACATAGACTTCTCAGTCCATCTTCATATAACTCGGAAACTCTTCGGGAGTCGTTGAACTTCCATTCTGTGTTTCGAGCACTTAGAATACTTTCTAGCCCGTATGTCAGGGATTTGACAAATTCAAGTCATTTGTGTCATAGTTCATATTCAGGGAACTTGGAGATCTGATTCGCTTATATTCGAGTCTGCATTCTGGGGAGTTAGAGTACTCTAGTCCGCACTCTGGGGACTTGGAGGTTTAAGTCATTTATACTCTAGTCCGTGCTCTGGGGACTTAGAGTACTCCAGTCCGCACTCTGGGGACTTGGAGTTTTTAGTCATTTATACTCTAGTCCACGCTCTGGGGACTTAGAGTACTCCAGTCCGCACTCTAGGGACTTGGAGGTTTAAGTCATTTATACTCTAGTCCGCACTCTGGGGACTTAGAGTGCTCCAGTCCGCATTCTGGGGACTTGGAGGTTTTAGTCATTTATACTCTAGTCCGCGCTCTGGGGACTTAGAGTACTCCAGTCCGCACTCTGGGGACTTGGAGGTTTAAGTCGTTTATACTCTAGTCCGCACTCTGGGGACTTAGAGTACTCCAGTCCGCACTCTGGGGACTTGGAGGTTTTAGTCATTTATACTCTAGTCCGCGCTCTGGGAACTTAGAGTACTCCAGTCCGCACTCTGGGGACTTGGAGTTTTTAAGTCGTTTATACTCTAGTCCGCACTCTGGGGACTTAGAGTACTCCAGTCCGCACTCTGGGGACTTGGAGGTTTTAGTCATTTATACTCTAGTCCGCGCTCTGGGGACTTAGAGTACTCCAGTCCGCACTCTGGGGACTTGGAGGTTTAAGTCGTTTATACTCTAGTCCGCGCTCTGGGGACTTTGAGTACTCCAGTCCGCACTCTGGGGACTTGGAGGTTTTAGTCGTTTATACTCTAGTCCGCGCTCTGGGGACTTAGAGTACTCCAGTCCGCACTCTGGGGACTTGGAGGTTTTAGTCATTTGTACTCTAGTCCGCGCTCTGGGGACTTAGAGTACTCCAGTCCGCACTCTGGGGACTTGGAGGTTTAAGTCGTTTATACTCTAGTCCGCACTCTGGGGACTTAGAGTACTCCAGTCCGCACTCTGGGGACTTGGAGGTTTTAGTCATTTATACTCTAGTCCGCGCTCTGGGGACTTAGAGTACTCCAGTCTGCACTCTGGGGACTTGGAGGTTTTTGTTAAGAGCAGTCGTATTTCCACTCTTTAATTTGTATTCATCTACTGTATCGAGGCTAATGTCGTCGAATGAACAATCGAACCACGTTTGCTCACGGAATGAGATTCTGCCCCCCAGGATGAGGGACGAAATTTGAAAAATGGACGATCGATTCTCGTCCGCTTGGTGATTATAGCTCTTCCAATCAAGTCAAGGAAGGAGGTATATGACAGATGGTTGAATCACATCCATGTTGGGTTAGACAGCCAAATCTCTTACAATTTGCTACGTATCTCCTTCTAGAAAATAAGGATAATAGATTGTTGAGTAGACAAAGTAAGTTGCATATGTTCCAAGGTGCAGTCGTGTCCATATATTGACAGTGATGGTTAGCGAGTACGCAGTCTACCATAGCTACTTCAAGTTGGGCTTTCGAACAACCTTTCGTGTTCAGGGTAGGATTTGATGTGTAGATGATCAAATCACGTCCACTTTTGACGGATCCCGGCGTCACTGAGCTTCATGAGGGGTATCTGTATTTTGTCGAACTTTGTTCTATGACTCGATTGGAGTGGATGATCGGGCCATATTCATTCCAAGCAGTTTATGTCTCCAAGTCAAATGTGGAGGTTGATGGATGGATGGTCGGTTGTTCGAATCGATCATAAGTTGAGCATACGAACTCGGATCGTCTTGAAACTTGGAACATTGGCTTCCCTGGCTTTGATTGTTATGTCTTGTTAATCGTGGCTCGATCCAGACTCGGACAAAATCCATCGATATCCATAGTGAGCCTTTGTGTAACCGATCTCCAAGATGAACTGTCACTGGTTTCTAATCAAGTTCTTGGTGTCACGGCCTTGCCAAAAGGCGGGATAACATTTTCCCCCCAAAGGACGTCTTGTGTAAACATGACGTGCTTTGAAAAACCGCAGTCTTTCATGCTGAATATTTCCGTTCAGTTGATTGCTTGACAGTCGTCTCTTAATCGTTTCGTTGCAATCTTCTTTTAGACAAATGTTCAACTAGCATGCTTTGCTTTGGTTCTGCCCCCAGTTTTGGGGATGAGTATGGAGTTGATGTATGTTTATACTCCGTCTCGCACTTTGGGAGTACGGAGTTGAGTAGATGTTTATACTCCGTCTCGCACTCTGGAAATACGGAGTTGATTAATGTTTATACTCCGTCTCGCACTCTGGGAGTACGGAGTTAAGCGAATGTTTATACTCCGTCTCACACTCTGGGAGTACGGAGTTGATTAATGTTTATACTCCGTCTCGCACTCTGGGAGTACGGAGTTGATTAATGTTTATACTCTGTCTCACACTCTGGGAGTACGGAGTTAAGTAGATGTTTATACTCCGTCTCGCACTCTGGGAGTACGGAGTTGATTAATGTTTATACTCCATCTCGCACTCTGGGAGTACAGAGTTAAGCGAATGTTTATACTCCGTCTCACACTCTGGGAGTACGGAGTTGATTAATGTTTATACTCCATCTCGCACTCTGGGAGTACGGAGTTGATTAATGTTTATACTCCGTCTCACACTCTGGGAGTACGGAGTTAAGTAGATGTTTATACTCCATCTCGCACTCTGGGAGTACGGAGTTGATTAATGTTTATACTCCGTCTCGCACTCTGGGAGTACGGAGTTAAGTAGATGTTTATACTCCGTCTCACACTCTGGGAGTACGGAGTTGATTAATGTTTATACTCCGTCTCGCACTCTGGGAGTACGGAGTTGATTAATGTTTATACTCCGTCTCACACTCTGGGAGTACGGAGTTAAGTAGATGTTTATACTCCGTCTCGCACTCTGGGAGTACGGAGTTGATTAATGTTTATACTCCGTCTCGCACTCTGGGAGTACGGAGTTAAGTAGATGTTTATACTCCGTCTCACACTCTGGGAGTACGGAGTTGATGAATGTTTATACTCCGTCTCGCACTCTGGGAGTACGGAGTTAAGTAGATGTTTATACTCCGTCTCACACTCTGGGAGTACGGAGTTGATGAATGTTTATACTCCGTCTCGCACTCTGGGAGTACGGAGTTAAGTAGATGTTTATACTCCGTCTCACACTCTGGGAGTACGGAGTTGATGAATGTTTATACTCCGTCTCGCACTCTGGGAGTACGGAGTTGATCAATGTTTATACTCCGTCTCGCACTCTGGGAGTACAGAGTTGATCAATGTTTATACTCCATCTCGCACTCTGGGAGTACGGACTTAAGTAGATGTTTATACTCTGTCTCGCACTCTGGGAGTACGGAGTTGTGCGAAGGATCGTCGTGTATCAACCCATTTTTAGCCTTGATGTGATGGCTTGCCCCCGAGCTCGAGTTTCACTTAGCGAGTGGCTGGTCGTATCGCAGCCGCTCTCTACTTGAATAAATTCCACTTGCAGGATGGAATTCAGCTCTCCGTGCATCGTGATGTTGTACATTGTATTTAATCCATAGCCCCAAATCAAAGGCATATGGTTGATGATGAGCAATAGAATTATTCTCGTCCAGATGTAACTCCACACGTCCGATCATGGTCTGCGTAGATTGGTTGGCAACCAAATCTGAGTACCTGGACACCTGCATCGTTTTGAAAGTAGTTTAGTTCAAGCTAGTCGTAGTTCATAGAACAATTGAAATAGAGATGGAAATGGAAATAATTCAAAGAAGATTATGGTAAATCTCATTGATATGTGAAGCAGCATCGTGTGCTCGCTATTCGACTCCGCCCCTGGCTCCTTTCAAAGGGATGTTGGCCGTCAACCGTCCAATTGATAATCATAGCCCTTTATTAATAGGCATCAGATATTCGTTGCCCCCCATTCTGCAGGACTTGTATATACTATTGAAGCTTTCCTTTCCAGGTCATCTTTTCGATCACACCTCGGAGGTGTTTGTAATCGCTCGTGTTAGGATCAGTGAGCATCTGGGAATATACAACATTCCCCTGATTTTCTTTAGAATTTGGTGTACTCTCTCGAGGTTGGTTTCCAGTACCACTCCGAGTCGTGAGTCTTCAAGTAGAGGTTGTCAATTGAATCTTTCAAAGAGCATATGAGCTGAATTCTGAAGTCTTGTTTCGGCTACTGGGATCTACATCCTTAGCCAACGGGCCTTCATTGTTATTTTTCTTAGTCTGCTCCACTCCTCCTCACTTTAGTTCTGATTCATTTTGTAAAAGAAACGATCCATAGTCGTAGGAGGCTCTTTAGCCAACTAGCTGTCAAAATATATCTGGAGGTCGACTTTCCTCAAACGCGATCAGTATGATATCCTTGTTAGTATTTGGAATAAATTGCTTAGAGCATTGGTTTGCTTGGAGTCATCTTGACGTTTGCTAGAGTCACATCATCTATGTTCTCCAACATTTGGGAGTACCGTTTGAATAGCGGTTGCTTGTCCGTTCCCTTGATGTCGTTCATAAGCTGCCGCTAGATCCTCTATGCCCTGGTCGATCATGGGATGTCAGGAAAGTGGATAGAATGTTCCTTTATTAAGTTGAGTTTTGAATTCACTATCCGGAGGCACTGCGCTGCCGAAAAAGATTTTTTTTGTAAATAGGGGTCGTATAAGAGACCGATGTAACTTGAGTTTCGATCGGCATTGAGGGCCGTTCGGCATGACAAAGTTGCTCGGCATACAAGATTGTTCGGCATCCACACTGTTCGGCATTCCACACTGTTCGGCATTCCACATGTGTTCGGCATTCACACGTGTTCGGCATCCACACTGTTCGGCATTCCACACTGTTCGGCATTCCACACTGTTCGGCATTCCACATGTGTTCGGCATTCACACGTGTTCGGCATCCACACTGTTCGGCATTCCACACTGTTCGGCATTCCACACGTGTTCGGCATTCACACTGTTCGGCATCCACACTGTTCGGCATTCACACTGTTCGGCATCCACACTGTTCGGCATTCCACACGTGTTCGGCATCCACATTGTTCGGCATTCCACACGTGTTCGGCATCCACACTGTTCGGCATTCCACATTGTTCGGCATCCACACTGTTCGGTATTCCACACTGTTCGGCATTCATTCTTGTTCGACAGAACCGAGTCGTTCGGCATACAAAAATTTGTTCGGCCTGGAAGAGCGTTCGGCCTAGAGGTATGTTCGGCCTAGAGGTATGGTCGGCTTGGAAGGGCGTTCGGCCTAGAGGTATGGTTGGCCTGGAAGGGCGTTCGGCTTAGAGGTATGTTCTTCGGCCTAGAGGTATGTTCGGCTTGGAAGGGCGTTCGGCCTAGAGGTATGGTCGGCCTGGACTTTTTCTGAAGCAGTCGGCATAGACTTTTTCTGAAGCGGTCGGCATACCCCTTTTCTGGAGCGTTCGGCATACGCCTTTTCTGGAGCATTCGGCATACGCCTTTTCTAGGGCGTTCGGCATAAGCCTTTTCTGGGGCGTTCGGCCGAATTGCCTTCAGAGGAGGGTCGGCCTTCATTCAACTTTAGTGCAAACTTCAACGCCCAGTCCCCATATCTTACATAGACTTGGTTTATATGAATACGGCTATCAGCTTCCTTTAGATTTCTTTCAAATCTGAGTAGAATATGAAGTTTCCTAGTAAACAACTGGATCTATCTCGCGAATATGAAAATCCACTAGTAGACGATGAGATCCGATCAGGTTGAGAATTCAATTCTCAGTGAAAGCACCAAAGTGTTAGCACCAAAATTGGTCACTAACCTCGTTGAGAAAGATTGTGTAGAGATGTAAGTGATGAAGTTAAATTAAACAAGGAAGAATATGCTAATTTAAATGCAGAAAGTAAGAACACTGGATTTATAGTGGTTCAGCGTAACTGCCTACATCCACTTTGAGTTTTGATCTTTATTTCTTTCACAAGTAGTTGAATACAGATACAATCCATGTATTAATGACTTGAATACAAGTTTGAACTGAAAATAATCAATCTTCAAAGTGGCAGAGTCTCCCTATTGTTCTCCCAAAAAAGATCCATTTCATTGTGCCCCTGCCCTTCTATTTATAGAAGAAGATGGGTTGGACTTCCTTCACGGGGTCAAGGCCAAGGTGACTTGGCCCATATAGGGCGATCTCAAGCTAGTTGGTCTATTCTTGCCGAACCGTACCTAAATGCCAAAACATGTCGACTGCATCAAACCTGTATATCCTTAGGCTCTTCTTGGTCAGAATCTTGTCTAGTGCTAACGATAATCTCTTCAACTGTTGTTCTGTAACCGAGCCAAGATGTCGGTTAACAGATCCAAAATCCAAGTCGTAGAATCCTTGAGTGCTAGCCTTCTCAGTGAAAGCACCAAAATGTTCGCGCCAAAAATGGTCACAAACACCCGATTACATATGAAAGCACCAAATCACTGTCACGGATCACAGATATATTGTATGTAATAGAATTAAATATGAAGAACACTCAAAAAATTCAAAGGAAAGCCGTAGAAAGAAAAGATTTATAGTGGTTCGGCCTTGTAGCCTACGTCCACTTTGAAGAGTTGTTGTTTTATTGATGATTCTCTATTGATTTACAAGTGTACAATTGATAGTATCTAAATTACAATGGAGTTCAGCAGAGTAAGGGCGTAGAAGAGCCCAAAGATCCCTTTTCTGAAGCTCTTCCACTGTTATTTATAGGTGTAGGCTGCAAATATCTCGCCCAGATCTCAAAAGACTCCTCTCACGTGGGTGGGCCCACGTGATCGATCCCCTGGCATTTCGACTCGATCCATGATCGATACGAACCAAATTCGTATCAATCCAAAACTGCTCCTTTTGGGTTGGGATCGATCGTGGACATTCTGGGGGTTGTACGCAAGCTCCTGTGAAAATTTGGTGGCATTTGGACTTGTAGATTGTGAGATATGATCGATGCAAGTTTGTTTTTTCAATGTGCAGTCGAGCTTCGTTCGTATCGCTCCATTTCGTATCGATGAAAGGCACAAGCTTGCTAGGTGACGTGGTGCCAACTTTTAGGATCGACCCACTTTTCATGTCGAGCGACCGAGTCTTTCTTTCTTTTAGGTTTTTTTCGTATCCACCAGCGCAACTTCATTCGTATCCACTTATTGCATTCTGTTTCGTATCGATCGTTGTTGCCCCAGTTCGTATCGATCAACGAAAGTGTTATTTGTATCGGTTCATCTCGCATTATTCACATCGATCACTGGCCGGTCGATACGAACAGAATGCACCGGTGGATCGATACGAAACGATGGGTTTTTATGGCTTTGATGGATACGAAATGGACGTTGGTTGATCGATACGAACAAGCTGTGGATGATGGATGCAAAGTAATATGAGGATGGATGGATGTGAACCATGTGCGTTCCATGGATGCGAACGAGTTCGACTCTAATGGATACGAAGGAGGCCGTTATGGATGGATACGAAGAACGTTGCCTTGGATGGATATGAAGGGAAGCAATGCGAAGGAGGCAGAACGATGGATACGAATGAGAGCATTGCTAGATTTGCATCGATCATATCTTGAGCATACGAACTCCAATTGACTTGAAATTTGGAACGTTGGCTTTCCTAGCTTTGATTGTCATGTCATGTTAATTGTAGCTTGATCCGGACTCGGACAAAATTTACCAGCATCCATGTTGAACTTTGTAGGTAATCGGTCGTCGGGACTGATTATCTTCCATTTTCAGTCAATTCTTTGGTGTCACGGCCTTGCCAAAAGGCGGGATAACAATAATGTCTCTTCTCCTTCTTGCCTTTCTTTTAAGTGACCCAAACCCCTTCATTTGCAATAGACGTTTTTTGGGTTTTCTTCTCCTTCATTTTTAGCTATGCTCCCACCACCATCATTCTTTCATAGACGAAAATGCTTGAAGCAAAAAAAACATCAAATTGAAAGAAATCAGTGGTATTTTAAGCTCTTGCAAAGCTGGGAGACCAATCAAATTTGGATATGGGATTATCTACCATTCAAGGTGCAATCAAAAACTTTATCAATATGGTAATTTCTATTCAACATTTTATATAGATATATAGTATGTTAGATGGCTTATTAAATGATTCCATGTTTGCATATGTTATCTCTCTTGAGTTATTTTGTTAAAACCATCGTGATATATTCTATTAAAACATCAGTGTTCAAATCTTTAGATTATGGAAAAAAGGTTTTATTTGACAATAAGTAATATATATACACATGTTATTTATATTTCAGTTATTAGCTAATTTTATAACTTTAGATCATCATTTCCATTTATATACATTTGTTTTAGTTCATTTTGTTTACTAATTATTGGATTTAAAAAAAATAGAATTGAACAATTATTTTATTATGGTCTAAAACAATATAACATTTAAAATTTATCTTAATATTTAATTTTTTTTAACTTATTTTGATTAAATGGCTAAAAAACATTCAGTTGGAAATTTTATACACACACACGTAGATATATATATATATGTATATGTATGTATGTATGTATGTATGTATGTATGTATATGTATGTATGTATGTATGTATGTGTATATATGTATGTATTTATATATGTATGTATGTATGCATGTATGCATGCATGTAGGTATAGTTTATCTGTTTTAAATAATTATAGATGTGTCAGTAGTTTTAGATCTAGATCTAGAACTGTATGGTAATTGGAAATAGTAAATTAAGGAGAGTATTTCTCTTGATCTCATTTTATATAAAACCAACCTATGCTTTCAATTTTGGGTCTTAACATGTATAATTAAATACATGCATATTTAAATAATAATTTTAAGATAGCATATTTGTATATCGATTATGAATGTGTCTGTTATAGATGTAAATCCCAACATCTATATACGTATACATTAACTCTGCACACTATACTATAGGTTGCACATACGATATATATACACGTGAGTATATTATGATATACTCATATAATACACAAAATATCAAATACTTGAATTCATTAGTCGTTCAATTAGAAAATTAAATAGAATTGGATTTTATTTAAAATAATTAGGTCAGATCTAATAAACCCATTTAGACTTCATAAGCCCAATAAAGATCCAAATATAGATTTTTTTTTTGAAATTTACCCAATTTAGCTACAACTAACCGACCTAGTTCCTACAAGTTGGGTTGTTGGCCCTTTTAGCCTTCCTCTCATTCAATTCATTTCTTAAGTTAATTTAAAGTGCAATATAATAAGTAAACGTAAATCCAAATATTTATCATGATAAATTATTATTTGTTTTAGTCTAAATGACAACAAGCAAAAAAATGTCCCCAAAGAATTTACATTGTTATCATCTATTTTACTCCACGCGTTTTCTTATTTGATTTCATAATTAAATTATTAAATCTTTGGGATTTTATATTTATAGACGGTTTATAGAACGAGTGGTTGTCTTGAGTGTTAGGCGACAATAATTTTGAGATAAGATATGTTCTATCTAGGTAATAAGGACAATAGACCTTAGGCACATTATAGCAAGGTTTGTTGCCATTTGGTTACTTATTCTAAGTCCTCTTAATAAACAAATGATTTTGGTTAGGCACATGCATATCAATTTATGTTTGATATGATTATTTGGTGGTGGACGATGCAATAAAGTGTCTTGGTATTGGTATTGCTTGAAGACCATACTTAGCGGACTTTGGCCTTACCGGAAGACCCGGGGCCCACTAGCTTAGTATGTGTCGAGGTAGGGGGTGGTTAAGCAATGTTTGGGTGCCATGGTGATTAGTAGTTACAAGACTTATCACATATTACGTAGCACTATAGCATAAAAGTGCTAACTTGTTGGATGCAGGTGAAGAAGCATGTTGAGTTATGGTTTCCATACCTCGTATTACACCATTTGATACTGTACATGATATAGTAGCATATTGGTAATCATGCAGACTAGTGACATTTCCTTTTCATCAGGCTTAATGTTTGAACCCACTCTTTGTTGCCTCTTTTGTCATTTATTCTTGAATATATTGAATTTAAGAAGGGGACTCTAGTAGCTGGAGATGAGTTACAGAGCTATAGCTATTACCACTATGCTCGTGTCTATCCAATATTTTTGTATAGACATGTTAGACTATATTCATTTTGAGATAGGTTAGATATGAGATTCGATGTACCATTTGCATGATGTATTATAGTCTTGAATCTTATGTCTCTTTGATATGATATGCACTTATTTTAATACAAATTTATGTTGATATTATACTTATTTCTTCCGTTGTGAGACAGCTAGTGTGTGTGTGTTGTGATAGATATACTTTGTTCATTTTAAATACTACCCAACGAATCGGCATCTATGATACTTATGGAATCCAAGTGCCTTCCTGCATAGATTACGTGTGTCATGAATGATGGGTCGTTATATTGGACTTTGGAGGATGTACTGTAACATCCCCCTACTTGGAGGCCAAAAACTAACGGCTACGGATGTTGCAGTCAGCCGTAGTTATTAATCATCAGCGACCAAATACGGCGATGTTAGATACATTGATACATAGATCACAAGAATATGGAAAAAATTTAACAAATTAAAAACACATTTCCACTATCCATTCAAAACATTTCATGTTCATTACATAGTCCCACAAACGTTAACCACGTTCAGAAAAATATAATTATTACACATATGCCAAGAGCGACATATGATGATCCCCCTTGGTTGATCAGAGTATATAATAAGGCTAATAAGTCTGCCTTCACATCCAAAATACATAGCGGAAAAAGATTACTCTAAATAACTAACTGCCTCCTGCACGCCTTCAGAAGCTTTATTCGTCCAAGAAGAGAACCTGGAAACCCTAAACCTCAAACTACTCAAAATCAATTGATTATCTGAGAGTTTAAGGGGAAAACAAAAACTTCGAGTCAGACATAAAGCCTGGTATAAATAATAATCTAACATCTCAATCCATTTAGATATCTAGTGAGACCACGCCGCTTAGCGGAATGGGTTTTCCCCTCATTAGTATCCTAAAACCCTTTTTATAAAACCATATACTGTGCTTCTGCATCCACAATGGTTTAAATATAACATTTCAAAATATAATGCTGATATACATATAGAAACGTTTTGGATATCCCATCCCCAATTTAATTGACTACCTGTCATATTTGTAGTTTCTAGGGTCAATATTAACCTATTAGTTTTCATGGGTTTACTAATAACCTTTTTATAATTCATGGACACCCTATCCTATTTCAGAGTTTTCGTGGGATCACTAAAATCCTATAAACCCCTGCCAATTAACTTAATTAATTCATGGGTTCCCCTGAACCTATTGGTCATTACTATAACTCAAATCCTAATTTTCATAGGTTGACTAGGAACCTATGGATTACCCCAGTAACTCCCTTCTTAGCCTAGTTTTCATGGGTTTACTAGAAACCTACTGATACCTCCCTTAACTTCTTCCTTATCCTAGTTTTCATGGGTTGACTAGGAACCTTTTGACTGATGTCAATTCTTTATCCAGATATAGTTTCCATGGGCTCACTACAAACCAATTGGCCCCTGCCAACCATCCTTCATACATAGTTTTCATGGGTTTACTATGAACCTGTTGGTTACCCCCAATAACTTCCTAATCATAGTTTTCATGGGTTTACTATAAACCTATCTCCCGAACAACTTCAAGGTTTAAGCATCTCATACTTTGGCCTTCCTGACTTCCCGGTTGCAATTCTACTCATTCGGGAGTTTAATCAATTTATATTCACTATTGGGTTAACCTAGCTGGTTCTTCTACCTCTTTATCCTCGAAATACAGTTGTGGATCCTTTATCATATGAATATATTCATATTTGAAGAAGCGAACATAACAACTTAACAATACTTCTCCTATGGGTTTAAGGTCCTTGAAAACATTTACATATAAAACATGGTTAATCCCTTTAACCCATACTTTTATCAAGGAAATACTTCTTCAAATTCTTTCAAAACTCCTTTATTTAGCCAAGGGTTTTTCCTTTTAAAAATGAGTTGGGTTTAAAAAGCCTTTCGACACCTTCGAAACCTTGCTTTCGACCTCATAGAATGACCTCCTTCGAAAGCATTAAAACATATCTTCAAAACCTTAGGCTCCTGCCTTTCGAATACTTTAAAACATCTCTTTCGAAACCTTTCAACCTTATTAAAGTATTATCATATAAGTATAGAAGCATAGCTTCGAAATCATTCAAAAATACCCCTTTCGAAACCGTTAAAGGTTACCCTTCGAAACTAATACCTTTCGAACCCATGAGTTTATATTTAAAACAACATTTTTGGGTCAAAGTGAACATAAGCGAAAACATCTCTTTCGAAACCATTCTTTATTTCACAAAAGTATTGGGAAAGCTTGATGGTGTCGAAACCATCCTTTCAAAAGCATAAAACATTTGGGTAAAACAATTGAAGGTTGGCTTCGAAACCCCTTTCGAAACCATTGTCTTCGAAATCCCTAACCGTTTCGAAAGCAGTAGAAAGTGGCTATTATTATAAAACAAACGGTACCTTTCAACAGCATTGATGTCTTCAATACCATCGAAAGGCATCAAATCATAGAAGGGTTTCGACTTGGTCGAAATTACCCCTTCCGGCGGCTTCATTAAAAATCTAAGTAACTCCTTTGGAAGCTACTACTTTAAAACAAAGGTTGCGGCGCTCTCCTTTGAAATCTTCTTTTGAAATACCCTTTCGAAACCATTGGTTTCGGCAACTGCGAAACCCTTTTATAAACAGGCAAGCGCTTTTCTTTTAAAACAAAACAAAGGAACCAACCTCTTCGAAAGCCACATTTCGACACTACCTTCAGCCTTTCTCCAATCCACTACGTACCATCTAAATGATACCATGTGTATTGGCTTACTGGTCGACTAGGTTGGAGGCGGAAGCTCTGGGTCGAAAGGTCCTTCTAAAGAAGGCAGAATCCACTTTTCTGAGCTAAAGGATGATTTTACTAAGTAAAGTAAACTTATTGTAACTAACTTGCCCACTTGTAAACACATGATTGGTTACATTAAACTTTCAAATTATTTTACTAAAATTTGCCGCATTTTCTCAGATCTAAAACTAAACAACATTTAACAAATAATCCCTTCCTATTAACAAAACAATTAAATCATTTAGGTCCTCCTTTTAAAATAATTTAATTTCCATACTAAATCACTTAGTAAAAATCCCTAAAAATTCCAGAAATTTACTTTAATCATGTTGCCTAATATTAAAATTTCAGACCCAAAACCTTAATATAATTTCCGAAATAATTTTATAAACCCAAACAACCACATTTTCCTTTGAAAATTCATAACTAATTTCCCACGGCTTAGAAAATTATAAAAATTGAAACCCAACTCCAAAATCATGTTTCTCATTACATATAATTTTTCCTTGGCATTTAAAAATCATTTAACCTAGATTTTACCGTAAAACCATGCATTTCTCCTTTAAAACAATATGTTTAATCTAAACAAATCATAAATCAAGCATATCATCATCTAATATATCATAAAAACGAATTTACCCTTAAATCCGAAATCATATGATTATAAAACCAAAAATAGAGATGTAATGATTATTATTTACCTTAGTTTGGATAAGGAAATTGGAGATTGATTTCTTCTAGCTTGAATCCTAAGCTTTAGATTTGATTTCTCTCTTCCTCTTTCTCCTTAATGGCCGGCTCCTATTTGCTTTCTTACGTTTTTAATTTTTGCTTTAAATAAATGAACGTGTATGGCTAAGGGGATAATAGTATAAGGGTGGAGAATGTGGGCAGCAATTGACCCTAATGCTCTTATGTTTAATTAGTTAACACTTATCCATTTTAAGCTCATTCAATTTAAATAGCACGTCCACTACATTAATTAACCAACCTCAATCTCCTTATCACACTACATTATTCTATTTAATTTATTTAATTAAATCTCCTAAATAATGTTATCAAAAATTAGGGGTGTTACAGGCTCCCTCCTTAAAGAATTTCGTCCTCGAAATTCAGTAAGGACTAAATAGCAAGCATGGCAATCATCTGCAACAACTCCCAACATCCATACTAGCCTACCCAACTAGCAACTAATCTATATAAATCTAATACAGACATACCATCAAAGAAAATTAGGATAAGCATCTAGAATCATGTCCTCTATCTCCCAAGTACAGTCCTTCTCGTTGTCGCTCCACTGAACTTTCACCAACTTGACTGTCTTGGTCCTTAATCTTTTCTCATCCCTCGCTACAACCCGAACTGGCCGTCTAACAAAAGTCAAATCAGGCTCTACTACCAAGTCCTCCAACTCTGTCCGAGGAATAGCAGCCTCTGAATCATGTACATACCTGCGAAGATGAGACATATGGAATACATTATGGACACCTGCCAAACTCGGCAACTCTACTCTGTTCGCGAGCTTTCCAATCCTTTCTAAAATCTGGAATGGTCCAGCATATCTCGAGGCCAATTTTCTCGACTTTCCAAACTGTACCACACCCTTCATTGGTGATACCTTAATGAAAACCCCGTCTCCCACTGAGAACTCTAGATCTTTACGCCTCTTATCTACGTAACTCTTCTATCTAGATTGAGCTTCCTTTATCTGTTCTCGGATTAACTCAATCTTCTCGGACGCCTCCCTTACCAAATCTGGACCTAAGACCAATCTGTCTCCAGTCTCCAACCAACATGCAGAGGATTTGCATGGCCTTCCGTAAAAAGCTTCAAAAGGCGCCATTTCTATGCTAGTCTGATAACTATTATTATAGGAAAACTCAATTAAATGTAGGTGATCCTCCTAAGATCCACCAAAGTCCAATACACAAGCTCTCAACAGATCCTCGAGTACTTTGTTGACTCTTTCTGTTTGTCCATCCGTCTGTGGGTGATAAGTTGTACACATCTTGATCTTGGTACCCAATACCTCTTGTAGACTCTTCCAAAATTCGCTAGTGAATAATACATCTCTGTCGCTAACTATGCTACTAGGGATCCCATGAAGTCTAACCACGTTCTTCATGAACAACTTTGCCAAAATAGGTGTCGTCCTGGTTGACTTGACTAGAATGAAATGGGCACTCTTGGTCAACATGTCCACTATAACCCATATGCTTTCATTTCCTCTATTCGACCTTGGCAACCCATCTATAAAATCCATGAATATCGAATCCCACTTCCATACTGGAATCTCTAAAGGTTGAAGCAACCCACTCGGCTTCTGATATTCAGCCTTCACTTGTTGACAGTTAACGCACTGCCTAACCCACAAGCCAACATCCCTCTTCATGCCTTCCCAATAGAAGTTTCTCTTCATATCATGATACATCTTGGTCCCTCCAGAATGAATCGTAAACTTGGACCGATGACATTCTTCCAGAATTTCTCTCCTTAAGCTCTCTACATTCGGAACACATAACCGTCCCTTCCTTCTCAACCAGCCCCTTTGGTCAAGACTATAATCCTTTAGATCGTCGATCTCTGACCCTACCTCAAGCCTTTTAATCCTCTCGGCTAAAACTAGATCCTCTCTTTGCTTAGAAGCTATCCTCTCGATCAGCACTGGTCGAACTTCTAAACAAGACAACATGGCAATCCCCTAACTAGAACTAGCAGTAGATCTCAACTGCACACCGCAACTGGCTAAAGCTTCTAGATCCTTCCATTCAGCCAACATTGCTAACACCACATTCTGATGTTTTCTACTAATAGCATCTGCTATCTTATTTGCTTTCCTAGGAGTATACTCTATACCGAAATCATAAGCAGCCAAAACTCCAGCCACCTTTGCTACCTCATATTAAACTCCTTTTGAGAGAATAAATATCTCAAAAACTTATGATCGGTATACAACTCAAATCTCTCCCCTAAGAGATAATGTCTCCAAATCTTTAAGGCAAAGATCATCGCAGCCAACTCTAAGTCATGAGTAGGATATCTTACTTCGTGCGGTCTAAGCTGTCTGGATGCGTAGGAAATAACTTTACCCTTCTGCATCAATACTGCTCCCAATCCAGTTCCACATGCGACGGTGTATACTACCAACCCTTGGTTTCCATCTGGAACTACTAACACTGGAGCAGTGGTCAACAAATGCTTTAACTTAAGGAACCCTTCCTCACATTTCTCAAACCAAACAAACTTCACTTCCTTCCTGGTAAGCTTAGTCAAAGGCGCCGCTATCCACGAGAAATCCTTGATGAATCTCCTGTAGTAGCTAGCAAGTCCAAGAAAACTTCTAATCTCGATCACCATCTCTGGTCCCTTCCAATTATTTACAGCTTCGATCTTATCTGGATCGACTGACAACCCTTTCTCTGAAACCACATGACCAAGAAACTTAACCTCTTTCTTCCAAAAATGACACTGGGAAAACTTCGCCTTTAACTGATTCTGCCTCAGCGTCTCTAGCACACCTCTAAGATGATCTTCATGGTCTCTCTCATCCTTTGAGTACACCAAAATGTCATTTATAAACACCAACACGAATCTATCCAAATACTCTCGGAAGACTTGATTCATCAAATCCACAAAGAAAGCAGGTGCATTTGTCAACCCAAAAGGCATCACTAACCACTCATACAAACCATACCTGGTTCGAAATGCTGTCAAAGGAATGCTGTCCTCCGCCACTCTCAACTGATGGAACCCTGTCGTCAAATCCAATTGGGAAAACACTCTGGCTCCATTCAACCGATCAAACAGATCATCTATCCTCGGTAGAGGGTACCTATTCTTGATCGTCCTTTCATTTAGCTTACGATAGTCGATGCACATCCTTAACGATCCATCTGGTTTCTTTACAAATACCACGGCCGCTCTCCAAGGCGAACTACTTGGTCTAATAAAATTTCTTCCCTTAAGATCCACTAGTTGCACCTTCAATTCCTTCATCTTTGTCGGTGTCATCCTGCTAGGTGGTCTACTCACAGGTTCAGCTCCTGGTATAAGATCTATCCGAAACTCAACAGCTCGTTTCGGTGGTAATCCCATAACTAGCTCAAAGACATATGCAAATTCTCTTGCCACCCGAACCTAACTTAACTCTTCTCCCACCTCCATGGCACTTAACAAAGCCCAAACACTCCTACTGGAATTTTCCACTGAGAAGATGATTCGTTCATGACTATCTGGGTGTCTCAACGATATTTCCCTATCCTGGCAAAATATCCTAGCCTTATACTTACCCAACCAATCCATATCCAAAATGATCCCAAAATCTACGAAATCAAAAACATACAGACTGCATGCAAACTTATGATCTAACAAATCAAGTTCTAACTGGTCACATCTCATCCCTAGAGTTGCATACCCTCCTATTGGATTTGCAACCCTTAAGGAAATAACAAGGTATGTGGGTTCTATGCATAACCTATCAACCAAATACAGTGATATAAATGAGTGTAATGCATCGGTATCAAATAGTACCCTAACTGGAATACTCTGAATCAAAAGCGTACCTTCCATCATGGTTTTTCCTTTTTCTACTGCAGTAGGCCTAGAAGAATATGGTGGTCCAATAGCAAAAACCTTCCCTTTGTTCGCCCTGACTGGCTCTGGACACTGGTTCTTGTAATGCCCAACTTGGTCGCGGTTGAAGCATTTCACATTCTTCTTCTCGGCAGGCTTCTTTCCTTTGCCTGTCCAACACTCGTGATCATAATGACCCTTCTTATCACACTTGAAGCACACCAAATCAGCCTTTGCCTTCTTGGCAGCCTCCCTTTTATGGGCTCCCTTCTTCTTAAAGAATTTCCTTTTCTTTCCCTGAGGACCCAGGGATTCAACTGGCTTCTCCCTAGCAGAAACCGCAAGCATCTCTTCATGGCGAATAGCAATCTCCACCACCACATTACAATGTTCTCTGACATGGGTCATAGTCATTCTAGCTAGCTCTGGCCTTGGTCCACGAATGAACCTCTCGTTTCTCCTGATGTCAGTGTCTATAGTGGCATATCCATATCGAGATAGCTCATCAAACTTAGTAGCATACTCGATTACTGACATATCCTCCTAGACAAGATCTATGAACTTCCTCATCAGCGCCGACTTAGCTACCTCAGATTAAAACCTCTGCTCAAACCTTATTCAGAAATCATCCCAAGTCGGTTCTTCCTCCGGAACTCCGGCTGTCACACTATTCCACCAATGGAGCACTATCCCTTGCAACTGTCTAGAGGCCAGCCTTTTCTTTTCCCATCATCTAAGCCTAAATTAGTATAGATCCTCTCACAGCTCAACAGCCAATTCTCAACCTCAATAGCATCCTCCGTTCCCATAAATGGCTTTCCACCTAGACTAGTGTAATCCCTGCTTAGCCTAGCATAATTATATCCAGCTGGAGCTACAAGATTAGCTCCTCCAACATTACCAACAACTCCAGCTTGCAAAAGATTGTCTAACAACTGATTCACCATCCCCGCATCTACTGGCGGATTTCCAGCACCTACATTGGCTTCAGCATTTGGATTAGCATAAGCCTATTGACCTTGGTTCCTCCTGGTATTAGGTCGAGCATTTACATTGGTTGTGGTGCTTCCTCCACCTAGATTTCCTCTTCCGTTTCCTGCTTCCATATCTTCTTTCTCGTAAATCTGCATGCGAGTCTTAGTAAGATACAGAAGAACGGTCTAAGAGAGAGGGGAATACGTACTTATATATATATATATATAACTATATATCAAAAACAAGTACGTTACTATAGCGCTAACCCAAACCCCAATCATATTTACAAATTCATTGGATTATGTTTGAAAATATTTTAGGTTTAACTTTCTTTTAAAGTTTCATAAACCTATGCTCTGATACCAACTTGTAACATCCCCCTACTTAGAGGCCCAAAACTAACGGCTACGGATGCTGTAGTCATCCGTAGTTATTAATCCTCGGTGACCAAATACGGCGGTGTTAGATACATTGATACACAGATCAGAAGAATATAGAAAAAAATTAACAAATTAAAAACACATTTTCACTATCCATTCAAAACATTTCATGTTCATTACATAATCCTATAAACGTTAACCACGTTCAAAAAATATATAATTATTACACATACGCCAAGAGCGACATATGATGATGCCCCCTTGGTTGATCAGAGTATATAGTAAGGCTAATAAGTCTGCTTTACATCCAAAATACACAATGGAAAAAGATAAATCTAAATAACTAACTGCCTCATGCACGCCTTTGGAAGCTTTATTCGTCTAAGAAGAGAACTTGGAAAGCCTAAACCTCAAACTACTCAAAATCAATTAAGTACCCGAGAGTTTAAACGGAAAACAAAAACTTCGAGTCAGATATAAAGCCTGGTATGAATAATAATCTAACATCTCAATCCATTTAGATATCTAATGAGACCACATCGCTTAGCAGATTGGGTTTTCCCCTCACTGGTATCCTAAAACCCTTTTTATAAAACCATATACTGTGCTCATGCATCCACAATGGTTAAAACATAACATTTCAAAATATAATGATGATATACATATAGAATAGTTTTGGATATCCCATCCCCAGTTTAATTGACTCCCTGTCATATTTATAGTTTCTAGGGTCAATATTAACCTATTAGTTTTCATGGGTTTACTAATAAACATTTTATAATTCATGGACACCCTATCCTATTTCAGTGTTTTCATGGGATCACTAAAATCCTATAGGCCTCTGCCAATTAACTTAATTAATTCATGGGTTCTCCTGAACCTATTGGTCATTACAATAACTCATCTTATATCCTAGTTTTCATGGGTTGACTAGGAACCTATGGATTACCCCAGTAACTCCCTTCTTAGCCTAGTTTTTGTGGGTTTACTAGAAGCCAACTGATACCTCCCTTAACTTCTTGCTTATCCTAGTTTTCATAGGTTGACAAGGAACCTTTTGACCGATGTCAATTCTTAATCCGGATATAGTTTCCATGAGTTCACTACAAACCAATTGGCCCCTACCAACCATCCTGTATACATACTTTTCATGTGTTTACTATGAACCTGTTGGTTACCCCCAATAACTTCCTAATCATAGTTTTCATGGGTTTACTATGAACCTATCTCCTGAACAACTTCAAGGTTTAAGCATCTCATACTTTGGTCTTCCTGACTTCCTGGATACAATTCTACTCATTCAAGATTTCACTATTAGGTTAATCTAACTAGTTCTTCTACCCGTTTATCCCCGAAATACAGTTATGGGTCCTTTATCAGGTGAATATATTCATATTTGAAGAAGAAAACATAACAACTTAACAATACCACTCATGTGGGTTCAAGGTCCTTGAAAACATTTACATATAAAACATGGTTGATCCCTTTAACCCATACTTTTATCAAGGAAATACTTCTTCAAATTTACATACTTGAAATTCTTTCAAAACTCCCTTATTTAGCCATGGATTTTTCCTTTTAAAAATGAGTTGGGTTTAAAAAGCCTTTCGACACATTTAAAACCTTGCTTTCGACCTCATAGGATGACCTCCTTCAAAAGCATTAAAGCATATCTTCAAAACCTTAGGCTCCTGCCTTTCGAATATTTTAAAACATCTCTTTCAAAACCTATCGACCTTATTAAAGTATTATCATATAAGTATAGAAGCATAGCTTCGAAACCATTCAAAAATACCCCTTTCAAAACTGTTGAAGGTTACCCTTCGAAACTAATACCTTTCGAAGCCATTGGGTTTATATTTAAAATAACATTTTTGGGTCAAAGTGAACATAAGAGAAAGCATCTCTTTCGAAACCATTCTTTATTTCACAAATGTATTGGGAAAGCTTGATGGTGTCAAAACCATCATTTCGAAAGCATAAAACATCTGGGTAAAACAATTGAAGGTTGGCTTCGAAACCCCTTTCGAAACCATTGCCTTCGAAACCCCTAACCCCTTTCGAAAGCAGTAGGAAGTGGCTATTATTTTATAAAACAAACGGTACCTTTCGACAGCATTGATGTCTTCAATACCATGGAAAGGCATCAAATCACAGAAGGGTTTCGACTTGGTCGAAACTACCCTTTCCGACAGCTTCAATAAAAATCTAAATAACTCCTTCGGAAGCTACTACTTTAAAAAAAAGGTGACAGCTCTCCTTTGAAAGCTTCTTTTGAAATACCCATTCAAAACCATTGGTTTTTACAACTACGAAACCCTTTTATAAACATGCAAGCGCTTTTCTTTTAAAACAAAACAAAACAAAGGAACCAACCCCTTCGGAAGCCATGTTTCAACACCCTACCTTCCACCTTTGTCCAATCCACTACGTACCATCTAAATGATACCATGTGTATTGGTTTACTGGTTCCGACCTAGAAGGTTTCGACTAGGTTGAAGGCGGAAGCTCTGGGTCTAAAGGTCCTTCTAAAGAAGGCGGAACCTACTTTTTTGAGCTAAAGGCTGATTTTACTAAATAAAGTAAACTTTTTGTAACTAACTTCCCTACCTGTAAACACATGATTGGTTACATTAAACTTTCTAATTACTTTACTAAAATTTGTCGCATTTTCTCAGATCTAAAACTAAACAACATTTAACAAATAAGCCCTTCCTATTAACAAAACAATTAAATCATTTAGGTCATCTTCTTAAAATAATTTAATTTTCATACTAAATCACTTAGTAAAAATCCCTAAAAATTCCAGAAATTTACTTTAATCATGTTGCCTAACATATTAATTTCAGAACCAAAACCTTAATATAATTTCTGAAATAATTTTATAAACCCAAATAATCACATTTTCCTTTGAAAATTCATAACTAATTCCTCACAGCTTGGAAAATTATAGAAATTGAAACCCAACTCCAAAATCATGTTTCTCATATGGCATCTAAAAATCATTTAACCTCGGTTTTACCCTAAAACCATGCATATCTCCTTTAAAATAATATTGTTTAATCTAAACAAATTATAAATTAAGCATATCATCATCCAATATATCATAGAAATGAATTTACCCTTAAATCCAAAATCATATAATTATAAAACCAAAAATAGAGATGTAGTGATTATTATTCACCTTAGTTTGGATAAGGAAATTGGAGATTGATTTCTTCTAGCTTGAATCCTAAGCTTTAGATTTAATTTCTCTCTTTCACTTTCTCCTTAATGGCCGGCTCCTATTTGCTTTCTTACGTTTTTAATTTTTTCTTAAGATAAATGAACGTGTATGGCTAAGGGGATAATAGTATAAGGGTGGAGAATGTGGGCGGCAAATGACCCTAATGCCCTTATGTTTAATTAGTTAACACTTATCCATTCTAAGCTCATTCAATTTAAATAGCACGGCCACTACATTAATTAACCAACCTCAATCTCCTTATCATTCTACATTATTCTATTTAATTTATTCTAATTAAATCTCCTGAATAATGTTATCAAAAATTAGGAGTGTTGCATGTACCCAAAGGGATAAAATCATAGGCTATGAGGGGATCTTCAAGAAGAAGACTGGCATAAATGGAAAAATGGAGACTTATAAAGCTAGTAGGGGCAAAAGCGTTTTCATAAAATTTAAGGCGTTGATTATGATGAACCTTCTTGCCTATCGTGATGCTTAAGTCCATTTAGATCCTACTAGTGATAGTCGTTCTACCACTACGAAATATGTCAAACGGACATGAAAATTGATTTTCTATAAGGTGATTTAAAAGGGATTTTCTAGAAGGTGATTTAAAAGGGTTTTTTTTACCTATCATGGCTAGAGGGTTTAGAGGTTAGTTGAAGTGCAAATAAAGCTTGTAGGCTTTTGAAATCAATATATGGTCTCAAATAAGTATTTAGAAGTTGTAACAAATGTTTTGATAAGGTAATCAAATAGTTTGGTTTCATTGAAAACAAAAGGGAAGTATGTGTCTATGAGATGGAAGTGAAAGGTGTGATAACATTTATAGTGCTATATGTAGATAACCTATTGTTAATTGGCAATGATATTCCAATGTTGCAATCAATTAAAGCATGGTTATCTACATAATTCTTAATGAAGGACTTAGTCGAGGCATCATATATACTTGTTATAAAAATCAATAGAGATGGGTCTAAAAGGATGTTGGGACTGTCCCAGTCAATGTACAGAGACATCATACTAAAAAGATTTAGTATAGAAAATTCCAAGTGAGAAAATATTCCTATGCAACATGGAATTGTCATTACTACAAAGGACTCCCCATCTACCAATGAGGAGTGAAAGCGTATGAAAAGTATTCCCTATGCATTAGAGGTAGGATCCATTATGTATGATGCGCTTTGTACATGACCTGATATTGCATATGCCCTTGGCATATTTAGCAGCAGTCTAATCCCGATGAAAACCATTAGATGGCAATAAAGAATATTCCTAAATATTTATGAATTCCTAAATATTCATTTCTTATATATGAAAACATTGAGCTCTTTAGGAAGGGATACTCAAATCGAGCTTCCAAAGTGACATCGATGATATCAAGTCATTTTCGGGGTTTGTCTTTATCCTTAATGTAGTGGTCGTCAGTTGGAAAAGTTCCAACAAGGAGGTCATGATAGCTCTACTATGAAGGTGGAATGTGTCGCCTTAAATGATTCCACTAAAAAATCAGTATGGATGCGGAAATTTATTCGAGAGTTAGGACCCATTCCAATGATTGAAAGTCCAATGCTAGTCTTTTGCGACAATAACGTGACAATACATATTGCCAAGGAACCAAGAGCTCACAATAAGTTAAGACATATTATTCCCAAGTTCATATGATAAGATAGTTTATCAATGATGGAAACAAGTTATTGAAAGAGTAGATACTAAGGACAACCATGCAAACCTATTCATTAAGGAACTCTCTTAGTTTAATCTAGGAATACTAATCAAGTGTATGTGCATGATGTACTATAATTTACCCCATGTATATATGGGACATTGACAGAGTTAGGGGTATGCTCTAAGGGCAATTATGTAATTTTGATGATATGATGTACACTTAATTCTTATAAATGAATCTTGTTTGAAATGAAATTATGTTTTTTTGTTACTATTATATTGTTTGTGCATAACTTTTAGATATAAATCGAATTTTAGTGAGTACTGTTAACCCACTTTTTAGTAAAGCAAATTTCAACTAGACTTGAAAGATTCAAACGAGGACGAAAGAACTTGAGATCTTGGAAGCACACCTGAATAGATTAATAAAACAACTCAGAAAAGTTTCAACGCAAATGGACTATGATAAGTCACTGTCGACTTGAAGAGGTCGGTGGAGACATCACACACTTCCACATTTCTCCTTCAAACTTTGTAGAGGCTCTACTTTACTTATTTCATGTGTGCCCAAGCAATATGAAAGGATTTTGAACATCTGAATACCAAGATTGGAGAGCTGGTAATCAGAATAGCAGAACAAATCAAGTGATGGAGGAACTATCATGAACATCAACTAAATATCCAAACAAAACTACATAGAACATCTCAAAAACAAGTGGCAAGGAAAGTGAAAAAAGGTTCTACCTCCTTGGAGTTAACCACAGAGGTCGGTACCGACATAAGAGGTCGGTACCGACATCTCTGATTAATCCAGATTAGGTCGCGATTTCGTACACCCTTCTGGGCCGACTTCTAGACTCTACTGCAACTCTTTGTTTGGCCTAATATGACTACTACCTCTATTAATACAAACCATAGAGCAACCAAGAAAGAATCTAGATTATGCTATCACTACACATGAACCCTATCTCTTCTTCAACTCTTTCCTCTTCATAATAGTCACCAGGACAGCTCCTCCAGGCAATTCTAGGACCTATAACTTGTCTAACCCCTGTACTTGTGATTCTTTCTTTCTCAAACCCCTTGTAATCTCATACAAATAAGATCAAATCAATAAGCAAAGTTATAAAGTGGACGTAGGCTTAGTTAATGGCCAAACAACTATAAAATCTCTATATCTCTCTCTTATTACTTTTACGTTATTGCTATTTTCTATTATCTTTGCCTTGTTCTATCAGGGCTGGTGCTTTTATATACTCATCTAGGGTGTTGATCCATTTTTTGGGTTAACATTTTGGTGCTTTCAATGAGAAACAAAGTGAGATCTAAAAACTTGAAGCTTGAATCTAAGATTTGGAGAAGATGAAGAGGCCTAACACTAGATTTGAAACTAGGGCCAGTCAACTAGGGCTCATGGGCAACCAGTAGGTTTCCTCAAATTCTCATCAATTCAACTATATGACTAGGGAAGAGATGGAAAGAATGATGAAGGAGATGTAGATGGAGTGATAACTAGACAACGAGAAATGCTTGAAGGATTCTTCCAAGGGATGGGACCGTAAAGAACAGCTAGGACTATTGGAATTCAGAACCCAGAACAAGGAGCTAATGTAGGAGCATCTAGAGTTAGAGTAGAGCACAGAGGAACAATGCCCACATAACCAAATCAATTTGATACCGAGAGAACTATACTTGGGGGTAATGTTAGTGTGGCTGCTGGAATGCCAGGTATAAATAACGCTGGCGGTAGGAATACAAATCAGAATGTGTATGAGCAACAACCAGAGAGATATATGCCGAAGCTACCCCATAGGAATGGAGGACGGAATGAAATTGAAAGAGTAGGACAGAATGCTAATGTGCAACTAGTGGAGTAAGTGTCAGAGTATGTGCCGGATTTCCCCTACAAGGGCAGGAGGCAGAATATCATTTTGGACGAAGATCTTCATTGAACGACGAAAACCAAGTTACTGAATTGGTAAGAAGGTTATTAGAGAAGGACCCCTAGATCGGGGTTTGTAGGATGTGAAAAGGAATCCATTTACTGCTAATATCTGAAATGCAAGAAACCCTCCCGATTTCAAGCTTCTGACACTGGAAATGTACGACAAAAAGACTGATCCAACAATTCATCTAATGAGATACATCTGACAAATGGAGGTGTTGGATGCTTCTGAGGAGGTAATGGGGCGATGCTTCATGTTATGCTTAACGGATTCGGCAATGATGTGGTTTAAACAGTTGAAGAATAGGTCCATGAGCACGTGGACCGAGCTAATGAGCAGATTCTTAAGATAATTCAGAGTTCACGTCTCACAACCAAAGAATGTGATGACGTTGTCAAGTGTGAAACGAAGGCTCAAAGAGACCTTAAGAAGCTATTTGACAAGGTTCAATGCAGCAGCAGCTGCGATTGACAGGTTAGATCCATCGGCGATTTTGATGGCTGCAGTATCTAGAGTCACAAGTAAGACCGACTTCAAAGCTGTATTGAAAAGGGATCCACCGATGGACCTTGTGGAATTCTACTTTGAAGCTGAAAGATATTTAAATCAGGAAGACGCTAAAGCTAAGAATGCTAAAATTAATGTTGTGGATGACAGGAGACTGTCCGAAGCAAGAAGTTGAAAAGATAAAGGAAAAAGGAGTCGAGGCAACTTTGGAGAACCAAAATGACAAAGGAGGGAGCCAAAATTCTCTTCCTACATTGATCTAACTAAGACACTGGAAAGGATATACCTAGACATTATGGGGAAAATTCCCTATCGGAAGCCTCCAAGAAGAGAACCCACTGATTGAGAGAAAAGATCTGGACAATTTTGCATCTTCCATGAGCGAGATGGATATGAAATGAATGAGTGTCGACACCTTCATGATCTGATAGAAGAACCGATTCAAAACAACCAGCTGCCACAGTATGTGAGGAACAGAATTGTAATGGTACAGCCAGAGCAGCCACCATCCATCGCAGATGCATCAAGAAATGCTCAGGGATCTGGGCCAAGACAGATAATCCCATGATCGGGATGGATGGGAGTCAGATCCGGTTCCACGCTCTGCTTAACGTTTCTTTTTCCGCACTTTTCTTTTTGTATTTAGCAATTAAGACAATAATAAACCCAGACCACTTAGACATGTGCAAAATCTAGATTGGTCCCTAGTCACGCTCTAAGTCAGATGTCTGAGGTGACTGCTTAGGATAATAATAAGCTCGGACTGCTTACATGTGTACGAGACCTAGATGATTGGTCTCTAGGCATGCTCTAAGTCAGACGTTTGGGATGAACATTTAGGATTTCTGGTTGTTTGATTTCTGGTTGTTTGCTTTGATTTGAATATTTTAATTTTGAAAAATCCACATTGAATGTGATGATTGATATTGATCGCCTTATGTCTCGTCCAAAGAGACAGGACCAAAGTGCAAGGTGCAAGGCCCCTTGCTGGAGAGCGAGTGGATGGACTTGTAAGATACTGATTGCCTTAGAGTCCTGACTGAAGAAACGGGACCGGAGTGCAAGAAATAAGTCCCCTCATCAAAGATTGAGCGGATAGGCTTACTTGGTCATTTAGTTCCTTTGCCAAAGAGCGAACGGACTCAGCAAGGATCCGAAGAGATTGAAACCTTAACTTAAACAATAAACAATCCAAAGAGATCGTCCCCTCAATTCAAACAATAGATGATTCGGAGAGATCATTCCATTAACTTAAACATTAAACGATCTAGAGAGATTGCACATTAAAATGAATATAAGTCAATCTAAAGAGATCGAGCTTAAGAATGAAAACGGATATGATTTTGCTAGAAGGATTTGAATGCCTTGTAATTAGAATAAAATAAATAAAACCTGGATGAACACGCGACGATTATGGATATGTGTAATGACTCCGAATGAAATTGGAACGAGCGTGATGTACAAATTACACTTAATCGGAGTCTAGAGTCTTAGGCTATAGCAAGTTTGGAACTACCTTTGATTTACAAGAGAATCTGAAGGAACTGGATGATTCGCCAAGATTAAAGCGGTCGGAAAGCTCAACTATTGAGGACTAATTACTGGAACTTGTTCTTGAGTAAAGCACACCTTACATTCGAAAGAAGTACTTTGAGGAGCAAGCGTTAATCTGCTTTTTAGCAAATCATATTTCAAGAGGACTTAGAAGATTCAAATGAGGATGAAATGACTTGAAATCTTGGAAGCACGCTTAAATAGACTAATAAAACAACTCAGAAAAGTTTCAACATGAATGGACCAACTATGAGAAGTCGGTGCCGACTTGAAGAGGTCGGTGGAGACATCACACACTTCCATATTTCTCCTTCAAACATTGCAAAGGCTCTACTTTACCTATTTCATGTGCACCCAAGCAATATCAAAGGATTCTGAACACTTGAATACCAAGATTGGAGAGTTGGCAGTCAAAACAGCAGAACAAACCAAGTAATGAAGGAACCATCATCAACATCAACCAAATATCCAAACAAACTACATAGAACATCTCAAAATCAAGTATCAAGGCAAGTGCAAAAGGGTTCGACCTCCTTAGAGTTAACCACAAAGGTCGGTACCAACATGATAGGTCGGTACCGACATCTCTGGTTCTCATGTCAGTAGCGACATCTCTAGTTAATCTAGATGAGGTCAAATTTCATACACTCTTCTGCCCCGACTTCTAGAATCTACTATAACTCTCTGTTTGGCCTAATATGACTAGGTCGACTTCTAGAATCTACTACACTCTTCTAGGCTGACATACCGCTACAAATACAATGCATAGAGCAACCAAGAAAGGATCTGGATTCTGTTATCACTATGAGGGAAATTTATCTCTTCTTCAACTCTTTCCTCTTCACAATAGTCACCAAGGCAGCTCCTCCAGGCAATTCTAGGACTTAGAACTTGTCTAACACCTGTACTTGTGATTCTTTCTCTCTCAAACCCCTCGTAATCTCATACAAATAAGATCAAATCAATAAGCAAAGTTATAAAGTTGACGTAGGCTTAGTTAATGGCCGGACCACTATAAAAATCTCTATATCTCTCTCTTATTTCTTTTACTTTATTGCTATTTTATATTATCTTTTCCCTATTCTATCAGGGTCGGTGCTTTCACATATTAATCTAGGATATTGATCCTTTTTTTGGGTTAACAATTACATTAATACATACAATATGAAATCCCTAGAACTAAGCATTCAAATCGATTGTAATTGTAAATATTTATCCTTAAATGTTCCTAATTAAGGTGTTTCAGGAAAGGGATATCGATACACCCATCGAGACTAATGTACATAATGCTTTCAAATGTTGGACAATGATTTACTTATGATCATTAGGGATGCCAAGGAGTTACATACCTGTAGTTATTATGGATCAACTGTAGAACTTATTGAGTTAGGGGTATGCCTAAAGACCAATTATGTAATTTATTACAGAAATCCAACTCGATAAACAATCTTGTTCAAAATAAAAGGTATTTTCTTTCTGTTGTATGCTTGTTATAAATGTTATAAATAACTAATTAGTTAATTTAAGTATATATATCAAAAGTCCATAAATAATGTGTTTGTGATAGCAGTTACAAATAGCTGTAACCATGAGTATTGTTTCACAATATAAAAGGTACATCGTTTTAAATATTCCTAGTCAAGGTTTATCGAGACTGGAAATCGATATATCCGTTGAGACTAGAGTACGTAATGCTCTCCAAATGTTAGGCACTGTATTACTTAATGGCTGCTAAAGGCACTAAGGGGTTACGTACTAATAGTTATTGGATAACTGTGAAATGACTCACTCGATAGTTTTCCGTTGGTTAATATAACTAAGGCCAGACAGAAAATATCGAAGTGACTAATTTACACAATTCTCTTAACATGAGAATACTGTCGATCTTCGATATGAAAGCTCTACTTTGATTATAGTTGAATCATGACACGGCGACCATCGGTTGACTATAATGGGTAGAGTGGAAGTATTGGAAGTGAAACACTATTCAAGAGAGGATTCGTCTTCTCGGTTATATGAGGTTAGTATCATGGTCAGCTGAAGTCAAATCAAAGTCAAAATCTCTAGCCACGGTAGTTCAATTAATAATAATTATTATTGAACCAATGACTTTGTGTTTAGACTATAAAGTTGAATATGGACGATACTGGAATTTTAACCATTACCAAATTTCATACATCCAAAGTGATACCTTTTTTTGACAAAGAGAATTGGTGTAAATAATCATCACTATAGGGTAATGCTTAATAAAGTAAAATTAGATTTTATCAAAATTAAGTAAGCGATAAATTTTGCCAAAATGTCAGACCACCTGCTAAGTGGCATATGAACATTAATATTTGAATTGTTCAATTTTAATCGCTCACCGAATTTACACCATAGAGTCACACAACTAAAACATTGAATACTCCTTTGACCATCTGATTTAATTAGTTTATAATTATTATAAACTAATTAAATTAATTAATATTTATGAAATACTAATTTTGAAATTTTATTTGATGTATTGAACATGATTAAATAGTATATTTATAATAGTTATAAACATACTAAACAATATGCGATATCGGTGTGCGTTTAAATTGGATTTAAATGCAGGAATTTTTGTATGGACTTAAATATGTTTAAAATCCATGAGCAAGTACACATAGCCAGCCTTGATTGTTATAAATATAGTCAGCCTTGAAAGAAGCAAAGAAGGGGTTTTTCCTTTTGAATTTTGGAGTGAAACGTCTGTATTAAATGAGATTAATGACACTATTAATCACAACATTAATTCTTTTTCTTTAATATGACTTGCCACCTTGGAGTCTAGTAGAACTTAATCCCAAAGCCACACTCCTACATTAGAATTATTTGGCCATGGCTTGCTAAAAGCAACAATACAAAAATTCCAAGTTTAATTTACATCAAAAGTACATGTTTCGATCATCGATGGTAAAGCAGTTCGAGAGCTAGCAACTCCAGAACCAGGAATTTGATTCATGGAGCAAATTCAATGTTTCAAAGTGCAAATTCAAGGCTTTGGAAAAAGTTATATTTCTGGTTTAAGAATGTTTAATTCGATTATTATATCACATATTTTTTAGATAGTTCATTTATCACGAATCTTGTAAATTAGTTTATCGTCACATAATTGATGGTTATATAGTCAAGTGCATATAATAAAAAAGGGAGTTTTTATTTTATGTATGCACGATAATCCTGTTGCATACATTCTGATTAAAATTCAAAATTAGATACAGTATTATTTAATATATTTTAACTATGTAAATCGTTATATAACAGGTATACGTTATATAAACTATGATTTAAATTTGGAAAGAATTTTATCTATGCATAATAACAGAGCAATACTTAGTGTTGCATAATTTTTATAAAATTTATCACACATTAATTTTCTTTTAAGTTTTGAAAAGACAAGGTTGCATTAAATGAGATTAATGAACATATTAATTACACATTAACTTTCTTTCTTTTACATTACGTTGTCCCTTCATTTCAAATAACTTTTTTATATCACCTTAATTGTTTTTATACAAATCTTCTATAAACGGTATATAAAATTTATAATACATTGATTTTATTTTTAGGTTTTAAAAAGAGAAGGTAGTATTAATTGAGATTAATGACCAAATTAATTGCACATTAATTTTCTTCCTTTAATATTACATTGTCCCTTCATTTCAAATAACATATTCATATCACCTTAATTGTTTTTATACAAACTAAGGTTTTTTCTTTTATATAAATAGTGTATAAAATTTATCACACGTTAACTTTCTTTATCAGTTTTGAAAAGAAAAGGTAGTATTGAATGAGATGAATGACCATATCAATCACATATTAATTTTCTTCCTTTAATAATACATTACCCCTTCATTTCAAATAACTTCTTCATATAAATCTTAACTATTTTATATAAACTTATATATGTGTGTGTATACGTATATTATGTATATATATATATTATAAATTATTTAAAATTAATATTTCTTTATTTTCACACATATACTAACATATATACATTGCATTGCTATAATTTAATGCACTTGTTAAAACATTTAAGCTATATAATCGAATGCAAGTGGGGATAACACATCTATTGCAGTGTAAATTCCATCATCTATACACATGCATGTTAAACCACGCACACATTATTATGTTGCACATGCATGTATACACATATGCATATATGATACACATATACACATATAATACACTTTAAATTAAAGCAAAACTTTACTTTTGAAATTGAATAAATATTTATTTTATTTAAATATAATTTAAAAAAGTTTTAAATGGATTAGACTCCGTAGGCCCATTAAAGATTCAATAAAGATTTTTTTTTTAAATTTACCCTTTAACTCCGTTACGGGCTGGCCTAGTTCCAACAATAGTATCAGAGCCTAGCCTATGCTGTCTAAATTAGTCATGTTATGGCTAACTAATTAAGCTTGTCTATTTAGTACGGTGTCTACAAAGGCAATTCTAGGATTAGGATTGGGTAATCAAGTACCATGTCCTACCTGGTTAACAGCCTGGCTTGAAAGGTGAAGTGAGCCCAAAGGTTGCCTCTATAAAAAAGGCCCAATTTGTATCGAGCCTTAGGCTAATTTTCAAAATTATTTTAAAAATTAAAGTAAAGATTTTAAATTTAAAATGAACATGTTTATTATAAAAGTTATAAGATGACATAAGTCTTTAAAATGTTTGAAAAGCTAATAAAATTTCAAAGTGTTTGAAAATTTAGAATCTAAACATTAATTTTGTAAACTGATTTATTAATAAGTCTAATAAAAAAAATTAATTAAATAAGTTAATTAATTATGTGTGTGTGTATGCATGTATTGTATATATTGATATATGTTGTATTTTCTTAAAATTTTTAAGATAGTACAACTATACATGTATGTATGTATAAAATGACTTTCAAAATTAGTGTAATTTAATTAAAAGTGTTTAATTAAATAAAATAATTAAAGGCAAATTAATTAAATCAAAGATACATATATATACGATATATATATATATATGTTGCTATAAGGTTATAGTATATACTATAAAGGTTATAATATACATGTCCAATATAAAAGTTATATTGGAATAATAATATAAAATTAATTAAAAAGTTAATTAATTAAAATTAATTAAATAAGATTCAATTAATACATACGTAAACGTACGTATACAATGATTTCTAATGGGTCCGACACTTGAATCACGAGGGTATGATATAGGAAATACATTATTCCATAAGTCGATATCACTCAATATAATATATTAAAGATTATGAATCTTTAATATAAAGTTGTCCTCCACCATTTAAATATTAATAGATTGCTTGCATACTCTCTAGTTGCTGATATTCCTCAAGCTAGAGATGTTATGTGTAGCACTATTAATATATTGACTAGACGAGGTAAGAGACATGCACGTATCCTCAAGGTACATGCATTATACTTAGGTTATCACGAAATGTGGGTACGAGTGAATAATCTCTTTTGATTTGTTGGTATTCCTCAAGGTCTAGATGAGATTAGGACAAAGAATACATGTTAGGAGATGTATTTGATACAATCGGTAAAGTGTTATCCATCGCTTATGGGTATTGATATTCCTTAAAGGTCAGAATCCTAAGGAAAGCGAGTCCTAATACCCACTAGAGAAATCAAATGATTTCTATGTTTTTTTCTTAGGATTTTGATAAACATAAATTTTAGTGGGAGCCTTTTTAGAAAAATGAAATGTTAATATTTAACCTTTCTAATATTGTAATAGCATTTACTATATAATGTTATAATAATCAACACTGACAAATTTGTGCATTTAATATGATCAATAAAAGTTTATCTATTAAAATATATAAATGAACTGAATTGAAGATTGACAAATAAAAATACAATGTACACTTGCTAATAAGTACTTCTTGCATGTTAATGTTTCAATAACAACGCAAGAGCCAAATTTTACAACTACTAAATATGTTCATGATTTGGTCGCTTATGTGTTCATTTGGCTGAGACCACGTATTGCATTCTATGAGTTTTGAATTCTAAAGCAATACGAGACTATGGATGTTTGATCCATATATTGTCACAAATAAGTGTTATATGGTGAACGGTCATAGTTCGTAATGTACGATACTTTGATGAAATTAGTTCATTTGAAATAAGCAAATAAACCATACTATAAGATAGAGCAATCAATTTGATTGATTATAATGAAGATCATATTGTGTTAAATGTAACACTAGACCAAAATTACAAAAAGGATCTAAGAACTCGATCGCTGAAATGTCAGTTTTTATCAGTTTATGTAAAGTGCAACATATATAATTGATATCATAAATATTAAGGATGATCGAATGCACTTTGTAAAGAGTTAGTTATGATATTGTAGTAGGGTTTTTCTTCTGAATGGTTCTACTATTTAAAAAGGAAATAAATGTACAAGAGTAGATGTGATTTAAGGTACAGTTGGAATAAGGAGAGTGAATAGTCACTTCTGCTTTGTAAAGAAACATCAGCAATGAAAACTGTAAAATAAGATTTGATACTCGATAGCTTAAAGAATTTTTTTTCTATGAGTTTATTTCTTTGAGTTCAAGATAACTGACCAAAGAACTCCATACTGTAAACTAGTTACATCATATGAAATAAATAGTCTATATTAAGTGGATGATGGACCTCCATATTCAATATGTTATTATAGTAATGACAAAAATAGTGGGAGCCTGCACATAGCACTTATTGATTACGTCAAGTTATGAAAATTGTTTTTGTAAAACGTACCATGTATTATTTATGAATATCTGTCCTTTGGTGATGACTGAAGAACATACATAGTTTTATTTCAATGAGAATAATATAGACACTCATTATGAAATAAAACAATAATGTGGTATTTGTTTTCATAGCAAAAGTGATGTATTGGAAAATACCGAAGTATCTGAAATTATTTACAATTATTTTGGAATTATAGACTAAGCCAGGTTCTGAGAAGTAATTTTTTGATCATATGATTACGAACCATATGGCACTAGTGAATTATACCTCATATAATTAAAGGCAAAGCACCCATTCAGTGGGAGTGTTATAAGAGTTGATGAACTCTTCGGGTCAATACATATAGATGTTTGCAATCGCAAGTCTGATAATACCAAAACAATTCCACATACTTCGTTATATTTGTCGATGAATTATCGCAAGCATGAGTATATGTGTTTGATATATATGGAGCATGTCTATGATAAGGTCATGGCATATAAATTAGAAGTAAAATAAAATAACATGCAAAAGAAATGATTCGATTTGATCGAATGGGTCAGTATATTAGAAAGAGTACCAAACGTACCTAAAATGATTTAAGATTCAATCTCAAGAGCCACTCCTCCTTATAATACATAATGATGTGTTGATAAAGGAGTAATCAAACTTTGTTGGATAAAGGTCTATTAAATGATGAGTGAAGTTGAATTAAATTCTCTCTATAAGTTGTGTACTTAAGAGTAGTACACAAGGTTAAGATTAATATGATCTGAAGAATAATTTACAAAGTCTTACAAGATATGTGTTTATAAGAAATCCCATCATGTCCTAGGCCAAGAAGTTGGTGAGTTTTGTGAGTCGAAGGACTGTACATAATATTTATACATAAGAAATCTTGTATGAATCACTCCACAGGAGTTTGGGGATGATAGTCATCAGATGACTTATTTATGTTATAAAAATAAATTTAGTGAACTAATACCAAATCAGTTTTAGCAATTCATAAAAGGTTTATGAGTGCCTGTTCCATTGCAATAAAAAAACAATTGTTGTTTCAAGAAATACCAACTTTATAGCAAAGGAATTTCTTTAAGAAATTATAGGTTGTAAAATGGATTTGGATACGATCCAAGAATAAAACTGATTATAGGGGACGAAATGAAATTAACTAAACATAAATGAACACGTAGCATTAGAATGTCTAATGATTATTCTTGCATATTGAAGAAGAAACTATGAGTTTCTTATCAACGTCAAGAATAAATAAACCTCGGTTGTTTAGTTAAACCATTAAGAGTATTGACTCTATGATATGGTACGATGCGCAATTCGAAATAGATTCTAAGTACATTATCAAAATATGATTTGATAATGTACCCAAAGGAATATGATTCATTGGCCACTAATGTGCCTTCAAGAGAAAGACTACTGCAGTTGGGTTATGGTGAGCAACATTGATAAGAATAAAATTGTAATTTTTTATTGTTGAAATTAACGTAATAGATTCGTTATTCAATGTGCTCAAGATGATTCGGATTTTACTTATAAAATTATTGTTTGGTATGACTTTGTGCTTTGGTATATATGTCATGAAATGAAAAGGTATAAATAATGATTTAGACTGGACTATTTGCATATAATAACCAAAGTGTCTCAAAGTCAGTGGGAGCAATATTGAATTTGCGAATTTTGGATATGATACAAGAACCGATACAAAAGTATCGTTCGATAAGCATTAAAATTGAACAAGTATTTTGATAGAAATATCAAATAATTTGATTTTGCTCAAAATGTAAAGGAAGCGTGTGTCCATAGCAAAAAACGTTGAAGGTACATTGATAATTTTAAACATAATAAAACAACATGTTGCTGATTGTTAACAACGTACTTATGTTAAAATCGGCTTTTATTTGTTTTAATACTCAATGCTGGATCTACAAATGATGTCTTTTATAGTGAGTATAAAGGACATTGGGAGTGTCCCAGATGACATTCAGAAACACCTTATTAAAATGTTTGATAAGAAACATGTAAGATGGATTTCTTATGCATTGGCAATAGGAATTGTCATACATATTATGTTGTCTATAACATTGTGATTTGTTTATGTATTTGAGACATGAAGCAACTATCAAATCCAAATTAAGGTCACTAAATGGTAGTTTAGAGTGTTCTTGTGTATTTATGAAATACTGGAGAATTGTTTATAGAAACAACGAACTCCTTATGAAGATGTATTCAAACTCGGACTTCGTATGTGATATTGAGTATGGTATGTCAATGTAAAATTCATGTTCAAAGCTTGGTTAAGAAGCTTTGAGTTGGAAATGTTCCAAATGAGAGATTGTGGCTAATTCAATAAAAGACTAAGAACTTCGCCTTGAATAGCGCCACAATAAAAGCTATGTATATACATAACAAATTCACAAATTTATAACTGAGTCGAGGGTGATTCCAAATGTTGAGAATCCCATAACATTTTTATACGGTAACATTGTCATGATATAGTTTGTAACAGAACTTAGAGCTTATTGGAAGTTGAGAGACATACTCCAAGCTTTTCCACAAGATAATGATAGTTTATCAGCATCGGAGAGAGTTGATTGACATAGTAGATAATTGAGATATAATAGCATACTTGTTCACTTAGGGACTGACCTAATTGGAGAAGTTGGAATAATATTTCATAATTGACCCTAAGTGGAAGTGGTAGATTGATAGAGTTAGGAGTATGCCCTAGGGGCAATTATATAATTTGTTGCATAAATCTAACTTGATAAAAAACCTTGTTCAAAATAAAAGGTATTTTTTTTCTGTTATATACTTATTATAAATGTAATAAATAATTAATTAGTTAATTTAAGTATATATATATATATATCAGAAAGTCCATAAATGATGTGTTTGTAATAGTAGTTACAAATAGTTGTAACCATGGGTACTGTATCACAATTGTTATTCAGCTTTATGACCAAGCAGATTTCCACTGGACTTAGAACATCGAAATGAAGATGAAATGATTCACGGACTTAGAAAAATGCTAAGAAAGACAATCGGAACATACTCAAGAATTTTCAATGGCATAAGATAATAGTGGACCATTGGATACCGACCACTTTTTGTTGCACAAGGGACCATCAACACCTCTTGTACATAAAGCTCTAAGTCAAGTGATCATTGTGAGGTGCTTTCCTTAAGGAATGGATGAAAATTTCTAGGGATTTTCTGGAAGAGAGCAAGGAAAGCAGTGATGAACAACCTATATTAGGAACTATCATAAATAACTCAATCTCAAAGGAAAAGTACTCAGAGCACAATGGATTGGAGATAAAAGACCACATGAAAGAAGAAGGGGATGTTTCTTCCCTATAAAAACTGGTCGGTACCGAGTAGAACCACTCGGTACCAAGTGGTTTTTATTGCTGTATGGGCCCTATTTCTCCCTCCTACATGCTTATACTTGGATTTGGATCTAATACTTCATGGGCCACCGGTTCTATTAGGCGATTTCCCTATAAATACAAACCCTATGGCTATTAAAAAGGACCTTTGGAACTTTATATTCTTCATATTCTATCTCTCCTCCATTAAAGTCACTAAGGCAGATACTATTGGTTATTCTAGGCTACAAGAACTTGTCAATCCCTTGCACTAGTGACTCTCAATCAAGTAATCAATAAACAATAGTGGACGTAGGCCAAAGATTGTCGAACCACTATAAAATTTTGATGTTCTCTTTACTTTTCGTATTGTTTCTGCTTGATATCTATTTTTCTATAGGTCTTTGGGTGTTGATCCATTTTTGGCATCAATATTTTGGTGCTTTCACTGAGAGCTTCTTGTCAGGATTAGATCTAGCTTGCTATTTTAGGTTTTGAGAGGTTAAGTGGTTAGATCTAGAAGATTTGCTTTAGGGAATTTGGAAACTTGCTAATAGGAATCAATAGCACTTAGGAAACCTAGAAGATACTAGGACAGTTGCTGGTACAGAAGGAACATTAGCTGGTGGTGATGAAGGAAATGCTTACTAATGGAAATCAGTAACCAACAGGAAGTACTAGGATCATCTGCTCAACAGGATATGGTTACTGGGGTTGAATTTGATAAGATGATGCGGGAGTTGAATCAGAAGTTGGTTGATAGATAGAAATCTTAAATGAAAATATGGATGATATCATTGCACTGCTGACCCAGCAACCATAGAAGACCGAGAGGAGGAGAAGGGAAGTTTCTCCTTTGGGATCTAAAGAAGAGAATTCATATGTTTATTGTCAATAGAGGGAGTTGCTGAAGGAGTCGGAGTGCTCCCTTAGAAGAAATCAACTCAGTATAGACAAAAACAGGTCGGTACCGAAAGAAATTATGGAGGATTTGGGGGACAGTGAGCTAAGATTGTGGACTTATTTGACTCAGAGCTGCAGCATGATGATGAAGATTACGAGATGGATGTTGGAGTTAATGGTGTTGGAGTTCAGATAGCTGCAATGGAACTAACCGAGCATCAGCGGAAGACCAGAGGAGTGGTACTCCTAGAGACTGAGGAACTTAGACGTCAACGGGCAAACCGAGATCATTTATAGAGCCAAACACTCGGTGTTGTCCCTAATAGTCGATCTTTGGAGTACCGGGCCAGCGAGGAATATATAGCGAATATGGTTAAGCGGTTGGTTGAGGAAAATAAAGGTAAAAATAATGAGCATTGGGATTCAGCACCAAGAAGAACGCTATTTATGGAAAATATTCCAAGAGAAGAGTATCCCAAGAAGTTTACGATGCCGACAATGCCATTGTATAATAGGACTACTGATCCCAAGCAGCATTTACTTAAGTATGAGTGGCACATGGATTGTGCGAGGGCAACAGATGTTGTTCAATATAGATGTTTTCTTATTTTCTTGGAAGGTGTTGCATCGATGTGGTTCACCAGGCTCGTGCAAAGGTCCATATCAACTTTTGATGAGTTGGCTAGGAAATTCTTGGAGCATTTCCGACTCCATGCTGCTTAGCCTAAGGACGTGATGTCCTTGTCAAGTCCGTCATAAGAACCTAAGGAGTCATTAAAGGGGTTCTTGAATCGGTTTAATGTTGCTGTTACAGAATTGAGGAAACAAAAGGAGGATGTGGTATATACTGTGTTGGTCCTGGCATACATTTGAACATGTATTTCGGCAAGTGGTTGAAGATGAAACAACCAACAACTATAGAGGAATTCCACCGGAAGGCTAATCAGTTTCTTCTATTGGAAGAAGCAAGTCTAAATGCCAGGAAGATTCATGAGGACAGTTGAAGGAAGTTATCTAGAGAAACATACCAATTAAACAAGCTGGAGAAAGCTTTAGTAACTTGGTGGTTAATGTTTGAAATTCTAGAAACCAAAAAAAGGATCAAGTCCCTAGTAGTAAGCGTAGTGAATACAAGAAACGCCCGAGAAATATGAAATCGAAAGACTATATGCCCCTAAATAATACACTGGAAAACGTATACCTTACTACTCAAGGAATGGAACAGGATAAAAAGCCGCAAAGGAGGGGGTGACTTAGCAGGAAAGGTGCTTTAAAAAGTACTGTCGTTCCCATGAAACCCATGGACAATACACAAACAAGAGCCGGCATTCGAAGGATCTCATTGAAGAATCGATAAGGAAGAATAAGCACCATTAGTATGTTAAAGAGCTTACAGGAAGGTGATCAAGCCATGAGACCCCAAGGGCCACCTGCCTAAAAGAATCGGCTTGGACCAAGCGGAGAAGGGCCCAAGCGAAATGATGGGGGATTGGTTATCAATACCATAATATAAGGATCTCATCCAGCGGATAAAAACTAAAGGAAAATAGAACGGTATGTGAGGTTGCTAAAGTACATTCTGCAAGAGGATTACTTTACCGTCAAAGACGGAGCTCCAGCTAAATAGCAAAGGATGATAACAGATGACGTTGTATTCAGAAATAGAGACATTGATGGAGTCGAAGCACCAACTTTCTACCTTATGGTGATAACGGCAGGTATTGGATCGACAATAGTATGTTGGCCTTAGTGGATAATGGAAGTTCTATGAACATACTTTTTAGAAGAACGTTCGATCAAATGAAGATTAACATTAAGGAGGTTATGGCTTACAAAACCAAGATCCTAAGGTTTATAGGCGAAGCGAAACAACCAATCAGAGCAATCGATCTGCCTATGGAGTTGGGTAAAGGAGATAGTAGAATAGTCCAGATTTAGAAATTTATTATTGTAGATGAATACTCGGCATACAATGCCTTTCTGGGCTAACTGGCACTTCCTAATTTTAAAATAGCACTGGCTCCTTGGTGTTTAATGATGAAGTTCCCCACGGAGAATGAGGTCCGATTGATAAGAGGAGATCAAAGTGCAGAAAGGAATGCTATGTCGCAGAGCTGAGGGAAGCAAAGCGATGGGAGAAAGGAAAGAACGTAGAGGGAACTCTATGCATTCGAGGTTTGCAAGCATAGCAAATAAAGCCTGAATCCTGGCTCGGGAACCATAGCACGTTTGATAAGGCTATATATCTAGGGAAGAAGTCAGGGAAAGGGCGAGCAGTGCCAGCTGAGCTGATGGTAACTGTTCTAACTGATATGGATAATCCTACGCAAGTTCAAAAGATTAGATCTTAGCTTAGCATTAACTTAAGGAATGAATTGGTTAACTTCCTCCGAGGGTATTTGGACGTGTTTGCTTAGACACAATCGGATAAGTGCAGGATGTCACCAAAGATAGCGTGTCACGCACTGAATACTGATTCAAAGTTTACACCCATCAAACAGAAAAGGCCCATCTGGGTCCGGAGCAATCCGCTACATTGAAGGAAGAAGTGGATAAGTTGATGGTGAACGACTTTATCCATGATGCTTTATACCCTGAATGGGTATCTAACCGCGTATTGGTTAAGAAATCAAATGGAAAACGGCAAACATGTATCGACTACTCAGACTTGGATAAGGCATGCCCGAAGGATAGTTTTCCTCTGCCCAGAACTGACCAACTGGTAGACGGGACCGTGGGTCATGAGTTACTCCCATTCATGGATGCTAATTCAGGTTAAAACCATATTCTGATGCATATACCGAATCAGAAAAATACTAACTTTATAACGAATTTGGGATTATACTGCTATTAAGTAATGTAGTTTGATTTGAAGAACACCAGAGCCACGTACCAAAGATTGATAAATTCCATGTTTAATAATCAAATCAACGAACAATGGAGGTATATGTGGATGACATGCCCATTAAGTCACGAGTATCACAGAACCATTTGGATGACCTTTCGGAGATGTTCAAAGTTTTAGGGAAGTATGGAATGAAGTTGAATCCTTTGAAATTCTTCCGATGTAGCATTGGGAAATTTTTTGGGATTTATTGTTATGCAAGGGGCATCGAGGCTAATCTGGAGCAGATTAATACCTTGAGGAACGTAACTGCCTTGACTACAAAGAAGGAGTTACATAGCTTGAATGAGAAAATGGCCACCTTGAGTCGATTTATCTCAAAGATAATGGACAAACGCATACCCTTATTCGATGCCCTCAAGAAGGGTAAGAAGAATTTCGAGTGGAATCAAGACTGTCAGAGCACCTTCAAGGAGTTATTAAGGCACATGGAGACGCCACCAGTCTTATCCAAACCGCTGGAGGGAAGACTTATTCATTTATGCATTAAGTGCAGCACTAGTACATGAGGAGGCGAGGATTCAAAGACTAGTCTACTACATTAGAAAGCGGTTTACAGGAGCTGAAAAGAACTACCTAAAGTTGGAAAAACTGGCATATTGCTTGCTGATTGCATCAAGGAAGCTATGATTGTATTTTCAAGTTCATCCGATCAAAGTACTGACAGATCAGTCCTTGAAGCAGGTATTGTGCCAACCCAAGATTTTGGGAAGGCTACTAAAGTGGAACATAAAGTTGAGCCATTATGAAATTACTTACCATTTGAGGAAGGCGATAAGCGGACAGGCTTTGGCAGACTTCATCGTTCAGTTTACCTTGCAAGATGGTGAAGAAAAGGACAATGCAGACGATGTTTCTCATTGGAAGTTGTTTGTGGATGGCGCTTCGAATGATCAAAGTTCAAACGCAGGAGTAGTTTTGAAACCCTGAAAGGATGGTCAATTTGTTACGTGCTGAGGCTAGAAGTTCCTGCAACAAACAATGAGGCTAAGTACGAGGCATTGGTAGCAGGATTAAGGATAGCAAAGGAACTAGGGATAAGGACACTCCATATATTTAGTGATTTCCAACTTGTGGTTTGTCAAGTTAGGAAGGAAAATTAGGCTAAGGGCGCGAGACTTGCCCCTTACCCGATGAAAGCACTAGAACTGTAAGATGACATAGAACATTACACAATAATCATCTACCCAAAGAGGAAAACACAAAGGTTGAAGTGTTAGCTAAGCTAGCTAGTTCTGGGGAAGCCCATATAGTGGGCTTGGTTCCAGTGGAAGTTTTGACGGGTCCAAGTATCAATCAAACGGATGTCGACTAGATTTTGGAGACAACAGAGGAAGAGGAGTCATGGATGACCCCGATCAAAGAATATTTACTCAAGGGGACTCTCCCGCGAAACAGAAACAAATGGAAAAATCCTTCTGAAGGCACCTTGATTCATGATGCAAGAAGGAGTCTGTATAGAGGATTCTCTGCCCTCTTTCTTCAGTGTGTAACCAAGGATAAAGCTAGGAAAATTCTCATGGAAATCCATGAGGGTAGCTATGGTGATCATAACGGGGGGCAGATTTTGGCAAAAAAGATACTTCGTTATGGATATTTTTAGCTAACAGTAAATTGGGATGCAGCTGATTACACCAATGATGTGACCTTTGCCAGAGATTTGCAAAGATTTTAAGAGCCCTATCTATAGAGATAATACAAATGGTAAGCCCGTGGCCAATCGTGGTTGGGAAATTGACATTATCGGTGTGCTACCGATAGCGAAATGAGGAGCTGAATATGCAATAGTGCAGTAGATTACTTAATGAAGTGGGTCGAAGCAGAACCTTTTGCCACAATCACAATGAAAATGGTAATCTACTTCATGACAAAGAATATCATTTGTAGGTTTGGAGTACACCAAAAGATCACCATGGACAATGGAACTAAGTTCGAGAGCATTGAGTTCAAGAATTTCTACAATCGGTATAGGATCGAGAAGAGCTTCTTGGTGGTGGCACATCTGCAAGCAAATGGACAAGTGGAGGTGGTTAATAAAATCATCAAGTCGACCTTGAAGAAGCGACTAACCAAAGCTAAAGGTAATTGGGTTGATGAGCTTCCGCTAGCATTATGGGCTTATAGGATGACCCACAATTCAGCAACTAGACATTAATCATTTGCTTTGGCTTACGGATCAGAAGTGATGATCCTGATAGAACTGGAGACCCAAAGTTAAACAAGGAACTCTTGCTTGAGTCCCTTGATTTGGTTGACGAGAAACGGGAAGAAGTGGAACTGAAGGTAGTTGCTCATCAGAAACGAGTAGCATTATATTTCAACGTCAAGGTCTAAAACCATACTTTCGAGGTAGGGGATCTCGTTCTAAAACGAGTTCTCCCAATAACGGGGGCATTCGATCCGAATTGGAAAGGTCCTTACGCAATCGACCGGAAGCTTATGGATGTAAAATTCAAGCTAGCTATGGTCGATGGAATCCTGATTCCACGGGCATGTAACAACGACTTGTTGTGTCACTATTAACTTAGTTCTACGTAGTTTATTTTTCCAAATAAGCCACCTAAGGATTTTGGAGGCAATGAAATAATGTAGGACTTGCCGCGTTTTTCGTTTATAAATGAAATTCACTTCTTGAACCGATGGAACCATGTTCGTGTAAGCAAAAAATTTGTATTATGCGATTAGCAGTATAGTCGGGAACATACTCCTCTAACCTGGGATAATGGCCAGGGAGTATACTCTTAGGGGTCGATCAGATAATCCGACCTCGTTTTCTAAACATAAACTCCTCGGGCCTAGGATTATGGTCAGGGAGTATGACTCTAGGTCGATCAGATAATTCACCCAATCTTTCGGGGGCGATCGGATAATTTGGCCCCCACTTTCCGGGTCGATTGGATAATTCAACCCAATCTTCCTGTGCCGATCGGATAATTTGGCCCCACCTTCCAGGATTGACCGGATAATTCAATCCCAAACCTTTAAGTGCATGGATAACTGCACCAACTTTCTCGATCCAAGATCAAGACCAAGGAATAGAATTGCAGGGATCGATCGAATTATTCAACCCCGACCTTCAGGAAATTGTGGTTGCCTGGAGTTTGGCAATGTCAGGAAAGAAAATCAATATAGGGGTCGATCGGATAATTCAACCCCGACCGTTAGGAATTTGCCGTTGCCTAGAGTCTGGCAACGACAAGAAGGGAAGACCACATGAGAGTCAATCAGATAATTCAATCCTGACGTGCAGGTATCATCCTTACCCTAAAGTTGGCAGCATCAAGAAGGAATGCTCGAAATCAAGTTAAACCGCTAATTCCCAAAGATAGGAACTGGCATACGAACTAGATTTCTACGACTGCGCTAGTGGCCTAACGGGACATGCTTGGTGGAGGATAAGAGAGGATGGTCATTAAAAAACCAGGACAGGTGTTACCATACTCTTTCAGTCCAGGATCTGGATTAGGAAATCGAAATCGGACTGGGGGAAATCGGATAACTTGCCCTATAATGTTTATCTCCAACTAATTCCCAGGTTTTGGCATTTGAAAAAGCAAGTTCCGCGAACATGATTTGGTTCGCATGGGAAATATATATAAGCAGGAAGTAAATATTTCAGTTGATGCTCCCCGGTGATAGGGGCAATAGGAAACTTGAATTATTTGCGGTATAAATCGGTCAAAGGAAACTCGACCAAACCAAAATAGGAATAACCACGGAATTGGTCCAATCATGGTTCTATTTCGCCAAACAGAACACTTTGCAATTACAAATGGGGCTGAATAATGGAATATAACCGAAGCAATTGCATGAATTTTATTTACACGCACAGAGTCGCAGTACATAAACGTGTTTCACAGAAGCATACTTATATGATGTAAGAAAATGGCAGTGCAGGCAGTTATATTACACATGCAGGTAGTTTCATTCATAAACATGCACAATATGTAAAAATGCGGAAAATTGAACGGAACAAAGATTACATAACAAAAAGTGATCTTTTATTAATTCAATTTTTACATACAAATGTAGTGGGGGTCATTCCTGCACAAACACGGCCTGTTTTTAACAAATAAATACGACAAAAACTAAGCTAGTAGGCCCATAAGCTTCAGGACCTCCTATTTGTTCTCCCCCTCTTGCTGCCTTGCTGCTCGGACCAGCGATCAGTTTCTTGTGCTTCCCCCCACCTTTAATTTTCCCTTCTTCAAGGGTGTCACCCTCGAACGTTGTAGTTTCACCCTTGGATTTAACAGAGGGTTCGTTGGATTTTCCATCAGGAACGTAAAAGGGCTTAACTTTAAGTAGTTTCAGCTTGATGGAAGAAAGTTTTGAAGAGGGGCTTGTAGGCGTAGAGCTAATGGACTTCTCAAGTCCACGCTCCTTTTAATCCTAAACTTAGAGAAGTCGATCTTCAATTTCTCTGCCATTGTAATAGGATCGGTTGGACCCGCAATGCTGGTCATTGAAACGCCTTCCCTCTGGGTCTAAGAAATTTCCTCTAGCCCTTCCAGGGCCTCAATCTTCTGAGAATTAGGGCCAGGTTAGAAACTAGGAAGGAAGGATGGAGTAGCAAGTCCCCTAGAGATAGTGATCGACGTGGCGAAGATAGTCACGGTACTCAACCCTTGAGTAGTTGGAGGCGAAGAAGGAAGATGCGTATTACCTATAATTTGGCAAACAGAATGGTAAAGATTAGAGATGGATTTTGGCATGAATTGAAGTTTCTCAAAAATAGGAAAAACAAATGATACACCTTTACCTAGACTTTGTTGAATAGGAGATTTCGAAATTTCGCCCACTTTGGGTGAATGCCGGATAGGTTGATCAACGGGAAGAGGAATGTAAGCCTCAAGGGAAGTTATCGTTGTAGATGTAGGAATGCTTAGAGTAGCTTTGGAGCTGACCCCCTCAATCTGAAGAGTATTTGTCATGGCTTCTTGAATTTCGGTATGAATGGTTCTACCAAAGCCAATATACTTAGACCCGCGGAAGCCTCAACATTGGTAGTGGCAGCAGCAGCCTCTTCCTCGGCTAGAATAGATTTTCTCTCTTCAAGCTGTGTAATATCTTCCATGTCGAGGTGCTTCACCATCAACTCTTCTTCGGTGAGACCTTCATCGGCTGCCTCAGAGCGATGAAATACCTCCATCCAGGCGTTGGAAAGGGTTTTAGCATATGTATCCCCAACCACTTTAAATTCTTTTACTGGATTACGCTTGCGAAGAAGTGCTAGAGAGTATTATTTTGACTGCCTGCTCTTCATGATTTTGTCCCTGGTTCGGATAGTTTCGTCTTTTGTAGTAAGGACCAGATCCCTCTAGGTAATTTATGTTTTCAGGATAGCACCCTCCTCGCGAGCAATCTTGAGTAGATCTTTTAGCATAAGCTCTACGTTTGTGTGGGCCGTCCTCATCTCTACTATTAGACTTTTAGCCTTATCCTTAGACTTTAGCACGACGTCTCTCTCAACCACCATCTTCACCAAATCTCCCTTATACCCCTCGATAAGGCTGTCATAAGTCTTCTTTTCAGGCTCAAAAGACTAGATATTTGTGTAATTGGCATGATTAACCTTCAAGAGGGCATAAGTGAGCCTTCTCCATTCATACCCTTGATTGATGTGCTTTTCAATACGCTGGACATCCCGATCAGCTTCTTCCTTCGGAATGTCTTAGATGTCACGATCGAATATGACACCCTATAGGAAAAAGTCAAAAAAGCATCTTGCAGATGGGGTAGAGCAGCCGAAAGAGGAGACAGAGGAGCAGTAATCCCTTTGGAATGAGGAGGCACGGCTATAGCTAAGGAGCATGAAGTGGGAGCTTGATGATAAGTAGGAATTTAAGGATTGGAGTGAGGCAGAGGGATGCTGGAAGAGATGTCACAATGCTCATCCGAGTCCTTGTGCCACTTGCTTGAATCATTGGGTAACCTCTCTTCAGCTTTCCTTTTCTTATCCTCTCGCCCAGTGTAGTGATCATCTTTCGCTCTTCTCTCTCTTTTCATCTAGCCCTCTTCTCCTTGGATTCTAGACTTCAACGATAACTGGAGCGAGACAGATATGGATCGAGAGTTTTCCCACTAGACTCATCCTTACTTTGCTGAAGCTTTCTATACCTGTCTCTAGCCATGGAACCTGAAACGAGAAGAAAAAATGGTATAACTATTGGGATTTTGAAATACAAGTGAATGCGGGGATGTATGACCGTGATCCTAATATAGAGTGTCGATGACCTCCTAAGTACTCTATAGACCATGTTTGAATGGAATTAAAGATAGAGTCTCGCCACCTTCATCTAGGATTCCCCCAAGCGAGAAGCCGAAATTTGGAGAACCCTTGGTAAGGAGTTTGCCAATAGAGATATCGAAATCACTTAAGCCAGCGAAAATATCCTCAAAGAAGCAAGTTGGAAGAGTTGTCACGACCGATGGTAGTGCACTTAGCTCCCTGGCTTTCTTGGGAGATTTGATCACAATGCACTTCAGACGAGGCAAAGCAGGAAGCTCGGCGCCTGTAGGAGATGTTTTGCCAAACGACTCATCTCCCTCCGTGATGGCAGCATATTAGCTATCGCCGTCTTCAATGCTTTCTTCTTCTACTTCTTCTTCCTCCTCTTCCGTCCTCTCTTCCTTCACTTCTCTCCTCCCTACACCTTTTCTCTTCTCTAGAATTGGTTGCATTCTAGCTCCTTCATCCCCTTCTCTCAAGGCCTCACCTGCAGCTGGTTCTTTTGTTCCCCTTTCTGTGGGCTCTTCAGCATGTGTCGTACCCGACGAACCTTTAACTTCCCCTTGAGGATTCTCACCAGAGCCGCGAGTAGGGGCGGAAGATTGGGCAAGCACTCTAGAGCTGCTTAGGGGGGGTGATACAAGAATAATGGATTTATTGGGGAGCAGAAGACCGCATCTTCAAAGGTTCTCGTTGGTCAGGAGATATGCGGTAGAGCAATGCTAGAAACTAATCTTGTTTAGAGCTTTTTAGGTATTAGCATGCTCGTTGTGAACATCTCAAGCATGGATGTCTATGAAGAAGTAAAACAATAGGTTAGGCACTTGAATAGAAGGAATCTTAAGTACGGCAAGAGCAAAAGGAAGGGATTTTACTTTGGATAGCTAACTCCCGTTGAAGCCATACGGGAACCAGACGAAGGAATACTCGTTTTGAAGTACAAGCGTTTGTTGTGGAGCGCTTCTATAACTTTGATCTGCACCAAGCCTCGACAATCGTATAGGATGGCAAACCGTGCCTTTGTTTGAAGGTTATGAGGTAGGATAGCTCATTGAAAGTCTAAGACCATTAAAACCGGTTCACGAAAAGCAAGAATAAGGAGCTCAAGAGAGCATACCCGTCGGGGTAAACTTGCGATGGAGCCAGGCCAAGCTCTTAAAGAACTGTGCATAGGACTAGACTGAATGGCGGGACCACACCGCCTAGACACATATACCCGTAGTATAGCATATAGAATTATGCGCTTGTTGAATTTGAGTAGGAAGCACGTCAACCTCAGGAATTTCATGTTGACTGCATATATTGCAAAGCATTTTGGCATTCAGAATGGTTAGCACTTGTGTGAGCGGACCATCTAAAACTCGAAGGCCGATATATTGGTTTATCGGATGGAGTTGATGTTGGATTGGCTCCACAGGAATGACCATGCCTTATAACTTAATGGTGATCAAACATTCAGCCCTGATAGGTACGGAATGAGAAGCATGAGCTATGGATGACCTAGCTTCAGGAGGAGTAGATGTGCTAGCATCGATTCAGAAGCATGGTGATTGATGAGTCATTATGGATACGAAAACTTATCATTCAACATGATCATGTATGTTTTATCTCAAATATTAAACCCATGTGATCAACCCCCAGAATCCAACGGATGTCGACGTGTGTTGACTAATCGGATTCTGAACATCGACTGGGGAAAGTGAAAGTGTTAATCTATGAAGTGTGAGTCTTATGTCCCGTACGCGATGAATAGACCATACTATGTAGATAGCTCGCTCATGCAAGAAAAACGAGTCACGCCGCATGATGGAACTATGCATCGGATCTTACACGGGATCATCAGATAATCGATAACGGTACCATTCTCCAAAGCAATGCAAAAGTTTTTCTTTTAGAAACATGGGAAGTGCAGTACAAGGAAATTGCTTAGATAATAGATTGTCGAGTAATGGAATTGTTCGAATGATAGAACTTATCCAATATGACCGTCCTTTAAAAGAACACCGTTATATTGGCATTTGAACGATGATAAGAGATCGACTAATTCTTGACCGAGGCTTATCAAAGCATGTTGGAACTTGAAAACTAGATATTATAGCAAACAAGCATCTCTCGAGGAGAAATTTGAGCACACCCTAAGCAAAAACCAAGATCATCTAAGCTTGGGCCCAGTTCTTCCTTAGGCCAATTAAACTCAAACTCTAACTAACCCCTATCAAGAGCAACCATCACTGTCGTCAGTACCTATCACCGCGGCAAGAAAGCATTGTCAATCTTAGAAAGCTCGGATCGCACTAGGGGAAGAGGATAGATCGGTGGTGAGTGCTCTGTAGTGATTAGTGCTGGTCTTAAAGGAACGGCGGTGGTCGAGGCTGACGCTGTACAATGGCAGAAGGTTCGAGTGATCGACGGTGACTTTGGTTGAGCAACAACAAGCGATTGGCGTCTTGGAATCGAAGCGGCAACAAACAACCCATTACGAGAAATTAAAGAGCTTGGGGTATAAGCGGTTGAAAATGAAAGAGGTGAAGAAAAGGTTTCAAGTCTCGAGTACTTATAGTACTTAGGTTGAGTGAAAGCACTCGGTACCGAGTGGTGTTTTTTGAACCTAAAATCAAGGAAAGAGAAAAAAGTAGAAAATGGAGGCTTGATGAATCATGGAATAATTTCCAGAGCGTAGATCTTATCCTTAATACGAAGGATGGAATTCCAGCTATGTAAAGCAGTTTAAAGAATGTCTGTGGAATAAAAACAATGTGGGTTACAAAATTATGGACCTTAAGGCTAATTAAACACTAAAGGAGGGTAAATAGTGTTTTATAACTTATATAAATCTTTTAAATTTTCTTTCAAGATTAATACTAAATCATAGATTAACATAGAACTATAATAACAATTAGTCACAGATGCAATCACAGATAAAAATAAAAATAATAAAGTAAAGTAAGAGTTAAATAGATGACACCAGGGATTTTATACTTGTTCGGATTACTCCTACATCCAGTCCCGTACAATTTCTTGTACATAGTTTTTTCAAATGCCTACTTTAAATAGGTAGCAAGCAAACCTATTATAGTCTCGATTTCAAGGCTAAAGATACACCCTCCTAATTTTGGAGTTTAGCGTGAACTTACTTGATTTGAATGGGCTACAAGGGCACCCACTTGATTTGAATGGGCTACAAACGCACCAACTTGATTTGAACGAGCTACAAAAGCACCCAAGCAGATACAGATAGAGTTGATAGTTTTTCCAAAGACAAATTCTTGTACTTCAGATACAATGGATCCTATAGCCACTTGGACAATACTTTGATCTTTGAATTGAGAGAGAGATGTTTGCAAAATAGTAAGAAAGCAGTAAGGAATAATACAATAAAGTATGAATTGACTCTATGTGATTTTGAAGAGAATATAATATATTTTTCAATGGAGTTTTCAAAAGAGTAAGAGGAGGGAAGAAAGCTAGTAAAAACTGTCAAAAAATTCGCTTACACTCCCCTTTATATAGTAAATGAATAGATATGTCTGTTTGTGAAGAGTTACGACGAATAGACACTTCTTTTCAAAATTTGAAAAATCATTTGGTGGCATGTATGTCGACATACCCTATTCCTATATGTCGACATATGCTAATGTATTTTGAAAACTTATTTGTTTTAAAATGTTTTGAAAATTCTATACTTTGTAAAATAATTTGATACTTTGTAAAGTAGTTTAAACATAGTTTATAAACATTTTGAACTTTGAAAAACTTTTATAAAATATTTTGAATTATATTTTGAAATTTATTTTGGTTAAAAATATAAAAGATTAGAAAATTGGAGATAGAGATCAAAGATTGCAATCAATGAATTTAACAATATATGTTATGACTCTACGCACTAAATTATAGTATGAAATCTTCATATCATAGTCTTTAAACTCATGAGTCTTCATTTCTATGTCTTGAGTCTTTATACTGTACAGTCTTCGATTCAACACAGGGGAATATTATGCACTATATACTATATAACTTGGTAAAGCATTAGTATCTATATTTTATATGATTGTATATAGTTGTTGTCATCAAATCAATAATTGAGGTATTAACAATCTCCTCCACTTTGATGATGACAACCATTAAATATTATTATATATATAATAATATGATATAACTACCCCCGAGTTACATAACTTCCCCTAAATATATGCATGTTTATATTTTATATTTTTCTCCCTCTTTGTCATCAACATAAATGGGTGAAAAATAAAACTCTCCCTAAATAATATACCTATAAACTATAGAGTCAAAATCAAGAATTAAGTAACATGCTAGTTAATATAGGTTTAACTATGTAATTCTGATTGGACTAAGATGAAATATTTAAAGCATAAAATAAGGATATTATATGTGATATATCAAGATGGAATATGGGAGGAAAAATGAAGAAAATACTATATATTTAACATGATATAATCATGTCATATATTAAGATATTCAGTGATCAATTTTAAGTTACATACTAAATATTTTAGGAAAATAAATAGGATAATGCAAACTTTGTTTATTTTTAAATTATATAATACACAATCAAATCAAAACCTAATACCTAGCGTATCAAAATCAGTATAAACTAGGTGATATATATGAGGTCAAAATTAAATGATTAGGGTATGGAAAATAATTCAATATGATATAAATAATATTATTATATAATACTAAGCATCCAAATTTGACAAAGAAATTTATACATTAATAAAATTTATATGTTTACTTAAAAATCATATTAATCATGAAATTTAATTATAGCCTAATCACGATATTTTATAAGTGTAACTAAGTATATGACCAAATTTATGTTTAATAAAATTTTGAAGTAAATATTATTTTATTCTTATACATTGTTTAATACATGACAATTTATAATATTTTTTTAGCCTAATATGCAAAGTATAAGTGAGATATGTAGAGTTAAAAAATATCACTTAAAAAGCATCATATAAATTTAATAATTATAAAAAGAACCTGGGAATGACAGCAGGATGGTTGATCATATGTTTCAGTGTTATTGCTATCTTGAAAATTTCCTTTTTCGGAGAATATCATGATATAATTGATCATATAAAAGGTCTCCATGGTCATTTTATCATCTTTCTCATCTTATTGTATGTAGTGCCTGAAGGAATAGAATATAGTTATACTGGTATCCATACTATGTTGGATCTATATGGTTAGTCTTTCAGAAATCAAACCCAATATTTTTAAGAGCGTATGATCATGAATGTTTAAATCATGAAAAAGCATGAATGATTACATACAATGAAAAACATAAAAAAATGAGACATTACACTAATCCTTTTATTTTCAAATTTTAATTCAACACAAGCAGAGTTCCAAAATTCATTCATAACACTATTATGTGTGAGATAATGTGGCTCTAACATATAACATAATGTATTTTGTATCTCATTCGTTATTTAAAATACAAAGTGTATTAATGAATAACATATTCAAAGACACTTGGTAGTATGCATGTATACAATGATTTTCCTAAAGGACAAGTGCAATGACACGTCATTTTACATATGTGTTACTATTTGTTTTTATGACAAGTGTAATATGATGTGGCACGTTTTTATTGATATAAGAAATTCTATAAATGGAGCCTTATTCACATACTATAAGTATATTCAATTAATTTCATGAAGTCATAAAATTAACATCTCATCATAAATTTAGTAAGAAATAAGTAAAATAATCATTAGAAAGTTAAAATCATGGAAGAAGGTATGCTATTCTATTTAGTATAGTCATGATAAATGATTAGTGGAATGTTATTAGAAAGTAAACACTTTATAAAAGTCATTAGGGAAGTCGGATCGATCATAAGGAGGCATGACCGTTAAAAAATTAAAAATGGAAAACATAACTTGACAGTTGAAGCGCCTATTCGAATTTAATAGAAATAAAAGAAATTATTTCATTAATTTAAAGTGCTTGGAATTTTTATGTAGTTATATATACTAATTATATTTTGGAAAATAATTTTTATGTTAAAAAATTTGTGTAAAAGGACATAAAAAGTTCAAAATTATAATAACCCACTGTCAAAAATATAGCTATTGTAATCACCAAGTGCATGTTTTTTGAAAATAATAAAATAGTTAACTTTCGAATTTTGACATGGATTTTTTTACATAAGTAGTTCAGAGTATATGTTATCAGATAAAAATTTTCATGTAAAATATTCACTTTATAATTTTTTAGATTTTCAGAAGATTGATGCGTTTAACATGCCTATTTGACATTTAAGAAAGAAGTCAATTTTGTACGAAAATCTAGAAAACGTTAAATTATTTAAAATTCTTTTAGATTTTTTTATATAGTTAAATATGTTAATTATTATCTGGGATATATTTTTATGATTAAAAAAAAGACCTAATTTTATGGTTATAAAAATTCAAATTTTTGGCTCCAAACTCTTGAAATATAGTCGTTGTAATTTACTAAGTGTCTGTTCATTCAAAAATAATAAAATACATAGAATTCAAATTTTGGCTCTAAATTTTTTACACAGTCAAGTATATCTATCTTATACTCATGTAGAAAAAATTCGTTTAAAAACTATAAATTTATAATTTCTTAGATTTAAAACATATTACCGTATTCAATATTTTCTGCCATGTTTTTAAAGCATATAGTCGATTTTGTAAAATTTCTACAAAATTTAAAAATTAACATTTTGACTAGAAATCTTTTTATAGACTTTTAAAACATACTATTAACAAAAATATAATCTTTAATTGATAAATATTTAGAATATTCTATAGATAAAATCATAAGGCATTTCAAAAATTAAAGTGTCTTTTCAATTTGAAAACTAGCCGTATTTTTAGAGGGAAAACATTCTACTTATTTAAACCATTTTGGTTATTTGGAACATAGAAGAAGAACTAAAATGTCTTTCTACTTGAATAACTCATTAAAAAGTAATATATAGAAATTAAATAAAATTTCAAGATTACCGACATTGCTAAGGTCCTCTATTCCAATATCATTGTTTCTCCATCCAAAGGTTTGTCTTTAAGCATATATATCTGCATTGTTGCTATTCCTTTCTCTTGATCTTCCATCATGTCATTTGAACATCTATTGTCTAAAATCCATTTGTCATTTTGATTTGTGATGCATGACTATCAAGTGTCTGTTCACCATCAGCCATATAACATACTTGTTCCTGTAATTCAATATTATACTTTTCCAAAATATCAAGTGACTATTCAAAGTAATTAGTTTCTAATCTAATTAAAATAACATATTGGTTTCAAAAAATTGTTTTTCCATAAAAGTGTTAAAAAGAGTACAAACAATAATACTTGCCATTTATACTTTTTAAAAATCAAATTTCAAGTTTTTGAAAATCTAGTGCTTCGATACCAAATATGGGTTACAGAATTATGAATCTTAAGGCTAATTAAACACTAGAGGGGGTGAATAATGTTTTCTAACTTATGTAAATCTTTTTAATTTTCTTTCAAGGTCGATATTAAATCACAGATTAACAACATAGAATTATACTAACAATTAGTCACAGATGCAATCACGGATAAAAATAAAAGCAATAAAGTAACAGTTACAGAGATGACACCAGGGATTTTATAATGGTTTAGATTTCCCTTACATCCAATCTCATACAATTTCTTGTACAGAGTTCTTTTCGACTGTCTACTTTAAACCGGTAGTAGGCAAATCCAATTACAGTCTCGATTTCAAGACTATAAGATACACCCACTTGATTCCAAAGTTCAGGGTAGACTCACTTGATTTGAACGGGCTATAAGCTCACTCACTTGATTTGAACGGCTACAAGCTCATCCACTTGATTTGAATGGGCTACAAGCACACCCAAGCAAACCCAAATAGAGTTGATAATTTTTCCAAAGACAAATTCTTGTACTTTGGATATAATGGATCCTATAGCCCCTTGGACATCACTTTGATCTTTAAATTGAGAGAGAGATGTTTGCAAAACAGTAAGAAAGTAGTATTGAATCAATACAATGAAGTATGAATTGATTCTATGTTATTTTGAAGAGAATAGCATATATTTTTTAATTGAGTTTTAAAGAGAGTGAGAGAAGGGGAGAAAGTAAGTAAAATTTGTCAAAAAATTCGTTTGCACTCCCCTTTATATAGTAAATGAACAGATGTATCCGTTAGTGAAGAGTTACGATGAATAAACACTTCCTTTCAAAATTTAAAAAACTATTTGGCGGCATGTATGTCGACATACCCTATTCATATATGTCGACGTATGCTAGTGTATTTTGAAAACTTATCTGTTTTAAAATGTTTTGAAAATCCTATACTTTGTAAAATAATTTAATACTTTGTAAAGTAGTTTGAACATAGCTTATAAACATTTTGAACTTTGAAAAACTTTTATAAAATATTTTGAAATTTATTTTAGTTAAAAATATAAAAAATTAGAAAATTGGAGATAGAGATCAAAGATTGCTATCAAGGACTTTAACAATATACGCTATGACTCTATATACTAAATTATAATCTTGAAATATTCATACCTTGATTTTTGAACTCATGAATCTTCATTTCTATGTTTTGAATCTTTATACTTTACAGTCTTCGATTCAACCCTTGAGGATATTCTTCATTATATACTATATAACTCGGTAAAGCATTACTATCTATATTTTATATGATCGTATATGGTTGTTGTCATCAAAATCAATAGCTGAGGTATTAACAAGCAACACTTTGAAGCAATTCCTAAACGATCAACCAGAGCCGAAAGATAGTAGTTAGAACTTGTCTTGTTATAGAGCACGCTTTGTTCTCAATGAAAGTGTACGCTAGGGGGCAAGTGTTATCCGACATTATGACCAAGCAGATTTTCATTCGAATTAGAACATCGAGATGAAGATGAAATGATTCACGGACATAGAAACATGCGTAGAAGGACAATAGGGACATACTCAAGAAGTTTCAATGGCATAGGAAAAAAGTGGACCACTCGATAGCAAACCCTACCACTTGGTACGTACCCCTTTTGGTTGCACAAGGGACCATCAAAACCTCTTATACGTAAAGCTCTAAGTCAACTGATTGTTATGAGGTGGTTTCCTTAAGGAATAGACGACAACACTAGAGATTTTTTGGAAGAGAGCAAGGAAAGCAGTGATGAAGAAGCAGTATCAGGAACTATCAGAAATAACTCAATCTCAAAAGGAAAAGTGCTCAGAACACAATGGATTAGAGATGGAAGACCAAATGTCAGTTGGTACCATGTAGAACCACTTGGCATCGAGTGGTCTTTATTGCTTTGTGGGCCTTGTTTCTTCCTCCTGCACGCTTGGACTTGGATTTGAACCTAATACTTCATGGGCCATTGATTCTGCTAGGTAATTTCCCTATAAATACAGACCCTATGGCTACTAGAAAAGGACGTTTAGCACTTTATCTTCTTCATCTTCTATCTCTCCTCCATTAAAGTCACCAAGGCGATATTGTTGGTTGCTCTAGGCTATAAGAACTTGTCAAACCCTTGTACTATAGACTCCCAATCAAATAATCAATAAATAATAGTGGACATAGGCCAGAGATTGCTGAACCAATATAAAATTCTAGTGTTCTCTTTACTTTTATATGGTTTCTATTAGATCTATATTTTCTACAGGTCTTCGGGGGTCGATCCAATTTTGGCATCAACAATAATATAAAAGGCACATCGTTTTAGATATTCCTAGTCAAGACGTATCGAGATTGGACATTAATATATCCATTGAGATTACATAACGCCCTCCAAATATATGGCAATGTATCTCATGGTTGCTGAGGGCACCAAGGGGTTACATACTGATAGTTATTGAAATACTATGGAATAACTCACTAAAGTTATTGGATAACTACGTAATGACTCACTCGATAGTTTGCTGTTGATTAATATAACTAAGATCTGACAGAAAATATCAAAGTGACTAATTTACACAGTTCTATTGACTTGAGAATATTGTCGATCTTCAATATGTAAGCTCTACTTTGATTATAGTTAAATCGTGGTACGACGACCATCGAATGACTGAGTGGAAGTATTAGAAATGAAACACTATTCGAGAGAGGATTCATCTCATCAGTTATATGGGGTTAGTATCACTATAAACTGAAGTCAAATTAAAGTCAAAACATCTGGCCAGAGTAATTCAGTTAAAATAATTGTTATTATTGAACCAAGGACTTTGTGTTTGGACTATAAAGTTGAATATGGATGATATTGGAATTTTGACCATTACCAAATTCCATGAATCCAAAGTGATGCAGTTTTGACGAAGAGAATTGGTGTACATAATCGTCACTACAGGGTAATAATTCACAAAGTAAAATTGGATTTTACCGAAACCAAGTAACCAATAAATTTGGCCAAAATATCACACTTTAGAGTCACACAACCGAAACCGAACGTTGAATACTCCTTTGACCATCTAATTTAATTAATTTATAGTTATTATAAATTAATTAAATTAATTAATATTTATGAAACATTAATTGTAAAATTTTATTTGATGTATTGACATGATTAAATAGTATGTTTATAATAGTTATAAATGTACTAAATGATATGCGATATCAGTGTGCATTTAAATTGGATTTAAATGCGGGAATTTTTGTACGGACTTAAATATGTTGAAAGTCCATGAGCAAGTACACATAGCTAGCCTTGATTGTTATATATATATATATATCCGGCCTTGAAAGAAGCAAATATAGTAGTTTTCGTTTTGAATTTAGAAATGAAACGGTTGCATTAAAGGAGATTAATGACCATATTAACCACAACATTAATTCTTCTTCTTTAATATGACTTACCCCTTTCATTTCTAACAAAACTTAATTCCAAGACCACACACCTACATCATAATTATTCGGCTATGGCTTACTAAAAGCAATACAAAAATTCAAAGTTCAATTTACATCAAAATAACACTATTCGATCATCGGTGGTAAGGTACTTCGAGAGCTAGCAACTCCATAATCAGGAGTTAATTCAAGGACCAAATTCAACATTTCAATGTGTAAATTCAAGGCTTTGGTGAATGGTATACTTCTTGTTAAATAATGTTTAATTCAATTGTTATATCACATACTTGTTAGATAGTTCATTTATCACAAATCTTGTAAATTGGTTTATCACCACATAATCGATGGTCGTATAGTCAAGTTCATATAATAAAAAAAGGAGTTCTTATTTTTTGTATACATAAACAGTCTTGTTGCTCACAGTATGATTATTAAAAAAAATCAAAATCAAATATAATATTATTTAATTGATTTTAACTATGTAAATCTTTGTGCAATAGGTATACGTTATATAAATTATGATTTAAATTTAGAAAGAATTTTATCTATACATAATAACATAGCATTACTTGGTGTTGCATAATTTTTATAAAATTTGTGAAACATTAAATTTCTTTTAAGTTTTGAAAAGAAAAGGTAGTATTAAATAAGATTAATAACCGTATTAATTGCACATTAATTTTCTTCCTTTAATATTACATTATCCCTTCATTTCAAATAACATTTTCATATCACCTTAATTGTTTTTATACAAACTTAGGTTTTCTTTTATAAAACAATTAATAAAATTTATCACACATCAATTTTCTTTTTAAGTTTTAAAAAGAAAAGGTAGTATTAAATGAAATTAATGACCGTATTAATTGCATATTAATTTTCTTCCTTTAATATTACATTGTCGCTTCATTTCAAATAACATCTTCGTATCACCTTAATTTTTTTTATACAAACTCAGGTTTTTTCTTTTATATAAACAGTTTATAAAATTTACCACACATTAATTTTCTTTTTAAGTTTTGAAATGAAAAGGTAGTATTAAATGAGATCAATGACCATATTAATCATATATTATTTTTCTTACTTTAATAATACATTACCCCTTTATTTCAAATAGCTTCTTCATATCATCTTAATTGTTTTACATAAACACACACACACACACACACATGTATGAATGCGTGCCCGGGTATGTATTGTGTGTGTGTATATTACAAATTATTTAAAATTATTACTCCTTTGTTTTCACACATACAATCACATATATACATTATGTTGCTACAATATTGATGCACTTGTACATACATTTAGATGATATAATCGAATGCAAGTGGGGATAACATGTTCGTTGTGGTGTAAATCTCAATATCCATCGCTTCCTAGCTTTTTCAGAGTTTTCGTCCAGCTTCCTTTTTCCTTTATCTTTATCCGAGCTTCCGTCGGATGGTCCTCCACCCCCGGTCACATTCACCTCCTTTAGCTTTAAATCCATACATGCGTCTTCTTGCCGAAGAAATCTTTCAGCTTCGTGAAAGAATTCCCCGAGATCCAGTGGTGGGTCTCGTACTAAAGATACCTTAAAATCTGAATCCTCTCTGACTCCCGACACTGCCGCCATCAAAACCATCGATGGATCCGGCCGATCCACCGAAGAAACCACCGCATTAAATCGAGTTAAAAATGCTCTAAGCGATTCATCCGTTCTTTGCTTTACCGATGTTAACGTCATCACGTTCTTAGGTCTTTTGATATGAACCCGAAACTGTCCCAAAAACCTGTCCACCAATTCCCTCCAATTCCTGATAGATCCTTCCTCCAGCTGCCTAAACCACATTGCCGCTAGGTCTGTCAAGTATAAAGGGAAACATCTGGCCATCACTTCTTCCGATGCCCCCAGCACTTCCATGTGTCTAGTGTATCTCATTAAGTGATCAGTCGGGTCAGCCTTGCCATTATACGCTTCCACGCTAGGTAACTTGAACTTAGGTGGATTCTGAGCTATCCTGATTTCCCGAGCGAACGGACTCCTGTTCACTCCTTCCAAATCTCTATTGGTCAAACCTCCACGCATAGTCTTCCTAATGATTTCCATTAATCCAGCGTTGCCTGTTAGGGGTTGCCCCCCATGCTCCCGAGGGAACTCCGGCACATATTCTTCATGTGGCTCATTAGCCGCGACATTGGCCCTAGCCTGCTGAACTCCTTCCAAAGGTCCTTCTGCGTTGGATCCTGCGGGCCTGCCCCCAAGCCCTTGTTGATTGCCTTCCAGTTCTGTATTCTGTCCTCCATTGGGTTCCGCAACCCTAGTTCCTTGTTCCGCATTTGCAACCGCTATAGTTGGTCCAAGGTTCTGTGTTCCTGCAGCTCTTATCTGCTCGAAGAAAGTCTGCATCATATCCTGTTGACTCTTCAGCAACCTCTCATGTAATGAATTCTCCATAGCTTCCATTTCGTCTCTGGTAATGTAGATCGAAGCTTGTCCTTCTCCAGCACCAGAGGATGCCTCTTGACTTCCTCCCTGTTGGCTTCTCTCAGCTCTTTGCCTTCTACTTGTTTGTCGAGTCATTGTCTTTCAAATCTAAACTTCAATCCGATGTAGCGGGTGCTAGTCCCTCTCAATGAAAGCACCAAAGTGTTTGCACCAAAAATGGTCACAAACCCCAAGTGTAGTGAAAGCACCAGCGTATGAATACAGATCAACAATATTCACACACAAACCACAGATCTAAGCAAGTAACAAGCAGCAATCAAGAAATAATGAATAGTGACACACGATTTATAGTGGTTCGGCTATCTCCGGCTTACGTCCACTTCAAGGTTTTTATGATTTTATTGCTCGATGTTTGAAGATTACAATTTCGTGTGTTGTATTACAACTGATTTTCTGAGCTAAGTCTGAATCTAAGGCAGCAGTGGTGATCTGGAGTAAATCTGGCAGAATCTGGGCGCTCTTTAGCTCTCGAAATTGTCCGACCCCCTTTCTGAATGACCTGGGGGTCTATTTATAGGTGTAGGAGGCTGATATTTTGCCTAAATTGAAGGGAGACCAGTTCTGGCACATGAGGGGGCCCACATGCCCGCTTTCTGGAAATCCGGGCCTACTTTGGGATCGATTCGAAGCTACGTTCGAATCGATCAAGAAATTGTCCAATTGAGGTGAAATTTGGTGAGAACATTCCTCAACATGTATGCAAGCTCCTCTGAAAATTTCATATCATTTGGACTTGTAGATCTCAAGATATGATCGATTCAAGTTGTGGTTTTTAGTGAGGGCTGTTGCGTTCGAATCCATTGGTTCGAATCCACTTCCTTCGACTCGATCGGTCATGTGCGCATCGATGACGTGTCGCGAAATCCTAGGACTGATCCACCATTTTTGCCGTGTTGAACGCTTCTTTCCTGGATACGCGCTTCGCATCCATACCTTGTGTCCAGTTCACATCCGTGATTCGAATCCATTACTTCGTGTCCATCTCCTTCGACTCGATCAAGTTATGTGCGTGTTTCCCTGACTTGTGCATACTTCCAATTCGTATCCATCGATCTTATTCGTATCGATCCTAGGAGCATGCTTCGAATCGATCTCGTCGAATCGATCGATTCAAACATACCCTAACCCGATGGATTCGAACTCTCCTTGACCTCATCGATTCGAAGCATTATACTTTGTCTTGATCGATTCGAACATGTTGTCCCAGAGCAAACGACTGAATCCATCTTCATCGATACGAACCGTATCGATACGAAGTGCGATGAACTTCAATCGATTCGAACCTTCATCGATTCGAACCAGCATCCATCGATGCGAAGTACATCGATTCGAACCGTGCTTTGTGTATTTTAATCCATTCATATTTTGTGTGTACGAACTCCGATTAACCTGAAATTTGAAATGTAGCCTCTCCTAGTCCTCGTCATCATCTCCAATCGATTCCGTCCTGATCGGAGCTCGGCCAAATTTTGACGATATCCATTGCGGCCTTGTTTCCAAGTGAACTCCAACCCTGATATCCATCCTTTCTTGTCGATTTGTTTGGTATTCCGGCTTTGACCAAAATGCGGGATAACATTTGCCCCCCAAAACATGCCTTGTGATAAGAAGGCGTGTTTTGAATAGTTCCGTATCTGATATCCAAAGTCCATAGCCATATCATCCAAGTGCATCATCCTTGACTGCTCGGAGTCGATGCCCAACTCCAAACCCAATAACCAAAGCCTTAGCCAAATCCATATCCGTTTGAACCCGACGACCGAATCCTAATCCAATAGCCAATAACCGAATCCAGGACCTCTCCGGGTCGATATCCAAATCCATAACCTCTCTGGGCTCTTTCCAAGCGCAATCCTCACCTGACGACCGTGGTCCAGTGTCCCTGGACGTTGAGCTAACCTCTCCGGGTTCTTGCCAAGCGCAATCCACACCTGACGACCGTGGTCCAGTGTCCCTGGACGTTGAGCTAACCTCTCCGGGTTCTTGCCAAGCGCAATCCACACCTGACGACCGTGGTCCAGTGTCCCTGGACGTAAGTAATGCCATGGCTTAAGTCCTAAGCCGAATCCTGGTCGCTCCGGACCCTTGCCGAGCATAGTCCATACTCGACGACCGTGGTCCAATGTCCCTGGACGTAAGTAATGCCATGGCTTAAGTCCTAAGCCGAGTCCTGGTCGCTCCGGACCCGTGTTGAGCATAGTCCATACTCAACGACCTGAAACAATAATTGATAATAGGATGCCTAAGTCCTAGGCCGAATCCTGGTCACTCCGGACCCTTGCCGAGCATAGTCCATACTCGACGACCTAAATGAGTCACTTTACCGCGTTCGGGCAGAACGACTCACCCCTTGCCAGGCATAATCCATACCTGACGACCGTTTATCAAAAACCAAAAAGAATCGAATCAAGATCCAATCCAAAATCCAATCCAAAATCCAAATCAAATCGGAAAACCAGAAATCCATATCAAAAATCAGAATCATCATCCAAAACGGAGAACAATCATCCGAATGAATGCCAAAACCAGAAAAACAAGCAAAATCAGGAGTTCAATCCAAACTCCAAAAATCAAACCAGAAAACTAAGTGTCCAATCCAAAAACAAAAGACAGATTTCGCAAACCATGGCTTTGCGGTTTATCATCACTCAGAGCATGCCTAGGGGCTATCTCCGTCCCCATACATGTGTAAATGACTCGGTTGCTCGCCAATGGTTTGTTACTTATTTCATATTATCCTGATCAATTGATGACCAATCGACCATTATTCCTGTGCCTCATATCCTCATGGTTTGAGGTAGGCGGTGGTTGCTCCTGCTCCACCGCTGCATTCCGAGCCCCAACATACTGCCTCAACTGTCCATTCCTCACATGCTCCTCAATTATGTCCTTTAGGTGCCTGCAGCTGTTGGTATCATGCCCGTCCAAATCGTGGAAGAGACAATGCTTTCCTGATGCCCTCTCCCGCTCGGATAGTTCTCTCCTAGCCGGCCTCCGGTAAGGAAGGCGATTCCGAGTTTCCATGTATATCCGCTCTAGTGTCTCATTTAATTCTGTGTATGTGGAAAACCTTGGATCCTTCCATCGCTTCCTAGCTTTTTCAGAGTTTTCGTCCAGCTTCCTTTTTCCTTTATCTTTATCCGAGCTTCCGTCGGATGGTCCTCCACCCCCGGTCACATTCACCTCCTTTAGCTTTAAATCCATACATGCGTCTTCTTGCCGAAGAAATCTTTCAGCTTCGTGAAAGAATTCCCCGAGATCCAGTGGTGGGTCTCGTACTAAAGATACCTTAAAATCTGAATCCTCTCTGACTCCCGACACTGCCGCCATCAAAACCATCGATGGATCCGGCCGATCCACCGAAGAAACCACCGCATTAAATCGAGTTAAAAATGCTCTAAGCGATTCATCCGTTCTTTGCTTTACCGATGTTAACGTCATCACGTTCTTAGGTCTTTTGATATGAACCCGAAACTGTCCCAAAAACCTGTCCACCAATTCCCTCCAATTCCTGATAGATCCTTCCTCCAGCTGCCTAAACCACATTGCCGCTAGGTCTGTCAAGTATAAAGGGAAACATCTGGCCATCACTTCCTCCGATGCCCCCAGCACTTCCATGTGTCTAGTGTATCTCATTAAGTGATCAGTCGGGTCAGCCTTGCCATTATACGCTTCCACGCTAGGTAACTTGAACTTAGGTGGATTCTGAGCTATCCTGATTTCCCGAGCGAACGGACTCCTGTTCACTCCTTCCAAATCTCTATTGGTCAAACCTCCACGCATAGTCTTCCTAATGATTGCCATTAATCCAGCGTTGCCTGTTAGGGGTTGCCCCCCATGCTCCCGAGGGAACTCCGGCACATATTCTTCATGTGGCTCATTAGCCGCGACATTGGCCCTAGCCTGCTGAACTCCTTCCAAAGGTCCTTCTGCGTTGGATCCTGCGGGCCTGCCCCCAAGCCCTTGTTGATTGCCTTCCAGTTCTGTATTCTGTCCTCCATTGGGTTCCGCAACCCTAGTTCCTTGTTCCGCATTTGCAACCGCTATAGTTGGTCCAAGGTTCTGTGTTCCTGCAGCTCTTATCTGCTCGAAGAAAGTCTGCATCATATCCTGTTGACTCTTCAGCAACCTCTCATGTAATGAATTCTCCATAGCTTCCATTTCGTCTCTGGTAATGTAGATCGAAGCTTGTCCTTCTCCAGCACCAGAGGATGCCTCTTGACTTCCTCCCTGTTGGCTTCTCTCAGCTCTTTGCCTTCTACTTGTTTGTCGAGTCATTGTCTTTCAAATCTAAACTTCAATCCGATGTAGCGGGTGCTAGTCCCTCTCAATGAAAGCACCAAAGTGTTTGCACCAAAAATGGTCACAAACCCCAAGTGTAGTGAAAGCACCAGCGTATGAATACAGATCAACAATATTCACACACAAACCACAGATCTAAGCAAGTAACAAGCAGCAATCAAGAAATAATGAATAGTGACACACGATTTATAGTGGTTCGGCTATCTCCGGCTTACGTCCACTTCAAGGTTTTTATGATTTTATTGCTCGATGTTTGAAGATTACAATTTCGTGTGTTGTATTACAACTGATTTTCTGAGCTAAGTCTGAATCTAAGGCAGCAGTGGTGATCTGGAGTAAATCTGGCAGAATCTGGGCGCTCTTTAGCTCTCGAAATTGTCCGACCCCCTTTCTGAATGACCTAGGGGTCTATTTATAGGTGTAGGAGGCTGATATTTTGCCTAAATTGAAGGGAGACCAGTTCTGGCACATGAGGGGGCCCACATGCCCGCTTTCTGGAAATCCGGGCCTACTTTGGGATCGATTCGAAGCTACGTTCGAATCGATCAAGAAATTGTCCAATTGAGGTGAAATTTGGTGAGAACATTCCTCAACATGTATGCAAGCTCCTCTGAAAATTTCATATCATTTGGACTTGTAGATCTCAAGATATGATCGATTCAAGTTGTGGTTTTTAGTGAGGGCTGTTGCGTTCGAATCCATTGGTTCGAATCCACTTCCTTCGACTCGATCGGTCATGTGCGCATCGATGACGTGTCGCGAAATCCCAGGACTGATCCACCATTTTTGCCGTGTTGAACGCTTCTTTCCTGGATACGCGCTTCGCATCCATACCTTGTGTCCAGTTCACATCCGTGATTCGAATCCATTACTTCGTGTCCATCTCCTTCGACTCGATCAAGTTATGTGCGTGTTTCCCTGACTTGTGCATACTTCCAATTCGTATCCATCGATCTTATTCGTATCGATCCTAGGAGCATGCTTCGAATCGATCTCGTCGAATCGATCGATTCAAACATACCCTAACCCGATGGATTCGAACTCTCCTTGACCTCATCGATTCGAAGCATTATACTTTGTCTTGATCGATTCGAACATGTTGTCCCAGAGCAAACGACTGAATCCATCTTCATCGATACGAACCGTATCGATACGAAGTGCGATGAACTTCAATCGATTCGAACCTTCATCGATTCGAACCAGCATCCATCGATGCGAAGTACATCGATTCGAACCGTGCTTTGTGTATTTTAATCCATTCATATTTTGTGTGTACGAACTCCGATTAACCTGAAATTTGAAATGTAGCCTCTCCTAGTCCTCGTCATCATCTCCAATCGATTCCGTCCTGATCGGAGCTCGGCCAAATTTTGACGATATCCATTGCGGCCTTGTTTCCAAGTGAACTCCAACCCTGATATCCATCCTTTCTTGTCGATTTGTTTGGTATTCCGGCTTTGACCAAAATGCGGGATAACATTTGCCCCCCAAAACATGCCTTGTGATAAGAAGGCGTGTTTTGAATAGTTCCGTATCTGATATCCAAAGTCCATAGCCATATCATCCAAGTGCATCATCCTTGACTGCTCGGAGTCGATGCCCAACTCCAAACCCAATAACCAAAGCCTTAGCCAAATCCATATCCGTTTGAACCCGACGACCGAATCCTAATCCAATAGCCAATAACCGAATCCAGGACCTCTCCGGGTCGATATCCAAATCCATAACCTCTCTGGGCTCTTTCCAAGCGCAATCCTCACCTGACGACCGTGGTCCAGTGTCCCTGGACGTTGAGCTAACCTCTCCGGGTTCTTGCCAAGCGCAATCCACACCTGACGACCGTGGTCCAGTGTCCCTGGACGTTGAGCTAACCTCTCCGGGTTCTTGCCAAGCGCAATCCACACCTGACGACCGTGGTCCAGTGTCCCTGGACGTAAGTAATGCCATGGCTTAAGTCCTAAGCCGAATCCTGGTCGCTCCGGACCCTTGCCGAGCATAGTCCATACTCGACGACCGTGGTCCAATGTCCCTGGACGTAAGTAATGCCATGGCTTAAGTCCTAAGCCGAGTCCTGGTCGCTCCGGACCCGTGTTGAGCATAGTCCATACTCAACGACCTGAAACAATAATTGATAATAGGATGCCTAAGTCCTAGGCCGAATCCTGGTCACTCCGGACCCTTGCCGAGCATAGTCCATACTCGACGACCTAAATGAGTCACTTTACCGCGTTCGGGCAGAACGACTCACCCCTTGCCAGGCATAATCCATACCTGACGACCGTTTATCAAAAACCAAAAAGAATCGAATCAAGATCCAATCCAAAATCCAATCCAAAATCCAAATCAAATCGGAAAACCAGAAATCCATATCAAAAATCAGAATCATCATCCAAAACGGAGAACAATCATCCGAATGAATGCCAAAACCAGAAAAACAAGCAAAATCAGGAGTTCAATCCAAACTCCAAAAATCAAACCAGAAAACTAAGTGTCCAATCCAAAAACAAAAGACAGATTTCGCAAACCATGGCTTTGCGGTTTATCATCACTCAGAGCATGCCTAGGGGCTATCTCCGTCCCCATACATGTGTAAATGACTCGGTTGCTCGCCAATGGTTTGTTACTTATTTCATATTATCCTGATCAATTGATGACCAATCGACCATTATTCCTGTGCCTCATATCCTCATGGTTTGAGGTAGGCGGTGGTTGCTCCTGCTCCACCGCTGCATTCCGAGCCCCAACATACTGCCTCAACTGTCCATTCCTCACATGCTCCTCAATTATGTCCTTTAGGTGCCTGCAGCTGTTGGTATCATGCCCGTCCAAATCGTGGAAGAGACAATGCTTTCCTGATGCCCTCTCCCGCTCGGATAGTTCTCTCCTAGCCGGCCTCCGGTAAGGAAGGCGATTCCGAGTTTCCATGTATATCCGCTCTAGTGTCTCATTTAATTCTGTGTATGTGGAAAACCTTGGATCCTTCCATCGCTTCCTATCTTTTTCAGAGTTTTCGTCCAGCTTCCTTTTTCCTTTATCTTTATCCGAGCTTCCGTCGGATGGTCCTCCACCTCCGGTCACATTCACCTCCTTTAGCTTTAAATCCATACATGCGTCTTCTTGCCGAAGAAATCTTTCAGCTTCGTGAAAGAATTCCCCGAGATCCAGTGGTGGGTCTCGTACTAAAGATACCTTAAAATCTGAATCCTCTCTGACTCCCGACACTGCCGCCATCAAAACCATCGATGGATCCGGCCGATCCACCGAAGAAACCACCGCATTAAATCGAGTTAAAAATGCTCTAAGCGATTCATCCGTTCTTTGCTTTACCGATGTTAACGTCATCACGTTCTTAGGTCTTTTGATATGAACCCGAAACTGTCCCAAAAACCTGTCCACCAATTCCCTCCAATTCCTGATAGATCCTTCCTCCAGCTGCCTAAACCACATTGCCGCTAGGTCTGTCAAGTATAAAGGGAAACAACTGGCCATCACTTCCTCCGATGCCCCCAGCACTTCCATGTGTCTAGTGTATCTCATTAAGTGATCAGTCGGGTCAGCCTTGCCATTATACGCTTCCACGCTAGGTAACTTGAACTTAGGTGGATTCTGAGCTATCCTGATTTCCCGAGCGAACGGACTCCTGTTCACTCCTTCCAAATCTCTATTGGTCAAACCTCCACGCATAGTCTTCCTAATGATTTCCATTAATCCAGCGTTGCCTGTTAGGGGTTGCCCCCCATGCTCCCGAGGGAACTCCGGCACATATTCTTCATGTGGCTCATTAGCTGCGACATTGGCCCTAGCCTGCTGAACTCCTTCCAAAGGTCCTTCTGCGTTGGATCCTGCGGGCCTGCCCCAAGCCCTTGTTGATTGCCTTCCGGGTATTCTGTCCTCCATTGGGTTCCACAACCCTAGTTCCTTGTTCCGCATTTGCAGCCGCTATAGTTGGTCCAAGGTTCTGTGTTCCTGCAGCTCTTATCTGCTCGAAGAAAGTCTGCATCATATCCTGTTGACTCTTCAGCAACCTCTCATGTAATGAATTCGCCATAGCTTCCATTTCGTCTCTGGTAATGTAGATCGAAGCTTGTCCTTCTCCAGCACCAGAGGATGCCTCTTGACTTCCTCCCTGTTGGCTTCTCTCAGCTCTTTGCCTTCTACTTGTTTGTCGAGTCATTGTCTTTCAAATCTAAACTTCAATCCGATGTAGCGGGTGCTAGTCCCTCTCAATGAAAGCACCAAAGTGTTTGCACCAAAAATGGTCACAAACCCCAAGTGTAGTGAAAGCACCAGCATATGAATACAGATCAACAATATTCACACACAAACCACAGATCTAAGCAAGTAACAAGCAGCAATCAAGAAATAATGAATAGTGACACACGATTTATAGTGGTTCGGCTATCTCCGGCCTACGTCCACTTCAAGGATTTTATGATTTTATTGCTCGATGTTTGAAGATTACAATTTCGTGTGTTGTATTACAACTGATTTTCTGAGCTAAGTCTGAATCTAAGGCAACAGTGGTGATCTGGAGTAAATCTGGCAGAATCTGGGCGCTCTTTAGCTCTCGAAATTGTCCGACCCCCTTTCTGAATGACCTGGGGGTCTATTTATAGGTGTAGGAGGCTGATATTTCGCCTAAATTGAAGGGAGACCAGTTCTGGCACGTGAGGGGGCCCACATGCCCGCTTTCTGGAAATCCGGGCCCACTTTGGGATCGATTCGAAGCTACGTTCGAATCGATCAAGAAATTGTCCAATTGAGGTGAAATTTGGTGAGAACATTCCTCAACATGTATGCAAGATCCTCTGAAAATTTCATACCATTTGGACTTGTAGATCTCAAGATATGATCGATTCAAGTTGTGGTTTTTAGTGAGGGCTGTTGCGTTCGAATCCATTGGTTCGAATCCACTTCCTTCGACTCGATCGGTCATGTGCGCATCGATGACGTGTCGCGAAATCCCAGGGCTGATCCACCTTTTTTGCCGTGTTGAATGCTTCTTTCCTGGATACGCGCTTCGCATCCATACCTTGTGTCCAGTTCACATCCGTGATTCGAATCCATTACTTCGTGTCCATCTCCTTCGACTCGATCAAGTTATGTGCGTGTTTCCCTGACTTGTGCATACTTCCAATTCGTATCCATCGATCTTATTTGTATCGATCCTAGGAGCATGCTTCGAATCGATCTCGTCGAATCGATCGATTCGAACATACCCTAACCCGATGGATTCGAACTCTCCTTGACCTCATCGATTCGAAGCATTATACTCTGTCTTGATCGATTCGAACATGTTGTCCCAGAGCAAACGACTGAATCCATCTTCATCGATACGAACCGTATCGATACGAAGTGCGATGAACTTCAATCGATTCGAACCTTCATCGATTCGAACCAGCATCCATCGATGCAAAGTACATCGATTCGAACCGTGCTTTGTGTATTTTAATCCATTCATATTTTGTGTGTACGAACTCCGATTAACCTGAAATTTGAAATGTAGCCTCTCCTAGTCCTCGTCATCATCTCCAATCGATTCCGTCCTGATCGGAGCTCGGCCAAATTTTGACGATATCCATTGCGGCCTTGTTTCCAAGTGAACTCCAACCCTGATATCCATCCTTTCTTGTCGATTTGTTTGGTATTCCGGCTTTGACCAAAATGCGGGATAACAGTAAAGTATTCAATTATGTAATAAACGTCATGGACTCAAACTTTCACATCATCTATCAAGTTGGTATTATTTGGTTGACTCAAGATATCCCTCAATAGATGCTTTATGCCTCCATATCACAATGTGAGGTATCATATCCTTGATTTTTGTGAAACTCAAAATGAATCAAAATTGAAAACTGAAATTTATGTATGGTAACGGAAACAACTTTCGGAATATGAAAGAGAAAATTTACGATCTTAAATAATATGTCGACTTACCAACTACTAATTAAAGTTAAGGTGGTTATTGCTACGATGGTTATTCGCAATTTCTACATAAATAAAACAGCGAGAATGTGGACTTTATACCATTTGATGATGATCCCGATCTTATTACAAAGGAATGTCTTGAAAAATGCTACAATATTCAAGCGACCGGGAAAAAGGATAATGAACCAATTGAAGGAATTATTGAAAATAACACGTCGTTGGTTTGAGATAACATAAAATATGGAATAATTGTTGTAGAACTTCGCTAGATGTATTTTCTATCTTGAATCATCTTAACCATGTCTTTGTATTTATATTTCTAAATTATTGTATTTGTTCCAATTGCTTTGTTATAAATTATTCTGCATTACTGCTTTTCTAAATCAAGTGTAATACTTATTAATTACAAACTATAACCATTAACCATAATTATTACAATACAATTACACACAATCATTCCCCTTTCGTTGTCTCTTTCCGCATCATAAAAACACATTCTCTTTCGTCACACTCTACCCTTTCGTAACCCTTTCAAAATAGAGGTGAGCTGAATCAGCTTATTTTAGTTGGTTTGGTTCGTTATGACAAATCAGTTTGAATTTGCTTTGTGAAATATATTTAGTTACCGATTTAACCGAATTTTTATTATATCATCTAAATTCATGGTATTATACTATTTACTATTGATAATAAAAAACAAAATTTACCTAAGTCCATATTCCTCATAAACATAGAAAGTACTCAATAAAATATCATTAAACATGAATCTATGTTTTCTTTGAGTAAATTAAACTATTGAATAATAATATATGATAATTCTTTTACTTCATTCCTATTTCGGTTTAATCGATTACGATTGAATTAATCAAAATTAATTTGATTATCGAAGAAAATAAGATCAAAGGGTAATGTAAATATTAGAAATTACCGCACTTCCTTTGCCTTCATTTTTGGGTTTGGTTATTTACCTTAAAAGGACCAATCCCACTAACCTCTCGCCCCTACCTTTCTCACGTGCTATCTCGTGTGTCCTTCAAAATTTCAGTAAAAGCACCCTGAACCTTCCACGAACCGATTCAAATCAAAATAATCGATCGCAAATTCAAAAATATATATAAAAAGTTACGATAAAAAGGATTAGAAAAATGGTGTTATGGGAGATTACCCTTGCGACAGCGTATTTCTTAGGGTTGAAGCGAACATATCGTCTCGCTCTTAGGATTCAGAAGCGAGTTATTGGGTCTAAGCATCCTAAGATCCGAATGTTCGTTCACAGGTATTATATACCGGTTTCTATTTTATTTTGTAGTTTGATCTATTACATCAACGAGTCAAAATATTATCAGTGGAATTGATAATTGTAGGTATTTGTTTGTTGATTTTAATTTGCTATGATGTCTCTTATTCGAGTATTTGGCGCAGTAAATACTTTTAAGGTTATAATTTAGATTCGTTTTCCGATTTGATCTGTCCGTATTACCAAAAAGATTAAAATTAGGATATTGTTCATAAAAATACATTTGACCTGCATCAACTATGATAAATGGATATTTCACAACCAATTTTCATAATTTCTCACAGGTTAGTTTGAAGTCAGCTTGCATTTGAACTTTAGTTGAATAGTTAACCCTCAATTTTCTTTTGCCACCCAATTATTTTATATAAAAGGTTTATACCACATGAATTTCCTTTTAACATTTGATTTTACACTAGTGTCATCCTTGTTTCCAATTCACAAAATGCAACAGATATGCTGTTGCTATATAATCCAAGTTGAGCCTATACTTGGAAATTGAGGTACTGCCTAAATTCACAGTGTATAATATTATACCATGTTCAGTGTGAGCATGCTTCCCATCATATCCTAATGCACACTGTATTAGGTTTCTCCAAGCTTCTACTACACTAGGTTCCCATCATTCTAGTGCACACAACACTAGGTTAGTATTAGTTCAAAGCTTCCATTTCTATCAATTTGAATTTAACAATATGCTTAGGTAATATGCATTTCTTTATTTTTGTATGAACAGTCAGAACAAAAGTCCGTGATGGAAAAAGAGGACAACTACAAATGTCGACAACGCTAAAATCATGTTACGTTAAAACACACATACCAAAACAGAATACGATAGTCAAAGTGTTAATTTGGTAACATCGTAACATAGTGAAATAGTTTACAGTTCTTATAGACGTTGAAACCAAAAGTGAAAAAATAATTCTGTATAGTTATTTATGTAGATGGTCTATTAATATTCATGAAAAAGCTTTGTGGGTGCATAAAAAAAGCTTAGTTGGTGCATGTGTAGTCAAGAATTTTTTAGTAAAATGCAATTGTGGCTGAACAAAACTCGATTATAATACGAGATTACGATTATAATGTTGTGATGTTATTTATTTCAACAAGTACATGGCATATTTAAAATGATAACTAATTTAGAATCATCAAAAGGCAACAGTAAATTATCATCAAGTTTTATGCATTGTAACATTGCAACAAAATACTAAGATAAAACTTGGGCTAATCATTTACAAAATGAGTTGACAAAACAAATGACGTAAAATAAGATTATTTCTTGCTCTTCTTGGGTGCTATCCCCTTCAGCTTCTTGTCCTTGTCATTTTTCTTTTTCCTCCTCTACTCCGTCTCGTCATTTTTCTATTTTGACCTGCTCCAAAATTATTCTCTTGGTGACCAAAGAGATCATTATTATTGTACAAGTCCTCATAGTCACCAGAAGCTGCAGTAGCATTAGGGCTGTTATGGTAACGGTAAATTTACCGTTACCATACCATTACCAGCAAACCGGTTACCATTTTCGAGTGAAATCGGTATACCAGTTTAACCGGTATGGTAACGGTAAATTTATCATTTTCTACGATAAATCATCGGTAACATTTCTTCAATACCAGCGGTAACGGTAATTTTACCAGTCAATTTATGATACATGTATATTCATGTAACCTGTTTTATTATAGGCATTTAGAACCAAACATATGATTAAATTTAGTTTATTAACTAGGTGAAATAATGTTAAATACACTTCACTTCTTTCTCATTTATGTCTTTTATTAAGTAACACTATAAATTGTATAATGAAATACCGTTATGGTGTGAATACGTGTTATGTTACTAACCTTTTTTAGACAAATGGTAATTTACCATTACCAGTGTAACGGTTATCAGATTATCGGTATACCAGTCTTCGGTATACCAGCCTATCGGTAACGGTAACGGTAAGCAATTTTCGCTTACCAGTAAAAATGGTACGGTAATAGTATTTGTGAAACGGAAACGGTAACCATTACCATAACAGCCCTAAGTAGCATAGTTGCTAGTGTTTATTACACCCTCCAATGCAGCTATCATCACATCCTTGGGAGAATCTAGTGTTAATTCTGAAGCATGAAGGGTCTTCGATTCCAATTTGGGGTACTCTTGGAGGGTGAAGGTACATAAATTACAATGCACTGTACGTTTAAGTAAGAAATTTGTGATACAGTTAACATTTTGAAGTAAAATTACCATTGAGGTAACTAGGAATGTGTTCATCCGCTTTTTGGCGAAGCAGATTTCAATTGAACTCAGAAGATTCAAACGAGGACGAAACGACTTGAAATCTGGAATGCGCACTCAAATGAACTAAGGAAATAGCTCAGGAAAATTCCAGCCAAAAATATGCTTAGTCCATAGCTTGGTACCGAGTATCACCATAGGCTGGTACCGAATTATCACTAAAGCAGCTTCAACTGGACGTAGAAGATTGAAATGAAATCAGAATGACTTGAAACTTGACACGTGCACTTAGAAAACACAATGAAGGACTTAGAAAGAGTTGGAGTGGTTTGGCCCAACCATTTAAACTTGGCCTCGAGTGATCCCATAGGACGGGTTTGACCTATAGGTGCTCACCGAATTACTTTCCGGACTTCATGCATGGCTCACTCTACTCCATTGCTTCATGCTCAAGTAAAGGTACAAGGAATTGATGATTTACTCTAAGTGTTGGCTAAGTATGAAGCCAAGGAAAATTGAACATCGAAGAGATTGATTCGAAAACAATGGAACAAGAGCTTGAACGACTCAACTAAAAGGATGGAAGGGCTTACAAGTGGAGTTGAACAAATTCCATTAAGGAATTAGACTCGGCCCGACGGCCCTGACCTATAATGATAGGTCGGACCCGAGTTATCCACTTAACTCGGGATGGCTCGGGACTTCTTGTGTGCCTTCCACTTGGCTTCTGGACTTCTTTGCTACTGGGCCTCTGACCTGATACATGCCCAATTCCTCTATAAATAGTTATCTACTAGCAACTAGAGAAGGATCTTTTTCGAAGGAGTGCTGCCATTACTCTGCTTGATTCTCTTCACTTCTTCACTTCTCATCTCTTCCAAACTTATTCAAATTCATTGTAACTTAGGTCTAGGAGAAAACTATTTGAAATCTGGAGGGATAACAACTAGCAACTAATAATAAAACGGATTGAAGTGGACGTAGACCCGAGTGCACCGAACCACTATAAAATTTTCCATGTGTTCTTATCTATTTTCTGCCTTTTCTTTTACTTTTATATGAACTGGTGCTTTCATCTTGATTCTGGGTGTTGATCCATTTTTTTGGGTTAACAGAATACCTTTTACCGTGTTGTTTATCAAAAAAAAAGTAATACGATGGTTGTTAAAATTAGGAAAAAATATATTAAGGGTTGGAATAGTGGTTTATCTAGCCTCACAGGTAGTTTAGGCTCTTAAGATCCTGCATTTACTATGTGGTCTAATATTGAGTGCGATGTGTATATGTTTATATGGTCACTATTAACTAGATCAATTAGGTGTGTTCAAGCTTTTATGGAGGGTCAAGATAGTAAAATTCGTTGGAATATTATTCATACCCCAAAGAAGAAGGGTCTAGGGTTAATGAAGTTTTCTAACCTTGACTATGAAGTTGGTCTTATATTGACATCATGGTTGTTAGAAAACAAAGAGATTTAAGTTAATTGGATAAACAACAAACATTTAAGCCATGAATCTGTGGAAAATCAATGGTAATACTAGTTCTTTAGGTACTTGAAAGTTCTAATTACAGCTCAAAGCTTTGGATATGTTGATGAGAATGGTGGTAGATGGAAAAACCCACTAACATAGGATTTGATCCTTTGTTACAATGAGGTAGACTAATTACTAGAGTTGGTTTTAATGTATGGGCACTATTAAGCGTGATAAGTATATGTATTATTGAAAACAATCAGTGCAATGATTATAAACAATCACAAACCAAATGCTAAGCAAAATATGTGCATGCAGTTAAAATATGTAACGATAGAGTGACATCTAAAACAATGCATACGGGCGTTTCTACTTCAAAATGCAAAACAATGCATACAGGCGTTTCTACTTCAAAACGCATGAGAAATTATTAGAGCAACCCAAAACTTGGACATCAAAGACCCAAAAAGTCCCTATGTGGCACAATTGGGGTAAACTGTTGCCCCAAAGTAGGAAAGATTATCCATTACTCGATGTTCATTTTATCAGGCACGTGGTTTTCCAGAATGACTCTAAATCTAGTTGTTGAGAATGTTTACTATATATATTTTACAACATTCCTCCGTAATATCCACAATTCCTTTATTTAAATTTCTAATTTATCCACTGTAATTCTCATTGAATTTCAATCATTTTCATAAATGTTAATACATACAATTTTTAGAACTTTGTAATGGAGGAGATGAACAAGTATGGTGCATAAATAATAAGCAATCAGTATATCATATTGAAATGATGTTGTGTCTATAAATATTTGTAGAATAAGGAAAGCAATAATGATCATGTGGAAGCGTTATCGAAAGAAAATGTTATCATGACAAACAAGACTGAAAAATGGATCGCAGGCGGTTAGTAGAACATAATTTCTATGACAATCCAATATTCAATGCCTTTAAATTTTGTCTTCGCTTTACGATCTCACGCAAGATATTTCAAAAAATTATAGTGAAATTACAAGTTCAAACATCCTATACACATTATAGAAATGTCGTTGGGTAACTAGAAATTTCATGTCTTTAGAAGTTAATATGTGCGCTTTGAATATTATGCTATGGATCTGCAGTGATTATTCAAGACAATTACATTCAAACCAGCAGTCTATTGCACTTTAAACATTAGAAGATTTTTGCAAGCGGTGGTTAATGCTTTTGGCGAAGAGTATTGTTAGTTTTTTTCTGGGCTAACACCCAAAATCAATGAAAACGAAATAAATAGAAAATGCAAGAAATCAAAGAGAAAAAGAGAAGAGTGACACAATATTTTATAGTAGTTTGATAAAATCTCCGATCTACGTGCACTTATGTTTGTTATTAATTAATTCTTTCTATATCACTCAATCTATAATGAAAGCTTGAATTACAATGAATTAGATCTCGAGTTTGCTCAAAAAGTCCAGAGAAGAAGAAGTCCCCTTCTCTTTGATGAAGGCTTTTTATTTATAGATCAATCTTAACACCATAGTCGGCAGAACGAATTTGAACAATAAGCATCCAAATCTGAGATTTCAACACGAAGAACATGTCAAAATAAAAAAACTTCTAGTATAGTCGTACCAATCGGTATCAATCGGTTTTTATCGACATTAATCAGTTTTACTTGCTCATTTCTTCAATCTTTCTTCATATTTGCCTAAGCCTTCAAGCTTTCGATCTTCAATGACGGTGTTCGACGAACGGTTTTCGACATCTGTTTTGCATTTCTAAGACCCAGTCAATGAGTTCTTCAATTTAGACATCTTACAACCTTCTGAACTCACTTCTTCATCATTTTGTATTCCAATTCCTCCGACTTGAGTCAATTCCAAAACCATGAGAAATTTGTCGATAACAAGTATTGTAAAAGCTCAAGTGAGATTATGTTTTGAGGTTACCGATATTCTTTGGTTGTTTAGCAACATCGATTGCATGCATTGGATGTGGAAAATTGTCCATACAGTCTGTAAGGATAAAAATTGGGATAATAATGAACTTAATTTTAGAGGCTATGACATCTTATGACATTTTTCTTTTAATGTGCTAGGTTTGTCAAATGATATTGATGTAATTAAACAATCATATTTATTCTTAGATGTAGAAAACAATGTTGCCACACTTTGTAAGTACAATATTGATGGACATCTGTACAACATGAATTAATACATTAGTGACATTTGTTCAAGCGATTAAAGCTTCATTAACCAAGATTTGAAATTCCGGTTTTCGATTCCGTTTCGGTCATTTGAAAATTTTATAATTTCGGTTTCGTTTCGGAAATTCCGAAGATTCCGTTGTAAATCTATTTTCGGATTTCATTACTTTTCGATATACTTTCATAAACATGGATTCCTTTTATTTCTAAATAAAATATTTTCTACTGAAATTCAGCCTCCCTAAAGCTGGGTAAGCATGGAATAAGTTCATTAACATGGTAGAGTATTTTATTTAGTGTACAAATGTACAATTTAGCCTATAGATGAACCAAAAAGAAACATTCCTTTTCAAAACAGAAGGACCAAAAAGAAATGATCCAACATCAACATAGCCTCCGTATCAAATATCACCTGCACTGATCATTTTGATTCTACAGCATCCTCCTTCAAATTAACCCCTAACAATTTCACCAATATAAAACGAGAACAAGCTCGGCTCCGTTTGTAGATCTAGTAGTTTCTGGCTGCTTAAACAAAATAAAGCTGTGACGCCCCACTTCTATACCCACGCTAGCCAAGGACACTACGAGGTAATGCCGTCAACTAGCACGGAGAATAAGGCTGTTAAGGAGCGACCATCCGTGTAATTGTTTTGTGCGAGCACCGATATGTCAGATAGTATAACATGCATTTTTATTTCAAGAGGAAATCCGACATACCGATACAAACTCAAAGCTACTACACGGTGGCTATAATATCTTCGAAAACAAATATAGGAATAAACATAACACAAATCAGTCACAGACAATTCATATCACAAAAGCGGAAATAGATATGAATATAACACATGAAAGTGTACATCAGAGTAGTGGTCAAATAAGATCCACAATAACACAAAAGAATAGATACAAATGCAAGGCAAAAGAATATGTATACATCAAGGAGTCTAAATCTCAAATGTATACAACAAAAACTACTAAACTAGAGTAGTTAGCCAAAAGTCAGAAGATGGCTCCAGATAAGAAGTCATGAGGAAGCACCTGTAAAATCTCAGTCTGACCCGAGTATTATTTAAGAAGAAAATAATAAACGGATCAGTCTAGCTATAAATATCAGATAAAGTGATATAGAATAAGAGATATGACAAAAACGTATCATAACCATAATACCATACTGTGATAAGTACGTAATTGAAAATCAACAATAGATTAATCAATATCACAAGAATCTTCTCAAAGATTAAAAAGAATGTCATATTCTTTATTTAATTCACCAAGCCACAATAATGACATACATATTAATGCCAATTGTAAAAGTTGATGAAACATAAATTCCAGAAATCAATATCTAGAAATCCAGAATTCACAAGAAAAGGATGTCCAATCCCAAGTGGGAGCATGAAAACTCACAAACAATTTGGAACATTGACGCAGTGCAAACGGTACGTCCAATGAACCGGAAAGTCGAGACATCGATGTAGTACAAACGGTACATCAGATGAATCGAAATACAAAACAATTAGGAACATTGACGCAGTGCAAACGGTACGTCCAATGAACCAGAAAGTCGAGACATCGATGTAGTACAAACGGTACATCAGATGAAGCGAAATACAAAACAATTCGGAACATTGACGCAGTGCAAACGGTACGTCCAATGAACCGGAAAGCCGAGACATCGATGTAGTACAAACGGTACATCAGATGAATCGAAACACATAAAAGTACATGGGTTGCTAGCCCACAAAGAAATGAGACGAAGCTCAATAAAATGAAGTACAGTCCTTCTAGGGGTGGGCGCGGTCGGTTAATCGATTCAATCAGTTAAATTTATCGGTTAACTGCAAAAAGATCAACGGTTCGGTTAACCGGTTTTCGGTTAATTTGATTATGGTCTACCGACCGAACCAGTTAAAATTAACCGCGGTTAATCGGTTAATTTAACCGGTTAACCAATTAATATAATCGGTTAACTGTTAATCAGTTAACCGTCTATATTAATCGGTTAACTGGTTAAATTAATCGGTTAACCAATCAAACAGCAACATATATACACTTACCAGCATTAAAAACACACATACATGCAAATAATCACAGTTTTAGACTTTAGTTCATACATTACAAGCATCATTGCAGTGAGCTAATTGCTATTACAGTTCAGTTCATACATTACAAGCATCATTACAGTGAGATAATTGCAACTACAGTTCAATTCATACATTCAGTTCAATTGTTCATACTTCACTTCAATTCATACATTCAGTTCAATTCACCTCTCACTCTCTCAGTTCATATATTACAAGCAATCAAGCATCATTACAGTGATTACATTACATTAGTAATTCAGTCCAAAGTCCAAATAGATAATTGGAGTACATTAATACAACTACAAAGTCTCCACTCTCCAACTTCTGTTTCCATTCTCCAACTCTGTCAAACAAAGGTAAACACATTAATTTAGAAATTAACTGAAGCATATAAGTGTAAAGTGTAAACATGTATAACTATAGAGAACTGAAGGATGAACTTAAAACATACATGTTTTAATTTATATATATACTGCTACACAAAGTCAACATTAGTTTACACACACACACCACAATGATCAAGTAATGTGCAAAAGGTTTGAGAGAGATGAAAGTAAACAACTACATGTCTCTTTGGTATCAATTTCAGGTTTGACAGTATCTGCCTGAAATAGAGTGTGAACTTCCTAGTCCACAGATTGGTTGTATGTTATATCAGGTTTCTTACAAAGTTTGCAACTATTAGAATTTCCAGAGTACCAACTCTTTAATATAAATATTGAAGTATAGCTAACAACCTCTCAAGCATAAATATACAGTCGATCTTGATGGGGGAACATTGCCACTCGTACAGAATTAAAAACACTCAAACTAAGTTGTTATAAAATTTGTATGATGCTTTAGTTTGGCAGCATCAAGCTTGCTACTAGTTTTTGAGATGTCATTTTATGTCAATAGAAAGGACGTTAAAATTACTAAGCCATTATTTACTTAATGATGCAGTCTTACTTTGGCAGCCGTTCAAGATGCAGCTTTTGATAAAGAATTGTTGTATGTCCGTCTACCTCCTCCACTAAGCTGCCACATTGATAGCTGCAATCCCACCTACAATGAAATAGTGCACAAACAGTTAGGACTTAGAATTGAGTAGTTAAATAAACGAGAACATGGCAAACACCCCTAAAAGTTTCAAGATAAGTAAAATAGCTCTTTCAATAAAATAAAAAAATGACACCCTTAATTTTTAAAACTCATCTAAATTATATAAAAATGTCAATAACAATATACAATATCATTAACTTCTTCAATTTGTTTTTCTCTTCACATGTATTTCAACTAAAAGTGGGAAAATAACACCCAAAAAGAAGAAGAAGCTATCAGATTGAAGGAAAAAAAATCAATCCGTTCTTTACAAATAGTCGCTCAAAGAAAAAAGTGCAGATATTCGCAAAAAAATTTGCGGACTATCGCGTTAAAAACCACAACTTTGAAAAAAGTTCGATTTTGGCCCAGTTTTTCTCGTAAGTTACTGCATATTTCAGTTGTAAAAAATGAAAAGAAAATTTACTTAATATAATTATAGGAAGTAATTTGAAAAATTTGATTGGGAGGACACTAAATTCCACTAATTAATTATATGCATCAAAAATTAAACTTACTCGAATCGAGTATCATTCATGCTTATCAAAAGCTCAAAAATAGTTTCGCATGTGGCATCCACTACACCAACAGCTTTCATTGCCTTACTACAGTTACGCGGCTGCACTTAACACATTAATGTTTCGATAATTCTTCTACATATGTAAATATTAATTAAGATTTTGTTACATACAATGTGGTCAACTTCAAGAAGCTCCTCGAAAATTTGTAATCCTGTAATTGTGAACATATAAAACTCAACAACTGACCCTCAGATAAACACTAACATTATGCAATTATATATTCAATGAAGAAAAATGTGCACAACTGCATGAACTCCATCATATATGGCAAAAGTATTTTTGAGAAATAACATTCTGTATTATCCCAAGATCAATATATCAAGAAAAAGGATCTATTTAGTTCATATAAACTTAGAAATAAATTTTCATAATTGGGATTAAATGGTACAAGGTCAAGGTAAAATAAGTTTCTTGCTGTAAATTTAGGCATTACGAAATTTGTTTGCAGTTTAACCAAAAAGAAAGAAAAGAAGTTAACTTTCCATTCTGACATCTGACCAAGCGCCAATGTTTCCCAAAAGCTTGGTAAGAGTTATCCTGATGCGATAAACCAGGCTCAAGCTCTTGTGTCCAATCAGGTACTGAATCAGGAACACCTGCATGAGAAAGGTACTATGATTATAATGTAATATACTATATAATCAATCACATTCCACGTTTCTTACAAACCATTTCCTATTGTTTTTCTCCTCTGAAGTGAAGTGGGCTGTCCTTCTTCATCTTCGTCTTGACTGCATCTTAAGAATATGTGCAAATGTAGAAAATTTAGACTCTAGATGAGAAAATTCATGTAATTAAAACAAATACAAGTAAACATCAAATAGAGAACTGTCGCAGCTACCCAGTAAACAGACCAAGCTCTTTTTTTCCTTCATTTTTTGTACATATATAATTGAAGTCACGATTATGGAGAAGAAAGGGAGTATCATCTATCATATGAAATAATTTTTGGTCTATAATAAATCACTTATAAAATAATATGAGACCTACTTTAATAAATAGTCCCCAAATATAGTTATCCTTTTGTTGTGTAATATGACAATTCTGCACTCTGAATCAATATAATCGGTTATTTTGTTGTTTTTATCTGATACAACTAATAGTTTGAAGACCTGACAGCAAAGCAAACAGTGGATGAAAACAATAATAGGTAAGGAAAGTATTATTATTTTTATGAGATTTGTGAAAGGAAAACATAAATATGGGTTAGAAGAGAGGAGCATATGGTCAGAAAGAAGATTGTTTGAATCAAAAAGGTTAACAATCTGTAGAATTACATAAGCAGTTTAAGGAATCGTAGCTTACAAACTATTATCGTCGGAAAATGAAACATTCCTATGATGACCCAGGGTAGACTTATAAAAAGCAAAGGCCTTTCCATCAGATATACTTGGGTCTTGATGCTGCATGAATAGGGAAAAATAATAATCATTGTAATACATATCAAGACACACGGCTTTACTACACAATAATGGCACTCTCTAAAATGTCTATTTGTTACATACCTTATGTAAATATTCTTTGTATATTAAGGTATATTCTCAGTTTGCAATACATAAATATTAATCAGTTTGCAATATATGAATTGTTTTATATATGATATAAACAATATATGAACTGTTATAAATGTACCTACATATTATCTAAAATAGCCAAGCATTGATATATATATATATATATATATATATATATATATATATATGAAAGTAACATGCAGTTCACTGATTAGGTCTATGATGGAGCTAAATATCCCTATTGTGAAGATGCAGGCTTCATTGATCGTGATGCTTGTGAATTCAATGTTGAATCAAAATCAATAATTAGTATATGAAATTTACAACTAATTTAATAAACCCTTATTACAAATATAATATTTTACTACTCATTTACAAATATAGTAATCAAAATCAAAGCAAATTCAGTAAATTAAAGTTGATTGATGTCAAAGTGACTTACCACATATATATCATATATGTGTCTTGATTTCCTAAGAAAATAGAAAGAAAATAAACACAGTTTTAAATAAAAAGCAGCGAATCTAGGATATTTAGCAAACGAAAACAGCTTCATTTGTTAAATCACTAATTTATCTATTAATTACAAAAACATACAGCTAAATTAGGTTAACTAACTAGACTATAACTTAGTTTAAACATGTACGGTAGATCGATAGAGTAATTAGTAATTTACTCACAAGATTTCTCTTCCTTCTTGACACCGTTTATTTCTACAATAGCTCTGGTGGTGGTTGTCACTAGCGTAAATCATCGAGAATAGCACAGAGAACAGAATAGTTGATGTCGGCGATTAGCAGACGAGATGAGCGAGCAGACCTAGGTTTCAACTTCTCTCATCTTTTTTATCTAGATCTGAAAACCGGAGAGAAGCCTACTCAAGGGCACGCTGGCTATTGGATTCATTCGGGGATGGGTTCTTTACAGATGGGCTAAATGGGCTGTGGTTAAAAAAAAATTGGTCGGTTAATGGTTAACCGACCGACCAGATATGGTTAACCATTAACCGAACCGAAAATGGTCGGTTAACATCGATCGGTTAACCGAAAGTTCGATTAACTGATTTTGTCGGTTAAACCGGTTCGGTTAAGGTCGGTTTAGTCGGTTAGATCGGTTAAGTCGGTTAAATGCCCACCCCTAAGTCCTTCACACGGACAAAGAGACATCGCACATTGCTAGTCTAAACCATAAAATGATCATCATCGATCATCAAGAAGTGTCGATTACGCTAAGCTAGTAAATATAAGAGTTTAGCTTCATGTCCCATAACCACTTGCTTAACTCAAATATTTACGAACAGATTGTAGATCTCCACTAGAAAATTGTCACAAAAGGGTTCAATCGAACAAGTCCAAGAGCTAACCGACGAAGTGAACGCAAGCGTTTCATACCACTCGTTTTACTAAGTCGTTTAAGTCGATTTCTCATCCGAGTGAAGTAAAGGCCTGTATATACCAGTAGATTGGAAATCGGTTTGAGAAAACGAACTTTTGATATTTAAAATAGTGTTGAAATCGTTTTGATGAAAGAGTTTTGATATTTACTACTAGTATTGAAACCTTCATATCTTTAAAGTGACAAGTCACAAAACGATTGTTGAAACGAATCGAATTACATAAATTCACGTCGAACGTGAGTAAAGTCCAAAGAAATCAATCCCCAAAACCATTAAAGTAGGAAGTTCTGTTGAATGTTTTTCAGATAAGATCCCCTACGGAGGGGGGTCCGGGGGGGTGGCAACCCACCTAGGTGGGGGTGCGGGGGCAACGCCCCCGCTACGGGGTTCAACCTGCCCGGTCAGGTCGCAGGGGGCAGCGCCCCCGGCGGGATGCGGGACAGCGCCCCGTCCAAAACGGTACGACCTAGTGAAGGCAAACGACCAAGCATGATATGGCAAAACTGGGAATTTCCAGACGTCTGAGGGGTTGGTCCAGACGTCTGGATTTAGTCTCTGGAAATATTCCAGAAAACGATCCAGACGTCTGAAACCTAGAATCAGACGTCTGAAGGCATTCAGACGTCTGGGGAAAAGTCCAGACGTCTGGATTCAGTTTCTGGGAATATCCCAGAAAACCAACCAGACGTCTGAAAACATAAATCAGACGTCTGACATCTTTTCAGACGTCTGGAACAATAGTTCAGACGTCTGAAATTAGTCACTGCCCTTTTTATTTTTCTGCCGTATGTTATTTTTCACCAGGAGGCAAAACCAGACGTCTGGCATTGACCTCCAGACGTCTGAACGTCCAATCTGGGCAGAAAATTACTTAGGCCAAGATGGCCAAAACGTTATCGGAAGCGATCGAGCAAGCAATGACAACTAAGGATTTACGTCTAGCGACAACCCGGTCTTAAAGGCTGCTCGATACACTCCGAATATCAATGTCCAAATGTCCATAGAAGGATTTTCATAAAATCGGACCAAAACAACAAAATTGAAGAATTCGCAAAACCAATTCAAATCACAACAAGTGAACACGAAATAGATGTTAGGAATTCATACCTAACAACAAAGATAGAAATAGACATAGATGTGAGATAAAAATCTCACCTTTTACACAAAAACAATGAAGAGGAAGCTATAGAGCAAGGCAAGGACGATCACTCTTCAATTCCAACTCAACAAGCTTGAATCTAAGCTTAAAAGCGAATTATTTCCTAAAGTTAGGTTTAGGAATTTCTGAAATTGAAAGTAGAAAGAGTTGGAGAAGAAGAAGATGATGCTTACCAATAGCTTCTCTTTGAATTTGGAGCTAGAACTTGATTTGCAAAAGGAAACTAGGGCTTGGGAATTCTAATTTCCAATCCTTTTCCCCATTATTCTCTTTAGAGCTGAAAGTATTAGGAAAAGAAAGTGAATGAAGGGAGAGGGGTTCAGTTTGGATCTTAGAAGGTTGATGGGCTGAAACACAAACCCAAACCCAAAGTGAAAAAGTAGCAAAATTCTACTAACTCCAAACATATCGAAGTTTATACTCAAAAAGGTCGCAAACGTCATTTTGAACTCAATGGGGGTGGTCTCGAGTCTTAATTCGACTGTTTGCAAAAAGTAGATTTTCAGACTATAATCCGACTAACGATGAAATATTTAAATAAAATATTTAAATATAAAATCGATAAATATGCGGGTTGTTACAACAGCCCTAAATTCGACTTCAAAAGCCAGAAGCCCTAAACATGCTTGTTAAAATTTTCCAATCTAAAGCCCTAGAAACTTTTTAGTTTCTCTTGCTTGTTTGAATCAGGTACTTCTTTCCACATTTACTTCATTCAAGTGTATTTTTACTTCTTTTTACACATTGGAACATTTTTTCAGTTGTTTAAATTGAAATGGATTTTAAAGCGAATTCCGGCCTGGTCACCATCGGAATGGGGACGAAATGGCTGGAATTCCGGTGTACCGGCCGGAATTTCGAACCATGCCATTAACCCACAAGAAAAACTAATTTCACAATGACTCATGACGGCGAAAGCAAAACGATTTTGGGTACTTTTGCTATCTTGCAAAAGCCATCTTATTTGTGATCCTACGAGATTTCATAACGTCGAAGACTAGCTAATATTATGTATGAATGTAATATAATTCGTAACATAACCGTAGAAGATGAACATGTAGGTTACAAAGCTGTACTTCATAACATCTTCCTCACGCAATCCATTAGCTCGAAGCTCCTTGATTATTAAATCTTTGAATGAGTTCATAGAACAAGATAATTTTACTAGAGATTGGGATGCTCATTTCACTGAGCGAGAGTAACTAAATGATCATATATGTGCTCGTACATTGACGGTATGTTCTCCAAATGACACATAATAAAATATTAAAGATCATCATACATTAACGACGAAGATGGAAAAATTAGTAGAAATAGGTAAACAAAATGTTCAAGATATAAAACAAAACTTAAGATGTCATGGATGTTCTATATTTAGGTTAATGCTTGTATTTGTGATAGACTTTGAAGTTTTGATCGATATCTCAAACTTTCCGTTCTCTTGGCTCGATTGTGATTGATGTTGGGATGAAAACGAGTTGAAAATTTGATTCTGGTTGTTAAAATGCAAAATAGATTGTCCATGATTTGACGAAAATAGATAAAGGGTTTTGAAATAAAATTCACAAGGGTTCGAAATGTTATTTGGATACACAAATCGACGCTTATTGGGTTTTGTTGCTATTGCTTGTTTTTATTTGCAAATTTATTACTAGTTGAAGTTAACTTTAATTCTATTAATTAATTTCATTTATCTTGTCAAAAACTATATTTAATTAAGAGAAATTTGGATATACTTCTTATTTTCAAGTTTGATACACGAAAAACCTCCTTAAAACATGTTTTAAATTGCACCTTTACTTTTTTTTCGATATATTTTTCGTTTTTTTTTTCCGAAAATTAAATCAGAAGATAATTCCATGTTTCTATGAATAAAACTTTTTTTATTGAATTGTTTTTGAAAAAGTACAAATATTTGCTTTTTCTGCATACTGCAAATATTTGCAGTTCAAGAAACTGCAAATATTTGCACTGTTTGAAAGTGCAAATATTTGCATTTGGATGAAACAAAAACCAAAAATGTTTCTTAAAATTTGTTTTTAGGAGAGATGACTGTATATTTTGGACTTGAAGAGGGTATTTTACAAAAGTTCTCTATAATTTATTATAGATGTCATTTGTTTAGTTTAATAACTAATACCAATGAGACTAAAATTGATTTGCAAATCAAAATTACCCCTTACCAACAAAGCTCTACAAGCGTCAGTGAATGTATCTGCCAAATAATGTTTTAGAATCCTAATTTTATTTCTATCGCTCTGCCAACTATCTCTTCTATGACTTTTTTTTCTTTCTTTCTTTTCCTTTTGCAATTTTTTATTAAACGCTTTATCTCTTTTCTCTGTCTTGCTAAATTCAAAACTTAGTGATTGTCCAATTGATTTCTCAACTGTGGTGGTTTATGTTTAATGTCATTGGTTTTTCATATTTGTTTATTTTCTAGTTTTTCATTCTATATCCGCTCATTTCTTCCTATTTTTGCATCTTTAACTACCAAAATCAAAATTTTAACTCAACTCCAGCTGGAACTGAATCAGGAGGATCAGAACGAGTTCTAGCTGAAGCCACAACCCTTGATTGAAAGTGTGAAGAGAATTTTTTAAATCTATTTGCAAGCAATGGTGAGTATTTGAAGCCATCTAAGCCAATGATTTGCAAGGCTACATTAAATATGTCAAAATTTTGTTTTTGTTTGAATGTTAGAGAGTTTAGACTATATGCACTAGAAAAATTACCCTAACTATTTGTTCAGGTTCACATGAAGGGAAGAGTGGTTCTCCGTTGATTATATTATAGGTGGTAAACATAACAATTTACTGATTTGATATTCATATTTTGGCTTGTCAAACATCAACAATACCATTAATGTTTTGAGGTCTTCTAATTTGTGAATCTTGCACAAGGTAACTCTTAGAGCTATTTATGTCATCCAAGATAATTAATACAATAGGTTCTTAACTAGTCCATGTTTGTACAAACTATATGTGATGTTTAGTAACAAACAAGAAGGAGATGGTAAAGATATGGTATTGTGCTTTTGTCGTTCTTCAATCTCATGTTGCAATAATCAAACGGTGTTATTGGAAAAAAATTGATACACATAGTATTATGATTACATGTATCATAATGCATATATGATCTTTGAAAATGAAAAGACAATCAAATGGCTTTAAGTAAGCTAATATTATTAACAAAGGAAGATTTAATTGGTAGAAATGGAACAAACATGATAGAACGCAATAGGTATAACCGGTATAAGGTACCGGTCTGTACCCAGATTATGGTTGCACCAAACTGATACCCGTGATCATCGATACCGAACCAGACACAAAAGTCGGTTCGGTAGGGTTACGTTAAAAATTATATCTGACAGTATAATATATGGGCTGTGGGTATAATATAAAGATGGGCTGGGCTTTGGATATATAGATTAGCTAATCAAGAATTAGGGTGGGCTGGGCTGTCTGTTAGATTTTTGATTATCTAATTTAATTAAATATGATTTGGGTTTAGTTTTAACCATGAGTATCTGATTAATTTTGGTTTAGTTTTGTTATAAAATATGGAAATCCGAAACCGGGATCAAAACTAAAACCGAAAGTTTCAACATTTCCGAAATAAACCGAAACAAAGAAAATTTTAAATGACCGAAGCCAAGTTCTCAAACCTTGGTATAACAAAACACAGTATATGATGACAACTATACATCAAATTATGTACAATTTGATAACACCAAAAATTCAATGGTCTGATGGAGTTAAAATTATGTTTTCAAATCATACACCGTTTGAGAATCATCTGACAACCTCCTTAACTTATAAACAGTATTGGTTATATGTTTTTTTAATTTTATAGTCTATTCGGCAACTTTATTAAAATAAATGGCATTGTAGTTTAATTTTGATCACCGGATCTTTCTCTATTTCTGTTCACAGTTGTCCATAATTTCTTCTTGGGTCAAGTTATTTCACACATATCTTGAAGTTGTATTGAACTTTAGTATTCTATTTGCATATATTTGTTTAATATGGGTGAAGCTTTCGGAAAATACCGTCACCATAGATCTTTCTTAGCAAAAGATGACATTATTTTTATGTAACGTTTACTTTGAAATTTTTGAAGATCTTACTGTATAAATTAATCTAAAAAGAAAAACTACGGAAACACATCACTGTTATATATCATGAATGTTTGTCTTTACACGGCAAAAACTTTCTAAGTATTAGATCACTAACCAATCAAATATTTGTAATTCTTAAGGCCACTGATAAATGGATGGTTATCGTTGTCAGATAGAACAACTTAACCAAGTGGGTCTTTAGAGGTCGATGTTAAAGTATTCATTTACTATTGTTTCAGTTAATTATATGTAAATATATGTTCTTAATTTGAATTTGTTGTATGGGAAGTGGAATAAGATTTTGGAAATGTTACAAATGTTAATACAACTCTACATACACAGAACAAAGTAAAGGTCACAAATGTTCAGAGGATTCTTCTTTAGGAACCTCGTTTTCCATAAATTTAAGTGGTTATGAAGATGAAGCATTCATATTTCAGAATATGTCGTCGTCATCAAAACCCTTGGGACAAAATAAGGGGAAAAAGGACATATATACATATATATGCTCTCCCATGAATTAACAAAGATAAGTTACGTTTGTTATAAGCTCATATTTTACAATCAAACCATAAGTGTTATGGTTAATCCCTCTTCATGTTCAATAGTTGCTGGTTATTGAATATGCAGGAAAATCCGCAGTGTATTTGATGTTGCAGTCAGTGTACACAAAAACATACAACAGAGAGACATAGAGGTCGGCCGCAACCTCGGGAACAGAATACTACGCTGGCTAGATCGAATGAAACCATCAGCCGAAATTAACCCACCCAATAAAATCAACCACGGTAATAATAATATTCCCAAACACACTTCTACCGAACCAACACAGAAGCTTCATTCCAAGATCAGCGAGCGTGACTCCAAAGGAAAATTACTTTTTACTCCCTTGAGAACAAAATCATTTCCTAACATTGCTGTTATGAAGCAACCTACTAGATCAGCTGGCATCAACAGTCAGATTAGGCAAATTTCGCACTTCCCAACTGCAAATTCAGGTGCTGTTTTTAGAAAGGATATCGCTTTTTTGATGATGGGGTACTGAACTGCATTTATTTATTTATTTTTTAGTTGTAAAGGTAACTTAATTGCGAGGTTTATTATGAATGTTGTTTTGCTGTGAAAAATAAGAACGTGATATATTGGACATTGAACTTGCGTTCAGTTTTAACATAAGAATCAAACCAACAAAATTCTTTTATATTTCACATTCCCATTATGTGACTTCTTTCCAACCCAATCGCATCTTCTTTCCAATCCCATAGCGACTTCTCTCAACACAGCCACGTTTTCAAAGTTTCAACTGCAACAACCCTCTCCGTCATAGCCACATCAGTCGTTGCCACCTTCTGGCCATTGACCTTTGCCACAGTATGAACCCCAAAAACCCTTGCAAATCTAACCATGCCATGCCATGTCATTTTAGCAGCTGAAGCACCATTAACGAAAAGTTAGCAGCATGTACAAAATAATACTGTACATAATCATTATATAAAAAATTATGATAAAATAGTTTAAATAACATCAAGTGCAAAATAACAGTATACAGTAGCATTATAAGAAAGAATTTATATGTAGATCATGCAAAATCTGTAAAAATTCAAAAACTTGGTAGCAATTGCGAAAAGCTATATAGTGCATTTTAAAAGTTATAAGCAACAAATACAGTTACAATATAAAAACAAGAAAATGTTACTACGAGGTAATATTTTGACATGAACTACTGCATTTGTTTTGTCAATTCACATAATGCTACTGTTAAGTACCATTAAGCATAAAATGTTACTGCAAGATGGCACTATAACATTGAATGCCATATTCATTATTTTAATATACATAATGTTATAGAAAGTACCATTTAAACATGAATAACACTATATGGTATCATTAAAACATGAGAGGCCATATTCAATATTCTTATATTCACATAATGCGACTATAAAGTGCATAAAATACAAAGTGTGCACAGTATAAAACTCAATGTTGTTTAAAAATAAATGCTGACATTCTAAAAAAAAGCACTGTAAAAATACGATTACAAAAATTCATCATACTATCACCTACAACAAAGTCCATACAAATTTATGATTGATAAAAATAAATATACAACTGCAAAACCACAAATTAAAAATTACAACAAAAATTTTCTATAATAAAAAGCCAGCAATATAATGATAGCTTACATGCTACTATCTTCTTCATTCCCATTTTGATGATGCTCACCACACCCTACCTCTACCTTAACTGTCACTCATCCGTGCATGTGGCTCCTCCAACTTTGAAATCACCATCGTTGCATCTATCTCCAATAGCATCAACACATTTCATCAATACAAGAACCCTATCTGTAACACCCAGTGAATTGAACATAATTAATTAAAAATTAATAAAGTAGGAAAAGGAAATTCCACCAATGTTGAATTTGACTATGAAACTTGCACCGTTATGTTCGCGGCGATTTTCTAATCAATTTTCATATATAAAGTTTACGATCGAAGTTTGAATGAAAAATTTATTGACGTTTGAAGATTTCGGATCGAAAATAATTATATTTGTAATTAAGGAATTAAATAACGTTAATTAACGTTAACGACTACTTAATGTGTAAGCAGAATTAACATTAGATCGTTCAAAATTGGACAAAATAAGTTTTTAAAGGAATTAAACAAAACACAAAAATTAATTAACATAAGAGCATCCCAATAAAGGGTCAGTACTTGGTGACTGACCCCCAACAGGAGGTCAGTAAGCCCAAGAATAGGCTCACTACTGACTGTCAAGGTCGCTTTGGCAATCTTGACAATCGGTGGTTTACTCGGCATTATTAATACCAGGTAAATAACCAACATTAATGTCGGGTAAACCAAGGCAACGGTACAAAGAATATTACTGTTGTCATTTTATCCGGCATTATTAATACCGGATAAGGCAACACCAATATTTTTTCGACCATTGCCTTCTCTTTATAAATTTGGTGAATTTTTTTTTTCAGTTACAAATATTTCTTTCTCTTTTCTTCATCTTTCTCTCTTAAACCACACGAACCGCACTCACAATTAGCTGCAAAAAATGTCAAACAATTAGAAAGGAAAAAAAATCGATATCCTCCTTTTGAAATTTCAAGAATATACTCAAAATTATGATGTTTACGACAATTCGCCGCCAAATCGACAAAGCAATCAAAATTATCAGCAAAACCCTCAATATGCATCCATATATCGTTCGCAACAACAATCGCAGCATATGAGTCAAGGCTACAACAATCAGTTTAGCAACCACTACTTGAATAGTAGTCTATAATACCGATCACCAAATTTTAGAGGTGGTTTGCAAGGTAATTTCACATAAAACAACAACTCTAGCAAAAATTTAACTTATAATTTTGAAGCAGTTGAAGGCGGTTTCAATCAAAATCGACATGAGTATGGAAAATTTGTGGAAGATGAAATCTCATGGAATGGAAACAATGATTTAAGTCAACAATCCCAATATATTCAAAGAAGGGCAAATCCAGGAGAAATCTACATAAACGAGTCCTTAATTGCAGAAGTAAATGAAATTCAATCTAAAAGTGCTGTTTCTACTTAACGGAAATGGTCAAAAGATGAACAAGAATAACTTGCTATTTGTTAGCTAGAGCGTTCTATTAATGAAAAGAAATGCACGTTGCAAATCGGATTTTGCTTTTTGGATGTCCATTTCAAACTTTTTACATGCTCGTCTACCCAATAATATTCGTAGATCAGTTGAATCTTTAAAAACTTAATGGAGATGTATGAATGGAACTTGTCAAAAATTGAATGAGCTCATGGCAGTCATGGAGACGGGAAAACAAAGTGGGGCTATAGATGTTAACTTGGTGTGTTTTGTCTATCAACCATCCTTAGAGTAAATCATTTATTATTACAATTCACTAATGTTTTATTTTAATTTTTAGCTCGAACATGCTTATGAGGCCTATGTGATAGAGATAGGGGTATGCCCTAGAAATAATTATGTAATTTGTTACTTATATCTAACTCGATAACCAATCTTGTTCAAAATAAAAGACGTTTTCTTTCTATTATATACTTGATATAATGTATTATATTAATTAATTAATTAAATTAAAATTGTATTTATAGAAAATCCATAAATGATATGTTTTGTGATAGTAGTTACAAAGTGTTGTAACCGTGAGTAATTTATCATAATGAAAACAAATATATCATTTTAAATGTTTCTAGTCAAGATGCATTAAGATTTGATATTGATGTATCTATTAAGAAAAGAGTATGTAACACTCTACAAATGTTAAGCAGTGTATTACTCATGACTGCTGGGGCACCTAAGGGTTACATAGTGACAGTTATTAGATAAATATGAAACGACTCATTCGATAGTTTTCTGTTGGTTAATATAACTAAGATCAAACAGAAAATATCAATGTGATTGATTTGCATAGTTCTCTCGACTTAAGAATACTATCGATCTTCAATATGAAAGCTTCACTTTGATTATAGTCAGATCATGGCACGGCGTCCATCGAGTGACTATAGTTGGGTCGAGTGGAAGTCTTGGAAGTGAAGCGCTATTCAAGAGAGGATTCGTCTTTTTAGTTATATGAGGTTAGCATTGGCAATAGAAATTGTCATACATGTTACATTGTCAGTGATATCGTGATTTGTTTATGTATTTGATACATGAAGCAAATATCAAATCCAAAAAGATATCACTAAATGGTTGTTTGAGTTGTTTTCGTGTACTTTTGAAGTACTAGAGAATTGTTTATAAAAACAACGAACTCCTTATGAAGAAGTGTTCAGACTCAAACTTTATAAGTGATATTGAGTATAATATGTCAATAATAAATTCAAGTTAAATTTTTTTAAATTGGAAATGTTCCAAATGAAAGATTGTGGCCGATTTAATGGAAAGGCTAAGTACATCGCCTTGGATAGCGCCGAAATAAAACAATGTATATAGATATAAATGCATAAATTTATAACTGAAACGAGGGTGATTCCAAATGTTGAGAATCCTATAACATTGCTAAATGATAACGATGTCACGCTATAGTTCATAATGAAACTTAAAGCTCACTGGAAGTCAAGAGACATACTCGGAATTGTTCCACATGATAAAAGTAGTTTATTAGAGTCGGAGAGAGTAGATTGACAGAGTAGATGATTGAAACGTAATAGCATACCTGTTCACCGAGGGACTGACCCGGTTGGTTTTGAGAAACCGATTGGAGAAGTTGGAATAAGATCTCATAACTGACCTCAAGTGCAAATGCGAGATTGGTAGAGTTAAGGATATGCCATATGGAAAATTATGTAATTTGTTATGTATATATAACTCGATAACTAATCTTGTTCGAAATAAAATGTGTTTTCTTTCTATTATATACTTGATATAATATGTTATGTTAAATAATTTATTTAGTTAAAAGTACATTTAATAGAAAATTCATAAATGATATGTTTTATGATAGTAGTTAAAAGGTGTTGTAAACCGTAAGTAATTTATCATAATGAAAACAAATATACCATTTTAAATGTTCCCACTCAAGATGCATCGAGACTGGATATCGATGTATCCATTGAGACTAGAGTACGTAACGCTCTCCAAATGTTGGGCAGTGTATTACTCATGACTGTTGGGGCACCTAGGGGTTACGTACTAACACTTATTGGATAACTATGGAATGACTCGCTCAATAGTTTTTTGTTAGTTAATATAACTAAGGTTAAACATAAAATATTGATATGACTGATTTACACGATTCTCTCGACTTGAAAATACTGTCTATCTTCAATATGAAAGCTCACTTTGATTATATTCAAATCATGGCACGACGTCTATCGAGTGACTATAGTTGGGTCAAGTGGAAGTATTGGAAGTGAAGCACTATTCAAGAGAGGATTCGTCTTATCGGTTATATGGGGTTAATATCACGGTTAACTCAAGTCGAAGTCTCTGGCTAGAGCATTTCGGTTAATAATAATTGTATTATTGAACTAAGGACTTTGTATTTGGACTATAGAGTTGAATATGAACGATATTGGAATTTTGACCATTATCAAATTCTATAAGTTCTATAGTTTTGACGAAAAGAATTGGTATATATAAAAGTCACAACCGGGTAATACCTAACAAAGTGAAATTGAATTTTACCGAAACCAAGTAAGCGACAAATTTGGCCAAAATGTCACACCACTTGTTAAATGACGTGTGAACGTTAATTGTGACGCCCCACCTCTATACCCACGCTAACCAAGAACACTACGATGTAGTGCTGTCAATTAGCGCGGAGAATAAGGCTGTGGAGGAGCGACCATCCATGTAACTTCTTTGTGCGAGCACCGATATGTCAGATAGAATAGAATGCATATCTTTTAAGGAGGAAATCCGACATACCGATACAAACACAAAGCTATCACACGGTGGCTATATATAATCTTCGGAAACAAACATAGAAATAATCATAACATAAATCAGTCACAGACATCCATATCACAAAGGCGGAAGAAGATATGAATAAATATATAACACATGAAAGTGTACATCAGAGTAGTGGTCAGAAAGATCCACGATAATACAAAAGAATAGCATCACGTGCTATACAAAAGAATAAGTACGTACACAACATAGAGTCTATATCTCAAAGGTGTACATCAAAAAACTACTAATCTATGTAGTTAGCCAAAAGTCAGAATAATCCTGAAGGGAAGTCAAGCAGAAGCACCTGTAACATCTCGGTCTGACCCGAGTATTATTTATAAGAAAATAATAAACGGATCAGTCTAGCTATAAATATCAGATGATATGGTATAAAGTAAAAGGCATGACATGAACATGTAATAACCATAACGACATACTATTATAAGTATGTAAATGATAATCAACAAAAGATTAATCAATATCACAAGAATCTTCTCAAAGATAAAATAGGGTATCATACCCTAAACTTGTATTCATAACAAGTCAATAACACATGAATTCACCAATGCACAAAAACTGATATCATATCAATGAAAATCATGAAAATTGGTAAAGCACAAAATTCCAGAAATCATCATCAGAAATCCAGAAAACACATAAAAAGGGGGAGGCCTAACACATGAATGGGAGCATGAAAACTCACCTACGCGTAAACACATGAATGAGAAGCTATCTCATGGAAGCTATCCATTAAATTTCCACACAGAAATGGCCCGAAGACCATAGGGCGCTACCCTACATATGTGATGGCGAAACATCACACAAACGGGGTATAGTCTCCCTCGCAGACAAAGAGACATCGCTCAATCGCTAGTCTAAATCACAAAAATGATCGTCATGATCATAAGGAAGTGTCAATCACACCAAGCTAGTAAATATATGAGTTTAGCTTCATGTCCCATAACCACTTGCTTAACTTAAATATTTAGGAACAAGCTGTAAATCTTCACTAGGAAATTGTCACAAAAAGGGTTCAATCGAACAAGTCCAAGAGCTAACCGACGAAGTGAACGCAAGCGTTTCATACCATTCATTTTACTAAGTCGTTTAAGTCGATTTCTCATCCGAGTGAAGTAAAGGCTTGTATATACTAGTAGATTAGAAATTGGTTTGAGAAAATGAACTTTTGATATTTAAAATAGTGTTGAAATCGCTTTGATGAAAGAGTTTTGATATTTACTACTAGTATTGAAACCTTCATGTATCTTTAAAGTGACAAGTCATAAAGCGATTGTTGAAACAATCTATCACAAAAATTCACATTCGAAGACGTGAGCAAAATCCAAGGAAATCAGCTTAAAATGCATCAAAGTGGAAGTTCTGTTAAATGCTTTTCAAATAAGATTGCCTACGCAGAGTTGTACGGGGTTCGACCTAAGGGTTCACGCGAACTAACAAGACCAAGGGTAAAGTCGGAGATGACCTACGACTTAACAGAGTGCTGCGACCTAAGTGGGATGCGACTTAGTGGGGCATAGGTTGGAGACGACCTACGACTTAAGGTCAAGCGACCTAGTGAAATAGCAGGGGGAATATTAGGTCGGAGACGACCTACGACTTAAGGTTTAACTCGCGAACGACTTAGCACTTGCTTATCTCGCGAACGACTTACGACTTAAGAGGGTATACGACCCAACGACCTAAAGTCGATACGACTTAACGACTTAAGCTCAAATACGAGCTACGAGCTAAGGTCTATACGACCTAACGACTTATCCCAGTACGACCTAAGCCAGGACGAGGTAGCAGAAGGCAACGACTTAACTCTTAACTCGCGCACGACTTATCACTTAACTCGCGAACGACTTAACACACCCAGAACGACTTAAGGCCTGGAACGACTTATGCTCCGTGTGACTTTTCAACGCGAGCGACCTACGACTTAGGCTTAACTCGCGAACGACCTAGCACTTCCAGAACGACTTAAGTGCAGGAATTTTCCAAAAACGCTGAAAATTGGAGTTTTTCGCCAATCCAATCCAAACCAAATGCAGATATTCATACAAATGAAATAGGGGATCATTCCCAACAGCCCAATGACATCTTTAGGCAAGATGTGAGATCAAAAATCTCACCTTTTCACGGAATTTGATGAAGATGGAGATTGAAAGTAAGGAGAAGCAATCCAAAGCTTGAATCCACTATCTTCTACTTGAATTTGGAGTTGAATCACAGATTTGCAATAGAATTTGAGTTTGGAGTTTTAATTTCCACTTCCCACCACCATTTTTGATGAAGCTTGAATGTTTAAAACAAATGGTGAATCAAGTGAGGAAGAGGGTTGGGCTGAACTAAGGAAGGTGCAGTCCAAACCAAAGTCACAAGCGGGAAAAGTGACGAAAATTTCACTATCTCCAAACATATCGAAGTTTACACTCAAAAAGATCGCAAACGTCATTTTGATCTCAATGAGGGTGGTCTCGAGTCCTAATTTGACCGTATGCAAAAAGTAGCTTTTCGGACTAACATCCGACTAACGATAAAATATTTAAATATAAAATCGATAGATATGCGGGTTGTTACATTAATATTTGAATAGTTCAATATTAATCACTTACCAAATTTATACCTGATGAGTCACACAACTGAAACGAACAATTCTTCTTTGACCAAAAGATTTAATTAATTTATAATTTTATAAATTAATTATATTAGTTAATATTTATGAAATATTAATTACAAAATTTGATTATGATTTGATAAATAAATAACAAAATATATTTATATAGTTATAAATATATCAATCGATATATGATATCAATAAGCAATTAAATTGGATTTAATTGCATAATATTTTTATATGGGCTTAAATGGTTTAAGGCCCATCATGAGGGCCGGTAATTTCGGCAACAACATAGGCTAGGGGGTGGCTCATTTAGGGTTAGACAGGCTTGATTTTGGATGGCTCGGTTTGAAGGAGAAAGAGTGTGAGATTAGATCCACTTTTCTCTCCTCTCCATCCACTGTTTAAGCATCCCTAACCCTAATTAGATTGGACCTTTTGGCTTCCTCTTCTTACATCCTTTGCTGATCAAAATTATACCATGGCATCTTCATCAAAACAAACTCAAATTAAGTCAGATTCGATCGTTATTCGATAGCTGAAGGTCAATGGTTCAAGGACTAGCAATCTATTGAATCAAAAAACGTTTTAAAGGGGAGAGTTCATTTTTTCAAGGTGAACTTCAAGGATTTGGTACTTAGGTATGGTTTTTATCAAATTATAGTTTATAATTTTCTGCATAATATTTATTGTATATATATTATTATATTGTTAGTCAGGTGACGATTCTAATATATAGCAATGCTGTCATAAATTAGTTTTGTTATATGCATACATATATTTATGTTAAAAATAAAAATATAAAATTTATACACATCATATTAGTACAGCCATATGATACATATTGTAGTTAATTTTTATTAAATTATATATATATATAATTTAATTACATATATTTGATTTATATTTAATTACGTCATCATACTATGGTTGTAATTGGTCTTATAATTTTATACATAAATTTTTATAGTAATAGTAATTTTTGACAATAAGGAAATAATTTTTATAATTATTTAAATCAATATACTAAATAAATAAATCATATAAAATAAAAAATATCATGAAAAATTATTTTTAAATTTTATTAAATTATTTTAACATTAGATAAGCTCTTGGTCAGAAAAAAATAAAAAAACAAATTTTGTTATTTTGAAAAATCATTATTTAATTCGCTCGAAAACTAATAACAACAACAACTAAGCCATTATTCCCAAACAAGTTGGGGTCGGCTAGAGATACAACTCAAAACTAAAAGACAAAGTCAATTTAAAAGTCATAATAACAACAAAACAACAACAATAAAAAACTATGATAATAATACTAAAATAAAGTCAAATAAGTAAACAATTAATAATAATAATAATAACTAAATAAGATAAAAATAAAAATATATTAAAAAAACCATGATGATAACGATAATAATACTAATAGTAATAATGGTACTAATAGTAATATTCACCGAAGACCAAACACTAAGTCTTAGACTCATATTCACTAGTCCTATAATCTAAAACTTATAGCACTACCCTTAAGCCGACCTTAAGCAAAAACTCCTTGCTCGTGGTTCTGCTACATGGATCGCTAATTTCCACGCGCTCATGTCCGGCACCAGCTCTTCGGATATATTCCAATCCTTCAATTCCCTTTTTACTACTTCCTCCCATGTCAACCTTGGTCGACCTCTACTTCTCTTTGAGCATTCGACGCGGCTTATAATTCCAACGCGCACAGGTGCCTCGGGAGGCCTCCGTTGGAGATGTCCAAACCATCTTAAGCGGTGTTGGACTAGCTTCTCCTCAATTGGTGCTACTCCAAGTTTATCACGTATATCATCATTTCTAATTCGATCTCTTCTTGTATGACCGCAGCTCCATCACAACATATGCATCTCTGCAACACTTATCTTCTGTACGTGTTGGCATTTAGTAGGCCGACATTCTGCACCATACAACATCGCATGCCTGATTGATGTTCTGTAGAAATTTCCTTTAAACTTCTATGGGACTTTCCTGTCACAGAGAATGTCAGATGCTTGTCGCCATTTCACCTATCCCGCTCGAATTCTAAACCTAACATCTTCATCAATCTCACCATCATACCGCAACATTGATCCTAAATATCAAAATGATTCCTTTTTGGGCACTACTTGTCCAGTCAGAGTGACATCTCCATCCTTTGATCTGACACCGCTGAACTTGCACTTCATATACTCTGTTTTAATTCTGCTAAGCCTAAACCACTTGATTCTAAAGTCTATCTCCACAGCTCCAGTTGTCCATCAACCCCAATCCTACTTTCATCAATTAGCACAACATCATCAGCAAAGAGCAGACACCAAGGAATCTCACCTTGTATACCCTTCGTAACCTCATCCATCACTAGGAAAAAATATAGGGGCTCAAAGCTGACCCTTGATGTAATCCTATGTTAATGGGAAAATCACCATTTTCACCCTCGCATGCTCTGACATCAGTCACAACATCATCGTACATATCATTGATAAGGGTAATGTACTTTGTTGGGACTCTTTTCTTTTCCAGAGCCCACCACATAACCTTTTTCGATACTTTATCATACGCTTTCTCCAAATTGATAAATACCATGTGTAAATCTTTCTTTTTCTCCCTAAACCTCTCCATAAGTTGTCTTATCAAGAAAATCGCCTCTGTGGTCGACCTCTCAGGCATAACACCAAATTGGTTTTTTAAAACACTTGTCATCCTTCTTAATCGATGTCCAATGACTCTCTCCTAAAGCTTCATTGTATGACTCATAAGCTCAATTCCTCTATAGTTTGTGCAGCTTTGAATATCTCCTTTATTCTTAAAAATTGGAACTAGTATGCTTCTCCTGCACTCATCTGGCATCTTGTTTGATTTGAAAATATTATTGAACAACTTAGTTAGCCAAGCTACCCTTGCATCTCCAAGGCATCTCCACACCTCAATGGGAATGTCATCAGGCCCCAATGCCTTGCCCGCTTTCATCTGTTTTAGCGCCTCCTTTACCTCAGACTCTTGAATTCTTCGAACAAAATGTCTACTGGTGTCATCAAAAGAGTCATCAAGCTCAATCGTAGTGTTATCACCTTCTTCATTGAATAGTTTGTCGAAGCAATCTCTCCATCTATTTTTTATCTCATCGTCCTTCACCAAAAGTCTATTATTGTGACGACCCGACTTTCCACTCCCGGAAAATCGCATCGACAGTAAGAAAGAAAGGGGTGAGAAATAGAAAAGAGAAGAAGAGAAAAGAAAACAACAACAGATACTCACAGCGGAAACGAAACGAAATATAATATATCACATAAATATTACATAGTATCATATACATCATCTATCAGAGTTACACAGATTACACATCACATACTAGACAGTTATAAACATCTGTCTAGTTATTACATCTCAACACAATACAGATCAATACAAAGATCAACACAGCGGAAAACTACTATCTATATCTACAACGCCGAAGCCTCCTGCTCCATTGCTCCTCCAAATTACTCGTCAAAGCTAAACCTGAATCCCTTGGCTACTCGTAAAAATTTGAGTACCCAAGAGTTTATAAAACAGAAATAAACAACTTGGGTCAGACATGGGTCTGGTGTGAGTAACAGGTTAAACTTGTTTAACTTCAAAACCTTTTGAAAGAAAAGGTATCACGTAAGACTTCCCACTAATAAATATGGGTAAGTTTTTACCTTACGCTAACCAAAACATTTGATAGGAAATTCGATTGTATTATAATAGGTCTAGGGTTTTCAAATAAAAATGAAATAGCTGGAATGCTTACATCTCACGTTCCAACATAGTTGGGCACAACTAAAACGTACGGCACTTATTGGAGTTTGGATTCCATCAATGGCAGGGCTACCGGGGTACCGCCCGTCACAGTACGTGGCCTAGATCACCGTACCGAGGATCACTCCCAATCCCCTGCAACACAAGGCCGGAACATCCCTTACTGGATAATTCCCGCACAAGATATCCCAGCAGTTGGAGCTCACAACTGCCCACACAGCCGAATAATAATAAGAAGGGACCTCTAGACAGAGATAATCTTGTCCTACTTGGGTGCTACCCACTAACCTTGCTGCACCTCCCCTGTTTTAGCCATTCCCGGTTTGTGAGGCTTGAGGTCACGATTACCTTAAAAATAGAACACATCTATCTTAGAATGCTCATCGTCCACCTGACGATGTTCTGAAAGCATTCAATCCATACAAGTTCGTTCCGGGTTCGAACGAAACCGAAGGCATTATCTCGTTACACTCGTATTGGAATCACCCTCAGAGTTAACGACAATAACCCTTGCAATCTAAATCTTTATCTCGAATCTGAAAGTACTATCTCCGTCAACTCATTACGGAATCACCCACAGAGTTATACTGACAAAGAATCGTTCTTACACCTCGAGTCTTCACTTGCTCCATTTGGATTTCACGACCTAACGTAAATTTGGATCGATGTGGTATTCGGGTCTCCAGACCTGGAAATCCGGTATACGGAAACCCGATCCCGGTCTCATCGAAATCCAAAACGTATCTTTTAAGGCCAAGTTGTTTTAAAGGTTAAAACAATTTAATACAATTATCTTATACACATAGAAAGATAATTCTCAACAGATAATCAACATTATCAGATAATTCATATTATCATCACAATTCTTCTAAACATCCATATCACACAACATATATCTCATCAGAGATATCAAACAAATGCAAAGCATTCAGTATTATCATCCATCCATAAGTAATGATTTATATCATCTTTAATTAATTTAAAGTTAATTAAATTAATTACTTTATTTTATAAATCCTTCTTACTTAAACATTAATTAATTACAAATTAATTAATTATCCTCTAATTACCTTTTTCAATTAATCATTTTTGATTAATTATCTTTTAATTACCTTCAAGTAATTTATCCTTAATTAATTACTTAAATTAATTAACCTTAACCACTTATAGTAATTAACCTTTAATTACTTCATTAATTAATTAACTATAATTAATTAAATTAATCACTATAATTAATTATATTAAACCTTAATTAATTACATTAATTAATCACTTCATTTATTAATTATACTTAATTAATCAATCTTAATTACATCATTAATTATATTAATTAATGATCCTTAATTACAACTTAATTATTAATTACTTTAATTAAATTAATTAAGTAATTAACTTTAAATTAAACAACATTTATTAATCACCTTGATTAATCTTCAATCAGTAATTAACTACCCTTAATTACTTCCATTTACTAAATTAATTCTCCTTAATTAATTTCTTAATTAATCCCTTGATTAATTATTCAAAGTAATTAAACTTAAATTACTTCCATTAATAAAATCATTATTCACTTAATTACTTCCAGTAATTATTTATTACTAACTTCCCTAAATAATCACACCTTAACAATTACATTAAGTAATTATTATTAAATCATCTCTTGATTATCCTAAATTAATTAAACTTAATTAATTAACTTAACTAAATCAAATTAACTCCATTAATTACAAATGAGTAATTAATTCCTTAATTACTTTTATTAAGTAATTACATTTAAAACAAATTCTATAATTGATTATCTTAAATTAATTAAACTAATTAATTATCAAAATTAATCCTATTAATTAATTATTTAATAATCTATAGTTAATGACCTTCATTAACAATTATTTAATTACTTTTCTTAAGTAATTAACTTAGATTAATTTCAAAGTAATAAATCTTAATAACCAATTAATTAATCTCTAATTATTTAATTAATTAAGTGTTATCCATAACTTAATTAATCTTTAATTACTTTATTAATTAATTCTTAATCATTAATTAATATTCTAATTTATAATCCTTAATTATAAATTAATTATTCTATTTAATTAATCTTAAACCTTAATTAAATTGATTTAAGTCCTTAATTACTTTTAAGTAATTATTCATTTTATTAATTTATTAGATAAATTAATTATCCATTTAATTTCCCTAGTAATTAAATGTATATAAATCATTAACTTATAATTTAACTTCAACAAGTTTTAAATCAATTTTAAAACCTTTAAGTGATAAATAATATTTTTCTTATAAAAGAAATTTTATAAGATTTAAACATATCTCTTTTTAAATTCAAAACATTTAAATTTAATAAACATTTAAACTTATTAAAATATTTGAATCTATAAAACTTATTTTTCTTAAATCTAAGATTCAAAACTAACTTGAGTTTATATTTTAAACTTTGATTTGAAGCTTATAAAAACTGAGCTTGGAAAATACTTCGGGTCCTACCCGAGTTTACATGGAAACCACTTCGAGTCAACCTGCTTTCACTCATCTCTGCCTCTCGTCTTCCCTTCTTCTTCATTCCTTAACCAAGTATTTAGAGTTAAACAAAACTGCTATTTAAAACTCTCGCGAACTCGAGTTCTACTCGAGCCAATCGATCTCCTACCCGAGAATAGCTTCGAGTTGCCTGACCTCCTTCCCAAATCTCACGCCACTGACACCCCACAACCACGTGCACGTGCACATGCGATTGGACCATCTCCGGCCATCATCGTGATCGCCTCCACGTCGAAGACAACCCCCTCGACTCACTCGAGTTCCTCAATCCCCTGGTCCCACTGTAAATCAAAATCGAGCTCTACGTCCCAGACTTTTAACGAAACCAGGCCACCAATTCGTCTCGTCCCCACTCCTCTGACCACCGGAGGTGGAACAACTCCGGCTACGTCCTCGTCAGTCCCCAGACCCTCATCTATCCTAGCCTCGTGCCACTCGATCGAGCGAGGGCAACGAACGAAGCGAGAATCTCTGTCGTACTCAAATTAGGTTTAAAATTTTTAATTGATTGCCGTCGACGCCACCGTGGACGTTGCCACCATCAACTATTTTTCCCACCACCGTAGCAGGCTCCTCCATCCTCACCAGCAACCCCGAACCTTCCCGTGCCACGTGTCTCCAGAAATTGGCCAAAATGTCAATTCCGATCATCCCCGATCTGCTCTTAAACCACACGATTAAAAATTATAATTTTTGCATTAAAAATCATGATTAAGTAAGATAATCCCATTTATATACCTGAATCTATAAATGGTGAAGTTCGAATTTTTTTGCTTATTCAAGTTTCCACTATTTTCTTTAAATTTCCAGCATCAATACAAGTTGTTTTCTTTTTAAACAAGTTTCTAAACTGATGTCTATGTTATAACAACCATTTTATTTCCATAACTTAAGACTAATCGAGGCTTGGATTAAGAGTAGATGAATTTTAAAGAGTATTTCCAGACTGAAAACTATAAAACAGAGGGATACTCAGAGTTGCTTCCATAATTTATGCCTAACACAGAGGTATATTCTAAACTTACAACTATGATTCAACAAACACATTTTATTTCAATACTAAATCCAAATCACTCTAGATCATGGGATAATGATTTTATATCAAAAACAGGAGTCTGGAATTACAAGAAAACAGAGACACACTGATTCAAAACAACATGCACACCTATATACATTCATGTATATGCAGAATCATCTATAAATATTCACATCCACAACACAATTATCACAGAACTAAGCATGCAAACATAATTATACTTAAGTTATTTTAAGTAAGAATGTTACTCACCTTTAAAAAGATGAACAGAGCCTATCTTTGAAACTGAGAAACTGTTTTGAACTTTAACTTGAATGCCTCTTTTAATTTTTAACTTGAGTTGCTTTTAGAAACTGAGTTGCTATGATTTTGCTGTTGATTTAATCTACAGGTTTGCTTGATTGATAAACTCAGGTTGAATGAGATGCTGTAGGCTTTGATTTTCAGATATGAGGATGATGTTTGCAGGCTGATCTTTGAGTTGTTTCCAGATTTTGAATAGAATTACAGACTGGTTTCTTTGATTTGGTTTGAAGCATTTGATTTAGAAGATGAATGATAGGTTGTTGAATCTGGTTTTTTTGTTGAGGAGTTTAGATTTTTGATTTTAGATTAGAGGAAGAGTTTGAGAAGAGGTTACTGATTTATTTCAGATTTTTACTAGAGAAAGAGATTTGAGTTTATCTTGTTTTTGAGAAGGAAATAGAAAGGATGAAGTAAAGAAATGCATATGTGTATATAAGTGAATTTATGATAAATAAAAATAAAAGAAAATGAAAAATGAATAAAGACACTTGTCATTACATTAGCTAATTAAATTACACATGTTAAAATGAGTCATTAGATAAAGACACATGTCTTTTAAGTAATTATCTTATTTCTATTTATTTTAAAGTAATTAAAAAGCCTTTTTCTTATTTATTAAACACTTATCTATATATATATAAATCATTTTAAAGAAACAAAACCAATTATATTTATAAATAAAAGTTTATACAAATATTATAATATCCAAACAATTTAAATATTTATTCTCTTGAATTTCAAAGCTTAAATTCAAATTCAATTAAATTAAATCCTAAGATTCAATTCAAAAAGTCAAGTTATATATATATACATATATAACTATTTATTCAATTAAATAACAATTTCATATTCTTTAAAATCCATTCGTATTAATAAAAATAATACATTATACTTATTATATGAAATTAACATATTTGATATTTAAATAATTTATATAAGAGATTATATTATCAAGTGATATTTAAAAAGAAATAAAACAAACCTTACATGTCAAATCTTATTTATTTAAACTTAAGTAAAAATATCTTAAACTAATTAAAGTATTTTAAAACTATAAATTTACTAATTTAAATAACTTTGAAAAGTCATATTAAATTAAATCTAAATTCCCAATTTACCCAAAGCTTCTATTTACAATATATATAAATAAATATATATATTCAAATAGAAAATATCTTATTAACTTTTAAAAGATAAAATCACCAATTAATACTAATTTAATCAGATTATTAAATTAAATTCAAATCTTATTATCAAAGATCATCAATATCAATTTAATTATTTAACAGATTATTAAATTGATATTGTTAAAATTTCCGGGATATTACATTCCTTCCCCCTTAAAATAATTTCGTCCCCGAAATTTAAACAAAGGTAATTTAATAATCTTATTAAAGATTTTAAATTTTAAAACACAAGCATATACTATCATCCATATGCTAACTACCATAGCAACCAATTCATCCAATCAATCAAATCTAATTATCCAGACAAAATTCTAGATAGAATTCCTCGAGTTTCCCCAAGTATATATATATACCGGGATACTCGCTCTACAACAATCTAAACTACTAAGCTATAGATCTCCTACTCATCTAGATCTACAGAACTAAACAGAATATCAGACTACAGACGAGTCTGACTCAACAACTAAACCTTCCAGAACTGCTGATTCTAAAACCAGAGATAGATCTTACACGTACCTCTCAGAGATACATAAAACACAATGAATTCCAGTTGTCCAAACTGACAATTCAATTCAGAAGTCCAAATACTTATCCAAATCAGAACACAGAAGAAATCCAAACATAACTTTACTTCACAACATCAGTAGATTCCAAACTTACTTCTCCTATCCAGAGATATACTCCAAACTGCTTTCGCTGCTAAATTCTGATCTGAGGTAGAACACAAGCACAGACTGGACAACTCATTCCAGAAATAAGGTTCACTGATCCATAAATAAAACTCAGATACTTCATCAAAACTTGAGTTGCTGCACCAACTCCATCTCTAGGAAACATCCTTCAACTAGACTGAACTACCGGTACTACTCCTGGAATCCAGTCGATAAGAAAACTCAACCTTCAGATGCGGACAATTCCTGACTTCTCTGAAGATACTCAGAAAAATTCTGATAACCCAAGAGAACCCTCAAACTATCGCAAGTCACTTTTGCGATCAACCCAGCCTATTTCCAAAGAAAACTGTTCCTCTTAACAAATCAGAACAGCCCATACTTAACTATCCAATCCATCGAAGAAATGGATGCACCCTGCTGCTTCTGAATTTCACCTCCAGAAAAACTACTCAGCCTGACAACTTCCTGCCATCACAGAATACTCCGAGCTGCACTGCTGATACTGATGCCAAGGACTTTCTACTCCAAAGATCTTCAAGAAACTCGAACTCCAAACCAAACAGAAATACCATGCTGAACTCAGCCACAACACCGAAACATTCACACTTCCTTAAACTCGTTCCAAAGAAAACATCTTCGGGAACATCCATCGTCACTGCATCTCATCACACAGCTACTATTACCTGAGGTATCAAGATACCATCACTTGCTTCTGTTCAACCGATAGATCCAAACTCTACTCATCCAACTTTACAGATAAACTCCGAACTTTAACAGGTTTCCTTCAGAGATTCGATGAAATCCTTCATCACAACAAAACTTACTCGAGACAGTATTGGGTCTACAGTCTCGATAAATACACTTCCAACCTTAATTCCAACCATTGGTAGTCGTGTTTCATACACTACTACCCTATCTACCTTTATATCTTATATTGGAGAACCTGTACGGGTAACCCAACAATATAGGTAGAATATATATATATAGTTATATAAAAATTACAAATACGCTCTCTCAAGATAGACACCACTCTAGAGCTTGGTATTCACTCAACCAATAGCTTAGGCATTCGCTCAACCTAAGCTCTGATACCACGTGTGACGACCCGACTTTCCACTCCCGGAAAATCGCATCGACAGTAAGAAAGAAAGGGGTGAGAAATAGAAAAGAGAAGAAGAGAAAAGAAAACAACAACAGATACTCACAGCGGAAACGAAACGAAATATAATATATCACATAAATATTACATAGTATCATATACATCATCTATCAGAGTTACACAGATTACACATCACATACTAGACAGTTATAAACATCTGTCTAGTTATTACATCTCAACACAATACAGATCAATACAAAGATCAACACAGCGGAAAACTACTATCTATATCTACAACGCCGAAGCCTCCTGCTCCATTGCTCCTCCAAATTACTCGTCAAAGCTAAACCTGAATCCCTTGGCTACTCGTAAAAATTTGAGTACCCAAGAGTTTATAAAACAGAAATAAACAACTTGGGTCAGACATGGGTCTGGTGTGAGTAACAGGTTAAACTTGTTTAACTTCAAAACCTTTTGAAAGAAAAGGTATCACGTAAGACTTCCCACTAATAAATATGGGTAAGTTTTTACCTTACGCTAACCAAAACATTTGATAGGAAATTCGATTGTATTATAATAGGTCTAGGGTTTTCAAATAAAAATGAAATAGCTGGAATGCTTACATCTCACGTTCCAACATAGTTGGGCACAACTAAAACGTACGGCACTTATTGGAGTTTGGATTCCATCAATGGCAGGGCTACCGGGGTACCGCCCGTCACAGTACGTGGCCTAGATCACCGTACCGAGGATCACTCCCAATCCCCTGCAACACAAGGCCGGAACATCCCTTACTAGATAATTCCCGCACAAGATATCCCAGCAGTTGGAGCTCACAACTGCCCACACAGCCGAATAATAATAAGAAGGGACCTCTAGACAGAGATAATCTTGTCCTACTTGGGTGCTACCCACTAACCTTGCTGCACCTCCCCTGTTTTAGCCATTCCCGGTTTGTGAGGCTTGAGGTCACGATTACCTTAAAAATAGAACACATCTATCTTAGAATGCTCATCGTCCACCTGACGATGTTCTGAAAGCATTCAATCCATACAAGTTCGTTCCGGGTTCGAACGAAACCGAAGGCATTATCTCGTTACACTCGTATTGGAATCACCCTCAGAGTTAACGACAATAACCCTTGCAATCTAAATCTTTATCTCGAATCTGAAAGTACTATCTCCGTCAACTCATTACGGAATCACCCACAGAGTTATACTGATAAAGAATCGTTCTTACACCTCGAGTCTTCACTTGCTCCATTTGGATTTCACGACCTAACGTAAATTTGGATCGATGTGGTATTCGGGTCTCCAGACCTGGAAATCCGGTATACGGAAACCCGATCCCGGTCTCATCGAAATCCAAAACGTATCTTTTAAGGCCAAGTTGTTTTAAAGGTTAAAACAATTTAATACAATTATCTTATACACATAGAAAGATAATTCTCAACAGATAATCAACATTATCAGATAATTCATATTATCATCACAATTCTTCTAAACATCCATATCACACAACATATATCTCATCAGAGATATCAAACAAATGCAAAGCATTCAGTATTATCATCCATCCATAAGTAATGATTTATATCATCTTTAATTAATTTAAAGTTAATTAAATTAATTACTTTATTTTATAAATCCTTCTTACTTAAACATTAATTAATTACAAATTAATTAATTATCCTCTAATTACCTTTTTCAATTAATCATTTTTGATTAATTATCTTTTAATTACCTTCAAGTAATTTATCCTTAATTAATTACTTAAATTAATTAACCTTAACCACTTATAGTAATTAACCTTTAATTACTTCATTAATTAATTAACTATAATTAATTAAATTAATCACTATAATTAATTATATTAAACCTTAATTAATTACATTAATTAATCACTTCATTTATTAATTATACTTAATTAATCAATCTTAATTACATCATTAATTATATTAATTAATGATCCTTAATTACAACTTAATTATTAATTACTTTAATTAAATTAATTAAGTAATTAACTTTAAATTAAACAACATTTATTAATCACCTTGATTAATCTTCAATCAGTAATTAACTACCCTTAATTACTTCCATTTACTAAATTAATTCTCCTTAATTAATTTCTTAATTAATCCCTTGATTAATTATTCAAAGTAATTAAACTTAAATTACTTCCATTAATAAAATCATTATTCACTTAATTACTTCCAGTAATTATTTATTACTAACTTCCCTAAATAATCACACCTTAACAATTACATTAAGTAATTATTATTAAATCATCTCTTGATTATCCTAAATTAATTAAACTTAATTAATTAACTTAACTAAATCAAATTAACTCCATTAATTACAAATGAGTAATTAATTCCTTAATTACTTTTATTAAGTAATTACATTTAAAACAAATTCTATAATTGATTATCTTAAATTAATTAAACTAATTAATTATCAAAATTAATCCTATTAATTAATTATTTAATAATCTATAGTTAATGACCTTCATTAACAATTATTTAATTACTTTTCTTAAGTAATTAACTTAGATTAATTTCAAAGTAATAAATCTTAATAACCAATTAATTAATCTCTAATTATTTAATTAATTAAGTGTTATCCATAACTTAATTAATCTTTAATTACTTTATTAATTAATTCTTAATCATTAATTAATATTCTAATTTATAATCCTTAATTATAAATTAATTATTCTATTTAATTAATCTTAAACCTTAATTAAATTGATTTAAGTCCTTAATTACTTTTAAGTAATTATTCATTTTATTAATTTATTAGATAAATTAATTATCCATTTAATTTCCCTAGTAATTAAATGTATATAAATCATTAACTTATAATTTAACTTCAACAAGTTTTAAATCAATTTTAAAACCTTTAAGTGATAAATAATATTTTTCTTATAAAAGAAATTTTATAAGATTTAAACATATCTCTTTTTAAATTCAAAACATTTAAATTTAATAAACATTTAAACTTATTAAAATATTTGAATCTATAAAACTTATTTTTCTTAAATCTAAGATTCAAAACTAACTTGAGTTTATATTTTAAACTTTGATTTGAAGCTTATAAAAACTGAGCTTGGAAAATACTTCGGGTCCTACCCGAGTTTACATGGAAACCACTTCGAGTCAACCTGCTTTCACTCATCTCTGCCTCTCGTCTTCCCTTCTTCTTCATTCCTTAACCAAGTATTTAGAGTTAAACAAAACTGCTATTTAAAACTCTCGCGAACTCGAGTTCTACTCGAGCCAATCGATCTCCTACCCGAGAATAGCTTCGAGTTGCCTGACCTCCTTCCCAAATCTCACGCCACTGACACCCCACAACCACGTGCACGTGCACATGCGATTGGACCATCTCCGGCCATCATCGTGATCGCCTCCACGTCGAAGACAACCCCCTCGACTCACTCGAGTTCCTCAATCCCCTGGTCCCACTGTAAATCAAAATCGAGCTCTACGTCCCAGACTTTTAACGAAACCAGGCCACCAATTCGTCTCGTCCCCACTCCTCTGACCACCGGAGGTGGAACAACTCCGGCTACGTCCTCGTCAGTCCCCAGACCCTCATCTATCCTAGCCTCGTGCCACTCGATCGAGCGAGGGCAACGAACGAAGCGAGAATCTCTGTCGTACTCAAATTAGGTTTAAAATTTTTAATTGATTGCCGTCGACGCCACCGTGGACGTTGCCACCATCAACTATTTTTCCCACCACCGTAGCAGGCTCCTCCATCCTCACCAGCAACCCCGAACCTTCCCGTGCCACGTGTCTCCAGAAATTGGCCAAAATGTCAATTCCGATCATCCCCGATCTGCTCTTAAACCACACGATTAAAAATTATAATTTTTGCATTAAAAATCATGATTAAGTAAGATAATCCCATTTATATACCTGAATCTATAAATGGTGAAGTTCGAATTTTTTTGCTTATTCAAGTTTCCACTATTTTCTTTAAATTTCCAGCATCAATACAAGTTGTTTTCTTTTTAAACAAGTTTCTAAACTGATGTCTATGTTATAACAACCATTTTATTTCCATAACTTAAGACTAATCGAGGCTTGGATTAAGAGTAGATGAATTTTAAAGAGTATTTCCAGACTGAAAACTATAAAACAGAGGGATACTCAGAGTTGCTTCCATAATTTATGCCTAACACAGAGGTATATTCTAAACTTACAACTATGATTCAACAAACACATTTTATTTCAATACTAAATCCAAATCACTCTAGATCATGGGATAATGATTTTATATCAAAAACAGGAGTCTGGAATTACAAGAAAACAGAGACACACTGATTCAAAACAACATGCACACCTATATACATTCATGTATATGCAGAATCATCTATAAATATTCACATCCACAACACAATTATCACAGAACTAAGCATGCAAACATAATTATACTTAAGTTATTTTAAGTAAGAATGTTACTCACCTTTAAAAAGATGAACAGAGCCTATCTTTGAAACTGAGAAACTGTTTTGAACTTTAACTTGAATGCCTCTTTTAATTTTTAACTTGAGTTGCTTTTAGAAACTGAGTTGCTATGATTTTGCTGTTGATTTAATCTACAGGTTTGCTTGATTGATAAACTCAGGTTGAATGAGATGCTGTAGGCTTTGATTTTCAGATATGAGGATGATGTTTGCAGGCTGATCTTTGAGTTGTTTCCAGATTTTGAATAGAATTACAGACTGGTTTCTTTGATTTGGTTTGAAGCATTTGATTTAGAAGATGAATGATAGGTTGTTGAATCTGGTTTTTTTGTTGAGGAGTTTAGATTTTTGATTTTAGATTAGAGGAAGAGTTTGAGAAGAGGTTACTGATTTATTTCAGATTTTTACTAGAGAAAGAGATTTGAGTTTATCTTGTTTTTGAGAAGGAAATAGAAAGGATGAAGTAAAGAAATGCATATGTGTATATAAGTGAATTTATGATAAATAAAAATAAAAGAAAATGAAAAATGAATAAAGACACTTGTCATTACATTAGCTAATTAAATTACACATGTTAAAATGAGTCATTAGATAAAGACACATGTCTTTTAAGTAATTATCTTATTTCTATTTATTTTAAAGTAATTAAAAAGCCTTTTTCTTATTTATTAAACACTTATCTATATATATATAAATCATTTTAAAGAAACAAAACCAATTATATTTATAAATAAAAGTTTATACAAATATTATAATATCCAAACAATTTAAATATTTATTCTCTTGAATTTCAAAGCTTAAATTCAAATTCAATTAAATTAAATCCTAAGATTCAATTCAAAAAGTCAAGTTATATATATATACATATATAACTATTTATTCAATTAAATAACAATTTCATATTCTTTAAAATCCATTCGTATTAATAAAAATAATACATTATACTTATTATATGAAATTAACATATTTGATATTTAAATAATTTATATAAGAGATTATATTATCAAGTGATATTTAAAAAGAAATAAAACAAACCTTACATGTCAAATCTTATTTATTTAAACTTAAGTAAAAATATCTTAAACTAATTAAAGTATTTTAAAACTATAAATTTACTAATTTAAATAACTTTGAAAAGTCATATTAAATTTAATCTAAATTCCCAATTTACCCAAAGCTTCTATTTACAATATATATAAATAAATATATATATTCAAATAGAAAATATCTTATTAACTTTTAAAAGATAAAATCACCAATTAATACTAATTTAATCAGATTATTAAATTAAATTCAAATCTTATTATCAAAGATCATCAATATCAATTTAATTATTTAACAGATTATTAAATTGATATTGTTAAAATTTCCGGGATATTACAATTATTGTCATCCTTGATATATTTAACTTGGTTGAAGTCTCTCGTCTTCCTCTCACGGAGCTTAGCTATCCTATAGACGTTTTTTTCACCCTCCTTCGTACTTAGCTTTTGATATAGATCTTCATACACCCGACCCCTTGCTTCACTCACCGCTCTTTTTGCGTTCTTCTTTGCCACTTTGTACTTTTGCATGTTATCCTCGCTACTGTGATGATGCAAACACTTATAGCATTCATTTTTCTCTTTGATAACCTTTTGCACATCACTGTTCCACCACCATGAATCTTTATGTTCACATTTATTTCCTTTCGTTATCCCAAACACCTCGGTAGCTCAAAAACTAATAAATTATTTAAAATAAATTCAAGCCGATAAAAATGTGAACTTTTTTTCAAACTTATTAATATCATTTATGATTTGTTGGAATTTAAAATTTGAAAAAAGGTTTCGAAAATAATTTTCTATTAATATTTTATGTAATTTCGAATGAATATTCAATTAAAATATATTTTAATATAATAAAAATAATAATAAATTTTCCTGTTGTACAAATGATTTGGAATTTTATAAAAAAAATTTCAATAATTTTATTAATTAATATATATACGTCTGTATATTATAAATATATTTGTATGTGTCTGTACATGTACATATTAAAATAAACTAAAATATTATTTTAGTGTTATATTTATATTAATATATACATTTTTCATGATTTAATTTTTTATTTATTGTAATATTTAAATAACTTATTTATATTAAATAGATATATTATAATAATATGCATATATATATATTGATATTTTATTTGTAAGATATTATACATACATACGTACAGACATTTTTTTTTTGAAAATAGGTTAATGGAATTAAAGTGGGCTATGCGGCCCAAAAGCAACTACAACTGAAATATACAGAAATAAATCCAAGACAACTCGTCCGACAAGTTCGACACAACCAAGACTTTAACACAAACTTTCCTAAATTGACTTAAGGTTCTTCAGCTTCGATATCTATGGCGGCTCCTCGTTGTTTACTTGATTTTCTGGCCTCGCAACCTTCCACTTCCAGTTCTCCAGTAGCTGTTTTTCTCTTGCCTCTGAGTTGGTAAGTCTCTTGATTCTTCCAATATTGGTCTTAACTTCTCTTGCAATATTTTCCGATAGCTCTATCTCAGTTTTTTCCTTGTTCCTGGTGAAAGCCCGTACGTTCCGTTCTCTCCAGATATGCCGGATAGTTGTCGTCAAAGCAATTTTCATGACCTCCTTCATAAGGTTCGTGAGATCTGTCCTGTCACTCAGGTATTTAATTTCATCTTCTAGACTCAAAACTGCTTCTGTTTGCATGTTTTTAAGTTTCTGTATAGCCCAGACACGTTTAGTATACTTGCATTCGAAAAATAGGTGTTGGTGTGTTTCAATTTCCTTTCTACATAAATTGCATGTATCTTCGTCGATTACACCCCAACTTTTGAGTCTGTATTTAGTGCTTAATCTACATTTGATTGCCTTATAAGTAGTGTGAGCCATTTTGGGGCAGTTTGATTTACTCCAAATTATCTTATGCCAGTGAACAGTTTCATAATGTTGTCGATTGTTTTCCTAGACTTCCCTCATTTTGAATTGCCCTTTACTGTTGTTTTTCCAGGCCCATAGATCTTTTTCTCTATTTGTGAAAATTGGGAGTTCCTCAATTTCTTGTTTCAGACTTTTGGTTATCAGTTGTCTTTCTGGTGCCCATCTTTTATTGTGAATAATGCTAGCAACTTGAATTTTCGGTGTGTTATTAGCTGAATAGCTTTCCCATCCCATTCTATCTAGGAGGCTTTGTTTTTAATCCAAGGGTCCTTCCATAAGTCAGTGTCTTGTCCATTTGCTATTTGTCTTTCTACTGACTCTTTCAATATCTCTCTTTGCTTGAGAATATTTTTCCAAATAGTTGAAGCATTATTATCTTCTTTTATAGTCCAAAAATTTTCTTTTAGGTACTTAGCCCTCATTCATTTGGCCCACAGATTCTCAGAGTTAAGAATTTTCCAAGCTAGTTTGAGTCCATAAATCTTTTTAAGCTCAAACAGATTTTTAAGACCGACCCCACCTTCACTTTTAGGTCTACATAGTTCATTATAGTTCACCTTATGGATGCCTCCTTTCCATATGAAATTTGCACAAACTGAGTTTATTTTAGCAAGTGAACAGTCTGGTATCTGGAAGGTTTGCAACCAGAACCTAACCTTTGAAGTGATAACTATATGTACTAATTCTACTGTCCCTGCAAAGGACAATAATTTTGATCTCCAACCTTGCAACTTTTCTCTGATATTATCTATCAACTTACCACATTCAGCATCTGTAACCTTATTATTCGACAACGGTACTCCTAAATATTTTACTGGCAAAACACCTTCTCCAACTCCAAGTTGTGCTAATATGTCTATTTTATTTTTACAATACTTGTTCATATAGCACTTTGTTTTAAATTCATTGACTTTGAGACCTGCTAAAGATTCTAGTTGCTTAAATATTTCCTTTATTGTGTTTATCCCCATGGTATTTGATTTAAACACAACCAATAGATCATCTGCATAAATGAGATGGTTGACTTCTGGGTTTATCTTATATATGGGTTTAATTAATGATTGGTAGCTGGCTAATTCCATTTGAAGAGAGAACCATTCCATGGCTACAACAAAGAGATATGGGGATAGAGGATCTCCTTGTCTAATCCCTCTATTAGTTTTTATATATCCTTTAGGAATCCCATTTATGATCACTGAAAATGTAGGAGTGCATATGCAATGTGTTATGAGTTTAAGTAGCTTGGCAGGAACTCCCATTTCATGCAACATGTGTAGAATGAATTGTCTACTTACTTTATCATATGCCTTGTGGAGATCAATTTTCAAACACACCCTATCTGCCCCTTTTTTTTATTAAAATCCCTTATTAGTTCATGTGCCATTAGTGAATTTTCAGATATGAATCTTCCCTTAATAAAAGCACTTTGACTTTGTGATACGAGTTGTGGATGCAAATGATCTTTCTAAGAATTTTATAAGTAACATTACAGCAAGCAATAGGTCTATTATCTTCAATTCTTTCTGGCTTTTTAACTTTGGGAATCAATGTGATGAATGTATGATTTATTTCCTAAATAAATTCACCTGTGTTTAAAGCCTCCTGATAACCTTTGAGCATACTATCTTTTAGGTTTTCCCAGTGCATTTTGAAGAAGAGTGCACTCATGCCATCAGGGCCAGGGCTGGACTCGTCATGAATAGAGAAAGTGGCATTTTTCAACTCCCTTTCCGTAATGTCATCTGTCAGCATCCGAGCACCTTCTCTGGAGATTTTTTTCCTACAGTTGATTTGAGGTATTTGATGGATATAATCTCCATTGTATGTTTCTGTAAAATACTCTATGGCTTTAGTTTCCAAGTCTTGTAAGTTTTCAGTAATCTCTCCCTGTTCATTTAAACAATTTAGTATATTATTTTAATTATTTCTTTGAGACATTTTAGTATAAAATTTTTTATTGCACTCATCCCCTTTAGTCAGCCATCTCTCTTTTGCTTTTTGCTTTATTTCTGTGGCTTGAACACCCAATAGGTGCTTTAGTTGCTGTTGGTTGGTAAAGTATTCTGTATTCAGCTCTTTATTTTGAGGTTCTTCTTCTAGTTGATATTGTAATTTCTCCAATTTTTCCTGTAATTCCTTTATAGCATCATGCGATTTGGGCCTTGTTTTATTCCATTCCTTCAAACTATTTTTCATTTGTTTCACTATCATTATATACTGGTACATATGATTCCCCTCTGGAATTTGTAGTTTATTAAATCGACTATTTCTTTGTAACCTTCAATTAGATGCCAGTGATTTGCATATTTGAATGGTTTGCCTTTATGTGACTGCTTTTCATTGTTAAATTGAATGTAAAGAGGGCAATGGTCACTAGTAGAGCTTGGTATCACTGTAACTTTTATATTTGGCATCTTGTTCAATAGTTCTGCATTACCTAATGCTCTATCAAGTCTTGAATGAATTCTTTTTGCCTCACCACTTTTCCATGTGTATTTCAGGCCTATGTGGAGCACTTCTATAAGCCCTGCTGCTAATACACAGTTATTAAATTCAGCTACCTGGTAGACCTTAAGGGTAAGACCACCTTGTTTTTCATGCATTTTCAGTACTGCATTAAAATCTCCAAATACTAGCCAAGGTTTTGCTATGACTTTTGAGTTGACAATTAATGTTTGCCATAATCTTTTCCTTTCTGAAGCCAGATTATTTGCATAAAAAATTGTTGTAGTAATCTCCATACCTCCTAGATTTTTCATGTTAATGGTAGCTTGTTGTTCATCTATATTCATCACATTGCAAGTCCAAACACTGGAATCCCATAATACCATGATCCTGCCTTTTAATATTATTAGTGTTATTATGTATGATATTCCAGTTTTCTCCCATTTGAATTTTTAGTTCCTCCATGCTATCTTCTGTGAGTTTATTTTCTAATATGGCTAAAATAGTAGGTTTATATCTATTACAAAGATTATAGAGGTCTAGTTTTCTTACATCCCCATTTAGACCTCTTACATTCCAGCATAGAATAATCATTGTGATTTAGTAGCTCTGCTCCTAGTAACCGGAGCTGATACTACCTTAGCTTTTTTTCCAGCTGCTTTCTTTTCCTTAATAGAAAACATTTCCTCATAATTATCATTAATTTCAGTATATTTTAGCAGGTTTTCTTCTGTCTCTTCTTCCTCTGATGATTCCAGCTGAATATCTAATTTCTGTATATCGCTTATTGTTTCAGGAATATCCTCATCATCACTTGAGTCCTCCAAACTCTGCTTCTGTGGTTGCTGGCTATGATCCTCCAAATTTGAATGATCCACCTGTGGTTTCGGAGATTGATGAGCTTCTTCTATCACTTCTACATAGTCCTTGATAGCACTTACTTCAGGATTTGGGACTGGATCCTTTGTTACAACATTTTGTGTATAACTTTTTGTTGCTGTAATATCTTTTTGTGGTGTTAGTCCAGAATTGTTGGTAGTAGCTAGCTCAGTGGATTCAACATCCGTACTATCTATGTGAATAGTATCTGTATTACTTTTGGTTTTTTGTACCCAAACTTGTTTGGGTTTGTTTAGCTCACTACACTCTTGAGTGACTGCGTGGCCAAAGCATTTGCATTCAGCACATCTCAAAGGTATGAACTCATATTCAACTTCCTGCAAGTAAACATTACCTCTCTTATCAATTGCTTTAACATTCTGTGGTAGTACAGAATCTGCTTTAATTTCCACCGGCACTCTTGCATATTTGATTCTTTTAACCTTCCTAGTATATTCATCTATGTCAAGAGGTTTGCCAATTATGCTTGCCAGCTTTCCAATGCATCTCATATTCCACAGTGCTAGATTAAGGTTGTTAAATTTAATCCAAATTGGATACGTAGTTAGCATTGCCTTTTCAAAATTAAAATCTGCTTCCCATTTTTTAATGATGATCAGCTTACTGTCCATGAACCACGGACCTCCCTTCAGGATTCGTTCATAATCTTCTTCTTTTTCAAATTTGATGAGATAAAACCCATTTTCTCTAGTAAAAACATCCCAGGAGCCTGTAGGTTTCCATACCCTCCTAATGTAGGCATTAAAGTGTACAAGATAAGGTCGTTTACCTGCCATGTATGCATATAATGAATTCTTCCACATCTGGTTAGATTCCTCATAATCCCGTTCATTGATCAATTGATAAGGTTTAGCCCCATCTTCGATCGGTTCAAAATAGTCAATTTTTCCTTGTATTTTGAAATTATTGTCAACCGCCTCCACCCATGATTTAGGGTTTTTGTCCTGCCTCTGGAATTTGCGAGTTGTCTGTTTTAGAACCTCAGCAAAAGTCGTTTTCCCCTTGCGTTTAACCGTCTTCCATCCGCCTCCGTCATCTTCCTCTAGTTCGTCATCTTCCATACGTACAGACATATATATATATATATATATATCTTATATATAAAGCAAATACTTGAGGAGGTGAAGCCTTTTGTGTTCTACCGAAATAGCCCATTATTGCACTGCAAAAAAAAGTCAAACCGAGGACAAGTATGTAATTTCGTATGCTCACGTTACAACTACCCACGTTTCCCATTAAGTTTCTCATGTTCTATATTTTACAATTGATATGGCACTGTCACTACTCTTCACGATGACGGTGAAATCCCTAGCTGCTTCAAATCAATATCTGATGTCTCCATTTTTCTTGATTTAGCTACCAATTTCACTCTCTCCTCCATGCTTCATCCTTCTATTTCGACGGGTCCTCTTCTCTAATAATGGAGTTGCTTATTTTACTTTGATTTTCTCGTAGTCTAAGGTATGATTACGTTTCATTTGGATGAAATTATTTTGTCTATGCATTTGTCTATGCATACTCAATTTGTTCAAAAATACCAGAGTTTAAACAAGAGGTTCAACAGTTTCATTACACGATCCCTGGACAAGAGCACTGCGACGAAGATGATGGCGCAACAAAGCATCCTCGCTCGCGGTATAGTTTTCTAAATTCGACTGGAATTTCAGTTCTTTAGTCTTAATTCATTTATTTTAAAACCCTAATTCCGTCGATGTTATTTTCGCACATAATACAATGATTCAGATGGCTCTACAGAAGGAGCGGATGGCGATCAGTCTATGGAGAGAGATATATACCAAATTAAGATACTATTTTTGTACTACTACAGTTTATATTTCATTCATTGCTAAAATTACTGCTTTTACATTTAAAAAATCATTTAGAGTTGAAGCTACCATCAAGACGATGTAGAAAGTAAGAAGAAACTGAAAAGTAATAACTCCGAGATGTGAATGGATCAATGTCTACAGCGACGCCAAACAGAAGCGATCTTTTCCTCCTCTCCTAAAATCATTTCACAGAAGCCGCAGCTTGAAATCGAAGATGAATCCAACTCCGACGAAAAAAGGCATAAGGTTCTTGCTTTTAAAGAGTAATAAGTTTACTTTTAGAGGTTTTTACATATAATTATAATTCCTGATTCGTGCATGGACTTATTCTTTAATTTGTTGTTTTTTCCTATTTTCTTTCGTAGATCAAGCCGTATTGGATGTTTTGAAAATGAATCGAGTGCAGAATTTGTTAGGTGCTTTGGTAGGAGAAGCCCCATAATTGTTTGCTTATGACAATAATTGTTCGATATCTTATTTTGCTGTGGTCAAATTCCTTTGATTTTGTTTAAATATTTTTTTGATCATGCCGAATCATCGACTGATTTGTTTTTAGGAACAACCAATTACTTGGATCGTTCATGCTTGGGGTGTGAATGATTATACCCATCATATAAGTTAACTTTCATCGCCACTAATTCTTACACTAAAGTAGAAATTTAAATTTTTCTGTGACATTAAAGTTAATTTCCTTCTGTCAAACGCTATAGTTAAAATCTACATACTAAGTACAAATTTGTAGGTATGACGCACGAAATTCCACATTGGAATGGTCAATTCTTCTTATTGACAACAGCAATCGAAGGTATGCAATCTTAATTCGATGTTGTTCCGATATGATTTGGGTGAATTTCTTTGCACTTATTTTTATTGGTGACTCATATGCTCTGTATTACATGTATTACTATCATCAGTGGATCTATGGAGTTTGCTGTGCCTCATGCAGATTCATCTGCATTTTTTCCTATCTCTGTCAAATTCTCTGTTGCCAACACCTTTAGTGATGTTAAGGTATTTCATATATATTATGACATTATGATTATTATTATTTTCTTCTTTAACCCGGTATTCTTTCTTTCGAGTAAAGCAATCTCACCAAGCTGAATAAGTCCATTTAACCTGCAAGAAATTTAATGCCAACATTAGTAGCGAAGCATTGTCCTTGGGTTGCCTGTGTATAAACAATTACAATCTCTCACATGTAGTTTTTGGTTCTTTTTTTTTTGAATAAAAAAGGGGAAAAAATGCATTGTGCTTTTGTTTAACTGAATGTAATTTTGGTGCAGGTTGCAAGTGTTATCCCAATAAAAGGAGGCCCTCCACCGAAGCATGTTCAGAGGATAAAACATAAGTAAGAACATAAGTAAGAATTTGGTTTTCTTAATTTTTTTAATGAAAATCAATATTATGAGCAGTAGGAGGAAGTTTATTATGAATCAGGCATTATAATATTGGAACAGTTATTTATGAAACTGAACTTTTTGGATATATGATATTGGAATTAATTCAAGCAAAGGTTAGAATTAAGAGAAGCTTACAACTAAGAGAGCAAACCAAATGAATCTGAGCGATCAACTTGATGTCTTAAGATAAATTATTTTTTGCATTTTCTTATCGTTTTTTATATTAACCCAGATGGAATCGGTTCACACTACAATGAAAATTTGGGATTTGGTGATGTGGAAATCGTTGTGGGCGAAACCGGCTGGCGGACTATTAGCAAACCGGGTTAGTTGGAGCTGATCCATAGACTGCTGCTGCTTACAATGGCGGGTTGGTTGAGAAGTACAATAAAGGGAAGAGGACTCCATTAATGCCTGATAAAAAGTTTGAGACATACTTTTGCATTGTTCAATGAGGATCAAAAGCCTGGGCCAAATGCGGAGATGAACTGGGGGGCGTTTAGGCTCGATTTTAGTGTTGTTTACAATGCTGGAGTTATCTATAACAGTAAGGTGAGTCCTTAGAGTACTACGGTACATTATTATACCTTTTTCTTCTTCTTTTTACCTTTTTAAGTTTAAACGATGCCTAATTAATCATTGTAAGAAGTCACCTGCATATATTTCACTGTAAGTATTATATATAATTGATTATTGTGTGGAAAATTAGAAATTTGAGTTGTTATTATAACACATGTTGTATCATATAATTCCTCATACAACCTGATTTTTAATTATTTAGCCTTTGCTTAATCTTAGGGACATAACAACTATTGTTAAAATAATTTTACAGGAACGGAAGTGGGTGAGTAGTTTTCAAGTAATTCACAGGAGAAGAATGGTTAGAGAAGAAGGCAACATGTGATATGGCATTAGTTATTACCAGCCTCTACAAAATGTTTATTATCTCACAGGCGTGGAAAGAAAGTGATGTAATGGGCTTTTTTGAAGGATTATTTAATGAATCGAAAGAAGGGATATTACGCTGTTAGGAGTGGTTTCAAGCAGCTTGGAAATTTGTTGTACATAGTTCTAATTTAAAATTGTTTAGATACATACGGCCGCCTGTTATTGTTTGGGTTATATTTTGTGTAGTACTTTGTAATGTTTTTGAAAGCAATAAAAATTAACCCATTTTCACCTTTCATATGCTAATATGGATACGTTCTGACCATGATATGAGCACACAATTTTTATTAGAAAAATTGGTTTTTTATTGTGACAGTCGCAATGCTAAACTAATTTTATTAAGATTAAGGCCTTACTTGCTAGGATGAACACACATCTTTGAAATTTGCTTGCTTCTTTCTTGAAATTTGCTTCTCATTACTGCTAAACGAATTATTTAACAGAAATTAAGTGCGGAGGAAATTATATTCTTAGTTAAATTAGGTAATATTGATTTGCATATATTTTTTGCGTTAAAAAGTTTCGCTTTTGATTATAATTTTACTTTCAATTTTGTGTGTGAATATAGTAATCTCTCTTACTTTAGAATATTATTTAAGGGAAGCACTCTTACTTACAATCCATTCAAATTTCATCCTTCTAAAAGTGGGTGTTCATACTGCTAAATTTGGAAGTGATTGACACTTAGTATTTAAAAAACAAGGTGATTTTTGTACTCAATTTGAGTTTTACAAATTTTTATTGCAATATTAATTTTAAAGGAAAATTCAAAATCTATGCACCAACATCAAGTAGTTTTATAGTTTAGCAACTATTAAGGGTTTTTAAGGAAGGGAGTATTCTGGAAAGTGCCATCTTTTGGTTGACAAGAAAAATTCTCTATATGTTAATATGGTGGTTTGATACTTTTAAAAAGAGAGATAATGCAAGTTTTCTAAGTTTCAAACTAACGAAGGTGATAATTTTAATATTTACTACATTTTTCTAAATATGCGATTTTTAAAATAACTTAGCCTCATTCACGTTTCGATAAAAAATTGATTTGTGCATGTACACGCATAAAAAAAAGCAACATTGCGTACACGTAAGTCATTTTGTAAAATCCAAAAAATCTTTCAGACAGTGGTATGAATTTTTTTCCAATTTTATTACTAAAATAAAATTGTGATTTACGTAACAAAATCCCTTATACAACGTTTTTACCTCTACCATCTACGTAATACTGATGCCGATCTCAAGCCCGCGACAAGGAGAAGAGGAAACAATTGCTACAACTGGATTTTAGTTCTTACAGATTACTTATAAGCTGCTGCCATTGACACCAACCTTGAAAAAGCATAGAGAAAAATTATTACATCAATTTAAGTCTTACAAATTTTTATTACGATATTAATGTAAAGGAAAACTCAAAATTTATACACTAGCATCAAGTAGTTTTATACTTAGCAACTACTAAGGGTTTATAAGGGAGTGCCATGGGAAGTGCGATCTTTATGGTGGGTCGAAAAAATTCTCTATATATTGTTATTGGGGTTTAATACTTCGTAAAAGAGAGATGACGCAACCTTTCTAAGTTTCAAAGTACTGGAAACGCTAATTTTAATATTTGTTATTTTTCTATATATTTATGTAATTGTTGATTACTTTATTTAACTGTTTGATTATTTTTTAAAATAGCTTAATCTCATTCACATTTTAAGAAATGATTGATTTGCGCATGTACACACATAAAAAAAATGCAACATGCATGTCAAGGTTATTTTGCAAAATCAAAAAAACCTTGCAAAGTTATTTTCCAATTAAATTAGCTTTTTCCTTAATGATTAATAAATCATAAGGACAAACCATCCCTCGGGTTGGTATTTATCTTCCCGAACATGTTTTCAGTCATGGTCAGCTATATGTTGCTTTATCAAGAGGAGTTTCATGAAAAACAACAAAAGTTTTGGTGAAAAATGGAAAGATTCGAAATAGAAATGGTATACATACTAGAAATGTTGTGTATAAGGATGTATTATTAACATGTACTCACAAACTTAATTAACAATACTTCATTTTTCCACTTCACATGCCGTACTTTTACTATAATTATTACTCTACGCCAATGGGTACAGATATGTTCTTCACAATTGTTTTATTACTCTATTTAAATAATTAAGGGATTTTATTACGCTTCTTTCCATGTTCGATACAAATTTTCTATGTCCATACCCATCGGATGTGGATGCATTCTGCAATTTAATATCCAAAACATTCAACAATACGTGTACGTCACACTCATTTTATCATATTCAACAACCCTCACAGACATTGTTTCTTAACACCAGTTCCTTCTGCGCACGTGCATCGCACGTGCCAAACTACTCGTATATATATATATATATATATATATATATATATATATATATATATTATACATTTACATAAATTATTTAAACAAACTTAACATGTACATTTATTTATTTTTTGTAAAAAGGTTATTTATTAAATGACGTATAAAGAACATCGTAGGTTTTGCCTCCTTGAAAAACCAGACTAGAGTAGTAATTAAAAAGAGATCAACAAACTAACAATACAATTATAGTACACAATCACACGTCACATACACCCTGTACACAAATACACCTCCGGCCTACAAAGCCCACCAAATCAGCCCAAACACAACAAATACGAAGTGTTGAAAACCCTACATGTCATCAGCCTTTATCAGCTAGCTCAACTCCCCACCACTGCAAAAACATAGTCTCTTCATCTTTGTAATGGCGGCTGTTTGTAGATCTAACAACCTGGCAAATAATCTCTTTCTCCAGAATCCTAGCTCGTTGCAAAGTAGACGATTTCTTCCTTTCGAAGATTTGCCTATTATTCTCTGCTCGGATGTGGTAGATAGTTGTGATGAGCGCGAAAAAAGCCATTCTTTGCATGAAGTTGTTACGCTTAGACATTTGCTTAAATTCTTGCAATTCCTTGAATAGATCTCCCTCAGTGTTGGCCGCAATATCCAGCTTCAATATGACAAAAGTGAGCAAGTATTTGTTGTACGAACAGCGGAAAAAAAGTTGATCATGCGACTCATTGTCTTTACGACACAGTTGGCATCGACTGTCAATTTGAATACCCCAAGTCGAAAATCGATCTACTGTAGGTAATCTTTTGTTTAATGCTTTATAGCATTTATCGACAATTTTTCTGCACTTAATTTGTTCCAAACGATTTGACGTCGATCTACAGTAGGATGTTTATTGCGAATTTCATTCCAGATAGATGTAAAATTAATGCTCGGCTACATTACACTTTTATCAGCTGCAATATTGATCGATTGTATGTACGTTTTTACCTCTCTTGTTTTTGGAAGCAGATCAGCTACGAGTTGATTGTTATGTATTATATACGAAACCTTTTTCCCTCTAGAATTGAACGTGGGAACTCTGGGTCATTCCAGCAGATCGACTAATAATTTAAGCCAAGGATCGAATCATAGGGAAGTTGTAGAACCATCATCAATAACCCTTTTGAATAATTTACTTGCAGTAGATCTGTGCCGTAGTATGTGCTTCATGGTGACAGAAAAATTATTATTAATGTGCATATACCAGAAATTTGTGTAAAGTAAATGTTTGTTCCTTGTCCATTCTATCAACAGAGATTTTTTAGTTAACAGATTCCATGTGAGTTTAAGAATTGATGTAGTTCTAAAATCTGATAATTATCACAGTCGAATACCCTCCTCATTCTTGGGTCTACATAGAAGATTTAATGCTATTTTGTGTGTCTTGCCAAAAAAGTTAGCACATAAAGCTTTAATTTTGTTAAGTATAGATGAAGGTAGATGGTAACTAAACAGCCAATATAAAACAATAAGAATGATTACGCCTTGTATAAGCCGTGCTCTGCTAACAGTAGACAACAAGTTATTATCCCAACTTTCCAGTCTTGTTGTTATGCGTTGTAGTAATGATGTGCATTGGGTAGCATTAATATAATCTGAAGCTAGAGGTACTCCTAGATACTTGATAGGCAAGGAATCTTCATACATGTCCAGTACTTGAAGTATCTCTGTCTTGTGTGGAACAAATTTGCTAAAATACACTTTTGACTTCATTTGATTTATTTGCAGCACAGTAGTGCTTTGCAGCTCCTTAAATATACGAGTAATTCATTTGCAACGATTGCCTCTAAGAAAAACATTGCATCATCAGCATACAACAAAAGAGAAACTATGGGAGAAACTTTCGAAATGGGTTGAATGCCTTTTTGGATAATATTATCTTCCATTTTTAAAGATAGAAATTCCAAAGCAATACAAAATAGATAAGGTGAGAGAGGATCACCCTGCCTCAGACCCCTATTTGATTCAATAAAACTATTAGGGATGCCTTCTACTAAAACAGAGAAGATTAAAGTACTAATGAATTCATAGATTAAGTTGATAGAGAAATAGGGAAACCCGTAGCTGCCAAATAAGAACTTAGATTTAGTGTCTCCCTTCCCTAACCATAAAATTTTACTTTTTTGTATGAGTTCCTTGTATTGTAGTTTAACTTGGTTGTTTAATTCCAAGTTAATGTTCATCGTATGCTCATACAAGTTAAGATTTTTCGGGTCATTTCAGTTCGCAGGAATGCTACTTTATAATCATCCTGTAGTTTTTGCACAGTATCTGTTTTCCTGATATGCTTATTCCAAATCTCGAGGTTTTCTTTAATTTTCCTAAGTTTGGCAATAAAGTTATGAGTGTAATCACCCCAAGTAGATGCTTTGATCCCATCATACACACATTATAAATAGCCTTCAATGTTGCACCAAGTGTTGACATATCTAAAAGGAACATTCTTAGCTTGAGGCTTATTGTCCTTTAAAGTAATTAAAATTTGGGTAGGGTCGCTCAGATTGGTTAGCAATGCAATAGTATACAGAGTAGGAAAAAACTGCATAAATTCCTGATTAACTAAGACTTTGTCTATGTTACTTGCCATGCCTCGCTTCCTCCAAGTGTATTTACATCTCTGTAAAGAACATTCAACAAGACCATATAGTAATATACAATCTCTAAATCCATTAAGATAAGAAAAAAGGTATAGGCAATTCTCCCTTCTTATCTTTAGGGTTCAAAGCATTATTAAAGTTCCCAAAAGCAATCCAAAGCATATGAATAAAAGAGGCATTGAGAATGAGACTGCTCCAACGTTTATTGCTTTCTGAATAGGTATTGCTGCCATAAACAAAGGTAAAAGTACACTGAAAACCTCTTGAGTTGGTCAGAACAGTTGTGATATTCCGATATCTCTTGTCTAAGATGTGTGCACTCCAAGTGTTATCATCAATGATGACAAACATTCTGCCTTTAGTCCCCATGTCATTATTGTTAAAGGAGGACTAGTAGGGGGAAACTTAGCCATAAACTTTAGAATGCTTGAATATAACAGTTTTGTCTCATACAGGGCTATTAATGATAGCCTTTGAGGCCAAAGAAACTTGAATACAAATGACATTTTGCTGTCTGTATTCAAGCCTCTAACAGTCCATTCACAGGCATTCATTTGATTGTAGATGAACCCCTTTTATGTCTTTCAGGAGGAGCTGTGACTTGATGCTTTCTTTTCATGCCTCTTCTAATATTTCATATTTTCCTCAAGCATTTAGGGTACAGCTTTTGAAGTTTCTTCTGGTTTTCCTATTTCATCAATGAACTATTGATGCTCTTCAAATATCTCTTGTGCCATAGAAAACTCTTCTGACTATTCTAAATGTACATCCACGTTAGAATTGACTTCTTTTTTAGCAGTGGTTTGTGCAGGTATAGAAGAAGTAGGAGGATAAGCATCTGGCCGTGTCTCATGATCATTTTGCTGATGCAGAGAAGGATTGAAGAATTGGTTGGATGGCATATTGGATATAGAAGGTCCTTCATCTTCCGGAGAAAGGCAGAAAAAATTGGTTGGATGTGTGTACTTCAGACTTCTCTTTTCCTTTTTGAGCATATGTTATATTATGTGGACCAACAGTTGAATTTTTGTTACTCGTATCAGCAATATTGTCATCCACTTGTTTAAGGGGGGAAGTGGACTCCCCATTGGATGTTGTAGTAGTTGTAGTTGATGAAGTCTATGCGTCTGTGCATTAGTGTGTTTCGGTTGCCATGTTTTTGAAAAAACATCCCATAGTTTTTAGTACTATATCCGAACACATTACAATTTTCACATGGTCTTGGCTTATACTCATAAGTAACTTGTATATCAATAATATCCCCATCATATTTATGGCCTTGTATTATTATGGGATATGTAAGAGTAGGATCCACTTCTACTTATATTCCAGCATAATTCAAGCGTAACTGTACTACTATCCATCAACGTGTATGTGTATAATATTTATATATAAGTGATAATTTATGTACATGCATATATTTGGCAATATATACTTGTATATTGGATGAGATAACGTGTTCATTGCGATGTAAATCCCAACATCTATACTTGGGCACATTATACTTTGCATGAGTTATTATGTTACACATGCACACACACACGTGTGTGTATATTAATATATAAATTAAATAAAAATATATATAATTTATAAGTTTAAAATAAAATAAAAGATTTTATTTAAATAATGTTTAGAAATGTTCTAAATGAATCAGACTTCATAGGTCCAATATAGATCGAATAAAGAATTATTTTTAAAATTCATCCATAACTTCCGTTGCAAGCTGGCCTAGTTCTAACAATAGTATTAGAGCTCAATGACATATGCGGTCTAAATTAGTCATATTATGGTTAACAAATTAAAGCATGCCCATATAGTAAGGTGTCTAGAAAAGTAGTGGCTAATGTTGGGTTTGGATAATCAAGTACTATGCCCTACCTAGCTACTGGCCTGACCTAAAATGTTAAGGTAAGCCCAAAAGGTTATCCCCGATATGAAAGACCCAATTTATATCGGGCCTTGGGCTAATTTTAAAATTATTTGAAATTAAAAATAAAAGTTTTAAATTTAAAAGTTAAATTTAAAATAAGTAAAATATTATAAGCATTGTAATATAAATTTTCAAAATTGTTTGAAAATTAAAATATAAGATTTTAAATTTAAAAGTTAAATTTAAAATAAGGTATACATATATTATAAAAGGTTATAATATAATAAAATTTTCAAAATGTTTGAAAATATATATTAATTTCAAAAAATTTAAAAATTTATTAATAAGATTAATTAATTAATTAATGTATAAATGTATTGTATATCATAACATGATATGTTATTTTAAAATGTTTAACTTAACATAAGTATACATGTGTGTGTGTGAATTGAATTTCAAAATTAGTATAGTTTAATTAAATTTATTAATTAAATAAATTAATTAAAAGTTAATTAATTAAATGAATATACACATTATAAGATATATGTGTGATACTACAAGGAATATAGTATGCAATAAATATTTAATATAAATTTTACATTTAGATAATGTAAAAATTATTAAAATGTTAATTAATTAAAAAATTAATTAAATAAGATTTAATTAATATAATATTATACATAAGTCAATTATATAAGTAGTATGAAATATAAAAGTAATATAATAATAAACTTATATAATATGAATTTATAAATTAATGATGGAACATTAAGAAAACGTAAATAGACTTAAGGAATAAATACATATGTAAATGTACGTATACCGTGATTTTTGATGTGTCTGACACTTTGAATCACGAGGGTATTTCAAAATAAATACATTATGGAATAAGTCGATATCACTCAATATAATCTATTGAAGATTATGAATCTTCCATATAATGTTGTCCTCTATCATTTATATATTAATAGTTTACTTGCATACACTTTAGTTATTGAGCTTTCCTCAAGCTAGGGATTTTATTTATAGTACTATTAATATACGATGTAAGATAATTACACGTATTTGTTGATCTTTCCTCAAGTTACGTGTATTATATTTAGGTCATCGTAAAATGATAGGTCCGAGTGAATAATCTCACTTTACTTGTTGAGCTTCTCTTAAGGTAAAGGCGAGATTATGACAAGGTATACCATGGTTATGAGTTATATGTGATACAACCGATAAGGAGTTATCCATCGTATGCGGACCTATGATTTGTTGAGCTTTCCTCAAGATCAAAATCCCAAGGCATACGAAACTTAACGCTCACTGGTGAAGTCGAAAGGCTTCTATGTTTCGACTTAGGGTTTGGTGAAACATAAAAGACTAGTGGGAGCCTTATTAAAAAATGAAATGATAACATTTAACTTTTCTAATATTGTGAAAACATATTATGTATATTGTTGTAATAATTTACATTGATAAATTTGTGCATTTAATATGATTGATAAAATGTTTATCGATTAAGATATACAAATGAACTGAATTGAAGATTGAGAAATAGAAATATAACATGTACTTACTAACAAATTATTATTGCATGTTAACATTTCAATACCCATGCAAGCACTTGATTCTACAACTACTAAAGATGCTCATAATTTGGTCACTTATGTGTTTATTTGATCGAGACCATGTATTGTATCCAATGAGTTTTGAATTCTAAAAGCAATACAAGACTATGGATATTTGTTTCATATACCATTGCATATAAGTTTTATATTGGGAACAGTCACAGTTCGTAATGTATGATACTTCGATGAAGTTAGTTCGTTTGAAATAGGCCAACAAACATCACAATGAGTTGATTGATTACAAAAAGGATTGTATTGTGTTAAATGTAACACTATGCCAAAACTATAAGAAAGATCTAAGAACTCGATTGCTGAAATGTCAGTTTGATCAATTTATGCAAAGTGCAACATATTTGCTGTCCTTAAATGTTAAGAATGATTGAGTGTACTTTTGCAAAGAGTTCGTTATGATGTTGTAATAGAGTATTTTCTTTGGATGGTTTGATCATTTAGAAAGAATAATGAATGTACAAGAGTGGATGTAATTTAATGCAACGACCCGATGTTTAGTATAGTATTTTAAAATGAATTTATAGGATTTTTCCATAATTTTTAATTTGGAAAATATTTAAATTCTCGTAATGACCCGATGGTATTTTCAAAGCTTAACAGAATATGTTAGCATGTGTATTTTATTGTTGTTTTGTAATCGTGTCGTATTGTTGTGCGCAATCGTATTTTATTTCTGTCGTTCACGGTCCATATGAAAACATGATATTGTGTAGCGGAGTACCGCATAACCTTGTTTTTCATAACTTTTACAAATCAAATTAAAACTTTTTTTTTCAACAAGCATTAATATTGATTTGCATTTTGATGTGATGATTCTTAAATTTTGGGGTTTTGCTTAAGTTTGAAGACATTGACTTTAGTTAGCTTAGCTTGGAAGTAATTATATATATGTGTGTGTGTGTGTGCGCGCGCGCGCGCATTTACACACGCAAGAGGGAGGACTAGCAAATGAATGAATACACAGAGCATTCCTTCTTTTCTTTATCTGTAATCAATAAACCTTTGCCATATCCTTAATTCAAAAATCAATATCTCCAAAACCTTTGAGAATTAGCCAAGCTGATTAACTACAAAGCGTTTATTTAGGTCCATGGTACTTTATAAAAATGATCGTTTGAAGTTTCATCGAGCGGAGTGATGAGAATTTCTCAAAGACAATAAAAGGGAAAACTTGTCATAAACTTCAAAATTTTAATTCTCTCGATCTGAGTCGAAATAGGCAACGTAGTTTGTTTCTTTGGCTTCGTGGGGTGATGTAGTATTTTTGGTGAAGTTTCGATGAGGTTTGGTTATGGTTCATGACGGTGATGGAAAACTAGGGTTAGGGTTGGTGGTCGATTTAAGCGACGATTGGCGAAAAGGGAAATAGTGTGGTGCTTGTCGGGGGAAGGCGAGTCAGTGAGGCATTTTTGGTGGAGTACGGTCGTGGATTAGGAGGCGCGACCTAGATGTGGTCGAAGTGGGGATGAGTGCCATGTTTTGGTAGGATGGGCCAAGGTTGATAATGATGGTGTCGGCGAGTTGAGCTTGCAAAGAGAAGAACGATGGAGGCGACGACATTTGATTTCGCTGTGTGTAGCTCGAGTTAGAGGTGAAGGCCATGAGTGGTAATAGTGGGTTTGTGTGTATCTATGTATCACCTGTGCATGTTTCAAATGGGGAAGAAGATGGTGGAGTTGGTTGGGGTGAGGATTTTTAGTATTTTAATTTTTTAATTAAAAAGTGTTAACGTTGAAATTGAATAACTCATTCATTTTTAGTCCGTCGACCCGTGGATTTTTGCACTAGGTTTGTATGAACTAGTAGAACACATTAGTGTAATTAGTTGATACATTTGTGAAGTATAAAATATTGATAAAATATTAGGGATTGAACTTAATTACAAATAACATAGTTAAATAACTATACTTCATTGGTGTTATCTAATTAGTAGAATAAATTACCGTTTTGCTATAATTAAAATAAATAGATTATTTTGGACATCTATCGAGCGGAATAAATCCCCATTATGTTATTATATTAAGCTGGATATTTATTTATATGCCAGTTAATTTTGAGGATGTGTTATTATTCGTTTTGTTGATTGTTAATTTTAGATAATAATTTGTTGCTATTATTGTTTGTTTAATTGTTTGAATTGTGCTCCGCCAGTTTATGAGCAACTCCCTTTTTTATTTGGTGTGAGTTGGGTAGAAAATAATTGTAGACTAATACCTTGTGATTTATTTCACAATTTGATTATAAGGTGTTTAGCGATAATATTGGTTTATTAAATTATTATAATTAGCTATAATAATTTAATATTTAAAATTTGAACTTCAGGCTAAATAAGTTGCTTTGAAAAGCGATTTATATTTTTGAAAGTGTTTTCCCTAATTAGAATATTTTTAAAAGTAAATATTTTTAGGAGTAAATATTAATTGAAATGTTTTGATGAAAAGATATTTATTAAACCGTCTTTTATTTGAACTTATATCTCGGTGGTTTTTAAATCATTTTGAAAAGAGTTTTTGAAATGATTTTGAAAAGAAATAATATTTGTATGATTTGAAGTATTTGAGAAATATTATTATCTCGATAAGAGTTTGGAATTTGTTTCAATAAATATTTGCAAATTGTTTTACAAATATTTTTATTTATTGTGGTGGATGACTAAACCAAAGACGATTGGAAATTTTCCCATTTTGGACTCGGCAGGTATAATTACTCTATTGTTTTTAGTTAGTACCAGAATACCACTGGTGGCTCCATTTTTTGTTTAGAGTTATACCATGCTTGAAAAGGTGGTGCACCTTCCTAGTCATTGTTAGAAATAGTTCTGATATATTTCCTTTTGGAAAGAGTTTTGAAAATTATTTTTTGAATAGAAAAACCCGAGTATTTAGTTCTAAATTATATTTTGAAAAGAATTGAACAATTAAGCCTAAGTGGGTAGATTTGACAGCTACATCTGCATGTTATATGCTATGTAGTTTGGGAATTGCATTTATGTTGTGCATCGTAGGCTTCTTGAGTCATATTTGTGGTTTGATCATGTATCTAATTGGATATCCAATTAGATAGGAGTACGTAGGCAGTCATAAGTGGTAGTGATGCAGCCCTAATAATAATATAACATTTTCTTCTTCGGTGTTTGCTATTATCATGTGTTGATATTTCCTTCATGCTTACCATTTTATTCCACATTGACATGTTTATTGAGTGTAGGAATGATTATTGTTGTCTCTCACATCCGAGTTGTGTAGTAGTAGATTTATAGTATTTGAGATTGGTATGTATTAAAGCACATCCGGTAGAATAATTGATTACTCTTATAAGTTGTATTATTGAAATTGTATCATATACATTTAATAGTGTTGTATATTTATCAGATTATGATATGTCTTTTGGTAGTTTTCATTTGTTTGTTTTAGAATGGACGAGTTTTCGGCGATTTGAGCGGTTCAAAAATCTAAATCGTTACATTTAAGGTACAGTTGGGATAAAGAGAGTGGATTGTCACTTCTGCTTTATAAAGAAACATCGAAAATGAGAATTGTGAAATAATAATTGATACCTAATATTGGAATAAGAAATATGGTTTCTATTCCGAGATGTATTTTTGAAAATTATTTTATATAAGATTTATTTCTTGGAGTTCAAGATATGCGATCAAAGAACTCTCCACTATAAACTAGTTACAATATGTGAGATAAATAAACTATATTAAGTGCATGATGGACCTTCAAATGTAGTACGCTATTCTAGTAAGGGCAAAAATAGTGGAAACATGCCATATAGCACTTATTGATTGCATTAAATTACAAATTTTTTTTTTGTAAAGCATACCGAACATTATTTATGAAATGATGACTATTTTTCAGTGTTGATTGAAAAATAGGCATAGTTATATTTCAATGTGAATATTATGAATATTCATTGTGAAATAAAACTATAATATGATATTTGTTTTCATAACAAAGTGATGAATTGGAAATTCTGAAGTATCTAATATTATCTACAATTATTTTTGTATTATAGTCTAAGCCGCGGTTTTGAGAAATAATTTTCATTATACGATTTTGAATCACATGATGCTAGTTAATTATATCTCAAACAATTAAGGACTATGCACCCATTTAGTGGGAGCATCATAAGAGTTGATGAACTCTTTGGATTAGTACATATAGATGTATGCAATCGTAAGTCTATTAATACCAAATGGTTCCATATAGTTCATCATATTCACCGATGAATTGTCATAGATATGGACAAGTGTATTTGATATGTGTGTATAAGTCTATGATAAGCCATAGAATATAAAACGAAAGTAAATAATGTAACATGCGATAGAAATGATTCGATTTGATCGAATGGCTGAGTATATTGAAAGGAGTTCCATATGTACCTAAAGCTGAATAAAGATTCAATCTCAAAAGTCACTCTTCCCTGTGATTCATAATGATGATCGATAAGAAGTAATCGAACTTTGTTGGACAAAGTACGATTAATTGTGAGTGAAATTGGATTAATTTCTTTCCATAAGATTGTGTACTTAAGAGTAGTACACAAAGGTAATATTATTTCATCAAAATAATAGTTTACAAAATCATATAAGATTAGGGTTTATAAGAAACCCTAACATATCCTAGACCAAGGAGTTGGCAGGTTGTGCGAGTCAAAAGTCTGCACGTAATAATTGTTCGCAAGGGACCTTGTATGAATCTTCCCAAAAGGAGTTTGGGAAAGACTGTCATTGGATGACATACTTATGTTTTGAACATAAGTTTTGTAAATTAAAACCAAAACTGTTTTATATATAAGCAAATTCATAAAATGTTTAGGAATACATATTCCATCGCACTGAGAAATAATTGTTGTTTCAAGAAATACCAACTTCATAGCAAAGGATTTTTTTAAGAATTATTGGTATAGAATCGATTTGAGTACGATCCAATGATAAAATTGATTACAAGGGATGAAATGAAATTAACCAAACCTAAATGAATATAAATACATTAGAACATCTAATGAGTATTATTGTACATTAAAGAGAAACTATGAGTTTCTTGTCAATGTCAAGAATAAATATTCCTCATTCGTTTAATTAGACCATTATGATTATTGACTCTATGATATGGTACGATGCGCAAATCCGAAATAGATTTCAAGTACATTATCAAAATATAATTTTGATAGTTGTATCCGAAAGAATATGATCCTTTTGGCCGTAAATGTGTCTTCAAGAGAAGAACGAATGCAGTTGGAATATATTGAGCCATATTAATAAGAATAATACCATAAATTTAATTATTGAAATTAACGTAATAGATATATGATTCGAAGTGCTCAAGTAGGTACAGATTTTACTCGAAAAATTATCGCATGGTATGCCTTTATGTTTTAATACATATGCGCTGAAACAGAAAATTCTAAATAATGATTTAGAATAAACTATTTACACATAATAACCAAAGTGTCTTAAAGTCAGTGGGAGTGATATAGAGTTTGTGAGTTTTTGGATATGATCCAAGAACAGATACGAAAGTTTCATTCGACGAGCATCAAAATTGAACAAATGTTTTGATAAGAATACTAAATAGTTTGATTGTCAATAAAAATGCATAGGAAGCATGTGTTCATAAGAAAGAACTTAAAAGGTACATTGATATTTCTAAACTATAAGTAAAACTACACGCTGTTGATTTTTAGTGATGTACTTGTATTAAAATCAACATTAGTTATTTTAATACTCTACATCTGATTTGTTTATGTCTCAAAATGATATGCAAGGACACCTTATTAAAATGTTTAATACGGAGCATGTAAGATGAATTCCTTATGCATTGATAATAGGAATTATCATACATATTACGTTGTTAATGATATCATGATTGGTTTATGTATTTGATACATGGAGCATATATCAAATCCAAATAGATATCACTAAATGGTTGTTTGAGGTGTTCTCGTGTAGTTTTGAAATATTAGAGAATCGTTTACAAAAATAACGAACTCCTTATGAAGGAGTGTTCGGACTCAAACTTTCATAAGTGATATTGAGTATAATATGTCAATAATAAATTCAAGTTAAAAATATTTAAATTGGAAATGTTCCAAATGAAAGACTATGGCCGATGCAATGGAAAGGCTAAGTACATCACCTTGGATAGCACCGTAATAAAACAATGTATATAAATATAAATGCATAAATTTATAACTGATACGAAGGTGATTCCAAATGTTGAGAATCTTATAACATTATTAAATAATAACAATGTCACAATATAGTTCATAACAAAACTTAGAGCTCACTAGAAGTCAAGAGACATACTTGGAATTGTTCCACACGATAAAAGTAGTTTATCAGAGTCGGAGAGAATTTATTGACAAAGTAGATAATTGAAACGTAATAGCATACCCCTTCACTGAGGGACTGACCGGGTTGGTTTTGAGAAACCGATTAGGGAAGTTGGAATAAGATTCCATAACTGACCCCAAGTGCAAGCGCGTGGTTGATAGAGTTAAGGGTATACCCTATGAGAAATTATGCAATTTGTAATGTATATCTAACTCAATAACCAATCTTGTTTGAAATAAAAGGTGTTTTCTTTCTATTATATACTTGATATAACGTGTTATATTTATTTATTTAATTAAAAGTATATATAATAGAAAATCCATAAATGGTATGTGTTGTGATAGTAGTTAAAAGTTGTTGTAACGGTAAGTAATTTATTACAATGAAAATAAATATTCCATTTTAAATGTTCCTAGTCAAGATGCATCGAGACTGGATATCAATGTATCCATTGAGACTAGAGTACGTAACACTCTCCAAATGTTGAGCAATGTATTACTCATGACTGCTGGGGCATCTAGGGGTTACGTACTGATAGTAATTGGATAATTATGGAACGACTCACTCAATAGTTTTTTGTTAGTTAATACAACTAAGGTCAAATAGAAAATATTGATGTGGTTGATTTACACGGTTCTCTCGACTTGAGAATACTATCGATCTTCAATAAGAAAGCTCCACTTTGATTATAGTCAAATCATGGCACGACGTCCATCAAGTGACTATATTTGGGTCGATTGGAAGTATTGAAAGTGAAGCACTATTAAAGAGAAGATCGTCTCCTCAGTTATATGGGGTTGGTATCATGATCAACTTAAGTCAACTCAAAGTCAAAGTCTCTGGCCAGAGCATTTCAGTTAATAATAACTATTATTATTGAACCAAGGACTTTGTGTTTGGACTATAGAGTTGAATATGAACGATATCGGAATTTTAACCATTACCAAATTTCATAAGTTCAAAGTGATATAGTTTTGACGAAGAGAATTGGTGTAAATAAAAGTCACAACCGGGTAATGCTTAACAAAGTGAAATTGGATTTTAACCAAGTAAGCAATAAATGTGGTCAAAATGTCACAGCTGCTAAATGGCGTGTGAACGTTAATATTTGAATAGTTTGATATTGATCGCTGGCCAAATTTACACTTGACCAGTCACACAACCAAAACGATGAATTCTCGTTTAACCAAACAATTTTAGTTTATAATTTTTATAAATTAATTAATATAGTAATATTTATGAAATATTATTTATATAATTTGATTATGATTTGAAAAATATGAGGAAATAAATTTATAATAGTTATAAATATATCTATCGATAAGCAATTAAATCAGATTTAATTGCTTAATATTTTATATAGGCTTAAATGGGATTAAGGTCCATCATAAGGGCTGGTAATTTCAGAAACAACATAGGTTGGAGGGCCAGCTCATTTAGGGTTAGATAAGCTTGATTTTGGATGGCTCGGACTGAAGGAGAAAGAATATAAGATTAGATCCACTTTTCTCTCCTTTATATGCATTATTTAAACATCTCTAACCCTAATTAGATTGGATCTTCTGGCTACCTCTTCTTCACTCCTTTGTACCCGAAATTATACCATAGCATCACAATCAAAACAAACTCAACTCAAGTCAGATTCGAGCGCTATTCGATAACTGAAGGTCAATGGTTCAAGGACTAGCAATCTGCTGAATTGAAAAAGGGTCCAAAGAGGAGAGTTCATCTTTTCAAGGTGTACTTCAATGCTTTTGTACTTAGGTATTATTTTTATCATATTATAGTTTATAATTTTTTGTATAATATTTTATTGTATATATATTTTATTATTGATGATGATTCTGATATGTAACAAGTTGTCACAAATTAGTTTGGTTATACGCATATACATATTTATGTTAAAAATAAAACAATTAATTTTTTATACACATCAGATCAGTATAGCCGCATAATACATATTATAATTAATTTTTATTAAATTATATATGTATATGTGTATATATATATATATATATTATTTAATTACATATATATCGTTTATATTTAATTACACCATCACACTATGATTGTAATTGGCCATATAATTTTATATATAAATTTTTATAGTAACAGTAATTTTTGACAGTATGGAAATAATTTCTATAATTATTTAGTATTATTTAAATCAATATACTAAATAATTAAATAATTTAAAATAAAAATTATTTTTAATTTTTATAAAATTAGTTTAACATCAGATAAGTTCTTTGATGGAAAATTAAAATTAAAAAAATATTTACGTTATTTCTAAAAATTATTATTTGATTCGGCCGAAAACTGATAAATTATCTAAACATAAATTCGAGCCGATAAAAATGTGAAATAATTTTAAAACTTTAAGATATCATTTATGATTTACTGGAAATTTAAAAAAAGGTTTTAATTTTTTATTAATATTGATGTAATTTCAAATGAATATTTAATTAAAATATATTTTATAATAATAAAATATTTTTACGCTCTACACATAATTTGGAATTTTATAAAAATATTATTTTATTTATTAATATATATATGTGTATATATTATAAATATTTATGTGTATATGTATTAAGTTAATATAAAATATTATTTGGTTATTATATTTATAATAATATATACCTTTTTCACAATTTAATTTTTATTATTATTGTAATATTTAAATAACCTATTTTTAAATAGATATATTATAATAATATGCATATATATATATATTGATATTTTGCCTATAAGAAAATATACGTATATATATATATATAATACAACTAAGGTTAAACCGAAAATATTGATTTGGTTGATTTACACGGTTCTATCGACTTGAGAATACTGTCGATCTTCAATAAGAAAGCTCCACTTTGATTTTAGTCAAATCATGGCACGGCGTCCATTGAGTGACTATAGTTGGGTCGACTGGAAGTATTGGAAGTGAAACACTATTAAAGAGAGGATCGTCTCCTCGGTTATATGTGGTTGGTATCATGATCAACATAAGTCAACTCGAAGTCAAAGTCTCTGGCCAGAGCATTTCAGTTAATAATAACTGTTATTATTGAACCAAGGACTTTGTGTTTGGACTATAGAGTTGAATATGAATGATATCAGAATTTTAACCATTACCAAATTACATAAGTTCAAAGTGATATAGTTTTGACGAAGAGAATTGGTGTAAATAAAAGTCACAACCGGGTAATGCTTAACAAAGTGAAATTGGATTTAACCAACTAAGCGATAAATGTGGTCAAAATGTCACACAGCTGCTAAATGACGTGTGAACGTTAATATTTGAATAGTTTGATATTGACCGCTGACCAAATTTACACTTGACCAGTCACACAACCAAAACGATGAATTCTCGTTTAACCAAACAATTTTAGTTTATAATTTTTATAAAGTAATTAAATTAATTAATATAGTAATATTTATGAAATATTATTTATATAATTTGATTATGATTTGAAAAATACGAGGAAATAAATTTATAATAGTTATAAATATATCTATCGATAAGCAATTAAATCGAATTTAATTGCTTAATATTTTATATAGGCTTAAATAGGATTAAGGTCCATCATAAGGGTTGGTAATTTCAAAAACAACATAGGCTGAGGGGCCAACTCATTTAGGGTTAGATAAGCTTGATTTTGGATGGCTCAGATTGAAGGAGAAAGAATATAAGATTAGATCCACTTTTCTCTCCTTTATATCCACTATTTAAGCATCTCTAACCCTAATTAGATTGGATCTTTTGGCTACCTCTTCTTCACTCCTTGCTACCCGAAATTATACCATAGCATCATAATAAAAAAAAATTCAACTCAAATCATATTCGAGCGTTATTCGATAGTTGAAGATCAATGGTTCAAGGACTAGCAATCTGCTGAATCGAAAAAGGTTCCAAAGAGGAGAGTTCATCTTTTCAAGGTGTACTTCAAGGCTTTTGTACTTAGGTATGGTTTTTATCATATTATAGTTTATAATTTTTTGTATAATATTTTATTGTATATATTTTTATTATTGATGATGATTCTGATATGTAGCAAGTTGTCACAAATTAGTTTGGTTATACGCAGAATAATATTTATGTTAAAAATAAAACAATTAAATTTTTATACACATCAGATCAGTATAGCCACATAATACATATTATAATTAATTTTTATTAAATTATATATGTATGTGTGTATATATATATATTATTTAATTACATATATATGGTTTATATTTAATTACATCATCATACTATGATTGTAATTGGCCATATAATTTTATATATAAATTTTTATAGTAACAGTAATTTTTGACAGTATGGAAATAATTTCTATAATTATTTAATATTATTTAAATCAATATACTAAATAATTAAATCATTTAAAATCAATGTGTTATGAAAGATTATTTTTAAATTTTATAAAATTAGTTTAACATCAGATAAGCTCTTTGATGGAAAATTAATATTAAAAAACATTTACGTTATTACTAAAAATTATTATTTGATTTGGCCGAAAATTAATAAATATTTTTAAAATAAATTCGAGCCGATAAAAATATGAAATAATTTTAAAACTTTAAAATACCATTATGATTTACTGGAAATTTGAAAAAAGGTTTCAATTTTTTTTAATTAATATTTATGTAATTTCAAATGAATATTGAATTAAAATATATTTTATAATAATTACATTTTTTTACGCTCTACACATAATTTGGAATTTTATAAAAATATTATTTTTTTGATTAATATATATGTTTATATATTATAAATATTTATGTGTATATGTATTAAATTAATATAAATTATTATTTGGTTATTATATTTATAATAATATATACCTTTTTCACAATTTAATTTTTTTATTATTGTAATATTTAAATAACCTATTTATATTAAATAGATATATTATAATAATATGCGTTTATATATTGATATTTTAATTACCTATAAGAATACATACATACATACATACATACATACATACATATATATATATATATATTTAATATATTATACATTTACATAAATTATTTGTTACACCATAATTTCCACAAAGTAAAAGGAATGAAAATAGAGTTCCTTAGCTTGTAGTTTCGGGACCCATCGTTTAGATTCCATCAAGAGCTTAGGCATTGGACTCAGTACCCAAGAGCATATAGGCTATGTACATGAATTAAGGCAACAATAAAGGCCAAGATTAATGTCCAAATAGAGTAAAAGGCTCTGCCGAGAGCAACGACATTCCTACAAATCTCAACAATCAAATTCTCGGATAGCCCAAACCAAGATCAACGGTCGAGATAGACGAAAGAATCAAAGAAGTTGTACATAAAAGTACCACATTAGCCATCCATGTCAAAACACGTTCAACAGATGATGACAAGCATTTGAATCAGAGCCGCCTATAGCAAGCCAGGTCACCAATCCGAGTTAAAGCCCCTGCACCAATGGAAAAACCTTAAATTTTCTATAAACAAAGGACCACATGCTACCAAAAAGGGGTTGGAAGATAGATCCTCTAAGATTTTTATAATTATTCAATATAACCTACTTTTTTAAAAAAACTTTAGTAAAAGATCATTAATGGCGGATATGATCAGAAAGATACTTGTACAACAAATCGAGGAATAAAAGTAGAAGCAGAATCTTCAAAGTGGACGTAGGACTCTCGGTCCTGAACCACTATAAACCTCATGTCTCTTTACCTTTCAGCACTTACTTTCTACATAGTTTCAGTGTTTACTCTATTTTCTTGCATCCCCTCGGAACAAGCTTTCGAGAACTTCGGGTGTTAGTTAAATGAAAGATCTATATAACATTTTTTGCGCTAGAAGGAGGGCCCGAACCTCCGTCCTTCTCTAATCCAGCGAATTCCAACCTTTCAACCATACATGAAGTCAAAGTTTTCCCCTCGAATGACTCCTCTCTCCCTACCCTGGATTAGGAAATTAAAGAACTGCTTGTGAACGATGGGAATCAGGCAAACCAGGCAAATCAACTACCTAAGAAACCACTACCCCAGTCCTTTTTGAAAGTTTGTTTCTGATACAACCCAACGATTGGACAACTACTAGACTGAAGCCAAGAAATTTTTTGTTGAATTAGAAAAGAAAGTCTCAACAATACTTGAGGAGGATGAAAATCCTCTCACTATCGGATAGAATTTCGAAAAATTGCCAATAACTAATGAAGACTTGGAAGCTGAGCCCATGACGGATAAGGAAGCAACAAGGAAAGCCGAAACCATAAAGGTGGCTAGGCGGGACCTTCTAAAAGGCCCTTAACTCTAAGCTCGGAAAGGATAAACTTTGGGGGAAGGCAGCCATACAGGCCAGAGACTCAAGTTATTGAAGCTAAAACTCTGAAGCTTGGCAAGAATCAGAGGATGGAAACACAATTGATGAAATTATCGAAACAAGTACAAAAGTTAAAAGAAGACCGATCCATCCTTACTTCTGCCAAAAGTTCCAACCTTTCTTCGAAGAATTTATTAGGGCCCCCTTGCCTCCAGGATTAGGATCCCAAAGCTTTCTTATGATGGAACATCTAACCCTGAAGATCGTATCGCTCTATATGAAATCCAGATGCAAGCAATCTGGGCTTCGGATGAAATCAAATGCAGATTCTTGCCTGCAACTTTCAATGGACCTACCTTGAAGTGGTTCCAACACTACCCACCAAATTATATTAGCTCTTGGGAATAGTTGACTACGGAGTTTTTGACTCAGTTTTTGCCTCGAAAGGCACCAGAACAGGATTGAGTTTGCTTGCTGACTTCATATAGGGAAGAGGAGAGTCCTTGAAGGACTATTATAAGATATTTAACAATGTAGCTGCCCGATGCAAGGGCATGACAGATGAAACCAAGCTGGTCGCAATCACTTTAGGATTGTGGAGAAACACACCATTCTAGGACGATCTTTTGAGACAAGAGTGTAAATCCCTAAACAAGTCCTTTTTCCGAGCCCGGGGAGAAATTCAAATCGAAGAATCAAAGGGAATTTCCCAGAAGAACCCGGAATGGAGTGGTGACAACAAGAAGTACACTTCGGCTAAGAGATTCAAAAAGGAATTTTAAGTATTAGAAGCCCACCCCCTAATTCATTCATATGCTCAAATTATGCAATGACCCAAGAACGAAACCCATACCCTCTGAGAAGAGGAAGAGAGCCAGAAATTAACCAAGGAGGAAAACGCTATAGCTACTATCGGCAAAATGGCCATAATACCGAAGAAAGTAGATTTTTGAAGTCCTTCATTAACAAACTGGTCAGGGAAGGAAAGTTGGATGAATTCTTGAAGAATGACAATACTTAAGGAACCATCACCCCGGTAGGAAACAAAAGCACACAACCCCAAGCACTGGCTTTGAGATCTCTGCCAGACCCTTAGAATTTTGTGGGCATCATTCTAGGAGGACCTCATATTGCTGGGGCAAGCAATGGTAGTTGGAAGAGGTATATCAATGAAGCCAAAGCACGAGACGTCTCGATATATGAGATGAAAAGATTGGATAAAAAATAGAAGGCAGGGCAAATAATCACATTTGGCGATTAAAATAAGTAGGGTGCCTGCCATCGCCATAATGACCCACTTGTGATTACGGCCTATATTGGCCTTTCAGAAGTGGCAAAGATAATGGTGGACACTGTAGCCGTCGTCAACATAATCTTCAGGTGCGCATTCGACAAGATGGGATTACCCAAGAGCATACTCAAGCCTAGTCAAACTCCCATATATGGATTCATTGATAAAGGAACGATTTCTCTCGAAGAGTGTAAGCTGATGGTCAAAATTGGAAATAATCCTCACTGTAGAATTTTCATGACCACCTTTGTCATCATGGACATCCCGTAAGTACATAATGCTTTCTTTGGAAGACCAGTTCTTGATGCTATGGATGGGTATGTTTTTACTAAGCATTTACTTTTAAAGTTTCCTACCGAAATAGGAGATGGACTTGTAAGATGAGATCATTGGATCTCCAAACAACTGTATTATGCAAGCCTGAACACAATCAATAATGGGAAGATTTCATCTTATGAGAACGATGTCAAAATGAACCAACCTACACCTCTCAAAGTTAAGGAGACAACCAATGCCATGAGTTCTAAACTCGGGCAAATCCGAAGGAAACCATTAATAATTCTCCTAAGATAAGAAGGTCTCATGATTGGGGAATTAATCTACATATCGAGCTATCACGGAAGATTTAAAGAGATAAAATGAGGGTAGAGTAGTAAGCCTCCCTGGAGAAAGAGAAAGGTTATTCACACTATACAGGAAACTCCAAAAGAAGAAGAAATTGAGCTTAATCTCAAGCCGAGACAAGGGACCGAGACAGCTTCAGCAGCCAAGAGTCTTGAAGAGGCATGCCTTAATGAAAATGAAAAATCTAAGATAGTCAAGATAGGGGATTATTTCCATCCATCTATCCGAGAAGAGCCGATTTCCTTTTTCAAACACAATCAAGATGTATTCGCATGGAATCATGATGATATGGTTGGAATCGACCCCTCGGTCATTTTCCATAGCTTAAATATAAATCCAAAGTTTATTCCTGTAAGGAAGAAATGGAGACCCTTGGACAAGAACCGTTATGTGGCTCTATAAGAAGAGGTCAAGAGGCTACTAAAGAACAACTTCATCTAAAATGTATATTATCCAAAGTGGATTGTTAATCTGGTATTAGTAAAGGAACCAAATGGAAAGTGGAGGACTTGCATTGACTTCACCGATCTAACAAAGCTTGCCCAAACGATTGCTTCCCTCTGCCAAGAATTGACCAATTAGCTGACGCTGCCAGCAGGCATTAGTTATTTTTCGTTTATGGATGCTTATTCCAGGTAATAATCAAATTCCAATGTTTAAACCTGATGAAGAGAACACAAGATTTGTTACAAACATGGGCCTTTTCTGCTACAAGGTAATGCCCTTCGGTCTTAAGAATGTAGGGAAACATATCAAACGCTAGTCAACCAAATGTTCACCAAACAGATAGGTCGAAACATGGAAGTAAATGTTGATGACATGTTAGTCAAATCTAAGCGATTAGAAAGTCATGTTTTAGATCTAGTCGAGACATTTGAAGTCCTCCAATAATATCAAATGAAGCTGAACCTTAGAAATGTGCCTTCGGAATACAATCTAAAAAGTCCTATGTTTCATAGTAAGTGCTAGAGGGATAGAAATGAACCTAGATCGGATAAAAGCCATAACAGATATGAAGGCTCCGACTAATAGGAAGGAGTTAATGAGCTTAAATAGAAAGATTGCTGCTCTGAAGAGGTTCTTAAATCGATCAACTAACAAATTTGTTCCTTTCTTCAACCTCTTAAAGAAGCATGTTACCTTCAAATGGACAAACGAATGCCAAAAGGCCTTCGAAGACCCACAAAAGCATTTAAGATCTCCCTCAATGTTGTCTAAACCAATAGATGGAGAAACTTGTTCCTCTACTTGGCGGCTTCGGAGCAGGCCATAAGTTCAACCTTAGTAAGAAATAATGATGGGACCTAGAGATCTGTATATTATGTAAGAAAAAGGCTAGATCTAACCGAGAAGCACTACCCAATGATTGGAAAACTCGTTTATAGCTTAGTGTTCACAGCTAGGAAGCTTCGGCCGTAGTTCCAAGCCTATCCTATTAAGGTCATAACCGATCAACCACTTCGACAAGTTTTCAATAACCCGAGACTGCAGGAAGGTTAATTAAATGGACCATAGAATTCCGCCAGTATGAGATATCTTATGAACCTAGAACAGCAATCAAAGGTCAAGCGCTAGCTGACTTTGTCACTAACTGCACTAGTTTCGGGGCCGAAACTGAAAAGGAAAACGAAAAGGATAAACAGCTCTTTTGGAAACTTTATATAGATGGAGCCTCAAATGAACAAGGGGTAGGTACTAGCTATATCTTGGTAACCCCGCATAATCATTAGATTTACTGTGTAATCAAGCTCACTTTTTCGGCAATCAACAATGCAGCTGAATACGAATCTTTGATTGCGGGGTTACGAATGGCTATTTCCATCAAGATCTTAGAAATTTGAATATATAGTGATTCTCAAATAGTTGTTAATCAATTTCTTGACTACTACTAGGCTCAAGATCCGAGGTTAGCTCTCTATACTAAACATGTGAAGTAGTTACTTAAAGCTTTTGAGAGCTATCACATTAAAAGCATTACAAGGGATCGAAACGCTAGGGCTGATGCCTTAGCAAAATATGCAAGCTCGAGAGATGTAAAAGAGTTTAATTTCATCCCAGTTGAGACCTTGGAAAAAGCATACAAGTACCAGAAAAAGTATTAGTTATAACACAAGCTCGAGCTACCTGAGATAAAGCCACAACTCTAGTGATATCTGAAGAAAGTTGGATGTCACCATATATCAAGTATCTAACCAAAGATATTCTACCCTCGAAAGCCACTGAGGCAAGATGAATCAAATATAATGCTCCAAGATTTAGTATTATAGATGGAAGACTCTATAGAATGGGATTCTTAACTCCATACTCTCGGTGTGTGACGGCCTAGAAATGACATCAATTATTAAAAGAAGCCCACGACAGAATTTGGGGAGACCATTGCGGTTGGAAAAAGCTAGCAAAGAAAATACTCAAACAATGCTTCTATTAGCCAACACTAAATCGAGATGCATTAGACTATGCAAGAACATGTGACAAATGCCAGTTTTATGCAAAGGTGCCAAGAGCTCCTCTAGTGTGCTCACCACAATGATGAGTCCTGGCCATTCGATATCTGGGACATTAATCTTATTGGACCCCTTCCTACTACAAAATGAGGAGAAAAATATGCCATAGTAGCAATTGACTACTTTATAAAGTAGGTTGAAGCCGAATCCTTAGCTACTATAACCTCCCATTTGGCAATTAAGTTTGTGATGAAGAACATCGTGTCCATATTTGGTTTCCCGTATAAGATCATTATGGATAATGGCACTCAATTCGAGAGCCGAGAGTTTGCAAAATATTGCTGAGATTACGGTATCATCAAGAGTTTTTCCACGGTGGCCCACCCATAAGCTAATGAGGCTATATAAGTAGCCAACAAGACCATTAAAGCTTATTTAAAGAAGAGATTAAACAAAGCGAAGGGCAATTGGGTAGATGAATTGCCTTTCATTCTTTGGGCTTATAGGATGAGCTCCAAGACTTCAACGGGACATACTCCTTCCTTAGTTTACGGATTCAAAGCTATGCTCCTGGTTGAATTAGAGAATTCCTCCCACCAAAGGCATTATTATAATATACAGCAGAACGTAGAGGTCCGAGAGGAGTCATTAGATGTGTTACCTAAGCTTCGAGACCAAGCCACTTTAAGAATGGTAGAATACATTCGAAAGATGACCCGATACTACAACCAAAGAGTTCGAACTAGGAAGTTTGAGAAGGGAGACCCGGTCCTCCAAAAGATAATGCCCAATACAAATGATCCGGCAGACGGACCTCTTGGTCCAAATTAGGAAGAACCCTTGATAATTCACGACATCATCCCTCCAGGAACATATAGATTAAAAAGACCAGACAACAACATAATACCTCAGACTTGGAATACCGAGCATCTGGGACATTACCATAGTATGGAGATATTATATGAACAAAAATTTTATCCGCAAGTTTGTGAAAATAACCAATATCTTAGCCATGCCTCAGGTGTGTCATACAAGACTTCAATTTTCTTATGTCTAAAGCATTTCAAATGTTGAGTTAAAAAATGTTTTAGTCGTGATGATTGCCGTGATCAAGTAATATCATGCAACTTTCAAATATTGCATCAAAAAACATTTTAGTCGTAATGATTGCTATGATCAAGTAATATCATGCAACTTTCAAATATTTCATCAAAAATGTTTTAATCGTGATTATTGCCGTGATCAAGCAATATCACGCAACTTTCATAAGAACATCAAAATATTTTAGCTATGATATAGCTCTGATCAAGTATTATCATGCGAATTTCAAGGCCATGCTTTCGCCTCTAAGTAAATGATTTTGCCTTATAGCAAATATTTAATTTCATCATTGGGCAAAGTAAAGAATATAAGGATGGGTTGATTCCCAAATGATTAGAAAATTGGGTAGATTCCCAATATAACGAGCCATGTTCAAGCAATACTATGCATAGGATAGATTCCCGAGAATGTTTAAAATTGGGTAGATTCCCAAGAAATTCAGAATAGTGGGTAGATTCCAAATAATAGTAAACCTTGGTTATTCAAAACCATGCGTTTGGTAGATTCCCAGTGATAGTGAGCAACGACCAATAGTGTCATGTAAAGAGTGAGCCACGACCAAAAAGTGTCTTGCAATAGTAAGTCACGACCGATAGAACTGTAACGACCCGGAATTTTCGAACCCGAAAATTCCAAATAGTTAGGAGAAAAGAAAAAGAAAGAGGTAGAAGAAGAATAGAAAACAAAACTCAGATTCTCACATTCGCAGCGGATTAAAATACAATATCAAATAATAATATCAGTTATACAAAGAAAACTGTATCAGTCAATTACATTTTAATACACTTAAATCTTTAAAAAATCATTCCAGAAACACACATGCACAAACATTTATCACCTAAGCATTCTAGTTAAATGTTTACTCACCTGTTACAGAGTTTAGATTAAATCAAAAATTCAAATTCTCCTTATCTATTCTCTGTTAAACTTTTGTTTTCAAACATCTCAAATTTCAAAGCTCTGATACCAAATGTAACGACCCGGAAATTTCGAACCCGAAAATTCTAGATAGTTAGAAGAAAAGAAAAGAGATAGAAGAAAGAAACAGAACAAGACACAGATTCTCACATTCGTAGCGGATCAAAATACAATATCAAATAATAATATTAGTTATACAAAGAAAACTGTATTTGTTAATTACATTTTTATACATCAGAGTTACAACATTCACAAATATACTAGACAGTTAGAATTAACATGTCTCTGACAACTATAATATATCACAGCGGAATATACTCCATACGTTCCTGCCATCCAGCTCGTCTCCTGAGCTCCAGAACGTCTTAACCTGAAAATCTGTAATACTCGGTCTGACCCGGGTGTTACTTTGATGTAATGCTCGGGTCAGACCGAGTATTACAGATTTTCAGGTTAAGACGTTCTAGAGCTCAGGAGACGAGCTGGATGGCAGGAACGTATGGAGTATATTCCGCTGTGATATATTATAGTTGTCAGAGACATGTTAATTCTAACTTTCTAGTATATTTGTGAATGTTGTAACTCTGATGTATAAAAATGCAATTAAAAAATACAGTTTTCTTTGTATAACTAATATTATTATTTGATATTGTATTTTGATCCGCTGCGAATGTGAGAATCTGTGTCTTGTTCTGTTTCTTTCTTCTATCTCTTTTCTTTTCTTCTAACTATCTAGAATTTTCGGGTTCGAAATTTCCGGGTCGTTACAGATAGTGTCGTGTAAAGAGTGAGTCATGGGAGTCGACCGTGTCGAATGCACCAAGTGAGTCATAACCATGGCATTGTGCAAAGAGTGAGCCATGGTCGAATCCTGTCATGCAAAGAGTGAGCCATGGTCAGAAGTACCATGCATGGTGCTGTGTAGTGAGTCGCATTCTTATAACGTGCAATATATACATTAAACCGCAATAGTAGTTTTCAAAACCGATACCTATGTGAGACCAAGGCTAGATGACTGGAGCATGGTACCAGAGTATTTTCACCACCAGGAAACCATTTCAAATTATTTTCGAAACCCTCTAGATAAGGTTAGATTTCAAGTTATTTTCAAAACCCTCTAGATGACGTTAGATTTCAAATTATTTTCGAAACCCTCTAGATGAGGTTAGATTTTAAATTATCATCGAAAAAAGCTTAGATCATCACAAAGTCATCTCGAAAAAGCAACACTACGAAGAGTTCTCAGAATGCTACTCTGCCCAAAAGCTCAGGATCAACTTTATAATAGGAACGAGACAAACAAGCCAAGTACTAAACATGACATAGCTTTATTCTTTCAAAAGTCCACCTCATATCAACCATAAAAGGTGAATTTCGGGGGGCATGTGTTACACCATAATTGCCACGAAGTACAAATTACAAAAAGAGAGTCCTTTGGCTTGTAGTTCCAGGACCCAACATTTAGCTTCCATCGAGAGCTCAGGCATCAGACTCAGTACTCAAGAGCATATAGGTTAAGAACATGAATTAAGGTAGCAACAAAGACCAAGATTATTGTCCAAATAGAGTAAAAGGCTTAGCCGAGAACAACGGTATTCCAACAAAAATCAACAATCAACGGCTCTGATAGCTCAAACCGAGCTCAATGGTCGAGATAGACGAAAGGAATCAAAAAAGCTATATATAAAAGCGCCACGTTAGCCATCCATGTCAAAATACTTTCAATCAAATGATGACAAGCATTTGAATCAAAGCCGCATATAGCAAGCCAGGTCACCAATCTGAGTTATGGCCCCTACACGAATGGAAGAACCTTAAATTTGCTATAAATAGAGGATCACATGATACAGAAAAGGGGCTGGCAGATAGATCCTTTGACATTTTTACAATTATTCAATATAACCTACCCTTTTTAGAAAGCTACAGTAAAAGATCATTAATGGCAGAAATGATCAGAAAGATATTTGTACAGCAAATTGAGGAATACAAATAGAAGTAGAATCTTTAAAGTGGACGTAGGTATCTTGGTCCTGAACCACTATAAATCTTGTATCTCTTTACCTTTCGGCACTTATTTTCTACATAGTTTCGATGTTTACTCTATTTTCTTGCATCCTCTCAGAACAAGCTTCTGAGAACTTCGGTGTGTTAGTTAGATGAAAAATCTATCTAACATTATGTAAACAAATTTATCATGTACATACATACATACATATACATATATGTATGTATGTATGTATACTATTTATAAATTATAACTGATAATTTATATACGTGCATATATTTAGACAACATATACTTGCATAATGGATGAGCTAACGTGTCCAAGTGATGTAAATCCCAACACCTATACATGGGCACATTATACCTTGCATGAGTTGATATGCTACATATGCACACACACACACATATATATATGTGTATGATACACGTGTATGTATATATATATATATCGATATATAAATTAAATAAAACTATATATAATTTATGAATTTAAATAAAATAAAAGATTTATTTAAATAATATTTAGAAATGTTTTAAATGAATTAGACTACATAGGCCTATATAGATCCAATAAGGGGAATTTTTTTCAAAATTACCCATAACTTCCGCTGCGGATTGGTCCAGTTCCGATACTATGTACAACAAAACAAGAGAGCCACTTTCGTCTTTTGCACGTTTAAAATCTCCTTAAAGATGAAGGAAAATGGAGAACAATAAAAAAGAAACAGACCGGACTTATATAACAACTAACGGAATATAACCCTAGATTTATATTATCGAAAATCGATCAAGCATCATGACGATCAAAGAGAGATACAACACTTTGGGAAAATAATTCGATAAAGGGATAGCTGCTATTTAGAAAATTGGATGAGTTTCTTTCCGACGACTCTAATGTTCTTCAATTCAAAGAATGCCGCATTCAGCACAAGACGTACTTTGGGAGGCAAGTGTTATCCGGCATTTTAACCCGGTTACATTGAACTGATTGGACAAGTTAGACTCGACTGCTATCAAGGTTGATGTATCCAGAGGAATGATTGTGGGGTCCATAAGTCAAGTATAGATGGTAATATGAAGTCGAGATTGAATGGAATTGATAGATATGCAAGGTAGAATGTTCGAAGTATGGAATATGGTTCAACACATAGGAGGGATCAGCCAAAATCGACTTCCATCATAGGGATCGGTATGTTTCAGGGAGCAAGTGCATTTCAATAGAAAACAATTAATATTTCAAGATTCACAAGTCCAATGCATATGAAATTTTGTAAGCAAGATATGAGGACCCTAGGGAGCCTACCCTAGGGATCGCACCTTAAGAAGATGAAGTTAGAGGGATCGACACTCTTCCCTTGTTAGGGATTGACAGGAATCAGCAAGCAACCCATGTTGAAGCAAAGATCAAGCAATAACTCAAGTTCTACTGATCCAATTGGCATGAAATTTGGAGGCTAAACATACTTTAGCATGAGAAAGCTATCATAGGGATCGCATCCAGAATTTCACCAAAGCAGGGATCGGTACCGATCCCTCTTCTTTGAGAATTGGGCCATGCGATCCCTCTTGTAGGTCCATATGGTTCTGGAGGTCTTTCTGTCGAATTTTCAAGGAGATATTTGGCCATCTTCATCTATAAATACAGGCTTGGTTATTCATTTCCGGGCCCTTTACTCTACTAGTTGCTTTATACTCTTTTGTAACTAAGGATTTTCATCCGATCCCTATTGTACTCAGTTTATGAAGTGACTAATAAAGCAATATGTTCAAAGTGGACGTAGGCAAACAACGCCGAACCACTATAAATCGTTGTGTTCATGTTATTATTTCAATTTAACTGCTATTTCTTTGTTATTATCCTCTATTTTCATTTTATATTCTTTATTTATTTCTCTTCAAAAATTCTATTGGGTGTTTGTGCCAATTTTTGGTGTAAACATTTTGGTGCTTTCACTGAGAAGATTGATTCTCAGCATATTGGGATCCCTTTGTTGCTATTGGATTGCATAAATCCCCCGAAGGAGGTCCACAGTTATCTTCAAGGAGTTTGCTTGTTTTATTCAGATTTGCAAAAATCTAAGCAAAGCCAATGACAATGGTGAGGAACACTAGATCTACTTCTCAAAATGCAAAAGGAAACGAGGATGCCAACATCCAACAAGGAGGCTCGAACAGTCAACCAATGGATGTGAATGCTGATCCAGTTGAAGTTCGGAATCCAACTGATTCCATTACAAGAGTTGAATTCTAGAATCTGATGAGAGAGCTAGTGGATAGCCGTCGATAATTGAAACATCAGATTCAAGCTAATATCAATCTAATGAATCAACTCAATCAGTAACAACGAAGGAAAGCAAGGAGGGACCCCACCCCTTACTCAGCATCAGAGAGTTCTAGTTCATCGGACGAGTATCATAGGCTCAGTTGTCGTAGAAATGACGGATATCACATAAAAACTTCAGGGCATCAACAGGGAGACCTGCCTGGTCTGCCAAGACCGATCGGTGTCGATCCCTCTATAAGGATTGGTACCGATCCCTCCTCCAGAGGAAGGAACTTACCTATACATGTTGGGATTCAAGCTGGAGCTATTGCAATCGATTTGGATGATGGAGTCCAGTTAAATGTTGACCAATTGCTTCCCTGGAATGACGATGAAGTGAATGTACGTGGTATACATTGGGAGGATGGTAAACCAAGAAGGCGTGGAATGGCCCGTAGACATTGACCGGACCATTCATGTGAGGTGGAACATGACCACCACTTGGTACCAACTATCTAAACGCCAGACTTGTCTGCTATGGTTAGGAAATCGGTGAGAGAGAGCCAAGGCTTGACCAATAACGACTAAGGAATCTCGAAAAGCCATACCCCATTCACTGACGATGTCCTACATGTAGAGTATCCAAGGAGGTTCAGCATGCCGTTGATGCCTGCCTACGAGGGAAAAATCGACCCCGGGCAGCACATCATGAGATATGAATGACTGATGGATTCTGCATGAGCAGATGATGCGACCAAGTGTAGATTTTTTCCTATTACTCTCTCTATAATAGAAATGATGTGGTTTACTAGATTACCCCACGATTGATCTCTAGATTTTATGATTCGACAACAAGGTTTGTGGAGCAGTTCCGTATGCACGCAACTCGCCCAAAGATGTAATGTCCCTATGCAGCGTGATCCAAGCTCTGGGAGAATCGTTGAAAGATTACTTGGAGAGATTCCATACAACTATCATAGAAATCAATAATCTGAATGACCATGCAATATTGATGGCCGTAAGAAGAGGGATTGATCTAGAGTCTGATTTTGGCGATTGGTTAGTTGGCAAGCTACCCACAACGTTGATGCACTTTAATGCAAAGGCGGCTCAGTATTTGAGGAAAGAGGAAGTCAGGTGCACTAGGAAGAAGAATTTTATGGGACCAAGTGGGGAGGGAGTACAGAGTAATATTGCAGTGAAGAAGTCTGATGATAGCTTTGGAAAAGTTCAAGTGAATGTCCAGAACAAACCAAATCAACAAACAAAGGCGGAGATAGGAGCCAAGAACGAAAAAGGGATTTTGGAAGAGGAAAGCCTAGGATTTCATTGTACGATACTTACACGCCACTGAATACATCTCTAGAGAATATATATTTGTCTACCTGTAATATCATGTAGTATAGGAAGATGCCTCTAAAGGAATCAACGAAGAAGCAGAAATAGACTGGAAAATATTGTTGGTTTCATGAATGTTATGGTCATAGAACAAATGAATGCAGGCATCTCCAGGATATTATCAAAAAGCTAATTCAAGAAAGAAAGTTATAGCAGTTTGTAAAAACCCCGCAGGATGGCTGGCATGGGACATCCGACCTCAACCAAGGACATGCACTGCACAGGGCTGAGGAGCCTACGCGGACTGGTGGAAGGTTGGTAATCAATATAATAGTTGGAGGACCGCATCCCGTTGATAAGAGTTGGCATGAGATGGAGCACTACGGTAGCAGGATTAAGCATGTGAATTTTGAATGTTATTCGAGTATGGAAGATGGAGCTCCAACAAAACAGCAATGTACAATGGCAGATGATATTATGTTTAGAAATAAAGATGCAGACAAGATGGAGGCTCCGAAAATCGACCCAATGGTCATTTCGGCAATGATCGACCCCACTTTAGTGAAAAGGATATTGGTTGATTATGGAAGTTCTGTAAATATAATTTTCAAAAAAGCTTATGATTAGATGAGGATGGAAGCCAAGGACTTAAAACTGTCTAAAGCCCGTATTCATGGCTTTAATGGTGCTGCAACCAAAGCTGTTGGTTATGTTGAATTGCCCATGGAGTTGGGAGAAGGTGACCGCAGGAGAGTGCGGATTTTGCCTTTTGTTGTTTTGGATGTTGACTCTCCATACAAGGTTTTTCTGGACCGACCAGCCCTAGCTGAGTTCCAGGTATTTCTTGGCCCTTGGTGTTTGACTTTGAAGTTCCCAACAGATAATGGTATTGAAGTTGTTCATGGTGATCGGGCATGCTTGTTATGTAGCTGAATTGAGGGATGCTCAATGAAAGGAGAAAGGTAAGGGCGTTGACAAGTCTATCGGCATTCAAGCCACTGAAGATTGACAACCAGCGCCTGAGCCTTGGCTCGGGCACCACAGTCAGTTTTATAAAGACATAGATCTAAGAGACGACGAGGAGGAGCCAAAAGAGACCAAGGCTGCATCGGCCGAGCTAACGATTGAAATCACAGTCAGCCACAATGACCCATCACGGTTCCTAAAGATCGGATCACAGCTCAGCCCCTCAATGATGAAAGAACTTGCTGGATTTCTCCGAGTGAATCTCGACATGTTCGCTTAGACTCGCTCTGACATGTGTGGGATCTCGCCTGCCATTGCAAGCCATGCATTGAATATCGACCCGAGGCATGTCCCGGTGAAACAAAAAGTCATGGCATGAATTCAGAGATATCTACTGCACTTAAAGAGGTGGTGGATAGGCTCAAAAACAATGGATTTATTCGTGACGCCCTCTACCCCAAGTGGGTATCTAAACTTGTACTTATGAGAAAGACAAATGGAAAATGGGAGACATGCGTTGATTACTCGGACTTGAACAAGGCGTGCTCGAAAGAAATCTTTCCCCATCCAAGGATCGACCAGCTAGTGGACTCAACCGCGAGACACTAATTTCTACCTTTCATGGATGCATACACATGATATAACCAGATCCCGATGCACGTTTTTGATTAAGAGCACACCAGCTTCATTACTGATGTTAGATTATATTGTTATGTGGTAATGCCGTTTGGACTAAAGAAAGCAGGAGCGACCTACCAACACTTAGTCAACAAAATGTTTAAAGATCAAATTGAAAAAATGATGGAGGTATATGTGGATGATATGCTCATGAAGTCACGATGGTCTAGCGACCACATTAGAACCTGGCAGAAATGTTCGATATCCTCCGATACTACAAAATGAAGATTAACCCTCTGAAGTGTTCTTTTGGCATAACATCAGGAAAGTTCTTGGATTTCATCGTCAATGCCCTCAAAACGAATCTAATCCCAAGAAGACCCAAGCTATTCGCAATATCCAAGCACCAAAGGCTATCAAACAAGTACAAAGCCTGAATAGGAAGGTTGCCACTCTAAGCCGATTTATTTGCAGAGCTACCGAAAATTCCTTTCTTTGACTTGATTAGGAAAGGAAAAAGGAATTTTGAATGGATATGGGATTGTAAAGACGCATTCCAAGCTTTGGTGAATCACTTAGAGAGACCTTTTATCCAGTCAAAGCTGGTAGATCATGAAGACTTGTATATCTACTTGGCCGTGTCAGTACATGCTATAAGTGCCGCATGGCTTCGCGAAGAGAATCACATCCACATACCAGTATATTAGCAAGCGATTAACGAGAGTTGAAGGAACAATCCAAAAATTGAAAAATGGCATATTGTTTGCTGATTGCTTCACGAAAGCTCCGCTCTTACTTTCAGGTACATCCTATCAATGTTTACACCGACCAGCCGTTACGACAGGTCATGCAGTGACCTGAGACGTCTAGAAGGTTACTCAAGTGGAATATCAAACTTAGCCAATTCAACATCACTTATATTCCTCGGAGGGCTATCCGGGGTCAGGCACTGGCGGACTTTATAGCAGGATTTACTGCGCATGATGATTTCCCAGAGAGCAGTTAAACCCCTACTACACGGTTGAAGTTATATACAGATGGAGCATCCAATGATCATTGTTCTGGCATTGGAATTGTGCTTGTAACTACCGAAGATCAGTTAATTTGCTATGCTTTAAAGCTTGATTTTCCTACAAGAAACAACGAAGCTGAGTATGAGGCTCTGATTGCTAGACTTAAACTCGCCAGAGAACTAAGGATAAAGTCTCTTGAAATCTTTTGCGACTCACAATTGGTAATATACAAAGTCGGGGGAGATTACCAAGCTAGAGGACAACGACTTGCTCCGTACCTTACCCAAGTCCAAGAGTTGTTAACCAACTTTGAGTATTATGACAGTACACACATTCCTCGAGATCAAAACAAAGAGGCCGATTCATTGATAAAGTTTATTAGCACCGGGGATGCACAACAGATGGGCTTAGTTCTAGTTGAAGTATTAAATGCTCCGATTATAAGCCTGATGGAAATCGACCGGGTACTAGAGACAAAACCTAAGAAGGAGTCATGGATGACTCCGATTAAAGACTATTTGCTAAAGGGAGTTCTTCCCGAACGAAGGAATGAAAAATGACAAGTCCTTCGTAAAGCTTCACAATATATCATGCAGGAAGGAGTTATGTATAGAAAGGGTTTCTCCATTCCCCTGCTCTGGTGTATCGCTCATGATGAAATAAAACGAGTCCTGAAGGAACTCATGAAGTGGAATGTGGCGATCACACTGAGAGGAAAACACTAGCAAAGAAAATACTCCGTTATGGGTATTATTGGCTAGCCGTCAATCGAGATGCTACTGATCATGTAAGGTGATGCAACACGAGCTAGATATATGCAAAAGTTCCAAGAGTTCTGCCGATGGAAATTACATAAATGGTCTGCCCATGGTCGTTTGCCATGTGGGGTATAGATATTATCGGTTCCTCACCGATCTCTAAAGTGCGAAGTACACTATCGTCGCAACTGATTACTTCACCAAATGGGCCGAAGCGGAGCCTTTGACCACGATCACAACCAATAAAGTAATCAACTTCATCATCTGGAACATCATCTGTCATTTTGGTCTTCCATGAACTATTGTAACAGATAATGGGACTCAATTCAACAGTGCTGAATTCAAAGACTTCTACCGTCGGCACCATATTGAAAAGATATTTGCAGCAGTTTCTCACCCTCAAGAAAATGGGCAAGTTGAAACTGTAAACAATATCATAAAATCCATTTTGAAGAAGCATTTGGAAAAGGCTAGGGGTAAGTGAGTGGATGAACTCCCAATAGCACTATGGGCTTATAGGACCACCCACAAGTTTGCGACTGGACATACCCCATTTGCCCTTGCTTATGGTTCCGAAGTCGTTATTCCTATTGAGCTCGAAGTTCTTTCTCATCGAGTGACCTACTACGATTCCAGAGTGAATAAAGATCTCCTCTTGTCTAGACTTTATACATGAGAAGCGCGAAGAAGCTGATTTGAGGGGTTGCGCACCAATGCAGAGTCGTCCAACACTACAACACTAAAGTACAATCTAGAACCTTCGAAATTGGTGATGTCGTCTTGAAATGGGTTTTTCCTATGCCATCGCATATGAATCCAACTTGGGAAGGACTGTATGTCATTGAACAGAGGCTTAGAGAGGGAACTTTCAAGCTAGCAACTGTTGATGGCATCACACTCTCTAGGGCGTGGAATAGGGAGCATTTATGACGCTACTTAATTAATTTATTTCTTTTCCATTCAGTTGTATTTAGTTTTAGGATTTTCTTTAGTATCTTATTTTCTAGATATGTAATAAGACAAATTATGTCATTTCTTTCCCTTTGACAAATAAAATTTTGAACTTACTCCATATCTGTGTTTGTTATAGCATTGCATGTTAGTTACATCAGAAAACTGATTGATGTTGACATGTCCAAGCAGGTTCCCTGAGTTTAGAGCTAGCCAATTACGTTAGTTCCCAAATGAACAAAACATGACTAACATGGTCCAACGTTCATTTGATAAGTCTCTTTTACAACCTGATGGACAAAGTACATAATAAGGAATGGTTGTGACTCGACCATCCGATAACCAAGTTAATCCCATCAAGCGATGGGACAGTCATGATCAAAAGCGATCGTGATACGACCGTTCGCTCGCTACGTCAAACCCGAACGCTGGGGTAAATCAACCAACTAAGGAAAGTATGATCTGACTATTTTCTGAAATAACTCTAAGTTCCCAGAGCATGGACTATAGTATAAATACAAGCCGGGTGCGATTCGACCACCTGCCAACCAAGTCTTATCCACAGAGTGGGGATATGAGTATAAACAAATAGACGAGTGCGGTTTGACCACTCACTATTCCGTGAACTCCGACCTGAAACCGATAGTTGAGTATAAACTCGCTAAGGATGGAGTTTAACCGTCCACCATTTAACTCCGCTAACCCAAGACCGGGGGAAGGAGTGTAATCCCTCAAACCACTGAATCTAACAGCGCAACATTAAGGCTCAAGCCCCATGTTTGGTATGACTTAGGGCCATGACCACATGGAGACCTTTGGATAAAATTAAGGGATTATCATTCAGATCAATGAGCGATGAATTATAAGTACATTGAATGGAAAAGTAATAGCTTAACTACTTAAATAACAATTCACACGAAATTTCAACATAAATCAGAGAACTTTTATTTGCATAATTGACTTCAAAATTGTGATACAAGTCTTTCCAAAAGCGGGGGCCATACCCGAGCAATCATGGCCAACAAAAGGGAAAATAACTATACAAGCTATGTGCAAACTGAGCCGAAGCAACGGCTAATTCTTTTATCTTTTGTCTTTTCTCTTTTTTGGATTTTTTAGGAGTGACATCACCCCAGCTTCCACCTATCTTTTTCTTCGATCCTTTACCGCCCTTAGCAAGAGAGCTTTCAAAGATTGGAGGGAGTTCTTTGGGAGTCAACCCACCGGGTGGAATGACTTGTAATGGGATGAGATTTGGATCGTCGATGTCCACGTCGGCGGGTTCAGCGTTAGCTTTTTTCTTCAATAATTCCTCCCTCTTGATGCGCTCTTTTAAGTTGATCTCATCGGTATGTTCGGTGGCGCCAGTAATTACAACGTCATCCGACTCATCAGGCAACGGTAGGTTTTCGGCTTTATCATCATCAAGTGCTCCAATAACTTGACTGTCGAGTATTAGAGCGTCGGTAGCTGTGGGAATCTCAGTAGATGTCGATTGTTTCTCCATGACGGCATCGCTTTTTAGAGTTTGGCCGAGACTCGAAAGACCTGTAGGTTCGTGGAAACAAGACGATAAGCCCATGATAATTGGGCATGAGGAACAAAACCTCTCAAAAAGTGGAGAGTAAAGTGGAATACATGCATCTGGCTGACTCTTAGTTTTCGCCGGAGTGCTCTCTTCCAGAATAGAGGTCATCACCTTAGATTGATGATCGGGTTTGTCCAGATCGTAGCTTAAATCCTATTCGAGGCTAAGAGAAACTGACGCTCTAGCTTCTTGAAGAGAAGAGGGGCCTTTGGGATCAGACTCCGAAGACTCGATAGTGTTTTTCCCTTCGCCAGAGGATGCTAGAATGTCAAAATATCGAAGTCTCGCAGTAGCCAGGTCTAAAGGTTCATCCCCGCGAAGAATCTCCCATACTAGTTTCTCTTCATCTAAATCAGCTTCGTTGTGGGTTCACGTTTTCAATTAAATAATATATTCCCAGGCCTCGGTGAGCGACTCAAGATAACCCTCACTAAGAAAGCTTAGATTGCGGTGGATAAGGATTTAGCATTGTATTCAATGATTAGGGGATCGAACATGCCCTTAATTTCATTTTGAACGGCTTCTTTGGAATCCTCTATCCGGGCCTCGATCTGTTCTCTCATCTCATTACGGCTTGATTCTCTCACCTCTTCCTTAAGGACTTCAATTTGAGCAAGTTGCTCATCAAGCTTAATCTTCAAATTTCGGGCTTCAACGGCCTCTTTGCAATATTTTTGCGATTCCTCTTGAGCTTCAATTTTATCTTCTCTCTCCTTCCTAAGAAGTTTTTCAAGCTCCTCAATTCGGCAGGCCAAAATATTTTTCTCCTTTTACAAGGTATCTTTTTCCAAGGCAAGAACAGCGCTACGGTTGAGGGCAGCATCAAGTTCCTTTTTGTGGGCAGCTTCTAGATGACTCACCACCTCAGATGTTTCCTTTGCACTTTTTTCTACCTCGGTCGGCTTCACCATCAAGTCCGAGATCTCAATGTCCTGATGTTTAATTATATCTTTATCATGGATCGCCTCTAGCTTGAGACGATCGATCTCATGTCATCTCTCAATAGACTCCTCGGAGATCTTCTTTGCTTAGTGCTGGAATGATTCATGTTGCATAAAAACATCGTTGACGCATGCTAGAGAACTTACCTTAGCATTCTCTAGGATTGTATGAATGAGGGAGGAACTTAAGCCCGTCGAAACAAATCTTTGGAAAATTGACCTTATGTTCGACCAATTATTCTAATGTGGAAGCTTCAGGAGCGGCAGTCGGCAAAGATGGATCAGAAGTGATGATTGGACGATTTCTCGACCTATGGTCACGAGATTGCTTGGAGCTGGATGAACCAGAATAATGCTCAGGCGATACGACAACTTGAGGAACATGGAAAAAGGTCCGATTGCCATTGTGCACATGAAGATTAGGTTAAACTTCCTGATGGGACGACCGAGACTGGAACTTATGTTTGGAAGATGACTTCTTTCTCGACCGTCATCACTCTCTCTGCACCTACCTGATTCTAAATCACAGTTGGATCCATATTGCGTCAAGGAGCCCCTCACGCAATCAAAAGTTTAGGATTGAGACATCGCACCTGCGAAAACCAAACAAAAGTGTATAAGCGACCATTATACAAAAGATAGATGGAGATCATGTGATGAAGCGCATGTGATTGTGAGTGTCCTAGTGTCCTCCCAATGGACCAGTTGCTACAGCCTTACTCATAAGAGCTTTCTCTCCTTTGTCGATGGGAAGAAGCCATCACCACTTCTGGTGGGAGAATTTAGCCTCTCAATACTGATGTTGGGGAATTCATAAGTCATGATGTCATCAGGGATTTGGAGATTTGAATACCATTTCATCGAGCTTTCTAAATGTTGTAAGGATGACTCTTCATCGACGGAAGTGATAATAAACTCAGGCTCCTTAGTGGTTTTCTCCTATGGAGCTTATATGCAAGCTTCTTTCTTCTCCTAGATGGTGTGTAAAGTTGTGCACCTTATGACGGTTCGACCACAGGCACATTGCTCGGACCTACATCAGCATTGCCAGGCTCATTGGTCTTGGCACCCTAATTTCACCCTCTTCGGCGTTATCCTAAGTCCCCTCGACTGGGGGCACAACAGGGTTATTGATATTACCTTCTTGTTCTGCAGCATATTCTAGTAGTGCAGCACTTCCAGAAAGCTCAATGCTGTGACCTTCCTCCAGCAACCTGAACAGAGATAACCATTCATCTGTACAAGGAGTCTAATGTCCTTGTCTTAGACTAGGGTGGCATGAATTGCAGAGATTGCCTTTAAAAAACTACCGCCCTCTAGACGTGGACATACACTTATAGATTTTCAGAATGTTAGTTGATTCAGGATATGACTTGGGTTAAAGAATCTGAGAATAGAGATAAGACGACACTTACATCCTTCCAACCATCGCCTTGCAAAGCTAGGCGTACATCGGACATAGAACCATTTGTGTTTGAAGAGTCTGATCTTGTTTCAAGCGCCAATTAACACTTGACAGTTGGTTGAAGGTTCGAGGAAAATCTAGGAATGCCTCCATGTCCGTCATTTGAAGTTGTAAATAAATCCGACGTCCTCAGAAGTTGGTAGGCGGAATAGGACGTTCATAAATAGTAAGAAAGTGCCATGGAGAAAGGCATAGCTGTTTGTGTGTAGCTGAGTAGGAGAGATTACAAGATATTTTAGCATATCTCGGATAAAAGAATTGAAGGGCGACATGCATCTGGCCCAACACATGAACTTATTGCATGTTGTATACCCCTCCAAGGGCGAATGAGCCATGTCGTTCATCGAAGGAACCAAACGTCTTTGAAAGGAATCCTGTGTCTAGAACATAGTCTGTGGAGAGTGGCCTCACCAATTCTGGAGGCTTGAGAATCAATCGGGTTATCTAAAAATATAGTGCCTTTTATAGCATCGAGGGCATGACTTATATCTTTCGTCGGAAGGATGGGAACATCAGATAAAAGGTCGATCGATGGGCAGGAAACTTCCGGTTGTTCAGTTTGATGACCAAGGGAAAGCTTGCCACATATAATTGCAGAACTTGACTCAGCTTCAGGATTATTGTGCTATGAAGTTGGTACAAAAGACATTGTAGCTAGACGCTCTGAACATCTGAAGTCCATGCCAACTATACTCAGATTAGAAAAGTTTACCTGTCCCTCCATGCTAAGTGTAAGCTAGTGTGGTGCAGTGTCATGTAGTGCAAAAATAAGTAGCTTAAAACAAGAAAGCGAAGTTAAATGACAAGACTTTGGATTCCAACCAAAGTGACCGCCATCGCTGACCGTCTCAACTGGCAAATAGATTGATCGATTGTGTAAGCTTTGGGATCGATCATCGGCATATCGAATTGTGAAATCCGTTATTAAAGTCCATATGTTAAGTTTTAGTTCATGTTCTAAGTCCCAAGGATTTGATCGTTCAATTTCGAGTTCAATAGTGAATATGCAAATCGTGTTGTTCATCATCGTCATATGTTCAAGTTCATTAAGATGGGATTGGTTATAATTGCTCGAACAAGTGATTATGGATTGGTGTTTGAGTTCAATTCAAAGCCTAGAATTAGCCAAGTTCATATATGCCGATCCCTAAATTACCAAACCCTCTCCCAAAGCTAGACAACCGATCCCTTTCTCCAAATGATCCATACTGATCCCTTTCCTTCCCAAAACTACCAATCCCTCCACGCTAGCAAAAACGACCTGTCCCTATCACAAAGCACAACTACCGATCTCTCCCTCCATCACTGCCGACCCCTCTTCTCGACCGCTTTTATAACTTTCCAACATTCCAACCGATCCATCCTCTATTCAACAAAACTACCGATCCCTCCATGCAAATCAAAGACGATCGATCCCTCTCTTCCCACTTTCTCGTGCTATCCTTCAAACTTTTTGACCGAACCCTATGTCCTATGCTCCTTTCTTCCTCTTTCTTTCTTATTCTACTGATTCCTACCACATCCTACATCTCATCTCCTCTAAGCAGCTTCGGTCATCAATTCTCCATCACGTCGAACTCTAAACCATCACCAATGGAATAGAATCCATTTTCTCGTCATAAAATCAAAAATTAATGGCAAGTAACCTACCTAAATATATCAAAGATGAGTGGTTCGAGGAGAAAGATTGGATTATGATTCGGATGGAAGGAAAAATGATAATCTAAAGCCAAATAGAAAGGTTGATTTATAGATGAAGGCGATGTTTGAGTGGAAAGGAAGGGATCGGGTTTTTTAAAGGCAAGGAAGGGTTCAGTCATGGGAAAGTAAATGGGAAGAATATGGATATGTAAAGGTTGGAAGGGAGGAGTGTTAGTTTATATATGGGGACGAGGGTTCGTCCTATGGTTTCGATTCAAAGTAAAGAAGGGAGGGACCGGCTAAAAAGATGTCGATCTCTATAAGCATGTATATATAAAAAAGAGGGAGGGATCGGCTAGAACTATGCTGATCCCTATCAACAAAAAAGAAGGAGGAGGGATCGGCTAAAAATATGCCGATCCCTGCAAACGTTTAAAAAAAAGAGAAGGGATCGGCTATGAGCATGTGTGCATACAAACATGGACATGAAGATTATATAAAGTACATACACCCAAATGCCATGAAATTGTATCTAACTCAATGAAAATTGGCGACGCCCCATGCACGTATGAATGCGTCCGGGAGCCAATGACAAGAACGTGTATCTAAATGTGCACGTGTATGGTCTAAAAGTTCAATTTTTGAAATCAATAGAAATTGAAATCAAACCTGAAGCTTTCAAGTTCGAGGCTGGACAAGATAACCAAAGCTTATTAGTCTCATGGAACCGGACTTAGATCTCAGCTGATGGAATATAACCCTAGATTTATACTATCGGAAATCGGCCAAGCGTCACGATGATCAAAGAGAGATACAACACTTTGGAAAAAATAATTCGATAGAGGCATAGCAACTATTCAAAAAACTAGACGGATTTCTTTCCGACGACTCTAACTTGCTTCGATTCAAAGCACGTCGTGTTTAGCACAAGACAAACTTTGGAGGGCAAGTGTTATCCGACATTTTTTGACCTAGCTATATTGAACCGATTGGACAAGTTAGACTCGACTGCTATCAAGGCTGATGAATCCAGAGGAATGATTGTGGGGTCCATAAGTCAAGTACAGATGGTAATATGAAGTCGAATTGAATGGAATTGATAGATATGCAAGGCAAAATGTTAGAAATATGGAATATGGTTCAACATATAGGAGGGATCGGCAAAAATCAACTTCCATCATTAAGGAGTCGGTATGTTTTAGGGAGCAAGTGCATTTTAAATATCGGATTTCGGTCACGTTTCGTCTCGGAATTTTTACACAAGTTATCTCGTATCGGGGGAGATCTCGGACGAGATGAGTACATATCGGGTGTACATCTCGGATTGACATCTCGGGTCTTATAATGCATCTCGGGAATATCTCGGTTGTACTTATATGTCTAAAATTGATGTGTCAAAAATTTATTTAACGGTTATAACTTTCTTAGTAAAAATAAAAATGCTAATATACTTGATTTACATGGAAAATGAATATTTTTAGAAGAGTAGTAGCTTGATTAGCTTAATTGATTTGGTAATGATTGAATAATATCCTTTTATTTGAACATAATAAAGAAGTGAAACCTTTCGCTATGACTCATTAAGATAAAAAGTAAAGAATATGTTCAAGAAGTTGGTAAATTATAATTGGATTGAGTAGTTTCTTTTGATTCAATGTGAAAATAAAAAAATATTATGAAAAATAAGCAAAATGCATAATTTCGGGTGAGATCTCGAATTGAGATTTTGATCCATATTTCGGGTGAGATTTGATTATCTCGGACGAGATGAGTTTCGAGGGAGATATGGAGGAGATTTGATGTCTCGTCTCGTTTAAGTGTGAAAAGGAGATCTCGGAGGAGATCTCGGGCGATATATAGGAGATTTAAAACCATGATAAAAACAATTAATATCTCAAGATCCACAAGTCCAATGCATATGAAATTTTGTAAGCAAGATATGGGGACTCTAGGGAGCCTCTAGAGATCGCACCTCAAGAAGATGAAGTCAGAGGGATCGGCACTCTCCCCTTAATAGGGATTGGTAGGAATCAGCAAGCAACCCATGCTGAAGCAAAGATCAAGCAATAACTCAGGTTCTACTGATCCAATTGGCATGAAACTTAGAGGCTAAGCATACTTTAGCATGAAGAAGCTACCATAGGGATCACACCCTAAAGTACTACCAAAGTAGGGATCAGTACCGATCCCTCTTCTTTGGGAATTAGGCCATGCGATCCCTCTTGTGGGTCCATTTGGTTCTGGAAATCCTTTTGTCGAATTTTCAGGAAGATATTTGGCCATCTTTGTCTATAAATACTGGCTTGGTTGTTCATTTTCGGGACCTTTACGCTACTAGTTGCTTTATACTCTTTTGTAACTATGGATTTTCATCTAACCCCTAAACAACGCCGAACCACTATAAATCATTGTGTTCGTGTTATTATTTCAATTGACTACTATTTCTTTGTTATTACCCTATGTTTTCATTTTATATTCTTCATTTATTTCTTTTCAAAACTTCTATTGGGTGTTTGTGCCAATTTTTCGTGCAAACAATGTTCATTTAATCTTCCTCTATTTAACCGAAAAATTTGGAATCTAGTCTATTTGTGAAATTATTTTAGGTCTTGACCATCTTTTCTCAAGTGTATTAAATATTTCTTGTAGTTTACCCGTATCATCACACAAGTGTACTAGTTAAAACGATCATGTTGTAGAATAGTACTGTCCTTTCTGATCAACCTTAGCTAGTTATTTGTCTGCTTATGACTGTTATCCCGCCTTTTGGCAAGGCCGTGACACCAAGAACTTGGCTGGAAACCAAGGACAGTCCGTCCTGAAGATCTGTTATACACAGGTTCACTATGGATACTAGTAAATTTTGTCCTAGTCCGGATCAAGCAACAATCGTTATGATATGAAAAGCAAAGCTATGAAAGCCAACATTCCAAATTTCAGGTCAATTGGAGTTCGTATGCACAAGATATTGAATGATCAAGGTCAAGGGAATCAACACCATTCGTATCCATGCAAGTTTGTATGCATCGCTTCAGAAGACCTCCTTCGTATCCCCCAAACGGACATTAGTTCGTATCCATCTAATATGCATTGCTCTGTATCCATCAAGCTCGCCCTATTTCGTATCCATCATGGCTAACAGGCAGTTCGTATCCTGGAGGAAACATCACTTTCATATCCATTCCCCAAGAGAGACGTAGTTCGTATCCATCGAACACCACCTTCCTTCGTATCCATCGAACACCACCTTCCTTCGTATCCATCGAACTGGAGCTTTCGTATCCATCAAGTTAACACACTTCGTGTCCATCAACAATCAACATCTCGTATTGGTCCCCTGAATGCACTTTGCATATCGATCTTCAACTACATAATTCGTATCGATCATTACCGATCGATACGAGAGAGGCCATACATTATCGATACGAGATCGAACACTTTATAATCGATACGAAGTGACCAACAACAATCGATACGAAATGGAGTACAATAGATGGATATGAATGAAGTCGCACCGGTGGATACGAACAAAACCTAAAAGAAAGGAAGACTCAGTCACTCGGCATGAAAAGTGGATCGATCCTAGAATATAGCGCCACGTCACCTGACCGATGCGAGCTTGAAGCGATACGAAGGTATCGATACGGGTTGTATCGATATGAGCTCGGTAGTACATTGCAAATCCAAATTTGTATCAATCATAACTCAAAATCTATAAGTCCAAATGCCACCAAATTTTCACAGGAGCTTGCGTACCATCCCAAGAATGCTCATGATCAATCTCAGCCCAAAAGGAGGTGTTTTGGATCGATACGAATTGCATGCGTATCGATCATGGATCGATTCCAAATGGCCAGGGATCAATCACGTGGGCCCACCCACGTGAGAGCCGGGGTCTTCCGGGATTTGAGCGAGATATTTGCAACCTACACCTATAAATAGCAGTCCAGTGCCTCCAGAAAATGGACTTTGACTCTGGAACGTCGATACTCTGCCGAAATCTTCATTGTACCTTGAGTGTTCTGTTGTAAACAATTGTAATCAGCGAGAGTTATTAAAAAACAGCAAACTTTCTATAGTGGATGTAGGTTACAACGCCGAACCACTCTAAATCTCTGTGTTTTCATACTTCTGTTTGTCTGTTTTTGGTGTGTTTGTTAGATCTACCTAATTTTCCATTTATATTCTTCATTTTAATCTTTTCAAACACGCCTGAAGAGTGTTGTGCCTAATTTTGGTACAGACACTTTGGTGCTTTCACTGAGAAAACCCAGCTTTTCTCTTGCTCTTTTGATCTACTACCGTCATTGGATTGCAAGAATCTAAGGAGAAGATCCAGATCTCACATCCGGTAGTTCTTCCATCCTATTCAGATTGCATCAAATCTAGGAGAGAGCTACATCATTCACCATGATTACTACAAGGACTGCCTTAACCGTTGCAGATCAGGAAGGAAGAGATAAATAGAACCCTGTGTAGCTACCCGCCACAGCCCAGAACTCAACTGGACCTTCAAATCCACAAGGCCCTGTTACCAAGGAGGAGTTCTAGATGTTGATGCAAGAACTGACCCTAATCCGCCAGCAGCTTACCCAGCAGATCCGTGCCAACACGGAGTTAACTAACTGACTGAAACAGGAAAGACGAAGGAGATCCAGGATGGATCAAGGTTCCTACTCATCCACTGAGAGCTCGGCTTCCTCTGATTACCATCATAGATCCACACGTCCACGACTGGATGGAAGTTACGGCAAGCTCCCGGGCATCAGTGCAATTTGAATCTTGGACAAGCAGGACCTGGTCCATCTGCGAGTCACTAGGCAGGACCCTCCACCCGAGCAGTGACAATTCCTTATCACATTACCGATAACCATTTTGCTGCCACCGCCGTCGACTTGGAAGATGACATTCAAGACCGAACAGATCCGAACCTTTGTCAACGCGATCGTACTCCTGAACCCTATGCGCCCGAAGACCTGGAGCCAATGAGGCAAGGTATGGACCGTCGACTGCGCCCAAGCCATCCTCGTATTGTGGAACCCGACCACACCTTGACCCAACATGCTCAGAATGTCCAAATGCTAGACATCTCGACCATGATTCGTCAAATGATTCGTGAAAGTCAGGGCCTCTCCAATGATGACTGGGGAATCTCCTGGAGTTATACACCCTTCACTAATGACATCCTTTATGCTGAACCGCCCCATCGATTCAGAATGCCAACTTTACCTGTTTACCAAGGTAGTTCGGACCCTAACCAACACATTTTGAAGTATGAATGGCTGATGAATGCCGCACGAGATGACGATGCGGTGAAATGCAGAAGTTTTCCTATCTCCCTTGGGGGTATCGCAACCATGTGGTTTACTCGCCTACCGCCCCGATCCGTTTCATGCTTTAATCAGTTAGCTACGAAATTCGTCGAATAGTTTCGTATGCACGTCACAAGACCTAAGGATGTTAACACCTTATCCAGTGTCACTCAAGCTCCGGGAGAGACACTCAGGTGTTATCTGGAAAGGTTCCATGCCGCTTGTGCAGATATTAGTAACCCTAATGATAATTCCATATTGATGGCGCTGACTAAAGGAATCGATCCTGATTCCGAATTTGGCAACTGGTTGGCTGGGAAACCCACCGCATCGCTGGACCGTTTCTACTCTAAAGCAGCCCAGTTCTTAAGAAGAGAAGATGCTAAACAATCCGGGAAGAAGGATGACCCGGAGCCCAGTGTGGAAGGCATTCAAAGTAACGTCGCTGTGAAGCAAACCAGTGAGAGTTCTGGTAAAGTACAGTTAAATATATAGAATAAGCAGAATCAGTAGAAAGGCGATGGAAGTCAGGGTAAGAAGCGGGATCAAAATCACGGACCGCGACGTAGAGCTCCCATGTTTGACACCTATAGTCCTTTGAATACATCCTTGGAGAATGTGTACTTGTAGACCTGTAGTACTAGCCAATATAAGAAGCCTGCTCCGAAGCAGTCGTCCGAAAAGCAGATTCATTCTGGAAAATTCTGAAGATTCCATGATTGCTATGGTCACAATACTAGCGAATGTCGCCATTTACAGGACATTATTGAGAAGCTAATCCGTGAAAGGAAGTTGGAATAATTCGTCCGGCCGCCGCAGGCTGGGGGTGCGGGCCCATTGAATCAAAATCAAGTACAGAATCAGGCTAGACCAGAGGAACCCGCACGTACTGGTGGGAGGTTGGTTATTAACACAGTAAGTGGCGGTCCTCATTTAGCGGATCAGAGCTGGAGGGAAATGGAGTTGTATGCCAGTTCGATTAGGCATGCGGACTTCGAGTGTTGCAGTAATCTTGACGATGAGGCTCCGGCTAAACAACAAAAGACGATGACAGACGACATCGTTTTCCGAGACAGAGATGCAGATAAACTCGAAGCCCCCACCATTGATCCACTAGTCATATCAGCTCGGATAGGTCCTGCTTGGATGAAGAGGTTCTTAGTGGACAGTGGAAGCTCTGTGAATATTCTTTTCAAGCGAGCATACATTCAGATAAAGATGGAAGCGAAGGACTTGATGTCGTGTCAGTCTCGCATACACGGCTTCAATGGAAGTGCAACTATACCTACTAGGATGGTGGAATTACCAGTGGAATTGGGAATCAGATACTGTCGGAGAGTCCGGATGTTACAGTTCATTGTGTTGGATATCAATTCACCGTATAATGCTTTCTTAGGCCGACTGGCCCTGGCTGAATTCAGGGCAGCTATTGCCCCTTGGTGTTTAACTCTTAAGTTCCCCATTGACAATGGGTTGGAGTTGTTCGGGGAGATCAGGTGGCTGGATGCGCCTGTTATGTTGTTGAGTTGCGGGAGGCGCAACAGAAAGAGAAGGGCAAGGACGTAGAGGAATATCTCTGCGTCCGTTTACCGACAATTGAAAGCTAACGCTTGGGCCTAGGCCCGGGCGCCACAACCAGTTCCTAAAGGATCTAGATCCACGAGATGATGATATTGAAGAGGAAGTCAAGAATAGTCAGGCTTCCACGGCAGAGCTGACGATCGATGTTCCAATCGATGACGATGTCGACTCCAGAATGATAAAGATCGGGTCTCAACTAAACCAACAGATGAAAGAGGAATTGGTTGAGTTTCTCTGGGCAAACCTCGATGTGTTTGCTTGGACGCACTCAGATATGTGTGGGATCTCGCCGGACATCGCGAGCCACGCATTGAACATTGACCTGTGGCATGTCCCGGTCAAGCAGAAGAGGCGCGATATGGATCCAGAGAGGTCTGCCGCCCTTAAGAAAGAGGCAGATAAACTCAAGTCGAATGGGTTTATCCGAGATGCATTATATATCCAGAGTGGGTATCCAACCCAGTGCTTATCAGGAAACCAAATGGGAAATGGAGAACTTGTGTGGACTACTCAGACCTAAATAAAGCTTGCCCTAAAGATAGCTTCCCGCTTCCCGGAATTGATCAGCTTGTAGATTCAATGGCCGGACACGAGCTCTTGTCTTTTATGGATGCGTATTCCGGCTACAATCAGATACCGATGCACCTACCCGATCAGGAGCATACCAGCTTTGTCACCGACCTGGGACTCTATTGCTATAAAGTGATGCCGTTTGGATTTAAGAACGCTGGGGCGACCTATCAAAGACTTGTCAATCGAATGTTTGCTAGCTAGATCGGGAAAACTATGGAGGTGTACGTGGACGATATGCTTGTAAAGTCATGGCTCTCCATCGATCATGTTAAAGACTTGGAAATAATATTCAACATCCTCCGAGAGTACCGAATGAAGCTCAACCCATTGAAGTGTCACTTCAGAGTCGCATCCGGAAAGTTCCTTGGATTCATTGTCAACGCTCGAGGCATTGAAGCCAATCCTGAAAAGATCTGGGCGATTTGGAAACTCGAGACTCCCAGAACTATAAAGCAAGTACAAAGCCTCAACAGGAAGGTGGTAGCTTTGAGCAGATTCATTTCCAAATCCACCGACAAATGTATTCCCTTCTTTGATCTAATCAGGAAAGGAAGACGGAACTTTGAATGGATTAAGGAGTGTGAAGGCGCATTCCGAGCACTGATTCAACACCTGGCAACGCCACCAATTCTGTCAAAGCTGGTTGATCATGAAAGACTGTCCATATATCTGGCGGTTTTGGCAAACACCATCAGTGCTGCATTAATTCAAGAGGAGGATCGAATACAACGACCTGTCTATTACATTAGCAAGTGATTGACCGGGGCGAAGAGGAACTATCCGAAGTTGGAAAAGCTGGCTTACTGCCTCGTCATTGCCTCGAGAAAGCTCCGTCCTTACTTTCAGGTCCATCGATCATAGTCTACACCGACCAGCCATTACGACAGGTCCTCACGTGGCCTGAGATGTCTGGTAGGTTACTCCAATGGAACATCGAATTGAGTCAGTTTTATATTGCTTATATACCGAGACGGGCCATCCAAGGACAAGTTTTGGTAGATTTTATTGCTGAATTCACTATCCTGGAGGACTTGCCAGAAACCAGTGAATCTCCCAAATACGTATGGAAGCTATACACGGATGGCGCATCGAACGACCGCTGCTCGGGCACTAGGGTTGTACTTGAAACCCCAGAAGGTCGATCCATATGTTATGCTTTGAAGTTTGACTTCCGTGCAACCAATAACGAGGCCGAATATGAAGCTTTACTTGTCGGACTCAGACTCGCCAGAGACTTGAGAATTATTGCTGTGGAGATTTACTGCGTTTTGCAATTGGTCATATGTCAAGTTCGGGGAGAATACCAAGCTAGAGATTGGAGGTTGGCTGCTTATCTTGCTCGGGTCCAGGAAGTACCAAATCAGTTCGATTATTATGCCATCTACTGCATACCCCGAGAGCGCAATCAAAAGGCTGATTCTTTGGCAAAACTGACCAGCACCAGTGAAGCACAGCGAATGGGACTCATCCCTGTTGAGACACTTACCTCTATGAGTATCGATCAGATGGAGACATACTGGGTGCATGAAGCCACACTCGAGAAGGAGTCATGGATGACCCCTTTAAGAAATTATCTTGAGCATGGAGCCTTGCCCGAGCGCAGAAGTGAGAAAAGACAAGTTCTTTGGAAAGCTTCACGATTCATTATCCAGAATGGAGTCATGTATAGGAGAGGATACTCTGTTCCTTTACTCCGGTGTATTGCCCACGGAGAAATCAAACGAGTGTTACATGATGTGCACAAGGAGGAATGCAACGATCACACTGGGGGGCAATCCCTTGCTAAGAAGATACTCCGATATGGGTATTATTGGTCGACTGTGAATCAAGACACATTAGACTATGCCAAGAGATGTGACAGATGTCAGAAACATGCTCGGATACCAAGAGCCCCACCTTCTAAAATTACTCAAATGGTCAGTCCATGGCTGTTCGCTATATGGGGGCATCGATATAATTGGGTCTCTTCCTCTGGCTAAAGGTGGCGCGAAATACGCCATCGTTGCAGTTGACTACTTTACCAAATGGGCGGAAGCTGAACCCCTTGCTGCTATTAAGACTAAGAAAGTAATCAACTTTGTAGTACACAACATCATCTGTCGATTTGGCCTCCCACACACCATTATCACCGACAACGGAGCCCAATTCGATAGTGTCGAATTCAAGAACTTCTGTCAACGATTTCACATTCAGAAGAAGTTCTCAGCAGTTGCTCACCCTCAAGCGAATGGATAGGTCAAAGCTGTTAACAAAGTTATCAAATCCATTCTGAAAAAACGACTGGAAAAGGCCGGAGGCAAATGGATCGATGAGCTTTGTATGGCCCTATAGGCATATCGAACTACCCATAAGTCCGCGACCGACCATACTCCATTTTCACTTTCCTACGGCTCAGATGCCATCATTCTGGTCGAATTGGAAGTACCTTCTCATCGTGTGACTTACTATGATCCAGCGACAAATACCATATTGCTTGCCGAATCTCTGGACTTATTAGATGAAAGCGTGAAGAGGCTGATTAGAGGGCAGCTGCGCACCGAAATCGAGTCGCCCGATTATACAATGCTAAGGTCCAACCCCGAACCTTTGAACTTGGCGATCTCGTGCTCAAGAGGATTTATCCGGTCCCTTCGCATATGAATCCAACATGGGAAGGACCGTATGTTATCGAATAGAGACTTGGAGACGGCACATTCAAATTATCGACTGTTGATGGTCTCACTTTGCCGAGAGCTTGGAACAGCGAAAGTCTCCGTCACTACTACACATAACAGGCTTTGTTTATTCATTTCGTCTGCTTTTCATTTGCAATTTGTTTATGCATTTCAAAATTTGAACTTGTAATAAGGCAACTGACTTTGCCATATTTTCTTATTTCAGCAATAAAATGCAACCTCTTCGAGCCAGAGTAGTAATTCTTGAAATGCTTCATGCGACCATCATAATGCACAAAGAGCTAAGTTCCATCCTACGGTGGGACTTATTCAAATAGGAAGTGGCTATGATACGTCCAGTCACTCGCTAAGTGAAACCCGAGCTCGGGGGCAAGTTGTCACACTGAAGCCAAAAAGGATTGATACATGAAAATCCTCTGACTAACTCCAGTTCCCAAAGTGCGAGCCGGAGTATAAACTTAAAATCCAAAGTGTGGGCTCGAGGAGGGTGGATCCGTCCACCCACGACTTCACCTGTGTACAATCTATACTCGAGGAGGATGGATCCGTCTATCTACGACTTCACTTGTTTACTCAGGGTGGATATGACCCGACCATCCATGATCCAGATCTATTTAATGTTCCCGGAGTGCGAACGAGATCTCAAACTCAAAACAGATGTGATCGACCGTCTGTTAACTAACTCCAGATTCCCAGAGTGCGAACTGGAGTATAAACATTAATTGGGTGTGACTGATCACCCACGACTAACCCTAAGTCCCCAGAGCGCGGACTGGAGTATAAACACAAATTGGGTGTGACTGACCGCCCACAAATCAACCTAAGTCCCCAGAGTGTGGATGCAACTCCAATTATTAAAACGGGTGTGACTGACCACCCGTAAAACAACTTAAGTCCCCGAAGCATGGACATATCTTTGAACATTAAGCAGGCGTGGCCGACCACCAGCATATGAGTTCAATCCCCAGAGTGTGGATGCGATTGTCAATACATGAGCGAGTGTGATCCGACCACTCGAACTCATCTCACAACAACTTAGTTCCGACTAAGTAAAATTAAAAGTGTCGAGGACAAAAAAGCAACAATCGTCCGACCACTTCAACTCATCCCCAGGACTGGGGGCATAACTCGAGCACCGACTACCGATTGAGATAGTACAACATTAGGACTCGACTTAACGTTTGGTTACGGCTCGGAGCCATGACTCCGAGACTTAATAGTCGAACACGAGTCTTATCCAAAGATTAAAGCTTCACAAGCGTATTTAATAAAAATTCAAGTGCTGAAGCACTTAGGAAAATAAACTCAGAGTTATGCCAAAAAGAGAAAGGAGATTTTATTTCATCTATTCTTTAGAAACAAAATAAGTACAAAAAAGCTTATTCCTACTAGTAGGGGCCGAACCCGCATATATACACGGCCTATAGAGAGCAAAATAAAGTCCTATTCTACTTATCTACCAAAAGAAGAGACAAAAGGACATGCCTACTCCTTCGACTTCTTCTTCTGAGTCGATCCGCTCAAACTACCACTTTGGTGTCTCTTCGAGCTCTTGCCTTTACCCAGTTGGTCCTCGGCCGGGGGAAGTATGGTAGTCTTCTCCTCTGAACTCATGGGAATAAGGATACTTTCAGAATGCGTGGTAGGAGGAACGGGGGCACTTTCTATATGAGAAGATACATGGGGTACAACTGTGACGATGATTGTACCGCCCGGAGAGATCATACGTAAAGGGGCCGGGCCAGGACCCGCCATACCACCTCCAATACTACCGGCTTGTGCGGCTGCTTCCATTTCAGCATTGATCTCTGCCACTATCTCTTCCTCATGAATTGTTTGAGCGTCCATGGGAATGCTGCTACTTGGGCCCGAGGAGCTGGCTGTGAACGTGCCTTCGCCCATGACAAAAGGCAAGTCTGTAAGTGGATCGCTCTGATGACCGAGGAGTTCTTCCATCATCTGTTCGTTGAAGATAAAAGCACTCTCATGAACTTCCCTAGTCGAGGTGGCAGCTGTAGTGGTCGTCGCCTCCGTCATGATGGCCTCCTGCTCTTGATGCTGCTTTTGGGTTGCAAGGGGCATGGCTGGTGCAGCTCCTATAACTGAATGGAGATAAGAAAAGATATTAGTAACATATCCTGATAATGCTCCAGAATTTGAATAAATTCGAGAAGTATTCAGAATACCTTCCTCAGGTTGGCTCGTGGGTGGATCCAGGACTCCTTTGGAAATGTGCTCGCGAGCTGGAGACAATTGCGGTTGATCGGGATCATAAGCTGGAACAGCTGGAGGATAAACTAAAGAAGTAGGCTCGGGTTGGGTTGACACAGGTATTCTAGAACTTGCTTCATGGTGTTCAACTCCAGACCCCTCTCCAACCTCCGGGTGCTGAGCGGCAAGCTTCTCTTTCTCAGATATAACAATGGCCTCATGGAGAACTCTCCACTCATCTTCGGTCAACACCCGGCTCTCCAGTTCAAACTCATCAATAGATGTATTGTGGTGTTCAGCCTTCTCATCATCCACCAAGCGGTGTCAGGCATCATGCAAATGAGTCGGATAGTCAATGAGCTAGCTCAAGCCACGTTATTTCAAGACATTGGCATTATAAGTGATCAGAAGGTCTCCATATCGCCTTCTAACCTGGCCTCCGCTGCTCCGACTTCGGCTTCAATTCTAGCCTCGGCTTCTTGGACCTTCAGAACTGTCGCATCCCGCTCACCCTTAATCTCCACAGTCTGATCACATGCCTTCTGAGCAGCCTTATTAGCGTCGTCTCTTTCTTTGACGACCTTGGTGTACTTAGCTTTAAGATCATTAAGATCTTTGAGCGAATTGTCTCTTTCAGCTGTGACAATAGCATTTCTGTAGCTCATATCATCGACCAGTTTTAGGTGCTCTTGCCTCATATGCTCCATCTTCTTGTTAGCCTCATCGACTTTCTTCAAGGCCTCCATTTCTGAATTCCTCAATGTGTCGTTCTCATTGGTGAGCACTTGAACTATGCGATCCTTGTGAGAAAGATCTTTTTGCAGCTGTCCAATTGTCTTCGCTTGATCGAATGCCACCGCCGAGGCCTTTTCTGCAGTTTTCTTCCATTCACGGTATTGGCTATAAGCGTCATCCACATAGTCGTGCACCGTTTTCTCCGCCCCTTCTGGAATCAACCTCAAGTTTGGGGGGAAATGAAAGCCGTCAAAGCAAATATTAGGGAAATCTTCCTTTAGCTTAGTTATTCGGGCGGCTCCCTCCCCCGTAGGCTCCATAGCCGTAGATGTGGTAATAATAGAAGCGTCCACCCCAGTTCTATGGCACTGCTCGCCAGGCCTTGAAGTTTGTGGAGGTGCTGGATGGTGCGAAGTTTCACCAGTGTGTGTTCCAGAACTAGAGGGTGGCAATGAGACTCTAGGTGGAGGAGAGCGCGATTGGGAGCGACGCCTATCTCGCCACTCTCTTTCCCTCTCTCTACCTCTTTCTCTCTCCCTGTCTCTCTCCCTATCATAACGATCCCTATCTTGACTAGAGTAGCGGCGATCATAATCGAACTCATGCCTGCGGGACTTTCGGTATGAACGGGAAGATTGACGTGCGGCACGAAGGCTACTGATCATGGATCTTTTCTTCGACATTGTATCTGTAAAGTGAAAAAAGGAACAGAGTTGGTTATCCGAAGATTGAATAGCTCGTGAATATTAGTTGTGTGGTGCCGTGGAGTGTGTGCATGCATGTGTAAACCCCCCAACCAACCGGATGTAACAGCCGTACTCGGAGGAGTTGGCTCTCCTAAATCTAAGGCACTTTGAAGCCCCTCTAATCCGGTATCTTGGTGAAGAGACACATCATCCAGAATGGGAATATCTGCAAGTCCTTCGAAAGGACTCTCTATTTGTGAAGAGGGAGCCTCTGAAATTACAACAGCCGCTGCTGGCAAAGACATTACAACAGACTTCCGTCTCGGAGCTTTGTGGGCAGCGGCCTTGCCTCTCCTTATTCTTTCTGAATGTCGATGACTTTGTGAATGCCCGGGTGCGGGCTCGTCTCTAGCGGGCATATTCTCATCGTCACCTTGCTCGGTGATCACGATTCTAGGAACTCTCCTTCTGACTTGCCTCATTGGAGCCAACCTGAGAAATCCTTCGAGCCCGATGCTTTGATCTCTATCGATTAGCCCAACGGCCCTCGGATTTTCATCAACGAGGACCTCATCGATCTCTCTGCACTCGGCAGGTACCTCTTGAAGAACTCTTACAATCTCCTTAAACAGATCCCCTTCGGGCCGCAGAATCGAAGCTGTGAAAGAAAAGAAGTGTTAAACTCTGAAATCGAGTACTATTGTTCAGTTAATCGGCATGGAAGTTGAAGCACTTACATCTGGCTAGCCACCGTCTGGCAAAACCCGATGGGCACCGAACGTAGAACCATTCGGTCTTGAAATAGCCAAGCTTAGTCCAGGCCCCGATCACAACTTGACAGTTCCTAATTGCTTCTAAAAAGTGAAGGAAGGATTATCTCCTCGACTCTTTATATTGAACAAGTATCTGACTTCCTCTGGAGTTGGGGTCGGAAGAGATGCTCCATGAAGACGATGAATAAGCTATTCAGCAAGGCAAACCCGTTCGAGTGCAGCTGTAATGGGGCGATCTTTAAATATAATAACACTTCCTAGATGTATTGATTAAATGGAGGGAGTGTCTCGGCTACGCACGAAAATCTGTTGCAGGCCGTGTACCCTTCCGAGGGAGTATGGGCTCTATCTTATTCCCCTGGCAATAAGACATTATCTCTTGACAATCCATGCCTAATGCAAATCCTTCCCAGCATGTCTTCAGAAATATTAGAAGGAACAGAATCTTGTGGATGCGCAATGAAAACTGCTCCTAGTAGCTCATCCAGAGCAGGACTAACAACTTCGGCTGCGATAGCCGGCATCCCAATTACAGGAAGATGCGGACTCTGAGCCTTCTACGGTTGAGAACTTCCGAGTTCCATAGCTAATCAACTAAGCAAAAATCATCGTTAGATGACAATAAAACCGTGTTTCCCCCAGTGTGAAGTGCGTGAATGTGTTGTGCAGTGAAGTGCTGTATATTACTTAAGAGATTCTACAAGATTATAAGGATGTTTGAACGACAGGACTTCAAAATTAAACCGGAGTGACCGTCATCGCTGACCGTCACAACCGTGCCAACCAGACTTTGGAGACCGATTCGAGTTAAAGTTCGTTAAATTTTGTCAAGTTACAGTTCCATCGACGAGCTTCGAAAGGCAGTCAAATATGCGGTGAAACAGTTAAGTCTAATGATGCAAGACAGAAGCTCGTCGGAGTCAAATGTTCAAATATGCAAATTTTCGTATCCATCAAAATGCAAGTTCGAATCGATCAACAGAATTCCCATTCATATTGATCAGCAGAAGAAAATTTTTCATATCGATCACCTCAAGGCCAGTTCGTATCGATCCAAACTCATCACCTCGTATCGGTCATGGGCTGTGTCTTCGTATCGATTAGCAGGATCGATACTTCGTATCGATTGCGCAATTAGATCTTCGTATCAATCGTTTTGATCGATACGACCTCCAACCATTACCAATCGATACGAAATCACTCCCTCTCTCGATACGAAACCATATCCATAACCATCGTTACGCACTTTGGTTGCTTTCAGATCGATACGAACCGCAACTCTTCGATCGATACAGATGGCCTCTTCGTATCCTTCCACCCATCATCGATGCAAATGCTACTTCGTATCCCCACACTTCATCTTCTCCAAAGCTTTGCAGAGACCACCTCTTCCTTCCTCGACCTCATTCCGACCATCTTTGGCCACCACTTCATCAGAACCGGTCACAGAAACAAGTGGAACGACAAAGAATTTCAAGTCTCATCGTTTTCGACACAAATTCATGGTTTAATTACCTAGTATTAGTAATTGGTTGGAAGGATTGAAGTCTAATTTGATTCGAAGGCAAAGGCGATTTCTTAATTTTCTGATATTTGGAGCGATATGAATGCTAGAAGAAAAATGAGCAAGTGAGAAAAATGGCTAAGTACGAGAAGCATTTATATGGACACAAGGGATGAAGGGAAACGATTCGTATCCCAGTTGTTTTAACCGGTTAAAACAAGTTTCCCCTCTAATCGATACGAAAACCACTTCGTATCCAATGTTCAATCAAGGCAATTTCAGCATCATCAATACGAAGCTTATTTCGTGTCTATTCACTGCCTATTTGAGATGAAGCACTTCGTATCCATCCAACGAGCGATATGAAGCACAAAGCCAAAGCTTATTTGAACTGTTCGAACCCAATAGAAGTGCATCGATACGAAATGATGAGTTCGTATCCACCAACATAAAGCCCACGGAGACTCGTATCCATCGATACGAAATGTTTTGGGAAGCTAACCAATTCGTGTCGATCGTCATCGATACGAATATAATTTTTCAACTTTTCACATTGATCCAGGAGAGGATCGATACGAAGAGATACACTAAAATGACCATTAAGTGTTGTTACAGCTCGAATTTCACATCGATTCAGGAGAGGATCGATACAGAATTCGATAAAAAAACTGAAAACGACTCGTGAACGTACAAACGTTAACGGGAGTTAGGTTAACATACATTTATATGTGACGAATTAACATTCAATTTTTAAAATTCACAGGAATTGGACGTTCACCCGGTGACAATTAAAACAATGAACAAAAGATTTCTAACACGTAGCACTCGGTTACGACGATGCACTGTACAGTCATTGGCAGTCAACAATTCAGTATTTATATTACAAGGGAATCAATCGAAGGTTACATCTTTTGACGAGAAGACAACTACTCATCAAATCAGAGAGAACTTTTCAGACAGAAGGTCGCAACTTTTCAAAGTATGTCATGTCCACACAGGACGTACTTTGCGGGGCAAATATTATCCTGCCTTTTGGCTAGGCCGTGACACCAAGAACTTGATTGAAAACCAAGGACAGTCTGTCCCGAAGATTGGTTATACACAGGTTCAATATGGATTCTGGTAAAAAAATTCTAGTCCGGATCGAGCTACAATCTATATGATATGACAAGCAATGCTATGAAAGCCAACGTTCCAAATTTCAAGTCAATTGGAGTGCGTATGCACAAGATATTGAACGATCAAGGTCAAGGGAATCAACACCATTCGTATCCATGCAAGTCTGTATCCATCGCTTCAGAAGACCTCCTTTGTATCCCCCAAACGGCCATTAGTTCGTATCCAACGAATATGCATCGTTCCGTATCCATCAAGCTCGCCCTATTTTGTATCCATCATGGCTAACAACCAGTTCGTATCCATGGAGGAAACATCACGTTCGTATCCATTCCCTAAGAGAGATGTAGTTCGTATCCATCGAACACCACCTTCCTTCGTATCCATCGAACTGGAGCTATTTCGTATCCATCAAGTTAACACACTTCGTGTCCATCAACAATCGGCATCTCGTATCGGTCCCTTGAATGCACTTTGCATATCATCTTCACCTACATGATTCATATCGATCATTACTGATCGATATGAGAGAGGCCATACATTATCGATACGAGATAGAACACTTTATAATCGATACGAAGTGACCACCAATAATCGATACGAAATGGAGTACGATAGATGGATACGAATGAATTTGCACCAGTGGATACAAACAAAACCTAAAAGAAAGGAAGACTCGATCACTCGGCATGAAAAGTGGATCGATCCTCTAATATAGCGCCATGTCACCTAACCAATGTGAGCTTGAAGCGATACGAAGGTATCGATATGAGTTGTATCGATACAAGCTCGGCAGTACATTGCAAATCCAAACTTGTATCGATCATAACTCAAAAATCTACAAGTCCAAATGCCACCAAATTTTCACAGGAGCTTGCGTATCATCCCAAGAATGCTCATGATCGGTCTCAGCCCAAAAGGAGGTGTTTTGGATCGATATGAATTGCGTGCGTATCGATCATGGATCGATTCCAAATGGCCAAGGATCAATCACGTGGGCCCACCCACGTGAGAGAAGGGGTCTTTCGGGATTTGAGCGAGATATTTGCAGCCTACACCTATAAATAGCAGTCCAGTGCCTCCAGAAAATGGACTTTGACTCTGGAACGTCGATACTCTGCCGAAATCTTCATTGTACCTTGAGTGTTCTGTTGTAAACAATTGTAATCAGCGAGAGTTATTAAAAAACAGCAAACTTTCTATAGTGGATGTAGGTTACAACGCCGAACCACTCTAAATCTCTGTGTTTTCATACTTCTGTTTGTCTGTTTTTGGTGTGTTTGTTAGATCTACCTCATTTTCCATTTATATTCTTCACTTTAATCTCTTCAAACACGCCCGAAGAGTGTTGTGCCCAATTTTGGTACAAACAGTGACAGTGCATTAAAGGGCCATAAATCATTTACTTTACCTATAAAGGTTGTTGTGAACCGGACATTTTGTACAAAGTTAGTAGATAAACTTAAGTATTACTATAATATCCCACGTTGCTTGGTCATCTTCAGAGTTGCCGGTACTTGTGACATCCTGTATTGAGGCTGACCGTTGGCATGAATTGAGCTTGTATAGAGGTGGGTATGTAAGTCATGAAGGGTATTAGAACTTAGTGAATGAGGTTTACAACAATCATCCAGATTATACAATGAGACGCTCGATTTTGGAAACCAAAACAACTTATAGTGAATTTATGGTAGTTTGCGATGGGTATTGCAAAATAATTCAAGAGGTGGAAGACGAAAACCTATTTTAAGAAAATCGATCTACTTTTATTTCGCGTTACATATTGGAGTACCCATTAGCATTCATTGGTCATGAGGCATTCGAACTGCGATATAGTTGGTTGATGTGTTTAGATTAACTATGTATCATTATACTTCCGTGTGGTATTTCTTAATCCATGTGTCCTTTTGTTATTTGATTTTTCAATGTATTTCACTATTTAACTATTATGTGTATTTTTCTTTGGTTTAAAGTTACTTTTTACCTTTATAATTTGTTCGACATATGACTTTAACTTAAGATGTTAAGACAATGAGAAGATACATGATTTTATATATCGAAATTCACCAAATGACTTTTGCATTACAATCAAACTCAAAATGAAAGATACATGAATAAAACTAGTTACTCCTAGAGTGGACAAACATTTAGGTCAAATGATTACAAAGAAGATAGTTCATGCTCATAATGTCGGTGAGTTGGCTATGAAGCCTACTGATCTCTTCTTCCAATTCCAAAGTGTAAGTTATAGCTCGTGAAGGGAATCGGTCGTCTATCCGCCATCCAAATTCGCATCCATTGGGGGTAAAGTGGACAACGAAAGTATCGACGACCAAGATTATCCTTATTTCGTATGACTACAATCGATGATTTGAAACCATGGAAGCACATAACATTTGCAGATTATACCTCATCAAACTCAATCGCATTTTGTGCTTGTGGTATTACCTGATGTAATTCTTATGCAGGGTGGATAGGTAGTTTTGTTGTTGATTGTCTACTCGCAATTGTTGCATCCCTAATTCAAGCTCTCTTTGTCTCATATCCTTATAATGTCGTTATTCTATTTAAATGTACTATGTAGTTGGGATTTTAGGTGGAGATGGATTAGGATTTGATGGCCCATACAAATGATCGGTATAATTATATAATTTTGGATAAGAAATAGGCATCTTAAGAATTGGTGGTTTCTAGGTTGCAAAATGAACTACAAACATTTTACTTACGAGGTATTTATACTTAAAATAAACTTTTACACCATCCAAGTAAAATTTCATATCCCATGTGCCTACAATGTAATTTTAGAATTTTGTCATTCACATCTCAAATCTGTATGATAGTCCAACACACAGTGTAAATTTTTATTCTTTTCAGTGAACGATCACATCACTCTGTGAACCAAGCCGCTCCGAGTTATTCACTACAGTGTAAGTTGGAATCTTTTCAATGACCTGTCACATCACTCTATAAACCAAGCTGCTCCCTACCATGCGGTATAGTGTAAAGATGGAATCTTTTCAGTGATTGATCACGACACTCTTTGAATCAAGCTGCTCCCTATCATGTGAAATAGTGTAAAGTTGGAATCTTTTCAGTGATCGATCACATCACTCTTCGAACCAAGCTGCTCTTTACAAAGTGCCACAATGTAAAGCTGGAATCTTTACATGATCAATCACATCACTCTCTGAACTATATTGCTCCATGCTATGCACTACAGAACCTAATTAGAATCCTTGGAGTGACCGATCAAATCAAAAATAAATAATTCAAATAAGCATTCATTGTAATTGTTTATAAATGCGATTTGGAACAATGTCAGCATTTGATTTAGTTTCAGTCAAGAATATCAGTATAACAATGTCGAACACAAACTTGGATATCATTCCAATCATTGATGGTTTTTATAATCTAGAAAACGAATAAGTTTAAAGTAAAAGAGGCTGTTGCGAATGTAAAGTCGAAGCGATCATAATCATTTTCAAATCACGTAAAAATGAAAGTCAAAGATACTTTTCATGTAGGGATAATTGGAATATATGTGGCTACTTCTAGTGGATTGATCCATAATTCTATCGATGAGGAAGAGAGTATGCATTTGAAATGCAATCAAGAATGAGAAGATTAGAACTTCTGCTTAATAATTATACCTAAGAAACAAAAATATATGGACAATGTCCAAGTATGTGTGTTTACTAGTATGCTTCGTAAGTAATTATTGTCCTTGTCTGTGTTTGTACTATCATGTATTTTAGGTAATCTTATTATGTATTGGTTGAGTACCATAAAATGTATCTGTTTTTTGAAAATTCGATAGTTATTATGTGTTTTAATTTATCCTTTTGTTGCATTCTTCGGAACCTATATGCAACAACAATTCATAATCTCGGCAAATTAATACAATGATGTCAAAGTATGAATAAAACAACTACAACTAGTACAACATCCAAACAACCTACAAAATGATGATAGAGGTCTGTTAGTTCTCCATGCAAATCCATATGAGCCTCGGGATATCTGATCTCCATAATTCTTTTCATATACTGTGCAAAGATGTCTGATTCTTTAAAAGGAGGAGTCTCAAAAGCGCATGCTAATTCTAGATAATTACACAACTGTAGTTTATAACCACCCTTCTGTTCTTCAACAATCATGTTGTGAAGTATTATTCAATAGTATAGTATGTCAAATATCACTTTATGGTCATGGGAGTACACCTACTTTCTCAAAATTTGGAATCTATCTTGTAGAACCCAAAAGCACGCTCTCCGTCTCTTCTTAAACCGGCTTATTGTGCAATAAATTTGTCTTCCTTCTCCTTATGAGGCTTTTTGAAACCTTTGACCAAAGTTTTCCAAGTCGGATATATTCCATCAAATGGTAGTATCTCATGTTGTGTTGTATATCCCTTATCATTTAAGTACAAGCCTGTGCGGTATCGTTAGACAAGGAGCTAAATAAGTAAGACCGATGTAGAATACTAATGTCGTTTAAAGACCTAGGCATACCAAAAAAGCATGCCATGTATAATAAATCAAATGAAGATACAACTTCCAAAATCATTGTTGCCTTATGGTAATGTCTGGTATATTGTCCTTACATTGCACATGGACAATTTTTCTAACAGTAATGTATACAATCGAAGCTACCCAACATACCTGGAAATCTAGGTTGTTCACCCATAGCCAATAGATGATTGATATCATTATCATTCGACTCTCTAAGATACTCTGCACCAAATGCTAGGACCACTGTTTTACAAAATTCTTTTAAGTATTCAATTGTGGTAGGATCCCTGATTCGGACGTACTCGTCTTTCCTATCAGCGTTTTCTCTATACGCTAACATTCGTAAGGCAATTGTAATTTTTGATGCGGCGAATGACCTAATTGACCACACATATTATTTCATTGTGTGAAATATAAGTTTCTCTCCCCCAACCTTGTCGTAACTCGCTCATATATGTTTTTGGACATTCGATACCTTAATCTTAACTCCAGTATGTCAAAACTTGGATCGTCATTAAGTTATCTGTCATTATTTGTCATGCCCCGATCGATAAATTTTTTTGCATAGCTTTATGCCTCATAACACTACCAACTGTAATTGGATAAGCTCTAGTACTTTAGATGCTATTTCTTGCTGTTGAGAATCTCCATGTACATGACTATCACCTAAAGCTAACGAAGATGAAGAGGAAGAAGAGAAACAAAATAACCTTTTCATTGGATTCATGTTTGTGTTTTGAGCTTAAAAATTAACATTTGTATATAAGCTCTTGGAGTTGTAAAAATATCTCAAAATCTAATTAGATATTTATTGAAGTGTGCACTATATGTGTAGATATTTATGATACTTTATCCCACCCGCTTAGATATTTAATAAAGTTTGTACAATATGTGTGGATATTTATTATACCTACTTCCACCTCCTTAGATATTTACTGAAGTTTGTACTATATATGTAGATATTTATTATACATTGTCCCACCTGCTTTGATATTTTATGAAGTTTGTACTATATGTGTAATATTTATTATACCTTGTCCCACCCACTCAGATGTTTATTGAAGTTTGTAATGTATGTTTAGATAGTTATTATACCTTATCCCACCTATTAAGATATTTATTAATGTTTGAAGTATACGGTCAGATATTTATATAGTAATATTGTAATATCAATCATAGATAAATGATAGAATATAATCCAAAACAGATACACATGAATAACACACTCATAAACAAGAAGAGTACAACATCAATAACATAGGTACTCCAAAACAAGTGCAACAAAGTCCAATACGATACAGCATAGTCCAATAAAAAGTAAATAAATAAATATAGTCCTATGCACGGCGCAAAGGAAACAATCCTTAAATATAAGTGTGTAAATGAAACAAACCAAACAAATCAACCAATCATCATCGTCGTAATCATCCTCGTCATCATTTTTGTTATTATCATAATATGGAATCTCGCTATTAGGATCAACCCCACTAACTCCAGCATGCATTCTGAAGCACCACCCAAATCAACTGCTGTATTTCGACAAGGAATCTGTCTAGGTTGATGCTGGTATCTAGCCTCATCCTCAACAGTCAAATCCCGAATACGTCTTGTAAGATCTAGAACTCTCTGCTCGTACTCCTCTATGTTGTGTCTGTGTTCTCTATATGTAACATTCCTAAGTCCAACCTGCATTTGAAATAAATCTTCATGCGGAAACAATGCTGGATCTGGATAATTAATAATTGACAAACGTGGTATGTCAACATATTGATCTTGTCCGGATGAAGTAGGTATAGCAACAGACCATCTATATACTCCACCTGTCTGCAGGATTATTGTTATGAGAGATTATATATGTTGAATCTGGATTGTCTGAGCTAGTTTTGAGGCGTTCATCACTAGTGGAGCTGCTTGTTGATCTCATTTATGCATTTGGATGCACCATGGCTTATTTTGGGTACTTCTAACACTTCAATATCGGGCGGTGGCCTTACCGGAGTTCGATATTGAAGTGCAATGGGTGGTGGCATTACCAGAGCTCATTTGAGAAATTACCTTCAGTAGTTGATTTGTTATCTTAGACTCTTTAGTTTATTTGTTATGATTTGTTACCTGCCAGGCATGTTGGCAACTCCTTTATTTTTGATGATATATAAATATACGTGTGTGCTCTCCTCTACTTTAGAGGATCACACATTTCTCTCAAAAAAATTAATTAAAAGTTAATTAATAAATTAAATACATATATATAAGATATATGTGTATTACTATAAAGGTTATAATGTGTGTGTGTGTTTATATATATCCAATATGATATGGTATAAATCGAATAATATAGTTATTAATTAAAGTGTTGATTGATTAAATTAATTAATTATGATTTAATTAATATAATGTAATACATAAGTTTATATATAGTAATGACTTGGAATTCTGAACACTTTATGTTTAAATATCTGAATTATTTAAATATCCGAACCTTAGATTTAACATGATTAAATTGATTTTATAACCTTGTTTACCTCGTTTTAATTGATAACTAATGATGGTAAACTTGTTTTTGGAAAATGTTTACAAAAATAAACAGTTTGAAAAAATATCGATAATGTGACCAAAAATCGTTTTATCGATAAACAATATTTTACTCGATAGAAGTTGTTCAAAATTGTTGTGCTTGTCTACTAATGTTTCATTAGTTAGCAACTAAAAATAAGATTAAAACTAAAAGCTTCTATAAGGTTTTGGAGATATTTTGGAGAGGGGCAGTTTAAGAATTTACTAGAGGAAGGTAAGAAGAAACTTTGGTAAGTGAGGTGGAAAGGAGAAGTGATATGCACATGGAGGGGGCATCTTTAGCTGGCCACAAAGGGGTATGTGGTCATTTTACACTTGATTAAATCTACACAACACACTTCATTTGATTATTTTGCCTAAGTTTTGTGCAAAAATGGTGTCTTCATTCTCTTCTTATATCCCCATTAACTTTTTAAAACCATATCAAAACACATCCAATCCTCCCAAACTTTAACCAAGGCCTCAGATCATCATAGCAACTAGTAATATCAAGCCAAAGATGGAAGAATATGGAAAAACTGGGCAATCCACCCTAGGCTGCGAGCAATTTAAGGAAGAGGGAGCATGGCCAAGTGCTTGTGAAGGCTAAAGGTTAGAGTTTTGGTTGTTAGGTGATGGTAGGAAGTGGTTCAATGTTCTTGTGTGCTTGTGCTTAGTTTTAACATGGAATTAGGTGAGTTACCTCACAATTTAATGTGTATATATGTGTTGTGTATGTTTGTTGTTGAAACATAAAGTTAAAGTGAAGTTAACTAATTAAATTTACAACTTTGGACCCCCTTGCTTTGAAAGAAAATGACAACTCTATATTGCATATCATCACTTTTATGACCTTTAATAACATGTGGTGTGGCCTTGAAATTGTGTGTATATGGTTTTTTGGATTGTGTGTTGAAATTGGAATGGATATGGAATGGTCCACATAGCGATAGTCGATATAAATGCACTTTGAAATCCCCTTGCTTTAAACAATTGGTGATATGTTAATATATTGTGACATAATATATTTTGGTTGTTATCTACACATATTATAGTGTATGGGATAACAAGGAATTGATTTGGAAAGCTATATAACTTGTTGAAAAAAGTGTGGAAAGTTAGTAGCAAAAAGGTTGTAATGAATGCGCTTTAAAAATGCCTTGTGTTCGATAATTTTTAAAGTTAATTTTGGAAGACATACTTAAGGCTTTCTTTGCTGTTTTAATAAGTATAATATGTATACTTATTACTGTAAAAATATCAAGATTTAAAAGTTATAGAAGTGGTTGAACGAATTTGAAAAGGTAAGAAACGAACTAGTCGCTATAAATGCACTTTGAAAAATACCTTATTTTTTGGAATTTTTAATATAATTTTGAAAGACATCCATAGGGGTTTCTTAGCACGATTTTTAAGCAGTCTAAGTATAATACAATGTAAAATAATTGGGATTTAAATCATTTATTTGAGTGGTGAAAACTGACCACAAATATCATGCTTTTTCCATATGTTCTCCGTCCAGAACCTATAAAAGCACTTATTAATGCTGTCTTTGATCTACTGCAGCATTTCTGGGCTTGTTGCTTTGTTTTGTTTTAATGCTACATTTTAACTAGTTTGTCATGATTTGAATGGTTTATAATTTATTATCGTTGTGGAACCTTTTTGGGGAAGTCTAATAACATGGACTAGAGTATGAAAAAAAGATTAGAAGTTTAAATATACTTTTAATAATTAAATATGAGTTTTTAAAGAAAAAGGTTTCCTTTGTGGCATTTAAAATAGAAGGATTTTAGTAAATTATAAATTAGTCATTTGTAAGTAATATTTTGTATAGATATTTAAAACCTATTTGTAAGTATTCTTAAAGTATTTATATATAAGTTTGGGAAAGAAAGTTAAATATTTTGTAAAAAGATAATTGGTTTTGGTTATAACACTTAGTTATAATAAATGGTTTTGAGAAGTTAATTAAAAATACATTACCTTGTTAAATAAATGTGGATGTAATTATATCTTTGAAAAAATGTTTTAAAGATAATATTAAGTATAAAATGGTTTTGGATTTATAGTGAACAATATTTAAATAACATTTGTTTTTAACCCATTTAATTATACTATTGAAAATATGGAATCTTATTTAAGATTTATGAATATTCTTATACCATTTGGGATAAGAATATGAATACATTTCTAAGTGTTGAAAAGAGTAGAAATGAATAGTGAAATAGTAGTATACATGTATATATATCTTTTGTAAAGGTATTTTAAATATATGTACAAGTATTTACAAAGAAGTTTAATTAATAAAAGAGTTAATTAAATGAAAAGGAAATTAGAAATCACTTAGGTGACTTAATCGTGTTTTATGTGTTTACTTGTCTATTTTAATCGTGTACTTAGCACTAAAAGCCAAAAATTAGATTTATTCTATCTGTGAGAGTTAAGAATGATGTTTTAGTAGGGTTTAGACGCAAACAGTGCTCTAACCTATCGGCTTCACACTTGACCAAGGGATAGTGTAAGTTGAGAATGTCAAAAATGTGATAAGCATACGAGACTTGGTTTACATATGCGATCGTTTCTATTTTTTACTAGGTAGTCGATTAATCGACTATCTAGTTTAACCAATTTAACTTTGAAAGTATATGTAAGCTTCACATATTGATATGGTTTGAGATCCCTTGAGGAGGACTCATCCGTATAAATCATCACTTGCTTTAAAAACGTATATATACGGGATTCTCCTGGGAGGACTCCTTTATATCATTCATTTACTTCTTAAAGAACCAAAATTGAGTTAACCGAAAATTCATCGATTTATTTTTGAAAAGCCCGGGATCCGACAAGTGTATTACGTGCTGAAAACCACTTCAAAACTGATATACAAGTTCTATGTTTTGGAAGTAGTTGTAAGGCGAAATCCTATAGAGTCAAACTGTCTATCATAAGGTTAAGTCCAAGGGAGAGGTCAACGGTAATATTTCGGACAAATGTTATAGAGTTGAACTATCTATCCTAAGGTTAAGTCTAAGGGAGAGATCAGTGTTAGCATTCGTTGGATGACTTATGCTAGAATCCATGTAGAGATTTTACGATCCGTTCGAGTGATGAAGATTAGCATGAGAGACGTTAAACATGCTTCACCATCTGAAATGACAGAAAACATAGTAGGCCTCATAGCCAGTGGGTTTAGCTAATCCAGAAGGGTACATCAACTCCAAGTATCTAAATATGCTTTTGATTGTTGCTAGTGGGAGTTGATGGTATTCGGTATCATGTATTTGGGCATGGACTAGCTATGTTTTCCTAGTGGTACATTTTATCTAGAGATATACGTGGTTTCAGTAGGTAGATTATGACCCTTGTCATGAGGTCCGCCTTGATGTACCGAGGGCCCCTCGAATGGAAATCCATATGCGAACGTACCTTAGCAGTTTTAGTTGTACTTCTAGTATTGTTATGTTATGAGATGCAAGCAGCAAAACCATTTTCTGATTTATATTCTACACCATAGACACTATCTATTATATCACCTTGTGTACTTATTAGATAAGTTTGGTTCTTTTGAGGGGATAACTATTACGACGATTCGAACGGTCTCAAAAGTACTATTATATGTTGGACATATATTTCTTTATTTTCTCACACCAAACTTTTGTCTGACTCATGGTTTTATCTTTTCCTTAGTTACTCGAGTGCTCTTTCGAGTAGTTTGAAAAAGGCATGTTTTTGTTGGATATTCTTTAGAGCTCAAGGAGTCGAGCTAGATGTTTTCACCTACCATAGGATTCTAATTTCCACCGCATTACTATTATGTATATATCAGCAATTGTGAGGATATGCTGTTATAACTGTCTGGGCTGATGATAATACTTAGGATTGTAACTCTAAAATGTTGTGTATCTTAGAGTGACACTTGGTACTGTATTTTTAATATTATATGTTATCGTTTCACTGTGAAATTATGATATTGTGTTCTTTCTTCCTTGTTTCTTTTCTTTTTCTTGTTATTTACCATAACAATCTATCTTTCTGGTAATTGAATGTTCAACACTTGGATACCTTGGATGTATTAATATCGACATTTGGAGTCAAAAAGATGGGTCATTGCGTATAAGCTAATTAAATTATAAAAGTTGCATAATAATGAAACTTATATAATATGAATGAATAAACTTAAGGTGGAACATTAAAGAAACTCAACTAGACTTAAAGAATAAATACATATGTATGGTATGTATACTGTGATTTCCGATGTGTCTGACCCTTGAATCACGAGGGTATTTCATAAGAAATACATTATCCCATAAGTCGGTATCACTCGATATAATATTGTTCACTGGCATCTTGGCCCGGTTACAAAATGACGGTTGAAGAAATTATCATTAGCACTAGACAAGATTCTGATCAAGGAGAGACTGGAGGTGGTAGCAAGTTGTCAGGCCCACAATAAAGCAAGAGCATTCGGCCTGCCTGGCCTGGTGCGCAGATTCACCCACTATGGGCAGAGGCACCTTGTTCCTAAGCCCATGAAGGAAGTCCAACCCATCTTCCTCTATAAATAGAAGGGCAGGGGCACAATGAAAGGGATCCTTTTTGGAGAACACTGGGGAGACTCTGCCATTTTTAAGACTCATCTTCTCTACTTAACAACTTCATTCAAGCATTTGATTCACGAATTGTATTTGTAATCAACTATTAAGAAGATCAATAAAGTTTAACCTCAAAGTGGACGTAGGTAATTATGCTGAACCACTATAAATTTGGTGTTCTTACTTTCTGCATTTAAATTAGCATTCTCTTCCTTTTTTAATTTATCTTCATCACTTATATCTCTACACAATCTTTCTCTACGAGGTTAGTGACCAATTTTGGTGCTAACAAATATATTAAAGATTATGAATCTTTAGTATAATGTTGTCCTCTACTGTTTATATATTAATAAATTACTTGCATACTCTTTGGTTGTTGTTTACTAGAAAACTTCCTATTCTACTCAGATTTGAAAGAAATCTAAAGGAAGTTGATAGCCGTAGATTGGATTCACTGATGTACGCAAGATCTGGGGATTGGACGTTGAAGTTTGCACTAAAGTTGAATGAAGACCGACCCTCCTCTGAAGGCAATTCGACCGATCGCTCCAGAAAAGGCGTATGCCGAACGCCCCAGAAAAGGCGTATGCCGAACGCCCCAGAAAAGGCGTATGCCGAACGCCCCAGAAAGGCGTATGCCGAACGCTCCAGAAAGGCGTATGCCGAACGCTCCAGAAAAGGGGTATGCCGAACGCTCCAGAAAAGGGATATGCCGAACGCTCCAGAAAAGGCATATGCCGAACGCCCCAGAAAAGGCTTATGCCGAACGCCCTTCCAGGCCGATCATACCTCTAGGCCGAACGCTCTTCCAGGCCGACCATACCTCTAGGCCGAACGCTCTTCCAGGCCGATCCATACCTCTATGCCGAACACCTCTGTAATGCCGAACGGTATTGTATGCCGAACGACTCGGTTGTGCCGAACAAGAATGAATGTCGAACGCCTCTGTAATGCCGAACGGTATTGTATGCCGAACGACTCGGTTGTGCCGAACAAGAATGAATGCCGAACATTGTGGAATGCCGAACAGTGTGGATGCCGAACAGTGTGAATGCCGAACACGTGTGGAATGCCGAACAGTGTGGATGCCGAACAGTGTGGAATGCCGAACAATGTGGATGCCGAACACGTGTGAATGCCGAACACATGTGGAATGCCGAACAGTGTGGAATGCCGAACAGTGTGGATGCCGAACAGTGTGGATGCCGAACAATCTTGTATGCCGAGCAACTTTGTCATGCCGAACGGCCCTCAATGCTGATCGAAACTCAAGTTACACCGGTCTCTTATACGACCCCTATTTACAAAAAAAATCTTTTTCGGGTACGACCCAAATTTTCGAAAATGAGGCTAAAACTCAACTTAATAAAGGAACATTCTATCCACTTTCCTGACATCCCATGATCGACCAGGGCATAGAGGATCTAGCGGCAGCTTATGGACGACATCAAGGGAACGGACAAGCAACCGCTATTGAAATGGTACTCCCAAATGTTGGAGAACATAGATGATGTGACTCTAGCAAACGTCAAGATGACTCCAAGCAAACCAATGCTCTAAGCAATTTATTCCAAATACTAACAAGGATATCATACTGATCGCGTTTGAGGAAAGTCGACCTCCAGATATATTTTGACAGCTAGTTGGCTAAAGAGCCTCCTACGACTATGGATCGTTTCTTTTACAAAATGAATCAGAACTAAAGTGAGGAGGAGTGGAGCAGACTAAGAAAAATAACAATGAAGGCCCGTTGGCTAAGGATGTAGATCCCAGTAGCCGAAACAAGACTTCAGAATTCAGCTCATATGCTCTTTGAAAGATTCAATTGACAACCTCTACTTGAAGACTCACGACTCGGAGTGGTACTGGAAACCAACCTCGAGAGAGTACACCAAAGTCTAAAGAAAATCAGGGGAATGTTGTATATTCCCAGATGCTCACTGATCCTAACACGAGCGATTACAAACACCTCCGAGGTGTGATCGAAAAGATGACCTGGAAAGGAAAGCTTCAATAGTATATACAAGTCCTGCAGAATGGCGGGCAGCGAATATCTGATGCCTATTAATAAAGGGCTATGATTATCAATTGGACGGTTGACGGCAACATCCCTTTGAAAGGAGCCAGGGGCGGAGTCGAATAGCGAGCACACGATGCTGCTTCACATATCAATGAGATTTACCATAATCTTCTTTGAATTATTTCCATTTCCATCTCTATTTCAATTGTTCTATGAACTACGACTAGCTTGAACTAAACTACTTTCAAAACGATGCAGGTGTCCAAGTACTCAGATTTGGTTGCCAACCAATCTACGCAGACCATGATCGAACGTGTGGAGTTACATCTGGACGAGAATAATTCTATTGCTCATCATCAACCATATGCCTTTGATTTGGGGCTATGGATTAAATACAATGTACAACATCACGATGCACGGAGAGCTGAATTCCATCCTGCAAGTGGAATTTATTCAAGTAGAGAGCGGCTGCGATACGACCAGCCACTCGCTAAGTGAAACTCGAGCTCGGGGGCAAGCCATCACATCAAGGCTAAAAATGGGTTGATACACGACGATCCTTCGCACAACTCCGTACTCCCAGAGTGCGAGACGGAGTATAAACATCTACTTAACTCCGTACTCCCAGAGTGCGAGACGGAGTATAAATATTAATCAACTCCGTACTCCCAGAGTGCGAGACGGAGTATAAACATTCATCAACTCCGTACTCCCAGAGTGTGAGACGGAGTATAAACATCTACTTAACTCCGTACTCCCAGAGTGCGAGACGGAGTATAAACATTCATCAACCCTAGCCGCAGCGCAGTGCCTCCGGATAGTGAATTCAAAACTCAACTTAATAAAGGAACATTCTATCCACTTCCATGACATCCCATGATCGACCAGGGCATAGAGGATCTAGCGGCAGCTTATGAACGACATCAAGGGAACGGACAAGCAACCGCTATTCAAACGGTACTCCCAAAGGTTGGAGAACATAGATGATATGACTCTAGCAAACGCCAAGATGACTCCAAGCACCATTCTTCACTGACCCAGCACTTCGAATTTAGTGACTCCAAGCAAACCAATGCTCTAAGCAATTTATTCCAAATACTAACGAGGGTATCATACTGATCGCGTTTGAGGAAAGTCGACCTCCAGATATATTTTGGCAGCTAGTTAGCTAAAGAGCCTCCTACGACTATGGATCGTTTCTTTTACAAAATGAATCAGAACTAAAGTGAGGAGGAGTGGAGCAGACTAAGAAAAATAACAATGAAGGCCCATTGGCTAAGGATGTAGATCCCAGTAGCCGAAACAAGACTTCAGAATTCAGCTCATATGCTCTTTGAAAGATTCAATTGACAACCTCTACTTAAAGACTCACGACTCGGAGTGGTACTGGAAACCAACCTCGAGAGAGTACACCAAAGTCTAAAGAAAATCAGGGGAATGTTGTATATTCCCAGATGCTCACTGATCCTAACACGGGCGATTACAAACACCTCCGAGGTGTGATCGAAAAGATGACCTGGAAAGGAAAGCTTCAATAGTATGTACAAGTCCTGCAGAATGGCGAGCAGCGAATATCCGTTGCCTATTAATAAAGGGCTATGATTATCAATTGGACGGTTGATGGCCGACATCCCTTTGAAAGGAGCCAGGGGCGGAGTCGAATAGCAAGCACACGATGCTGCTTCACATATCAATGAGATTTACCATAATCTTCTTTGAATTATTTCCATTTCCATCTCTATTTCAATTGTTCTATGAACTACGACTAGCTTGAACTAAACTACTTTCAAAACGATGCAAGTGACCAGGTACTCGGATTTGGTTGCCAACCAATCTACGCAGACCATGATCGGACGTGTGGAGTTACACCTAGACGAGCATAATTCTATCGCTCATCATCAACCATATGCCTTTGATTTGGGGCTATGGACTAAATATTGAAAAGTTCATCACGATCAGAGCTCAATACAAAGTCAACATGACCATCCATCCATTCATCGACCTCCACGTTTGACTCGGAGACCTAAGCAAGGCTTGGAATGGGTATGGCCTGATCATCCACTCAAATCGAGTCATAGAACAAAGTTCGACAAAATACAGATGCCCCTCCTGAACTCAGTGGCGCCGGGATCTGTCTAGAGTGGACATGATTTGTTCATCTACACATCAAATCCTACCTCGAACACAAAAGGTTATTCGATAGCCCGACTTGAAGTAGTTGTGGTGGACTGCCTACTCATTAACCATCGCTCTCAATATATGGACACGACTGCACCTTGGAACATATGCAACTTACTTTGTCTACTCAACAATCTATTATCCTTATTTTCTAGAAGGAGATACAGAGCAAATTGTAAGAGATTTGGCTATCTAACCCAACATGGATGTGATCCAACCATCAGTCATATACCTCCTTCCTTGACTAGATTGGAAGAGCTATAATCACCAAGCGGACGAGAATCGATCGTCCATTTTTCAAATTCCGTCCCTCATCCTGAGGGGCAGAATCCCATTTCGTGAGCAAACGTGGTTCGATTGTTCATTCGACGACTTTAGCCTTGATACAGTAGATGAATACAAATTAAAGAGTGGAAATACGACTGCTCTCAACTTAAACCTCCAAGTCCCCAGAGTGCGGACTGGAGTGCTCTAAGTCTCCAGAGTGCGGACTAGGGTAAAACGACTTAAACCTCCAAGTCCCCAAAGTGCGGACTGGAGCACTCTAAGTCCCTAGAGCGCGGACTAGAGTATAAATGACTTAAACCTCCAAGTCCCCAGAGTGTGGACTGGAGTACTCTAAGTCCCCAGAGCACGGATTAGAGTATAAACGACTTAAACCTCCAAGTCCCCAAAGTGCGGACTGGAGTACTCTAAGTCCCCAGAGCGCGGACTAGAGTATAAACGACTTAAACCTCCAAGTCCCCAGAGTGCGGACTGGAGTACTCTAAGTCCCCAGAGCGCGGACTAGAGTATAAACGACTTAAACCTCCAAGTCCCCAAAGTGCGGACTGGAGTACTCTAAGTCCCTAGAGCGCGGACTAGAGTATAAATGACTTAAACCTCCAAGTCCCCAGAGTGCAGACTGGAGTACTCTAAGTCCCCAGAGCGCGGACTAGAGTATAAACGACTTAAACCTCCAAGTCCCCAGAGTGCGGACTGGAGCACTCTAAGTCCCCAGAGCGCGGACTAGAGTATAAATGACTTAAACCTCCAAGTCCCCAGAGTGTGGACTGGAGTACTCTAAGTCCCCAGAGCGCGGACTAGAGTATAAACGACTTAAACCTCCAAGTCCCCAGAGTGCGGACTGGAGTACTCTAAGTCCCCAGAGCGTGGACTAGAGTATAAACGACTTAAACCTCCAAGTCCCCAGAGCGCGGACTAGAGTATAAACGACTTAAACCTCCAAGTCCCCAGAGTGCGGACTGGAGCACTCTAAGTCCCCAGAGCGCAGACTAGAGTATAAATGACTTAAACCTCCAAGTCCCCAGAGTGCGGACTGGAGTACTCTAACTCCCCAGAGTGCGGACTCGAATATAAGCGAATCGGATCTCCAAGTTCCCTGAATATGAACTATGACACAGATGACTTGAATTTGTCAAATCCCTGACATATGGGCTAGAAAGTATTCTAAGTGCTCGAAGCACAGAATGGAAGTTCAACGACTCCCAAAGAGTTTCCGAGTTATATGAAGATGGACTGAGAAGTCTATGTTACTCACAATTGCTTGGATTAAAATCACAATCACAAAGAAAACTAAACAATAAGAGCCTTTTGTAAGACAGAAAAAGGAATTAAACCTTATTCAGAAATGAGTTTCTATTACAACCCCTCTAATGTTCGGAGTCGACATTCTATTTACAAGGACTAAGGAAATAGATGAAAATAATTACATGACTTAAACTAACACTCGTTGAACGAGGATAGTAATCATTTCTTGTGCTTCTTCAACTTCTTTCCAGACGGCTCCTCTCCAGAGCATTTACCCTTGGTACTCTTCTATGATAGAGGGGTAGAAACTGAAGGAGTACGGGGGGCCTTCCATGGGCTTGGACCCGCCAGGAAGGATGACCTTCAACGGCTTGTTCAAAGGATCGTCCAAGTCCACAACTCGGGGCTCTACTATGACCTTGACCGTCTCCTCCTTCTCTTTCTCGAGCCGCTCCTCCATGCTCAATTTGGATGTGTCCTCAGAGGCGCCTGTAATTTCTACTTCATAACCCCCGTCGGTAGGAGAGGAGGTTTCAGACTTGTCTTTATCAAGCGCTCCGATCACCGGAGCGACTGGACCAGGAGCCTCCCCTGCGTGAGTGGCTTCACTTGTTTTCTCCCCCACTTCCTTAGCGACATCACTCCTCGAAGTGGGCTCGGGGTCAGAATGGCCTGCACAAAATCGTGGAAAACAAGCATTAGAATGCAATAGTCCTGCATAAAGAATAACGACTTTCGAAATCTTAAAGAGAATCTTAAAGAGAATCTTAAAGAGAAGGATTATCTACCAGGTTTAGGCAAACTCTCAGCCATCCAGGGGGTCTCACCCTCTGGAACGGGAGACAGAATGCGGACTAAAGTACTCTAAGTCCTTGAGTGCGGACTAGAGTATAAATGACTCAAAAATCTCTACGTCCCCAGAGTGTGGACTACAGTACTCTCAGTCCCCAGAGCATGGACTAGATTATAGACAACTTCAGAAAAATCCCTAAATCCCAGAAGCGGACCAGATTACTCTAAGTTCCCAGAGTGCAAACTAGAGTATAAACGAGTTGACGAAAATCTTTGAGTCTCGAACTGTGGACTAAAGCATAAACCATTCGACAAATCTCTAAGTCCCCGAAGCGTGGACCGAAGCATGAACACAAATTGGGCGTGAGTAAACCGGAGGGAGAATAACACTAAGTCACCAGAATGTAGAGTGGTGTATAAACATCGATAAATAGACGAGTGGATTCTGACCATTTTCTATTCCGCAAACTTCGGCTTGGAATCGACAGGAGGATTATTAACCCGTTGAGGATGGAGTTTGACCATCCAACTAGTGACCTGGCCAAATCAATGCTGGGGGCAGGGGTACAAAACACTAAAAAGCCGAATACGACAGCTTACTATAGCTCTAGCATGGCGTTCTTTATAACTTGAGGCAGCGACTGCATGGAGGCCTCAATACAGAACCAATTGAAACGGCATCCAAAGCTACGAGCAACCTACTATATCATACCTCAGACCAAGGGTCAATGCCGATCCGCACCAAGCACATACGAATGTGACTCGGATGTTTGTTTTTTGAAAAACTATGACCCCTAGAGTATGGAAAGGAGGGTAAACCACGAATACTTGGTCAAAATTCTCCAGCACCCTCGTTCGATTCGTCGGGAGAAGTATGAAACTGGATGAGCATAACTCGACTGCATTTGTAGCCAACTTTACCCCGAGATCTGATTACAGAGCATGAACCAAAGTGGACGTGGATGACCATCCACTGTTCAAATTACGCCTTGAAACTTACGTGGCATCGAAGTATTCCTCCTGGAATGAAAAACCATGATAAAATCCAAGATAGGCGAGACCTAGTCTCCTATCGACTGACATGATCCCACGATTCAACGGGAAAGAGAGTAAAGCTAAAGTGGGCATGGCTGGCCTTCCTACTTATCGGTATATGCCCCAGAACTAGGGGCACGAGCGAGAAGCAAGATGAATGTGAACCGACTATTCACCAATCACCTCTATGTCTTTGGAGTTTAGGTGAAAACATAAACATAGCTATGACGAGACTCAACCGTCCATGCAGTACATTTATCAACCCGAGACTGGGAGAAGACGCATGGTCATCCAAAAAATGGCCACGATAGCTCAGTATTAAAACTTATATATAGTGCTTACAGCTACTCAAGGCAACGACCGAAAGGATGCCTAGAGATAGAATTGTTAAATCGATGCCAAAGCTTGGGGGCAACTGACTGTCACTCCAACCCGAAGGGCGAGTGAAAGATCATGAATGCATTGAATAGAAAATGCGTTACTCGAATATACAAGCAAATTCAAACTCATAGCAAGATCCAGCTATGCAGTTGCACGCAACTCGAGGCTGGCCCCTACTCGACATTTCCTTCAACGTGCTTTTAAGCCTGATCTTTGGCCATTTGCAGATAATCAATTAGAGCATTCAGGGCCCTTCATTATTTGACTTAACAACTCATGGCAAGACTCTAGGATTCGACCAGAGTAACCATCAACATTGACCGTCCCAACCATATTTCACATTGAATGTTATGCAAAATAGTAACATCTTTACTCAAAGAATCTGGGATGGCACCTGCTAAGCTGACGGTCAACATAACAGCCAGCCATGGCGACCTTTTCTGGGTGCTGAATATCGGATCACAACTCAGTGCAGTGATGATAAAAGAATTAGTTGGATTTTTTTGAATAAATGATGATATGTTCCCTTGGATCCATTCTGACATGCATATGTGATTTCATTAACTATCGCGAGCCATGCATTGGATATCAACCCGAAGCTACAAAAGCTAGCACAATCTCTATTGATTTCATCATGAAAGATCCACTCTTACTTTTAGGCTCACCCCATCAACGTCTATGCCTACCAGCCGTTGCGACAGGGCACAAAATGACCTAAGACATCTGAAAGACTACTTAAATAGAATATCGAACTAAGCTAATTCAATATCACTTATTTCCCACGAAGGGCTATCCAAGGATGGAAATTAGCAGACCTCACACCCAAATTCACTACCTCAGATGACTACTCAAAGAGTAGCAGAGAACCAACCATAAGATGGAAAATGTACGTGGATGGAGCATCCAATGATCAGTGTTATGGCTCGATAATGACTCCTGAGGAACGATCAATCTGCTACGTCCTAAAACTCGATTTACTTGTAACAAACAACGATGCTTAGTATGAAGCCTTGACTGCCAGCCTCAAACTTGCTAGAGGATTTGAAGTGAAAACTTTACATATCTTTTGTGATTCTTGATTGGTAGTATACAAATTTAAGGAAGTTGATCTTGCTAGGGGGCATTGTCTTGCTCCTTATCTCGGCCAAGTCCAAGAGCTACTAACCGACTTCATGAATTACATCATTACACACGTACTCAGCGAACAAAATGAAAAGGTGTCATGGTTGACTCCTATCAAAGACTATCTACAATGAGGAATTCTTACTGAACGGAGGAATGGAAAACGACACATCCTCCTCAAAGCTTCACGCCAGATAATCTAAGAATAAGTCGTGTGTCAAAAGGAGTTTATCCATCCCCTTGCTTCAGCATATCGCCCATGATGATACCTTGAGCAAAGTCTATGAAGAAGAATGCGGTAATAACATCAGGGGGAAAACCATGATAAAGAAGATACTCTGTTACAGGTATTACTGGCCAACTATCAACCCAGATGCGGTTGATCATGCTAGACAATGTGACGAGTGCAAGATGTTTGCAAAAAATCCGGGAACCCCGCCGATGGAAATTAGTCAAATGGCTAGTTCATAGCCGTTTGGCACTTGGGGGCACTGAAATCATCTTCTTGTCGATCCTAAAGGTGGTGCGAAATACACCATCATAGCAATTGTGTAGCGACCCGACCTTCCACTACTAGAAAATCGCATCACTATGAAGAAAGAAAAGGGTGAGAAATAGAAAAGATAGAGAAGAAAGAAGAAAACACACCAGAATCTCAACAGCGGAACGAATGAAATATAATATGTCACATAAGAGATTACATAATATCATATATATCAGAGTTACACAGATAATACAACACATACTAGACAGTTATAAACACCTGTCTAGTTAATACAACTCGATACATCTCAATACAATACAGAGATACAACACAGCGGAAATACAGATAAACACTAACACATCGGAATCACTATATATCTATACGCTGAAACCTCCTGCTCCATTGCTCCTCCAGAATACGTCAAAGCTAACCTGAATCCCTTGGCTACCCGTAAAAATTTGGGTACCCGAGAGTTTAGGAAAACAGAAAATAAACTCCGGGTCAGACATGGGTCTGGTATGAGTAACAGGTTAAAGTTGTTTAACTTTGAAAAACCTTTGAAAACAAAAGGTATCACGTAAGACATCCCACACATAAACATGGAAATGTTTTTACCTTACGCTAACCAAAACATTTGATAGGAAATCCAGTGATATTATAATAGTGTCTAAGGTTTTCAAGTAAATAGAAAATAGCCGAAATTGTTACATTCATTAAATTCCAGCATACTAGGTATACAATCAAAACCGTAAGGTCACGTAGGGAAAATGGGTTTCCATCAATGGCAGGGCTACTGGGGTACCGCCCGTCACAGTACGTGGCCTAGATCACCGTACCGAGGACCCACCCTAAGTCCCCTGCAACACAAGACCGGAACCATCCCTTACTGGACAGTTCCAAACAAGACAACCCCGGCGGTTGTAGCTACTAAACCGCCCACACAGCCGAAATAAAAGGGACTCTAGACAGGGGTATATCTCGCTCTCAAGTGGGTGCTACCCACGAAGCCTTGCTGCACCTCCCCTGTTTTAGCCATTCCCGGTTGATGAGGCTTGAGGTCACGATTACCTTTAGAGAACACATCTCTTAGAATGCTCATCGCCCGCCTGACGATGTTCTGAAAGCATTCGATCCATATAAGTTCGTTCCGGGTTCGAACGAAACCGAAGGCATTATCTCGTTACACTCGTATTGGAATCACCCTCAGAGTTAACGACAATAACCCTTGCAATTTGAACCACCATCTCGAATCTATAAGTACTATCTCCATCAAACTCATTACGGAATCACCCACAGAATTATACTGACGAATAGTTCTTATACCTCGAGTCTTCACTTGCTCCATTTGGATTTCACGACCTAACGTTATTTTGGATCGATGTGGTATTCGGGCCTCCAGACCTAGAATCCCGGTATACGGAAACCCGATCCCGGTCTCATCGAAATCCAAACCGTATCTTTTAAGGCCAAGTTGTTTTAAAGTTAAAACAATTCAATTTATTATCTATATCAACACAGATAGATAAAACACAATATAACAATGGAGAATAACATCATCATCATAAACAGATAATCCATATTATCTACTCAACAGATAATCAATATCATCATACTTAACCAAACATCCATAACTCAATAGATATATCTCTGAGATCACAATCAATCATGGAAATCAATATCATCCATCATATATAAACAAAGATTAATAATCACCTCATTTTATAATTAATTTAAAATGAATTAAACTAATTACAAATCTTTAATTAATTTAATGTAAATTAAATTAATTACTCCACCATTATTAAACTTGCTTATACTTCTATTAATTAATTATTAATCAATTAATTAATCATCATCCAATTATTCATTTTAATTAATCGTCCTTGATTAATTATCTTTAATTACATTTAAAGTAAATTATCCTTTAGTTATTTTTACAAATTAATCATCTTTAACCAAATATAGGAAATAACCTTTACCTTACTTCATTTATTAATTAACCTAAATTAATTACATGACTTAATTTATTTTATTAATAAATCTCTTCATTTATTAATTAATTCCAAATAAATTCATTCTAAGATTTCAGCATTTATAATAAATGATCTCTAATTACATTTACTATTTAATTCTATTACATCAAGTAATTAACTTTTAATTAGTTATTTTATTTCTTAATTTTTATTAAGAAACTAATTTCCAAATCACATATATTAATCACCTTGATTAATAACATACAGTAATTAATTATCCTTAATTAATTACTCCCAATAAACAGATTTAATTAATCCCTTGATTAATTTCAAGTAATTATATCCAAATTACTTCTATTAACAAATCATTAACCATAAATTACATCCTGTAATTATTCATCAATTACTTTCCTGAGTAATTATATCTCCCAATTATCAATTGATTAATCCAAATTAATTAAACTAAATTAATTAACTCAGATAAATCAAATTACCCAATTAACTAAAGTGAGTAATTAATTCCTTACTTAATTTCCATTACGTAATTTAAACATTTACAATGTTGATTATCAAATTAATTAATCTAATTAACTATTAAAAATCAATTATATTAATTAATCATAAAATAATCTAGTTAATAATCTTCATTAACATTTATTAATTACTTTATCTTAAATAATACTTATAATTTCTTCATTTTTAATTATAAGTTCAATTAACTATTTATTAATCAAATTAAAGTCAATTCTATACTTCTTAATTCCATATTAATTTCTTAACTCATTATTTACTTTAAATAATACATTTCAACTTATAATTACTAGTTAAATCAAAACAATTGATTAATTATCATTCTAGTTATTTTAATGGTTAATGAATTTTAAATCTTAATCTTCATTACTTAAAGAAAACCCATTTTCCATTATTTATTTAAATTTTCACTTCAATATGTTTGAAGCATTTATTACACTTTTCCTTGAAACTTCATTTTTGATTCCAAGTTTTAAACAAACACTAATTTAACCTTAAATCACTTTAAACTAACCTTTAAAATTTTAAATTATAACTCAAAGCAATATTTTGCTAGGAAGGGATTTAAATCAAATTCCCTTTAATTCAAAATATTCAAACTTACTTTAATTATTTAAATTTATAAACTTTATTTACTTCAAAAATCTAGAATTATTCCTTTCTTTGGACTCAGTTAAATCTGGATTCAAATTTAAAATCAAACTTAAAAACTGGAACAGGTTTATAGATTAACAACACTGAGAAAACAAAACAACCCGAGACCCCTATATTTTACTTCAAGAAAAATAAGGATTCTCTCGAGCAAAACGACGATCTACGCGAGAAAACTCGAGCACGCTTCCCTGCCACCCAGATTTTACCAGAGCACAAACGTGCACCGTGCACCTGCACCCACGACACCATCACTTCCGATCAACCACGGTCATCTCCACAAATCGGCAATCGCTTCCCCATCTTCTCCCAAACCTCCGATCGACAACCCAAACACTAGATCGAAATCGAGTTGCACGAATCAAAGCCTGGAACGAACAACAACCCATCCTCCAAACCTGGCAGCACCACGCACACACAGCTCCGACCATCAGAGGCCACCAAACTCCGGCCATAAACTCATCATCGACCCAGCTTCCATCACCTCGAAACTCGCTACACTCGATCAACCTTCGACGTCGAACGAGATGAAATGCCATAGCCCACTAAAACTAGGTTTACGAAAATGAAAACGTTGCCATCGTCTCCACGTTGGCCTAACCACCATTCCACCATTTTTCCGAGCACCATCCATCACTCCTCTATCTCCAGACCTAAACTCAACCTCTCCAGAAGACGAGATCGACCACGGCAACCCAAACACTAAAAACAGTCGAGCCAAAACTGCTCTTCACCCCTTGCCTTAAAAATTTTAAATCTTGTTTTAAAAATCCTATTTTTGTATATATAATCGTTTTATACTGCTGAATTTTTAAAATAAGAGTTTTGTTTTTAGACTTATTTGAAGTGGTACTTAGTTTCTTAAGTTACCAGAGGCAAATATATGATGTTCAATCTTTAATACATTTTTAATACTTAGATTACAACCAAACAAACAGTTTTTGTTTACATCCTAAGTTCTAATAATTAATAGATCGAGAGATGAAGATTTATTTTCCTATCTACTTAAGCAAGGTAAACAACTGGTAACAGGCTAACAGAGTATTCAAGTGTACATACATACACAGATTTGCACAATCACATGTATACGAAATATATAGCATCTCAGAGAGAACATGCTTCATATTAACCAGTTATGTTTTTAAATAAAATGTTACTCACAAGTAATTCAGAAATGAGCAGAGCACTTTTGGGTATTGAAACATCTTTGACTTCAAAACTGAGAATTTGTTTGCTGTGATCTCCTTAATCTCTGGTTTTCATTTAGTTGCTTGTTGTTGTAGAATGTGTGTTTAGGTTTTTGAAATGAAGTTTCATCTCAGTTTTTACTTAGCTCGAAAGAAAGGAAAAGATGATATGGGGAAATAGTTTACAGGTTGATGTTTTAAAACAGGTTACAGGGTATTATTTCTTTGGGCAAAACAGTGTACACTTTGTACAAATTTCAGAGATGGTTTCTATGCTTATGGCCGAGATTACATGTCTTGTACTTAGAAAAGATATTTGCTTTACTCTCATTAAATGCTATGTCCTTTATGTTTTAGTTTATACTTATCTATATATTTTTTTATACTTGCCTAAGTCTTATTTTACAAGCTATAGGCATATTATATTTTTACTTTGCTTTTAATTTTTATCTTAGCACATTTTCTTCTTACCAGCCTACAAACCCTTTTCATTTTGATTTTGTTGTACTCGAGACTGCCTGGTTATCAAATTCGAGCCATTTGTTTTCATGCTTATGCAAGCTTTCTTTCTAGTTTATTTAACTATACAGATTTTATTTAGAGGCTGGCCAATCTTCTTATGTATTATACAAACATATGTTACTGGTTGAATGCAAAAGAATGTTGTTTAGATATGTTGTTCTAACATATTATTTAAATATTAAGTGTATTGGTTTTACAACTTTACAAACAATAAAATTTAACTTATGTATATTTTACCTTTCCTTGTTTGATATATTAACTTTATTACTTGTTTTATTTTACTTTAGTCAAGTTTGCTTTAAAATATAGGTGAAGACATATATCTTACTTTTATCTATTAATTTTATATGTACATTCTTATTTATTATTTTAAAATAAATTACACATTTAACAATTTGAAATGATTTATAAAAGAAATTATATCTTTACTATAACTACTTACTTAATATTATATACTAAAGCTAGAACAAGTTTTAAAACTATTTAAACATTTATCTTATATATTTAAACCCATATTTTATTTATTTGATAGCTTTGAAAAGACCTAATATTAAATAAATGATAATTCCCAAATCACTAAAGAAATATTAGAAGTTTGGAAACATAATTAATTAGTTTTTAAAAGATAAAACTCACCAATACAATATTTATTTAAAGAAAAGTATTCATTTAAGTCTCATAAATCCAAGATATATCAAAACAATTTAATATTTAATATAAATTATTAAATTGTTTATTGCTCGAAATTTCGGGTCGTCACATTCCTCCCACCTTAAAAGAATTTCATCCCCGAAATTTAAAACAAAGGTAATTTAATAATCTATTTAAGATTTAAATTTTAAAATACAAGCATATATCAATCATAAGCTAACAACCATATCAATCAAATCATCAAATCAAACAAACCTATTTATCCAGACAAAAATCCTGGATAGAGTTCTCTCGAGTTTCCCCAGTATAAGTACCGGGATACTCGCTCTACAGAATCCAAACAATCTATACAACTAAGCTACAGAACTCCTACTCATCTAGATCTACACAACTAGACAGGATATCAGACTATGGACGAGTCTGACTCGCAACCAAAACTCCCTGAACTGCTGGTTCCAACACCAGAGATAGAATCTTACACATACTCCCTCAGAGATACGTGAAATACAACGAATCTCAGCTATCCAAACTGGCAATCCAAATCTGAAGACCAAACACCTACCTCTCCAGAACACAGAGAAAATCCAGAACATCTCGGAGCTAAGTTCCCAGACTTACCCAATTATAGAGCTCCTTGAATCAGAGAAAATTCATCCAAAATCAAATCTCCAACTCTGAAATCCAAATTCCTCCGTCTCTTATCCACCAAACTCTACGGACGATCCATAGCTGCCTCCATCCCTACAGATCAGCTAAATCTCCGCTAATGCGTTTCAGAACAATCCGAATCCACAACAATCCAGTAGAATGATCTTCTCAAACCCACTAAAATCAAGAACACAACCTTTACTATCATCCGAAGAAAACAACTTCTCTTCTCCAGAAAGAAAAGCAGATGCACTCCCAACTGCTTCCGCTGCACAACTCTGATCTGAGTAGATAAAAATGCTGATGACGAACACAAGCAAACACGGGACAACAAATTCCAAAAATAAAACTCAGAAGTTCCTCCGAAACCTGAGCTGCTCTACTAAAAACTTCCTCCAAAAACCATCCTATTACTAAGCTGAACCATCAGTACCACTTCTGGAATCCAGTCGATACCAAACGCAATCTCCAGATGCTAACAAAACTCTGACTTCCTGAAGTCATCTAGAAAAATATCTGAAACACAAGAGAACGCTCCAACTATCGCAAGTCACTTTTGCGATTAATCCATCCTGATTCCAAAGAAAAACTATTCTCTCTTTACCAAACAGAACAGCTTACGCTTAACTGGCCCATCCAACGAAAGAAACGAAACCACTTAGCTGCTTCTGGACTCACTGCTAAGCTGAAAAGCTTCTTGCCAATACACAGAATACTCCGAGCTGCACTGCTGACACCAATGCCAAGGAAATCCAAATCCAAAGCTCTTCGAGAAACTCGTACCTCAAACCAACCAGAAACATCCTGTTGAGCATAGCCACAACACCGAAGCAGACTCACTTCCTTAACTTGTTCCAAAGAAAACATCTTCGGAGACATCCATAGTCACTGTGTCTCATCACACAGCTACAACATCCTGAGGTATCAAGATATCATAACTCGCTTCTGTCCAACCGACAGATCCAAACTCCACTCATCAAAACTCTCAAAAATCCGCTCACACGAGCGCAATCATCTTACACTTAAATGCTGGACTCCGAATTCTTAACAGATCTTCTTTAGAGACCCACGAAATTCTTACCCCGCAAATTCACTCGAGAAGGACTGTAGACCCAATACCGTCTCGATCGATACACTTCCGACCTCAACAAATTCAACCATTGGTAGTCGTGTTACACACCACTACCTTATCTACCTTTATAAATTATATTGGAAAACCTGAACGGGTAACCCAACAAATAGGTAGAATATATAAATATATGTATATATATATCAAAAATACAAATACGCTCTCTCAAGAAAGAAATTACTTAAGAGCCTAGGTATTCGCTCAACCTAGTGCTCTGATACCAACTGTAGCGACCCGACCTTCCACTACTGGAAAATCGCATCACTATGAAGAAAGAAAAGGGTGAGAAATAGAAAAGATAGAGAAGAAAGAAGAAAACACACCAGAATCTCAACAGCGGAATGAATGAAATATAATATATCACATAAGAGATTACATAATATCATATATATCAGAGTTACACAGATAATACAACACATACTAGACAGTTATAAACACCTGTCTAGTTAATACAACTCGATACATCTCAATACAATACAGAGATACAACACAGCGGAAATACAGATAAACACTAACACATCGGAATCACTATATATCTATACGCTGAAACCTCCTGCTCCATTGCTCCTCCATAATACGTCAAAGCTAACCTGAATCCCTTGGCTACCCGTAAAAATTTGGGTACCCGAGAGTTTAGGAAAACAGAAAATAAACTCCGGGTCAGACATGGGTCTGGTATGAGTAACAGGTTAAAGTTGTTTAACTTTGAAAAACCTTTGAAAACAAAAGGTATCACGTAAGACATCCCACACATAAACATGGAAATGTTTTTACCTTACGCTAACCAAAACATTTGATAGGAAATCCAGTGATATTATAATAGTGTCTAAGGTTTTCAAGTAAATAGAAAATAGCCGAAATTGTTACATTCATTAAATTCCAGCATACTAGGTATACAATCAAAACCGTAAGGTCACGTAGGGAAAATGGGTTTCCATCAATGGCAGGGCTACTGGGGTACCGCCCGTCACAGTACGTGGCCTAGATCACCGTACCGAGGACCCACCCTAAGTCCCCTGCAACACAAGACCGGAACCATCCCTTACTGGACAGTTCCAAACAAGACAACCCCGGCGGTTGTAGCTACTAAACCGCCCACACAGCCGAAATAAAAGGGACTCTAGACAGGGGTATATCTCGCTCTCAAGTGGGTGCTACCCATGAAGCCTTGCTGCACCTCCCCTGTTTTAGCCATTCCCGGTTGATGAGGCTTGAGGTCACGATTACCTTTAGAGAACACATCTCTTAGAATGCTCATCGCCCGCCTGACGATGTTCTGAAAGCATTCGATCCATATAAGTTCGTTCCGGGTTCGAACGAAACCGAAGGCATTATCTCGTTACACTCGTATTGGAATCACCCTCAGAGTTAACGACAATAACCCTTGCAATTTGAACCACCATCTCGAATCTATAAGTACTATCTCCATCAAACTCATTACGGAATCACCCACAGAGTTATACTGACGAATAGTTCTTATACCTCGAGTCTTCACTTGCTCCATTTGGATTTCACGACCTAACATTATTTTGGATCGATGTGGTATTCGGGTCTCCAGACCTAGAATCCCGGTATACGGAAACCCGATCCCGGTCTCATCGAAATCCAAACCGTATCTTTTAAGGCCAAGTTGTTTTAAAGTTAAAAAAATTCAATTTATTATCTATATCAACACAGATAGATAAAACACAATATAACAATGGAGAATAACATCATCATCATAAACATATAATCCATATTATCTACTCAACAGATAATCAATATCATCATACTTAACCAAACATCCATAACTCAATAGATATATCTCTGAGATCACAATCAATCATGGAAATCAATATCATCCATCATATATAAACAAAGATTAATAATCACCTCATTTTATAATTAATTTAAAATGAATTAAACTAATTACAAATCTTTAATTAATTTAATGTAAATTAAATTAATTACTCCACCATTATTAAACTTGCTTATACTTCTATTAATTAATTATTAATCAATTAATTAATCATCATCCAATTATTCATTTTAATTAATCGTCCTTGATTAATTATCTTTAATTACATTTAAAGTAAATTATCCTTTAGTTATTTTTACAAATTAATTATCTTTAACCAAATATAGGAAATAACCTTTACCTTACTTCATTTATTAATTAACCTAAATTAATTACATGACTTAATTTATTTTATTAATAAATCTCTTCATTTATTAATTAATTCCAAATAAATTCATTCTAAGATTTCAGCATTTATAATAAATGATCTCTAATTACATTTACTATTTAATTCTATTACATCAAGTAATTAACTTTTAATTAGTTATTTTATTTCTTAATTTTTATTAAGAAACTAATTTCCAAATCACATATATTAATCACCTTGATTAATAACATACAGTAATTAATTATCCTTAATTAATTACTCCCAATAAACAGATTTAATTAATCCCTTGATTAATTTCAAGTAATTATATCCAAATTACTTCTATTAACAAATCATTATCCATAAATTACATCCTGTAATTATTCATCAATTACTTTCCTGAGTAATTATATCTCCCAATTATCAATTGATTAATCCAAATTAATTAAACTAAATTAATTAACTCAGATAAATCAAATTACCCAATTAACTAAAGTGAGTAATTAATTCCTTACTTAATTTCCATTACGTAATTTAAACATTTACAATGTTGATTATCAAATTAATTAATCTAATTAACTATTAAAAATCAATTATATTAATTAATCATAAAATAATCTAGTTAATAATCTTCATTAACATTTATTAATTACTTTATCTTAAATAATACTTATAATTTCTTCATTTTTAATTATAAGTTCAATTAACTATTTATTAATCAAATTAAAGTCAATTCTATACTTCTTAATTCCATATTAATTTCTTAACTCATTATTTACTTTAAATAATACATTTCAACTTATAATTACTAGTTAAATCAAAACAATTGATCAATTATCATTCTAGTTATTTTAATGGTTAATGAATTTTAAATCTTAATCTTCATTACTTAAAGAAAACCCATTTTCCATTATTTATTTAAATTTTCACTTCAATATGTTTGAAACATTTATTACACTTTTCCTTGAAACTTCATTTTTGATTCCAAGTTTTAAACAGACACTAATTTAACCTTAAATCACTTTAAACTAACCTTTAAAATTTTAAATTATAACTCAAAGCAATATTTTGCTAGGAAGGGATTTAAATCAAATTCCCTTTAATTCAAAATATTCAAACTTACTTTAATTATTTAAATTTATAAACTTTATTTACTTCAAAAATCTAGAATTATTCCTTTCTTTGGACTCAGTTAAATCTGGATTCAAATTTAAAACCAAACTTAAAAACTGGAACAGGTTTACAGATTAACAACACTGAGAAAACAAAACAACCCGAGACCCCTATATTTTACTTCAAGAAAAATAAGGATTCTCTCGAGCAAAACGACGATCTACGCGAGAAAACTCGAGCACGCTTCCCTGCCACCCAGATTTTACCAGAGCACAAACGTGCACCGTGCACCTGCACCCACGACACCATCACTTCCGATCAACCACGGTCATCTCCACAAATCGGCAATCGCTTCCCCATCTTCTCCCAAACCTCCGATCGACAACCCAAACACTAGATCGAAATCGAGTTGCACGAATCAAAGCCTGGAACGAACAGCAACCCATCCTCCAAACCTGGCAGCACCACGCACACACAGCTCCGACCATCAGAGGCCACCAAACTCCGGCCATAAACTCATCATCGACCCAGCTTCCATCACCTCGAAACTCGCTACACTCGATCAACCTTCGACGTCGAACGAGATGAAATGCCATAGCCCACTAAAACTAGGTTTACGAAAATGAAAACGTTGCCATCGTCTCCACGTTGGCCTAACCACCATTCCACCATTTTTCCGAGCACCATCCATCACTCCTCTATCTCCAGACCTAAACTCAACCTCTCCAGAAGACGAGATCGACCACGGCAACCCAAACACTAAAAACAGTCGAGCCAAAACTGCTCTTCACCCCTTGCCTTAAAAATTTTAAATCTTGTTTTAAAAATCCTATTTTTGTATGTATAATCGTTTTATACTACTGAATTTTTAAAATAAGAGTTTTGTTTTTAGACTTATTTGAAGTGGTACTTAGTTTCTTAAGTTACCAAAGGCAAATATATGATGTTCAATCTTTAATACATTTTTAATACTTAGATTACAACCAAACAAACAGTTTTTGTTTACATCCTAAGTTCTAATAATTAATAGATCGAGAGATGAAGATTTATTTTCCTATCTACTTAAGCAAGGTAAACAACTGGTAACAGGCTAACAGAGTATTCAAGTGTACATACATACACAGATTTGCACAATCACATGTATACGAAATATATAGCATCTCAGAGAGAACATGCTTCATATTAACCAGTTATGTTTTTAAATAAAATGTTACTCACAAGTAATTCAGAAATGAGCAGAGCACTTTTGGGTATTGAAACATCTTTGACTTCAAAACTGAGAATTTGTTTGCTGTGATCTCCTTAATCTCTGGTTTTCATTTAGTTGCTTGTTGTTGTAGAATGTGTGTTTAGGTTTTTGAAATGAAGTTTCATCTCAGTTTTTACTTAGCTCGAAAGAAAGGAAAAGATGATATGGGGAAATAGTTTATAGGTTGATGTTTTAAAACAGGTTACAGGGTATTATTTCTTTGGGCAAAACAGTGTACACTTTGTACAAATTTCAGAGATGGTTTCTATGCTTATGGCCGAGATTACATGTCTTGTACTTAGAAAAGATATTTGCTTTACTCTCATTAAATGCTATGTCCTTTATGTTTTAGTTTATACTTATCTATATATTTTTTTATACTTGCCTAAGTCTTATTTTACAAGCTACAGGCATATTATATTTTTACTTTGCTTTTAATTTTTATCTTAGCACATTTTCTTCTTACCAGCCTACAAACCCTTTTCATTTTGATTTTGTTGTACTCGAGACTGCCTGGTTATCAAATTCGAGCCATTTGTTTTCATGCTTATGCAAGCTTTCTTTCTAGTTTATTTAACTATACAGATTTTATTTAGAGGCTGGCCAATCTTCTTATGTATTATACAAACATATGTTACTGGTTGAATGCAAAAGAATGTTGTTTAGATATGTTGTTTAAATATTAAGTGTATTGGTTTTACAACTTTACAAACAATAAAATTTAACTTATGTATATTTTACCTTTCCTTGTTTGATATATTAACTTTATTACTTGTTTTATTTTACTTTAGTCAAGTTTGCTTTAAAATATAGGTGAAGACATATATCTTACTTTTATCTATTAATTTTATATGTACATTCTTATTTATTATTTTAAAATAAATTACACATTTAACAATTTGAAATGATTTATAAAAGAAATTATATCTTTACTATAACTACTTACTTAATATTATATACTAAAGCTAGAACAAGTTTTAAAACTATTTAAACATTTATCTTATATATTTAAACCCATATTTTTATTTATTTGATAGCTTTGAAAAGACCTAATATTAAATAAATGATAATTCCCAAATCACTAAAGAAATATTAGAAGTTTGGAAACATAATTAATTAGTTTTTAAAAGATAAAACTCACCAATACAATATTTATTTAAAGAAAAGTATTCATTTAAGTCTCATAAATCCAAGATATATCAAAACAATTTAATATTTAATATAAATTATTAAATTGTTTATTGCTCGAAATTTCGGGTCGTCACATTCCTCCCACCTTAAAAGAATTTCGTCCCCGAAATTTAAAACAAAGGTAATTTAATAATCTATTTAAGATTTAAATTTTAAAATACAAGCATATATCAATCATAAGCTAACAACCATATCAATCAAATCATCAAATCAAACAAACCTATTTATCCAGACAAAAATCCTGGATAGAGTTCTCTCGAGTTTCCCCAGTATAAGTACCGGGATACTCGCTCTACAGAATCCAAACAATTTATACAACTAAGCTACAGAACTCCTACTCATCTAGATCTACACAACTAGACAGGATATCAGACTACAGACGAGTCTGATTCGCAACCAAAACTCCCTGAACTGCTGGTTCCAACACCAGAGATAGAATCTTACACGTACTCCCTCAGAGATACGTGAAATACAACGAATCCCAGCTATCCAAACTGGCAATCCAAATCTGAAGACCAAACACCTACCTCTCCAGAACATCTCGGAGCTAAGTTCCCAGACTTACCCAATTATAGAGCTCCTTGAATCAGAGAAAATTCATCCAAAATCAAATCTCCAACTCTGAAATCCAAATTCCTCCGTCTCTTATCCACCAAACTCTACGGACGATCCATAGCTGCCTCCATCCCTACTGATCAGCTAAATCTCCGCTAATGCCTTTCAGAACAATCTGAATCCACAACAATCCAGTAGAATGATCTTCTCAAACCCACTAAAATCAAGAACACAACCTTTACTATCAACTGTAGAAAACAACTGTGACGGCTCGGGTTTTGCCCGCTCGAAAATCAACATCCGTACTTCACATTGTACTAGAATGCCGCAGATTCGACCGTTCAAATCCGATTCGCCGGAGCTATAACACAATTAAGTAAATAACACAGCGGAAGAAAAGAATAATACATTGATATACAATATCTGATACAACAGAGTGATACAATGAATATCAATATACATCAGAGATATGATACAAGAAATAGCAGCGGAAAAGAAAAGATAACAACAGCAGCGGAACAATATCAATAGAAGTGATAACTCCAAAATGATCTTCAGACAAGAATGAATCCACAACTCCAAGATAAGCAACTCCGATGAATGAACTAGCTCCAGATAATCTACTAAACCTGAATATCTGAAAACCCCAACTCTAGACTGCTCGTGTGGAAAATTATGAGCACCCAGAGTTTAGGAAAGGAACAATAAACTCCGGATCAGTCATGGGACTGGTGTGAGCAACAAAAACAGTTTATCTTTAAACAATCAACAAAAGATTTTAAACATTGAAATCCGCAATGCTTTTAGAAAATGAAACTACCATAAGACCTCCCGCCACAGACACAATGCAAACGCAGAATTGGAGGAGATTTCTTCTTATGATAGTCAAAGATGCTTACTACGCAAAATCAATTGGATATTATTATTAGTGCATAGTGCAGAAAACATTTCGAAAGTATAATATTAATCTTAGCCAGCATAGACATTTCGAACTATGCCTACTATAGCTACCATCTAAACAGTGGGGCGCCACCATAAGTAAATGGCAGGTTCTACAACTAAAACCGTACAAGGTTCGTATTTGGAAGATGGATTTCCAACAAATGGTCAGGCTAAGGAACTTCCTTCCGCCGCATGGGATCTCCTCTGGCGGGACGTCCCGAGAGACAAACTGCTCTGCCAAACAAGGCCGGGTTACCCCTGTAACAGGTAACTCACGAATATGCCACCTCCCGGTCCTTTGGGACCTTTATCCGAGCGCTCGATATCCAACATCACACATCATAAAGAAAGTGTATCCACATGAGTAAGTATCTGGGCTCCATACCATGATACCACCCCTTTCCAGAAGGAAATGACATACCCTAAAGGGCGCGACCCTCATAACCTTGCCGCAACATTCCTGTTTCGACCATTTCCGGGTTGTGAGGCCCTGACGAAGTCTCGTCCACAAAGCTACGCTTTGTCACAAAGCCATGCTTTGGGTCAACAGATGATCAACCTACGATCACAAAGATAAATGATCAAACAAATGATCATATCACAAATGATCAAACACTGATCATCACACAGCAACACTTAGCATGCCACATTACCAAATTGGGAGTATATCGCTGATAAATTTCAACTACATAACCTCTGAGCTCGTACGTCTCAGAGAAGGGTGTTAAGCTAAGAGAATAAATTCTCCGCCACCAAACAGAAATGTATTTGAAAGAAATCGGCTTTATCTCTCAAAGTGTAATGTCAGACATACAATCCATACAAGTCTGTTCCGGGATCGAACAGAACCGAAGGCACTTCTCACGAAGCCCTTGCAAATCCGGATAATTTCCAATCACGTCCGGACTTCCCGTCACTAAGGGTGATAAAACCTCTATATCGGGGATCAGCCGATGCAGAGTAACTCGACGGTAATCCTTCCGTTTTCAAAAATATCCGGTCTTCAACATCGGTCTTCAAATGCTATCCATATACGACGTATCACGTATTCGGAATGGGTTATACGACCCAAAGGTCCTCTCCCGGCTAAACCGAATAGTGAGCGTAATATTTAAAAACATATGGATATGGGATTTCAATTAAGTCACAACTTATTACCCAAAACTTTCTTTTCAAATGGTTAACAAATTACCATTTTAAATCTTTAAACAAAAAGATTCAACCTTTACGGTTTAAACAGTTTCCACACTTTAATCTTTTAAACAAAAGATTCATTCACAGATTTTCCAAATTAATTTCCATTTCAATTTGACTAACTCGTTAAATCTTTAAATCAAGATTTAACTTATAGCTTTCAAAACAATCCCATTTCAAATGATTTAAACCAATCATTATTTTAAATCTGTTAAAGATAACAGATTCAAATCATAGCTTTTCAAAACAATTCATTCATAACTTGGAAAACCATTTTCACTTCAATATTGAAATTCCTTTAATTAAACTGGAATTTCATTTCTTATCTGAAAGCTTTTATCTTTTGAAAACAAACAGTTTCATTTCAGAAAATCTGATTCATTCATACGAGTTAAAGTCTTTGGGTTAAATCCAAATTCTCAAAATTATACTTTTAAATGGTTTAAATTCAGATAAACACATTTATAACATTTTCAATCTCTAGTTTCAAATCATAGAATTCAATTCCCAACTTGAATTCAAATTTAAATCAAATTATTTAAATTTTCAAACTCGATTAAGTTATTCAAAATAGCTTTTATCTTTGAAATTCCATTCCGAAAGCTTTTCACTTTAAACCCAAATTTCCAATTTCAAAATCAATTGAAATTAAAATCCCAGTTTCAAAAATATCAAATTTAAATTATCTGTGACTTAATCGATTTCCACGTGAAACCCATATTTGTGTGTGTAAAAGTGTAGTCCAGGGGTTTCACACACAATAGTGCACAACATCAATCTTCACAGATCAGAATACAGAATATAGTTGATAAGCGATATAAACTATAACGCCTATCATATAGATCACAGATATATATCACAGATAATTAAATTACAGATCACAACATAAATCAGGATGTATCACAAAGCATCATATATCAGGGATATCAAACAATCAAGTCATTCAATAGAATCTAAACATCCATAAGTAAGATCAGTTAATTGTTTGATTTATTCAAATCAGATTAATAAATTACTAATCCTGGTTAATTACAAATCATTTGATTAATTCTTTCTTTACTCATTAATTAACCATTTATAATTTATATATCAACCCTTTAATTATAATTCACCAACCTTTAATTATAAAATAACTAATCTTTAATTATTTAATTCACCATTTCATTGATTATCTTTAATTAATTAATTTAACCCATGATAAATCAATTACCGTAAATAATAATTTTCCCTAGTTGATTAAGATGAACGATTATCCGAAATCTTAAATCAACGTTAATCACTTGATTTATCCACCTTTAATCATTAATTAATTATTTTATTAAGTAATTATCTTTCAAATCAATTACATAAATAAATTAACCATCAATTAATCACATTAACAAATTTTCCTTTAGGTAATTAAGTGTGTAACCTTAAATTGATCACCTTAATTAATAAATCAATTCATTATTTATTAACCAATCTTAAATTACAATTTGATTTAATCTCTAATCACTTAGTTAATTAAAATTTGTAATAAGCTTTAATTCAATATAGTCAATATGAATTGCTTGATAATTCTAAGATTGTTAACAGTAAAACTTAAATTTTATTTAAGCTCAACCCATTTTTAAAGCAACCCGAACTTCCCAGGCTTTTACTCGAGTATCGACTCGCGTTTCCCACCAGCTCTCCCCGAGTCGTCTCCCCTACCTTCTTCCTCTGTTTATCATTTCTTCCACCCTTTTTTTTCTTTAAGCTAAGTTTTAAACCTAGCCACTGCAGGATCAACTCCATTCGAACACGCGAGGGAACCCGACGAAAATCACCTATTTACTCGAGCACGTCTCGAGTTTTTCCCAGGCCAAGCTCGCGGATACGAGATCGATGTCGTGCACGTGCACGACGTCGCGCCACCGTCCTGGCGATCGTCAATAACTTTGGCAAGTCGCAAAACCCACGAACGCTCGAAATCCAAACTCAATTCATCACAAAAATCCCTGAATCAAAATTTAGCAGTTCATTTGAAAACTGCTTCGACCCATCCAAACGCAATCCCCTCACCGTCGCTTCTCAGGTCACCGGAGAAGCTCAAACTCCGTCACCGCCACGTCAACACCCTATGCTAACCTTTCCCAGAGCCACACGAAGCTCGATCAAATATCGACGACGAAATCACGGTTCTTCCAACTCAGTGCCAACTTCAAACTTAAACCCTATTCTCAATTCAACCCAAAAATTCTTGCATTAGAAAATTTTTCTGGTATTTTTCCTAAGTTTGTGGATCATCCAACTAGCTTCAAAACAAATTTCAACATCTAATATTCGTTTGATCCTCAGAAATCGATCAAAAGACATTTTTTTGTTCAAACAAGAACTGCACCTTGAATCCCAAACTAGAAATTGTGATTCTTGTTTTAAAATTCTTCTCTTTGTGTGGTTATTCAAATTATATAATCAAAACAATGATTTAAGACACTTGAATTTATCATAAGATTTTGTTTTTACTGTGAATTACATATTTTAAAATAATTGCTTAACAAATCTGCTTAAAACTATTTTTAAAAATCAGATGTTGTTATTATTAACAGATTTCTTCCATAAATCAGATCCTAAAAAGATTAGAGAATGAGATTTCGAATTTTTGAACAGGTTTGGCAGCCTGTAAACTAACAGAGAACATATATATCTGTTTATACAGATATGCACAGACATTTGCACATAGTTTATATACATGCAAAACACATTGACAAACATTCAACATGCTTCAAGATATAATACTGATTTATTTTTAGAAAAGGAAGTTTACTCACATTTTTATTTTGAAGAACAGAGCCTGCTCCAATATTTGAAACAGCCTGAGAAATTACAAGTTGAAGCTTCCTTGATCTTTAATCCTCTGATTTGTATTGTTGTTGATGTTTAAATTGAGTTGCTTCAGGTTGAAGTTTGTTTGTTTATAAAGTGATACTATCTCAGTTTTGAAATGAACGAATTTGAAATGAAGAAAGCTTGATAAAAGAAGGAGTTTGATACAAGAAAATGAGTTGTACAGGGTATATTATTTTATACAAGTTGATATAATTTGCTTTGTACAAATACCAGAGATTCTTATTTGTTTTTGGAGGCTGAAGTGATCTATCTTGTGCGTGCATTAATTGATGTTGTACCACTTATGTTTTCTTTTCACTTTCAGCTGTACAATATAACCTTTCTCGGCTGTACAATATGAAGATATTGTTTTGCTTAAGTGTACATAGATGTCTTGCATTAATTGCTTGGCTTGTATTGCAAGCCTTTACTTGTTTACATACTTAGGTATATTTTTGTTTTCTTGTTTCTCAGCCTGCATACTTACTTTTATATTTGAATGCAAACCTCTTTCCCTTTTTCCTTTTCCTCATGTATTTTTGTTTCATCTTCATAATAATTGTCTTGTATTTCTCTCTCTCTCTATATATATATATATATATTTATTTTACTTTAAAACATGCATGAGTTTCCATATTTGCATGTTATAAGAATTTGTTAATGCATTTACTTATATTTTTACATATTTGAATGTAGGTTGTTTTCTTTCGTTTTGTTATTATTACTTTAAGATACAAGTGAACTTCTAATTTTTATTAAATCTTTCTTTATTATTTTTATTTGTTTTATTTATTTTTAAAACCATTTATTTACAATTTAAATTCAAGTCAAATATATATCTATATATACTTACAATATTTTAAATTGAAATGATTCATACAGAATATACTTGAATCCGGGGAAACTCGCTCCATTTTATCGATTTATTTTACTATCTTTATCCAAAAATTTATTTAATTATTAACTTAAATTAAATAAAAATCTAGGGTCGTTACAAACTTCCCCCCTTAAAAGAATTTCGTCCTCGAAAATACCAAGGAGACAAAAAGATAGATGAAGAATATTTCATCAACTGAACATCTGTTCTGCATTTGGCTTACCAAATCAAAATATCAATAACAGATACAAGAACGAATCTGTCTTAACAAAATACTCGGGTTATCCAGATCTACGAAATACACAGTGGCATCGGTCTATTCAAATGGATAACTAACCATTCGTAGAACATATTGGGACCCAAAGAATAGATAGATATATGGATACGATTTCAAAATTTTCAGTTTAGAACTAAAGTATATCTATCAACCATAGCAACAAAGCAAACAATCCATCCAAACAAACAAGTCTGGCCTATCTGGAGTTTATGTCCCATATTAATATATCGAATTTCTTCCTGGATTTACCAGAAACTACCGAAGAATTGAGAAAAGATGACCAACAAAAGAGATCGATAGAGAAAAGATTGCTTCCTTGTTGTTACAGAGTATTGACCATTTATAGTCGTATTCCCTCTGTCCCATATCTCATCCTCTTCTTACACTCATACTCACTATCAGTGGATAGCAAGAGAATTTACTGAGGCATACAGACAGATATCTTAAGGATTACTCATTCTAGAGTATACTTCACCATATCTCTAATGAGCTACTTAATTTGTTATACTCCTGAGCTAAAGTTCAACCTTAGCTCTGATACCACATGTAACGATCCACAGACAGCGGGCACCGGTAGGCTTTGCAACCATCCCAGCCCCACCGTGGCTTACACTGGCACCTCGCATTTACTTTTACGGCCAGCCTCTCGACTGTCACAACCAACCCATCCCACTCAGGGACATGTAGGGGTAAGAGTCTCCCGTTCGCCACCAAACCGCGAAGCGAGAACCCCCTATCATGCTGTAATATAGCAAATGCGATCCATATCGACGTATCAACCTATGATCACAAAGATAAATGATCAAACAAATGATCATATCACAAATGATCAAACACTGATCATCACACAGCAACACTTAGCATGCCACATTACCAAATTGGGAGTATATCGCTGATAAATTTCAACTACATAACCTCTGAGCTCGTACGTCTCAGAGAAGGGTGTTAAGCTAAGAGAATAAATTCTCCGCCACCAAACAGAAATGTATTTGAAAGAAATCGGCTTTATCTCTCAAAGTGTAATGTCAGACATACAATCCATACAAGTCTGTTCTGGGATCGAACAGAACCGAAGGCACTTCTCACGAAGCCCTTGCAAATCCGGATAATTTCCAATCACGTCCGGACTTCCCGTCACTAAGGGTGATAAAACCTCTATATCGGGGATCAGCCGATGCAGAGTAACTCGACGGTAATCCTTCCATTTTCAAAAATATCCGGTCTTCAACACCGGTCTTCAAATGCTATCCATATACGACGTATCACGTATTCGGAATGGGTTATACGACCCAAAGGTCCTCTCCCGGCTAAACCGAATAGTGAGCGTAATATTTAAAAACATATGGATATGGGATTTCAATTAAGTCACAACTTATTACCCAAAACTTTCTTTTCAAATGGTTTAACAAATTACCATTTTAAATCTTTAAACAAAAAGATTCAACCTTTACGGTTTAAACAGTTTCCACACTTTAATCTTTTAAACAAAAGATTCATTCACAGATTTTCCAAATTAATTTCCATTTCAATTTGACTAACTCGTTAAATCTTTAAATCAAGATTTAACTTATAGCTTTCAAAACAATCCCATTTCAAATGATTTAAACCAATCATTATTTTAAATCTGTTAAAGATAACAGATTCAAATCATAGCTTTTCAAAACAATTCATTCATAACTTGGAAAACCATTTTCACTTCAATATTGAAATTCCTTTAATTAAACTGGAATTTCATTTCTTATCTGAAAGCTTTTATCTTTTGAAAACAAACAGTTTCATTTCAGAAAATCTGATTCATTCATACGAGTTAAAGTCTTTGGGTTAAATCCAAATTCTCAAAATTATACTTTTAAATGGTTTAAATTCAGATAAACACATTTATAACATTTTCAATCTCTAGTTTCAAATCATAGAATTCAATTCCCAACTTGAATTCAAATTTAAATCAAATTATTTAAATTTTCAAACTCGATTAAGTTATTCAAAATAGCTTTTATCTTTGAAATTCCATTCCGAAAGCTTTTCACTTTAAACCCAAATTTCCAATTTCAAAATCAATTGAAATTAAAATCCCAGTTTCAAAAATATCAAATTTAAATTATCTGTGACTTAATCGATTTCCACGTGAAACCCATATTTGTGTGTGTAAAAGTGTAGTCCAGGGGTTTCACACACAATAGTGCACAACATCAATCTTCACAGATCAGAATACAGAATATAGTTGATAAGCGATATAAACTATAACGCCTATCATATAGATCACAGATATATATCACAGATAATTAAATTACAGATCACAACATAAATCAGGATGTATCACAAAGCATCATATATCAGGGATATCAAACAATCAAGTCATTCAATAGAATCTAAACATCCATAAGTAAGATCAGTTAATTGTTTGATTTATTCAAATCAGATTAATAAATTACTAATCCTGGTTAATTACAAATCATTTGATTAATTCTTTCTTTACTCATTAATTAACCATTTATAATTTATATATCAACCCTTTAATTATAATTCACCAACCTTTAATTATCAAATAACTAATCTTTAATTATTTAATTCACCATTTCATTGATTATCTTTAATTAATTAATTTAACCCATGATAAATCAATTACCGTAAATAATAATTTTCCCTAGTTGATTAAGATGAACGATTATCCGAAATCTTAAATCAACGTTAATCACTTGATTTATCCACCTTTAATCATTAATTAATTATTTTATTAAGTAATTATCTTTCAAATCAATTACATAAATAAATTAACCATCAATTAATCACATTAACAAATTTTCCTTTAGGTAATTAAGTGTGTAACCTTAAATTGATCACCTTAATTAATAAATCAATTCATTATTTATTAACCAATCTTAAATTACAATTTGATTTAATCTCTAATCACTTAGTTAATTAAAATTTGTAATAAGCTTTAATTCAATATAGTCAATATGAATTGCTTGATAATTCTAAGATTGTTAACAGTAAAACTTAAATTTTATTTAAGCTCAACCCATTTTTAAAGCAACCCGAACTTCCCAGGCTTTTACTCGAGTATCGACTCGCGTTTCCCACCAGCTCTCCCCGAGTCGTCTCCCCTACCTTCTTCCTCTGTTTATCATTTCTTCCACCCTTTTTTTTCTTTAAGCTAAGTTTTAAACTTAGCCACTGCAGGATCAACTCCATTCGAACACGCGAGGGAACCCGACGAAAATCACCTATTTACTCGAGCACGTCTCGAGTTTTTCCCAGGCCAAGCTCGCGGATATGAGATCGATGTCGTGCACGTGCACGACGTCGCGCCACCGTCCTGGCGATCGTCAATAACTTCGGCAAGTCGCAAAACCCACGAACGCTCGAAATCCAAACTCAATTCATCACAAAAATCCCTGAATCAAAATTTAGCAGTTCATTCGAAAACTGCTTCGACCCATCCAAACGCAATCCCCTCACCGTCGCTTCTCAGGTCACCGGAGAAGCTCAAACTCCGTCACCGCCACGTCAACACCCTATGCTAACCTTTCCCAGAGCCACACGAAGCTCGATCAAATATCGACGATGAAATCACGGTTCTTCCAACTCAGTGCCAACTTCAAACTTAAACCCTATTCTCAATTCAACCCAAAAATTCTTGCATTAGAAAATTTTTCTGGTATTTTTCCTAAGTTTGTGGATCATCCAACTAGCTTCAAAACAAATTTCAACATCTAATATTCGTTTGATCCTCAGAAATCGATCAAAAGACATTTTTTTGTTCAAACAAGAACTGCACCTTGAATCCCAAACTAGAAATTGTGATTCTTGTTTTAAAATTCTTCTCTTTGTGTGGTTATTCAAATTATATAATCAAAACAATGATTTAAGACACTTGAATTTATCATAAGATTTTGTTTTTACTGTGAATTACATATTTTAAAATAATTGCTTAACAAATCTGCTTAAAACTATTTTTAAAAATCAGATGTTGTTATTATTAACAGATTTCTTCCAGAAATCAGATCCTAAAAAGATTAGAGAATGAGATTTCGAATTTTTGAACAGGTTTGGCAGCCTGTAAACTAACAGAGAACATATATATCTGTTTATACAGATATGCACAGACATTTGCACATAGTTTATATACATGCAAAACACATTGACAAACATTCAACATGCTTCAAGATATAATACTGATTTATTTTTAGAAAAGGAAGTTTACTCACATTTTTATTTTGAAGAACAGAGCCTGCTCCAATATTTGAAACAGCCTGAGAAATTACAAGTTGAAGCTTCCTTGATCTTTAATCCTCTGATTTGTATTGTTGTTGATGTTTAAATTGAGTTGCTTCAGGTTGAAGTTTGTTTGTTTATAAAGTGATACTATCTCAGTTTTGAAATGAACGAATTTGAAATGAAGAAAGCTTGATAAAAGAAGGAGTTTGATACAAGAAAATGAGTTGTACAGGGTATATTATTTTATACAAGTTGATATAATTTGCTTTGTACAAATACCAGAGATTCTTATTTGTTTTTGGAGGCTGAAGTGATCTATCTTGTGCGTGCATTAATTGATGTTGTACCACTTATGTTTTCTTTTCACTTTCAGCTGTACAATATAACCTTTCTCGACTGTACAATATGAAGATATTGTTTTGCTTAAGTGTACATAGATGTCTTGCATTAATTGCTTGGCTTGTATTGCAAGCCTTTACTTGTTTACATACTTAGGTATATTTTTGTTTTCTTGTTTCTCAGCCTGCATACTTACTTTTATATTTGAATGCAAACCTCTTTCCCTTTTTCCTTTTCCTCATGTATTTTTGTTTCATCTTCATAATAATTGTCTTGTATTTCTCTCTCTCTCTCTCTCTCTCTCTATATATATATATATTTATTTTACTTTAAAACATGCATGAGTTTCCATATTTGCATGTTATAAGAATTTGTTAATGCATTTACTTATATTTTTACATATTTGAATGTAGGTTGTTTTCTTTCGTTTTGTTATTATTACTTTAAGATACAAGTGAACTTCTAATTTTTATTAAATCTTTCTTCATTATTTTTATTTGTTTTATTTATTTTTAAAACCATTTATTTACAATTTAAATTCAAGTCAAATATATATCTATATATACTTACAATATTTTAAATTGAAATGATTCATACAGAATATACTTGAATCCGGGGAAACTCGCTCCATTTTATCGATTTATTTTACTATCTTTATCCAAAAATTTATTTAATTATTAACTTAAATTAAATAAAAATCTAGGGTCGTTACAACAACTTCTCTTCTCCAGAAAGAAAAGCAGATGCACTCCCAACTGCTTCCGCTGCACAACTCTGATCTGAGTAGATAACAATGCTGATGACGAACACAAGCAAACACGGGACAACAAATTCCAAAAATAAAACTCAGAAGTTCCTTCGAAACCTGAGCTGCTCTACTAAAAACTTCCTCCAAAAACCATCCTATTACTAAGCTGAACCATCAGTACCACTTCTGGAATCCAGTCGATACCAAACGCAATCTCCAGATGCTAACAAAACTCTGACTTCCTGAAGTCATCTAGAAAAATATCTGAAACACAAGAGAATGCTCCAACTATCGCAAGTCACTTTTGCGATTAATCCATCCTGATTCCAAAGAAAAACTATTCTCTCTTTACCAAACAGAACAGCTTACGCTTAACTGGCCCATCCAACGAAAGAAACGAAACCACTTAGCTGCTTCTGGACTCACTGCTAAGCTGAAAAGCTTCTTGCCAATACACAGAATACTCCGAGCTGCACTGCTGACACCAATGCCAAGGAAATCCAAATCCAAAGCTCTTCGAGAAACTCGGACCTCAAACCAACCAGAAACATCCTGTTGAGCATAGCCACAACACCGAAGCAGACTCACTTCCTTAACTTGTTCCAAAGAAAACATCTTCGGAGACATCCATAGTCACTGTGTCTCATCACACAGCTACAACATCCTGAGGTATCAAGATATCATAACTCGCTTCTGTCCAACCGACAGTTCCAAACTCCACTCATCAAAACTCTCAAAAATCCGCTCACACGAGCGCAATCATCTTACACTTAAATGCTGGACTCCGAATTCTTAACAGATCTTCTTTAGAGACCCACGAAATTCTTACCCCGCAAATTCACTCGAGAAGGACTGTAGACCCAATACCGTCTCGGTCGATACACTTCCGACCTCAACAAATTCAACCATTGGTAGTCGTGTTACACACCACTACCTTATCTACCTTTATAAATTATATTGGAAAACCTGAACGGGTAACCCAACAAATAGGTAGAATATATAAATATATATATATATATATATATATATCAAAAATACAAATACGCTCTCTCAAGAAAGAAATTACTTAAGAGCCTAGGTATTCGCTCAACCTAGTGCTCTGATACCAACTGTAGCGACCCAACCTTCCACTACTGGAAAATCGCATCACTATGAAGAAAGAAAAGGGTGAGAAATAGAAAAGATAGAGAAGAAAGAAGAAAACACACCAGAATCTCAACAGCGGAACGAATGAAATATAATATATCACATAAGAGATTACATAATATCATATATATCAGAGTTACACAGATAATACAACACATACTAGACAGTTATAAACACCTGTCTAGTTAATACAACTCGATACATCTCAATACAATACAGAGATACAACACAGCGGAAATACAGATAAACACTAACACATCGGAATCACTATATATCTATACGCTGAAACCTCCTGCTCCATTGCTCCTCCAGAATACGTCAAAGCTAACCTGAATCCCTTGGCTACCCATAAAAATTTGGGTACCCGAGAGTTTAGGAAAACAGAAAATAAACTCCGGGTCAGACATGGGTCTGGTATGAGTAACAGGTTAAAGTTGTTTAACTTTGAAAAACCTTTGAAAACAAAAGGTATCACGTAAGACATCCCACACATAAACATGGAAATGTTTTTACCTTACGCTAACCAAAACATTTGATACGAAATCCAGTGATATTATAATAGTGTCTAAGGTTTTCAAGTAAATAGAAAATAGCCGAAATTGTTACATTCATTAAATTCCAGCATACTAGGTATACAATCAAAACCGTAAGGTCACGTAGGGAAAATGGGTTTCCATCAATGGCAGGGCTACTGGGGTACCGCCCGTCACAGTACGTGGCCTAGATCATCGTACCGAGGACCCACCCTAAGTCCCCTGCAACACAAGACCGGAACCATCCCTTACTGGACAGTTCCAAACAAGACAACCCCGGCGGTTGTAGCTACTAAACCGCCCACACAGCCGAAATAAAAGGGACTCTAGACAGGGGTATATCTCGCTCTCAAGTGGGTGCTACCCACGAAGCCTTGCTGCACCTCCCCTGTTTTAGCCATTCCTGGTTGATGAGGCTTGAGGTCACGATTACCTTTAGAGAACACATCTCTTAGAATGCTCATCGCCCGCCTGACGATGTTCTGAAAGCATTCGATCCATATAAGTTCGTTCCGGGTTCGAACGAAACCGAAGGCATTATCTCGTTACACTCGTATTGGAATCACCCTCAGAGTTAACGACAATAACCCTTGCAATTTGAACCACCATCTCGAATCTATAAGTACTATCTCCGTCAAACTCATTACGGAATCACCCACAGAGTTATACTGACGAATAGTTCTTATACCTCGAGTCTTCACTTGCTCCATTTGGATTTCATGACCTAACGTTATTTTGGATCGATGTGGTATTCGGGTCTCCAGACCTAGAATCCCGGTATACGGAAACCCGATCCCGGTCTCATCGAAATCCAAACCATATCTTTTAAGGCCAAGTTGTTTTAAAGTTAAAACAATTCAATTTATTATCTATATCAACACAGATAGATAAAACACAATATAACAATGGAGAATAACATCATCATCATAAACATATAATCCATATTATCTACTCAACAGATAATCAATATCATCATACTTAACCAAACATCCATGTTTGCGCCAAAAATGGTCACAAACCCCAAGTGTAGTGAAAGCACCAGCGTATGAATACAAATTAACAGTATTCACACACAAATCACAGATCTAAGCAAATAACAAGCAACAATCCAGAAATAATGAATAGTGACACACAATTTATAGTGGTTCGGCTATCTCCGGCCTACGTCCACTTCAAAGTTTTTATCTTTTTATTGCTCGATGCTTGAAGATTACAATTTCGTGTGTTGTATTACAACTAATTTTCTGAGCTAAGTCTGAATCTAAGGCATCAATGGTGATCTGAGGTAAATCTGGCAGAGTCTGGGTGCTCTTTATCTCTCAAAATTGTCCGACCTCCTTTTCTGAATGACTAGGGGCTCTATTTATAGGTGTAGGAGGCTGATATTTCGCCTAAAATGAGGGGAGACCAGTTCTGGTACGTCAGGGGGCCCACATGGCCGAAATCTGGAGATCTAGGGCCCACTTTGGGATCGATTCGACCCTTGGTTCGAATCGATCAAGAAATTGTCCAATCAAGCTGAAATTTGTTGTGGACATTCTTCAACATGTGTTTAAGCTTCTGTGAAAATTTCATTGCATTTGGATGTGTAGATCTCAAGTTATGATCGATTCAAGGTTGCATTTCTGGTTGACTAGCCTGGTTCGAATCGATCTAGTTCGAATCGATTCGTTCGAATCGATCCAGCACGTGCTTCTGTGATGACGTGGAGCGCTTCCTTCGTGTCGATCCGTTTTGTGCTCCGAGTTGCCCGGGTCGACTCCACGTTTCTAGCTGCCGTTTTGACTGGGGATTCGTGGTAGTGGATTCGAAGGTATGACTTTATCGAATCGATCGGATGAACGTTCTCTTCGAATCGACTAAGGTAGGTTTCAGTTAATCGATACGAAGGCTTCTTGGTTGAATGGATTCGAAGATACTCGCAGGATGGAGTCGAAGCTCTTTAACTATATGGACTCGAAGACTTTCCCTTTGATCGATTTGAAGAAGGGGAATGGTTCATTGGGTTCGAACCGTGACTCGCTTAATGGATTTGAAGCGGGGCTAGGCATCGTGGATTCGAAGCAGAGGGAGTATGATAGAGTCGAAAGAAGATTGTCCCGTGGATATGAAGCCTGGCCACCTGATGGATTCGAACATAGGCTCCACCTATGGATTCGAACTTAGGACTGTCTACTCCATCTTTCGCTGGCGATATCTCGAGCATACGAACTCGGATTGACTCAAAACTTGGAACGTTGTTTCATCTGGTCTTGCTTGACATGTCTTATCAATTGCAGCCCGATCCGGACTCGGAAAAAATTCATCGATATCCATGGTGAACCTGCGATGCACAATCGATGTTCATGACTAATAATCATTGATTTTCAGTTAATCTTTGGGTATCTCGACTTTGCCAAAAGTTGGGATAACATTTTGCCCCCCAAAACATGCCTTTTTGGTAAAAGGCGTGTTTTGATCAGTCTTAAGTTGGATGCAGTGAGTTCATGTTTTACTCATAGCTTATAGCATTTTCAATCAAGTCCATGGCTATTCGAAGCCGAATTGTTATCAATTTTTTCCAGTGGAAGTTAAGAATGAAATTCTACGGTCTCTCCGTACTATTGATGGTCACTCCGGACCCTTGTCAAACCCATTCTAGATTTAGCGATTGAATAGAAAGATCCTATTGCACTCCGGCGTTGCTTTCTATCCCTTGCACTCTGGCCCCAGCTAGGGCGTATAGTGATGTCTTGGTCGTTCTCGACCGATCATAGCCTCTCCGGGCCCATGCTGGATCCCATCCTGTCACTCTCCGATGAAGGGGAATCAACGTTAAGTGAGTCAATCCTGTCGCTCCCCGGCGAAGCGACTCACCTCCTGCACTCCGGTTCAGTGTACCTGAACGTTAAGCGATGTCATAACCTGAATCGTCGGTCGATCACAGCCTCTCCGGGCTCATGCTGGATCCCATCCTGTCACTCTCCGGTAAAGGGGAAACAACGTTAAGTGAGTCAATCATGTTGCTCTCCGGCGAAGCGACTCACCTCCTGCACTCCAGTTCAGTGTACCTGAACATTAAGCGATGTCATGGCCTAAATCGTGGGCCGATCATAGCCTCTCCGGGCTCTTATCGAATCCTGATCCAATCACTCTCCGGTGAATAGGAAACGATGCTTAAGTGAGTTGATCCTGTCGCTTTCCGGCGAAGCAACTCACTTCTTGCACTCCGGATCCTACCTCTCCGGGTAGGATCATAAAGCGATCATGTTTATATTGATATTTAATGTTTATCCTTTAACTCTCCGGTCAAAGGTTTATTTTAATAAGTGTTTCCTTATTAAATTCAAATCCTAGATGTTCAATCTCAAACACCAGGAAAAACAAGATAATGCCTCTCCGGGCGGAGCGGTCTATTTCCATCTCAGAGCATGCCTAGGGATCTCTCCGGTTCCCGTACATGAGTAAGTGGGATAGCCGTTTTATTTTGGAAATCAAATCTAAGAAAACTAATCGACTAGAGTCCAAATCTTGAACTTGGCCCTTGCCATCACAATCAGTTGATGACGAGTCGTGATCCCGATCCAGGATCATTCCTGTTTGGTTGAGGTGGTAGTTGTTCGGGTCTAACCGCCGTCGTGCGTTCTCTGACATACTGCGGCAATCTACCACTCCTGGCATGTTCTTCCACCTCATCCTTCAGGTGGCGGCATTCATCGGTAGTGTGCCCATCCAGCTCATGGAATAGGCAGTACTTTCCAGTCCTACGTTCCCGCTCCGTGGGATCTCTCCTGGGTGGTTTTCGATAGGGGAGTTGCCCCCGAGTTTCGGTGTAAATTCGTTCCAGTCCTGCCACCAAGTCTGTGTATTGCCTGAATCTGGGCTCTCGGAATTTCTTCCGTTTATCAGGACCATCATGTGCGTCATCCTGCTTTCTCTTTCCTTTGTCTGCCCTGGACTGTTCCCTGGCGGTTCCTTCGCCTTGTGCAACATTTATTTCCTGCCTCTCGGCTCGTGATTCCTCTAATCGAATGAATTTTTCAGCTTCATGGAAAAACTCTCCAAGATCTTGCGGTGGATCTTTAGTCAAAGAGTCTTTGAATTCGGTGGCTTCTCCAACTCCTGCTACTGCCGCCATCAAAATCATCGATGGGTCCGGGCGATCTACAGAAGTCACCGTCGCATTAAATCGTAACAAAAAATCTTTTATGGACTCTCCGGTCCTTTGTTTTATTGATGCCAAAGTCATCACGCTCTTAGGTCGCGTCATGTGAACCCTAAACTACTTCATGAAGCAATCCACAAGCTCGCCCCATGTCCTGATTGATCCGGTTTCTAGCTGCCTAAACCAAAGCGCAGCCAAATCTGATAAGAATAAGGGGAAACATCGTTCCATCACTTCTTCGGATGCCCCCAGGACTTCCATGTGTCTGATATATCTGGTGATATGCATGGTCGGGTCTGACTTTCCGTCATAAGGATTCGGCGTTGGTAGTTTGAACTTCGGAGGGTTCCTTGCATTCCTGATATTCGGAGCGAACGGACTCCGACTAACTTCTTCCAATCCTTCTCCTGGAAACCCTCCTCTCATGAGTCGTCTCACTAGGCCGATCATTCTTTCATCTCCATCTAGGGGTTGCCCCCTTGTCATGTCTCTGTCTTGCCCTCCGAGTCTTGTAGGGAATTCTGGTACGTACTCTTCGGGTGGCTCGTTAGCATTTGTGTTGGCCCTAGCCGGCTGAGCTCCTTCCAAAGGTACTTCTGCGTTGGATCCTGCGGGCCTGCCCCCAAGCCCTTGTTGATTGCCTTCTGGTTCTGCATTCTGTCCTCCGTTGGGTTCCATAGCCCTAGCTCCTTGTTCCATATTCACAGCCGCTGTAGCTGGTCCAGGGTTCTGCGTCCCTGCAGCTCTCATCTGCTCGAAGAAATTCTGCAGCATCTCTTGTTGGCTTTTCATCATTATTTCCTGCATTAAGTTATTCATCGCTTCCATCTCATCTCTAGTAATGTAGATCGAAGCTTGTCCTTCTCCAGCGCCAGAGGATGCCTCTTGACTTCCTGCCTGTTGGCTCCTTTCAGTTCTTTGTCTAGTTTGTCGAGTCATTGTAGAGTCAGATCTGAATCCTTAAAATTCCGAATCTTAATTTTGAATTTGGTGTAGCGGGTGCTAGTTCCTCTCAGTGGAAGCACCAAAGTGTTTGCGCCAAAAATGGTCACAAACCCCAAGTGTAGTGAAAGCACCAGCGTATGAATACAAATCAACAGTATTCACACACAAATCACAGATCTAAGCAAATAACAAGCAACAATCCAGAAATAATGAATAGTGACACACAATTTATAGTGGTTCGGCTATCTCGGGCCTACGTCCACTTCAAAGTTTTTATCTTTTTATTGCTCGATGCTTGAAGATTACAATTTCGTGTGTTGTATTACAACTAATTTGCTGAGCTAAGTCTGAATCTAAGGCAGCAATGGTGATCTGAGGTAAATCTGGCAGAGTCTGGGTGCTCTTTATCTCTCAAAATTGTCCGACCCCCTTTTCTGAATGACTAGGGGCTCTATTTATAGGTGTAGGAGGCTGATATTTCACCTAAAATGAGGGGAGACCAGTTCTGGTACGTCGGGGGCCCACATGGCCGAAATCTGGAGATCTAGGGCCCACTTTGGGATCGATTCGACCCTTGGTTCGAATCGATCAAGAAATTGTCCAATCAAGCTGAAATTTGGTGTGGACATTCTTCAACATGTGTTTAAGCTTCTGTGAAAATTTCATTGCATTTGGATGTGTAGATCTCAAGTTATGATCGATTCAAGGTTGCATTTCTGGTTGACTAGCCTGGTTCGAATCGATCTAGTTCGAATCGATTCGTTCGAATCGATCCAGCACGTGCTTCTGTGATGACGTGGAGCGCTTCCTTCATGTCGATCCGTTTTGTGCTCCGAGTTGCCCGGGTCGACTCCACGTTTCTAGCTGCCGTTTTGACTGGGGATTCGTGGTAGTGGATTCGAAGGTATGACTTTATCGAATCGATCGGATGAACGTTCTCTTCGAATCGACTAAGGTAGGTTTCAGTTAATCGATACGAAGGCTTCTTGGTTGAATGGATTCGAAGATACTCGCAGGATGGAGTCGAAGCTCTTTAACTATATGGACTCGAAGACTTTCCCTTTGATCGATTCGAAGAAGGGGAATGGTTCATTGGGTTCGAACCGTGACTCGCTTAATGGATTTGAAGCGGGGCTAGGCATCGTGGATTCGAAGCAGAGGGAGTATGATAGAGTTGAAAGAAGATCGTCCCGTGGATATGAAGCCTGGCCACCTGATGGATTCGAACATAGGCTCCACCTATGGATTCGAACTTAGGACTGTCTACTCCATCTTTCGCTGGCGATATCTCGAGCATACGAACTCGGATTGACTCAAAACTTGGAACGTTGTTTCATCTGGTCTTGCTTGACATGTCTTATCAATTGCAGCCCGATCCGGACTCGGAAAAAATTCATCGATATCCATGGTGAACCTGCAATGCACAATCGATGTTCATGACTAATAATCATTGATTTTCAGTTAATCTTTGGGTATCTCGACTTTGCCAAAAGTTGGGATAACAATCCATAACTCAATAGATATATCTCCTAGATCACAATCAATCATGGAAATCAATATCATCCATCATATATAAACAAAGATTAATAATCACCTCATTTTATAATTAATTTAAAATGAATTAAACTAATTACAAATCTTTAATTAATTTAATGTAAATTAAATTAATTACTCCACCATTATTAAACTTGCTTATACTTCTATTAATTAATTATTAATCAATTAATTAATCATCATCCAATTATTCATTTTAATTAATCGTCCTTGATTAATTATCTTTAATTACATTTAAAGTAAATTATCCTTTAGTTATTTTTACAAATTAATTATCTTTAACCAAATATAGGAAATAACCTTTACCTTACTTCATTTATTAATTAACCTAAATTAATTACATGATTTAATTTATTTTATTAATAAATCTCTTCATTTATTAATTAATTCCAAATAAATTCATTCTAAGATTTCAGCATTTATAATAAATGATCTCTAATTACATTTACTATTTAATTCTATTACATAGTAGTTAACTTTTAATTAGTTATTTTATTTCTTAATTTTTATTAAGAAACTAATTTCCAAATCACATATATTAATCACCTTGATTAATAACATACAGTAATTAATTATCCTTAATTAATTACTCCCAATAAACAGATTTAATTAATCCCTTGATTAATTTCAAGTAATTATATCCAAATTACTTCTATTAACAAATCATTATCCATAAATTACATCCTGTAATTATTCATCAATTACTTTCCGGAGTAATTATATCTCCCAATTATCAATTGATTAATCCAAATTAATTAAACTAAATTAATTAACTCAGATAAATCAAATTACCCAATTAACTAAAGTGAGTAATTAATTCCTTACTTAATTTCCATTACGTAATTTAAACATTTACAATGTTGATTATCAAATTAATTAATCTAATTAACTATTAAAAATCAATTATATTAATTAATCATAAAATAATCTAGTTAATAATCTTCATTAACATTTATTAATTACTTTATCTTAAATAATACTTATAATTTCTTCATTTTTAATTATAAGTTCAATTAACTATTTATTAATCAAATTAAAGTCAATTCTATACTTCTTAATTCCATATTAATTTCTTAACTCATTATTTACTTTAAATAATACATTTCAACTTATAATTACTAGTTAAATCAAAACAATTGATCAATTATCATTCTAGTTATTTTAATGGTTAATGAATTTTAAATCTTAATCTTCATTACTTAAAGAAAACCCATTTTCCATTATTTATTTAAATTTTCACTTCAATATGTTTGAAACATTTATTACACTTTTCCTTGAAACTTCATTTTTGATTCCAAGTTTTAAACAGACACTAATTTAACCTTAAATCACTTTAAACTAACCTTTAAAATTTTAAATTATAACTCAAAGCAATATTTTGCTAGGAAGGGATTTAAATCAAATTCCCTTTAATTCAAAATATTCAAACTTACTTTAATTATTTAAATTTATAAACTTTATTTACTTCAAAAATCTAGAATTATTCCTTTCTTTGGACTCAGTTAAATCTGGATTCAAATTTAAAACCAAACTTAAAAACTGGAACAGGTTTACAGATTAACAACACTGAGAAAACAAAACAACCCGAGACCCCTATATTTTACTTCAAGAAAAATAAGGATTCTCTCGAGCAAAACGACGATCTACGCGAGAAAACTCGAGCACGCTTCCCTGCCACCCAGATTTTACCAGAGCACAAACGTGCACCGTGCACCTGCACCCACGACACCATCACTTCCGATCAACCACGGTCATCTCCACAAATCGGCAATCGCTTCCCCATCTTCTCCCAAACCTCCGATCGACAACCCAAACACTAGATCGAAATCGAGTTGCACGAATCAAAGCCTGGAACGAACAGCAACCCATCCTCCAAACCTGGCAGCACCACGCACACACAGCTCCGACCATCAGAGGCCACCAAACTCCGGCCATAAACTCATCATCGACCCAGCTTCCATCACCTCGAAACTCGCTACACTCGATCAACCTTCGACGTCGAACGAGATGAAATGCCATAGCCCACTAAAACTAGGTTTACGAAAATGAAAAGTTGCCATCGTCTCCACGTTGGCCTAACCACCATTCCACCATTTTTCCGAGCACCATCCATCACTCCTCTATCTCCAGACCTAAACTCAACCTCTCCAGAAGACGAGATCGACCACGGCAACCCAAACACTTAAAACAGTCGAGCCAAAACTGCTCTTCACCCCTTGCCTTAAAAATTTTAAATCTTGTTTTAAAAATCCTATTTTTGTATGTATAATCGTTTTATACTGCTGAATTTTTAAAATAAGAGTTTTGTTTTTAGACTTATTTGAAGTGGTACTTAGTTTCTTAAGTTACTAGAGGCAAATATATGATGTTCAATCTTTAATACATTTTTAATACTTAGATTACAACCAAACAAACAGTTTTTGTTTACATCCTAAGTTCTAATAATTAATAGATCGAGAGATGAAGATTTATTTTCCTATCTACTTAAGCAAGGTAAACAACTGGTAACAGGCTAACAGAGTATTCAAGTGTACATACATACACAGATTTGCACAATCACATGTATACGAAATATATAGCATCTCAGAGAGAACATGCTTCATATTAACCAGTTATGTTTTTAAATAAAATGTTACTCACAAGTAATTCAGAAATGAGCAGAGCACTTTTGGGTATTGAAACATCTTTGACTTCAAAACTGAGAATTTGTTTGCTGTGATCTCCTTAATCTCTGGTTTTCATTTAGTTGCTTGTTGTTGTAGAATGTGTGTTTAGGTTTTTGAAATGAAGTTTCATCTCAGTTTTTACTTAGCTCGAAAGAAAGGAAAAGATGATATGGGGAAATAGTTTACAGGTTGATGTTTTAAAACAGGTTACAGGGTATTATTTCTTTGGGCAAAACAGTGTACACTTTGTACAAATTTCAGAGATGGTTTCTATGCTTATGGCCGAGATTACATGTCTTGTACTTAGAAAAGATATTTGCTTTACTCTCATTAAATGCTATGTCCTTTATGTTTTAGTTTATACTTATCTATATATTTTTTTATACTTGCCTAAGTCTTATTTTACAAGCTATAGGCATATTATATTTTTACTTTGCTTTTAATTTTTATCTTAGCACATTTTCTTCTTACCAGCCTACAAACCCTTTTCATTTTGATTTTGTTGTACTCGAGACTGCCTGGTTATCAAATTCGAGCCATTTGTTTTCATGCTTATGCAAGCTTTCTTTCTAGTTTATTTAACTATACAGATTTTATTTAGAGGCTGGCCAATCTTCTTATGTATTATACAAACATATGTTACTGGTTGAATGCAAAAGAATGTTGTTTAGATATGTTGTTCTAATATATTATTTAAATATTAAGTGTATTGGTTTTACAACTTTACAAACAATAAAATTTAACTTATGTATATTTTACCTTTCCTTGTTTGATATATTAACTTTATTACTTGTTTTATTTTACTTTAGTCAAGTTTTCTTTAAAATATAGGTGAAGACATATATCTTACTTTTATCTATTAATTTTATATGTACATTCTTATTTATTATTTTAAAATAAATTACACATTTAACAATTTGAAATGATTTATAAAAGAAATTATATCTTTACTATAACTACTTACTTAATATTATATACTAAAGCTAGAACAAGTTTTAAAACTATTTAAACATTTATCTTATATATTTAAACCCATATTTTATTTATTTGATAGCTTTGAAAAGACCTAATATTAAATAAATGATAATTCCCAAATCACTAAAGAAATATTAGAAGTTTGGAAACATAATTAATTAGTTTTTAAAAGATAAAACTCACCAATACAATATTTATTTAAAGAAAAGTATTCATTTAAGTCTCATAAATCCAAGATATATCAAAACAATTTAATATTTAATATAAATTATTAAATTGTTTATTGCTCGAAATTCCGGGTCGTCACAAATTGATTACGTCACCAAATGGGCAGATGAAGAACTCTTAACCATGACCAAGATGAAGAAAATAATCAACTTCTTTATCCGTAACGTCATCTGTCCTTATGACCTTCCATGATCCATTATAACTGCAAATGGACAGGTTGAAGCTGTGAAAAAAATCATAGAGTCTGTACTAAAGAGAGGTTTGGAAAACTCCTCAAGTGGCTGATTGCAACCCTTATTTCACAGAAAATACAAACAAAGAATCGCGATTGAATTGCAATTAAACTAGACGGAGTTGGTGATGACTTATGAGCATATAAAACACATCCGAGAGCCAATGGCAAGAACATGTACCCGAACGTGCATGTGTACATCCGAAAAAGTTCAACTTCTTGAAATCAACAGAAATTGAATTCTCACTAAGGTTATTAAGAAAAGACTAGATCAGATAGCTGAAGCTTATTAGCTCTGCAGAATCAGTCACGGATGGCCACTAATGAACTACAACCCTGGATTTATAATATTGGGAATCGACCAAGCATCACGATGACCAAAGAAGGATACAACACCTTGGGAGGATAAATTGGAGGATAATGACTATTCAAGAAACATGGTGGATTTCTTTCTGAAGAAAGGGAATACTCGCTGATTCAAAGCGTGTTGTGTTGCTTCACACGACACACTTTGGGGGGCAAGTGTTAACCGTCATCTTGGCCCGGTTACAAAACGACAGTTGAAGAGATTATCGTTAGCACTAGACAAGATTCTGACCAAGAAGAGCCTAAGGATATACAGGTTTGATGCAGTCGACATGTTTTGGCATTTAGGTATGGTTCGGCAAGAATAGACCAACTAGCTTGAGATCGCCCTATATGGGCCAAGTCACCTTGGCCTTGACCCCGTGAAGGAAGTCCAACCCATCTTCTTCTATAAATAGAAGGGCAGGGGCACAATGAAATGGACCTTTTTTGGGAGAACAATAGGGAGACTATGCCACTTTGAAGATTGATTATTTTCAGTTCAAACTTGTATTCAAGTCATTAATATATGGATTGTATCTGTATTCAACTACTTGTGAAAGAAATAAAGATCAAAACTCAAAGTGGATGTGGGCAGTTACGCTGAACCACTATAAATCCGGTGTTCTTACTTTCTGCATTTAAATTAGCATATTCTTCCTTATTTAATTTAACGTCATCACTTACATCTCTACACAATCTTTCTCAACAAGGTTAGTGACCAATTTTGGTGCTAACAGGATCTGAAGGCTTGAGGACTCGGATCTAGAAAGCTATGGTGAAGCAATCAACAAGGAGACCAAGAGCCGAAAGTAGTCAACATGAAGGGAGTTAGGAGGCTTCCTCGGGAGCAAATCTGGCCTCAATCTTCATCACCCGAGACGAAATGGAGATGATGATGGAAGCCATGTAGGAAGGGATGATGAAAAACAAGAAGAGATGATGCAGAATATTCTCAGACAATTTAGACAGGCTAGAACAGTAGAAGCAGCTGGAGTCCAGATCCCCGGAGCTGGACCAGAAAGACTCAATAGGCGATAGGATAGAGTAGGACCATTAGGAGCAGCCCATGAGTTGGGGGGCACTCCCTTGGAGCATGTTGATTCAGTCTCAGGCAGGATACCAGCTGGGACTGTGCAGCATGGTGTTGATAGAGGAATGGATGCCCGCCCAGGAGAGCAAATTTCAGGATTTCCTCACGAACTCGGAGGGCAGATCGGAGGCAATAGACAAGGACTACAGCTTGACGACAATGGAAGATTGGCGGAGATGATCAGACGAGCCATGAGAGGCGGATTAGTGAATAGAGATTTTAGAGGATGTGAACAGGAGCCCCTTCGCTCTCGCAATTAGGCATGCTAGGAATCCACCAGAACTCAAGCTACCAACATTGGAGACGTATGATGGAAGGACGAATCCTGTGGTTCATCTGACGAGGTATATGAGGCACACGGAGGTACTGGGGGCATCAGAGGAGGTCATGGCCCGGTGTTTCCCCTTGTATCTGACGGACATAGCAGCACTGTGGTTCAGGCAACTGGAGAGTGGTTCGGTTGGAACGTAGACCGAGTTGATTGAAAAGTTCATGAGGCAGTTCGGTGTTCATATATCAAGGCCCAAGAATATGATGAGTTTGGCAACGCTGAAACAAAAAGCAGGGGAGTCTCTGAGGAATTTTTTGACACGATTTAATGTAGCAACAGCATCGGTGGATCGCCCAGATCCATCCATGGTTTTGATGGCAGTTGTATCTTGCATAGCTAATGGCACAGAATTCAAGAACTCTTTGACAAGGGATCAACTCATGGATCCAGGAGAGTTATACCATGAGGCAGAAAGGTTTCTGCGATAAGAGGATGCAAATGCTGAGAGAGAGGAAGGAGAGGGAGTTGAAGTTTATGCAGTCAAAAGCGGAGATTCCCCCGAAAAGGATTCATGCAAGGATAAAAGAAAATGGAAAGCAGAGGATAGTTGTGATGAGCCAAAGCGGCCGCGAAAGGAGCCGAGATTCACCTCTTATTCAGAGCTGAGCAAGACATTAGAGCGAATCTACCAAGACACTAGGGGGCAGGTTCACTACCGGAGGCCAATGAGAAGGGATCCGACCAACAATGAGAGGAAATCTGACAAGTACTGCTTATTCCACGAGCTAAGCGGCCATAGTACAAATGATTGCAGGCACTTGAGGGATGAGATAGAAGGGCATATCCGGAACGGCATGCTATCACAGTACATGAGAAGGCGAGCAGCAACGGTGGAGCAATAACGACCACCATCTGCATCAACTGGAGACGGCTCAGGATCGAGGCATCAGCTTGTCATCAACTGATTTAAATAATGACGAATAAGTCGCAAACTCCACACTAGTGCGGTTAAGTTGCTTACACATGTACATGATCACGAACGGTCCTCAGGCATGCTCTGAGATGACTATCAACTGCATTAGTGAAGGTATTTGCACTTTGACATCTTTGCTTTGCTTTTGTTTTCTATTCTTTGCATCTGGACTTGATTTGGTTGAAAATTTTGGTTGTAAGACTCATTTTGAATGTAAATATGGTATTTTTAATTCCACAACGGCTAAGTCACTTACACATGTACGGGATCGCGAACGGTCCTCAGACGTGCTCTGAGATGGCGATAAACTGCCATAACAAACAATTTGAAAACTCACTCGAACATGAAATTCGACATTAATGATACTAAGTGCCCCCCGGGCACACACAACTCGCCACGAACGGCACCCGACCGCAAACGGTCACAATTCGCCTCGAACGGCACCCGACCTCGAACGGTCACAATTTGCCATGAACGGCACCCGGACTGCGAATGGTCAATATTCGCCTCGAACGACACCCGACCTCGAATGGTCACCGTTCGCCACGAACAGCACCCCGACCGTGAACGGTCAGAACTCGCCTCGAATGGCATCCGACCTCGAACGGTCACATACTGCCCCGAATGGCATACGATCACGAACGATCACTATTCACAGTCAGGTAACATTATCAACCTCTTTACAGGACATTATCAGGATATGAACATCCAGCTTATCGAACTACAAAACACACCTTCCTATCGCAAGGCATGTTTTGGGGGACAAGTGTTATCCCACCTTTTGGCAAGGCCGTGACACCAAAGAATTGACTGAAAACGGAAGATAATTGGTCCCGACGACCGATTACCTACAATGTTCACCATGGATGCTAGTAAATTTTGTCCGAGTCCGGATTGAGCTACAATTAACACGACAATCAAAGCTAGGAAAGACAGTGTTCCAAATTTCAAGTCAATCAGAGTTCGTATGCTCAAGATATGATCAATGCAAATCTAGCAATGCTCTCATTCGTATCCATCATTCTGCCTCCTTCGCACCGCTTCCCTTCGTATCCATCCAGGGCAACGTTCTTCGTATCCATCCACAGTGGCCACCTTCGTATCCATTAGCGTCGAACTTGTTCGCATCCATGGAACACACATGGTTGTTTGTATCGATATTACTTCGCATCCATCCATCCTCATATTACTTCGCATCCATCATCCACAGCTTGTTTGTATCGATCAACCAACATCCATTTCGTATCCATTAAAGCCATAAAAACCCATCATTTCATATCGATCCACCGGTGCGTTCTGTTCGTATCGACCGGCCAGTGATCGATGTGAATAATGCGAGATGGACCGATATGAATAACACTTTCGTTGATCGATATGAAATGGGGCAACAACAATCGATACAAAACGGAATGCAATAAGTGGATACGAATGAAGTTGCGCTGGTGGATATGAAAAAAACCTAAAAAAAGAAAGACTCGGTCGCTCGGCATAAAAAGTGGGTTAATCCTAAAAGTTGGCGCCACATCACCTAGCAAGCACGTGCCTTTCATCGATACGAAATGAAGCGATACGAACGAAGCTCGACTGCACGTTGAAAACACAAACTTGCATCGATCATATCTCACAATCTACAAGTCGAAATGCCACCAAATTTTCATAGGAGCTTGCGTACAACCTCAAGAATATCCATGATCGATCCCAACCCAAAAGGAGCAGTTTTGGATCGATACGAATTTGGTTTGTATCGATCATGGATCGAGTCGAAATGTCAGGGGATCGATCACGTGGGCCTACCCACGTGAGAGAAGGAGTCTTCCGAGATCTGGGCGAGATATTTGCAGGCTACACCTATAAATAGCAGTGGAAGAGCTTCAGAAAAGGGATCTTTGGGCTCTTCTACGTCGTTACTCTGCTGAACTCCATTGTAATTCAGATACTATCAATTGTACACTTGTAAATCAGTAGAGAATCATCAATAAAACAATAACTCTTCAATGTGGACGTAAGATACAAGGCCGAACCACTATAAATCATGTCTTTCTACTGCTTTCCTTTGAATTTTTTGAGTGTTCTTCATATTTAATTCTATTACATACAATCTATCTGTGATCTATGACTGTGATTTGGTGCTTTCATCTGTAATCAGGTGTTTTTTTTACCATTTTTGGCGCGAATAATTATCTCCGCCTTTTACTCTTCCTTTAATTATGACTCATAATTTAATTTGAAAACCCCTATCCTTTTTCTTTTTAGGCCGACCATAATAAGGCATTAGTGTGTCAATGAATGCTCCAAAACCAACTAATAATTAACGACATTTAAATTGAATTTAAACGTGTATCGACATCGCATATCAATATATATGCATATAACTTTTATATATGCACCCAATTAATTACTATTGACACCCAAAAATACTAATAGCACCCAATACATCAAATAAATAAATAACTAATATTTCACAAAAATTAATCGATTCAATTAATTTTTAATAACTTATAAATAAGTTAAGATGTGTGTATTTCAAAAAAATCTACCAATACAGTTGTGTGACTCAGAAGTGTAAATTAAATCAGTGACTAACATCAAATAATTCGAATATTAATGTTCAGTTGCCACCTTAGCTAGTGGATTGACGATTTGGCTGAATTTAATGCTTATACATCCTTGTTGATATAATCCAATTTTATAATTCATGGTATCTTTTAGTTACGATTGTTTACACCAATTCTCTTCGTCAATACTATGTCACTTTAGGACTTATGGAATTTGGTTTGGTCAAAGTTCTAATATAGTCCATATTAAACTTGGTTAGTCTATAAATAAAGCCATTGGTTCAATAATAACATTGTTTATAACGGTACTGCTCTAGCCAAAGACTTTGACTTGACTACAGTCAACCATGATACTACCCTCTTATAACCGAGGGGCTGAATTCTTTATTAAATATTATTCTCTTCCAATGCTTCAACTAAGACCTAAATATAGTCATTCAATGGACTGCATGTTATGATTTAACTATAGTCAAAATGGGGACGTCAACGTTGAAGTTCAATAGTATTCTCTAGTCGAGAGAATTATGTAATATTGTTACTTCTAAATTTCCTATTTGACCTTAGTTATTATTAACCAATAAGAAACTCTTGAGTGAGTCATGACATAGTTATCCAATAAATATCAATATGTAACTCGTTGGTACCCCCAACAGTGAGTAATACAATATCTAACAATTAAAGAGCATCACTACTCTGGTCTTGATGAATGTATCAATATTCTTTCTCAAAACATTTTGACCAGGAATATTTAGATAAAATGTTATTTTATATTTGATTAATTACCCACTGTTGCAATTATTTGCAACTATAACCACATAGCATTTAATTTAAGGATTTTCTTATTTATATACTTTAAATTAATTACTTAGTTAATTATATCATAGAAATCACATACCTTTATTATGAACAAAATCGGCTACAGAGTTAGAAATATGTAACAAATTACATAATTATCCCTAAGGCATATCCCTAACTATATCGATCTCCCACTTGTACTTATGGTCAATTATAAGATCTCATTCCCATTCCTTTGATTAGTTCTCCCAAAATTGATCGAGCTAGTTCCTTAGTGAATGGATATGTTATATTCTCTTAACTACCTACTTTGTCAATCAACTCTCTTTGATGTAGACAAACTGCATTTATCATTTGGAACTTTTTGGAGTATGTTTCTCAACTTCTAGTGAGCTTTAGGTTCGTTCGCAATCTATATCATAGAATTGTTATCACATAACGTTATGTTATTCACAACATTTGGAATCACTCTTAGCTCGATTATAAATTTGTGCTGCACATATACAGTTTTTTTCATGGCGCTATTTAAGACAATGTACTTAGCCTTTTGGGAATCAACCATAAACTTTCATTTGGAACTGTAGCAACCCGGAAATTTGAACACTTCGTCTTTGAATATCGAAATGTTTTGAAATATAATTAAGTGTCATAAATATGACTTTATAACCTTGTTAGATATCATTTAATTAGTAAATAATGATAAGAAACTTGTTTATGAAAATTGTTTACAAAAAAAATTCTTCGAAGAAAAATCGATAATGACCGAAAATCGGTTTATCGATAAACAGCTTTTCAATCGATATAAGTTGTTCAAACTCTTGTACACTTGACTAAATACATTAGCAACTAATTAACACACTCTCCTCTTAATAAAGCTTGGAAGTTTCTAGAAGCCTCTAAAGGATAAGAGATATTATCATGAGAGGGGTAAAATGGTAATTAGCATAAAGGAAAAGTGACTTAAAGGAGAAGTGATGGGAGGTGAAGCTTCCATGGCATGGTTGGAGGGTAAGTGAGAGTTTAGGCAACACCATTCCGATGCCTATATAAGGAGGGGCATGCCCTTAGTATAATTCACCAAAATTTCCAAGGCTTGAAGTTGAAAATTAATGGCTTCTTCATCTTCTTCCTCTCTTATGTTCTAAAATAAAATAGTTGCAAATTAACTCCAAATCAGTTCAAAATTTTCCACAAGGTTTAGTAAAATATTAGAACACCTTCCACCATGCCCAAAGTTGAAGAAGTAAAGCGATGCACCCTCCAATACATAGGCTATGAGCTTCATACGGTGTTTTGGAGGAAGGAAACAAGTGAAAGCAAGGAGAAGGAGAAGGAAAGGTGGTTGCAAGGAAGAGGTCAGGCTTAAGTGCTTAGATCTTGGTTGTTTGAGAGGTTACGATGAGTTAACACCTCACTTTGAATGAAAATATAACACACATATGTTTGTGTTTGATTGGGTTTAAGTTGGTTGAATTGTTGTTAACTTATGTTAAAACATTGGTTTGAATTCTTGCTTGAAAGCAAGTGACGTATGTGATCCATGCATATGGACTTGAAAAAACTTGGAATGAACTTGTATGACTTGTGAAAAGACCTTGAATAAAACATATAGGTTATAGATGGTCTTTGGTTTAGATTGGACTCGGATTTGAAAGTGCACTCATAGCGATAGTCGCTATAGATGTAGTTGTGAATTGCCTTGTATTTGGCGATTGCTATGGAACTTAGTAGATAGAATCTTAGGTGTTTCTCGCCATATTTATAATGTCATATATGTATGTTTGTTTCTATTAAAAGCTTGAATAGTAAAAAGTTAAGTAACATCTTAAAAAGTGACCAAAACTGCACTTGTGCATAAACTGCTCCAATTAGCCTTGATTTTGGACTTTAAAAGGTTTGTAAAGATATTTAAATTTAAGTATTTTGTTTCATTCGTTTTACAAATGTTTACTAACTCATATTAGAGTATTTCAAAAGTGGTTTGAGATATTTATGAATTTTTAAGAATTAGTTGTGAATTTTTAAAGAAGGGATATTTTGTTAAAATTTATAGGAAACATGCCGTTTTCAAATTTTAAGGAAAATTGTAAAGTTGTTATTTTCTAGTAATATTTTGAATAAATGTTTTAAAACTTATAATAAGTATTTTAAAAGTGTATACAAATGTTTCGAAAAGGAGTTAGAATTTCTTAGTGGCTAAATGTTTAATTATTTGAAAAGTAATTAACTATGCTTAACACTAAAGTCCGATGAAGTAAGGCTTATCTATTTGTGAGAGTTAAGATTGATGTCGAGTAGGGATGGAGCAATAGAGTTCTAACCTACCGGGCTTCCATCTTTACCGAGGAATAGTAAGTCGGAAAATGTCGAAAACGTGTTATCGTATTGATTTCTTCTTGTTTACGGAAACCACAAATATTATACTTAACACTAAAAGCTGACGAGGTAGACTTATCTATTTGTGAGATTCAAGAATGAAGTGTCTAGGCAAGGCTTTGATACCAGTTCTCTAACTTGCCTGGCTTCACTCTTGAATGGGGAATAGTTAAGTTCAAAAACGAGTTAAGTGTACGAATCGTGATTAGTATAAGCAATTGTTTTGACTAGATAATCGATTAGTCGATTATTGAACTTGACCAAATATTGACTTAAGAAGTTATTGAAAGGCTTCACAATTTTATATCAACGTGAATCCCCTGGGAGGAGTATTGGTACAAAACATCTCTAATTTTCACTTACTTTTGAAAGAACCAGAATCAAGTTAGCCGGAAATTCATCGAATTAGTTTTGGAAAGACCAGGTTCGGTAAGTGTTTTACTTATCGAATACCACTTCAAAACTAGTATACGATTTCTATGTTTTAGATGCGGTTGTGAAGTTAAATGTTATAGAGTTGAACTGTCAATCCTAAAGTTAAGTCCAAAGGAGAGTTCAGCGTCAACATTTCAAACGATGCCATCGTGTGAGACTGTCTATCTTAAGGAGTACTCCAAGGGAGAGGATAACGTTAACATTCGTTGGAGGACTTATGTGGGGAACCTATGTGGAGGTTCGAGATCTGTTCGAGATGCTCGAATCCATATAGTAATTCGTGATCTGTTCGAGATGTGGGCATCCATTTGGTTATTCATGTTCTGTTCGAGTGACTCGAATGAGAGATGCCGAACGTAACCTCGACATCAAATATGACTAAAACCAGAGATAAGATGCATAGCCTAAGGGAACCTAGCATTTTAGCAATCCCAAGGGTATATGCCACTCCATCTAGTATTACCTATGGACATGCATACGGGAGCGGTGCATTCGAAATTATGATTGTCCGAGGATGGGCCAGTTATGTATTTCCTATAGTACATCCCTTAGAGATGTCTGTTGCTCAGAAGGATATCTTCAATCCTTGTACAGGAGTTCAGATTCGGCTATATCCGAGGAGATCTCTACGGAAAATCCACTATGCGAACGCGCCTTTGCGGTATTGATTGTATACCTATTATTGTTGTGGCAATCACACAACAGCTATTTGATATTATTTATGTGTTCTACTCTCTAAACTTCATCTATTATATCACAATATGTTAAACTTAATGGATGGTTGGTTTCTTTGAGGGAAAAACTGTTATGGGAATCCGTACGGTCTCAATGGTTTCTATTACATGTTGCTATTTCTTGAGTTTCTCATGCTGGTTTGTAGACTGATCCGGGTGTTATTTTCTTATAATGCTCGGGTCTGCCCCGTGTATGTTTCTAGATTACTTTTGGATGCTTGGAGCTATGGAGAAGAGATGGATGATTACCTTTCGTAGTATTCTAATTTTTGCTGCATCACTGTATCGTATATATCAGCAATGTGAGGATAGACAATTATAACTGTTTATGCTGATGATAGTACTTAGGTTTTAACAGCTCTGATTTTTCTGTATTCAGAGTAACCCTTTGTACCGTTCCTTTGATATTATATATTATCGTTCCGTTGTGAGATTCAGATGTTGTGTTCTTCTTTTCTTATTCTATTCTTCTTTTATTTTACCCTAACTTTCTGTCTTTTTGGCACTTGGATGCTCGGCACTTGAATACCATGGATGTATTTGTGTCAACATTCGAGGGTCGAAAAGTCGGGTGATTATAGGAACATTTCCAACTTAAAGTTCTTGACTAAGTTGAACATGTATTTATGATTGACATTCTTTACTCGATATTACTTATGAAGTTCGAGTCTGAATACTCCTTTATAATGAGTTCGTTGATTCTATATACAATTCTCTAGTATTTCGCAAATACTCAAGAACGCTCTAAATTACCATTTAGTGATCTAAATTTAGATTTTATACTTTCTTTATGTACCAAATACATAAATGAAATGCAATATGGTAGACAATATAGTTTTAATGATAATTCCTATTGCCAATGCGTAAGAAATCCACCTTATATGCTCCATATTAAAAAGTTGACAATGGTGTCTTTGTATATCATTTGGGAAGTTCCCAATATCCTTTTATATTGATTATAAAAAGATTTCTTTTCAAATCATACACTGAGAATTAAACAACAAAACTGCAATTAATTTTAAGATTGGTACATCATCAAAAATTAGCAGTAGTATGTTGTTTACTTATAGCTTAGAAATATATTAGTACTTGATAATGTTCTTTCTTACAGACACACGCTTCCTCAATATTTTGGCTGAAATTCAAAATACTTAGTTTTTCTATCAAAATATTTGCTCAACTCTGATGCTTGTTGAACAATACTTTTGTATCAATTCTTGGATCTTATCCGAAACCCACAAACTCGGTAACACTCCCGTTGACTTTGAGAAACTTTGGTTGTTATTTGCAAACAGATTATTCTAAATCATTATTTAGAATTTCTATTTCAACATACATGTATAAAAACTCAAAATTATATCGAGTGATAATTTTGTGAGTAAAATCTAAATTAACTTAAGCATGTTGAATGACGAATCTGTTACATGAATTTCAACATTTGAAAATTACGATGTTATTCTTATCAATGTAGTTTACTATATTCCAACTGCATTATGACATCTTCTCAAAGACACTTTTGTGGCTAATATATCATATTCATTCGGGTACAACTATCAAAATCATATTTTGATAATGTACTTGGAATCCATTCCAGATTCGTGCATCATACCCTATGGCAGAATCAATATTCTTAACGGTTTTGTGGCGATTCCATTTTTTAACATCAAAAATCAATTATAAATGCCATGAAAATACGTTTACAACTAAATTCAAATGTTAAAGAAAGTGGACCATGGGTGTATTAGATTAAAAGTCTAAAACAATGAACAATAAAAGGGAAACCTACAGTGGAATAAAAGTAAAACACAATACCTATCACAATAAACATACAACGTCTATTACAATAAATTTAATCATCTTAGCCTTTCTATACATCAAACCTTATTAAATTTTTAGAGTAATACAATAGAGATACAGAGGAATATGTAAGCATCTTTTAAATGTAGCATACAACCAAAGCTCATTCCCTTTCCTTTTGCTTTCTTTCACCTGCTAACTTTAGAAATATTTACAAAAAGGAAAAAGTATCAACTATGTTTGGACTGTGCCAATTTTTGTACACCCCGACCATAAGGGAACTATGGGCTATTGCATAGAGAAAACTGCTTACATACCCTTTTGTGACCAAGCCCACATAGTTCTGTTCCTTGCTCTTCCCTTGCATCCACATAAAAACAATAACATCCATGCAAACAATGCAAGCAGGAAACACTAATCATACTAAACCATCATAATCAATAATCATAAATATAGGGTAATAACAACAATAGCACACTTAACCATTAAACATCACATATATTTAACAACACTCAATGTCAACCCCAAACATCAAATAAACTAAACACAACATACATACTCGCACAAATACTAATTTTCAACTATTAGTAATACACCATCCATGCAAGTATAAATCAATCAAATGTGTACTAACCCACTATATTAACGACACAAACACCAAATTACAAAATGTGTATTAATCCACTATATTAGTAACACAAAAATCAACACAATAAAACCATAGCTAATTACACACAACATGGTAATAATGGTAACGTATCTCACGCACTTCCAAATGCGATTTCATCGTCATCAAACAATATATGTGATAATTCAAATTAACAATTAATCAAACATTACATCCATCTAAATATTGTATTTACAACAATTACTTTCCCTTAGGTATAAAATCATTTGACTATTGTTTACTATAAAAACACATTTATCTATCTCAAAACAATAATAATTCTTCATGCGATAAAATACTTTATTATAATCTCATTACTTCAGACCCCTTAAAACATTGTATTTTTCATCAAAATAGTAATCTACATTAAATTACTTTGCAAAGCAGTAATATTACTATTTTATATCAAAAAAATAATATATATTAAAATCTCTTCAATATTTTCCTAAATCAATTTATTTTTATTCATCTAAAAAAACAATAATATTTTACTTTTAAAACTCCAAACTCCTTTTTATTTCTATTCATCTCAAACTAGCAATAACTTAACCAAAAACACTTTTGAAAAACATTTATTTACCTCTACTACTACTATTATTATTATTATTTATAAAACACCTTTTTATTTTATTACTCGAACAATGATGATGATAATAATTTCTATATAATATCATAAAATCAATTACATTATTATTTAATTAAAATAATTCAATTCCTACAAAAATCATATTAATTCTTTATGAAATCTCACTATATTTTAAAAATAATAATAAACTCCTCAAATGTCAATTTAAAATAGATGTTTCATTATTATTTATGAATTTCCCAGAAATTCATAGATAATTTACAAATTAAATTCCTTACTTTAATTATAATTTACTTCAGTAAATCATCATTATTTACAAATATCATCCCAAAATCTATAAATACATTTATTTTTCATTTATTTATTTAATTTCACATTATTATTAAGTTTCATCCATTTATTTTAATTAATTACATTAAAATTTTACATCCACCATTGATTACAATTATACATCTAATAATATAAGAATAAAAAATAAAAAATCAATAAGCCATAATATATCGAAATATTCACAATATCCAAACAACCTATAATATAACACAACACATATCAATAGTTATAAATTTTCATTGATGGATATGCATTTAAAATTTTAAACCTTAACTAATTAAAATAAATAAACTACACTAATGCTCTTTTGCAAATAGCCTTAGAACTCAACAAACCCAGCACCAAATCATCTGAATTCTACCACGAGTCAAATAACGGAAAACGTAAATATGTGTTAGAAGATGAGAGGCACTTTAGTAATTTAATTATTAAAATAAAAAGAAAAATTACCGCATGCTATAGTACTCTAACTTCCTGATCTCCCTTCGTTGGTTCTAACCGCCGGCTTCATCTTGAAATTGTAGTTGCCACCTCAAAGATTGCAGCCATCCGACCTTGTCGCCGTGAAGTCCATCTCCAACCGACTCCATACACCCCTACGGGCATCCCTCCGATGATGCCGTGCGCCTTCCACCGTCACCAAACCCTAGGATTTTATGAGTCATTTCGGCCAACCTAGACACCATTTGGATGATAAGTGACCATAGATCTACTCTTCTCATTGTGTTTTATACAATAGTACCGTTCGATCGTCCAATTGTCGTCGATCCATCGTGGTTCCAAAATCATAGATCTGACGGTTAAGGATAATTCATCGATTTCTAGTTGACTTTAACACATTTTTGACAAATTGACACTTTCCATCTCTTATATTTGTCGAGTGCTTCGAAATAATATATAATTCGATGAGGTTTGGTTATTTTGAATTTTTAATTGCTTTTTAATTAATTTCTAATCATAATTAGAGTGAAATTAGGTGATTTCAAGATTAACGAGGGGAGATTGATGTGAAGGTTGCTTCCTAGGTTTCTAAACATCATATATATAGCCAATGAGGCGGGTTCTGCTATATATAACCATTTGGCCCAAAAGTGGCTGCATACCCTACTTAAACACTTTAACATATCTATTTCGTAATCCGTAATCCCAAATCCATCAAAATTATATACTAGACTGATCAGCTCAGAGAGATCTACGCAACGTTTGTAAATACGATACCTAATTCACCCTTTAGTTGAAAATTCATTTTCTTAATTAATTTAATATTAACAGTGTCAACTTTGTGAGTCATTACATGTTTGTTAACAATCAAGGGAAATCTATTTTCGATATTGATAAGAAACTTATAGCTTCTCTTTAATGTGCGAGATTCCTTATTAGACATCTTAATGAGTCGTGTCTATTTGGCTTAGTTAATTTCATTTCATCCTTTGTAATTAATTTTATCCAAATCTATTTTACTACCAATAATCTCTAAAAGAAATTCCTTCTTCATGAAGTTGGTGATTCTTGGAATAACGGTTGTTTTTCAGTATAACAGAATAAGCATTCAGAAACAATTTATGAACTGTCTTTGTATATATATATATATAAATGATTTAGTTTTTATATTACAAAATTTATGTTCATAACATAAGTTGCTCAATCAATATTAGTCTACCCCAAATTGCTTTGGGGCGATCCATTCAAGATCCTTCACAAACAAATATTATGTGCTACCTCTCGACTTACACAACCTATCAACTCCTTAACCTAGGACATGTAGGAGTTTCTTATAAACTTTTATCTTATATGATATCGTAAACTATACTTTGAATGAAATTAATTTTAACCTCTCTTAAGTGCACATCCTAACTGAAAGTAGTTAACTCAACTTCACTCACTATCAATCGTTCTTTGCCCAACAAAGTCTGATCACTCTTTATCGATACATTATTATGTATCATAGGGAGGAGTAAATTTTAAGATAAAATCTTATTCATCTTAGGTACATTTGGAACCCCTTTCTAATATACTCACATAATTAATCATATCGAATCATTTTATTTTCTTTTGCATGTCATGTTATTTACTTCCATTTTTATATTCAATAAACTTACCATAGATACACTACTTGTGTATCAAATACATATGTTCATTTCTATGATAATTAATTTATGAATTTGTCGAAGTAAGTGGATCCATTTTTTTATCATTATGCTTTGAACTACATATATCAATATGTATCAATCTAAAGAGTTCATTAACTCTTTTGTCGTTTCAACTGAATGGGTGTTCTACCCTTGATCTTCTGTGATCAATTCATTAGTATCACGTGATTCATAATCATATAATTACCAAATTATTTCTCAAAGATATGGCTTGGCCTATAATTCCAAAATAATTGTAAAAATTTTATATACTTCTGTATTTTCTAATGCATCACTTTTGTTATAAATATCATTATTATAGATTTATTTTACAATGAATATTCATAATATTCATATCAAATTTAAACTATATCTATTTTCAATCAATATTGAAAACATTTATTATTTCATAAATAATGTTTGGCATATTTACGAAAACACTTTTTGTACTTAATGTGTCCACTAAGAAGTGTTATATGGTATGCTCCCACTATTTCTTATACTACTATAATAATATATAAAATACAAAGCTCCACTAAACCACTTACTACAGGATTTAATTTCATACACTGTAACTAGTTTACAGTCGAGAGTTTCAGATTAAATAAATTAAACTCGAAGAAATAACTTTCATAAAAAACAATTACATTTGGAACAGAAATCACATTTATAATTCCATGTTAAATATCTTTTAGTATTTTGTAAAATTCTCATTTTCAATGTCTTTTCATGAGGCAAAGATGACCATTCACTCTCTTCATCCCGATTGTGCCTAAGTTACATCCACTCTCGTACATTCGCTTTCTTTTCTAAATAGTTAAACCGTTCAAAATGAAATCCTTACAACAATACCATAACAAACTCTCTACAAAAATGCATTTGGTCATCCTAAACATTTAAGGATGTCAAATAAGTTGCGCTTTACATAAACTAACTAAACTGACATTTTAGTGATCGAATTTCTAAGTAAAATTAATAAATTCAATTATTTGATATTTTGGTATATTATATGAGTTTATCATAACATACTCATTTGTTTATATAGTGCATGTGCAACATATATAATATAGTATGCATAGTTAATATGTACGTATATAGATATTGGGATTTACATCTATAGCAGACACATTCATCATCGATATACGCATCTACCATCTCAAAATTATCATTTAAATATGTATGCATTTAATTATACATGTTAAGATCCAAAGTTGAATCAATAGTTTGGTTTTAAATAGAAAGAGATCAAGTGACAACCTCTCCTTAATTTACTCCTTCCGTTACTACCATTTACTTGATCCAGATCTAGCAATTCAAATGCCTCTTTGACCATTTAAATATATATATATATATATATGTATTTGTGAAGTTTTGAGCCAAAAGATTTTTTTCGATTTGACAAATTCAAAAAAATAATAATTTGAAATTCAATATTAATAAAAATCTAACTTTGATTTGGTGAATAATTTATAAAACAAATATGGATCGTAAATTATTAACATATCTGTAATTACTTAAAGTCGATAAACTATATATATATGTATGTATGTATGTAGGTATGTAGGTATAAAATTTCCAACTAAATGTATCTTTAATCATTCAATCAAAAGAAGCTTACAAAATTAAACTTTAGTTTAAATTTTATATTATTTTAGGCCATACTAAAATAATCATTCAATTCCCTCTTTTTTTAATCCAATAATAGTTTCACATATCATTATCAATTTAATAAACTATATATATATGGATATATATATACTATATATATGGATATGTATACATCACTATAAATCATAAAATGACTTTAGTAAACAAAATGAATTAAACCAAATGTATATAGATAGAAATGATGATTTAAAGTTATAAAATTATTTAATAACTTTAGAATATAAATAACACGAGTATATATAGTAATTATGGTCGAATATAACCCTATTTTTTACAGTTTGAAGATCTGAACATTGATGTTTCAATACAATAGATCACAATAGTTTTAATGAAATATACTTAAGTGATACAACATATTCGAACATGGAATCAATCAATAATCTATCTAATATATGATATATTTATATAAAATGTAGATTAGAAATTACTATATTTATGAAGCCTTTAATTGCACCTTGAAATGAAGACGATCCTAGACCCAAACATGAAGAGCTTGAAGCACGACCGATTTCATTCGATTGATGTGGTTTTTTTTGCTTCATGTATTTTCAACCATGGAAGAATAGTGATGGAGGGAGCACAACTAAAAATGATGATGAAGGAAACACAAAAAAAAGTCTATTGTAAGTGAAGGGGTTTGGGTCATTTAAAAAAAAGGAAAAGGGAGAAGAGACATTATCTCCACCTTTTAATTTTCCTTTAATTATACATTACAATTTAATTTGAAAACCCCTCTCCTTCCTTCTTTTTAGGCCAGGCCATAACAAGTCATTAATGTGCCAGTGAATGCTCCAAAACAAATTAATAACCAGTGACACTTAAATTGAATTTAAATGTGTATGATATTGCATATTGATATGTATGCATATAACTTTTATATATGCATCCAATTATTTACTAATGACACCTAGAAAGTACAAATAGCACCCAATACACCAAATAAATAAATAATTAATATTTCATAAATACAAGTAATTTAATTAATTTACACTAACTTATAAATTAATTAAATCATATGGTATTTGAAGAATCTATCAATGCGGTTGTGCGACTCGTAGGTGTAAATTCAATTAGCGACTAACGTCGAACAGTTCGAATATTAATGTTCACTCATCACCTTAGCAAATTGAGTGATAGTTTGGTTAAATTTATCATTTATATATCTTTATCGGTAAAATATAATTTTACAATTTATGCGGTACCTTTTAGTAATGATTGTTTGCACCAAATTTCTTTATCTACACTATATTACTTTAGGGATTATGGAATTTGGTTTTGGTAAAAATTCCAATATCATCCATATTCAACTTGGGTTAATCTATAAACAAAGTCCTTGGTTCAATAATAAACTTTATTATTAAATGTACGGCTTTAACAAAGGACTTTGACTTTGAGTTGACCATGGTCGACTGTGATACTAACCTCTTGTAATCGAGGAGACGAATTCCTTGTTAAATAATGTTTCACTTTCAATGCTTTAACTTAGACCCAATTATAATCATTCGATGGATGCCATGCCGCGATTTAATTATAATCAATGTAGAGCATCGACATAGAAGTTCAATAGTATTCTCAAGTCGAGAAAACCGTATAATATCGTCACTTCAATATTTCCTATTTAACCTTAGTTATTATTAACCAACAGGAAACTCTCGAGTGAGTCATTTATGGTTATCCAATAACTATTAGCAAATAACCCCTTGTGCGCTTAGCAGCCATTAGTAATACAATGCTTAACATTTGGAGAGCATTACGTACTCTGATCTCATTGGACGTACCGGTATCCTTTCTCGAAACATCTTGACCAGGAATATCTAGAATAAAATGTTATTTTATATCATGATTAATTACTCTTGGTTGCAACTACAATAACATAACATTTCATTTAAGGATTTTCTTATTTATATACTTTAAATTAATTACTTAGTTAATTATATCAATATATAACAAAGTATATAATAGAAATCATTTAGCTTTATTACAAATAAAATTAGTCACAGAGTTAGAAGTATGTAACAAGTTACATAATTTCCCATGGGGCATATTCCTAACTCTATCACAACTCGTTATGGGAACTCGTTATGGGATAATGAAAATAACACTACGCCATAAATGACCTTCTGCAACATTTTTGCAAGGTGTTGCCAGCTAAAATGTTGCGATAGCTATAGAATTTTGGTCCTACTGCAACGTTGTATTTTTGGTGTTACCTTAGCCATAGAAATGTGTTGCTCTAGCTAAACAAGTGTAACACGATGCAACATTTTTATATAGTGTTGCCATAGATGTTTTCAGATTAAAAAATTAAAAAAAAAATTACACCTCAGCGATCCACACCACCATTTAAAACAAAATCTCAACCGTCGATTCACACCATCGATCCACACCTTACCAATTTCCATTTCCCGCTTTACTTTTCACTCATCCGCTTTCGTTTCTCACCCCCAATTTTCCAATCCCTAATTTTTATTCCGCTCCTCCTTGTTTCTTCGATCTGGAGAATAACTGGCTTTGCTTTTATCCCTTGTCGGCCATATCAATTTCCGTTATTTTCTTTCGCCTCGCATCAGTTTTCGTCACTACTTCCGGATTTGCGATTTTGTTCAGGTTTATGGCGATTCTGGTGATTCGAGGTAAGGTTGTGGGATTGCGATGGTTCAGGGAGTTGCTGATTTGGTCGCAATTTCGTGGTTGGGGCCTGATGTCAGAGTGGCAGGGGGTAGTCGAATTGGTTTCGGTGAAAACTAGGGCACGCGATTCTAATTGCTTTGATGCTCTGATTGATCGAATCTAGTGTGAGAAACGTTCCTGGTAGCTTGCTCCTTCGTTCTCCTTGATTGATTGCTCGAATTGCTTTGACTTCGTCGTCGGGTGCGATGTGATATTATTTGGTATGTTTTCTGCCTTCTGGTTTACTTGAATATTCTTGATTTTGGTTACACTCGCACGCTTTTGCCGATGATGAATTGGGATTTATTTATAGGCTTTATTTCCTATAATCTCGAGTTTAATCTTTCTGTTGGACTTTGAGAAATCTGGTATGTTGGATTGCAATGATGAATACAAACATATGTGTGTTGAGCTTTGTTGGTTTTGCTTGGTCTGGACTGAACTGGTACCATGCTAACCTTGTTCTTTAACATGAACTGATGCTCCAAGTCCTCTATATATCATGTTACTACCTAGGTTTCTCTTGTACATGCCTGATGCATTCACTGTTTTTGCTTGATGGGCTGCCTATGTGTACTGCTGTGTTTCTTGCAATGGCTTGTCTATATTTTGCTGAACCTGGTTCTTGTTTGTTTTGTTGGTTGCTTGGCCCTGAGTTGAATCCAGTCGATGACTCGGGTTTGACCTTGTGCCGTGTCCGTTTTTTTGGCTTGTCTACATATCTGGCTGCACTTGAGTATGAACTTGCACTTGAGTAGTTGCACTTGAGTAGTTTCTTGTACCAAGCCTTATGATGCATGTATGTTCATCCATGTACATGCATTTCTTGGTCATGTTATGTTGCTTGCTGTGTTGAGTACTACTTTGTGCACTTGGCTTCTCCTTTGTGCATTTTTGCCTGAACTGTTGCTTGCTGTCTTCCATACTGCCTTGTATCCATGTGTTGCATTCATGTTTGGCTTATGCACTTATGAAAAGAAACAACCCAAATACCTGAGGCAAATAATATAACAAAAACATTTTCATTTTCTGTTCGAGTTAAATATTATTTTCCAGATTACTGCTTTTGAATTATATGTGACAGGTATTGAAGACTGGACCCCCACCGGCGCTGCGCCCGGACCCGCTTCTCGGCTCGCCTTCGGCTCGGCACTCGGCTCGCCTTCGGCTCGGCATATATTTGTCAGTGTCGGTGTCTATATAAATTGAAACTGCATATGTAATGAGTGAACTGAGTGATGTAGTGAGGAATATCTGTATATGTGAATATCAGTGTTATATATCATTGAATTGTAAAATAGTGGAGTCTGGAATTTGTACTATTTCAAATGTTGAAATAAAATATTTATTTAAATAAATTACTGTTTAAATATCAAATTCTGTGCAATAGCATTTTATTAAATAAAATATTTATTTTTATTAAAAAATCAAATATGCTCTACATTGTGGGCCCCACAAATTCAAAAAGTTCATATCTATAGCAACATTTTGGAATGTTGCTACAGATACCTATGGATGTTGCCATAGACCCAAATAGGGTTCTATTGCAACAATATTACTTATGTTGCCTTAGATAGTCAAAATGTTGCCTTTGAGGTCTAAGGCAACGGCAAAAATTGCATCACCCTAAAAGTGTTGCCATAGACCTATGGCAACATTTTTCGGGCCTGAGCCAACATTTTTTTTGTGTTGCAGTAGGCCATTTATGGCGTAGTGTAACTTCCTTATTCAATTTATTCATTAATTCCTCACAAAATAAAACAAAAGCTTTAAAGCTCATTAATTAAGGCAGCCTGAAGAAGAAAAAGGAAAAAGAAGAAGATAAAAGATAAGGAAACTTAAAGCTATTAAAGATCCAACTAATTAAAAGGTTTAGGTGAGTAATATCACTCCCATTTTTATAGTTTTCATCCACATTGAATACGACCATGATTACGAAAGTGTATTGGGTCGTGTATTTATGGCTAAACTATATATACTAAAGTATATAAATTATATATTAAGCTAACTACATATAAAGTAAGATAAGGAAAAAAAACTTGCATAGCAGACTTTTTATACTGGTTTGGACCACCGCCTTACGTCTAGTCCCATAATCTCTTTTCCAGCTTTAACTTAATAAACACCCTCACTTCACCCCGAGGAATAGTTCCATACAATTGCTTGAGCCGCTAAATAGTTCTTTACACTGACTTGGTAAAATATAAACTTTGGCAATAAACGTGTCTTCAATACACAGATATGCCCAACACAGTACAATATCCTATAACTCACAAGAACCAGTTTGTATGTGAATGTGTAGGAGTTTAGGAGATTATAAATTAGAATATTAATAGTAGTAAGTGAAGCATCGCTGATTTTAAAAGTAATAAATAGACTAGGGTTTCAGAAATAGGTTAGAGAAATTGAATGAAAAATAAAGGTGATTGATCCATTTGAAACCATATCTATTTATAAGTTTGAAGAGATACAAAGAAGAGATATGAAACTAAAAAGGGTTGCATCTGGAGATGGAGGAAGAGACATGACCTTTCATTTGAAAATAAATAATTTCTCATGGGTTCAGTATTCTGGAAAAATTCGTGCATCGGTGGATTATTTTTTTAGAACCTGAAGCATTTGAAAAGCCTTTATATATATATAAATTCAAAAAATCTTAAAAAAATATATTCAAGATCTTGAAGGACTTGAGAGGATATTATGTGATTCTTGTGAGCTTTAATAATGAATATCTAAGACAAAATGACACGCACATATACGGTCTTGAGTATACTTCCAATAGACGATCTTCTGAAGCTTTAGCGTGTTCTTTTTATCTATTCAAGATATTGTGATGATATCTCTTTGTCTTTTTAGCTTAAATTATAGTATGGATTTATCGTCATCAAAACTAGGAATTCTTGCTCTAATAGGTTAATATGATAGAGTTCATATGCGTTGATCATATATAAATGAAAAAAAATACTATAATAAATGTTTGGGATTGAATGACTTTACTAGAGGATGTTTAGCTATGATTCTCTGCTCTAATATTTTCAAAATGATATGAAAAATATTATGAGGTTCTAATTGAACCTTTGGAAATGGGTTTTAATTTCGAGAATTTTCCGTTGTTTAAATAATTAATTATGGATTCTTAAAGGCATATATTTTGGTAAACAAGAGAAAATGACTAAAATATAGAATTTTTGGTAAAACCATGCATGGAACTATATTTACGAATTTCTGGGATTGCATTAAGTTTTTATAACTGATTCTTGATTTAAAAGTACGCATTTTTGAAGTAAATATGTGATTGTCGAAACTAAAATATGACATCAAAGGGAGTTATATATACATATATATGTATATATGTGTATATATGTATCTATGTATGTATATTTATAATATATAATAAGGGATTAAGGGACAAGATCCAAAATAATATTAAGTAATATAGCTAACTGAAAAAAGGTAAAAGTGAAACAAATACAGAGGTGACATATGGAAAGAAAGAAGTAGGCACGTACAGGTCGGTAGGCTTTAATGCTTGTACTAAAGCTGAGGTGGCAAAGTGCGGGGGTATTTTTCGAAGTTCTTATCCATAAGAATTGTACCAAAGGTGTCCCACTCGATAAATAAAATGAACTAAGAAAAGACTACGTAAAGTTCTAAGTAAAATGGTGGAGGAGATTGCCGAAAGCGAAGCGAATTGCCGAAGGCAAAGGTGACTTCCAAAGTTGTTTACTGAGGTGAAATGATGAGACCTTCCGTAATGCTTATAATGAGAACAGGTTAAATGAGGCTTTGTAGGATTGATTTCACCCTAGAGGGGGGGAGGTGAATAGGGTGATACTATCAATTAAATTTTTTTATTGTGGAAGTATACAAAATAATTACAGCACAGATAATAGTCGAATAATAGCAGCACAGATAATAGCAGAATATTAAAAGCAGAAAATAGAACACACAGATTTACCCAGCTTCGACAAAACCCTGTCTACGTGCTGCCCCAAGGTTTCTACTAAAAATTAAGTAGTCAGACGCTTACACACGTAAACTCGCGACACCCGCTATCGACTAACCTAACTCTACGCTCAAAACCCTGCCACAACTCAGCCATTGAGTTGCGAATTCTCGAACTACACCACCATAGTTCGTCCCCTAGTCACAGGACTAGAAAATTACAAACGATTAAAAGAGAAAATACAAATTTAAAAACAATTTAAAAGCTAGAAACCCTAGTTTAAATATTAAAGTCCAATAGAAAGAAATGCCGACCCAAATTAAATAAAGGAGTATCCCTCTTTTGATGTTTATATTATCGGCCCTCTTTCCTTTGCGTTAAAAATGGTTGCTTCCTTTTTGCTTGTTCGTTCCTTTCTGAGAAAATTAGGGTTTCGCTTTTCTTTGAAGCCGCCGCTTTCAGTTGTTAATTGAATGGTGCTTCGAATGCTTTCTTTGATCGATTAGTTGGCTACTTCAAATTGTCAAGATTGATTGATTGGTACGTGAATACCTTTTTCTGATTATTAATTATTCTCGACTTTGATTCGAGTTGAAAGATTTATTATTCTCTGTTGTTGCTTGAACTCGAATCACTTCGTATGCCAGTGATGATTGGGTTTTAAATAGGGTTTGAATTCCTATAATTTCTTTTGTTTGATAATTTGTTTTGCCGTTTGATTTTGCTTGAATGCTTGAGATTTCTCTGACTTTTTCAATTCATATATTTTTGTGTTTACTTAATTGTTACGGCTTTGATTTTGAACTGTATAATTCCTTGGATACCACGGCTTGATTTTCTGGCATATTTGGTTCCTTTCTTTATGTTTATTGACTTCGGCCAGTTGATACTATGATAATATTCGACTTTGGCACAGACTTGTTCAATTTGAAATTCCTGATGTGCTTTGACTTTGTTACTGCAATGTCTCTTTTATTCTCTGTTACCTTTTCGACCTGATGCTTGATCACTGTTCATCCTTGGAGTTCAATAGTTTTCATTGGTTTCCACTTGTATACATACATACAGTTATCTGTGTATATAGGTGTGTGCTTATGGAGTCTGGTTTCATTTTTTTTGATCATTAGCTTGCTGTTGCCTCTGGTTTCACTGCACATATATGTTCATGTTATACTGCTATATATATATATATATGTTCACGCATGTATATATTCACTGCCTCCATCTTTATGTTGCATAGTTTATTGGTTCATCATTATTGCCAGGTCTGGTCGCTGTTGATCCTGTAATGTGCATTGCATTTTCCACTGCCGTTTGCTTCAATATGCATTGTGCTTGAAGTCTGTAGCTTGGTTCTCTGGTCTCATTATCCATGTTTTATAAGTGATCAGTGTTAGTGAAACCGTATGTTAGCTTGCATTGAGTTCATGATCATGCAGTTGGTAGAGATGTTGTTTGTTCGAGTCTGGTTTCAATGTGTATGCACACATCTCTGTTGCATCTGTAGTTTGAAGTTACCACTGTCCACTTGGTTGCATTGCATTTGAACTCATGTGCACTGATGTTGGTCTTCAAGTAGCTTGTCTGCACTTGTATTATTGAGTTGTTGTCTCATTGTGATTTGATTTGTGATTCATATACATTTGGGTCTAGTTCGAACTACTGTGTTCATTAACTTGGTCTGTACAGTCTTTATGTGTATGGACTAGCTCGAGTTGGTCTGGTTCATTATATTTGATCCTGTACTTGATTGCTTGCATGTATATATGTATACATGTGTGTGTATCCTAGTGCTCTAGTCTATATGCATTAGTACTCATCCATGCTTCTGTTTTGTACTAGTGCACTTGATATCTTCACCTGTGCATGTCACTTTACCTTTTGTTTTCACTTGATCTGGTTTGGAGCTTGAAATGATTTGTTGTTTTGGTGGAGATGTATTGTGTGCCTTTATGCCATGCCACTGCTGCATTTCATATATATGTTCCTTTATACTTTGTACTGCCCATAAGTCTTCATTTGTTTGCATTTGACTTTGATTGTGCCGTCTGCACTAAAATGCTTTTGAAGCTTGCATCTGTAGCATTGTTGTCCTTTGTATATGTGTGTTCTGCACATATTGATTCAGTTGAGCTTGCACTTGGTTTTGTACATTTGTGTCTTTATGTACCTGATACACTAGCTCGAATTTGTCTTCGAGTTACACTGCAGTTTTCACTCTTGAAGTTTACATGTGAGTATTGCTTCGAGTTTGAAATGCTTGTAGGCTTGGAATCTTTGTACATTCGAGTCTTCATGTATATTGATCATGTTTCATGATTGTTGAGCTGGTCTGTTTCACTGATGTAGTTTGAGTTGTCGAGTATTTTTCAAGTGTACATATTCATCTGGATTTGTTTTTTGTATTGCACCTGAGTTGAATCCAGCTTATAGCTCGGGTTTGACCTTGTGCTCATGTAGTGACTTTATTTGTATTTCACTTGAGTTGAACTCGGCTTTTGATTGGGTTTGACCTTATGCTCACCTGTCCCTGTAATTTTATCAAGTGTATATCGGTGTGCACGGCCTTGTGGCATGTACAGTGATACACTGTGCATGTCACAAGTTGTTCGTGTTTGATGAATTCAAAATTAAATGATGACGAACAACCCAAATAACTGAGGCAAATAATATTTTCGGAATACATTTTATTTTACACTGCAAAATATTTTCTTTTCAATTTTACCACATTAGTGTTTATTTTGCAGATTGCTCAGATGCTGGATTCAATCTGAATAGAGTTGAAGATCAAATACGAGTGAATGAGTGAAATGTAGTGAGGTGCTAATGTATGTATAGTGAAAAATGTGATGTGATTGAAATTGTAATGTAATTGAAATATGTGTATATATAGTGAGAGCTCAAATTGTACTATTCGAAATTGAAATAAATATTTGTTTGAATAAACTATCTATTTGAATTTAAATTCCGTGTTATTTATTTTATTCAACAAATATTTATTTAATTATGTGAAAAATAAAATAGTACATTAACAAATACATTTAAATGAATATATATATGTTTATTATCATCAAACAAAAATCATATACTAGCATATTCAACAATCTCCACCTTTCGATGATAACAAACATATGTTTAAGATTTTGAATTTATAAAATGTATTTGATCATTTAATTTGCTCCCCCTATTTGAATGCTCCCTCTCTACAACAAAGCTCCCCCTCCATATATGTTTGAGAATAAATAAAAAATATGCAAATGAACCTAGATGCAAATAGAAAATACAAAATAAAATATTTGACTTTTATTTGCCAAAATCTTAACTTTTCTCTCCCCCTTTTGTTTTCAGCAAAAGAGTAACAGTGTTAGAAATATAGAGATAAAGTGATAGACATTAATACAACATTAATACCCAACCGAGTATAAATATTAAATTTCAATAAAAAATCAAACAAAAATCATAAATACTCTGTTTTACGCATATTCGACTTTAGAATGATAGGGATAATGTCATCATATAAAACCATATAGTTGTGTCTATTTGTTTCAGGAATTTGAATATCTACTAACCATGCATAATCGTTAGGACTTTTAAACGAGATTAGTAGTATTCCAAATTTTTATTAAAAAATGAATTCAAGTATCTTCTAACCACGCATAACCGTGAGGACTTTTAAATGTGATTAGAATCAACTTGTCTATTTAATTAATCAATTTTGATATGCGTTCCATACATGCATAACCGTGAGGATTTTTAAATGAGCATGGAAGCACATAATCAAAAATTCCAAGTAATTCACCCATGCATAACCGTGAGGGCTTTTAAATGAGAGTGAATACTTTTGATGTTTTTATTGCTAAAAATATAATAAAATGAAATCGAACAATTTCCCGTTTAAAATACCACATATTGGCAGACTATATTGGATTTTGATGAGTGATGGTCGATAAAAATATGATAGAAAATAGAAATGATCATGGAATTTTTACCAACAAAAAGTTTTTATAACTCTTGTCTAAATTTCTAAAGAAATTTACTAATTATACTATCTCAAGTTATAACATATGATTAATATCAACACTCATCACTTTTTCAATCACTATTTATCTTTTCGATAATCAGTAGGGAGTCAGATTAGTTAATGTAGTCATTTAAAATCAAATCCAAAAATAATTATGAAATCAAAATTTTAAAATGACTAATCTGAAACAAGGTCAACAAAACAATTTTCTGGAAGGGGTTTTATAAAAGAAATGTCTGCTAATTGAAAATTATTTGAGATGGAAAATATGCAGATATTTTCTTTGAAAATGATGCAGATACTGAATGTCTCAACATAAATCACGTTCCACTAGTAATTTTTTCTATCAACTAGATTACCAGTGTAATCTGCATCTGAATTTCTCTTAGACTCAGGATAATCATTAGTTGAATGTTATAGACCAGACCGTGAAGTTGCAACAAATTTCCTTAAAATCATTTTTACAGCATTTAAATGAAATTCTTTTGAACTTGAATTGAAACCGTGCAAATAAATAAACAATGAACATAGTGTCCGCAGTAAAATAACCAAATATATCCACGAGTATCTTGAGTAATCATCAACTAATAAAACACCATTATTAATCCAAACAAATCTATATGAAGTAGTTCAAAGACTCTAGAGATTTTTAAAGTGTTCTCGGCATAAAATAATATAATTGGCCAACAATTTTGAAAAAGTCAGAATCAAAATCAATATTCATTTCTTTATAACATAACTGGCTGATTTAAATTCAGATTATGGTGTAGATTATCACATTTAATATATCATTCAAGATGAATATACCATTACCTGTTTTACCTTTACCGATAATATTTCGTTGTTGCCCATTGTGATTCTTCCACCTTTGTACTAGGCTAAGGAACTTTGATTTGTTGCCCGTTGTGTATCTGGAATAGCCAAAATCCAGATAACACTGTTGTTGTTCCTTAGCCTGCCACCACACCTACACGATAAAAGATTTTTGTGACTTATTTGTTTTTATAGGTCCATGGTTGTTAGTGGCAAAAGATTTTGAAAAATATGTTTGTGGAGACCCAATACTATTTATATTTGTTCCTTTTGGTACCTAGATTTGTTTTACTTTAAGGGATTTTATATTTGTGCCTTTTGGAACCCAAATTGGAATGGTTTTCATGTGTTTGGGTATCACACTTTTCACTTTAACAATGTTATTAGTTGTTTGTCCATATTTTGACACTTTTGAAAATCCAAATGCATTCCTTTTATTCTCGAAGAGTTGATTTTCTAAGAGTGTATTAAATGATTTATCTCTAGTGAAAATTTTTCAAGTAACCAACCCAAGTTTATTAATTTTGGATTTTAAAAGTTTATTTTCATTTATTAGCTTCGAACAACAACTAATGCTATTATCTCTCTTTTCAAAACTATTCATTTTTAATCGCTTATTTTCATTTTTAATCGCTTATTTTCATTTTGAAGCTCTCTAATTTTATTCTCAATTTCAAGCATCTCAGTTTCAAAGAGTTGGAGTTTTTTATATTTAATTTTTTCAAAATCCTTGAATTCTTCAATCTCCTTTTCAAACTCGTGATTTAATTTAATAATTTCAGAATTACTTATAATCACGTTTTCTTTTTCAAGAGTTTTGAAATTTCCATTAGTCTTATTTAATTTCTTTTTAAAAGTTGCACTTTTAGAACTTTCCGACTTCTTAAAACTATCCAACTCTTTTTGCAAAATATTATTTTTACAAATCAACTCAGTTTTGTTTTTCTCCCGAATTAAAATTTCATTTTCCAACTTTTGAATTTTTTCATGAAAACAGGCAAATTCTTTTTCATAGTTCAAACACCTTTTGCAATTAGAATTTTCATTTGCCTTGATATTTTTAAGTTCATTTTCCAAATCATTATTTTCTGATGAAGTTTAGCTTGCTCTCTTTCCAACTTATTATTTTTCAATTCAAGAGCTTTATTACTTTCAATCAATTTTTGGCACAAGAGAACTAAATCATTGAATGGAAAATCACTTATCTCATCGGCTATTAAATCTTCATCTTTGCTGTCTTTTGCCAATCCTGTTAAGCACATTTCTTTAACTGAGTCGATTGTGGAGAATTTCTCATCATTGTTGACTTTTGCATCGTATATTGCATCAAAAGTATTCCAGATTTCCTATGCATTTTCACAATGAGAAATAAAGTTAAAATTATCTTGATTAATATGAGAATATAGTATATGCATAGCAAGAGCATTAATTGAAGTATTTTTCTCATCTATTATATCACATCCATTTTCAATAATATCCCAACATTTAAAATTAATAGATTTTAAATAAAATTCCATTTTTAATTTCCAATTCAAAAATCTGTTTCATCAAAAACAGGAGGAATAACATTGGACCGACCCTCAGTAAGAGCATTATTAAAAGAAGCCATTTTAAAAATTCAAATTTGTAAAACAAAAATTGGTTTTTGAAAAATCAAAATTTTAAAACAAAAATGGCTTCTGTTCCTAGCTCTGATACCGCTTGTAGGATCGATTTCACCCTAGAGGGAGGGTGAATAGGGTGATACTATCAATTATAAAATTTTATTGCGGAAGTATATAAAATAATTTCAGCACAGATAATAGTCAAATAATAGCAGCACATATAATAGCAAAATATTAAAAGCAGAAAATAGAACACACAGATTTACCCAGCTTCGGCAAAACCCTGCCTACGTACTGCCCCCAAGGTTTCTACTAGAAATTAAGTAGTCACACGCTTACACACGTAAACTTGATATCTTCACATGTGCATGTCACTTTACCTTTTGTTTTCACTTGATCTGGTTTGGAGCTTGAAATGATTTGTTGTTTTGGTGGAGACTGTGTTGTGTGCCTTTGTGCCATGCCAATGCTGCATTTTATATATATGTTCCTTTATACTTTGTACTGCCCATAAGTCTTCATTTGTTTGCATTTGACTTTGATTGTGCCGTCTGCACTGAAATGCTTTTGAAGCTTGCATCTGTAGCATTGTTGTCCTTTGTATATGTGTGTTCTGCACATATTGATTCAGTTGAGCTTGCACTTGGTTTTGTACATTTGTGTCTTTATGTACCTGATACACTAGCTCGAATTTGTCTTCGAGTTACATGCGGTTTTCACTCTTGAAGTTTACATGTGAGTATTGCTTCGAGTTTGAAATGCATTGCTTCGAGTTTGAAATGCTTGTAGGCTTGGAGTCTTTGTACATTCGAGTCTTCATGTATATTGATCATGTTTCATGATTGTTGAGCTGGTCTCTTTCACTGATGTAGTTTGAGTTGTCAAGTATTTTTCAAGTGTACACATTCATCTGGATTTGTTTTTCGTATTGCACCTGAGTTGAATCCAGCTTATAGCTCGGGTTTGACTTTGTTCTCATGTCGTGACTTTATTTGTATTTCACTTGAATTGAACCCGGCTTTTGATTGGGTTTGACCTTGTGCTCACCTGTCTCTGTAATTTTATCAAGTGTATATCGGTGTGCACGGCCTTATGGCATGTACAGTGATACACTGTGCATGTCACAAGTTGTTCGTGTTTGATGAATTCAAAATTAAATGATGACGAACAACCAAATAACTGAGGCAAATAATATTTTCAAAATACATTTTATTTTACACTGCAAAATATTTTCTTTTAAATTTTACTGCGTTAGTGTTTATTTTGCAGATTGCTCAGATGTTGGGTTCAATCTGAATAGAGTTGAAGATCAAATACGAGTGAATGAGTGAAATGTAGTGAGGTGCTAATGTATGTATAGTGAAAAATGTGATGTGATTGAAATTGTAATGTAATTGAAATTTGTGTATATATAGTGAGAGTTCAAATTATACTATTCAAAATTGTAATAAATATTTGTTTGAATAAACTATCTGTTTGAATTAAATTCTGTGTTATTTATTTTATTCAGTAAATATTTATTTAATTATGTGAAAAATAAAATAGTACATTAACAAATACATTTAATTAAATATATATATGTTTATTATTATCAAACAAAAATCATATACTAGCATATTCAATAGGCTTCCCCAATGCAGACCTGAGGGTAGTGATTTGCCGCTATTAACTTTCAATGGAAAGTTAATACCGGGACGTATTAACTTTTTGTAGAAAGTTAATGCCGAGTTCTATTAACTTTCAATGGAGAGTTAATACTCAGGCCTGTTAAATTTCAGGGTAGAGTCAATAATGAGACTTATAGATCCGAGACTTAAGATGGTCGAGGTTAGAACTTAGAGTTTTGTAAAACATGAAGTGTTATGAAGATAGTTTTGAGGCTTAAGGTGGCCAAAGATAGGTTCAAAGCCTAACAAAGCTTAATGAATAGCTAAATGTGAGATCTAATAAATGAATAATTAAGTGGAGTATTGAAAGTAAAGATAACTAATGATTAAAGTGAGAACCTACTATGTAATGTAGGCATGGAAGGGCTATTAACACTAAGTAGGGATGCTCACTTGAATGTGCCTATTTAAAGGGGTAAGATTCGGCCTTCGACTTTAATAGGGATATGGGATGTCTGAATAGGATGTATGCTTTTACGAGAGTGGATGTAACTCTCTTTTGGGGTTCAAGATTATGGAAAAAGAATTTCCAAAACTGCTTGGGGATTTACCTTGCAGCACAAAATTAAAGATAAAGAAACTGCTTGAGGATGTACCTTGTATTATAAAATTAAAGGTAAAGAAACTTCTTAGGGATGTCCTTGTAGTATAAAATTAAAGATAAAGAGACTATTTTGGTACGTACCTTGCAGCATAAAGATTAATGAGATGAATAACTGAAACTAATCGAGGATTTATTTTGTAGTATAAAGCTTAAAGATAAAGATTTGAAACTATATGAAGATGTACCATACAGTATAAAGTTAATAAATTGTAACGACCCTACTTTTCGACCCTCGAATGTCTACACTAATACATTCATGGTATTCGTGTGCCGAACACCCAAGTACCGAAAAGACTGAAAGTTAGGGTAAATAAAAAAAGAATAGAATAAGAAAAGAAGAAAACAATTATCAGCTTGGACAGTTATAACTGCCTGTCCTCACAATATTGATATATACATAGCTAATATTGAACAATAGAAATAGATAGATAATGGATGCCTCCAGCTCGTCTTCTGAACTCTGAAGCATCTAAGTTAAATACTGCCATACTCAACCTACTAAAAAGAGTACATGAGGAATTTAGGGAAACAAAAACAAAGCGTCAGATATAGGTCTGGTATGAGAAAACCCAAGATACATGCAACATGTGACAGTAACTATTTGGACCGTATGGATTTCCATAACAATTGTCCCCTAAAAAGAAACCAACCATTGATTAAGTTTAATATAGTGATATAATCGATAATGTCTAGAGTGTAGAATATAAATCATGTCAAATAGCTGTAACAGCTTGAGATTTTTGATCCTCGAAAATCGACAATAACACGTTCACTGTATTGCGTGCTGAGCAATTGAATGCCGGAAAACCTGATTTTTAGGGAAAAGAAGGAAGAAGGAAGAAGAGAAGAAGAAGGGAAAAGAAAAACCGAAACAATACAGAATCTCACAATCGCAGCGGAACGATATAATATAATATCAATGATCTTTACAAAGAGAAACTGTTATATACATACATCCATCAGAGTATAACAACTAATCACAATCATCCGCCTGGATAGTTGTAACAACCTGTCCTCACAAATGCTGATGATTTCAACAACAAAGCAGCATAAAATAAACATATACATGAATACGACTTGAAGACCTTTAACTCTTCTCCTGAGCTCCAATGCATCCAAAGCAATCTGTAGATATGTCGGTTTGACCCAAGCATTATATCAAAATAACATCGGAGTCAGTCTGGAAAATCAACGTGAGAAAAACACACCTAACTAGATTTTAAAGTTATAGAAAACCTTTGAAATCAAAAGTATCTTGTAAGACCACACCGCATATAAACACGGATGATTTTTTACCTTACGATAACCAAAACATTTCATATGAAATTCTTTGATATTATAATAGTGTCTAATACATAAATACTTATGAATCATAGCCGAAATTGTTACACTAATTAAATTCCAGCATAATAGGTATACAATTAAAACCGTAAGGGCCCGTATTGAAGAGCAGGTTCCATATAATGACTGGGCTACTGAGGTACCGCCCGTCATGGTGCATCTCTAGATAAAATAACACCAAGGACCTCGCCAGGATCCCCTATCAACATAGAACCGGCCTACCACTTGACTAGTATTACCGAATATGATCACTCCTCTGTTAATAGGCCTCGAAGCATAAAAATGAGAGATAATACTGACTCTAGATAGGGATGATCATACCCTACTTGGGAGCGACCCACTTAGCCCTGCTACATATCCCCTATTTTAGTTATTCTGGTTGATGAGGCTTGAGATTACGTTTTACCTTTATGTAGCACTTCCCACTTGGAATGCTAACACTGCCCTCCAAGCAACAATGCAATATCAGCATTTATCCATATAAGTTTGTTCTGGGACTAAACGAAACACTTGTGAGCTCCGTCTTCAATTTCCATCATCTTCAAGATGTCTTCACTTCGCAACGCTTAAGTTGGATCGAAGTGGTTTTCAGATAATATATTCGATCCTGGACTCTTCGAAACAACATTCGATAGTTTCCGATAAACTCAATCCCGGTTCTTTATGAAATAAACATTCAAAGTTAAGAGCGGAGATCACCTCCTAACCGTCAGTGGATGGATTTTCTTATCATTGTCCTAGGAGAATGAAACCAGATTTATATACACAGTACAACATCATTGAGATGAACGTGCCGTATAACTCAGGTGTTTCTCCTAGATATTTCCAAAGTTACGTTTTAAGTCCAAATTCGATAGTTGGTTATTGAACTATCAAACAACAAACATTCAATTAGGGATTTAATTCCATAAGGAAAACCAACAATGGTTAAGAACCCAAGCAACCACTAATCTCCTTTTAATTAATCTTTCATTAACTTAAATTCACTTTGTAATACTTGAATCAAAATACTTTTTACAAAGATATATATATATATATATATATATACCCACAATCCCTATTCCTCAATACTTGGAAAAATATCCATATACCTATCTCAATGGTATAAATATATTCACCAACATTTGGGAAGATTCCCAGTTTTATTCAATTCTAAAATCATTTATAAACTCCATTATAAACCCACAAAACCATTTATAAAACTCCTTTTATAAATCTATAAACCCATTTCTAAAATTCTCTTATAAATATCTAAAACCATTTATAAAACTCTTTTATCTTTTAACCAATCTTCCTTTACGTTTTCAAAAATATGTTTTAAAATTCCTTTTATAATCGATATCTGTTTATGAAACCCTATTTATAAACCTTGAAAACATTTACAATATAATATCTAATCATTTACTTAAAAACACTATTATATAATAGTAAACATTATAAATAAATATTAACTTTAAAACATTTTAAAATAATAATTAATAAATTCCAAAACATCATAAATAAACAATAATAATTTATCTTTAACATTTTTATAAATACTAATAATTAGTTTCCAAAACTTTATTGATAAATGATTAAATTAATTTCAAACCATATTAATAATTTAAATAATTAACTTTTCAAAATATTAAAATATTGATAAACTACTTTATAACAATATTAATATAAATAAAAAACTTTAAAGCATAATTATATTTTCGTGATAAAAATCCATACTTAATTTCCAACACGATCGTTTCCATATCTATAAAATTATTATAAATCTTTTTCTCTTTTATAAAACTTCCTTTCATAAAATCCCTTTATTTATGAACCTCATTTGTAGCTCTATTTCTTTTATAAATCTCACTTATTCATAAATCCCATTTAAAAACATTAATCACTATCTGTTTTTAACGTTGTCCCCTAATATGGATAAATTTCTTTTATAACTTCCTTTCTATTCATAAAATATCATTTAACATTCCCAATTTACCCTCACCTTCAATTTCCAAAATAGAGTCAACGTTTTTATTAAATATCATTCTACATCTTATAGTAAATTCACTGTTTGATTTATTTCACCAATTTATTAAATGAGGATAGTTTCATTTAATTTATAAACACTGTTTATAAATCCATACTTTTATTAACAAAATATGATTTACAAGTCTTCACTTCATTTGTAAAATATCACTTTTATAATTTATCACACTTATAAGTCTCACATTTGAAAATACTCTTTAATATATGTACATATACATATACATATTACTTTATATAAAATGGTTAATAAATATTTATATCAAAATATTTCTATTTTCCTTTAAAAAAACATATTCCTTTATTATAAATGGCGGACTTATTTTAAAATTTTAAAAATCTTTATTTTACAGTTCGAAAATCTCTATTCAAAATATTTTATAAGACTATTAATCTATAATGTCCGAAAATCATATCTTTAATATTAAAATAAATTCCTTCTTTAATTAATTCAATTTTTTATTAAAACATATATAATTTCCAAGATCACTTTGAAATCCCTTTTTAAATCAAATCATCAGTTTATAATATTTTAAAATACCAAAAATAAGGCCCGGTTCTACTAAAGCACTAAATAAGCAAATCATATCCATAGCATCAAATATAGCATCCAACATATCATATATCGAATTATATGAAAATAAAGTCAATAGTGTGAGGAATCCTATTGGATCCTCCCAAGCTGTCCCCCTGCATCACATACAGTATAAAATCAATAATATAAATCAACCACTTCGAGGCGGGATTCGTATACAAAGGGTCATCCGCTCTTATACGGGAATGTAATAGGGTCTCATCCACTCTAAGACGGGAATATATCCAAACCAACAATATAAACTAGTAACTCATCCAAATAGTCAATAACAATCAACAATAAAATATCCACTTATCTAATAAATAATTTTATTGACTATATAATATTTTCTGATTAACCAAAAAGTGAGACTAACTCACATTGATTTTAGTAGTCGCCAAAAGGTTCCGGTTCCGTTTGAATTCGAACGACGTTCGAATTCAGCGTAAAATTCCACTAGCTGGAATTTCTATCAATCCAATTCAATCCCGCAGTATTCGTCAAAGCAATTCTAACGCGAATGACCACGTTCCATTTGGACCTAATATGAACAAGATAACGAGTATACAAGATTCTAGATTAATTAAATTAACTAACTACTCAATTAACAATTAACCACCTAATTAATTAAAAATCCAATCAGATCTGGCCGTTGATTCCCCTTCCATGAATCATGGCCGCTCAAGTCCAAGACTCCATAGTGATCTCGTCATCGTTCAAACTTGGTGCCTCCATCGTCACGACCTTGATAACATCCTTCCCGACGTTGCTGTGCTTCGCCATTCACCTCCACACGCTGGCCAAAGGAAGCTCCATCCACGCTGAGTCAAACCTCTCCAACCATGACCACCCTCGACGCCTCAAGGCGGCGAAAGAACCTCGAGAAACCCAAAAACGATGACGCCTTTGAACAAAAATTCCCGCCGCGTCACCTTATTTTAGCCCATCTCCACCGTTAGATGGCTCCACTTCGTCGCTACGGCCATCTTCATAGTTAAACTCTTCACATGATTTCGCCTCTAGCGGTGCCACTTGTCGCGAGCCATTGAATTAGGCTGTTTTTTTAATTCTAAATTTATAAAAACAAAACAACGTTCCTCTAGTATAACGTGGTTTATATAAGAGGGAAAGAAGGCATGGCTGAAAGTGGATGAATATGGGCATATAGGTATGGGGGTATGGGTTGAATTGAAGGGTATGGCCTAATATTATATATATATATATATATATATAATTTAATTTACAAAAATCAAGTTTTAACGTTCGAAAATCTCGAACTCCACGAGGCATGCCGCCTGGCATTCTACATGTTATACCCCTATTCCAAACACAATGGAACTAGTCTCGAGACCTAATTCGATCATATACGGAAGATAGCTTTTCAAACCCAATTATTATATAAATTCCTTTAATTAATTTCTACGCGTTTTGATCTCCCACGCCCAAACGATACATCCAATCATCATGAAATTCATCGGCTTACAATAACTCACTATTATGGATCCAATGAAACTGGTTTCGTCGCAATCCGAGATAGTGCCCCGGAAGGCTATTTTTATATGTTTATTAAAACGAATTATTATAAAACTAAATTAATCACATTTAAATCTAAACTAGAAGTTTACTATCTCCATTCTTATTCAAACAGAATTTAAATCAACTTTTGAAACCATTCTTATTCATATTAAGTTCAAGATTCAATTAATTTAAATATTCCTAAACAGTAAATTCAACAAATTTAATTATCAAATAAATCGCTATATTTGAAATTCAAGTTATTTAACTTATAAAATTAACTTTCCAATATCTAAAATCAATTAAATGTTTCAAATTTAATTGATTAAAATTCTGGGTCGTTACAATAGCTGTGACGCTTACATTAGTCACGCCACAACATATTTAGGTTATATTTGAAACTGCTAAGGCACGTTCGCATAATGGATTATTTCCATAGGGATCTCTTCAGTCGGTGCCGAATCCAATCTCCTGCAGAAGGGTCAGAAAGTGCATTCCGAGCATCATATATCTCTAGATAAAATATACCGCTAAGTTAAACATAAGAGGCCCATCGTTCGGACATAAACACGAAAACATGAACCAAATATCATCAACTCCCACTGGCCAATGATCGATAAGTTTATCTAGGAATGGAGTTGATAATATCCCGACGAGGGTCGCTAAATCCTAGGTTGTGCATCCTACTCTATTTTTAGCCATTCCCAATGTCAAGGTTACATTCGGCATCTTTCATACGAGCCTTCATCACTCGAACAAATTACGAATCCCCAAATGGATTCCCACATATCGGACAGATCATGAATCACTACATGGATTCGATCATCTCAAACAGATCTCAAATCTCCATATAGATTCCCTTTTTCAACCACTTCCAAAACATAGAACCCATATACTAGTTTTGAAGTGGTATTAGGTAAGTAAAACACTTACCAATCCCAGACTCTTCAAAACCAATCGATGAATTTCCAATTAACTCAATTCTTGCTCTTTCAGAAGTAAGTAAAAGATAATGGTGTTTCATACAAATACTCTTCCATGGGGGTTCTCAATGATATGAAATCAAAAAGCCTTTCGATTACTTCTTAAGTTAATATTAGGTCAAGTTCGATAATCGACTAATTGATTATCTAGTCAAACAAATTGCTTATACAAATCAATATTCATATACTTAACTCGTTTTCGAAATTCCAGCTTGACTATTCCTCGTCCAAGAGTGACGCCAGGTAAGTTATAGCACTATTGCATCAAAGTCATGCCTAGATACTTCATTCTTGAATCTCATAAATGGATAAGTCTATCTCGTCGACTTTTAGTGTTAATTATAGTATTATAGTATTAATGATTTCCATAAACAATTAAGAAATCAATAAGATTAACACATTTTCGACATTCCAATTTAACTATTCCTCGATCAAGAGGGAAGTCGGTAGGTTAAAGCTCTATTGCTTCGTATGTTCTCAACATCAACCTTAAATCTCACAAATAGAGAAGTCCACCTCGCTCGGCTTTTAGCGTTAAGCATAGTTGATTACTTTTAAATAAGAAATCGCATAATAAAACCATTTAACCACTAAGCAATTCTTACCCCTTTCTGAAAACATTTGTCTATATCTTTAAAATATTTTAAATACTTATAATAGGTTTTAAAACATTTGTCCAAGATATTAGTTTAAAATGACAAGTTTATTAAATCTTTAAATCTTGGAAAAACAAGTTTTCCTTATAAAAATCACTTCTTAAAAAATTCACAACTAACTCTTAAAAATCCATAAATATCTCAAACCACTTTTGAAATACCCTAATAGTAGTTAGTAAACACTTGTAAAAGGAATGAAACAAAATACTTAAATTTAATTAACTTTCCAACCCTTTTAAATTTCAAAAATCAAGTCTAAACGGGGCAGTTTTCACAAGTGAAGTTTGACCGTTTTCAAGATGTTAATTAACTTTTTATGGCAAAAAACATACATATAAAACATTACAAATATAATGAGAAACCCTCTAAGGATCTCTCTACAAAGTTCCATAGAAATAGCAAAAAACAAGGCAATTCCGAACTGCAAATATAGCGACCATCGCTATAAGTGCAGTTTCAAATCCGAGTTCGACCTAAACCAAATTCCATCTATAACCTATATGATTTGTTCGTAGGCCTTGCTATATGTCATACAAGTCCATCCAAGTCCGATCAAGTTCATTCAAGTCCATACATATGCCACTTGCTTTCAAAGCAAGAATCAAAACCATTATTTCAACGTTAGTCCAAATCATTTCAAATAACTTTAACAAAATCAAACACCAATATATATGTTCAATATTTTCAATCAAAGTGGTGAGTTAGCTCACCTTTTATCACAAACAACTAAGATCCAAGAACCCAAGTCTACCCCCAACCTAGCAACCTCCTTTTCTTCCATTCCTTTCCTTGTTTCACCTTGCTCTTGCCTTCTCCCCTCTCTTATTACTCACGGCCTACGAGGATAAGGGGAGATGTGGTTCACCTTTTCAATTTCTAACTAGGTAGGATGTTTTTTAATGTGGTAGTAAGGCTTCACTCCAAATTTGAGTTAATTTGGATATGATTTGCAATTATTTTGCTTTATGAATTAATGAAGAAGAAGAAAAGGAAGACATAGATTTAGCTCACTTTCTGCTTTGTGAATTTGTGATTATAAACTAAGGGTATGCCTCTGCTTTTATAGGCTCAAAATGGTGTTTCCTAAGCTTGCCTTCACCTCCTACCATGCCATGGAACAATCACCTCCCATCACTTCTTTACATCACCTGTCCTTTATGCTAATTACACCTATACCCTTAACATGGTACGTCTCTTATCCTAATGGAAACTTCTAAAATGTTCCATGCTTTATGACGAGGGGTGTGTGTGTTAATTAGTAGTTAATGTGTTCATATGATCATTAGACAAGTGCAAAAGAGTTCGAACAACTTATATCGATTGAAAAGCTGTTTATTGATACATCGGTTTTTGGTCACATTATCTATTTTCCATCGAAGAATATATTTTTGTAAATAATTTTCAAAAACAAGTTTCTTATCATTATTCATTAATTAAATGATGTTTAACAAGGTTATAAAATCATATTTAATCCTTAATTATATTTCAAAATGTTTCGATATTCGAAGACGAAGTGCTCAAATTTCTAGGTCGCTACATTCTCCCCCACATAGAACATTTCATCCTTGAAATTAAAATAAGAACGATAATCAAAGAAGATAAAAGAACAAGATACATATATAGAGTACTGCTGAAACTATATATAAATTAAACTGCAATCCAAATGCACACTAAGTGACTCCATCTCAAGCAATGAGTACACTACAAAAGATGTACGATATTAAGATAAGAAATCTCTGGTCTAAGAACAAATCTAAATAGGACTCCCTCAAACCATCCTCTGTTTCCCATGTATAATCCCAAGCATCCTTATTCCATTGTACCTTGACTAACTTTACAGCCTTAGTCCTTAATTGCTTCATATCTCTATCAACAATATGAACAGGCTGTCTCAAAACAATCAAATTTGGCTCAATCTCCAAGTTCTCCTGCTGCGATGCTTCCATTACCATCGAAGGATCATGCACAAACTTACGCAAATGTGACAGATGAAATACGTTATGCACACCTGATAGCCTAATCGATAGCTCGTCTCTATATGGGAGTGTACCTATTCTTTTTTGAATTGGGAATGGTCCTATATAACAAGGAGCCAAATTCCCAACCCTTCCAAAACTGGACTACAGTTCTCATCGGAGAAACCTTTACAAACACAAAGTCACCAACCAAGAACTCCAAGTCTCTATGCCTCTCGTCTGCATAGCTCTTTTGTCGATTCTGCGCTTCCTTAAAATGCTTTAAATGGTGCTATTCTGATACTGGTGTGCTAACTGTTGTTGTACGAAAACTCAATAAGTGGTAAGCGTTCTTTCCACGAACCCCAAAAATCTTAAATGCATGCTCGAAGCAAGTTTTCCAACACTCAGTTCACCCTTTCCATCTGCCCATCAGTTTGCGGATGGTAAGCGGTACTCATATTAAGCTCGGTCCCTAATGTTTCATGTAAACCCTTACAGAATTGGCTTATGAATATCGGATCTCTATCACTCACGATATCGCAAGGAACACCGTGCAATATGATGATCTTCTTAACATATAAGTTATCCAAACTAGAAGCTGTTCTCGTAGTCTTAACCGGTAATAAGTGTGTGCTCTCAGTTACTCGATCTACAATAACCTATACACCTTCCTTACCCCTCCTCGATCGAGGTAATCCGTCGATGAAGTCCATTGAAATCTGCTCCCATTTCCACTCAAGAATCTCAAGTAGCTGAAGCAGTCTAGCCATCTTATGGCGACTACCTTTTACCTGTTGGTAGTTAGCACACCTACTTACAAAGATGAAAACATCCCTCTTCACACCTTCCCACTAGAATGTTCACTTCATGTCTTGATACATCTTAATGAGCCCAGGTTGTATCGTTAACCTTGAATGTGACACTCTACTAGAACTTCCTGCCTAATCCCATCAACAATCGGGACACATAACCTACCTTTCATTCTTAAAATGCCATCGCTATCCACCTTGAATCCCAGCCATCTTTCTGATGCCTCATTCTTGCTTACATTCTTAGCTACCTAGCAAAATGAAGAACCTTAAGCTGATTTTCTTCGATACAACTAATCAGAGTCAGACGAACCTCTATAATTTCCAGAACTGCATACCTCCTACCGAGAGCATCAACTATGACATTAGCTTTTACCGAAGTATATAATATGTCTAGATCATAAGCTGTAAGAAAATTAGCTCACCTTTGTTGCCTCATGTTTAAATCTTATTGTGTAAAAACATACTTCAAAGATTTATGGTCCGTATATAACTCAAACCTTTCATCTAGCAAATGATGTCTCCACATCTTTAACGCAAATACTACTTCTAATAACTCCAAGTCATAAGTTGCATACCTTTCTTCATGTGGTTTGAGCTATTGACTCGCATAAGCAATAACCCTTCCATGCTGCATCAACACAGCACCTAGACCGATTCTATATGCATTGGTGTAAACAGACAAACCCTTACCTCCATCTGGCACAGTAAGAACATGAGCACTAGTCAACTTTTCCTTTAACTCTACGAATGCTTGCTCACATTTATTCATCCATATAAATTTGACATCTTTCTTCATTAAGTTTGTTAAGCGAGAGGCAATCTTTGAGAAATCTTGTATGAATCTCCTGTAATAACCTGCTAGACCCAGAAAGCTCCTAATATCAGTTGTGCTTTCTGGCCACTTCCAGTCCTTAATTACCACAACCTTAGCGGGATCAACTGAAATACCCTTCACTGAAACAACATGACCTAAGAACCAAACTTCTGAACGCCAACAACGACACTTTGAGAACTTAGCCTTCAACACATGCTCTCTTAGCATTTCTAATACAATCCTTAAAAGGTGTGAATGTTCTTCTCGGTCTTAGAATAGACTAGAATATAACTGATAAAAACAAGAACAAGCTTATTCAACATATCTCCGAAGACTCGATTCATTAAGTCTACAAAATATACTGGAGCATTGGTTAGGCCGAACGACATAACTAACCACTCATAAAACCGGTCGGATCTAAAAGCGGTCAAGGGCACACTCTCTACTTCCACCCTCAGCTGATGGAACCTATAGCAATATCAAGCTGAGAAAACATCCGAGCTTCATTAAGCTAATCAAACAAGTCATCTCTTTTAGGCAAAGGATACTTGTTTCTAATAGTTCGTTTATTGAGCTTGCGATAATCTACACACAGTCTTAGGGAACCGTCTGCCTTCGTAGCAAAGATGACGGGCGCTCCCCAACTTAAACAACTTGGTCAGAGTAAGCCCTTCTGCAACAAATCACTAACCTGATTTTTTAGGTCCAACATCTCCCTCGGTGCAAGTCTACGAACAGGCAACATAATAGGCTTTGCATCTTTCACTAAATCAATGTGAAATTCTATCTTTCGGTGAGGTGGTAAACCTGACACCTCTTCAAAGACATCCTCAAACTTCTGAACAACCATGATCGAACCCAACTCCTCCTCTGCCACATCCAGAGAATAAAGAAAACTACTCATAAGAGAGATAGGTTCCTCATAAGGTACTACCAATTTCTTCCTTCCTTCCTTCTCCAGTGATACAGTAAGCTTAGCACAATCCAAAATAGCATGGTTCTGAGATAGCCAATCCATCCCAAGCAAAACATCAAAACCCCAAAAACCCAGAACATACATATCGCAATGATGGAGTTGGTCAAAGAAATAAATTGAAACTCCTAAACAGATCATACTAAGATTGGTCAAGTCCCTAATAGGGTTCGACACACAAATAGAATCTACAGCTATATCTAGCTCCAGTTTCAGTCTATCAATAAGAATACAAGATATGAAATTAAGAGAAGCACCAGTATCAAATAAGACACAAACATGAATGCCAAAAATAGATAGAATACCTTCCAGAACCTGCTTCCCCTTTGCAGCTATAGAAGTGGAAGGTGCCGAAGCTAGTGAAAAACTTGAGGTTGTCCTTTTCTAGAGCATTAGATGCTCCCTAGCAAAATGGTCTGGCTGATGGCAATTATAGCAGCACCTTGGCGCAAACTATACGTCGGCCGTCCATGGATCTAACTTGTTACCTTAGCAACCGATGCCTTAACTAACGATGCTTTTGTCACTTGCCCTCCCTTAACCGATGTACAACTCCTAGCGAAATTCCCCTTCTTTCCACACTTGTGATAGGTTAAACCTAAAATATCCTTTGGCGGCTGAAACTTCCACTTGTTGTCTCCAGCTGGTGCAGAAATAGACAGCTTTGGTGCTAAGCTCTCAAACCTCAACCCCTTATTCACTAGATTCATATAAGATCTCATGATGTGATTAGTCATATTTCCCTTGAATTTCGGATGCATCCCTGCGATGAACAACTCATTCCAATTCAATGGCGCATATACCAAACCAGCCCCAAACCGAGATAAAGCACTGAACCAGTTATCATACTCCGCCGTTGTCATGGTCCCTGCTTCAAGTCGAGGAACCACCTAAACAATAAAGTCTTTCCGGCTTCAAGGACAAACTTTATCTCGAATCCCTTCTTAAATTGGGCCCAATAGAAGTCGTTCTCTTAGACATTAGAAGTGATAGAACTCCATTGATCCATGGCTGCGTCCGTTAGATGTCATGATGCCAACCGACGCTTCATTGCGTCATTAACTCCATATCCTCAAATATTCGATCACATAATTTGATCTAAGTCTGGACTTCTATGATCGTCTCTGTACCACCAAATCTCTTACCTCCTAACCTCTCATAATCGCGGCAGAGTGAAGAAAAATTCACTTAAGGCCTGACCTGAACGACCTCCTCTACAATATCCAACCTTGTTTCCCCGATTGGAGCAACACTCCTTGGTAGTCAATCTCCACCATTTGTGACGGTACCACCTCGACCACCTCTTCTTGTACCTCCTCGAGCATTGGCAACTCTATTACTCATGGTTTGTACTACCTGAACATAGTAGAATATATTTAGGATATGGAAGGCTAGAGTTATTCAAAGAATGAGATTATTCCTAAGGAAAGCTGAAAAGGGGGTATAGGTTTATAGAAAATACAAATATGCTCTCGTATATATAACACACTCGACTCATTCTAGGGTGTTGCTTACCCTATCTCTAATGAGCCATAACCAACCAAAGCCAAGGTGTTCGCTCAACCTTAAGCTCCGATACCAAATTTAATGACCCGATTTTTTGACCCTCAAATGTCGACACTAATACATCCACGGTATTCGTTTGCCGAACACTCAAGTGCCGAAAAGAATAGAACAAAAAAGGAAGAACACAACTTCAGAATCTCACAGCGAAACGATAATATATAATATCAAAAGAACAATACAAAGGGTTATTCTAAATACAAGAATTTCACAGTTACAAAACCTTAGTAATATTATCAGCCTGGATAGTTATAACTGTCCATCCTTACAATGTTGATATATACATAGCTAATATGGGACAATAGAAATAGATAGAAAATGGAAGCCTCCAGCTTGTCTTCTGAACTTTGAAGCATCCAAGGTAAAACTTGCCATACTCAGCCTACTCGAAAGAGTATGTGATGAATTTAAGGAAACAAAAACCAAGCATCAGACATAAGTCTGGTATGGGAAAACCCGAGATACATGCAACATGTAACAGTAACTGTTGAGACCATACAGATTCTCATAAAAGTTTTTCCCTCAAAAGAAACTAACCATTCATTAAGTTTAATATAGTGATATAATAGATAATGTCTAGAATGTAGAATATAAATCATATCAAATAGCTATGATGCTTACATTGGTCATACCATATTTAGGTTACATTCGAAACCACTAAAGTATGTTCGCATAATGGATTTTTCTATGGGGATCTCTTCGGTCGACGCCGAATCCAATCTTCTACATAAGGGTTAGAAAGTACCTTCCGAGCATCGTATATCTCTAGATAAAATATACCGTTAAGGTAAACACAAGAGGCCCATCGTATGAACATAAACATGAACAATGTGAACCAAATATCACCAACTCCCGCCGGCCAACGAACAATAAGTATCTCTAGAAATGGAGTTGATAATATCCTAACAAGGGTCGCTAAACCCTAGGTTGTGCATCCTACTTTGTTTTGGGCCATTCTCGATGTTGAGGTTACGTTCAACATCTTTCACATGAGTCTTCATCACTCGAACAAAATACGAATCTCAAATGGATTTCCACATCTCGAACAGATCACGAATCACTACATGGATTCAAGCATCTCTAACAGATCTCGAATCTCCATATAGATTCCCTTTTTCAACCGCTTCCAAAACATAGAACATGTATACTAGTTAAACACTTTTAAAAGGAATGAAACAAAATACTTAAATTTAAATATCATTTCGACCCATTTAAAGTTCAAAAATCAAGTATAAACGAGGCAGCATTGCACAAGTGAAGTTTTGGCCGTTTTCGAGATGTTACTTAACTTTTTATGGTAGCAAACATACATTTAAAAAATATAAATATGGCAAGAAACCCCTAAGGATCTCTCTACAAAGTACCATAGAAATAGCCAAAAACAAGATAATTCCGAACTACATCAATAGCGACTATCTCTATAAGTGATCTTTCAAACCTAAGTCCGATCTAAACCAAAGTCCATCTATAACCTATGTGCTTTGTTCCAAGACCTTGTAATATGTCATATAAGTCCATTCAACCTATTCAAGTTCGTTCAAGTCATACATATGCCACTTGCTTTCAAAGTAAGAATAAAAACCATTGTTTCAACATGTCCAAATCAATTTAAACAACTTTAAAAAAATCAAACACCAATATATTTGCTCAATATTTTCATTAAAAGTGGTGAGTTGGCTCACCTTTTATCCAACAAACAACTAAGATCCAAGAACCCAAGTCCAACCCCAACCTAGCAACCACCTTTCCTTATTTCACCTTGCTCTTGCCTTTTCCCCTCCCTTATTACTCACGGCCTATGAGGATAGAGGGACATGTGTTTCACTTTTTCAACTTATAACTTGGTAGGATGTATTATAATGTGGTAGTACGGCTTCACTCCAAATTTGAGTTGATTTGGATATGATTGCAATTATTTTGCTTTAGGAATTTATGAAGAAGAAAAAAAGACATGGATTTAGCTCACATTTTGCTTTATGAATTTGTGAGTATAAACTAAAGGCATGACTCTCCTTTTATAGGCTCAAGATGGTGTTACCTAAGCTTGCCTTCACCCCCACCATGCCATGAAAGACTCACCTTCCATCACTTCTTCTTTACATCACTTTTCCTTTATGCTAATTACACTTATACCGTTAACATGATATTTCTCTTATCCTAATGGAAACTTCTAGAATGTTAAATACTTTAAGAAGAGGTGTGTGTGTTAATTAGTTGCTAATATGTTGATTTGATCATTAGATAAGTGAAAAAGAGTTCAAACAACTTATATCGATCGAAATGCTGTTTATCGATCGAAATGTTGTTTAACGATAAACCGATTTTCGGTCACATTATCGATTTTCCATCGAAGAATATATTTTTGTGAAGAATTTTCAAAAACAAGTTTCTTATCATTATTCATTAATTAAATAATGTTTAACAAGGTTATAAAATTATATTTATAAAACTTAATTATATTTCAGAACGTTTCGATATTCGAAGATGAAGTGTTCGAATTTTCGGGTCGCTACATAAATGAATATTGAAACTACTTAGAGACGTACCTTGCCATGTAAAGTAAGATAGAGGAATTTCTAAAAATATTTAGGGATGTACCTTGTAGTATAAGAGATGTAATAAACAAAGCCGGAGGTAGTCTTGTAAGAAGTTTAATCGAAATCTGTATGTGAACACGGTTAATTTCTCTATTTCCTGGACATGTTTATGTATGTTTAAGATAACATATATTTTGTTGAGACATATAATTTATGATAGTTTTATACGTGTTATGTAACTGAGGCTAGTGAGGTGGAAATCTCATTTCATGCTCTAGCGGCATGGTCCCACAAGTAGAGGAGTTTCAATAGGAGATGATATTATTCATACTAGAGTTATGTCTAACACATTTGTTTATTGTTTCCCCCTATACACTTATGGGTACGCACTTGAGCAGGCTGAGTTTATAAGTGAAGAAAACAGGCTAGGTAGTAGCAGATTAAATGGGTACATTTTTATTTTTTACCATTTTGGATCGTTGTTGGGCCTATGATGTCTAATTGATTTTAATTCCAATCTAAAATGTGATTAAAATAAAATATTATTTAATTTAACGAATAATGAATTCATTTTGATTTCAATTTTAATTAGATTTGAGTATGCTCGAGTATACTTGTTACTCTAAATATTCGCCTTTCGACCAAGTCAACACCTCTTTAAGCAAAGAGCAAAAGAGAAGAGCTCCAGCTAAACATTTCGAAGGAGTCGAAGGGATGCTTCCATCGATGACTGGAAGTAACAAGACCATTCGAAGGTGTCGAAGGGTTTCTCCAATCAATGTCCAGAGGGTACTTACCTTCCGAAGAAGATGAAGAAGTTGAAAGCACCCTTCCGCCTTCATTCATAGCCTTTCAACTAGGCGAAGACCTTTTGATTATGTCAAAGCTACTCCTTTTGAAGACAATGCGGAATAGCTCTTGGACACATGCCAAACCATTTGAAACCAATGGTTTCGCCTTCATTCAGACTGCAGGAAAATAAGCATTATCTTGAATAACCCTTTCGAAAGCTATAGAAGCCTTTCGAATCGGTCGAAGCCAATGTGGTCCAGGAAGGGTTCCACATCAGATAAAAAACAAGAGCATAGGTGGAACCAACATCATCAAAACTAATGAGCAGAGGCTATTGACAAAGTCAAAAGCACTTAAGAGATAACTCAAAGCGAACACTTGGCTTATTACATACCGGAGCGGTCAGCGCAAGTAGGAGACATGGGGGAGAAAGTTGAAGAGTCTCCCAAGGATAGAAAGTGTTTTCCATGGGAAGTATGTTGGACAAAGGGAGGAGTTCATAGGATCTTCTGGCCCGCTGGCAGAAGAGAATGCTTTCTTAAATTTGAGGGAGTCAGTAGCGTCAGTTTGCTCCCAACTTGGCTCGACGCTGCAATAAGAGATTTAACTGTTTTCTTATCGACATCATTAAGCTCTTTAGCAGGGACACCTGATAAAAATACAGATTGGGAAAAAGAAAACA